>CM060945.1:781871775-784371775 GCA_030765085.1 Allium cepa | reverse complement strand
ACATATTATACATTAATTAAATCAACTTTATTAAATCAACTTTACTAAATCAACTTTAATAAATCAAATCTTATTATTAAACTTATTTTATATATAATTTAAAAGAGTAAAATTTTAAGTAAAATATTAAAATTTATAATTCAAAACTAACTTATAATTTTAAAGTTTCATAACATATAATTTTAAAATTAAAATTTAAAACCTTTACAATAATAAGATTTATATATATGTGTGTGTGTAACACATACATATCTTAAAATCAATATTTATTAAAACTAAAATATTAATTTAAAAACCTTGAAAATCATTTCTATATATATATATATATATATATATATATATATATTGACCAATGGTGTTTGTATATAATTTCCTATCTTATGGTGAAGTGATACGGATATTTATCATTTCAACCCGTAGTTTAAATTTATACGCCTATATATCATTTCAATCCCCAATCCCAAATTCAGTTCAATGAAAATCGGTTGGGTTTATCATTTCAACCCATAATGATTTTCTCATATTCTATAGATCGTTCGGGTATGTATCGTTTCAACCTATAGTGAATTCTATACTAACAGGGAACTTGCAGAGTGAGAACATATATGATAATAACATAATATGCATATATCATCAATATAAATAACAGATAATGGTGTCAGATGTCATAGGTGAATAGATACAGATAATAGCATATATATATATATATATATATCAATGTAAATAACTAACAGCATCATATTTCAATTGTCGTTTCAATTGAAATCGAATTTAATAAATATAACAATGTTAATCGTGAGTGATTGCTCACATGCTACGAATCCCAAAGTAAAGCAGGATTAGCACGAATTCGACGAATAGAGCTCATCACAGAAATCGATGAGAAAAAATAAAATTTCTTTGATAAATTTAACGAGATTTATATTATATTAAAAATTTCCTCAAACCAAATGTTCAATTTTTAAAATACATATACATTTTTAAATCAATCTTAAATTTTAAACATATATATTGAAATCAATATATATATATATATATATATATATATATTTCAAAATCATTATTTCTTAACTCATTAACTAAAATCAAAATACCTGTATACTTTTATTTTCAAATCAACATTATTATCAACTTAGATACGTATATACTTTAAATCAACATATATAACAATTATAAACTAATGAATATCAACTTACTTATATATTTACTTATATATATACTATGTATATTTACCTCTTTAATTTTGGAAATAATAGTATTCCTGTAGACTAAATAAACTCACGCAGCATATATAGACAAATATATTTTACTTTATGATATAATATTACACGGTCCTTTATAACTGCTCATAAAAAAATCTAGTACTGATGCATATCATTTTCACAATCTTAATAGACTATATCTTACATAGACCAATATAAGTACAATTAACAGCATGTATTATATATTCGAAACAACATGCAGATACATTTTCAAAATACATAACTTAGTAAACCGATATATGGAAATTCATATATTATAACACTTCATATAGCAGACTATATATATGTTGAAACCTCGTCTACGACGTTTCATACTTATGATATTTTGACTATGACAACTATATACGTTGATTTTCTATGCTAACTTGTTTTTGCAGGAATATCTACAAGACCAGATTCAAATGAACTTCATACTTCATATATGTTGTATTGAGTCGTTGTTTAGAATTAAAATGATGTTAAAATCTCTCCTTTGGATATGTGTGTGTGTGTGTGTGTGTGTCGACATGTGCACATACACACATGCATAGAGCATATTTGAATTTTCAGGTCAAATTCAGACGTCCGGATTGACCATTTCAGACGCCTGAACTGTAATCAAATTTAAATTTTCAAAAATATTTAGACGTCTGAAATGGTAATTTCAGACGTCTGAATCAGGTCAAAAATGACCAATTTCCTTTTTGGTTTGCACATTAGCAATTTCAGAAGTCTGAATTCTAATTTTCAGACGTCTGAATTCTTACAACGGCTATATTTTTTAACAGACATTTTTTTCCATGAAGAGATACAACTTTTTATCGATAGATATGTCCATATACTTTCATGATAATTATTCGTGAACAATTTCATCTCTTTGTACTATATATAAACATGTTGGAATCATCAGTTTTATTCACCTAATCGGTCTAACTCTTTCTATTCTTATACTACTTTGATTCTAACACTTTTGTGCATTCAAGTTCATACAAAATCATTCATTTACTTCCATATTCTTCACATACACACACATATATAAATATATCAAAAGGAGAAGATTATAGGAAGGTTGTACTATCAAGAGACAAATCCGTGTTATCAAGAACACAATGTGTCAAATACTCTTTGTATAAGTTGAAGTCATGTTCTGTTGTTCAGGCAAGTGAAGTCCTCTTTGGCTGTTGAGGCATTAAAATTCTGTCATGTTGTTCAGGTGTTGTAAACATGTTCCTCTGGGTTAAGTGAGGATTGTTGTTAGTGAAATTCCAAAAGGAATCTGGGACTGGACGTAGAACAGGAAGTTCGAACCAATATAAAAATACCTGGTGTGCTTTTTCATTTACTTTGCTATTGTCATCCGTTTCCGCATTTAAATTTAATTATATTCCATATTATACGATCCTAAGTGATAGCTAGCCACACAGTAGTCACTTTCATTTGGTATCGGAGCAAGCATCCCATAACCGTTACACGATTATCTGATATCTTGCTAATATCGAAAACAATACCAGCACTACCACTAACACTAGTTTTATTAAAGGTCAATCTACTGCACGACCTCCACTATTCAATGGCATGAATTACAACTATTGGGCAACACGAATGCGTATTTATACGCAAGCCTGTAGTTTTGATGCATGGAATATTACACATGCAGAATATACTGCACCTACTACTGAATATACTACATGGACAGCTGCACAAAAACAAGATGCTTCTGCTAATGCTAAAGCAATGAATAGGTTGTATTGTGCATTAGATAAAAATGAATTTAACCGAGTTAGCACATGTGACACTGCATATGAAATATGAAGAACACTAAAGTCACTCATGAAGGTACTAACAAGGTTAAACAAAGTAAAATATCTATGCTTAAGAATCAATTTTCAAATTTTAGGATGACGCAAGATGAAACTATAAATGATATGTACTCCAGGTTTCAAGATATTCATCATTCTTTATTAGGACTAGTAGAAATATACTTTGATTTTGATATTGTTTCAAAAATTCTTAATTCTTTAACGGATGAATGGGAAAGAAAAGTCTTAGCTATTGAAGAAGCTAATGATCTCTCTACCATGAAACCAAAAGAGTTAATAGGAAATCTAATGTCCTACGAAGTAAATTTGCAGGCTACAAGAGTACTAGCACAAGACAAAAGGAAATCTAGCATTTCATGCAGAAAAAGAAGAACCAGACTCGGATGAAGAAGGCTTAGCATTCATTGCTAAAAACTTTAAAAAAAATTGAAGTACAAATAAGGAAATCGAAACAACAGGAAAAGAAACTTCAATAACAATACAAATAAGCCATCTTCATCTATACTAGAATGCTTTAACTGCTACAAGAAGGGGCACATGAAAAAAGATTGTCTAGAAAAAAAGATAACATATCACAATAAAAATCGAAAGGACAAGTTTAAAAGAAAAGCATTTTCAGTAACATGGGAAACTTCGGATTCTTTTTCTTCAGAAAGCAATAGTGACAGTGAAAATGAACAAGCAAATGTTTGTTTCATGACTATAGAGAATGAGCAAATGACCTTATTTTTGATGATATGATTGAAATTAATTTATAACTTCTTGATGCCTTAAAAAGTATCAAAAGAAAATATAAAGAGGCTCTAGAAATCGAAGAAAAGCAGAATTCGAGGGAGATATGCTTAATGATGAAAAGAAAATATTAGAAGAAGAATTTGGAAAACTTTAAGATACCTTCTCTAATGATAACTCTCAGCTTACTTTATTGAGTCAAGAAATAGAAACTCAAAAAGAAAAGAATGATTCTCTTGTCTCTGAAAATTATGGGCTAAAAACTAAGATCAAAATGATAGAATTAGATAATACTTGTCTTAAAACCAAGTTAGATAATATTTCTAGAAATGTTTCTAACTTTAATAAAGGTCGAGAAACTCTATCTAATATTCTCGAAAACTCTCAATCTACTTCTAATAAAAAGGGACTAGGATATTCTAAAAAATCAAAGACTCCATCTAAAAAGGAAATTAGGAGAAATATTTCTAATAGTACTACTCGTCCAAAGAGGAAAAATAATTTAAAAATCATAAAAATATGGGTTCCTAAAACAAACAATAGTTTGATTAGGAATAAATATATAAATACCTTTTTGGAAACTGTTCATAAAAATAAAAATTATATTTTTAAGGAGGATACTGAACCCAATTGGGTTTGGTTTCCTAAGACCTAACTCTTAGGACCCTATCACAAAGTGGGTGCCAATGTTATTATTATATTTTGCAGGAGCCACTTATCAAGAGAGGAAAATGGATACTCGACAGCGGTTGCTCAAAACATATGACTGGAGACAAAAATATGCTATCAAACATTACTTACTCTGATGGAGGCTCCGTCACTTTTGGAGACGATTCCAAAGGATATGTCATCGGAAAAGGCGACGTTAGCAATGTCGGTACATCTAATTTATCTCTTATTTCTAATGTTTTACTAGTCCAAAATTTAAAACACAATCTTTTAAGTATCAGCCACTTGTGTGACAAAGGGTTCAAAATCTCTTTTTTTGAAGATAAGTGTAGCATTTTTGATAAAAATCAAAATCTTATATTTAAAGGAAATAGAGACAGAAATATCTATATTCTAAATATGAAAATCAATCACAATTCAGATATGTGTTTAATAGCTAATGAAAATGATCCTTGGCTATGGCATAAAAGATTCTGTCATATCAACTTCAAAACTATAAACAAGCTTTCTAAAAATGATTTACTCAGAGGTTTACCAAAAATGAACTTCAAAATCAATCATATTTGTGATGCATGTCAATTAGGAAAATTAACCAAATCATCTTTTAAATCTAAGAAATTTATTTCTACATTACAACCACTTGAATTACTACATATGGATCTATTTGGACCAACCCAAGTTCAATCCTTAAACCACAATAGATATGTGTTTATAATTGTAGATGATTTTTCTAGATATACTTGGACCACTTTTATGAAAAATAAAAGTGATACGTTTGAGCATTTTAAAATTTTTGTCAAACGAATCCAAAATTTAAAAGGTTTGAAAATAAAAAACATAAGAAGTGATCATGGAGGAGAATCTGAAAACGAAGTTTTTGACCATTTTTGTAAAAAGAAAGGAATTTTTCAAAAAATTTCGTTCCCTAGAACTCCACAACAAAATGGAGTTGTAGAACGTAAAAACAGAACTTTACAAGAATGTGCACGAACCTTGTTAAATGGAAGCACTCTTCCAAAGCATTTATGAGGAGAAGCTGTTGCAACTACTTGTTATGTTTTGAATCGTGTTTCTATTCGACCACTCACGAAAAACACTTCTTATGAACTTTTTACTGGAAGAAAACGAAAGATTTCTTATTTCAAAGTTTTTGGTTCAAAATGTTTTATATTAAATACAAAAGATCAGGTTGGAAAATTCGATACAAAATCTGATGAAGGAATCTTTCTAGGATATTCAGGTCATAGCAAGGCTTATCGCATATTTAATAAAAGATCAAATACTGTTGAAGAAACTTTACATGTATCTTTCAATGAAAATTTTCAATAAAAACCAAGTATAAAAGACGATGAAGATTTTTCGGATAACTCCACAAATACGAAAACTACAAATCTCAAAAATGATGAAAACATTGTTTATAATAATTACGATGAATTAAGATCTCCATCAAAAATATTACGGGATCATCCCGTTCAAAATATTATTGGAGAAATTAATTCAAACGTACGAACTAGAAGTCAACTAAATCAAATGGGCCATGTAGCATTTCTTTCAAATAAACCAAAGAATCCCAAAGAAACTTCCACAGACGACTACTGGATAATTGCAATGCAAGTAGAACTAAATCAATTTGAACGCAATGAAGATTCGGAATTAATTCCTAGACCAAGTGATCAAACTCTTATTGGAATAAAACGGGTCTACAAGAACAAAGCAAATGAACAAGGTAACATTACTAGAAATAAAGCAAGGTGAGTTGCACAAGGATACGATCAAGAAGAAGGAATTGACTACGATGAAACGTTTGCTCCGGTTGCAAGACTAGAAGCAATACGGATCTTAATGGCCTATGCATGTTTTCACAATTTCAAACTTTATCAAATGGACATTAAAAGTGCTTTTTTGAATGGTTATATAAAAGAAAATGTGTATGTTGAACAACCTCCCTTATTTATTCATGAGAAATTTCCAGATCATGTCTACAAACTTAAAAAAGCTCTATATGGTTTAAAACAAGCACCAAGTGCTTGGTATGAATCGACTAAAGACACATCTAATTTCTTTGGGATTTCAAATTGGAAAAGTTGATCAAACACTTTTTATTAAACATTCGAAAAAGGATATTTTAAGAGTTCAAATTTATGTTGATGATATCATTTTTGGTTCTACCGATGACAAGTTATGTCAGGACTTCTCCGAAACAATGACCAAGGAATTTGAAAGGTCTCACATGGGAGAATTAACATATTTTCTTGGTTTACAAATTAAACAACTTCAAAATGGGATTTTCATTAATCAAGAAAAATATTGTGATAATTTAATCAAATGATTCGGAATGGAAAATACTTCAGCCGAACAGATTCCAATGAGTACAACAACACATCTGGAAAAAGATGACAATGGCTAAAGTGTTGACCAAAAATTATACCAAAGTATGATTGGATCATTACTATATTTAACGTCAAGTCGACCTGACATAATGATGAGCATCTATTTGTGTGCTAGATTTCAAGCCAACCCAAAGGAATCACATTTAAGAGCCATGAAACGTATATTACGTTATCTCACGAACACCAAGGATTTCGGTCTGTTCTATCCTAAAGAATGTCCATTTGAGCTAGTTTCATATAGTGATGCTGACTTCGGTGGTTCTTGAACAGATCAAAAAAGCACAAGTGGTATGTGCCATTTTATTGGAAAATCACTCGTATCTTGGTTTAATAAGAAACAAAACTGTGTTTCTCTCTCGACATGTGAAGCAGAAAATATTTCTGCTACCTTGGCTTTTGCTTAAGTAATCTATATGTAATAGACACTTAGAGACTTTAATATAAACTTATCAAATTCAACTATATATTGTGACAATTCTGGTGTTATTAGCTTGTCTAAAAATCCTGTCGATCATTCATGAACAAAACATATTGACATTCGTCATCATTTTCTTCGTGATAATGTTGAAAAAAGAACAATAAATTTGGATTTTGTTTCTTCTGAAAATCAATTGGCTGATATTTTTACAAAACCTCTTTTAGAAAATGTTTTTATCAAACTCAGACGAGAGCTCGGTCTCGTCTCACTTAAAAAAAATTGATATTTTTCTATGACATATTGATGTTTTTGCTTATCTTTATACTTATCTCTTAGGTAACTAAAACTAACTTTAAATTACAACCTCTTGTTTTCTTTTCCTTTAAACATGCATATATTACTGTTTAAAACATTTCAGCCACAATTTTTTTAACTAAAATTCTATTTTTAAACTTTTTACTTTCTTTTATTCACAAATTCTCTTCTTCTTTTTACCAAAGAATTATTATTATGTTATTCAACATGATTTTTCTCCTTCTCTCCATGGCTTCAAACATCAACTTTGATAACTGTCCCTCATCATATTCTACATCTTCCAATGAAATATTGGCTATCCAACACCACGTGAACCGACCAGACATCATCCTTCTTATGAACCATCTGGTTATACTCCAGAAAAGAAGAAATCTCGACGATTTCTTTTCTTTGGTTCTCCATCAATTAAAGAAAAAATAGCCGAGATTCATCATTACCAGAAAGAACAGTTGGATTTGCAATGGGAGATGTATTCAGGTCAGACGTCTGAATATAGCCTAAAATGAACTAATTTCTTTCTGACTCGATTTTCTTCGATTCAGATGTCTGAATTGAACATTTCAGACTTCTGAAATCTGCTGGCTTTTCAAAATTGAATTGCTTTTGCACGTTTCTCAATGAACCTACCCCTTTATTCAACCCCTACCTTTCTTTTATCTTCACTCTTCATCTTCTTTTTCAGTTTTCCTCAATTAAAAATCAAATCTTTCTTCCTCGAATTCACAAATGGCTCCAAAACAAAAAAAATCCAGGCCATCTACTTCAACATCTTCCCTAAACATAGATCAATGGCTATGGAATGAGCAAGCAAGACAACGATTTGTACAAATGAGTAAATCTAACTTCTTTCTAGGTGCTTTCATAAAATTTGAAGAATTCGACGCTTAATGGATTCACCAAGTTGTAAGAGCAAATGGGTTAGGATCTCTTGTCTCTTTTGCTGCAAATAATATCAAAATCAATCATCTTCTGGTCAAATTGTTCTATGCTAATATGAATTTGGACCATCATACTCCTCACAATCGCAACGATTGTATTTGGACATTAGTTTGTGGAGTTAAAATTTATCTACCACTTGCTATACTTGGTGAAATTCTTCAATGTCCATCAATGCAGAATGATTTGGATGAAATTGATGTTTCTTTAAACTTGGATGATAGAGGCGAGGTCTCGCATCAATTTCTGATTGATGACATTACTAGACTTACTTCCATTCAACTCCGCCCACAAGCTCGTATCCTCCACAGAGCATTGATTCGCTCCGTTCTTCCACGTATAGGAAGTTATGAAATTGTTAACAAAAGAAACTTCTAAGCCCTTTATGCTATCTATTCTGGTCAACCTATCAATTGGGCTCAAGTTATTTTGGACGAATTCATGGATGTTAATCATCGAAGGCGCTATAAGACCTTTCATTATGGTGCTTATATAATAAAGTTTTTCCAAAATTTTAACATTCCTTTTCCTGGAATCACAGCAATCAAAGAACTTGGTTCAAAGACATTGGGTCTTATGGGTTTGACAAATTGACCGGGAAGTTTGGTATATATTTCATTTCAAGAATGGGTTGCCAATCATGATCAAAATCAACCACAACCTCGTCAACATGTTCATCATGCTCAACCTATTGCTCCTCTAACAGAAGAAGAAGACAATGATGATATAGTAATTCTTTCTCCCGACTCTAGCTCAAGGAATGCTTTGGTCACTCTTTCCCAAAACCAAGCAACGCTTAGAAGCCGAATGGTCAATCTTGAAAAGAAAACTGAAAAATGTTTTAATTCCATTCGTGGCTTCCTCAACAAAATTTGGGAACGTATTGGTTGCTCCACCTCATCATCTACCGAAGTTTTCAACCCCGCTCCATTTCAATGGTCATCAAGCTCGGGGAAAAACAGTGGTGAAGATGAAGATGGAGATGATGATGATGATGTCGGAAGTGATTCAAGCACTAGATTTTAGATTCCTTTGATATTAATAAGTTTGTTTTGAACTATTCCATTATTTCTTTTTCTATCATGAACTCCTTTATTACCTACTGGTTTGTATTATGCTTTGAATATGCTTTATCATATGTTCATATTTTCCTTTTTGAGATGCCAAAGGGGGAGAAGGTGTTGATATTGTCTATTTATTCCACTTTGCTTTTTGACAGGGGGGCTTTTAAATAGGGGGAGTATACATATATATTTCTTGTTTTATATAGTTGCCATCGTCAAAAAGGGGGATAATGTTGAAACCACATCTACGACGTTTCATACTTATGATATTTTGACTACGACAACTATATACGTTGATTTTCTATGCTAACTTGTTTTTGCAGGAATATCTACAAGATCAGATTCAAATTAAATTCATACTTCATATATGTTGTATTGAGTCGTTGTTTAGAATTAAAATGATGTTAAAATCTCTCCTTTGGATACATATGTCGACACGTGCACATACACACATGCATAGAGCATATTTGAATTTTCAGGTCAAATTCAGACGGCTGAATTGACCATTTCAGATGTCTAAATCTGTAATCAAATTTAAATTTGCGGACAATATTAGACATCTGAAATGGAAATTTCATATGTCTGAATCAGGTCAAAAATGACCTATTTCCTTTCTGGTTTGCACGTTAACAATTTCAGAAGTCTGACTTCTAATTTTCAGACATCTGAATTCTTACAACGACTATATTTTTGAATAGACGTTTCTTTTCCATGAAGAGATACAACTTTTTATCAATAGATATGTCCATATACTTTCATGATAACTATTCATGAACAATTGCGTCTCTTTGTACTATATATAAACATGTTAGAATCATCAGTTTTATTCACCTAATCGATCTAACTCTTTCTATTCTTATACTACTTTGATTCTAACATTTTTGCATTCAATTTCATACAAAATCATTCATTTACTTCCATACTCTTCACACACACACAGAGATACACACACACACACACATAAATATATATCGAAAGGGGAAGATTATATGAAGGTTGTACTATCAAGAGACAAATCCGTGTTATCAAGAACACATTGTGTCAAATAATCTTTGTATAAGTTGAAGTCATGTTCTGCTGTTCAGGCAAGTGAAGTCCTCTTCGGCTGTTGAGGCATCGAAATCCTATCTTGTCGTTCGGGTGTTGTAAACCTGTTCATCCGGGTTAAGAGAGGATTGTTGTCAGTGAAATTCCAGAAGGAGTCTGGGACTGGACGTAGAACGGGAAGTTTGAACCAGTATAAAAATTCATGGTATGCTTTTTTCATTTACTTTTTTATTATCATCTATTTTCGCATTTAGATTTAATTATATTCCATATTACACGATGCTAAGTGATAGCTAGCCATACAGTAATCACTTTCAATATAGGCTATATATATACCTTTAAATATCAAAACTAATATATATATATATATATATACATACATATATATAATCAATTATGTAACTAGTATATTGTAAACCACAGATTATGTGTATATACTAGTGCCTAAATGAACAACGAAAAGATATAAAACTCATATAAGTTCATATATATATATATATATATGTATGTATGTATGTATATACATGTACAGCAGATCTATATATCTATTTATATACATATATTCAATATAATATATATAAAATTTAAAACCAACCCAACATATTGCTGAAAAAATATAAAAAAAACTTATACAAACCCATGCACATATATATTATATAAACATACTTTAAAAATCAATATTTGGAACATATAAATAATACAACTAACATAATATAAATATATATAATATAGAATATATATATATATACACCATAGTTTTCTTAAAGATCAAACATGAAACCATATATATTCACAAAGAAAAGTGTCTTCCAAATATACTCTTACAAGTGCATATATATTAGTTATTTCAAATCTATAATAAAGTATTGTCATAAGTTTAAGTATTATAGTGTATTATACTTGCTGTACATGGCAAAACAAAACAGTAAGTAACAAATATAATAGCTTAGTTAGATGTGTACGTTTTTTAACAGATTATATACACTTAAATCCAATAGAACAGCTAATATAACCTTTATACTTTATAACATTATATATAAACTAACGTAATAATATATATATAATACCTTAACAAAGACAAGGAGTTGAATGGTTGATGAAATGGAAAGAGGTGTTTGGTCACGGCTATGGAAAGGTGATGTTTCATGGGAAGCTCGACCATGATGTGTTGTATTTAGCAAGGCTATTGAAAGGCGCTGCTCACGGCTATGGTTCCGGTATTGGATTCACGGCAATGCGGTGGTGGTGCAAGGTCATGTGGTGCTTGATGTTGAGATGGTGGTGGTTAGGCAATGGCTTTGGTGAGGCAGGTCTCGACCATGGCTAATGTGTTGAGGAGCAAGGCTTGGCATGATAGGTTTTGGCTAGGCTAAAAGTAGTATTGTGTTCACGGCAATGTTTGAGGAATAGTGATGATCAGGTGACATGAAGAGGTGGTCCGGCCATGGCAAATTTGGGTGAGGAGGAGCCGATCATGATGGAGATGGTGGAGGCTTTAGCCTGCTTTAAGGTGGAGGAGGGGATGGAGCATGCAGGCGAACGAGGATGGGGAGTTCTCTAGCGAAGGAATAGAGAAGTTCACGGCTGGGCTTCGGCCATGGGTTGTCGTGCTTGCTTGAAGGAGGAGGTTGAGAAAGGTGGTTGAGGCAGAAGGGATGGTCGCCAACGTTTGTCAGGGCAGAGCACGAGTGGTAGAGACGAGATGGATGGCCGAAGGAGAGAGGGATTGAGAAAAATGATGAACCGGATTACATTTTATACGATGTTATATATATTTATAGCTTAGAGAAGATGAAAACTATAAAATGAAAAGGAACGGAAGTGAAACCAAAGGACATTGCATTAAATTTCACTTGTGAATTGCAAAATTGAAACATAAATTTCCAAGAATATTAAAGGCTAGTGGCCATTGGTTATGCTCGAAAACAAATGAAAAGATACTGAACTCAAAAGGCAAGAAACGGGTATCTATACGGTTACCGTTTATGTGACGACCTTAAAATCCATACTCTTTGAATTGACAATAATCCACACGTGTCCGTTCCACAAAGCACAGACTGACGGAAAGTCAAGAGAAAGAAAAGAAGAGAGAAGAAGAGAAGAGAAGAAAGAGAGAAGATAGAACCAAGCAGAACAATACAGAATCTCACATCACAGCGGAAAATATATAATATCATATCAATGATCTTTACAAAATAGAAACTGTATATATATACACATCAATCAGAGTTCAACAATCAATCAATAGTTATCAGCCTAAACAGTTATAATAACATGTCCTCACAAATGCTGATAATAACAACAATTAAGTATGGCAGATAATCAATAATCAAAACAGATACATGTATACGAAAATGAAGATCTCTAGCTCTCCTACTGAAGCTTCAAAAGCACCAAATCTGAACCTGTAAATATACTCGGGCTGACCCGAGCATTGAAAGGGAAGAACGCCCGGATCAGTCTGGTAAACCAGCATGAGAAACACACTCAACTAAATTTATTAAATTACCAAATTTTTCCTTTATCAAAACAAAAGTATCTTGTAAGACAAGTCTACACATAAACACGGACATGTTTTTACCTTACGATAACTAAAACATTTCATATCAAAATCATATGATATTATACTAGTGTCTAGTAGACAAATAATATTCAAAATAGCCGAAATTATTACCATTATTAAATTCCAGCATATAGCCCAATTAGGAAATACAATCAAAAAGGCAGGTATGTAGTGGAATTTGGATTTCCATACAAATGACCAGGTGAAGAGACTACCTTCCGACAGTACATCTCTAGAAGAATGTATCGAGAAACCATCACAAAGTTTCTCTACCAACACAAGACCGGCCCACCTCTATAACTAGATGGTACCGAATATGTTATCCTTCGGTCATTACCGACCTTTATCGAGGGCCCTCTAGCATATAAGCCACAATAATCAGATACACGACGTCATAGCGTGTAAAGATATATCTAGAAGAGGATGATCATATCCTATTTGGGAATGACCCACTTAGCCTTACCGAATCTAACCCTGTTTTGGTCATTTCCGGTTGTAAAGACTACCTTTCACAATCACATATCACATCACTTTGAATGCCACACAGCCATTTCCGTTAACTACTAATTGCCTTCCACAAAAATACAACCCTTAAGCTCATACGTCTCAAGGAGGGTGTTAAGCTAAGAGAAGTTGCCTTCTCCGCCACCATTAATGTACGTTTGTAAAATCCAATGCATGTAATCTTTAGAAATGCAATGTCAGATAAACATCCATACAAGTTGTCCAGGAACAGGACAAACCGAAGGTACCTTCCTACAACATCCTGTCGAGAAATCCCTAGGATTAGTAGCGAATAGTCCTTGCATTAGATATTTTATAACGAAGAGACCACTTCTACTGTTTATATTGGGATTTTAACCATAAACGATCAACAAGCAGTCCCCCACTATGAAAATCTGAAATATCAATATCATCACAAGCAACCTGCACAATCATCGCATATACATTGGTCCGAAGTGGTTTTCAGATAAATCCGATCCTAGTCTTTTTGCACCAACAACGCAAAAGCGTTTCTCAACCTCACACAGAAACTAAGTCTCATAGACTTATCACGTCTCCAACTTTCAACTTGCTATCCTTCGGCCAAGAAGGAAGCTTGATAGATTGGAGTAATAATCCGCATTATAGAATCAACATCCTCAGCACAAATGATAATCAAGCCTACGCAGAAGGCTATGTACTAAGTGTACGACTAAATAGTTCCCACATCAAGTCGAGAAACTAAAATTTGGCAAAGTTTGATAGTCGGTTATTTAACTATCAAAACAAACAAACAAATATTCAGCACCATAACAATAAGTAGGCCCTTTTAATTAATCTTGTATTAATTAAATCACTTGCCAAATGTTCACTTTAAATTATCTTTAAAAGATATAATAACAAAACATTTCACTTCATATTGGAAAACATTTCCATACTTATTTAATAATAAGTAATTCACAAATCTATTTATTTTCAACACTTAGAAAATATTGCATATACTTAAATTACGATTGAGCATATATTTTATTCTTTAAGTAAAACATTCTCTTTAAACACATTTATTTGGGTCAAAACGAATGTTGCATAAAACATTGTTACAACAACCCAAAATCAATAGTATAGAGATTCGAAAATAAGATAGATATATAAATCTCATATACTATATAAAAACATTTCCTTTCGAAAATCATTTACTATAACAACAGTGTTATAGTCCATCATTTCCTTATTTCTCAAAAACGTCTATTTTAATAATGAATGTTGAAATATATGGTTTCGATACTTAACATGTTTTAAAACATCTTTAAACCATTTAACTCCATTTTAAAATATCACTTTCCAAAACATTTCTTTAATATATTATTCACTGTCCAAAATCATGAATATAAATCGTTTACCAAATTTAATATTATTTCAACATTTAATTTAAAGGATAACCCACTGTCAAAAATCGTGAATAAAATTCCTTTAAATAAACTTCTATATTTAACTTATCAAAATCAACTGATTTCGGATATAAAACAATGTTTATAAATTCACAATTATATTTTATAAAAACTTCAAGTTATAAATTCCTTTTATTTACCAATTCCATTTACATCTCATTTATATGCCAAATCCAGATTTTAAGTCAATTACTTATAAATCTCTTATTTCACAAATTCATTCATTTTATAACTTCGCAATTTGTAAATCTTATTCACTTATAAAACCATTTATAACTTCATTTTAACATTTATAAAACTCCTTTATAATTCTAACACTATGATTTATAAAATATCAATTTTATAAATCTTATATATATAGATACACACTGTTTATTATATCTTCAAAAATCCCCATTTAAACTATTTTACAAAATAGTTCATTTCATATTCCAAAAATCATAATTTACTATATTTCACCGAAATCACAATTTTTATAACATAAAAATTATAATATTTATTTATTCAAAATAAATTCAATTCCTTTACAATTTAAAAATCAATAAAACGTTTATTTCCATAATCACTTTAAAATGCTTTTAAATTTAGAAATCAACACTTAAACATTTTTAAATTTCCAAAATATGGCCCAATGCTGCAACAACACTTAATACATCAATCACAACAACCAAAACATCATATATCATATGATAACAACATATATCACAATATTTGAAAATAAATCAATATCGGTGAGGAATCCAGTTGGATCCCTCCAACCTGTCACCTGCAACAAATATACATATTAGAATATGTGTACATTTCCCACTTCGAGGTAGACGCACGTACAAAGGGTCATCCGCTCACACACGGGAACATATAGGGTCATCTGCTCCACTAGGAATGAATATATCCAAATACCAATCAATATATCATATATCATCCAAACAATCATCAATCATCATAATAAATTATTTCTCATTTATATAAAAATACCAGTGAGTCAGAAAGAGTGAGTTTACATTGCTTGTAGTCGTCGCAATAGCGATTTATTCCGATTAAAATTAAACAAGCGTTTAATTTCAACCAAAATTTTCTTAATTTCAACCAAAATTTTCACTAACTCCAACCAACTTCAAACTAGCTAAATCGCGTAGTGTTCGTCCATACGAACCCATCGCAATTTGTTTCGTTAATTTTTGACCTCGTATAACAAAGATACGATATTTTAAAGTTTAAACGAATTAATATAAATTAATTTACTATTTTCCTTTTCTTTCTAAACCTTCTTTTTATCTGGGCCGTTCGATCTACTGCTTTATATCAGGGTCGCGCATCTACCTTCTTCCCCATCAGGTTTTACACACGAATGAAACCCAGTACCCGCCTTTATTCAATCCATTTTCGAGCCACAATCGGTCACTTCGATGACAATCGGTGCCTGCTATTTCGAGGCTTGAATCTCCACGCACTTCCCTCCACAACACAATGAAGCTCGATCTCACGTGGACCTCAAAAAACGTATGCAAAGGCAGCACGAATGGAGGGTAATTTTCGTGAATTCGTTGCGCCATACTCAATCACGACCGTTGGATTGATCGAGCTCATCGAGCTCTATAATCTTCTAGTTGAAGGTTTTCGGTAAAAGTTGAGGGATCGAGAGAAAATTGAGGAAGAACGATGCGAAATTCTAGGCATTGAAGAGTTGCTGGCGGCTAGGGTTAGAGGAAGATAGGGTTTGCAAATAGAAAATAGTTTGGCCTTATATAGAAAATTCTCGCGCACTATTCATCCGATTTATTTCCGAACTCCAAACGAAGCATGCCACTCGACGTTTATAATGTTTTACCTCTGTTCCGAACGCAATGGAATATATATTGGAGCCAGTTCAATCAAATTTGGAAGATAGGTTTTTAATCGAATATTTAAATTTAAAATTCATTTAAACAGATTTCTATGCGTTTTATCTTGTCCCGGACAAACCGTAAATCCGATTGACATGAAATTTTAAATCTTACAAAAATATAACATTACGGATCCAGTCAAAATAGTTTCATCGAAATCCGAGACTGTATGAAAAATGACTATTTTTACTCGTCAATTAAATATTAAAATATTCAATTTCTACAAATCAACTTTTAATTCGATTTTAAAAGTCCTGTAACATCATTATAATTCAAACATAATTTGTTTCAACATTATAAATCATTTTTATTCACATTCAATTCAATTTCTAATTATTTCAATTATTTCTGCAATTTCAAATATTAAATTAGCGATTTAATTATCCAATTAAATCACTATATTCAAATATAAGTTATTTAGCTTATAAAATTTACTTGTGCATATTTAAAATCAATTAAATATACGAATTTCAAATGATAGAAATTCTGGGTCGTTACAGTTTATGTAGATTCCGCTGCGTATCAGACTTCAAAACACATAATTGAATATATAACAGAGATCAGCATGACAAGACGATCAAAACAGTATACAGATGTCAATGGTATGATCATGCTATCAAAATTCGATGTAGGTACCGAAATGCTGCCAATACGCTGAAAATAAGATAAATGGAGCAATAACAGTCCAAATTTGAAGAAACGAAATATGATGTCTCACACAGAAGATGATTTTCAAATTTGATATATCAGGTTTGGACAATATTTTATTACTATTGAACATTAACTGATTTGAATATAAATAAAATAACAAAATAAAATAAACTTCCATTTTATCAGATGAAAATTTACCATTTGCGATGTTTAAATAGACTTATTCCAAATATCAATTTTTTTATTTCCAAACTTTATTACTCAAAATTTCACAAAAATTCAATTAATAAAATAAATAAAACCACTAAAATTTATGGGTCGTTACAACTTATAACTTCTACATATGTTTATATCATATAATGTTTTAGTTATGGGAGTTAGAATTAACATTAAGAGTTAAAGTTAGACTTATAGTTATAGTTAGTTGTTTTTGATTGATGACAAAAGGGAAGAAATATATAAAATATTAGGCATAGATTAAGGGGAACTTTTTTGTGTAGGCATATATTAAGTGGGAGTTATATTATATTTTACATAAAATTTGTCATTATCAAAAAGGAGGATATTTTTAGTCCCAAGGATTTAGTTTGATGACAACAACTCTAGGAAATCATATAAACTATAAATACTAATGTTTGCAGAATATTACACAATTGTTGATGTAAGAAGACTGTACAGTATCAAGTAAAGATTAAAGAATTAAAGATGTTGATACAGAAACTCAAGAATAAAGATCATGAGTATTTAAGAGTTTAAGATTCCAAGATATTCCAAATAAGTTATAGAGTCTAGAATGTTTGTTAACATTCTAATAGCACTTGATCCCTCTCTCTCTCTCTTTTTTTTTTTTTTTTTTTTTGGCATGGCCGACGGTTTTATAGTGGACCGACCACTTTTATTACGAAAGTAATAAAGTTGAAGTACAGGAGTAAGGCAAAGACACCTTAACTACAAAATGTAAAGACAAATACAGAACAGGAGCATGACAGATACGTCACATCTACTATAAATAAATATCACCGCTAGTTCTCCTCAGATGAGGAAGAAACAGACACACCCTCATCTTCCTTGGAAGAAATCATAGGTCCACCATCCAGACGTCCAATAAAGGGGCGAAAAAGAACAGCAAGGGAAGGGTCATAACAATCACTGCAAGAAGAGTAGACAAAAGATCGTTCCCAGGCAGGGTCAGCAAGAATCTCAGAATTCGACATAGCATATGCACCATCCGCGTCTAGTTCCAAGGAATCACCAGAAATGCAATAGAAAAGACATCGAAGATCCAGTAAATCATCAGATATATATCGAAAATATGTGTTATCCACTGGATTGTATCTCATATCGGTACGACAATCAACCCAAGAGAGCTCAGACTTGGCCCAAACAACGTGAGACGGATAGAGGATCGGAGCCAAAGGGGGAGCGGGAGGAACAGTACCTAGATCCGGGGAAACAGGAGGCACTAAGGAAGGGGGAGAATCAGAGACAGCAGCTTCAAGAGAGGCCTTGGGAACCCACTTCCTAAGGGGAGGACGGGGCAGTGGAATTTTAGGAGCAGCAGCAGGAACCTCAGAGCGCACGCATACAGCATCAGTATGACCGAAGGAATGACAAGAGGAACAAATATCAGGGACCCATCCATAACGAACACGAACATTGGCCACATGACCAACAGCTAGCTGAACAGGTATAGAGGTGGGAAGAGGCTTGTCGGGAGTAATCTCTATCAAGGCTTTGGCGAAAACAAGCTTGTCACGCGCAACCGTATTAGTATCAAAGCATTTCAATTTTCCAATATTGCACGCAAGCCAATTCAAGCCAAGCAACGGCTGTAAAGCAGAGGGAATTTGGGAAAAATAAACCCAAACAGGGACCGAAAAAACTTGCTCACGAACACTTGCTATCGTCGGCGACCAGGGGGTAAGTATAAAAGGTTGGCCGTCAAAAAAGGAGGGTTCAGACTCTAGAACACGTCTACGATCCTCAGGGGAGGAGAACAAAAAATAGTACAAGGAATCGACCAACTTAACTCTAAGACCTCCTTGCAATCTCCAGGCCCTACGACAAACAGCAGCTACATCACGGACTCGATGCTTTGGGTCCAAAAAGAATCCTACAACGTATTCAGACCAAAAATCCATACCCGCTTGCATAACACAGGGGGGCGGGATCATAACTCTGTCAACCTCAACAATCTCGAAGTCAACCGGTTCATATACGCCCGCATTTCGGGGCATGGATGTAAAGAGGGAAGACCATGATCTAGGTACCGAAGTGCTAGGGGCAGTAGTACGACATTCCTCACTAGAAACAATGTGCGATGCAGTTTTCACACAAGTTCCAGGCATGACATCATTGAGCACAGGTTCAAAACTAGTATTTGCATTTAGTCGAGCAGGTGGTATGCCAGAATCATTTCCATTAGCATTGAGAGATGGCCTAATCAGAGGAGCCTCAGGTCTGGCATCAACAATTACACCAGAACTAACCAACGCGGAGTGTATTAATATAGGACTGTTAGTCAAGGGGAAATCCAAACTAGCATTTTGTCGAGCATGAGGTGAGCCACAGCTAACCACAGAAATGTCGCAAGCCAACGAAGACAAAGATGGAACCGATAGTTCCACACTGCTCTTAGATCTAGTATCCTTAACACAAGAACCATATACACAACCAATACTTCGGTTGACACACTCAGTAGTTCCAATCGGAGGGAGAAATAAGGGCTCACCTGAAGTTGACGAAGCAGATAACTTATCCGCTAGACCAATAGCCTCCGCAGATGCGTCACACGTTACAGCTAGAGTGGATTGCGATACCAGCGATCCCGAGGCAAGAATACCCTTAAAGCGACTGGGATGAGATTCGACATTCATAGCTGAAATAGGGAGTGGCGCAGCATATTCCAAGGGTGATGGAACGGATGCGCACACTAAATCTTCACGTAAGCAGGATCGAGTAAAAGGTAGCGATGGAGTCAGAGTGTTAACAGAGAGGGGCGGGAAAACATGGGGCGAAAGCAGGTCAGGGCTAGCATCAACAGCATCAGCCATTGCACTAAACACACGACCGGAGCGCGTGGATGAGGGGGACAGGAGACGAGATAGGGAAGAGGGCATGAAGGGGAACAGAGAATGGACGCGATGGAGGAGGAAAATTAATCGCCTGGAACCAGAATGGACGCCATTAATGTGTAATTTGAATGTATTATCTGATATATTATGAAATGTTTTGGTTTAATGTGTAATCTCTCTCTCTATTTTAAGTTTTAAAATGTTTTGGTTTTTAAATATTCTTTTCAAAAGTACTTTTGATAGTTTTTAAAATTCTTATACTTATTATTTTAGTTTTTTAATATTTTACCAAGTTATTGTTTCAATTGGATTTTGATTTATATTAGTTTAGCTTTCAGAATTCTTATCATATAGTTTTACTTAAGTTTTATTATGATTATAATGTATATATGTTATACTTAAACATACTTACAAGGTATAAAATTATTTCACAAAACAATACATTTTCAAAATAATATTTTAAAGTGTTTTTCAAAATTACAAAGAGAATGTCGACATACTCTAACCCTATATGTCGACGTAATAGCCATGAGTTTCAAAAATCAAATTTTAAAAGAAGTTTCTATTCGTCGTATCTCTTCATGATTGGACATGACAGTTATTCTTCTATAAATACCTGTCTTTCTAATGAATTATTTAATCATTTTCATTATTCTTCTCCATTCCTTCTTCTCTCTCATTTTCTAAAAAAATTATAACATCTGCCGAATTTCAACCAGAATCAAACTCCATTGTGATTAGTTTGATTCTCTACCATTTGCTTTCTGATTTCTATCATCTCTCCCACTCCAATCAAGATCTAATTGCTAATCAAGGATTATAGGAACATTTGTAATCAAGATTGAAGTTTTGAGTTTGTAAATCTCTATCAAATTAAACTGATATACATGTGAGAGTGATTGTAGCACGTGAAATCAATTGGGTGTGCTCAGTAGCCCTTAAATCTAATGGGTGTGCTTATAGCTTGGAAATCAGCGGCCCTACTCAGAGGCTAGGATTCTGGAAGATGTATCTCATAGTCTCGAAATCGAGATTGTATTTGCATTTACTATTTGAAAAGAAATCGGTACAAGGAATTGTATGGGATTGCATGTAGGGTTACTCCGAACCAGTATAAAATCTTGGTGTGTTCTTTTCTTTTACTCTTGTAGCATTTATTATTTATCTGTGTTTTGATTCTACGATTGTTCTATGACTGTTAACTTCGTTATTATGAGTATAACTTCAAAAGATTTCAAAAAGATTCATATATATTAGAAAATACTATTCACCCCCCTCTAGTGTCAACTTAGCCTTAAGATCGATATTCCTCAATCTTACGTTTTGTATCAAAGCATTGGTTTTTAGAGTTTTTACAATCTGATTTGTGAAAAGTTTAAATGGATACCAACACTGGCAATAGCACTGTTAGTAAGATTATTAATACACTTGTTAGTAATTCATTTGTCAAAGGACAATCTACTTCCATACCACCACTTTTTAATGGTAGTAACTACATATTATTGGTCATGTAGAATGAAAATTTATTTACAATCAATTGATTTAGATACTTTGAATGTCACAGAAATTGAGTACACTGAACTCGAGACAAATTTTTCACAATGGACTGCTGAACAAAAGGCGGTTGCATAAAGCAACTCTAAAGCCATGAATATACCATTTTGTTCATTAGATAGAAATGAATTTAATAAAGTATCTATATGAAAGTCTGCATTTGAAATATGGATAACTTTACAAGTAACACATGAAGGCACAACCAAAGTCAAACAAACTAAGATTTCCATGTTAAAAAACTAGTTTCAACTATATAAAATGATTCCATACCTATATGTTTAGTGGATTTTAAGATATTGTACACTCACTTATTGCATTGAGTAAAAATTTCTCTTAAGAGGATCAACATAGAAAAATCCTCAATTCACTTACTCTTGAATGGGACCAAAAGACTCTTGCAACAGAAGAGGCTAACGATATTAGCATAATAGAGATTGAAGAGTTAATTGGCAATTTAATGTCATTTGAGGCACAAATGCAAAGAAGAAGAGAAAGTAAAACAATAGAGAAGAAATCCATAGCATTCAATGCAATGACGATAATCTTGATTTAGGTAGTGATAATGATGAAGAAATTGCTTTCATGATAAGGAACTTTAGAAAATTCCTTAAATATAGGAAGATGAATAATTTTAAAAGAAATAACAACAAAAATCATGGAAACGAAAGCGAAAGCGAAAATGGCATCAGATGTTATAACTACGATGAACCTGGTCACTTAAAACGAGACTGCCTTCATCCTGAGAAACTGAAAACCACACCAAACGTCGATTCATCTAGAAAATGGAGAAGAGCCTATACTGCATTACTAGATGACTCAGACATGTCATCAAGTGAAAATGAATTGGATGCGGAAATAGCCAACATGTGCTTCAAAGCAATTCAGAATTTAGATATAATTGGTAAAATAGGATCAGAAAAAGGTACACATTTAATATTTTAAAAGCTTTATATCATTTAAATTTTTACTTATTTGATTGTGAGGAATATCCTATAGATTAATGATAAAATTATATTACTAAACTTTTGTATATTAAAATAATATAATAATAATAATACAAAATATATTTAAAATTATTTTTAACCATTTTGTATATTTTTATGCATATAATATTAATATAGTTACAGATAGTTGTATATAAATAAAGTAGAATATAGTTAAAAATAATTCAATTTTGAAAAATTTATAGATATGTCGATATACCCCTATAGTATATGTCAACATACACGTTCAGAATTTGAATTTGAATTTGAATTTAAAATTCAAACTTCAATTTTTCCTCCACCTTTTCACCTACCCCTATGTTCTAAAAAGGTGTCTTTTGACTAAACGGCATGTCATTTGATTCTCTAGTTATTACCTCTATCTCTAACCATTCTGTTCACCTTTCATTTCAAAATTCAGACTTAAATTAACTCTCTTAACTGCTCAAATCATTCATTAATGGCATCCTCAAGCACTCCAAAATCCATGAGACTTTCCAAAACCATCAAAAACTTTCTCTTTTAAGATTAAAAAGTTATGAAAGCTTGTATTAGCTATATGAATTGTGGAAAAGTTTCTACCGAAAAGTTTGCAATTTTTAATGATTTTTCTACTTATGAAATTAATACTCCTTTTTCTCAAAATGGAATTTCAGGTTTAATTGATGCTTCTCAATAAAATTTGTTTGCTATCTAAGATTGGTCAAAATGTTTTATGCAATTTTGAAAGGGAAATTTTATGAAGGTGGAGAAGGAGAAGTATGGAGCAGTGTTAAAGGAACTTTAATTGTTTTGAATTGTGAACTTTTGGTTAGTATTCTTGGATGTAAATCCACCATAATAGACCTTTTTGATTTTGAAATCGATGAGCATAATCGTGAATTTTCATAAAATTTTCGTAGGAGATTATAATTTTGAGTTTAAAAATCGAAATTTTCGTCCAAAAGCTAGAATTCTTGATCTTCTTTTGCAACATAATATCACTTCCCGTTCGTGAAATTTCAATAATCCTATCTTACAAGTTTGTAAAGCACTCTTTGCCATTTATGGTCAGTATGACATAAATTTGGCTCAAGCTATTTTGGATGAATTTTATCCCAAAAATCTTTCCATCCATGAAAACACACTATTTCATGGTATTTACCTTACCCGAATCTTTAACTACTTTGGCATTGACTTTAAAGGAGAGGAATTTGTCTCTCGTAAAGGGTTTAATCAAGCAAACATAGCTCTTATGAAAATTGCATCAATTTTCGAGCCATAGGAAACGCTTGCGAAGAAAAAAGAAAGTTTAGCACATAAAGAGGAGGAAGAGATATGAGAAGAGGGGAGAGGGGAAGAAGGGGAAGAAATAGATATCGAAGAAGAAGATGGGGAGGAGGAGGAAACCTCTTTAGAAAGCATTGAGTTTCCACCTCGTCTAACCAATAAAGACATTCTCAACAATCAAAAAAAGATTGCTAAAAATCAAAGGATTCTCAAACGTTCCATGAGTAAGAAGTTAAAAACCATTTCCAATCAAAGGATTCTCACAGCAGATAGATAAAATATATAACAACATAGATGTAAAACAGGCGAGACAGTGGTATAATCAAATGAATCTTAGATAAGAACATCAGAGTGCATCAGGTTCATAGACTGTGCAAAAACTGAAATAAAGAGTATATACATCCCAAACCTCTATAATAAACTCTATAACTGCCTCTAACAATACAAGTACTGACATAGCTCCATAGTACTGCACAATGGAACATAAGCGATTGTAAGCTCCAAATATAGATGTATGAAAGCGTAGCCTCCTACTTGTACTATGTACAGCTTCATGCGCTATTCAGACCTACTATCCATAATCTACTTTTAAGAGTACCCAAGATAATAAAAAGAAAAGCATAAAACCTTGAGTCATACAATAGTCTGGTGTGAGCGGTACATCATCCCAAAATTACAATAAAAATCGTATATAGTAAATATGAACATAGCGTATGTAGAACCATATCTAACATGTCTCACATCCGAAGAGTTAGCACATAATAATCGATATATTTACCATCAAAGCCATATAAGTGTACTATGGTCGAAGTACAATGTTTTGGTATACAGTTTAAAATACCTACAATATGTGACACCCTATAGTGAATACCAACCATGGCAAACATAGCATCCATCAAACAATCTTCGCCATCACTCGTGTGCGTTGGATATATGATAACTTGTATGGTCCAATCGCAAACCAAGGATCCAATCGTAATCCCGTCTCCATTGGTGCTCGAATTCATGACACTGCAAAGGCTAGGAATCGGGCTCATAATCGCAAAAGCCCTGGGTAATCTACAATCACAAGATCCGAACACAATCGTAAATTCAGGTGGGCGTTCCTATATAACCCTTCTTTATGAGCACACTAAAAGCGTCTGATTTATCAAAGATCCCTTTGCATGCATCCTCATAATGGAACTCAATCGTTATTCCATCACGGCTATCTCCAAAGCAGGATACCATCGCAAATCCCACACACAAGCCCTATCATTAAGCTTGCCCTTGTAGATCACCATCATGACCCCCATCATTAAATCACCATCTTTTGAACACCTTTAAACACCCATCGTAAGTCGTAAAGCCGTCATACTAAGTCCCAAAGTCATCATGTCGTCCATATCGAAGCATCACACTATTACTTCATTAGTCGTTGCATAAAGTCCAAGGCCATCTTGTGTTGTCTCGAAGTCATCCATCTTTTCTCCCCATCAACTCATCAGAGTTCCACATGCTTCCTTTTTGTTCGGTTCAAGCCCTGTCCAACCTACCACTATGCAACTCCAAGTACCCTTCCTTGTTTGGTACTTAGGTGTAGCTCTACCAAACAGAGAAATCTGTCTGGTCTCTTGTTGCATCATCGAATAACAATTATTGTTCGATCCTTCACTCTACTAACGGACAACAAATGCTATTTGGTGCCTTTAATGCCGAACCAAGCCATCATCGGACAAGAAATCATGCCCTATCCCTTCCTTCTACCGAACTTAATGCCTACCAAATAGGAACTCCTGCCTGGTCTTCCACCACCATCGAACTGCAGCATCCGAGCCAGTTTTCCCCCAAGCCCGAAGTTCAAGCCAAACCGCCCAGTCACCGAGCAACCCTACCACCGAACCAAACTCATTTAGTGTCCTCAACTTCCATTTTCACATTGATTTCATAGTTATGTTTTGTTTTTTGACGCTTGTACATTCCATGTGCAACGATATGACTCCTAACAATCCCTAGTCGATCTCGAAGCCATGTTTTATGGTTCCTAACTCTAAGTTGCTCCGATGAGCTTTCAACCATATATGTATGTATACAAACACCATACATGCAACAACCAACAATCAACATTCAAGCATGCAAACATATAGCAATTCATTGCAAATCATCCTATAATGTGTATCTAACATAGCCTAAAATACATCAAGGAAACCACACATCAAATCAACATGATTAGACACATAAAAACATTTTAAATTCGTTTTACTTTAGGTTTGACTTTAAACTGTTCCAAAATGTGATTTTGACTTTAAAAATGAACTTAAAACATGCCAAAACTTATATATGCATATATAATAAGGTGAGAGATGATAAATTACTTGCCAAAATGCCAAAAAGTTAAGATTTGCATGCAAATCCATGAACCAACAACAAAGATATGATTTTTCTTTCCCAAAAATATGGATTTGAAGATCTCTAATGAATCCCCTCACTAATCTTACCTTAATATATGTTTTAGACTTGATTTGAAGGAGAAAAGAAAAGGTTGTGGGTAGAGAGTGGGCTAATGGAGGCTTAAATCTATGGGAGAGGGTGTAAAAGTGATTTAGGGAGGATGGTTTAGCCATATAAGGTCTCCAAACCCAAAATAGGTTAGTGGGCATGCCCCTAAGTCACTAAATACCCACTAAGCTGCTAAAAAAAACTATAAATCCTCAAATGGCCATATCTCTTAGCCAGAATATCCAAATCGCTATTGTGACCACTCCACGGAAAGAAAAACCATCAAATCTTTCCAATGGAAGTGATTTCGACTGCTAATTTAGCTCCTATCAAAAATTACGGACGATACAAGTTTTTAGGGTAAAATCATTCGGAATAATTCTAAAGATAGAAAATGTCACTAATAGGTATTTTCCAAATTTATAGAGTCATACGACCACATTAGGATTTAAAAATAATATTTTATGATCCTTCGGTACGTAAAAATACAAGTCCTTGCAACTTCATTCATCATCAATCGTACTTTGTGATTAAAGTTCCATTACTCCTTATCAATACATCATTATGTATAATAGGGAGAAGTGACTTTTGAAATTGAATCTTTAGCTACATTTGGAACTCCTTCCCGATACACACGCCTATTCGATCAAATCAAATCGTTTTATTTTATTTTGCATGTCATGTTATTTACTTTCGTTTTATATTGATGAATTTATCAATGACATCTACATGTGTATCAAATACATATGTTCATGTCTGTAATAATTTGTCAACAAATTCAACTAAGTACATGTAGCCATTTTGGCATCGCTAGACCTATGATTGCATACATCTGTATGTATCAATCCTAAGAGTTCACCGACTCTTATGTCGCTTCCACTGAATGGATGCTTTGTAGCCAATCATTTGAGATAGAATTCACTAACACCAAATAATTCATAATCACATAATTAAAAGTTAGTTCTCAATACCATCACTTAGTCCATAATTTCAAAATAATTTAAAGTTTTAGATGCTTATGTATTTTCTAATGCAATGATATCAAATACCATTGTTATGGTTTTATCTCATAACGAATATTCATAATATTTATATTGAAATAAAACTATGTCTATTTTCAATCAATACTAGAAACAATTATTACTTCATAAATAATATTTGGTATGTTTAGGAAAATAATTTTTCATAGTTTGATGCATCCACTAAGCAGTGTAATATGGTATGCTCACATCATTTCCACCATTACTATAATAGTGTACGAAATACGAAGCTCCATTTAACTACTTGTTTTATGATTTTATTTCATTTTCTTTTACTATTTTTACAGTCATGAGTTTTAGATCAATTATATTAAACTTGAAGAAATAACATTTATAGAAAAAATATATCTATATGAGAATAATTCGAAACAGAAGTCACATTTCTTATTCCATGTTAAGTATTTTTTATTATTTTATACAATTCCCATTTTTGATATCCCTTCATAAAATAGAAGTGACATTTTATCTCTTTATCCCAAATGTGCTTGAAGTTACATCCAATCCCGTGCATTCGCTTCTTTCCAAATGGTCGAACCATTCAAAAGAAAACCTTTACTGCAAAACCATAACGAACTCTTTACAAAAATGCATTTGGCTATCATCAATATTTGAGGATATCAAACAAGTTACACTTTACATAAATGGATCAAATTAACATTTCAGTGATTGAATCCATCCTACAGCTCTTTGTATAGTGCTACATCTAATACAACAAGGTCCTTAGTGTGACATCCCGGAAATTTGGGGCAATATCGATTTAATAATATACATTAAAAATTAAATTAATTTGATAATAATTATTTACAAGATTTAAATTGATTTAATAATCTTCTTTTAAATAAATATTTAACTGATAATTTATTTTTTAAAAGCTAATTTAAATTGTTTCTATTATAATGTATATATGTATATATTGGTATATATTATAAATAGATAAGTTTTGTTTTTAAATTTAATAAACAGACATGTTTTCCAATTCTAATATTTTTGATAATTTAGAAATTTAATATTAAGCTATTTAATAAATGACCATATGATTTTAAATTACTCAAGATAAAGTTTAATTTGTTTAAAATGGTTTTAGCCTAGAGTTTAAATTTAAATAAAAAGTTTTGTTTTGTTTTTTTTAAAATATAGCTTGATCAATAAGTATTTATATTTTAAAGAGATAGTTTCTTTTGAAAATTTATTTCAATAATGAGTTATGTTTAAACTATATCAATATTGTAATATCTTTGAACATGGGTTTTTAATATAAATGGAAGTTGTTATTTTAATATACGTATATTTTTAAAAGAAGCTACGATTTGTAAATTTAAAATAGAGTCTTTCAAAAATGTTAAAATAAAATAATACTTTATAAATCTTAACATAAGCATTTAATTGTTTAAGTTTAAAATAAAAGTAACCCATAAGTAAATAAATATATAAGTTAAAATTTACAACAATGACTGAAACAACTTCATATAAAAAAAATAAATAAATAATGCAAATCAGGCTTTGTTTGTAATATGCCTGTAAAATAAATATAAAGGTAAGAACAAGTGTAAAATAAAGAAATGTATATGTACATAGGTATAAAAGCAAGCTAGGCAAGTAAATTTTATATGATGTAAAGTTTAATATGCAGGCAAGAAAATACAATACAAATATCAAGTTACAAGACAAAGTAAATATATGTGCTGGTAAAAGAAATAAAATAAACAAAATGCAAGTAGCTTATAGACTAAGATTCAGACAAGTACGAAAACAAAAAAATAAATGTAACCAGACAAAATAATGATTTTGCTGTCTGTAAGTAAAGAATGCAAAACGAAGTAAAATAATAAAACAAGACAAAGCTAAGTAGAAATATCCTTGTGTATGTTCAGCATATAAGATAGTTTGTAAAGCAAGCTAAAGCAAGCATAGTCGAAATAAGATGCAGGTAAGAGAAATGTAAAATATCTAATATATAAATCATGGTATGTAGGAACATAAGTACTCAAACATTAAATGCTAGCACAAATTATATCAGTTCAAATTGCTTAAAAAATCAACTCAGCTCCTAATTAACAGATCCTGTCGGATAAAAACAAAGATATACGGTGTACCTGCATATGCTTAACCCAGTTATCACCTTCACCTGAACTTCTTTATATACATCTTATTTTTAGTTCGTTCATAAAATATATAAAACCCGAAACAAAGAAGTAACAACAGACACTTCCATTTATACAAACTTAAGTAATGTTTGCAATTCAACAAAGACAAGAAGATTTGGGGATCATAAGCAAGGCCATTCTCAGTTTTAAAATTTCAAAGGCTTTTCAAAATAAAAGGGCTCTGCTTATTTCTGAAATACAGGTGAGTAACTTAAATTTTAAAATACTTAAGTATATATGAGTTGCTTAATTATGATCTGATATGTGCATATATCTTGATGAATGTTTATGTGTTACTGCATGTATGTGTGTTTGACATCCTGTAATCACCTCTGTTTTAAAGGGTAGCAACATCAAAATTTAATGGTTTAAGTATATTTTTGTTCTGTTGCAACTTTTTCTCTGAAATTCAGTTGCATTGATCTGTGTTAAGTATGAGTACTGTATTAAGTATCTCTGGGTTCTATCTGTCTTTAGTTCCAGGTTTAAACTCCTCAACAAATTTTTTTTTTTTGTTCTTAATTCCAGCTTAACAAGACATAGGTTGACATAAAATGCTGGTATGAATGGGGACTTGCATTTAAATATTGTATAAGGGTAAAACAATGTTCTTTGTTCTGGAAAACATAATACTACAGTAGAAACTAAATTAAGTTAAATCTCAATGAATTTAATTTATGAAATTCAGGGTTATGGATCAAATATACATACATAATATGATTTTTAAAATTAATATCATGTTTTCTAGTCAAGTGATATAGATGCAGTTTGCTTTTGTTCAAGTGTTGGTTTTTGGGTGATTTATGGCGTTCTATGCGACTGGAGGTGGTCGGGGTGTGTGAGGAGGTGGAGGAGCTTACCACGGTGTGGGAAAAAATGCTTGGTGGATGGTCTGAGCACGGTGGCGATGGTGGCAGTGATTTGTTGTTTACAACCCTAGTTTGTATGGTGATCGAACTTTTGATCACCGTGGCTTCTAACTGTGCATCGAGTTGCACGAGGTCTCGAGAGGTGGTAGATTGGTCGAAGGCGAGTCCATGGCCGGATTTATTGACCATCTGGTGGTCGGGGTTGGCAGAATTAGGTGATGACAGGTTTGGGTAGGGGATGTTGTGTTTTTTTCCAGGTTCTGTTTTATTTCTCTTTTCTGATTTGAGTCGTGGCGATGGATTTTGGGGGTCGTGGTGGTGTATGGTGGAAGTCAGCATTGTGGTGGAGCACGTGTGGGTGGCCGGAGGTGGCTGGGGCCACGGTGCACGTGCACCGTGCCCAGTGAAGTGCTGAAGCATCAGGGGATGGTGCAGGGATTTTGGCCTCGGGGCGTACTCGGGTTATTCGTGTATGCGACTCGAAGCAGGGGAATAATCGAACCGAAGCATTCTTACTTTGGTCTCGGGTTGGATATATTTGTTACAGGTAGCAAAAAAATGCCTGTAGCTTTAAATTTAAACTAAAATTAAAAGCAAATTAAACTGTACGCTAGTTACAAACAGAGTAAAACTAGTGTGATGTTAGATTCAAATGAAAGTCAAATCCAGATTGAAGTTTAAATTCAAATTTTGTATTTCTGAATTCATTTTTGAAATGAACTAAATGTTAAAAGGTGGAAGTTGGGTTTCAGGTTTAAAACCTGACAAAACCAAAACCTGAAATATATGATTTAAACAATGATTTAAATTCTACGGTTAAATTCAGTTTTGACTAACTATTGAATCTTAAGGATTTAAAATAGATTGGGATTTGAAAAATCAAGTTTTTAAATCAAGTTGTTGGAGGGAAGTTTAAATCTAAGTTTTTAAATCAAAGGTAAAATTTATGGATTCAAGTTTACTTCGAATTCAAATCTGCAGGTTTAAATCAGTTTTAAAATATGAATGTCTTTGGAAATTTAAATTTAAACAAAGATTCAAACAGTTGAATTGAAAGGCTTTCTTATATAAGTTTCATATGTACGTAATTAATGTTATTTACAAGATTATAAATTGAATTTAAATTGGATTAATATTTAAATTTAAATAAATAATACTTTTGAATCTTAAATTCCAAATGGACTTCAAATTTAAAATTTTGGAAGGTAAAGTTCTAACACACTTAAATATTAATGAAGTCATTAGTAAAGAAATAAATTATCTTAGGAATAACTAAGGTATTAAAACGATTTAATGAATAAGTTAATTAATGATTGACATATGTATTTAATTTATAAAATAATAATTTAGATTAATTTATAATTAGGAATAAATTAAGAAATAAATTTAGAAATGTAATTATGATAATTAACTAAAAGATTACTAATTAATTAATTAATATGATTAATTTTGGTAATTAATCAGATAAATTAGATAATCTATTATAAATTGTTAAATGTAATTACTTGATAAAAGTAATTAAGAAATTAATTACTTATTGTAATTAATTTGATAAAATGATTTATTTAAGTTAATTAATTTAAGAAATCATTTGATGATTTGATTTGTATAATCACTTAGTGTATTCAATGGTGCATAATTACTTGAGGAAGTAATTAATGTAATTACTGAATGTAATTAGTGAAAGATGATGTGTTAATGAAGTAATTTGGATAATTACTTTTGTAATTAATCAGAGGATTAATTAATGGAGATGATTAATTATGGGATAATTAATTTATTAATATGATTAATTAAGGGTAGTTAACCACTGGTTGATATTAATCAAGGTGGTTAATAATTGTGTTTAATTAAAGATTAATCACTTAATGTAATTAAATTAAATAAAGTAATTTTTATTTAAATCTGAATTAAGATCATTAATTAATGTAATTAATAATGAAATTAAGAATAGTTTAATTAGGAAATAATTAATAATGTGGTGATTAATTAAGGATAATGTAATTAATTGTATTTAATCAATAAATGAAGTAATTAAATGTTAATTACTATAAATGATTTAGGATAATTAATTTGGGAAATTAAATAAAGACTAATTACTTTTGTAATTAGAAGATGATTAATCAAAGGTGTTTAATCAAGATAAATATTTAGAGAATAATTAATTAATTTGATTATAATTAATTTAATGGTTGTGTAAGCAAGATTTATAGATGAAGTAATTAATTTAATTTACTTTAAATTAATTAGAAATAGAAGTAGTTAATTTAATTCATTTTAAATTAATTACAAATGGTATAATTATAAATCATTGCTTATGGATGAATGATATTGATATTTCATTGATGGATTCTGATCTCAGATATGATATGAGTAGTATCTATGTGATATGGATGCTTGGTTTAAGTATGATAATATTTAATTATCTGTTTGATGATAATATGAGTTTTCTATTTATAATGATGTGATAATCTATTGTGATATTATGAATTATCTATCTGTGTGTATATTGATGATATTGAATTAAACTGTAAGACTAAATAGACAACTTGGCCTTAAAAGACACGTTTTGGATTTCGATAAGACCAGGATCGGTTTTCCACATTAGGAACATCCGAAAACCACATCGCTTCCAAATTAACGATAGGTCGTGAATCTGAAGTGAAGATGAAGATTCAGAATGCAAGGGTTATCGTCGTTAACTCTGAGGGTGATTCCAAAATGAGTGTAACGAGATAATGCCTTCGGTTTCGTTCGAACCCGGAACGAACTTGTATGGATTGAATGTTTTCAACACATTGTCAGGTGGGCGATGAGCATTCTAAGAAATGTATTCTATAAAGGTAATCGTAGCCTCAAGCCTCATCAACCGGGAATGGCTAAAACAGGGGAGGTGCAGCAAGGTTAGGTGGGTCATGCCCAAGCAGGACAAGGATATTCCCCTGTCTAGATGTTCCTTTATTTCGGCTTAGTGGGCAGTAGCGACGGCTATCTGCGGGGTTATCTTGTTCGGGACTGTTCAGTAAGGAATGGTTTCGGCCTTGTGTTGCAGGGGGTCGGGAGTGATCCTCGGTACGTTGATCTAGGCCACGTAGTGTGACGGGCGGTACCCCACTAGACCTGCCATTGTATGGAATCCACAATCCAATAAGTGCCAATGGTTTTGATTGTATTACCCACTTTTGTGGCTAGTAGCTAGAATTTAATAATGTGACAATTTCAGCTATTTTCTATTTACTTGAAAACCCTAGACCTATTATAATATCACAGAATTTCCTATCAAATGTTTTGGTTAGCGTAAGGTAAAAACTTACCCATGTTTATTTGTGGGGAGTCTTACGTGATACTTTTTGTTTTCAAAGGATATTTTTAAATTAAGCAACTTTAACCTGTTGCTCATACCAGACCCATGTCTGACCCGGAGTTTATTTCTGTTTTTCATAAACTCTCGAGTACCCAAATTTTTACGGGTAGCCAAGGGATTCAGGTTAGCTTTGTCGAATTCTAGAGGAGCAATAGAGCAGGCGGCTTCAGCGTTGTAGATATACATATAGTTCCGTTGTGTTGGTATCTTTGGGTTACTTGTTTGAGTTGAGTTGTATAACTAGACAGGTGTTTATAACTGTCTAGTATGGGATGTATTATCTATACAACTTTGACTGATATTGTATATTATGTAAATACCTATGTGATTATTATAATTTATTCGTTCCGCTGTGAGATTTTGATGTTGTTGTTCTTTCTTCTCTATCTTTTCTATTTTCTCACCCCTTTCTTTCTTCAAGACGAAGCGGTTTTCTGGGTATAGAAAGTCGGGTCGTCACAGTTGGTATCAGAGCGCTAGGTTGAGTGAATACCTAGGCTCTTGAGTGATTTCTTTCCAGAGAGAGCGTATTTGTAATTTTAATATATATATATATATATATATATATATTCCTACCTATTTGTTGGGTTACCTGTTTAGGTTTTCCAATGAGCTATAAAGGTAGATAGGGTGGTGGTGTGTGTAACACGACTACCAATGGCTGGGGTTTGAATGTTTGAGGTAGAAGTGTATCTGTCGAGACTGTAGACCTATTACCGTCTCGAGTAAGCTTTGAGTGGTATAAGGATTTCATTGATCTCTGAAGGAAATCTGTTAAGATTCGGGGTTCATTTTTGAAGTGTAAGTTTGGTTGAGCTAGAGTTTGGATCTGTCGGTTGGACAGAAGCAAGTCATGATATCTTGACATATCAAGGTGTAGTAGTTGTGTGATGAGACACAGTGACCATCGATGTCTCCGAAGATGTTTCTTTGGGACAAGTTAAGGAAGAGTGTCTGTTTCGATTGTGGCTGTGTTCAGCTGGGAGTTTCTGATTGGTTGGAGTCTGAGTTTCTCGAAGAGCTTTGGATTAGGAAGTCTTCTGGCTTAGCAGTTTTTCTTGAGATAACTTCAGAAGCAGCAGAGTAGTTCCATTTCTCCGATGAATTGGCCACATAAGTGTAAGCGGTTATATTTGGTAAAGCGAGAGCAGTATCTTTGGAATTCGGTTGGATCAATCGCAATAGTGACTGGCGATAGTTTGAGTGTTCTCTTGTATTTCAGAGACATTTTCTTGATGTCTTCAGGAAGTTAAAGTTTGGTCAGCATCTGAAGATTGAATTTGGTGTCGACTGGATTTCCAGACCTGATACCGATGGTTCAGCTTACTAATAGGATGATTTTGAGTTTGGGAAAACAGCTTGGATTTTTGAGGAACTTCTGAGTTTTATTTCTGGATATGTGAACTTTATTGTTGGGATGTGTTGTCCAGTCTATGCTTGAGTCATCATGGGCATTTTCATCTGTTCAGTCAGAGTTGCGCAGTGGAAGCATGGTGGCAGCTGTTTTAGTTTGGAAGCAATTGGATGTTGCAGCGTTAGGATTGGAGAGTTCTATAGGAAATTTTTCAGGATCTGAGGCCAGATTGGAGTGCACCTGTTTAATCTTTTCTGGATGAGAGAAGTGAGTTCTGTGTTCTGATTTGAAATAGAGTTTGTGTTCTGAGTTTTGGGTTGATCTTGAAAAATTATTTGTTGGATTATTTTTGGACCAGTTTATTTCTAGGACATCAGCAAGTGTTGAGCTGATCAGTAAGGATGAAGGAAGCCCAGGATCGTCTGAAGAGTTTAGTGGATAAGAGACGGAGGAACTTGGATTCCGAAGTCAGAAATTTGATTTTGGATAAGTGTTTAGTCTTCAGGATTGGATTGTCAGTTTGGATAACTGGAATTCGTTGTGTTTCACTTATCTCTGGAAGAGTACGTGAAAGATTTATCTCTGGTTGTAGATCTAGATTAGTAGAAGTTCTGTAGCTTAGTAGTATTGTTTGTTTGGATTCTATAGAGCGAGTAACCCGCTATTTATACTTGGGGAAACTCGAGAAAATTCTATTCGGAATTCTGTCTAGATAGTTAAATTTGTTTGATTGGATGAATTGGTTGCTATTATTGTTAGCATATGATTGATATATGCTTGTGTTTTAAAACTAAATCTTAAATTGGATTATTAAATTATCTTTGTTTTAAATTTCGGGGATGAAATTCTTTTAAGAGGGGAGGAATGTGACATCCCGGAAATTTGGGGCAATATCGATTTAATAATCTACATTAAAAATTAAATTAATTTGATAATAATTATTTACAAGATTTAAATTGATTTAATAATCTTCTTTTAAATAAATATTTAACTGATAATTTATTTTTTAAAAGCTAATTTAAATTATTTCTATTATAATGTATATATGTATATATTGGTATATATTATAAATAGATAAGTTTTCTTTTTAAATTTAATAAACAGACATGTTTTCCAATTCTAATATTTTTGATAATTTAGAAGTTTAATATTAAGCTATTTAATAAATGACCATATGATTTTAAATTACTCAAGATAAAGTTTAATTTGTTTAAAATGGTTTTAGCCTAGAGTTTAAATTTAAATAAAAAGTTTTGTTTTGTTTTTTTCAAAATATAGCTTGATCAATAAGTATTTATATTTTAAAGAAATAGTTTCTTTTGAAAATTTATTTCAATAATGAGTTATATTTAAACTATATCAATATTGTAATATCTTTGAACATGGGTTTTTAATATAAATGGAAGTTGTTATTTTAATATATGTATATTTTTTAAAGAAGCTATGATTTGTAAATTTAAAATAGAGTCTTTCAAAAATGTTAAAATAAAATAATACTTTATAAATCTTAACATAAGCATTTAATTGTTTAAGTTTAAAATAAAAGTAACCCATAAGTAAATAAATATATAAGTTAAAATTTATAACAATGACTGAAACAACTTCATATAAAAAAAATTAAAAAAAAATGCAAATCAGGCTTTGTTTGTAATATGCCTGTAAAATAAATATAAAGGTAAGAACAAGTGTAAAATAAAGAAATGTATATGTACATAGGTATAAAAGCAAGCTAGGAAAGTAAATTTTATATGATGTAAAGTTTAATATGCAGGCAAGAAAATACAATACAAATATCAAGTTACAAGACAAAGTAAATATATGTGCTGGTAAAAGAAATAAAATAAACAAAATGCAAGTAGCTTATAGACTAAGATTCAGACAAGTACGAAAACAAAAAAATAAATGTAACCAGACAAAATAATGATTTTGCTGTCTGTAAGTAAAGAATGCAAAACGAAGTAAAATAATAAAACAAGACAAAGCTAAGTAGAAATATCCTTGTGTATGTTCAGCATATAAGATAGTTTGTAAAGCAAGCTAAAGCAAGCATAGTCGAAATAAGATGCAGGTAAGAGAAATGTAAAATATCTAATATATAAATCATGGTATGTAGGAACATAAGTACTCAAACATTAAATGCTAGCACAACTTATATGAGTTCAAATTGCTTAAAAAATCAACTCAGCTCCTAATTAACAGATCCTGTCGGATAAAAACAAAGATATACGGTGTACCTGCATATGCTTAACCCAGTTATCACCTTCACCTGAACTTCTTTATATACATCTTATTTTTAGTTCGTTCATAAAATATATAAAACCCGAAACAAAGAAGTAACAACAGACACTTCCATTTATACAAACTTAAGTAATGTTTGCAATTCAACAAAGACAAGAAGATTTGGGGATCATAAGCAAGGCCATTCTCAGTTTTAAAATTTCAAAGCTTTTCAAAATAAAAGGGCTCTGCTTATTTCTGAAATACAGGTGAGTAACTTAAATTTTAAAATACTTAAGTATATATGAGTTGCTTAATTATGATCTGATATGTGCATATATCTTAATGAATTTCTGTGTTTATGTGTTACTGCATGTATGTGTGTTTGACATCCTGTAATCACCTCTGTTTTAAAGGGTAGCAACATCAAAATTTAATGGTTTAAGTATATTTTTGTTCTGTTGCAACTTTTTCTCTGAAATTCAGTTGCATTGCTCTGTGTTAAGTATGAGTACTGTATTAAGTATCTCCGGGTTCTATCTGTCTTTAGTTCCAGGTTTAAACTCCTTAACAATTTTTTTTTTGTTCTTAATTCCAGCTTAACAAGACATAGGTTGACATAAAATGCTGGTATGAATGGAGAATTGAATTTAAATATTGTATAAGGGTAAAACAATGTTCTTTGTTCTGGAAAACATAATACTACAGTAGAAACTAAATTAAGTTAAATCTCAATGAATTTAATTTATGAAACTCAGGGTTATGGATCAAATATACATACCATAATATGATTTTTAAAATTAATATCATGTTTTCTAGTCAAGTGATTTAGATGCAGTTTGCTTTTGTTCAAGTGTTGGTTTTTGGGTGATTTATGGTGTTCTATGCGACTGGAGGTGGTCGGGGTGTGTGAGAAGGTGGAGGAGCTTACCAGGGTGTGGCGAAAAATGCTTGGTGGATGGTCTGAGCACAGTGGCAATGGTGGCAGTGATTTGTTGTTTACAACCCTAGTTTGTATGGTGATCGAACTTTTGATCACCATGGCTTCTACTGTGCATCGAGTTGCACGAGGTCTCGAGAGGTGGTAGATTGGTCGAAGGCGAGTCCATGGCCGGAGTTATTGACCATCTAGTGGTCGGGGTTGGCAGAATTAGGTGATGACAGGTTTGGGTAGGGGATGTTGTGTTTTTTTCCAGGTTCTGTTTTATTGCTCTTTTCTGATTTGAGTCGTGGCGATGGATTTTGGGGGTCGTGGTTGTGTATGGTGGAAGTCAGCATCGTGGTGGAGCACGTGTGGGTGGCCGGAGGTGGCTGGGGCCACGGTGCACGTGCACCGTGCCCAGTGAAGTGCTGAAGCATCAGGGGATGGCGCAGGGTTTTTGGCCTCGGGGCGTACTCGGGTTATTCGTGTATGCGACTCGAAGCAGGGGAATAATCGACCCAAAGCATTCTTACTTTGGTCTTGGGTTGGATATATTTGTTATAGGTAGCACAAAACTGTCTGTAGTTTTAAATTTAAACTAAAATTAAAAGCAAATTAAACTGTAAGCTAGTTACAAACAGAGTAAAACTAGTGTGATGTTAGATTCAAATGAAAGTCAAATCCAGATTGAAGTTTAAATTCAAATTTTGTATTTCTGAATTCATTTTTGAAATGAACTAAATGTTAAAAGGTGGAAGTTGGGTTTCAGGTTTAAAACCTGACAAAACCAAAACCTGAAATATATGATTTAAACAATGGTTTAAATTCTACGGTTAAATTCAGTTTTGAATAACTATTGAATCTTAAGGATTTAAAATAGATTTGGATTTGAAAAATCAAGTTTTTAAATCAAGTTGTTGGAGGGAAGTTTAAACCAAAGTTTTTAAATCAAAGGTAAAATTTATGGATTCAAGTTTACTTCGAATTCAAATCTGCAGGTTTAAATCAGTTTTAAAATATGAATGTCTTTGGAAATTTAAATTTAAATAAAGATTCAAACAGTTGAATTGAAAGGCTTTCTTATATAAGTTTCATATGTACGTAATTAATGTTATTTACAAGATTATAAATTGAATTTAAATTGGATTAATATTTAAATTTAAATAAATAATACTTTTGAATCTTAAATTCCAAATGGACTTCAAATTTAAAATTTTGGAAGGTAAAGTTCTAACACACTTAAATATTAATGAAGTCATTAGTAAAGAAATAAATTATCTTAGGAATAACTAAGGTATTAAAACGATTTAATGAATAAGTTAATTAATGATTGACTTATGTATTTAATTTATAAAATAATAATTTAGATTAATTTATAATTAGGAATAAATTAAGAAATAAATTTAGAAATGTAATTATGATAATTAACTAAAAGATTACTAATTAATTAATTAATGTGATTAATTTTGGTAATTAACCAGATAAATTAGATAATCTATTGTAAATTGTTAAATGTAATTACTTGATAAAAGTAACTAAGAAATTAATTACTAATTGTAATTAATTTGATAAAATGATTTATTTAAGTTAATTAATTTAGTTTAATTAATTTAAGAAATCATTTGATGATTTGATTTGTATAATCACTTAGTGTATTCAATGGAGCATAATTACTTGAGGAAGTAATTAATGTAATTACTGAATGTAATTAGTGAAAGATGATGTGTTAATGAAGTAATTTGGATAATTACTTTTGTAATTAATCAGAGGATTAATTAATGGAGATGATTAATTATGGGATAATTAATTTATTAATATGAGTAATTAAGGGTAGTTAATTACTGGTTGATATTAATCAAGGTGGTTAATAATTGTGTTTAATTAAAGATTAATCACTTAATGTAATTAAATTAAATAAAGTAATTTAATTTAAATCTGAATTAGAGATCATTAATTAATGTAATTAATAATGAAATTAAGAATAGTTTAATTAAGAAATAATTAATAATGTGGTGATTAATTAAGGATAATGTAATTAATTGTATTTAATCAATAAATGAAGTAATTAAATGTTAATTACTATAAATGATTTAGGATAATTAATTTGGGAAATTAAATAAAGACTAATTACTTTTGTAATTAGAAGATGATTAATCAAAGGTGTTTAATCAAGATAAATATTTAGAGAATAATTAATTAATTTGATTATAATTAATTTAATGGTTGTGTAAGCAAGATTTATAGATGAAGTAATTAATTTAATTTACTTTAAATTAATTAGAAATAGAAGTAGTTAATTAAATTCATTTTAAATTAATTACAAATGGTATAATTATAAATCATTGCTTATGGATGAATGATATTGATATTTCATTGATGGATTCTGATCTCAGATATGATATGAGTAGTATCTATGTGATATGGATGCTTGGTTTAAGTATGATAATATTTAATTATCTGTTTGATGATAATATGAGTTATCTGTTTATAATGATGTGATTATCTATTGTGATATTATGAATTATCTATCTGTGTGTATATTAATGATATTGAATTAAACTGTAAGACTAAATAGACAACTTGGCCTTAAAAGACACGTTTTGGATTTCGATGAGACCGGGATCGGTTTTCCACATTATGAACATCCGAAAACCACATTGATTCCAAATTAACGATAGGTCATGAATCTGAAGTGAAGATGAAGATTCAGAATGCAAGGGTTATCGTCGTTAACTCTGAGGGTGATTCCAAAATGAGTGTAACGAGATAATGCCTTCGGTTTCGTTCGAACCCGGAACGAACTTGTATGGATTGAATGTTTTCAACACATCGTCAGGTGGGCGATGAGCATTCTAAGAAATGTATTCTATAAAGGTAGTCGTAGCCTCAAGCCTCATCAACCGGGAATGGCTAAAACAGGGGAGGTGCAGCAAGGTTAGGTGGGTCATGCCCAAGCAGGACAAGGTTATTCCCCTGTCTAGATGTCCCTTTATTTCGGCTTAGTGGGCAGTAGCGACGGATATCTGCGGGGTTATCTTGTTCGGGACTGTTCAGTAAGGAATGGTTCCGGCCTTGTGTTGCAGGGGGTCGGGAGTGATCCTCGGTACGTTTATCTAGGCCACGTACTGTAACGGGCGGTACCCCAGTAGCCCTGCCATTGTATGGAATCCACAATCCAATAAGTGCCAATGGTTTTGATTCTATTACCCACTTTTGTGGCTAGTAGCTGGAATTTAATAATGTAACAATTTCGGCTATTTTCTATTTACTTGAAAACCCTAGACCTATTATAATATCACAGAATTTCCTATCAAATGTTTTGGTTAGCGTAAGGTAAAAACTTACCCATGTTTATTTGTGGGGAGTCTTACGTGATACTTTTTGTTTTCAAAGGATATTTTTAAATTAAGCAACTTTAACCTGTTACTCATACCAGACCCATGTCTGACCCGGAGTTTATTTCTGTTTTTCATAAACTCTCGGGTACCCAAATTTTTACGGGTAGCCAAGGGATTCAGGTTAGCTTTGTCGAATTCTGGAGGAGCAATGGAGCAGGCGGCTTCAGCGTTGTAGATATACATATAGTTCTGCTGTGTTGGTATCTTTGGGTTACTTGTTTGAGTTGAGTTGTATAACTAGACAGGTGTTTATAACTGTCTAGTATGGGATGTATTATCTATACAACTTTGATTGATATTGTATATTATGTAAATACCTATGTGATTATTATAATTTATTCATTCCGCTGTGAGATTTTGATGTTGTTGTTCTTTCTTCTCTATCTTTTCTATTTTATCACCCCTTTCTTTCTTCAAGACGAAGCGGTTTTCTGGGTATAGAAAGCCGGGTCGTCACACTTAGTGTAATCAATCGTATTAAATACACGATCTCGCATTATGGTTTGCGTGCTTACTTTGAATTAACTAATTACACCAAAGTTTCATCATTACAAATGATGACTATTCACCATATAAAATTTATATGTGATCGAATATGGATTAAATATCAATGTTATTATATTGCTCAATAGTTATAAAAAATTATAAAAGACGATACACAATCTCGGACAAATAAATTCTTAAGCGGTCGAGGCATGAATGTTTTAATGGTTTTGTAAATTGGCTCTTGCATGGGTCTTGAAATTGATAATATGTCAAAAGATTTATATGTAAGTATATTTTATATTTCTATGTCAAACTTAATTCATTTTAATTGTATAATTTAACTGATAAACATTTTATCAATTATATTAGTTACATAAATTTATCAAAGTAGATTATTTCGACTTGTATATCATATATTCTTAAAATATTAGAAAGGTCATATGTTATCATTTCATTTTTCAAATAAGGCTCCCACTATATCTTTATGTTCCTCAAAACTCTAAGAGAGAACGAAGAATTGAGTGGTAGGACCTGCCTGCCTTACGATTCTGATCTTGAGTTTGCTTAGTAAATCTGTTGATTCCAAAAGTGGTACAATACCCAAAGTCCTGTTGAAATATAGAAAACTAGTAGGAAATATATGAAAAACAAAGTGAACACTGAGTTTTTAGAGTGGTTCGACAATATCTAGCCTACATCCATTTTAATTTCTATTGATTAAATATTTAAGAGTCACTTGTACAAGGGTTTTACCTATCTAAAGGCCTAGAACATCAAATAGTAGCTTCCTTAATGATTATAATGGAGAGGGATAAAAGATGAAGAAGATAATAAGCCAAAAAGTCCCTCTCTAGTTGTTATAGGGTCTGTATTTATAGGAAAACCGTTTAGTTGAACGGGAGGCCTAAGAAATACCAAGTCCAGATCCAGATCCGAGAGTGCCGTAAGGGAAGACTAATCGCACTATGTTGTGAAATCTACTCGGTACCGACTAGAAGTGGTCAGCACCGAGTTGATTTTTGATGGGAGGACCATGCCTTCTTCTCTCCTTTGATCTTCTATCCTCGATCCACTGTGTTTCAAGCAATTTTCCTTTGGGATTGTGCTGTTTCTAGGAGGTTCTGATATCATTTATACTTATCTATTTTCCTTTAGAAATTCCTTGAAGTTGTTTGCCTATTCCTTGAGAAATGCACTTGAAGACAGTCACATAAGCCATCTTCCAATGTACCATAGCATTGGGGACCCACTACGGGGTTATAAAAGTGGTCGGTATCCAGTAGAAGTAGTCGGTACCGAGTGGTCCCCTAGCTCCAATTCCTTTGCAACTTCTTGGTCCACTCCTATAGTCCCGCCAAGAAGCTCCCAAGTTCGTGAGTTGTTTCGTCTTCATCTTAATATTCAGGTTCGAATAAAAGCTTGCTTGGTTAAAAAGTCGAATAACAATTGCCCAAGAGCGTGCGTTTGTTGGAAACAAATCACGCTTTGGAACAAGGCAAGCATTTACTATCGTCCCTGCATATTATTAGTTATCCAAGAGTTGCTTTAAAGCGTTGTTTCCATTCCACGAATATCCGTTTGACTGCTTCATATAGTAGAAATTCCAATTTCCAAGCTAAGGACAAGATATGCACTTTGGAGATCTTTCCACGCCTTAGATAGGTTTGCACTTCCTTTCCCCTGCCTATTCTCCAACTTTGATTGGAAACAATAATCGGTAGTGACCCCTTTTTCTTGCTATCGAGCGCTATAAGTACTTAGAACATAGAAAAATTTATCACTTTTTCCATCCTCTGCTTATGCCCAACCTCCTCCATTGCTACCAACCTCTTGCAAATTTGATCCATTCAGTTGAAATTGGTTTCCACCGACTCATTGAAACCGCCGCCAACTCCCTGACACTGCTTCTAGCACTGAACATCCAATTTGATCCCTTTTCCATTGTTAAGAGATCTTATTGCTGACTTCTTCACTTTGCCGCCATATCTAAAATTCCAAAGTTGGTAGCATTGTCACGGTGGTGAAATTTGCCGCCGACGGTATTTTATGGGTCGTCATGGTTGGTAATGTGGGTTTGAATAACCTTAACAAACGCTTGGCCAAAGCAATCCATAGGTATTCTTCTTGTGCTCGGGTGGTGATGTGGGTTAGATATAACGTGTGGTAAATGAAGCATAGGGAATAGGAGAATCGTCCGGTTGCTTCAGTTTGAGCATTTTCATCCCAAAGTCCTTTTGGTTAGCTTCAACCAATGCTCGACCAATCAAACATCGCTAATCAAATGTCGATAGGATGGCTCATTTCCAAGAACAGTCGTATTAGACTATTCCCTCACGTAGCATTTCAAATTCTACACTTCCAATATTGCTATAAAAGAAAACTTCCACACCACTCAGGACAGTGATTGCATCATCAGTTATTCGATGATAATGTTTAAGATCAGATACACGGTTACATCGTGCAGCACGGCTTATTTTTCTAACACAAGTGAGATATCTATACAGGGTGGTACGTTCATCATGTATGGGACAAGGGACTCACACTATATAGATTAATGCTTCCACTTGCCTCGGTCGACGTTCAAATTCAATTGGTCAACACATGTTAACATCCGTTGGATTTTAGGCGTTGGTCACATGGGTTTAAATTTGAAATAAAATTTCGAAATAAGATATATCTAGCCGTTTTAAACGCTGAATTTTCCTTTCAGAATGACTCACCAATCACCCCGCTTCACAACCGGCACTGTGACATCTACTTATCCCCAAGCCATGTCTACCACTACTCAAAAATCAACCTCTACGTCTTTTAGACCTAAGCATTCAATTATCGTCGAGCTACAAAGAATGATCGTACCGAAGGAACCTATTCAAGAGCAACCTCCTACTCTAAACAAGTACATTGGTTTAAGAGTCCTAGATGATCAGTCGGAACGAGTGTTAACTATTTTGACTGTAAAGATGCTCAACATACATAGACTGCATGGGATTCCCGAAGATGATGTGCTCTTAACGCAAATCTAATGGGCGCACAACCCTCTGGTTGGTTATACAGCGTGCAACCGATACATGTGCTTGGGCGATGCCATACCACCATTTAATCCATTCCTATCATGACTCTCTAAGAGCTCGGACTAGCTCCATCCCAAGTTCACCCTAAAAGATATGATCTCTTGAGCTCTATGTACGTGTTATTTATGTACCAACTCTAACGACCTTCAAACTTCAAAGAGCTAAGCTCTCTCTTCAGCTTTAAGTAAAGGCATAATTTTCTATTATACATGATTATTGAGGCCTGGTGTAGAAGCAAGGTCATCAAAAATCTTCACAACAAGCATTTGTATTATACGAACGAGTATTTCTTTGCTCGGTGTCTGTACGGCTTCAACGGACGTTGGCTTTCCAACAGTAAGATTCTTTCCTCTTCACTCTTCTTGTACTTGGATTCCTTCTGTCCAAATGCCTAACTTATTATTTGACTTCTTTGTAGATATTCATGCTCGAGGTACCAGTGGAGGGCATGCTAATACCTTGGAGACTCTTAGGAGAGTCAACTTCCTACACTGCACCACTGTGTATCTCCTAACAAATGAGAACCTTCGCCGGTGTGATCTACTGCCCCCTGTCATTCTGTTATTTCTTTAACTACTTCACCGAGCAGCTCGAGAATGCCTACTCGAACTTCAAACCCTACTGGCAGCTTATGCCATAATCCTCAAGTGGAAGTAGAAGTTCATCGGCTATGGAAAATGTTGACTCGCCAGTTGATAGGGTAGCGAAAGAGCCAAGCACCGATGGAATCTCGAGAGAAGAAGACGAAGGAGATGGTATGCAAATGATCTTGGAAGGAAGTAAAGGCGAGGGGCAGAAAAGGAAAAAAAAGATGATGAAAGAGGAAGAAGAAGAAAGAAAAGAAGAAGAGAGTACCGAAGGATGCAATAGTGACTATGATGCTAGTCCAGAAGGAGACGAGCCGTTCGGTGAGACGTCTCCTGAAGGCACCAGCTTCCTGCATCTCCTCATCTAAAGCATGGAGTTATCAAGTCTCTTAAGAAAGCTGTAGAAATAAACACATCACCATTAATCGAGGTGACTTCTCCGACCAAATCTTGAGGAGATGTCTTCAGCTCCTTGAGTGACTTTGATATTTCCATTGGCAGTCTCCTTAATGACGGCTCCTTGGGCTTCAGATTCTCACCCGAAGATATCCTAGCTGAATGTGGAAAGACTCCATCTTTATTTGCTTTTGAACATAGTCCATAGAGTACTTAGGGTGGTCATCCGTGCTCTACACTTCACTAGGATCGCGAACACAAATTCCTTACATTCACTTGGTGATATGCACGTAAATGTGCATACATTTACATCCATGTTTTATCTCTTTCTATTTAAATAAACATCATATTTGGGCATTTTTAAATGTTAAAACAAAAAATTATCTTCAAATCATCATATTTTCATCTTCATTCAGGGGCAAAATTGTCTTTTTTGTGCATGTGTCAATTTAAGAATCTTTACTTGGATTTTTTGATAATTTTTATAGGAGGTTGAATGCATATGGAAAATGCTTATATGAAGATATATGCATGCACGAATGAAATACAAAGGAATGAAGAGGAAATAATTCAAGTTCAAGATCATAGATGATCCTACCCACTTACCTAAGTATACAATTATGAGCTAATGGACAACTAAGTGGAGGTTAAAGCTTCATGCACAACAAATGATGGATTAATTAGTGACTAATGGTTATTTGGTGCCCCACTTCCTAAAGGGCACTTTAGAGAGTCCCCTAAAAATAGAATTAGGGTTTTATGCATGTATATATAGCCCTCTTGTGTACATGAAATGATATTCTACTTTTTCATATTTGTTAGGAAATTAAGAAAGTAAGTTGTAAGCTTCACGTTGAATGAAATAATAATGGCTTTCAAGCCCCTTTCTTCTCTCTTTTCAACATGTTTTCTTTGCTTTTATGTTAATGCTTATTTCTATGCTCTCTTTCTTTTAATGTTCATAGCTTAGATTTACATTCATGCAAGTTGGGTAGCTTTGTTTTTATGAAAGTAATTAGTAGTTAATTTCTCTCTCTCTCTCTATCTTTTCTTAGTTTCATTTCTTTGCCTTTTTATGTTGAAATTTACAAGTGTTCGTTTGAAACACAAATGGGTAGCTAAACCCCTTCAATTTAGGGGTAATGAAGCTCTCAAATATTATGTAATTTCAACATTTCTTTAGGGGTAATGAAGCTCTCAAATATTATGTAATTTCAACATTTTTATGGTTTATGATCTCATTTGATTAATGCTTCATGAAGTAAATTTTGATGTAAGTTTATACAAGTTGGTTTGATAGCTTATATTGCTTATGCAAATGAGTTATTCTTATTCAACATAAACGCAATTTACATCGTTATTTGCTAATTAATTTTTGATTTTGAAATGAAAGTAAAAATGAAATTTGATGATCTACATTACTAGTTACAATAATAAATATATCATACTTAAAATAGCTTTTGCTTTGGCTTCATTTTCATGAGAATTGTAAGTGGTATAATTGTTGTATTATAGTTTGATGGTTTGAGTTATGTTAATTAATAACATCAGCAAACCATATTAATGATAAATACAATAATTATTTCACTTAATATCAAAGCTAGAGATTATAAATTATTGTTTGTTGATTTACAAAAAATATGAGAGTGGATTTATCCCTAAATTGTTATCTAGTTCAATAGTATTCTAATCAGTTTTAATTCTAATTTTAGCTTCATTTTAGTTCTAGTCAATAATTTCTCCTCCATTTTGTCTAATTTGATTGAATAGATTTTAAAACTCTAACAATTCTATGCGGATCGACCCGTACTAAAAGTGTACGCCGTGCTTGCGATTATTTTTATTTTTATTTCAAAAAAATTTGGCAAATTTCTAATTCAATAGAAATTTTGTCGATTAATAAGTTTTTGGCGTCGTTGCCGGTAAGTTGTTTTGATTTTATTTTATAATCTTCAAATTATTTTTGTTTGATTTTCTTTTGTGTGTTGGTTTCTAAAAAAAAAATTGTGTGCTTAAGTTTGTTTTCAATTCCTGTTTGTATGCTTGTTGTTTGTCTAGTTTTCATTGGCATTTGTATAAAAAAAAACATACAAAGTTCAAAACCAAAACCAAAAAAAAAAAAAAAAAAAACAACAACATTGCATTCACTATTTTTTGTTTTGCAATTTTCATTTCACTAGTTACATTGTGATTGCCTCAACTTTCTCTGTTTCACAACTTACTGATTTCAATTCACTTCTCTGTTTTACAACTTGTTGCATATTGTCAAACTGTGCATTTCCACTTCTTCCCTCCTCTGGCATCAACTACTGAAACTCCTCTCTCCCACTTGCACTTCCTACTGACCAACAGCCCAGTGAACACGCCCCACAACCCCTCAAACGCTGCCACAAACCGCTTGCCAACACTCCAAACTGCAGTTCATCCACTGACGATAACATCATCTCCTTGCCCAACCTCCTACTGTCCCGATCAAATCACTTCATATCAACTTTGCATATCAATCCACTGACAATAACAATTCACCACCAATCTCCCGCTACCCCATCATCCAAGCTACTGCACCACCCCTCCACTTTGCATATCAATCACTTGACATATCAACTCCTCCCTATTGCCATTTCATACCCATCACTGTGGCATACATACACCTTGATCAACCTCATTCCACCATCCACCATCAAACAACTTGCCCCTTCAAATTGCCTGCCTCTGCCATCATCACTTCACAGATTACAAACTTCATCCAACATACAAATTCAACAGAACAACCTCACTGTGCCAGTGTCCTACATCATCCATACTCCTCTACAACCCATCCAAACAACATATCATTCACCCTTCCCTAACATACTTCAATCTGCATGCATTCCATACAACAACTTCAAACGATACTCCACTGCCAAAACAGACTTCAACCACCCTCTGCCACTAATATCACAACTACCCTCCACAATCAATTCACCACAAGCACCTCCCTGTTGACTTCAAACCAGACACAAACTACCAAAACACTCACTACCACTGTGCTCTTGCCATCCATTCCCACCAACATACCAGCAAAACCACCACTGTGCACTGAGATTCCACCACCCATTGCCTTGCTTTGCTTTCAACATTTCAAAATCACACATCTCCTTCTGGCTATTCAAACAACACCTCTGCATTGCCTCACCTCAGTTGCCATTACCACCCCCTGCAAGTTCATCAACTTCATACTGCTGCAAAACATCATCGAATTCCATCTATTACCTCACTGCCTATATTCAAAACTTCACCACCAAATACCATACACATTCACCACTTCAAACAACACCTCTGCTCTTACGCTCACAGCAATGGCAATTCCATCACAACATCCACTACAGAACTTCAAGTCTCAAATCTCCCTACTGACAACCACATACCCTACAGCCTCACAGCACTGCAACAATATGCTACATCAAATTCACTGTACCGAACAACCCCATCACCAGAAACTGCTCCACACCATCACCTTCTTCAACACTGCTGCCTAACTTCACTCAATTCTCCTCTGCCCCAACTCGCAATCATCCCCAAACTGAACTGCCTCGTCACTTCATCCATCACCAATCGCGACTTCAAACTCGAAACCACGATCGCCCTCCTTCGAATACCCAATCCAGAACAAGTCGTGAACCCACTTCAACCCTCAATTCGAAGTCCAGAAACTCACAACTTCTCCTCTGCCACCAAAGCAACCCAACCTTATCAAACACGCAGCCTGCAACCATTCACGACCCCCAAACTGCAGCAGCAACCACTCGCTAATCACCGAACTTCCCAAACCTCACTCGAACACCAGAAACGCCATCAAATCGAACACCGCCTCACCTCGATTCCACCCCTTCCAAAATCCAACAAGCGAACCACCTTGAAGCCATTTACTGCAAATCGCCAATTTATCAACATTCGAACCCGCATCGCGACCTTCAAACTAATAATATTGCGAATTCGAACGAGTTTGGATTCAAAATTTTGACTTAGAGATTTGCTGTGAAAGCTGTTCGAGACTTTGAGTTAAATTTTGATTTGTTCGGTTAGATTTAAGCTGTGTTTGTTTTGAATAAAGTGGGAGTATTTTTTTTTTCTAGATAATTTGAGTTTGGGCCGGGCCCTAAATCTCTAAAAAAAATTGTGATAATTTTTTTTTCCTTTTAGTTTCTCTAGAACCTATAAAAAAAATTGTTTCGGATTTGTTTTCTTTTTGACTTAGTTTCATCCTAAAAAAAAACAAATTTCAATGGTTTGGTTTTGATTTTCAAATTGTCTATATATATCTTATTCTTCGTTTCTGGTTGCCAAAGTAGAAAATTATAAGTAATTGCTTGCCAAAAATAAAAATATAATTGCTTGCTTACTTGCTTTTAAAAATAAAAAAAATTCGACGCATAAAAATAAATTGCTAAATAATCTGCATGCTCTGGCATCGTGCATTTTCCCTTGTTTTATTTTGAATTGCATTGTTGGTTGCTTGCATTTGCATTTATATATATAAAAAAAATTAAATCAAAAAAAAAAAAATTCCATTCGTAGTTGCATTGTTAATACACGTTTAATTTCTGCTTTGCATTCATCTCATCTTATTTTCTTTTCTAAGGGCAATACCCCAGTTCACATAAGATGAGAGATTTCATCACCCTTTCCTTAGCCCACAAAAGCATTTCATCGTAGAATTTGACTAATAATAAAGGTTAGACGTTGGATCTAAGGGTGTCACAAGCTCACTTAGGGCTTAAATTGTATCTTCACAATTGTTTTATTTGAACGATTTTATTTCTTGGTGTCTAGGCTACGATAGAGTAATAACCAGTTATAAAAATTACGGTGATACGTAAATATTATGCTGGTTGTTCCTCTGAAGGTACTTAAACCTTCGGTTGCATTGCTACGGTGATTCATGATGCACCGATAACCCTTGTTCGTTACCTGGCTGAGAAATATTTTTGTTGATTTAAGACAAAGTGTGATTATACAGTTTTGAGTTAGGAGCTACTAAGGATAGATAGAAAACTGTAATTAAGTCTTTTGCGTCCATTTAGCTGCATTACTTCATGCATATTTTCAAAAAGTCCAAAAAAAATAAAAAATCCAAAAAGTTGTAAATTTTACTTAACTTAGTTTTTAACACAAAAAAAAAGTCCTTTTTTTCCTTTCCTTTGAAAATTTTCAATCAAAAACAAAAATCCAAAAAAATATAAAATCTTTTCAAAAAAATTTGAAAATTCAAAAATTCAATTTCCATTTTCTATAAAAAAAATCCTTATGGTAAATATTGGAAAATTCAAAAAAAAACAAAACATATAAAAAAAACTCTTGAAAAACCAAAAATAAAACAAAAATCAAAGCTTTCTTTTGAAAATAAATCTCACTTGGTAAATAGTTTTCTTCCTTGTAAAAAATACAAAAAGAAAATTCAAAAGACAAAAACAAAAACAAGTTTTCAAATCTTCTTTCATGCTCTAAACTCGTTTCTAACTTCTTTCTCTTCTCAACTTTCACTAGTGCATGAGTACTTGGACTCGTGACACAACGACGAATACTTGGATTCGCGATCGTTCTACAAACCGTTTTACTCGAACAGACAATCCTCCCGAAATGACGAACGAGAATGCCCCTCAAACTCTTATGGACAGAATCTTTTCTGATAGAAGTTCTATTCCATCTTGCATTATGTTACCCGCCCCTACGGGTAACCATTTCGAAATTCACTCGAACCATATTGCCACGCTTCCAAAATTTGGCAATTTCGAGCACGATGACCCATACATTTTCTTAACTAAATTCGAACAAGTTTGTGCAACCATTAAACTCCAACAACTTTCCGATGACGGAATCAAACTTCGATTAATCCCATTCGCTCTTACGGATTATGCTGAAAAATGGTTGTACAGATTACCATCAAACTCGATTAAAACCTGGGAAGAATTCGTAAAAGCTTTCTTAAAAAAATTCTACCCTTTGGAAAAAACAAGTACAATTCGAAATGAAATTGTAAATTTTCATCAATTCAAGGGAGAACCATTCGGAAATATTTTGAAAGATTCAAAGAGGTTTGATAAAATGTCCACACCATAAATTTGAAAAATGGACGATTTGCCAAATCTTATACGATGGACTCAAAAACAGCTCACGAACCATGCTCTAATCAATGTGCCAAGGCAATTTTCTTGCCCAACATCACGACGATTCTTGACAATTTCTTGAAAACCTCGCTGAAAAGTCATTCCAATGGGAACGTTCGAACGAAAAATCAATTTACTCACGATCAAGTGCAAACTCGGTAGGATCTTCTTTTACGTTGGAAGCGAAGATCGACGCAATGATTAAAAAACTCGATAACATTTTCTCATCGAATCAAATGAACCAAGCTTCCCAACCAATGTGTTATAAATGCAACGATCCTAATCATATAGCCATCAATGTCCCAATTCTGTCGAACAAATCAATGCTTTCAACAAAGCCAAAAACGACCCGTTTTCTCCAACATACAACCCTAGTTGGAGAAATCATCTGAATTTTGCGTGGAACCAAAACAACCCCAACACGAATACGATTCGTCCCAATTTTGAAGCATTTCCGAATAATGCTTCGATTCCTCCCTTTCAGCCCAATAATTTTCAACCAAGCTTTGCGGGTCCGTCTCATAATCAACCGCAACAATCAAATTTTCAACCAAATGATTCTCATCCTCCTCAAGATGATAAACATTTAACTTCGCTTGATAAAACTCTTGAAACGTTGGCTAAGGCAACTACTCAAAGCCTTCAATCAAATAGCAATTTTCAAAATTTATTGACCTCATATATGCAATACACGAACTAATCATTTGCAAAACTCGAAACGCAAATGAGTCAATTAGCCGGTCTATAACTGAACGCGAACGAGGAACATTCCCAAGCCAGCCATTTCCAAATCCCAAAAATCAAAACGCAAATTCAAATCAAGCCCATGTTGTTCAAGATAGCAATGTCACCCAATTGAATGCTATCACAACTCTCCATTCCGGTAAACTGATCGATAATCAAGTCTTTAATCCAAACGATTTACCGAAAACCTCTCTCAACACGTCTAAAACAACGAACGAATCTGAATAGAACGTGGAGCCAAACGTTGAATCGAATGCCAATCAAAATTCTTCTTCTTCTACTCGATTGACCCGCCTACTGAGTATCGTGTTCCATTTCCACATCGTCTTTGACCAAAGAAACACTCGGACCAAATGGAAAAGATGTTGAAATTTTTTAAACAAGTCAAAGTTAACATTCCACTTCTTGACATCGTTCAACAACTCCCAACTTACGCGAAATTTCTTAAGGACTTGTGCACCCCAAAAGCGATACACTCAAGCACCCAAAAAGGTCTTCTTAGCCGCCAGTTTGAGTGAAGTCTTGTCCCAATCCATGCCCGTTAAATACAAAGATCCTGGCTTTCCTACGATTTGGTTTACAATTGGAGACAAGACAATTAAAAAATGTTTGATTGACTTAGGCGCAAGTGTCAACTTGATTCCATACTCCGTGTACGAACAATTAGGCTTGGATGAGCTCAAACCCACAAAAGTCACGCTTCGTTTTGCCAATCGCTCGATTAAGAAGCCTGTGGGAGAAATCGAGGATGCGCTCATTCGAGTAGGGAAATTCATTTTCCCTGTTGACTTTATCGTTCTCGAAACACAATCCGCGACGAATCCCCGACCATTCTTAGCCACCTCAAATGCCCTAATCAATTGTCGTAACGGATCAATGAAAATCCCTTTTAGAAACACGACTTTGGATCTTAACGTTTTCAATCTTGAAAGCCAATCGAATGAATCTCGTGACCAAACGTTGGAAGTTAGTGCCATTCACAAAATTTTTGAAAAGAAACACTTAATCTTAATGATGAACGCGAGGCCGAGTACGAAAAATTATTTCACGAATTCCCAATGAGATTAAATACACTCTTCCCTTTGAATCGCTTCAAGGTGAGTCTGAATCTCAACCCAACTCTTTGATCGAAAAACTCCCGAAGTTTGACCTCAACCCACTTTTCAATCACCTTAAGTACGCATTCATAGGTGAAGACGAAACGTTGCCCGTCATAATTTCTACAACTCTCTCTCTTTCTTGATCAATAAACCTCGTTACTCTCTATTCTTTCGAAAAACAGAGAAGCAATTGGATGGTCGATTTCCGATATAAAGGGAATTAGTCCCGCTCTTGTTCAACATCGCATTCGTTTAATCGACGATGCCAAGCCTGTTCACGACGCGTAGCGAAGGCTTAATCCAAAAATGAAAGATGCGGTGTGTGATGAAATTCTTAAACTTCTCGACAACGAAATCATTTACCCAATCTCCGATAGTTCATAGGTTAACCCGATTCACGTTGTACCGAAAAGGTCTGGGCTAACCGTTGTCAAGAACGATTCAAACAAACTTATTCCAACTCGTACTCAAACTGGTTGGCGTGTTTTTATTGACTATCGAAAACTAAATCTCGCAACACATAAAGATCACTTTCTTCTTCCTTTTATTGACCAAATGCTCGAACGTCTAGTCGGCCACGAATTCTACTGCTTCCTTGATGGTTATTCCAGCTATAACCAAATTCCAATCGCTCTCGAAGATCAAGAGAAAACGGAAAAGACCCGTATCCATAATGATGATCTTTTAATTACTTTTTAAAAAGATAAACCAAGACAAAGTAAGAGAGTTTTCTTTGGGTGGGAACTTGCGAGAGCTTCTAAGGATATAGAGCACAGCGGTCTTCCTCCACTAGTAGGGTTTTTCGAAAAACTCCACACTTTCACGTGTCCATTCGGTACCTTCGCTTATCGAAGTATGTGATTCGGACTTTGTAACGCTCCCGTGACTTTCCAATGATGCATGGTTGGAATCTTTTCCGACATGATTGAACGCTTTCTAGAAGTTTTTATGGACGATTTCTCAATCTTTGGCGATTCTTTTTCCCAATGTTTACATCATCTCAAGTTAGTTCTAAATCGATGTAAAGAAAAACATTTGACTTTGAATTGGGAAAAATACCACTTTATGGTCAAACAAGGCAAAGTCTTTGGACATATCATCTTAAATAAAGGCATCAAGTTAGATAAAGCGAAAATCGATGTCATCACAAATCTACCTATTCTCAAATCTGTTAAGGGCATTCGATCATTTCAAGGACACGTTGGCTTTTACTGACGCTTTGTGAAAGACTTTAGTTAAATCACTCGTTCTTTGACGACTCTTCTCGAAAAAGACGCTCCATTCGATTTCAACTCTGAGTGTACCTCTTCTTTTGAACGTATTAGAATGAACTCATTTCTGCTCAATCATTTGCGCACCCAATTGGGATCATCCTTTCGAAGTAATGTGTGACGCTTCTAACTTTACGGTTGGTGCTGTCCTAGGACAACGCATCAACAAAATCATTCATGTCATTTTCTATGCAAGTATGACTTTGAACGATGCTCAACTCAACTACACAACAGCTGAAAAAGAGCTTCTAGCTGTCATTTTTGCGCTTGAAAAATTCCGACCATACTTGATAGGTTCACACATCACTATGTACACGGACCACTCTACGCTTCGACATCTCTTCGCTTAAAATGATGCTAAATCCTATTTGATTCGTTAGATCCTTTTACTTCAAGAATTTGACCTTACAATCAAAGACAAAAAAGGATCCGATAATGTCATAGCCAATCACTTATCTCGTCTTCCAAACGCACCATCTTCTTTGCCGACCAATGAAAACTTCCCCGACGAACAACTTCTTTCGATTTCTATCGATCCATGGTACGCTGATATAGTGAACTACTTAGTCACTATATAAACTCCCTCATCATGGTCTAAACAAGACAAATGCAAATTCATGTCCCAAGTGAATTATTTCTATTAGTACGATCCATACTTTTTCAAATATTGTCCTGACCAAATCATCCGACGTTGCATTCTGGATAATGAGATCAGGAGTGTTCTTTCATTATGCCACGATTAAGCGTGCGGTGGACATTTCGGTCCTCAAAAAATTGCGAAAAAGGTGCTTCAGTGTGGTTTCTATTGGCCTTCTTTTTCCAAAAACTCATTTAAATTTTGTAAAACTTGTGATCGATGTCAAATACTTGGACGAATTTCTTAAAGAAAACGATGCCTCCCAACCCCATTCTTACGATCGAAATCTTTGATATTTGGGGTCAACTTTATGGGACCTTTTCCTAATTCTTTTGGAAACTTGTATATCCTTCTCGTTGTTGATTATGTCTCAAAATGGGTTGAAGCCGTTCGTTGCAAAACCAATGACCATAGAATTGTTGTGAAATTTCTTAAAGAAAACATCCTTTCGATGTTCGGCACACCTCGCACAATAATCAGTGATAACGGAACCCACTTTTTCAACCGTTCTTTTGAAACTTTAATAAAGAAATACTCGATGACCCACAAGTTATCCACTTCGTATCATCCTCGGACTTTTGGGAAAGTTGAAGTTTCGAATCATCAAATAAAATAAATCTTGGAGAAAATTTTCAACAAAAATCAAAACGATTGGTCTCAAAAATTGATCGACGCGCTTAGGGCTTACCGTACTGATTTTAAAACTAACCTTAGGATGTCACCATTCCGTTTAGTTTACGGTAAAGCTTTACATTTACCCGGTGAAATCGAACACAAAGCGTCGTGGGCAATAAAAAAACTTAAACTTTGACCTTGAGAAAGCTGGCGAAAACCGAAAATTGCAACTCAATGAACTAGAAGAACTTAGAAATGACGCGCATGAAAACGAGAAAATTTACAAAGAAAGAATAAAAGTTTTTTATGACAAGTCAATCCTAAGAAAAACATTTTCGCCTAACCAGAAATTTCTTTTATATGACTCAAGACTTTATTTATTCCCTGGAAAATTCAAATCAAGATCGATCGGACCATTTGTGGTACGAACTCTTTTTTCATATGGTGCCGAAGAAATAGGAAACCCCAGGGATGGATCAATTTTCAAAGTCAACTGTCATTACTTAAAACCTTTCTTCGATTTGCCCCATAATAAAGAGGAGGAGTTCATGATTCTTCATGAGCCAAGCTACGTCTAGTAAGAATGTTAACCCTCTTTTGTAAATATGTACATAATTTTCTCCGTTACACTCATTATATCATGCATTGACTATTGGGACACAATCAAAATTAAGTGTGGGGGAGTCTCATTTTCATTTTTCATCGCATTTTTGAATTTTCATTTTTCCTTCATCTAAAAAAAATCAAAAAATCAAAAAAAATTCTAAATCCCAAAAACATTTTCTTTTTAGCATTTTGATTTATTTTTGAAGAAACACTATAGGATAAGTATAAGTTTTGGTTAATAAATTGAAATTTTTAAAATTTTATTTGTCTTAACAAAAATAAAAATGAAGTTTGATTACAAATAACAATGGTTTAACTAATATATAGGAAGGTTCATATGTGTTAATTATGAAGTATGTTCTAATTGAAAATCCTTGTTTATGTGTTAATTATAAAGTATGTTCTAATTGAAAATCTTTGTTTAAAAAAGTGGTAAATTCAAAGTAAAGGATATAACATTTTTATCTTCTAAGTTAAATGGTGTTAAGATGATTTTGCAAAACTCTCTCTTTCTAAAAAAACAAACAAAAAAACAAAAAAATAAAAACAAAACATTTGTATATATGTAAATATTTTCTATTAACACCTATGGTCGACAGGTATACACACTTGTATGTACACTCGCCATGCTCTGTACCTTTCTCACGTAAGCCCAAAAGGCAGTGCATGATCGGTATATCGTCCTTCAATTTATCTGAGCTAGTGTATGTGTTTATAAATTCTTCTATTAATAATCCTATAGTCGATAGGTGTTCACATTCGTGTGTTCACTCGCCGCGCTCTGTATTCCCCTCACATAAACCCGAAAGGTAGTGCATGGGTAATATATCTTGCCTCAGTTTACCAAAGTTAGGCATATGTAAATATTATTAATATCAATAAAAATTTCAAATAAGAGTGAGCAAACAATTGAAATCTAAGCACTATTTTAACTTGTTATTGGAAAAAAATGAAAATACCACTTTAATAAACTTTGATAATCAATTATGGATCCATTTCATAATTACATTGTGCTATCAACCGAAACAACTAGCCAAACTATGATCTATCTGTTATGACAACTTGATTTTTATTGGAAATTTTGACGAGTAAATGACTTAAATTTTCAAGACAATGACCAAAACTTGTATTTAACTTATTTGTGTCTATTTAAAATTAAACCTTTCATTTGTAAATATTTTCAAAAACTCGCATTCATCTCTTTGTAAATAAATCTTGCATTTTGTAAATATTTTCACTTTGCATTGGATTTTATGGGTAGTATCCGATGAAAACCCTCACGAGACAACACTCGTCCTACTGGGGACACCTAGAGGTTTAACGGCTTGTTGCATATGCTCAATGCAATCGTGCTCCCTACGAAAATAGATTTATCTTAGTTTTCCTTTATTCGAGGACGAATAAAAAGATAAGTATAGGTTTGTTTGATACGCACGTAAATGTGCATACATTTACATTCATATTTTATCTCTTTTTATTTAAATAAACATCATATTGGGGCATTTTTACATATTAAAACAAAAATTCAATTATTTTCAAATCATCATATTTTCATCTTCATTCAGGGGCAAATTGGTCATTTTTGTGCATGTGTTAATTTAAGAATTTTTACTTGGACATTTTTTGATAATTTTTATAGGGATTTGGATGCATATGGAAAATGCTTATATTAAGATATATGCATGCACAAATGAAATACAAAGGAATGAAGAGGAAATAATTCAAGTTCAAGATCATGGAGAACCCCACCCACTTACCTAAATATACAATTATGAGCTAGTGGACAACTAAGTGGAGGTTAAAGCTTCATGCACAACAAATGATGGATTAATTAGTGGCTAATGGTTACTTGGTGGCCACACTTCCTAAAGGGCATTTTAGGGAGCCCCAAAAATCAAAATTAGGATTTTATGCATGTATATATAGCCCTCTTATGTACATGAAATGATATTCTACTCTTTCATATTTGTTAGGAAATTAAGAAAGTAAGTTGTAAGCTTCATGTTGAATGAAATAAAAATGGCTTTCAAGCCTCTTTCTTCTCTCTTTTCTACATGCTTTTCTTTGCTTTTATCTTAATGCTTATTTCTATGCTCTCTTTCTTTTAATATTCATAGCTTAGATTTACATTCATGCAAGTAGTGTAGCTTTGTTTTTATGCAATTAATTAGTAGTTAATCTCTCTCTACCTTTGCTTAGTTTCATTTCTTTTCCTTTTTATGTTGAAATTACAAGTGTTCATTTGATAACACAAATGAGTAGCTAAAGCTCTTCAATTTAGGGGTAATGAAGCTGTCAAATATTAAATATTGTGTAATTTCAACATTTCTATGGTTTATGATCTCATTTGATTTGTGCTTCATGAAGCAAATTTTGATGTAAGTTTATACAAGTGGGTTTAATAGCTTATATTGCTTATGCAAATGAGCTATTCTTATTCAACATAAACACAATTTACATCATTATTTTCTAATTAATTTTTGATTTTTAAATGAAAGTAAAATGAAATTTGATGATCTATATTATAGTTACAATAGTAAATAGATTATACTTAAAATAGCTTTTGCTTTGGTTTCATTTTCATGAGAACTGTAAGTTGTATAATTGTTGTATTATAGTTTAATGGTTTGAGTTATGTTAATTTATAACATAAATAAATAATGCTTATGATAAATACAATAATTATTTCACTTAATATCAAAGCTAGAGATCATAAATTACTGTTTGTAGATTTACAAAAAATATGAGAGTGGATTTATCCCAAAATTATTCTCTAGTTCAGTAGTTTTCTAATCACAATTTAATTCTAGTTTTAGCTTCATTTTAGTTCTAGTCAACAATTTCTTCTCCATTTGGTCTAATTTGATTGAATAGATTTTTAAAACTCTAATAACTCCCCGTGGAACGACCCGTATTCGCCACGCACTACAAGTGTACGTCGTGCACTTGCGGTTATTTTTATTTCGAAATTTTTCAGCAAATTTCTAATCCAATAGAAATTTTGTCGATTAACACTTGGATCCAAAAATTCCATAACTTATATGATCATACTTCTCATTTTAGGTACCATGGCAAGGGATACATGTAGTAAGCTCTAATATAGTATTGGCGAGTCAAGAGCACGGACTCCTAATCCATACCCTCCTCATTCTAGCTCTTAGGGTCGTCAAGAGACCGAAGAAGAAAGATTTTGAAGAAAGAAGAGAGAACGAGAGGTGAAAGAAAAATGCAAAGCCAAGAGATAGAGAAAGAAAAGGGAAGCTAAAGAAGGGCTTCCTCATGATCAAGACATACGACACAAGGAGTCGCGCGATCATCGCGGCTCCTCTTTTGGCACTCCTCTACCTTGCACTGGACCTTAAGTTCTCATGCGCGAGGAAACTTCAACTTCTCATTCCCTAACTGCTTCCATGCCTTCTTTATCCAAGGTAATCGCCACTCCTCTAACTCCTATTCCTACTCCCTCATCTCGCATGTAGGCTGTTTTTCTTATCTCTTCTTGACTAGTGTCATGTTCGACCATGACATCAAAAAATATTTCGAAGGAAGAAGCCGACTAGGAAGTCCAGTAGATTCAGATGCTCATTGACCAGCGCAGTGAGTGGAATAAGCTCTATTATGCCCTCTCTATGGTCAATCGAATCAACCATACGAATATTCAATCGTTTGAGTCTAAGAAAATATCCTATAATGCCTTATTGAGGGTTACAAAAGGGACTTAGAGAAATTAAAAGCAGAGATAAATGTCGCTATAAGGTCTAAGGCTAAGACTTAAAGCATGGTGGAGGAGATGAGGAAAGCCTACACCAATACAGAGATCACAATAAAGAACATGCTGAGGACTGCCCATGAGGATAATGCTGCTTTGAAAATGAAGATTGCCAAGAAGAACTTGGCTCTTACTACAAAGGATGAAACTATCAAGGCCAAGGATAAAACCATCGACGAACAAGCAGTTGAGATCCAGAGACTCCTAATGGAAAAAGCCAAACTTGAGGATAGACTACTATTGGCAAAGACCGAAAAGCTAGACATGAAATCGAATATTTCCTTATCGTACATGATCTAAAGTGCTTAACGAGTAGAATGCCAGCGAGAGAGAAGAACTCAACACCACCCTCCAGCACTTCTTTGCCAATTATACACTATAAGAACCTGAAATAGCTGGTTAGCACATTTGCTGCCACCCTTGCCGATTCCTGGGAGGAAGTGTTGCACCATTCGAAAGCAGGAAGTGAAGATCTCACCGAAGAAGAATTAAGGGCCAAGTACCTTGATGAAAACAACACAGCAAAACTTGAGGAGGGAAAGGCTATCCTCACAAAGAAAGATGTCGCCGATGTCATTGCTGCAGTCAAAGCTTCTGTTGGCCCTAGTGCGTTGGGTCAAACAGAATCACCAACTCTAAAATCCTAGGAAATTTTGACATATATTCCTATGACTAAGGGGTCTAGCTCTAAATCCACCAAAACCATTTCAGCATCTACCGCGACCACTTCTATTGAACCATATATTCCTCCCTTCATAGATTAATCAATCCAACACTCACCTGAAGAAGATAAATTCCTACATCTCCTTCTTTGCACTCACTTTTGGGCGAAGTTATATCCCTTATTTTATAGGTCTTTGAGAAACTCTGGTTCTCGCCCGAGTCTATCTTTAATCTTTGTAATTTAGTTTGTCAACTTGTAGGTCATCTGCATCTTTCTCCTCTCCCGATGGCCACTCAAGGTCTAGGTGTTGCAACAATCTTCACCACATCGACCTCCATCTACATAGGACTTATTACTTTCATTCCTCCTTCCAATTTTGGCCAAGGCCTAATTTCGAGAAGATACCCGCCCTGGAGAACTTGGAGGGCGTGACTTTGTCCCTAGAAAATGGTGTTGTTATCACCAACGCTACAAACCCAACTAACCAAACCACCATAGACAGTGGTTGAAGATTGACCTTTGTAAGGTCAAAATCAAAACCGAGCTTGGAACTAAAAAATCCATTAGTTCTGCACCCACAAGCCCCACTGCTAAACTCTCCCCAATCAAGATGAAGCCCCTCAAGACCAATTTCACTGATGCTCATACTGGAAAGTCCAATGATTCCCTTACTATAAGCGAGGTGGAGACTACTTAGTCCAAAAGCGGCACTCCCAAAGCAGAAAATTCCAAAGGCATATGGAAGCATAAGAGACCAACTGGATTTTCGAGCGGAAAGGGCAGTAAGAGAGGGATGAATAAGTAGGAGATTCCTGAGACTTGCAGGTGAGATTGGTCTTTTATTTGTTTATTTTACTTTCCATTTTGTTGTATAAAGGCCGTTTTTGTGCATTTGTATATGAAAGCCGAAGTAATGAAAGATCACCTTTCCTTTGTAATCTTTATTTTTTTTATTATTCCGTGCTTTTATATTCTGACCTACTTGTATAAAACTAACTGCATATATAATATAATTGCCTATATTGCAATTTATCCATATTATACATGTTTATTTCCATGCAATGCTTTTATTTACCATATCTCTATGTATATTAATAAAACTCCTGTAATTACTCTAGTCATATGCCATTAGTTAGCCTTGTTTAGAGCCGTCGAAGTATTCTATTTGGAAAAAATGAACTATAGTTTTTAAACAACTCTGTAGTTATTCCTATTTATGTTAGATCGAGTCTCCATTGACTGTCAATGAATTATAAATAATTCAAGTTCCACATTATTCCTCATCTCCGAGGAACAACAATTTGAACGTTTAACTTCCGACATCCTTAATCTCATCGGTAACCGAGTGTGATTGGTATTTTAATCATATAGAGCAAATTATGTAATTGCCTTTAGTCCGTTTATACTTTTCTAGCCCTCATCCATGATTGGAGGAAATCAATAGTACCTGTTTTCAAGCTTCAACGATTATCGTCACTTATCCTTGGCCAAGCATGTCTCATTTGGCCATAAGCACAATCTTAAAGGTTTAAGCCATACACTAGTCCAAATTTTTTAGAACTTGCGCTTTTGGACACCCACCTCCGGGCATTTTCTCTTTGTCCTACCTATCTTCGGGCGTTGATCGAGAATATATGTTGACCATCATCGCTTAACCTCAGCCTAACATATCCTGTCAGGCTGCTAGCGTGGTCGTTAGAGTTCCAACTATGTACTAGGTTCTGTCTCTGAAGGCTAGCACTTTAGTCGCCTAATCCTTGGCATTCCTTTTTGACTTTGCGTAATTTATGGCAGTATTCAATACCCGGAGTTCGGGATCGAATTATCCGATCGACCTTTATGTGGTATTTCCTTTTTGTCGTTGCCTATCTTTGGGCAATGGAAAATACCTAAAATTCGAGGTCGAATTATCTGATCGACCCCTGAATTATGCTTCCTGGCCTAGATCTTGAGCAAAGGAGTTATAACTGTTTCCAAGTTTAGAATGACTATAATAACCCTAGTTTTGATTAACACATTTAGGACATTTAATTAGTTAAATTATATGAAATAATGAAATGGTTAAGGGTTTAGATTTGTGTTAATAGAAGGTAGCCGTGACAATTGAACCAGTGAAGTGTAAAGAAAATGAAATCAATTAAGCTAGGGAAGTTGATAAGGGCAAAGTAGGAAAAGGTACATTCTTATACCCTAAACTCGTATGCATATTCATTTTATACGTTCATAAACAAAATCAAATATTAGAGCGGTCGGCTACCATTAGAAAAAGCTAGAAGAAGAAAAGCTAAAGATCAAGGGGAATATTAGTCAAATCCATTTTCAAATCTCAACTCCTTAATCATTAAGCTAAGGTGAATAATAGGTTACATCTGATATTTTATTATTTTCGCTTTTAGATTGAAATCCAAACAATTTTGCAAATGCTTTTGCCATGTTTTGATTGTTAAAATGAATATATATGCTTATTGATGATTTATGCTATTTCATATGGATTTTATGATAAGTTTTAATGTGAAAACCCTATTAGATGACATCCAAATGCCTTGCGATTTTAATATAAGGTCAAAAATGATATTTTAGAGAAGGGTTTCAAATTTCATAGTTTTCTGAGTTAATGTGGATTTATTATGAATTTCTAGAAAAGAAAATGGTTAAGTGGATTTAAAATTAATTTTGGCTATTTTATATATGTTTTGGGTCAGAAATTGATATATATCAAAAAAAATATTAAAAATGATTTGTGGGAATTTTCGTAGAATTTTCCTAAGAGTTTTAATAAGTACATAAAATTATTTATGGTATGGGACTTAAATGTTTTATATATTTATAAATAGAGAAGGGGCATTTTGTAAATATTTTAAATTATTCACTTCTGAAATTTTGGCTACACTTTCAGAAAATATTTTAGAAAATAAACTGGTAACCAATTGTATAATGAAAAATAAGCAGGTTAGTTGAAAATAATTACTTTTTAAAGTCAAAAATCGGACTTTACATGGTTTTACTATTTCGCCACATTCGACACCTACCTTTCAACTAAGTACTTCCGCCTTCATCTCCATCGAAACCATTGCACGTGATAACAAAGACTTGGTAAGTAGTGAATTGGACATAGATGAAAGGTATTGAGTCTAAACAGGTGGTTTCGAATGGGTTGAAGCCTTAGTTTGTTTTTAAAAGGAAATGCGCCTACTTGTTTTCGAAAATAATGCATTCGACTTAGATAGCTTTCGAGCTAGTCAAATGGTTTTAAAGAATGGTTTCGAAAAAGGTTGCGCCTTTTGTTTTAAAAGAAGCTTTCAAAGGATTAAAAACCCTTAATCTCGTATCTTACCTTTCGAAGCAATGCCTTCGAAAGGGTTTCTTTGTTTTAAAACCTAAGCCGCTTTTCCAATGCTTTCGAAGCAGTTGGTTTCGACACCATCACTTTTTTTGCTTAGGAAACTGCTTTCGAAAGTATGCTTTCGACTTAGTCATTTTAAGACCCTTTATTCTAATGAAAGTAAACCCAAAGGTATCGGAAGGAATAGTCTTAAATGGTTTCGAAAGGTTGTTCCACCTGTTTTACTTGAACCCAAATGCTTTCAAAATGTTTGATATATGCAAAGGACTTATTGCTTTCGAAAGTTTTAAGATAAATGTTTCGAAGGGGTGATTCCTCAATGTTTTCGAAAGGTTTAAATGAAAAGTTTCCAATGGTTACGAAAGGCAATGTTTAAAGTGTTTTGAAAGGAGGATGTCTATAGTTTTGAAAATCTTTTGAAAGAGATGTTTTCAATGTTTTCGAAAGGTTTAATGTAAATGGTTTCGGAAGGGGTACTTTTGATGGTTTCGAAAGGGGTACTTTCAAAGGTTTCAAACGTTTTCATAAATAATGTTTTGTGTAAATTATATATAACATGACAAAGTGATTTGATTAAGGCATATAATATATTTTACTTGTTAAAGAACCATTTAAAAGGTTGAGTCAAGATGAAAGAAATATTTTCAAGGAAAATTTTAGGGATAGATGACCCTAAGTAAAATGACTTGGATATTAGAAACCAGATGGGACTGGTATAGGGTCACACTTATACTTTAGCTTGTAGCTCATAGCTAATATAAGTCCAAAATTCTAGTGTCTAGGGCTTTGTCATAAGTAAGACCAAAATGATATTACACATGGAAAGGAATATACAGAGTAGAGATAGGTTATTGGTGAGCCTACAAAACTATTAGGATCAGTTGACCCTGGGAGAAGTAAGCTAGGGATAGACCGTCTAGAAGAGTATCTAACAGAAGTTAGACCATTTGTTTATTTTGTTTGGTAGGCCCGAGTCAGCCAAAGGTTAGTAGTTAACTAAACAAAACTATAGTGTTTGGAAATATAGTCCATCGGTTACCTGATTTGCATGCTTACATGATATTGGTATTATTGTTTTAACCAGTTTGGCTACGTGAAATAGATTTGCAAAAGATATGCTTTAAAAACGATATTAGTGAGGGGAAACCCATTCTTCTAACCGGCGTGGTCTCACTTAATATCGTATAAATGTATAGTATTATTCACACCAGGTTTTACGTTTGACTTGAAGTTTATGTTTTTCCCTTAAACTCTTGGGTGCTCAAAATTGATTTAAGTAGGCTTAGAGTTGAGGAATTAAAAGTTTTAGTAGCTGGACGTATAAAGCTTCTGAAGATGAGTAGGAGGTTGATATTAGCTATTTAGGAGTTGTTATGTTTTATTTCGGTTGTGCTGTATTAAAACTGTTATGACGATTTAGTACTATGATCAACCAAAGGGGCATTTTCATTTGTCGCTCTTGGCGTATTTATATAATAATTATATTTGATCTGAACCCGAGAAACGAATGGGATTATGTAATTGGATATAAAACATGTTTTGTGAAATATAATTAGAAAATTTGCTTTTTAATCTGTGATTTTGTTTCATATTCATGTGCTTTTGATATTATGGATACCATTAGCATTACCGTTTTTGTCACTGGAAGTTAATACTATAGAAGATTGCAACATCTGTAGCACTTCGCTTTAGGCCTCAATATAGGGGATGTTACAACAACAGGGCTAAATTATTCGATTAACCCAGATGATTATCCTCCTTGGTTCTAATCCTAAACCAAAGGATTTGTACCTGGTTGTACTGCTTATCGTGCAACATAGAAATTTTGCTTACAAGAATACGTTTCCTTTGGTTCGAGAAGCAAATTGTATTTATAAACGAAAAATGTGCAAATCCTGCCTTATTACATTGCCCATAGAATTCTTAGGTGGACTTTCGTGAAAATAAACTAAATAATACTAAGTATAAGAGTATTGCAGCAATTCATGCTCGTGGAATTGATATTCCGTCTATAGTAGCAAGCTCGAATGTTCCATCTCCAAACTTTGTTCGATTGCATAAGGTCCTCCCAATTTCGACCAAGTGCCCTCGTGCCTATGAAAATTCATTTCAAAACAAGATCTCCTACCTCAAAGGTATGGTTTCGGATGTTGGTATTAAAGTGTCATGTTACTCTTTTTTGATGAGCAACAACCTTTAATTCCACCTCTTCCTTTTCTCATCAAAATCAAGGGACCCAATTAATAGTTCCTTGTTTACCATTGGACTATAATGCCTACTACAATGAGAAGGGACTTCCAAATCAATCGGGATCGTAACCTTTTCTCCGCATTCCAAAGCATACAATGCATGTGCAGCGCGAATTTATGAGTCATCCTATAAGCCTATAATTCCAATGGAAGCTCATCCGACCCAGTTGCCTTTGGCTTTCAATAACCAATTCTTCAAGGTATACTTGATGATTTTATTCACTGCCTTCACTTATCTATTTTCATGTATGTGTGTTATCACTAAAAAGCTCTTCTCGATCATGTGCCGATTGCAGAAATACCTAAGTTGGTGATCGAGTTAGGGATATGCCCTGGGGGCAAATATGTAATTTGTTACATATCTCTAACTCGTTGACCAATCTAGTTTGAAATAAAGGTGTTTTCTTTCTATTATATAGTTGATGTAATGTGTTTATTAATTAATTAATTAAATTAAAAACATGTTTAATAGAAAATCCATAAACGGTGCATTTTGTGATATTGGTTATAAAGTGTTATAACTATGAGTAATTTATCACAATGAAAACAAATATACCATTTTAAATGTTCCTAGTCAAGATGCATTGAGACTGGATATAGATGTATCCATTGAGATTAAAGTACGTAATGCTCTTCAAATATTAGGTGGTGTATTACTCATGGCTGCTAGGTCCACCTATAGGTTATGTACTAATAGTTATCAATAACTATGGAATGACTCATTCGATAGTTTTCTATTGGTTAATATAACTAAGATCAAATAGAAAATATCGATGTAACTGACTTATATAGTTCTCTCAAATTGAAATACTTTGGATCTTCAATATAAAAGCTCCGCTTTGATTATAGTTAAATCATAGCACGACATCTGTCGAATATTAATAGTTGGGTCAAGTGGAAGTACTGGAAGTGAATCACTATTCAAGAGAGTATTCGTCTCCTCAATTATATGGGTTTAGTATCACGGCCAACTCAAGTCAACTTAAAGTCAAAGTCTCTGGTCAAAGCAGTTCAAGTAATAATAATTTTTATTATTTAACCAAGGACTTCGTGTTTGGACTATAGAGTTGAATATGGAGGATGTTGGAATTTTGACCATTACCAAATTCAATAAGTCCAAAGTGATATTGTTTTGACGAAGAAAGTTAGTGTAATATATGTCATAATCGAGTAATGCCTAATTAACTAAAACTGAATTTTATCGAAACTAAGCGATCAATTTGTCCAAAATGTCACACCACCTTCTAAGTGATGAGTGAACGTTAACATTTGAATAGTTCAATGTTAATCACAAACCAAATTTACACCTGACGAGCCATACAACCGATAAAATAAATTCTCTTTGGACCAAATGATTTAATTATTTTATAATTATTATAAATTAATCAAATTGATTTATATTTATAAAATTTTGATTATGAAATTTTGAATATGATTTGAGGAATAAATATTGTTGCATATATTTATAATAGTTATAACTATATCGATCGATATACGATATCAACAAGCAATTAAAGCAGATTTAATTAGTAATATTTATTTGGGCCTAAATGGGTTATTAACTCATGATATAGCTATACATTCGAAAGCAACAAGCATGTAGGGGTGCGAAAAGGTGGAGTAAGAGTATCTTAGATGGATGACTCGAATTTACGGAGAATGGGTAAGAGATATGATCCACCTTCCTCTCTATTCCTTTCACTATAAAAGGTCTCATAACCCATTGACGCCAAAAAATGGGCATCAATACCCAATGGAATCTTGTAGAGATTAAATGATGAATTAAAACATAGTAGAGAAAGTAAATGAACACATAGATTTTTATAGTGGTTCGGCAATCTTGGCCTATGTCCACTTTGTATTTTTATTAATCTTGCCCTTGATTATGATTACAAGAAAGTTTGGATCAATAGGGATCATTAGTATAAGAATGAAGAATAAAAATAGCGGAGCCTCGGTAGTGGAAAGAAGGACCCAAAAATGAACAATCAAGTCTGCATTTATAGGGGAAGATGTGAAATATCTTCCTGAAATTTCAACAGCGGAGTCTTCTGACCCAGAAGAAGTCACAGTATCAATCGCAGACCCCACTTATCAAAATAATGATCCCCACTGATCGTTTTGTGAGCTCTTTTTTGCATGCAATCGATATGGTGGGCTCCACTCTTTAATATACTGATGTCTCCAAAGTTTCATGTGATTCAACTTGTAGATTTTGAGATATTGATCGTTTTGTGCTGAGTTGAACTATAATATCAATATGGTACGATCCATAATTGGACATGGATCATAGCCACTCCATTTTGGAGATGAATCATAGCCCATCCATTTTTGAAAATGATTGTACGTCAATTGATGTGTGAATTTCATACTTAGCCAATTCTAGAATGCTATTTGCATGAATCCATACGACTATCGTTCATAGTCTTGTCCATAATCGATCTCCAATCCTAGTAACCATCTCTCTAACCTTTCTGCCTTGCTGATCATCCAGTCTAACTTGTCCAATTGATCTGAATATAGCCAGGCCAAAAGGCCGGATAAAATTTTCCTCCCATAGTACGTCTTGATGCATGCATGACGTGCTTTAAATCGAAGCAAGTTAGAGTCGTTGGAAAGAAATCCATCCAATTTTTTGAATAGTCACTATCTTTCCGTTAAATTATCTTCCCACGGTGTCATATCTCTCTTTGATTGTCATGTCGCTTGGTCGATTTCCAATATTATAAATTCAGGAGTGTATTCCATCGGTTGCAATCCGTGTTCGGTTCCATGAGGCTAGCTAACTTTGGCTATCAGATTTATTTTCATTTTTGAAAGCTTCAGGTCAGAATTCAATTTTTGTCAATTTCAAAAATTGAATATCTAGAATATATACATGCACGTCAGGTATACGTCTTGTCATTGGCTCCCGGATGCATTTGTATGCTCACAGGTCGTTACTAATTCCTTATAGTTTAATTGCAATTGGATTGCAATTCTTTTTTATATTTTTTTATAATGAAATAGGGGTCGTAATAAGTAACTCGATGGGAAGGGATTTCAAGTTCTACAGGGACGACGGCCTCAGAGCCGTAAGTAAAGGCAAATGGAGTATGGCCAGTCGCGGACCTGGGATATGTTCTATAAGCCCATAATAATGTTGGGAGTTTATCCACCCACTTGCCTCCAGCCTTTTCCAAATGTTTCTTTAAAATGGACTTTATGATTTTGTTCATAACTTTAACTTGTCTGTTTACTTGAGGGTGAGCAACTACTGAAAATCTCTTTTTAATATGATGCCGATGGAAAAAGTCTTTGAAATCGGTGTTGTCGAATTGGGTTCCATTATTAGTTACTATGGTTCATAAAAGGAAAAAACGATAGATGATGTTCTGGATAATGAAGTTGATTACTTTCTTCATTATGATCATGGCTAAAGGTTCTGCTTCGTCCCATTTGGTAAAGTAATCAACTGCTACGATGGCGTAATTTGCTCCATCTTTAGAGATCAGTAAGGAACCAATACTATATATGCCCCAAGTGGCGAACGTCTATGGACTGACAATTTGTGTTACTTCCCTCAACAGATCTTTCGGAAATTTTTGCAAACATTTGGCACTCGTCGCATCGTCTAGCGCGATCGGTTGAATCTTGATTAACAGTTGGCTAGTAGTACCCGTAGCAAAGTATTTTCTTTCTCGGGATTTGCCCCTAGTGTGATCGTCACATCCTCCGTCATGGACTTCTCTCAAGACTCTTTTGATTTCCTCATAGGCGATACACGAAGCAGGGTAATGGAGAAACCTTTTCTATACATGACTCCTTCTTGGATGATGTAGCGTAAAGCTTTGAGGAGGACTATCATTTTTTCATTCCTCTTTCTGTAAAGGATCCCTCATTGTAGATAATCTTTGATAGGATTCATCTAGGACTCCTTTCTTAGCTTTGTCTCCAGTACCTAGTCAATCTCCATCTGGTTGATTCTCAAAGCATTTAGTACTTCAAACAGACCAAGCCCATCTACTGCTCATCACCAGTACTGGCTAGCTTAGACAGTGAGTTGGCTTTCTTATTTTATTCTCTGGTAGTGTAGGTAATGGTGTAATACTCTAATTTTACTAGTAGCTCTCAGACCTGGCCAAGAAGGAGGAAGTCATTACCCCTAGCTTGGTAATCTCCCTTGACTTCATATACTACTGACTAGGAATAACGAAAGATTTGTAAAGTTTTCACTCCCAATTCTCTGGCAAGTTTAATCCTAGTAATGAAGGCTTCATACTTAACTTGGTTATTTTTTGTAGGGAAGTTGAGTTTCAAGGCATAGTAGATTGATCATTCCTCGGAGTCACTAACACAACTCTGGCACCAAAACACCGATATTAGATGCTCCATATGTGTACATTTTCCATTGGTTGGTTGATTCTCCACTACTCTTCGAAGTGTCGTCTGGTGTAGTGAATTCAGCTACGAACTCCGCCAATGTTGGTCCCTGGATAGATCTCTAAGGGAGATAAGTGATATCGAATTGGCTTAGCTTGATATTCCATTTGAACAATCTTTTAGACGTCTTAGGTCACTATATGACCCACCGTAATGGTTGGTCGGTGTAGACATTGATAGGGTGAGCCTAGAAGTAAGGGAAAAACTTTCCTGACGCAATCAATAGGAAATATACGAGCTTTTCTAGCTTCGAGTAGTTTCTCCCAGCAATTATCAATTGCTTGCTAACATAATTTACTGGCATCTGGATTTTCTTCTCTTCGCATAATAGTGTGGCACTTATAGCATGTATCGACGCCACTAAATAGATGTATATGTCTTCACGATCCAATGGCTTAGATAGGATAAGAGGTCTCTCTAAGTGATCTATCAGAGCTTGAAACATGTTAACGCAGTCCTGTATCCATTCAAAGTTTCTCTACCCTTTCTTGATTAGGTTGGAAAAGATAATTGACTTGTCGACGGCTCTGGAGATGAATCAGCTTAGTGCGGCAACCTTCCCATTGAGGCTCTGTACTTGCTTAATCGTCATCGGTACCTAGATGTCTCTGATTGCCTAAATCTTCCTAGGATTGGCTTCAATTCCATGAGAATTGAGCATGAAACTAAATAACTTCCTAGATGCAATGTCGAAAGAGAATTTCAAGGGATTGGTTTTCATTCCACATCTTCACGGAATACAAAATATCTCTACCATGCCGTCGATGTAGTTTTTTGATTTCCATGAGTTTGCGAGCATATCATCCATATATACTATCATCGATCGCCCGATCTGATCTTTGAACATCCGGTTGAATAGCCTCTGATAAGTAGCTTTAGCATTATTTATTTCAAATGACATCACAACATAACAATATAGCCTTAGATCGGTAATGAAGTTGGTATGCTTCAAATCGGGGATGTGCATCGGTATCTGGTTGTATCCGGAGTATGCATCGATAGATGAAAGCAGTTCGTATCCAACAATTGAGTCTACCAGCTAGTCGATCATCGAAATTGGAAAGCCATTTTTCGGGAATGCCTTGTTAAGGTTAAAGTGGTCGTCATATGTCCACCAAATTCCATCATCTTTTCTCACATGAACTAGATTGGATACCTATTTCGGATAGATGGAATTGCGGATAAACCCATTTCATTTTAGTTTATCCACCTCCTCTTTAAGTGCAGCAAACCTCTTCGGATCCATGCTGCGTTGCTTTTGTTGCATCGCTTTTGTTCCATCGAGACATGCCTCAGGTCAATATTCAATGCATAGCTTGCGATAATCGATGAGATCACACACATGCCAAAATGGGTCCAAGCGAACACATCAAGATTCATTCGATGAAAACCAATTAATTCCTTCATCATTGTTGCATTGAGTTGTGATCCAATCTTCAATACCTGTGATGGGTCGTCGTGGCTGACCGTAATGTCAATCTTTAGCTCAACGGGTGCAGCCTTGAATTCCTTAGGCTCCTCTTCTTCATCTATCGAGTCTATATCTTTATAGAACTGATTGTGGTGTATGTAGGAACGGAGAGAAATAGTTGAATTTGATGTCAATCCCTATATTCGAGCATTTCTCTAATGCATAGTCAATGGCATGAGAGCTGGTCAGGATGGCATGTGGTGACGCTCGCTCTGTTTGAACTTTTGGATCTCGTCATGAGCTGGTGAGCCCGATAGTGATGGTTCTAGATTCTTTGAGTGATTATCTACAATACCTAAAGATTAGGCTTAGAAGCACATCAAATAAAATATCGAGTAAGGTTCAACCTCATGTTGCATGCAGCTGCATAGCTAGCTCTTGCTTTAAGTTTAAATCCACCTGTGTATTCGAGTAATGCGCCTTCTTTTCAATGCATGCATGATGTGTTGCTCGTCATTTAGGTTGGAATGATAGTCAGTCACCCATGAGCCTAGGTATCAATCTGAGAATTCTATCTCTAAGCATCCTTTCGGTTGTAGCCTCAAGTCATTGTAAACATTAGGTATGAGTCATAGTACTGAGCTATCGCAGTCAGTTTTTTGAATTATCACACTTCTACCATCGGTCTCAGGTTGATAAATGTACTACATGGATGGTCGAGTCTCGTCCTAATCATGTTTACACTCCCACCTAAGCTTCAAATACATAGAGTTGATTGATGAATAGTCTTCTTATATTCATCTTGATTCTTGCTCGTGCCCCCAAAGTCAAGTAAACATCGTTAAGTGGATGGGAATGTCACGTCTATTTTGGTTTTATACTCTTTCCTGTTGAATTATGGGATCGAATTTGTTGATGGAAAGATAAGTCGTGCCTATTCTATATTGTATTATGGATTTTCCTTCCTAAGGGAAGACTTCAATCCCCCGACGAATTTCGAACAAGAGCTGAGTACTGGATGGTCAATCACGTCCACTTTTGATGCAGATGTCACCATACTCAAGGAAAGGAACAAAGAATGGATGATTAAGTCACATCCAATCTGACTGTTGCCCCCCTTATCGAACAAAGGGCAAGGATCGGTGTGCGGATGGTCAAGTCATGTCTGTTTCATACTGCTCTTCTAGTCAAATCATAGTCAGAGCTAGCAAATGAATGATAACACATTCATTCGAAGTTGGACGGTCAGTCATGTCTATTTTGATTTATGTTCTCCTGTTGGACCAAGGGATATAATTAGCTCAGGAGCGGTCGAGTCATGCTTATCTGGTTTCGTACTCTGCCCGACGAATCAAATTAGGAAGGTGATGGAGAATGAATGGTCAAGTCACACTCATTCATGGTTCATTATCCTATCCACGCTCTGGTGACTGGAGCTATTCGATGGCCGTTCGGGTCACATCCATTTGTGGTTGGTGCGAATTAATACCAACCTTCAATCAAGGGGCACAATATAGGATATTTGGATTGATATTGCCTATCGATCCGATAGCACGATAAGGTCGGTTACCCGTAACTTCAAATGTCATTCCGATTGGTTTTATATTAAGGCCCCCTACAGTCAATGCCTTAAATCATACATAACACAAAAATGAAGCTATAGTGAGCTATTGTATTCAGGTTTCGGTATTTTGTACTCTTGCCCCCAGTCTTAGACTAGCAGAGTTAGTTCGTCGATGATCGAATTCCATCCGTAGCGAGTTTATACCCTTCCATTCAAGTTAAGGTCAGAGTTTATGGAATAATAAGTGGTCGAACCACAATCATCTATTTGTTTGTACTCATATCTGCACTCTAGGGATAAGAGTTTGTTTGGATCGCACCAAATTTGTGTTTATATTCGAGTCCACACTCTGGGGACTTAGATTTATTCTGGAAAATGGTCGAACCACATTTTCCTTAGTCATTTCTTCTGCCTCCAAGTTAGGAGTGGAAGTCGCAGAGTGGTCAGTCGTATCATGTTCGCTCTTACTTGGAGTTCTTCACATTGAATCGTGAGAAGGAGCTGATTAGCAAAAGGTCAAGTCACATCCATTCGATGTTCATACTCTAGTCCATGCTCTAGGGACCAAAGTTGGTCCATGGTCGGTCGAACCACGTCCATGTCTTGGTTTGGATTTTTGGCTTGTCGATGTCTGGGCAAGGCTTGGGTAGTTCGTTATATTTTAAGCGCGAGCAAGCTAGTGGATGGATGTATCACATCCCCTATGGATTGGACGGTCGAGCCACGTACAATTTAGGCTTAGGCTCTCAAATTGCCTGTCACATCCGGGATAGGAGTCGACACATGGATGGTCATATTGCATCCACCTTTTTCTGGATCTTGTCCCTGCCGAGCCTTGATAGTAAGATGAGTGATATGGTGAACTTCGAGCTTGAGCAGAGGAGCAGATAGTAAGACCACATCCACTTTGAGTCATGTGTTTGCCTCTACGTCAAGGCAAGAGTTGGAGTGAGGAAACCACATCCACTTTTTATGGTATTTACACTCCACACCACACCGAGGGACCAAAATTGATCAATGGACAGTCGAACCACATCCATCTTTTTATGTTTATACTCTGGTCCATGCACTGGGGACTAGAGTTTTATAATGGATGGTCAGTCACACCCATTTGATGCTTATACTCCACTTGTTAGGTAAAGGTAAGAGTTTTCAAACGAACAGTCGAGTCATGTTCATTCATGTGAAGGAATTATGCGGCTCAGTTTTTAGGATAAAAAATGGCGAGCGGACGGTTGATTCATGTCCACTTGGAGATTAAACGATGGATGGTGGAACCACATACATCTTCCATGCTTGGGTTGGATGGTCAGATCTCATCCAATTTGCTTCGTACTCCTCCCGACAAGTCAAGGGAGAGAGTTGTTGGATGGATGGTCAAGTCACATCCACCAAATGATGCAGTTGTGTCCTCGTGCCAAGGGTGGCGATTGATGAGTAGACGGTCAATCATTCCTACTTTAAGTCGAGCTCCTAGACTACCCGTGTGTCCAGGGCAGGAGTCAATGCGTGGACGATCAAATCATGTCCACTTTAGTTGGACTTCGGTGTTGCTAAGCTTCGAGGGAGGCATAAGTATTTTGGCAAACGTCAAGTATGAGCTGGGGAGTGGATGGTCGGGTAACATACACTCCAAGTTTTTCTTCGATCTTCAAGTCAAGCATAAAATTTAATGAGTGGATGATCAGCTGTGTCCACTTTGTGTTGGATTCTGACCATGTTGGGCTCTGAGTAAGGCCTAGATGTTCTGTTATAATTGAAATTAAAAGTAGGAAGTGAATGGTCAATTCATGCCCACTTTCCATTTCGAGTCCTTTACCCTAAGTCAGAGGCATATGATAGCTGATGAGAGGTTGAATCACACTCATCTTGATGATCCTCTAAAGGTCCGATCATGGCCCATGGAGGTTGGTTGGCGCCCAACTCTAAGTACTCGGTCACCTGCACCATTTGGAAGTAGTTTAGTTCAAGTTAGTCATAGTTCATAACATAATTGAAATTTAAATAAAACTTATTGATAAGTAAAGCAGCGTCGTATGCTTGCTATTCCACTTTGCTCCAACCCTTCTTAAATAGAAATCGATCGTAGGTGGTCCAATTGATGATCAAAGTTCTTTATTGATAAGATGTTCCATGCCCACCATTCTATCGGGCTTTGCGATCACATCTCGAAGGTGTTTGTAAGCGTCGGTGTTATGACCCTATGTATCTTGAAATATACAACATTCGTGGATTTCTTTTGGGTTTCGATGAACTATCTTGAGGCTATTTTCCAGTAATGCTCCAAGTCATGAGTCTACAAGTAGATGTTATCGATTGAATCATTTAAAGGAGTATATGAGCTGAATTTTGGGATTCTAGGTCGTCTCCTAGAATTTGAGTCCTCATCTAAGGCCTCAATGCTGCTCTTACTTTGAATTCCTTCAGCCAACGGGCCTGCATTGTTTTTTCTCCTAGTTTTCTCTATCTCCTCCTTACTTAGGTTCTGGTTCACTTTGTAATAGAAATGATCCAAGGTCGTAGGAGGCTCTCCATTTTACCACTCGCCAAAGTTTCTCTTATGGTCGATTCCCTTTATCAACGCCTTCAGTGTGATATTCTCACTGAGATGATCACTTTAGTGATGATGACATTGAATCTTTATAGGAAGACTTTGAGCGGCTCACTTGATATTTGGAATAAATTAGATAATGACATCATATCCTTGGTGTGAGTCGCATGCATCCTGAATTGCTCGACAAACTGCTGATCCACTCGATCGAATAAGAAGATGGACATGGGTGGTAACCGCGTGAAACATACGATCATTATTCTTTCGAGGAATATAGGAAAACATATGTATTCGATGGCATCTGTAACTCTGGTGGGATCCATGTGCCACTCGTACTTCACAAGATGTTGTCGAGGTTTTATGTTCACAGAATGCGCTGGTCTCGTCAGCTCATTGAATCTCTTTGGATATTCTGCACGTTGAACGACATTGATGAATAAGTTTCGGCTAGGGGAGATGCTCAAATCATTGTCAGTCTAATCCGTTTTCAAGTTACGATTGCTTGTAATGCTTGTGAATGATGTATTCATGGTTGTCCAACATTTGAATGGTTGAGAATACCGATCGAATGGTGAATCAGTTAGGATGGGGTCGCTGATCGATGATAATCCCCAAACTTTCACCCAAGTGGGGTATGATCCATATAAGGCAGTAAGGAAGCCTCTTGAGGTTGCATAACAAGTTTCAAGTCATTTGGGGTACGTATGCCCGAGTTGTGACCAAAACAAGATGGATTGGTATTGATGGACTGGTGATGATTTATTTAGAGTCTGTCCCGAGAAAATTTTCTATTTGCTTGGAGTCGGCCCCTGGTTCTCTTGGAGTCGCTGAATTTGAAGTGTTGGATTGGTGATGAACGGTACTTGGAGTCATATTGGTGTCTGCTTGGAGAAAAGATTGGTTTTATGAGAGTTTTACTACGGGTGTAACACCTCTAATTTTAAATAACTTTAGTTACGAGATTTGATTAGATAAATTAAATAATGTAAAGGCTAGAGTGATAATGGGATTGAGATTTGAAACCTAAATAGAGGTCATGCTCAACTAAATGAAATCAAAAGTATGAAATGGTTTTATAAGTTAACTAGATGAGGGAATAAGGCAAGGGTATTATGGGAAATAGTCATATATTATAATCCCATAACCCCTATTCCATTTTTCATTTCATAAGTTCATAAATCAAACAAAAAAGCTAAGGAGAACTAAGTCCGACCACAACCCTAAGGGAAAAGAAGATCAAAAATCAACTAAAAGCTAAGATTCAAGCAAGGAAGATTTAAGCAAGATCAAAAGCATCTCATTTATGTTTTACTGAACACTTTGATTTTGGGTTCGAAATTTAAAATAGCTTGGATTGTTTAAATGATGGTATGCTTTGATTATATGCCATGTTTGATTTAAACAAGTATGTTTGAAAAAGGTTTGATTCGATTTTAAGGTAAAAGTCATATAAAATGGGTTTTGAATGCCATGAGGAGTTAATATGTTATGTTAAAATTATTTTGAAGATGGGTTTCAATTTTCATGTTATCCAAGCTATGGGTAATTTACTATGAATTTTGAGTGGAAGAAATAGATAATTTGGGTTTAAAATTTATTTTGGCAATTATATAAAGTATTTGGGTCCGAAATTTATATATGTTAGAAAACATATTGAAAAAGAATTAAGATGATTTTTGGAGATTTTTCCTAAGTGATTTACTATGGAAATTAAATTAATTAATTTTGGGGACTTAAATGTTTTAAATTTTTTTCACCAAAGCTAACCGGATTAAAAGTGGGTCGTGCCACTGTATAAATAAAGGGAAAACGGGTGTTCTACACATGCATAGAATAGCTAAACAGTTTCAATGAGCCCAAAACAAAGAGAAAAATACAGCATATGAGCTAAGCAAAATTAGCATAAAATACTAAACAAACTATGACTACACACCGTCCGAAGAGGAAATGCCAGTACCAACTACAGAAGACGGGACCATAATATGAACATACCTAGAGAAAAGAGCAGTCAGATTCAGAACGTAACCTTCGGAAGAAGGAGAGTAAATAAATTTTCTATCCCAACCGACGTCATAAAACTTACTTTTATTGTCCTCACCAATCTCACCAACCTTAGTAAGGGACAGACCCTCATCCTCAATGTGATAGATAAGAAATCGACTCTCATCCTTAATATCACTTATAAAGGCATAATAAGTATCAGTTTCTGACGAGTACCGCATCTCAGATGGTATATGGATCCAGGCCCGCTCCTTAGAATTCCAAGTAATAGAATCGGACAAAACGGAAGAAGCACACTCAACATGGGTCCCACCAATAGGAGCATCGAAAATAGGAGCTGCACTAGGAGCAAGAGGAGCAGGGTCAAGGGAAGGAGGAGCAACCTTTGGGACCCACTTCCTAATAAGAGGACGAGGAAGTAGAATCCAATCAAATAGTGGAAGAGGGAGAGCAGAGCCAATCTAGAATAAACTTTCGAAAGATGCCCAAAGGACTGACAGGACATACATATATCCGGTTTCCAAATGTAGCGAACTCTGACCTCAGCAAAAATACCCGCATCGAGTTTTACTTTTAACACTAAAGGAAAAGATTTGGCAGGGGTTATTTAAATCAAAGCTTTGGCGAACTAATCTCTTCCTTGCTACAGTGTTGGCATCATAACAAATCACCTTACCAACAAGGCCTGCTGGCTAATCAATCCCGATCAAAGGCTGAAGAATAGATGGGATGTGAGAAAAATGGGCTCAGACAAGAATGGATAATACCTAAGCCTTAGCCCCATTAACAGACGGACTCCAAGTCGTAATAATGAACGGTTTCCCATCAATGAGAATTGGATTGGCCTCAAGAATATGTTGTCTTTCATCACTATGTGAGAATTGAAAAAAAGAATATTGTGTTGTCAAAGTGAACACTTAATCCCCCCTTAGGCTTCCATACTTGGTTATAACGCGCTTTAACAAGCTGATTGGCAGGATTGGAGTCATGGAAAAAACCAACCAAACAATCCTTCCAATAATCAACAATGGCCTCAATCACTTCGGCCGGTGGAATCATAACTCCCTTGATCTCTACGTTATAAAAACTGCGAGGATAATGAACACCCGCATTATTTGGTAACTTGGAGAACAACGACGACCACTGAGGGACTGACCAAGGAGGAGATGGTACATCTGGAGCTAGAGATTTACAACATGGTTTTAAACCGGGGGGCAATGAGCTCTGCATTATCACAAGCATCGGGTGAGCATCTACAAACACGGCTAATGTCAGTAGATTTGTCACCAACATGCTCAAACGCATATGCTTTTTCGACTTTGGCAACAACACAGCCATACCACAAGGATTGTTATCGACCTGCACTGAAACCTCATCACCCAAAACAGACTCGACAACCATCCCTGCAATTGTTTTTGACCCTGGATTTTTACAAGTAGATGGTAAGAAAGGTGACAGCGAGTGCTCATCCGAGATCAATGGACTGCCAGGCAAGGGTGGCGCAGACAATAGAGGGGAGTTTATATCCTTCAACAATATAGATAAAGGGTTAGCACAAACTAACACTGGCGAGGGAGGCACACACTCACCACGTGGGGCATCAGTAGTGGATTCGCCACAAATTGGATATACTAGCTCCTTGATGGGCGACGAAGACGCATCTAGAACAAAAAAGCTTTTAAGGGTCTCTAGATCTGGTTAAAATGGCTTGCGCTTCTTCTTAGGCATAGGGGAAAATCGAAGTGAAATGAAGAAGGAGAGGATCACGATGAAGGACAATGAAGCGAAGAAATGAGGGATCAGACGACGGAAGGAAGGATAAAGCGAATCGGTGATTTTGTCAATGGAGATGTCGCCATTGATACAGTTTTGAGCTTCCATTGGCGTACCGTGTTTTAATTATTTTGTTAAGAGGAAAGGCTTCTTTGCTAAAATATTGTAATTATTAATGGATGAATTCGACAACCTTTTTAGAAAAGATTTTTAGTAAAGGATCCAGTAGTCAATCACATTTTAACCAAAAAGGCATGTTAGGTACAAAGGAGTTTCATTTAAAGGAATAAAATCAGTTTTGCTTCGGATTACAAGCTTGCCACTTCCATTAGCCTGCTTATGAAATCATCTAGATTGCCTTTCGAACACATTTGAAACCAATGCATATGATATCAAATAGCTAGTCTGAGCTATACAGGAATCGTAAGTCCTTAAGGTATTTATTCTCTTAGAAGGAGTTAAATATGAGACAGTAGTGGTAGCTGGAGTTCTTAGCCGCTTATGATTTTGGTATAGAGTAACACCTAGAAAAGGAGATAAAGTAGCAGATGCTCATAGCAGAAAAGATCAAAATATGGTGTTAGCCATGTTGGCAGAATGGAAAGATCTAGAAGCTTTAACTACTTGTAGTGTGCAGTTAAGGTCAACTGCTAGTTCTAGTCAGAGCACAGCCATGTTGTCCTGTTTGGAAGTTAAACCCATGCTGATCGAAAGGATTGCTTCAAAGTAGAAAGAGGATCCATTATTAGCCGAGGAGATCAGAAGGCTTGTGGTTGGATCGGAAATCGATGACCTAACAGGTTTTAATCTTGATCAGAGAAGACTGTTGAGAAATAAGGGACGGTTGTGTGTTTCAGATGTTGAGGACTTAAGGAAATAAGTTCTTAGGGAATCACATCGATCCAAATTTACGATTAGTCTTGGGGTAACCAAGATGTATCAAGATATGAAGAAGATTTTCTACTGGGAAGGTATGAAGAAGGATGTTGGCTTATAGGTAAGCAGTGTGTGAACTGTCAACATGTGAAGGCCAAACATCAGAAGCCGAGTGGATTGCTTCAATCTTTGGAGATACCAGTTTAGAAATGGGATTCGATATCCATGGATTTTATAGACGGGTTACTAACGTCAAATCGAGGAAATGAAAGTATATGGGTTATAGTGGATAAGTTGACTAAGAGTGCCCATTTCATTCCAATTAAGTCAACTGAGATGGCACGTGTTTTAGCTAAGTTGTTTATGAGGAACATAGTTAGATTGCATGGAATTTCTAGTAGTATAGTCAGTGATAGAGATACCTTGTTTACTAGTGAATTCTGGAAGAGTCTACAGGATGTGTTGGATACCAAGCTCAAGATGAGTACTGCGTATCACCCTTAAACGAAGGGGCAGACTGAGAGAGTTAATAATGTGCTTGAGGATTTGTTAAGAGCTTGTGTGTTGGATTTTGGTAGATCTTCGGAAGATAAACTACATTTAGTTGAGTTTTCCTGTAATAGTAGTTATCAGACTAGTATAGAAATTGGGTCTTTTGAAGCTTTGTGTGGAAGGCCATGCAAATCACTAGCATGTTGGTTAGAAATTGAAGACATATTAGTCTTGGGCCCAAATTTGGTTGGAGAGCCAACATAGAAGATTGAGTTGATCGGAGAAAGGATGAATGAATCTAAGTCTAGATAGAAAAGTTACACATATAAGAGGCATAAAGATCTATAATTCTCAATTGGAGATAGAGTTTTTATTAACGTATCACTAATGAAGGGTGTGGTACGATTCAGAAAGTCAAGGAAACTAGAACTGAGATATGTTAGACCATTCCTAGTTATAGAGAGGATCGAAAAGTTCGCATACAGAGTAGAGTTGCAAAGTAGTATGGCAGGTGTCCATAACGTGTTTCATGTGTCTCATCTTCGTAATTATATGCATGATCCAAAGGCTAATATTCCTCCGACGGTGTTGGAAGATTTAATAGTGGAACCGAATTTGACTTTTGTTAGACAATTAGTTTGGGTTGTAGCGAGAGATAAGAAGAGTTTAAGAAACAAGATAGTCAAGTTAGTAAAAGTTTAGTGGAGCGACAACGAGAAGGACTGAACTTGAGAGACAGAAGGCAGGATTAGACATACTTATCTTGATCTGCTGTAGGGGTGTGTTTGTATTCTCTTTATATATTCTGTTTGTTAGTCAGGTAGGCTAGTATGGTAGTTAGGAGATGTTATAGATGATTTCTATGCTTAGTATTTAGTCCTTACTGAATTTCGAGGATGAAATTCTTTAAGAAGGGGAGACTGCAACACCTCTAATTTTAAATAACATTGTTCAGGAGATTTAATTAGATAAATTAAATATAATAACGTAAAAACTAGAGTGATAAGGGATAGAGATTTGAAAACTAAATAGAGGTCGTGCTTAACTAAATGAAATCAAAAGAATAGATTTATGAAATGGTTTTAAAGTTAACTATACAAGAGAATAAGGCAAGGGTATTATGGGAAATAATCATATATCATAATCCCATGACCCTTAAATCCTTTTTCCATTTTTCATTTCATACGTTCATAAATCAAACATAAAAGCTAAGAAAAACTAAGGTCGGCCACATCCCTAAGGGAAAAGTGGATCAAAAATCAACTAAAGCTAAGGATTCAAGCAAGGAAGATTTAAGCAAGATCAAATCTCAAATCCCTTATCTAAAACAAGGTGAATAATAATCAAAATCATCATATTTATGTTTTAGTGAATATTTTGATTTTGGGTTTCAAATTTAAACCGTTTGGCTGATTTAAATGATGATATTCTTTAATTATATGTCATGTTTGATTTAAATAAGTATGTTTAAAAAAAATTTGATTCGATTATAAGGTTAAAGTCATATAAAATGGGTTTCGAATATCATGAGGAGTTAATATTTTATATAAAACATTATTTTGGGGATGATTTTAAATTTTCATAATTATCCAGGCTATAGGTAATTAACTATGAATTTTTGAGTGGAAGAAATAGATAATTTGGGTTTAAAATTTATTTCTGCAATTATATAAAGTACTTTGGGTCCGAAATTTATATATGTTAGAAAACATATTGAAAGAGAATTAAGATGATTTTTGGGGATTTTTTTCTAAGTGATTTACTATAGAAATTATTTTGGGGACATAAATGTTTTATTGGTTTTTTTAAGAGAAAGGGATTCTTTGTCAAAATATATTAATTATTAATGGATGAATTCGACAACCTTTTGGAAAAGATTTTTCGTAAAGGATCTGGAAACCAATCACATTTTAACAAATAAGGCAACTTATGTACAAATGAGTTTCTTTTAAAGCAATAAAATCAGTTTTTCTTTGAATTACATACTTGCCACTTCCATTAGCTTACTTTCGAAATCATCCCAGATTGCCTTTCGAACACATTCGAAACCAATGCACATGATATCAAATAGCTAGTATGTAGTGTATTGGAGAAAGGAAAACAGGGATGGTGTCGAAAACTAGCTTTCGAAGGGGTAGATACCATTTTAATAGCTTTTGAATCAACCCACTCGCCTTCTTTTTGCTTTCGAAAGAGATGCCGCTTACTTTGTTTTTAAAGAAGCTTTCTAAAGGGATGAATTACTATTATATAGCTTTATAAGGGATTGCCACTTACCTTTGTTTTAAAAGTATCTTTTGATTGAGTTGTCGCATATTAATAAAAAGGAGCTTACAAAGGGGTAATTTTTTGAACCAATTCGAAACCTAACTGCCATCTGTATACCTTTCGAACGGGTTAAAGGCTGCTCTTCTTTACAGCCTTATAATAATGAGTTTGAAAGGGAAGCTTTTGCTTATTAATATTGAAGCCCTTTTTCCTAATGCTTTCGAAAGGGCTCCAGTAGCTACTTATATTAAGATTCTCGAAGGCAATGATTTCGAAAGGGTCGTTTCAAAGTTATCCTTCCGATTGTCTTTCTTAAAGACTAACGCTTTCGAAAGGATGGTTCCGAAGCCATTTTTTTCCCAAATTCTTTTATTTGAAGATTAATGGTTTCGAAAGGGTTACTTTCGCTTGCGTTCACTTCGACCTAGAAGTTATATTTAAGGTTAAACCCAAAGATTTTGAAAGAGATACTTTCAAATGGTTTGGAAGCTATGCTTTTATAAAACTTACTTAGACTAAGTGGTTTTGAAAGATACGCTTTAATACTTTCGAAAGGAATGTTTTAATGATTTCAAAAGGAAGGTATTGATGCTTTCAAAAAGGTTGTTTTGAGTGTTTCAAAAGGGAGAGTCTAAGGATTTGAAAGCCTTAGTTTTCATTCAAAACAAGGAACCCAATCTAATTTTTAAAGAAAAAACCCATGACAATATGAATGAGTTTTGAAATGGCTTTTAACTTTGAAGTTTGAAGAAGCTTTTCCTTCTTAAAGTATGGGTCAAAAGGTATTAACCATGCTTCATTGGAAAAATGTTTACATGAAAATTGAACTAGAAAAGTTTATATGATAACGTTATGATCAGTTAGTATGTGTGATTCTTCTATAACCATATTCACTTTATAATTGACCCACAACTGTATAATGGGCAGTAAAGGACAAAATAACTGACTAGGTTGACTCGGTAGTGAATATATGTTGACTTAACTCCTATAGTAGAATTGCATCTAGGAGGTCAGGTGGACCAGGATATAGGATGCTCAAAGTTTGATTAAAGAGTTGTCAGTTTAGGCAGGTTCATAGTAAACCAATGAAAACTATGTTTGGAAATTGTTATTGGCAGGGGCCAATGTGTTATTGGTGATCCAATTAAAACTATATCTAGATTAAGTTATTGACAGAGATCAATAGATTCATAGTCAACCTATGAAAAATATGATATGAGAGAAGTTATTGGAGATTCCAATAGGTTCAGGGAGAACCCAAGAAAACTATAATTGAATGAAGTTATTGGCAGGGGCCAATAGGTTCTTAGTGATTCCATGAAAACTACGAAATTAGACAGATAGTCCGTAAGATTTTAGAAAGGTTATTAGTTAGCCCATGAAAACTAATAGGCTAATAGTGACCCTAAAAACTATAACTGGGACAGATAGTCAAATGAATAGGGATGTAAAATCCTAAATATATTACATGTTTGCATATTATCATGATATATTTTAAACTGTTATGTTTTAATCATTATGGATGTAGGTGCATAGTATATGGTTAATATAAATTATAGTTAAGATACCAATGAAGAGAAAACCCATTCTCCTAAGCGGCATGGTCTCACTAGGAATTTATATGGTTCGGGATGGTAGGTTATTATTTACACCAGGCTTTTTGTCTGACTCGAATTTTATGTTTTCCCCTTAAACTCCCGAGTGATCAATTGATTTTGAGTAGTTTGAGAGTTTAAGTTTTAGGTTCTCCTTTAGATGAATAAGCCTCCCGGGACGTGCAGGTGGCAAGCTGGCTATTGGAGTTCTTTTCTGTTTGATTCTGCTGTGTTTTGGTTGTAATGGCAAAGATGTTTAATTGCCTATATTTAGACTCTTATCATCCAAGGGGGAATCTTCATATGTCTCTCTTGGCGTATTTTGTAACAATTATATTTCTCTGCACGTGGTTTACGAGATTGAGATTATGTAACGAATTTGAAACATGATTTGAAGTGGAATAAGAAATTTGTTTTTTGATTTTAATTTTTTTTTCATATTCATGTGTTTCTATCATATCAATGTATCTAACATTACCGCATTTGGTCACCGAGAATTAATAACTTGGATGGCTACAGCATCCATAGCCATTAGTTTTGGGCCTCTAAGTGGGTGATGTTAAATAGGGCCAGAATTTCCTAGGCTTGCTTCGGGTCGAATGGGTGATTACCCAAGTTCGGTTTTGGGTCGAAACATACATAGTTTGCTTAGAGTCATATCATCTTGGTTCTTCAGCCTTCGGGAGTATCGTTTGACTAGTATTTCCTTGTCCATTCCTTGGCTGTAATTCAGCAATTGGCGCTTGATCCCCTATGCCCCCGTTGGTCACAGGACATAAGAGAAGTGGATAAAACGCACCGTCTTTAATTTGAGTTTCGAATCCAAAAATGCGAGAGCACTGCGCTGCGACACTGGTTAGACTAAGAATGGATATGACCAATCGATTGTAGATGTTGAAGCAATGATCGGTTGGAAAAACGACCAGTTGGAAAAATGATAGGTCGGAAAAATAATCGGTTGGAAGAATGATAGGGTGGAAAATGATTGGCTAGAAAAATGTTAAGTTGAAATGATCGACAATAGTTGTTGAAACGATTGACTATTGAAGATGATGGAGTAGAGATTAATCATACGCTTCTATATGGATTGTCCCCGATCCATAAAAAGTGTAACGTGGCATGTGTGATCCATAGAGTGGGTCCCCTTATGCCTCTACCTTGTGTTTTTGAATTCGTTTCATCGACTACCCTTGTATTCATCGAGTTATGGAGTGATCATCATTGATTTGTACTGCCAACCTGAGGGATCTATAACCTGATCCGATCATTGTTTATAACCATTTCCATGTTCTCTACTACTTCACCAGCAGGTCTTAAGGAGGTAGCAATGGCCTACTCCTTCATAGGAGGCATTGTAGGTAGTTTCCTTATAGATCTCTTTCAAATCTGAGTAGAATAGGAAACCCGTCAGTAAAAAGCTGGATCTATCTCGTGAACATGGGAATCCACAAGAAGATGATGAGATCTAATCAAGCTGGGAAATCAACTCTTAATGAAAGCACTAAAACTTTGACACCAAAAATGGGCTTCAACATCCAATAGAATCTCATAGAGATTAAATAATGAATGAAATTAAAACATAGCAGAGAAAGTAAATGAACATACAGACTGGTTTGACAATCTTGGCCTATTTCCACTTTGTATTTTTATTAATCTTGCACTTGATTATGATTACATGAAAGTTTGGATCAGCGGCTATCCATTACTAAAAGAATGAAGAATAAAATTGGCGGAGCCTTGGCATAGGAAAGAAGGATCCCAAAAATGAACAATCAAGTCTGTATTTATAGGGAAAGATGGTGGAATATCTTCTTGAAATTTCGACAGTGGAGTCTTCTGATCTAGAAAAGTCGCAGTACCGATCACGAGCCCCACTTCCATCAAAATAACGATCGATACTGATCATTTTATGAGCACCTTTTGGCATGCGATCGATATGGTGGGCACCACTCTTAAATATATTGATGTTTCCAAAGTCTCATATGTACTATACTTTTAGATTTTGTGATATCGATCGTTTTATGCTGAGTTGAATTGTAATATCAAATGGTATGATCCATAATTGGAGACATATCATGGCCAATCCATTTTGGATATGGAACATAGCCGATCCATAATGGAGATGGATCATAGCTGATCCATATGGGAGAAGGATCAAAGCCGATTTATTTCGAAAACGGTCGTACCCGATCGTAATTTCAGTTGAGATGTGAAATTCATACTTAGCCACTTCCAAAATGTTATTTGCAAGAATCCATACAAATATCATCTACAGTCTTGTCCATAATCAATCTCCAATCCTGATAACCATCTCTTTGGGCTTTCTGCCTTTATGGTCATCCAGTCTAGCTTGTCCAGTTAGTCTGAATATAGCCGAGCCAAAAGGCCGGATAACATAACCCTAATACAGATGGATTTTTTGGCTGCTATTTCATCTCTCTACTGCTTGAAATCGCCTAGACAAAAGCTCCAGCAAAGTTCATCTCAAATCAATTTCAAACCAACAGCTACTGGATAGTCAACAGTCTACAATTCAAAGATTAGCAGTCTGCCGAATTAAGAAGAGTTCTAAGAAAGGATATCCATCGTAGCAAGTTATACTTCAAGGCATAAGTTTTGGTATGGTTTTATTAATTCATATAACTTATAGTTTATGTATAATATTCTATTGCTTATATATATATATATGTATTGTATATTATTAGTTAGGTGAGATTCATATATGTATGAATGTTGTCACAAATTGAATGTTGTATTTATGTGTGTACGTATGTATTAATAATAAAAGTATTTTTTATATACATCAGATGTTACGTAGCCGAATGAATTTATTTTAATTTTATCATTTTATTAATTAATTATTCTTATATTAATATTTCATATTAAATGAATTAAATGATTTATAATTAACTATGCCATCATATCATGTTAAAAATTAATCTTATATTTTATGTAAATTTATACTGATTATAATTTTATGTAATAGCAAAGTATTTTTTAATATTTATTTTCTATTTTTAACATTATTTAAATTGCAATATAAGCTAAATAATTCGTACAGAATAACATATGTTTCGAAAATTATATTTTAAATTTTATAAATTTTCTTCATCAACATATCATCTTTCAGTCAAAATTCTAAAATTTAAAATTCAATATTATTATTGTTTAAAAATCATTTAATCATGTAGTCGATATTAATTAAATAACAAAAAAATTGACTTAAAAAACTATGGAAATTTTTCGGTGACTTTATAATATCATGTTTGAATTCTAGAAAATTTGAAATTTGAAAAATATAACATGAAAATAGTTAACATTATTTTATTATTTTTCAACTAATATATATATAATTTTAATAATATTAAATTATAATAAAATATTTTATGTATGGTGTATTGGATCTAAATGCTATGAAATTATTTAACTTTATTTAATTTTTAATTGATAAAATTATAGAAACACACACATACACATATTTACAAATACTTTAGATATTAAAATATAATTAGATATATATATATATATTATTTTCTTACTATAAAATATAATTGTATATTATATTCAATAAAAATTCAACTTTGTGTATTATGTGTATAAATATGTTTTATATATAGTCATTTATCTAATTAATATCTAATTTAATATACATATACATATACATACATACATACATATATATATATATATTATTTTTATATTTATGCAATACATGTATTATATATATATAACTAAATATTTATATTGTTTTAATACTTATTTAAATAACAAGTTTATATACATACATACATATATTTCAATAACAATCAGTGCATATAAGACGAGCTAACATGTCGGTTGCGATGCAAATCCTAACATTTATATACGGGCATGTTAAACCTTGCATGGATTGTTATGTTACACATGCACACATATACATACATGTATATGATACATATGTGTACAATTATATTTAATAAAAATAAAATAAAATTAATTTAATTCATTTTTTATAAGTTAATATGAAATAAAAGATTTATTTAAATTAAATTTAGAAATGTTCTAAATAAATTAGACTTCATAGGCCCAACATAGACCCAATAAAGGAATTTTTTGAAATTAACTCATATCTTCCGCTATAAGCTGATCCAGTTCCAACAATGGTATTGAAGCTCAATAACCTATGCGGTCTAATTATCCATGTTAAGGCTAACTAATTAAAGCCTACCCATACAGTAGGGTTTCTAGAAAAGTAGCATATAAGGTTGGGTTTGGATAATCAAGTACTATGCCACCAAAATGATGAGGTAAGCCCAAAAGGTTATCCTTAATAGAAAAGGACCAATTTGAATTAGAACTTGGACTGATTTTCAAAATTATTTGAAATTTAAAAATATAAGATTTTAAATTTAAAAGTTAAATTTAAAATAAGATATACAAAAATTATAAAAGTTATAATATAATAAAGTTTTCCAAAATGTTTGAAAAATAATATAAATTGATTTCAAAATTTAGAAATGTATTAATAAGATTAATAAAATAAATTAATTAAATAAGTTAATTAATAAATGAATATGTGTATTATATATTGTGACATATGTTATGTTATTTTAAAATGTTTGAAATAACATAAGTATACACGTATGTATATCAAATAAATTTTGAAATTAATATAAATTAATTTAAACAGTTTAACTAAATAAATAAATTAAATGGTTAATTAATTAAATAATATACACACTTATATAATATACATATTATACTATAAAAGTTATAGTATATAAATATGAAATTAATATAAATGTTATATAAATATGAAATTAATTAAAATGTTAATTAATTAAAATTAATTAATTAAATATTTAATTAATATAATGTTATACATAAGACTATTATATAAGTAATATAAAATATAATTGTTATGTAATAATAAAATTTATATAATATGACCGTATAAATTAAAGGTGGAACAATAAAGAAACCCTAACTAGACTTATGGAACAAATACATACGTAAATATATGTATACCATGATTTCTTATGTGTCCGACATTTGAATCACGAGAGTAATTCATAAGAGTTATATTATTCCATAAGTTGATATCACTAAATAATATATATATATATATATATATATTAAAGATTATGAATCTTCAATATAATATTGTCTTGTACCATATATATATTAATAAATTACTTGCATGCCCCTTGTTTTTTGAGCAAACTCAAGTTAGGGATGTTATGTATGGTATTATTAATGTATTGAACAAATGAGGTAAGATAACTTAATGTATTTGTTGAGAAAAATCAAGGTACATATAATATACTTAGACCGTTGCGGTATGGTAACTATGAGTGGATAATTTCTTTCGATTTGTTGAGCAAACTCAAGGTCGAAATGAGACTAGGGCAAGGAACCGTGGTTTAGGAGTTGTATGTTATACATTATAAGGAGTTATCCACCGTCCATGGTGATGTGATTTGTTGAGCAAAATCAAGGTCAAAATTTCAAGATGGATGAGTCCTAACACCTGTTAGTGAAGTCAAAGACTTACATGTTTCACTTAGGGTTTGGTGAAACATAAAAGACTAGTGGGGGCCTTATTAGGAAAATGAAATGATAACATTTAACATTTTTAATATTATAAGAACATATGGTATGTAATGTCATAATAATCTGCATCAATAAATTTATGTATTTAATACGTTTGATAAGCAATTATCAATTAAGATATACAAATGAACTGAATTTAAAATTGACACACAAAAATATAACATATACATGCAAATAAATGCTTCTTACATGTTAACGTTCAATATCCATGAGAGCACCTAATTTTACAACTACTAAAACATTAGTAATTTAGTCACTTACGTATTTATTTAGTCGAGACCGTGTATTGTATTCTATGAGTTTCAAATTCTAAAAGCAATACAGACTATAGATGTTTGATCCATATACTAGCACGTATAAGTGTTATATAGAACGTATAAGTGTTATATAGAGAACGGTCATAGTTTGTAATGTATAATACTTCGAAAAAGTTAGTTCACTCGAAATGAGCCAATAAACAGTACAATGAGTTTGATTATTCAATTTGATTGATTATAAAAGCATCATAGTGTTGAATATAACATTAAACCAAAATTACAAGAAAGATCTAAGAATTTGATCACCGAACTGCAGTTTGATCAGTTTATGTAAAGTGCAACATATTTGATGTCCTTCAACGATAAGAATAATTGAATATGATTTTGTAAAGAGTTCGTTATGATATTATACTGAGGATTTTCTTTTGAATGGCTTGACTATTTAGAAAGGAAAATGAATGCATAAGTGTAAATGTGGTTTAAGGTGCAATTGGGATGAAGAGAGTGAATAATTACTTTTGCTTCATAGAGAAACATCAAAAATGAGAAATGTAATAATAATAATTGATACTTAACATTGGAACAAGGAAAACGATTTCTATTCCAAAATGTATTTTCATACAGAAAATTATTTTCAATGAGATTTAATTTTTTAAGTTTAAGATATTTGATCAAAGAACTCTCCGCTGTAAGCTAGTTGTAATATATGAAACAAATAATTTATATTAAGTGAATGATGGACCTTCGAATTCAGTTCGCTATTATAGTAATGGCAGAAACAGTGGAAGCATGCCATATACCATTTATTAATTGCATCGAATTACGAAAATTGCTTTCGTAAAATGTACGAAACATTTTTATGAAACAATGACTATTTTCCAGTGTCGATTGAAAAATAAGCATAGCGATATTTCAATGTGGATATTATGGATATTTGTTATGAAATAAAACTATAATATGTTTTTTTCCAACAAAAGTGACGCACTGGAAAATACTAAAATATGTAAAATTATTTTGGTATATGGACTAAGTCGTAGTTCTGAGAAATAATTTTTATTATATGAATTATAATCACATGATACTAGTTAACTATATCTTAAACAGTTAAATGGCACAGCCATTTAGTGGGGGCATCATAAGAGTTGATGAACTCTTCGGATTGATGCATATAGAATCACAAGTCTATTAATGACAAAAACAGTTCCACGTACTTCATCATATTCATCGATGAGTTATCAAAGACATAGACGTGTGTATTTGATATGCATGTTTCGATTTGACCGAATGTGTAAGTATATTGAAAAGATTTTTTTTTTTTGAAAACCCAGGAGAACCCGACGGGCCGGTAAACTATTGAGGAGGGTATAGTAAAGCCGTCTGCTGATCCAAGGCCCCATACCCTCGAGTAAATTTATATAGGATAGGGAAGCAATTTATATAGGATAGGGAAGCGCATGGTATGTTGAAAAGAGTTTTGAACATATCTAAAACTGAATAAAGATCCAATCTCAAATGTCACTTCTTCCTGTGATACATACAATATGGAGTAATCAAACTTTGTTAGACAAAGCATGATTAATTTTGAGTGAAACTAAGTTAACTTCTTTCAATAAGGTCATGTACGTAAGAGTAGTATACAAGGTTAAAATTAACATCATCCAAAAAATAGTTTATAAAACAATACGAATTCTGAATTATAAAAAATCCTAAATGAAAAATCGGTTTTATATAAGGCAATTCATAAAATGCTTATGAATGCCCGTTCCGTTGTATTAAGAAACAACTGTTGTTTCAAGAAAAAACAACTTCATATCAAAGGAATTTTTTTAGTAAGTTTTTTATATAAAATGGATTTGGATACGATCCAATGGTAAAACTGATTACAAGGGATGAAATGAAATTAACCAAAGCTAAGTGAATGCTGCACATTAAAACATCAAATAAGTGTTCTTGTATATTAAAGAGAAACTGTGAGTTTTTTTCCAATATTAAGAATAAATAATCCTCGGTTGGTCAACTAAACCATTACGAGTACTGACTTTATGATATGAATATGATGTGCAAATTCAAAAGGATTTCAAATACATTATCAAAATACGATTTGGTAGTCGTATACGAAGGGATGTAATCCATCACCGCTATTGTGTTTTTAAGAGACTAACATAATTGGAATTTAATGAGCAACGTTGATAAGAATAATCTCGCACGTTTCAATTGTTGAAATTTGCGTAATAAATTCGTTATTCTACATTATGATTCCCTGCAATTTTACATTAGTTGCCAAAAATGGAATTTTCACAAACAATGGAATTTGACTACAAAACTTGAACCATTGCTATCGTAGCGAAATTCTGAGCAACTTTTATAATTCGTTTTTTGCGACTGAAGTTCAAACAAAGAAGTTACGTATGAAAATGAAAGAAAAAGTATTTCAATATAATTAATTAATGTTTGCAATTAATCGCCCGGGCCCATAGGCCAAACCATTATTTGGACCGGTTGACCACTAGGTGGTAAACCGGTGATCCATAAGCAGACAACCACTGGGCATGTGGCGACTAGAGAGCCTAGGCCACAAATGACCGGATTTAATATATTTAATCGTTTGTCTATGGTTGATTCTAGTACTTATAAATTCAGCCTAACCCTCTCCTTTCTTCTCATATTTTTATGGAAAAAATAGCTAAGCTCTGCCATTTCTCCTCTCTACTACTTTTCTAAAATTTTAAAATATGTATATATATGTACACAAATTGGAGAAGAACAGAAATTAAAAAGAAAAGAAAGAGAATCAACCTACAATATGCATGCTTGAGGTAATCTATATTTGTATTTTCATATTTATATTTTTATTCCCTTCCAACCCAAAGCTCTTCTCAGATCTGAAAGTCTAACGTATATATATGCTTCTTTTTATACATATTTCATGGATTTAAAAGAAGTTGGAATTGAATGAAAGGTTCTACTTTAGATATAAGATCTAGAACACTTTTAAAGGTGAGTGGGAAATTTTATAGACTGATATAATATGAAAATTATCTCGTTGGTGTTTATTTGATTATTACACCTAACTGGATAATTGTATATGAGTTACAGGCAACAAATTGAATTTAATCTAAATATAATAAGTATTGCCTACATATTTCTATTTATGAATTGATTTAGAATTGCTTACAACCTGATTGTAAATCAGTCCTAAAGTTTGAATTTAGAAAGTTGATTTGAATGAAATTTATTTCAGATTTGAAATTTTTTTGTATAGTAATGTTATGAATTTGGATTATTACTCTAATATTGTTGGAATGTAAACTTTTCTATGTTTGGATTGTTGGAATTTAGATCCTTTTAATATTTGTAAATTAGTTTGATTTCTTTAGCTTTTAGAAAAATACGACGTTTGATCTGACAAGGAATAGATGCAAATAAAAAAAGAAAGAGATGTGTTAAGTATAGATTCACTATGATTCACATTGTCTATTTCAATAAGAAGAAGAAAGGATCATTCCTTGTAATTTCAAGTGATGTAGTATTTTATATTTTAAAGTTAAATATTTTGTTTTAGACTAATATTTGAAAATTATAGCGGATAATCTTTTAGATATGATTCCATTAATTCAACATGGAATAGTATATTCCAGTGAAGATGTATAACTAGAATATATTTGATAAAAGTAGATATTTGTATATAATTTACTACGCTTATAATAATTAAAATAAAAATTAATTAATGACAATGCTTACATGTAATAAACGTGTTTAAGATAACTAATTAAGAGGAAAGGAATTTAGAAGGCTGTAACTCAAATAAAAGGGAAATTAATTGAAAATAAATATGGGAGTTGTAATAATTTGATAGGGTAAATAAATTAATGATACTAATAAATAAAGAAGTTAAATTAATAACTATGAAATAGGATATTAGTAGACATATAAATGTCTTAGGAATTGTCCTTAGGATGATATTTATTTATCTTGGACAAGTTAACATTTATGGACATGTAATTAAAAAAGGGAATTGGTTAGTAATGGAATATTTAAGGTTGATATATAGCCTTAAATAACGAAATGGGATTAATAAGCTTAGTCCAATGTTCAACTTGGAATAATAAATAAATACATTTAAGAATAATAAGCCTAGGATAGTATGGCTTAAAAATAAAATAATGGTAAGCTTAGGTTATTTAATTGGACTTAGTCGGTTAGAAATGCGAGGTCAGTAGAGTATCACAACAAAAGTCTACCCATCACTCGAGGGATACCAGTAGTTGTGCACACTTATTATTGATGTGAGATATTTCCAACTATAGAATTCGAATTATTGGTTGTTAAGACAAAATAAGAAGGAATTCTTATATAGCCTAATCAATTGACACGGTGAGATGTGTGTGTGTGTGTATGAGAGTGTGGTAAGAATGGCTTAGTTATAGGGATATCTCTTATGATAATGATGATGCGAGGTTAGTCTCAAACTTTGTAGGGTAAATATGCCCAGCTAATCTGGCTAGCAGTTCCTTAGAATAGTGGGACTAATGTGAGATGTCATTGTGAGCATAGGACATAAAGCAAAAGGCCTGCTTTGAGAATTTGAAGGTATTAAGTCGTTGCTTGAGGACCCTCCTCTCTCGAAGTGTTGAATTGTCGACTCATGAAAATAATTGAAGGACCGGCTTGAAGGATTTGAGGTGTTAAGTGGTTGTTTGAGGACCTGCCTCTTTCCTTAATTAGAAAAGTATTAAATGGTTAGTATATGCAGTTACGAGCGGTAGAGGATATCCCAGGAATAATCTGCTTTATGTTTTAGGTCTTAAGTGACTATTATAGGGTTCGCCTCTACCTGTAACAAAAGTATTAAGTAACTAAGCAAGATTCCAAGCAATGGCAGCTAGATTGTGCCTTTGGGAGTTCGCCTAGGGTTATGTATTAAACGATAGGGGACTATTTTTGGGGGGTTTGAAGGTATTTAGTGGTTGTTTGAGGACCAGCCCCTCTCAATGTATTAAATAGTCAAAAGTCTGTCTAGTCTTTGTTATAAAAAATATTAAATGGCTTGGGTATTTTCTCTCTCATAGCCGGACTTTTTTGAACGATGGATGCGTTTGTAGAATGACAATTATACATTAAAAAGCCATGTATAAGGTTTGGAGTTCTCTGTAGCTAGGACCAATAAACAAACGTTGACTATGCTAGGGGTCCTCTTCATTTTAAGAACTATTAAATGGCTAAACAGCATAAGCCATATCTTTGGGAAAGGTTAGGTATATTTTTGGCTCACTCAATTCTTTCGAAGTAATTGGATTCTTTTCTTCATTCGAGAATCTCTTCCCTTCTTCCATTTTGCCTCGAAGAGTAACTAAGACCAATTCATTCTCGTTTTCATGTTCCAATTGAACACTTTCCATTTAGGATCAAAGAAGAAGATTATTCTTTTTGCCAAACATATGCGGATCAAATCAAGGTCTTCTATTCTAATCTAATAAGAAGAAGAGATCTTTCTCAATTAATCCCTTTGCCCCCCATTCTTCGAAAATCAAAAAATCCTTTTCGATAAATAACCTACCATATATGTATGGTAGACGAATTGGGTTTACCTTAAATAATAAACATAATGATTAAATAGAAACCTATCGGCATGAATTTATGTTATAGATAGTGCATAGATTTTCCGATCACCACAACATTGTTCTGAACCCCTCCTCATTACAAACCACATGATAGATTAGAGGGACAGGTCAATGGAGCCGGATATGATCGGTTGATGGTGTAGTCTTCTCTCTCTCATGCTCGATATTGATATGGCAATTTATGTCCTAGGAACTCTATAAATTATAAGGTAGTGGCCACTGTCAGTATTTATATCCTAATATTGATTCTTCCACAGTGAGTTTAGTTTGATCGATCTCTAATATGCTTATATATATTACAGGTACTAAATTCAACGATTCATGCTTTGGTGGACTTGGATTTTAATTTTTGTCGAAATTTAGGACCATTGAGGTATTGGTTGTTACAAACTTAGTCAAGTTAATTCGGATTTACTCACAAAAAATTTCGCCTAGAATGACTTTGGATTTTGGAATATATATGTTGCAACAGAAAGTTCTAAGTATACATTTAGACTAGACTGTTTGCACATAATAACCAAAGTGTCTCGAAGTCCGTGGGAGCGATATTGAGTTTGTGGTTTTTTAGATATGATCAAAGAAATGATAGGAAATATCATTTTATAAGCATTAAAATTGAACAAATGTTTTGCTAGAAATATCAAATAGTATGATTATCAATCAAAGTGTAGAGGAAACTTATACTTATAAGAAAGAAAGTTAAATGGTACATAGATAATTCTAAATATTAAGAAAACAACACACTACTTATTTTTAACAATGTACCTATGTTAGAATTAGTTTTGGTTGTTTTAATACTCAATGTTGGATTTGCAATTGATATCTTTTATAGTAAATATAGAAGATGTTGGGAATGTCCCAAATGATGTATAAGGACACCTTGTTAAAATGTATAATATGGATCATATAAGATTGATTTCGTATGCATTGGCAATAGGAATATGTTGTCTACCATATTGTGATTTGTTTTTGTATTTGATACATGAAGCAAATATCAGATCCAAGCAGATATTGACAAATGGTTGTTTGAAGTGTTCTCATGTATTTATGAAATACAAGAGAATTGCTTGTAGAAACAACTAACTCCTTGTGAAAGAAGTGTTCAGACTCAAACTTCATAAGTGATATTGAGTATACTATGTCAATAATAAATTCAAGTTAAGAATCTTTAAGTTGGAAATGTTCCAAATGAAAGACAGTGACTGATTCAAAAAAAGGCTAAGTACACCGCCTTTAATAATGCCAAAATAAAAAGTAATGTATATAAATATAAATGCAAAAATTTATAACTAAACTAAGGGTGATTCCAAATGTTGAGAATCCCATAACATTGTCATATGATAGCAACGTCTCGATGTAGTTCTGATAGAACTTAGAGGTCACTGGAATTCAAGAAACAAACTTCGAATTGTTCCATATGATAATGGTAGTTTATCAACGCTAGAGAGAGTTAATTGATTGAGTAAATGATTAAAGCATACCCGTTCACTAAGAGACTGACCTGATTGGTTTTGAGAAAATCGATTGGATAAGTCAGAAAAGATTCCATAATTGACCCTAAGAGCAAGTAGGAGATTGATAATTAGGGGTATCCCTCAGGGCCAATTATATAATTTGTTACATATATCTAACTCGTCGAATAATCTTATTCGAAATAAAAGTGTTTTCTTTCTACTATATACTTGATATAATGTGTTGTATTAATTAATTAATTTAATTAAAAGTGTGTTTAATATAATATCAATAAATGGTATATTTTGTGATAGTAGTTGCGAAGTGTTGCAACCGTTAGTAATTTATCAACAATAAAAACAAATATACCATTTTAAATGTTCCTAGTCAAGGTACATCGAGACTGGATATCAATGTATCCGTTGAGACTCGAGTACATAATGTTGTCTAAATATTGGTAGCATATTATTCAATGGTTGCTGGGGCACCTAGAGGTTATGTACAGATAATTATTGGATAACTATGAAATGACTCGTTCCATGGTTTTCTATTGGTTAGTATAACTAAGGTCATACCAAAATATCGATGTGACTGATTTGCACAGTTCTCTCGACTAGAGAATATTATAGATCTTTAATGTGAGAGCTCCGCTTTGATTATAGTCAAATCATGACACGATGTCCATCGAGTGACTATAATTGAGTCGAGTGGAAGTATTGAAAGTGAAGCACTATTCAAGAGAGGATTCGTCTCCCCGGTTATATGGAATTAGTACCACAGTCAACTCAAATCAACTCAATCTGGCCGGAGCAGTACAGCTAATAATAAATTTTATTACTGAACCAAGGACTTTTTGTTTGGACTATAGAGTTGAATATGGACAATGTTGGAATTTTGACCATTACCAAATTCAATAGGTCCATAGTGATATAGTTTTGACGAAGAAATTTGGCGTAAATAAATGTCACAACCGAGTAATGCTTAATTAACTAAAATTGGATTTTATCAAAACTAAGTAAGCGATAAATTTAGCCAAAATATCATACCACCTGCTAATCGACGTGTGAACGTTGATATTCGAATAGTTCAATGTTAATCGCTGACCAAATTTACACATGAAGAGTTACACAACCAATGTATTCTCTTTAGACCAAACGATTTAATCATTTTATAATTTTTATAAATTAATTAAATTAATTAACGTTTATGAAATACTGATTATAAAATTTCGAATATTATTTGAGGAATAAATATTATTATTATACATATTTATAATAGTTGTAAATATATCGATCGATATGCGATATCGACAAGCAATTGAATCAAATTTAATTTGCAATATTTGGACCTAAATAGGTTATTAGCCATGATGTATGGCAGTAACAAGCATGGAGGGTGGAGGGGGTAAAAGATGGGGTAGAAGTATCTTAAATGAATGGCTCAGATTTAGGGAGAATAGGCAAGAGATATGATCCACCTTTCTCTCTATTCCTTCCACTATAAAAGGTCTCCTAAACCTAATACATATGGATTTTATGCTGCCATTTCATCTCTTTTCTGGCCGAATTCACCTAGAAAAAAACTCCAACGAAGTTCATCCCAAATCAATTTCAAATCAACAGCTATTGGATAGTCAACGATATACAATTCAAAGATTAACAATCTGTCGAATTGGGAAGAGTTCTAAGAAGAGATATTCATCATAGCAATGTGTACTTTGAGGCATAATTTTTGGTATGGTTTTATTATTTCAAATGACTTATAGTTAATGTATAATATTCTATTGCTTGTTTATATATGTTATAATTATATTATTAGTTAGGTGTGATTCCTACATGTACGGATGTTGTCACATATGAAATGGTTATATGTATGTACATATAATAAAAAAACATTTTTGTATAGATTGGATATATACATAGCCAAATAAATTTATTTTAATTTTTATGATTTAATTAATTAATTATACTTATATTAATATGTCAAATTACATGAATTAAATGACTTATAATTAATTATGCCGTCGTATCATGTTAAAAATTGATCTTATATTTTATGTATGCAAATTAATACTAATTATAATTTTATGTAATAGGAAAGTATTTTTTTAATAATTATTTTTTATTTTTAATATTATTTAAATCAAAATATAAGTTGAATAATTCATACTAAATAACAATTGTTTCGAAAATTATATTTTAAATTTTAGAAAATTTCTTCATCCCCATATTAGCACTTGGCCAAAATCTCAAAATTTAAAAATCAATATTATTATTTTTTAAAAATTATTTAATTTTACAGCTAATATTAACTAAATAATTAAAAAATATAATTTTGACATAGAAAATTATGGAAATTTTTCGATGACTTTATAATATCATATTTGAATTCCAAAAAATTTAAATCTTGAAAAATATTTTTAACATTGTTTTATTATTTTTCGACTAATATATATATATATATATATATAATTTGATAACATAAAATTATAATAAAATACTTTATGTACTGTGTATTGGATATGGAATGCCATAAAATTATTTAATTTATTTAGCTTTGGAATTGATATAATTATATAAACATATATACACACGTTTAAATACACATATTTATAAATTCTTCGATATTAAAATACAATTATATATAGATACATACATGCATAGATACACACATATATATATATATATATATATTATTTTCTTACTACAAAATATAAGTGTATATTATATTTAGTTGAAAAATACAACTTTGTCTATTATGTGTGTGTTATATATATATATAGTCATTTATCTAATTAAAATCTAATTTGATATACATACATACATACATATACATATATATATATAATTTTTACATTTATGCCGTACATGTATTGTGTACAAGTAAATATTCATAATGTTTTAATACTTATTTAAATAACAAGTTTACCTACACACACACACATCATATATATATATATATATATATATATATTTGGAGAACTAACAGTACATATAAGATGGGCTAACATGACCGTTGCGATGCAAATTCCAACATTTATACATGGGCATGTCATATCTTACACAAATTGTTATGTTACACATATGCATACATAAATATATGTATATGATATATATTTATACAATTATATTTAATTAAACATAAATTTAATAAAATTTAATTCGTTATTTAAAAAGTTAAATGAACTGAAAGATTTTATTTAAATTAAGTTTAGAAATGTTCTGAATAAATTAGACTTCATAGGACCAATATATATCCAATAAGAGAATTTGTTTTGAAATTAACACATATCTTTTGCTACGTACTGGCCCAGTTCCAATGCTTAGAACTTTTGAACCGAGTTCTACTGTCCGTTATAATATTCTAAGGTACACCGAACCAACATATGATGTTCTCCATCACGAAGTTGATTACCTTTTGCATCGTGATCATGGCAAGTTATTCCGCTTCGACCCGCTTCGTGAAGTAATCCACTGCAACTATTACATGCTTAGTTCCTTCTTTTGCCATCGGTAGCACTCCGATAATCTCGATTCTGCAAATCGCAAATGGCCACGTGCTAACCATTTGTGAAAGCTCTATAGATGGGACTCTTAAAATCTTTGCAAATCTTTGGAAATGGTCGCACCATTTAGTGCAATCATCTACATCCTAATTTATTGTTGGCTAGAAATATCCATAGAAAAGTACCTTTTTTGCCAATGTCTGCCCTTGGTGTGATCACTGCAGCTACCCTCATTTATTTCTATAAGGATTTTCCTCGCTTCATCCTTGGTTTCACACCAGAGCAAGGGGTAGAGAAACCTCTTATGTACAACACTCCTTCTTGCATGATAAACCATGGTGCTTTTTGAATGAATTTCTTTCGTTCATTCCTATCTCTCGGAAGAGTTCCTATGAGAAAAATTCCTTAAATGGAATCAACCACGACTCCTTCCTTCATGGACTCCAAAATCCACTCGATATCCATCTAATCGATATTTGGAGTCGCCAAAACCTCCATTGGAACTAAACCTATCACCTATGTTTTCTCGGAACTAGCCAGTTTGGCCAACGAATCAGCTTTTGCATTTCCCTCTATTAGGATATGCGTAATAGTGTAATGCTTTATATCATCCAGCAGCTCTAGTGCTTTCGTCGGGTGAGGAGCAAGTCTTGCACCCTTAGCCTGATTTTCCTTCCTTACTTAACAAACCACCAATTGTGAATCACTGAATATATATGGTGTCCTTATCCATAGCTCCTTTACTATCCTTAGCCCTGATGTCAATGCCTCACACTCAACCTCATTATTAGTTGCTAGAAATTCCAACTTCAAAGAAAAACAAATTGATCGTCCCTTCAGAGTTACATGTACCACTCCTGCACCTGAACTATGTTCGTTTGAAGCTCCATTAATAAATAGTTTCCAATAAGGAAGTACAATTGCATCATTCTCCTATCCCCCATCTTGTGTGTTATACTCAACAATGAAGTTCACCAATGCTTGCCCATTTATCGCTCTCATCAGATGGTAAGTAATATCATACTGACCTAACTTTATGTTCCACTTCAACATCATCCCTAAAGTCTTGGGTTTTTATAACACCTGCTTCAAACGCTAATTCATCAACACTTTAATTGGATGAGCATAAAAATATGGTCGCAGCTTTCTCGATGCAATCAAAAAGAAAAATGCAAATTTTTTCACACATACTAATGTTGCACTCAGTGTTTGAGCGGACATTTCTAAATAAACAAACAAATCCTCCACATCCAATGGTTTGATAGAACCAGTGGAGTCTCCATATGCCTCAACGGTTCCTTGAAGGCATTTTGACAGTCTTGATTCGATTCAAAATTCTTCTTCCCCTTTTTTGGGCATTGAAGAAATGGTATGCACTTAACCATTGTCGTTGATATAAACCATTTCAAGGCACCAATCTTCCCATTCAAGCTCTGTAACTTCTTATTCGTGGTCGGGGCACTTACATTCCTTATGTTGTTAATCTGCTCTGGATTATCCTCTATGCCCCTCGAATTCACAATGAATCCCAAACATTTCCCCGATGCAACTCTAAATGTGCATTTTAATGGATTCAACTTCATTCTATACTCCCGCAATACCTTAAACATTTCTAAAAGGTCATTATTGTGGTTCCTCAATTACCATTACTTCTGGAGCATATCATCTACGTATACTTCCATCGTTAATCTGATTTGCTTTCTGAACGGCATTACTTGACAACATTACAATCCCAAATCTATTATAAAGCTAGTATTTTGGTGATCCGATATATGCATCGGTGTCTAATTATAGCCTGAATAAGCATCTATGAAATGGAAGTAACTCATGTCATGTAGTCTCATCTACTAATTGGTCATTCCTAGGTAAAGGAAAGTTGTCCTACGTGCATGCTTCATTCAACACATTCGCCACTTTCCATTTGACATCTTGACCAATACAGGGTTTGATACCCACTTTCGGTACAAAGCATCACCGATAAAGCCATTTTCCATCAGCTTGTCCACTTCCTCCTTTAACATAGCAGATCACTCCAGACCCAAGCTACGCCGCTTCTACTTCACCAGTGGAAATTTAGATCCACATTCGGTGCATTACATGCTACCTCTAGAGATATCCCGCACACCGAATGCATCCAAGCGAATACGTCCAAATTACCTCGAAGGAAATTAACCAATTCCTTCTTGAGTTCAACACCGAGTTAATATCCAGTCTTGAGAGTCTGGGAAGGACCATACATATTGATTGGAACATTGATCATGAATTCAATCGGTGAAGCCGCACTTCCCCTGACTTCTTCATAGGATCCATAGGCTTATCAAACCTGCTATGATTCCTTAGTCAGAGCTTAGGTATAAATTGCTATGCTTATAAATTCTTAATGCCGAGAGATTTCTCCACATTCTTACCTTAATGTTGAGATATTTCTCCATATTTTACATATCGAATGATCATAAAATATTGTTATTTTATTCATATGAGATCGTATGACTCTAAAACTTTGGAATATGACTCTTAAGGACATTTTTCTTTTATATGAATTTTATCAAATTTCTGTGTAACTGTTTTGACCTTAAAAGTATTGTTTGGACTGTAACATTTAATAGGAGGCGAGTTAAGGTCTGAAGCCACTTCTATTGTTTAGGATGGCAATTTTGCATTTTGTAGAGTGATCATAATAGTAAAAAGAACATACTATTTGAAAGTTATAGCAGTTTCAAGTTTTGTTTGCGTCTGACCTACATTAGTGGATAATTAACTAAGCCCATACTTAGGTCCACTAATCCATCTCGAAACTTATGCTGAGGGAAGGCTATTGGGACAAATCTAAGTCATTTCCGTCTTCCTTAAAATAGCTCTAACCTCCATTAATCGTAATTTCATCAAAAAATCCTACCTTTTCCTTACTAATCTTAGCATAATTCATCATAAGTATAGGGTTAATTAGCATTGAGAAATTAACATCATCGTTTTGACTGATTTGCATTCATTTCATTTGCTATCCGCTTCAGATCTAAGAGGAGAAATTGGTATTTTGGGTATTTTGTGAGTGATTCTTAACCTTTAGCTCTCCTATGCTTGTTTATATAGTTAAAATTGATGTTTTTACCATGATTTGGTCCTAAAATGTTTTTAACTTTAATCGCATTTTTATAGATGTTTATGGCCAAATTTTAAAGATTTTAAAATGGTTTTAAAAGTTTTGCAACCCCTTTTCTTGATATTGGTATGCTAGTGTAAAAGTTAGATCTACGATATGATTTGCTTAATTTTCATGTATTGGGTAATTACTTGTATAGATGGATGTATATGTATGCTATTTTATGTATTTGTGATGTGCTTTGATGTGATTTGTTAATACTTTTAGGTAATAGGAAAAGGGTGGTCAAATTGGCAAATCGAAGGCAAAGATACTCATAATTGGATAAAACTTGAAGGATGGGCTCTTGAAGATAGAAGGATCTCAGGATTCAAGTCGCGTAAAAATTAGAGCTAAGTTGTGGAGTTGGTACTAAGAGCTTTTTGATCAGTACCGAGAGGTTTCGAGTGATTGGAAACGATTTGGTAGGAGATGGTGCTTTATAGTGGGACTAAGGGTGATGAGTAGAAGCCAAGTGTTAGAGTTTGGATAAGTGTTGGACGTAGCATTGTGAGCTTTGGAGTTAGTGACAAGAGCTTTGAGGGTTTGCACCAAGAGATTTTTTGAAGAGTGGTTGGGATCCAAGCACTTAGAAGATGGAGCACTAGAAGAGAGGAAAGGAACTTAGCCAAAAATTGGCTAAGTATACCACTTGGTACCAAGAAGTCTGATCGGTACCGAGAGGTCGCTTTTGATGTATTCATGACGAAACTTCCAAAAGGGGGAGTACAGGCTCTGTAGGTTGTCCCAAAGGTGTTTGGTAGCTCTTTGGGGTTTGATAGAGATATAGTAGCACGATGATTGCTTTGGGACTTTGATGATGATAGCTCGATGACGAATGGGGTTAAGTTCCGACGATGATGGCTGAATGTTGAAAGGAGTCATGACAAAGGTCATCTACAAAAGGGTAGTTTCTGGGAAGGGTGATCCATGGATATAATATTGAATGGTTCTATCATGGAATGGAAGAAATGTAGAATGGTTCATTGAAAATAATGGAAACTAGATGGATCAAGGAAAGGGGCTCGAATATGCATGGTAACATGTCATTGATAATCAAAGTGTTTTTTGACGTACTTGAAAGTAGGGTTATTGTAAGGACGCTCATAGGTACATTTTTTGGCTACTTCATGTTGATTGTTTGGATCCATATACCCTGGACTGAGGGAAATGGTCTAGTATTAGCTTTAGGCTACATATGAGTATACTGAAAACCGGGAACCGTTAGTCCTTGACAAAAGAAAGGTCGTGCGAGTTTGATAGGGCATGGCGAGTGATAGGGATGGTTTTTTGGTGGATGTTATGGTTGCTTTGACTATTTTATTTCATAGTCTATCACTCTAGGGATGTCACCGGAGATAGGTATTAGGGATAGGGATACCTGGGCACTGGTCATCATACTTAGTTTGCTGTATACTTTTATGATATTCGTAGAGTAGCATATTATGTTCATTATGTGTTAACTCTTTGGTTGTAGGGACAGATCAGGTACGGTTCTTATACCCTAGTTCCTTAATATATCGAATTTTATAATATTTTGAGATTCTTTTGCTGCTCACAACAGACTGTTCTTTGACCCAAGATTTTATGATTTGCTTCTTATTATCTTAGGTACTTATAAATGAGTAGACTAGATAGTAGGTCTAAGTGAGACATAATAGCTTTGCAAAGGATGAGCTATCTTGTATTATATATGGATTTCTATGCTTATTCCAATGTGCAATATTATGAGTCCTTGGCAATGTTTTCTTATTATTATTATTATTATTATTATTACAAGACAGTTATTTGAGTTTATTTTCATTATGTATAAACTCTATTACTATGTCATAGATCGTGATTTGATCCGCATATGTTTGGTAAAAAGAATAATCTTCTTCTTTGATCCTAAATGGAAAGTGTTCAATTGGAACATGAAAACGTGAATGAATTGGTCTTAGTTACTCTTCGGGGCAGAGTGGAAGAAGGGAAGAGATTCTCGAATGAAGAAAAGGATCTAACTCCGTGGATCTGTGCTTTGATATTTGGTTCACTTAGTTGCTACTGTATCTTCTGTTTTTTATCTGTGATGTATATTATATTTTATTCATGCCTATGAAATATACGACAAGTTCCTTGATGTTTTGTTTCATGTACAACCCTTGATGACGTCTTACATCGGTCAGGCATGTTAGCAGCGCACTATATAGTTATATTGGGAGCCGATGGTGTAAGGTGGTTACCACATTTGGTATCAGAGCTTAGGTTACACGGTTAACTTGAGTTGATACCATGGCAGAGTATAGATTGGGAAGGAGTTATTACCGTAGATTGGATCGAGAGTATGTATGTGTGTGTATGGGAGAGTGCGTATTTGTTATATATTTTGGTTTTCCAAACTATATAGTATTATATATCGGTATATAAGTTGCATGCGTGATATAGTTTTCTTATATAAGAGACTGATCATTCTTGTTACAGATCAAGAATGACCCGTCGTACAAGAAACACTGTGGGGAACTCCATCTCTGGAGTTGAGGAAGGACCAGGTTCGGGGGTTGGTACCCCAGACTTGTGAGTGATGTTCAATGCAATAACGGTGAGCATGCTGCAAACTCCTCAAGTAGTCGCTCCAAATGTTGTTGTTAGTGGTGGTGCTCAAGTGCAAGAGGGCTGAATTTTCCAAGCTATGCAAAGATTACTCCACCTTAGGAGGTAAACCATTCCTTTAAACAGAGTCGTCCATCAAAGTGCGAGATTGGTTGGACACCTACGAGCGTATCTTTGGTGACATAGAAGTAGACAATGCCATAAAAAGGAAGTTGGCCTCCAAAAAGCTTCAAGGGCGAGTCATGAACTAGTGGAATACCAATACTATTACTACACCCGAGGATTAGTTCACTTAGGACTAGTTCAAGGCTAGGTTAAGGAGAAGTTCATTTCGGCTGCCTAGAAGTCAGTGCTATTCAAGGAAATATGTCTGTCTCCAAGTATATTAATGAGTTTGATGCTTTGTCGATGAGATGTCTTTCATTGACGGCCCGTTGAGGAAGAACGAGAAATTTCTTATGAGTGTTGATGACTATTTGGGGGGAAAAGTTGGTGAGTCTTATCGATGATCCATTTGAGAGACTTGTCGAGTGTGCTCTTCGCCATGAGAGTTTATACCCTAAGTCCAAATCAGTTGTTGTCATTAAGAAAGAGCTAAAAGTACAATAAGGCTTTAGAGGTAAGAAGAAATGGAATGGAAAGTGAAAGCAATCTCAGGGAAAGAACACTTGGAAGAAGACTAAATAGGAATCCATCTGTTATGGTTGTGGAGATAAAGGTCACTTGATCAGAGGCTGCAAGGTTTATGGAAAGAAGAAGTGTTACAACTGTGGCAAGTTTGGACATATTCAGAAAAGTTGTATGGAACTAGCACATCAGAAACAATTGTGAAGGCATATGCTCTGGATGTTGTCCCAACCTCGTCGAATGCTCCCTCAACAAAGGAGAAAGGGAAAAGCGTCATTATTAAGGAATACTTTCCATTTATGATATTCCCATGCGTATTATATTCGATACCAGGGCTTCACGTTCCTTCAAATCTAGTAACCTATTTGATAGATTGGGTCTAAAACCCAAAATACTTAACCGACTTTTGATTATGACAAACTCTATTGGAGGCTCCCTACCCCATGTATGGTTTGTCGTGGTTTGATCTTATCGAGTCATGGTTTCTCTTTTATTTGTGATTGCTTTGCTTTGAATTTCATTGGGTTCAGAATCATCTTGGGGACGGATTAGCTAAGGAAGTATATGATAGTGGTAGATTGTGAGAAGTTGTTGGTGATGATCGAGGCTATGGAGGGGAGAACAGTAATGATCAACTGCCTGTTGGAGGACGGAGTTATGGTTATCTTTCTATATTCGCTCGAGGTTCCATAGGATGGGTTGTCATCTGTGCCTATTATTAAGAGTATTCAGACATGTTTGAGGAGGTGACTGGATTACCATCGCACCAAGAGATTGAACCTTGCATATTCTTGGTGAAGGATTCCAGACCGATAGTTATGCATTTGAGGCATATGGTACCCAAAGAGAAAAAGGAGACGAAGATGCAACTATTTGAAACGTTAAAGAGAGGGTTCATCCATAGGAGCATATTTGAGTGGGGCGCACATGTAGTATTCACCATTAAGGTAGATGACTCACTAAGGTTATGCATAGAATACCGTGAGCCGAATAAGGTGATGAAGAAGAACAAGTATCCACTTCTAAGTACTTATGACTTGTTCGGTCTACTCCATAGTGTGAAGGTGCCCTCCCAATCGGATTCGATGATGGGATTTCACTAATTTAAAGTAGCAAATGAGAGTGTTCCAATCACTGCATTTTGTACACCGTCTAGTTTCTATGAGTGGTTGGTTATGCCATTCAAGCTAACCAATGCTCCGATATACTTTATTAATCTCATGAACCGTGTCTTCGGGGATCAGCTCAACAAGTTCATATCTGTGTTAGTGAATGATATTCTAGTCTATTCTAGGATAGAGGAGGAATACAAGATGCACTAGAGGATTGTGCTTTAAGTGTTGAGGAAGCATAGGTTGAGAGCGAAGTTTTCGATGTGTCATTTCTAGAGAGGAGAAGTGAGATTCTTGGGTTATATTGTTTATGGATAAGGCATTGCGACTGACCTTACGAAGGCGGCAGCGATGTAGGATTGGAAACAGCCCAAGAATTTTGTTGGTGCGAGGAGTTTCTTAGGATTAGTAGGATATTATAGATGTTTTATCAAAAAATTCTTGATGATAGTTGCGCATTTGATCAATTTGACGAAGAAAAATCAGAATTTTTTTAGGATGCGAAGTGCGAGCATGTGTTTGTGAGTCTGAAGGAGAAGTTGACGAGTGCACCAGTATCGGCCATTACGAGCAGAAATGAGTAGCTGACAGTATACATAGACACTATGGTACTGGACTAGGTACGATGTTGATGCAAAAGGAAAAGTTGTCGCATAGGCTAGTCGATTGTTGAAGCCACACAAGGGGAAGTATCCAACTCATGATTTGGAGTTGGTGGCAGATAGTGTTTCCTTTGAAGATTTGGAGACATTATTTATTGGGAGAAAGATTTGAACTATTCACGAATTACTAATCCTTGAAGTACCTTTTCTCGTAGAAAGATCTCAACCTTCACCAACAGTGATGGTTAGAATTCTTGGTCTCCTATGACTTTGATATTTCCCATACGCCTGCTAAGGGAAATGCGGTCGTCGATGCGCTTAGTGGATGACGTGACAGTTTGGAAAGATGTTCCTGGTGTGGAAGTAGTTGGAATATTTTACTGGTTATGGCTTTAGACCTCATTACGAGTTAGAGGCAAGGATGTTAGCAAGTTTGTAACATTCCCTATCTGGAGGCCAAAAGCTAAGCGCTATAGGCTGCAGTCATGTATAGTATTAACATATGGTGATAAAATACGGTAATGCTGATAGTATCCATAATATCAGAATCATTTGAATATGAACAAAATCACAGATTTCAAAATAGCATCTTTATTGATTACATTCCAAAATAATAATTCATATCCTAGTTACATAATCCCAAAATTGTTTCCCAGGTAAAGATCAGATATAATTATACAATAATATGCCAAGAGCGACATGTGACGATGATCCCTTGGTTGATCAGAGTCGATATTGTCATATCTGAATTAATATACACAATGGAAAAATACTTAAACAATGACTCCTGAATAGCTATCCGATAGCCACCTACTCGTCTTTAGAAGTTTTATTCACCAAATTACAAAAACCTGAAAACCTCAACCCTCGGCCACTCAAATCAATTTTGAGCACCCGAGAGTTTAAGGGAAAACAAAAACCTCAAGTCAGACATAAAGCCTGGTATAAATAATACTATTACATCTCGGTTTACTGGTATTAGGTGAGACCAAGCTGCTTAGCGGAATGGGTTTTCCCTCACTAACATCCTTTTAAAACATATCTTTTGTAAATAGTTTCCTACAACCAAACTAGTTGATCAAACTAATTATATCAATAACAGTAATATCCTTTATGCTAAAAACAGGTAACTAATGGACTATGTCCACAGGTAATAAATGAACTATCTGTCAAAAAACTAGGATGACTGTCCGCAAGTTGGACTAACCGTCTGCAAACTGGACTAACTGTCTGAATTAAAATGGACGATCTATCCAAATCATTTTCTTAGGGTTAACTACCCTTCATCTTTTTCCTTGAAAACCTTATCAAAATGATTTAACCTTTTAAATCGTACTTATACAAGAAAATTATATTTTTAGCTTTACTCTAAGCTATTTTGCCATGTTATATATACTTTACTCAAAATAATGTTGATGAATTTTAATGAGGATTGCCTATCCCCTCAAAATAAATTAAAGCCCTTTTTAACTTAAAAACACTTAAGTTATGCTGCCTAGTTTGTACATTAGAAACCTTTGTTTAAAACCTTTAAACATCCCTTTCGAAACCCTAAAAAGTAACCCTTTCGAAACCATTGAAAGTACCCCTTTCAAAACCAAGTATAATCCTTTACTTAACCTAGGTCGAAAGGCCAAATCCTTTCTTTCAAGACCATTCAAATTCTTCCTTTCGAAAGCATTGAAAAATCTTCCTTTTAAATGCTTTAAAACACTAGACATCCTTCTTTAAAACCTTTAAATATTGCCTTTCGAAAACATAGGAAAACTCTTTCCTTTCAAACCTTTGGGGAACCACCCCTTCGAAACCATTAATTAAAACCTTTCTAAAGCATCGAAACTCTACCCTTTCGAAAGTACATGGGTTCAATTTAAAATATATTGAAACACCTTACGAAACCATTAAAATTGTCTCTTTCAAAATTGTATTATACTTCAATTTAGAGAAAAAGGATCAAATCATTTAAGTCGAAATCATCTCTTTCGAAAGCATTTCCTAAGTAAAGAAGTGATAGTGTCGAAACCTTTCCTTCGAAAGCATTAAAGAAGTGGCCAAGTTTTAAAAAGCAAAGCAACCCTTTCAAAACCATTCTGGGCCGAAAGGTGAAAAGCAACAGTTAGGGGTTTCGACCTAGTCAAAAGCATTTATTTAAAAACAAAGGCGCAACCTGTAACGACCCAACTTCCAGACTCCAGGAAGTCGCATCGCTAATAAGAAAGAAAGGGATAGAGAACAGAAAGAAAGAGAAGAAAGAAGAGACAACACATCATAATCTAAACAGCGGAACGAATAAATTATATAAATAAACATAAAATATTTACATAGTTTACAACCACTATCAGAGTACACAGATAATACAACACATACTAGAAAGTTATAAACACCTGTCTAGTATTTACAACATAATACAATCTCAGAGTCAACACATAACACACAGCGGAATCCTAATATCTAACGCAGAAGCCTCCTGCTCCATTGCTCCTTCAATACTCGTCAAAGCTAACCCGAATCCTAACCTGAATCCCTTGGCTACTCGTAAAAATTTGAGTACACAAGAGTTTATGAAAAACAAAAATAAACTCCGGGTCAGACATGGGTCTGGTGTGAGTAACAGGTTAAAGTTGCTTAACTTTTAAAAACCTTTAAAAAGAAAGGTATCACGTAAGACCTCCCACACATAAACATGGAAAAGTTTTTACCTTACGCTAACCAAAACATTTGATAGGAAATTCGATGATATTACAATAGTGTCTAGGGTTTTCAAATAAATATGAAATAGCCGAAATTGTTACATGATTAAATTCCAGCTACTAGCCACAAAAGTGGGTAATACAATCAAAATCGTTGGCACTTATTGGATTTTGGATTCCATACAATGGCAGGGCTACTGGGGTACCGCCCGTCATAGTACGCAGCCTAGATCACCGTACCGAGGATTACTCCCTTCATCCCCTGCAATACAAGGCCGGACCCGTTCCTTACTGAACAGTTCCGAACAAGACAACCCCGGCAGTTGTCGCGATTCAACCGCCCCACACGGACGAAATAAAAAAGGACCTCTAGACAGGGGTAAATCTTGCTCTCAAGTGGGGGCTACCCACGAAGCCTTGCTGCACCTCCCATGTTTTAGCCATTCTCGGTTGACGAGGCTTGAGGCTACGATTACCTTTATAGGACATCAAATCTTAGAATGCTCATCGTCCGCCTGACGATGTGCTGAAAGCATTCAATCCATACAAGTTCGTTCCGGGTTCGAACGAAACCGAAGGCACTATCTCGTTGCACTCATTATTGGAATCACCCTCAGAGTCAACGACCATAGCCCTTGAACTCTGATTCACCATCTCGAATCTATAAGCACTATTCCGTCAAACTCATTACGGAATCACCCACAGAGTTATACTGACGTATAGCCCTTACACCTCGAGTCTTCACTTGCTCCATTTAGATTCACGACTAACGTTAATTGGAATCGATGTGGTTTTCGGATTCCAAATATGGAAACCCGATCCCGGTCTCATCGAAATGCAAAGCGTGTCTTTTAGGTCCAAGTTGTTTTAAGTGTAAAACAATTTAATTTAAACTTATCTATACACACATAGATAGATACTTCACATCATCATAATAGATAATCAACAATATTATCATAAACAAGTAATCATCACAAATTGACAATCTATATTATCATTGTCAATAGATACTAATATCATCATCAATGCAACCAATGGATCCATAACACACAATACTATTTATCTCATGTCTGAGATTCACCATTCAAGTCAAACCAAATCATCCATTCATAAGCAAGGATCCATAATCACACCATCTATAATTAATTTAAAAAGAATTAAATTAATTACTTCTATCTCTAATTAATTTAAAATGAATTAAATTAATTATCTATCTTTAATTAATTAAATTAATTACTTCACCATTTAAAACTTGCTTACTTAACCCTTAATTGATTTCCAATCAATCAAATAATTACCCTCAAATTAAATTACCTTAATTAGTCACCCTTGACTAATTATTCTGTAATTACTTTCAAGTAATTATCTTTAATTAATTTACAAATTAATTATTCTTAACCAAAATCAGTAATTAACCTTTAATTACTTCATTAATTAATTACTTCCTTAATCACTTATCATTGATTAATTAATCTTAATTAATTAATCCTTAATTACATCATTAATTATATTAATTAATGATCCTTAATTAAATTTAAATTAATTACTTATTTAAATTAATTACATTAAGTAATTAACCTTAATTAATCCACAATTATTAATCATACTTGATTAATTACATTTAGTAATTAACTAACTTTAATTACTTTCTTAATCACTCCTAAATTAATTATATTTAATAATAAATTCTATTGATAAATCATCCTTGATTTATCTCATTTGTAATTAATTACCTTTAATTAATTACATCACTTAATTATTTCAAAAGACTTAATCAATGCTTAAATTAATTACACTAAGTAATTAATTATTAATTACTTCACAAAGAAACTACCTTTCATATTAATTACACAAAGTAATTAATCTCAAAATACCATACTTCAATTAATTACTTCCAGTAATTATTTATCTTAATTACTTCTCTAAGTAATTAAACTTCATTGATAGCTTATCAATCAAATGATTATTCTAAATTAATTAAACTTAATTAATTAATTTAAACTAATCCAATTAATAAATTAATTACAAAGAGTAATTAATATCTTTAATTATTTACATAAAGTAATCATACTTAATTAATTTTTATAATTGATTATTTAAATTAATCAATCCAATTAATTATCAAATTAATTAATACAAGTTAATGACCTTTATTAACTCATCATCAATTCTTTAATTACCTTTTCTAAGTAATTAACTTAAATTAATTAATATTAATTACAAATTTAATTAACCTAAATTAATTTCAAATCTTTAATTAATTAAACAAATTAATTAATTACATTATTTAAATTTCCTTACAAATTTAATGAAACAAAGATCATTAAATCTTAAATTTACTTCTTAAAATAAAACATTCTTATTCATGATTACTTTATTTTTAATAAAGTAACTTAAAACAATTTAACTTAAAATTGTTTTAAAATTACTTTTTAAATTTAAAATTTAAAAAGAAATCAAACTTAACTTAAATAAAGTTTTAAAAACATTTTAAAATCTTTTAAAGCTTTATTCTTATTTTATAAAAGAAGTTATAAGAAATTTAAACTCCAAATTCATTTAAAAATACAAATCATATTTAAATATGTTTGAACAACCCATTTGTTTAAACATTTAAATTTCTTCTTAAACTTCTTTAATTTTCAACATTGTTTCAAAATTGAAGTTTGATTCCAAATTTAAACTTATATTTAAATCCTTACTTAAATTTAAAGCTTATCCTAAATTAAAATATTTAAACCCTTTGAAGTTGTTTAAACATTTTGTTTCAAATTTAAATTTAAATTTCAAACCTGGATTCAAAACTCATTTGAAATTCATACCTTAAATTTTGATTTAAATTCTGTTTACAAAATCCTGCATTTAAATTTTTAAACAATTTTTAAAATTTAAAACTACAGGTTTTTCAAAAACTTGTAATTACAGAAGCAAACCCGAGCCACTCTTCAGTTTACTTCGAGTAAACCCTATGCTATCTTCGAGCAAAAGCTCGAGTTACTTCGAGTATAACCCGAGTAAACAAAACACGGCAAACCCAAACCTTTCCCCTGACACTCCTTCTTCACCGTGCATATGCACGGTGGCTGTAGCCACCTCCGGCCACCACCAAACCTTCCAGCAAGTCAACGTCCATCCGTGGAACCCATTACGACCATCACAAACTCACCTCCCCTTCGAAATCGAAATCGAGTTCCTCCTCCCAAATACAAACCTGGCAACAGTAATGGAAACATCACCACCAACCTGGGAAAAATCTCCAACCTCTCTCCTCCGGGCATCGGAGGCTCTGGGACTCCGGCCATCTCCTCTTCAATACCCAAGCTAACTTTTCCTCAAAAATTGTAGCTCTTGATCACCTATAACATCTATGCCGACCAAATGTTTCTGCACTACCCAAACTAGGTTTAGGAACTTCAATCCTTCACCGCAGCTGTCACACTTAATTACTCGGCTATCTGACAATTTTGCCGAAACCCCTGATCACTCAACTCCCTTCAAAAAGAATCACGAACTTCCAAACCAACCAGATCACCACAGACATTCCAAAACATCATTTCTAGTTAAACCAGAAATGCCTCTATTTTTCTTTACTAAAAATTTTGATTTTAGTTTTAAAAATCATGTTACTGGTTAATGACTCAGTTTACACTCTTGAATTGATAAATTAGGATGTTAATATTTTGCTCAAACTAACATTTACCTGTTCTATTTGGTCTTCCAGAGACATGCAAGTTTATTTAACTTGTTTTTTTTTTTAAAATTAAGCTTACTCTATAATCTAACAGATATATTTATTTAATACTTAAATCCAAATATAGATTGAATCAAGGGGTAGTGATTTTTGAATAAGTCTTAACTTAAAAATTTGGTAATCAGAGATGTTACAGGCTATACATATACACAGCTATACACATTTATATACATACAGAAAGTTACCAAACACATCCATATGTTCACACCAAAAACAAAACTTCCATAGAAATAATCATGCAACAAATACATATACTTAAATCTTTAAAATTTGTGATGTTACTCACCTGTCTTGAGCATGCAGAACAGAGTAGAGATGGAACAGAGCTCTATTTTTTTTTCTGAAAAGCTTTTTGTTTTGAATTTCAAAAACCAGTGTGCCTTGCTTTTAAACTGTAATTTGCATGCTAATGAACTTGAACTTGCTGATCCAAGCTTGCAGTTGCATGCTTATGGTATTTTGAAAACTGAGTTGCAGGCTTGATTCCACTAGCATTTAAATCTTTAATTTTGAAAAAACTTGAAGTTGCATGCTACTATTGAATCCCAGTTTTGGTGTAATGCAGGCTATGTACAGGAATTGTAATGCTTTGAAAATGTGCAGATTTGATTTGCAAGTTTGAATTTAAGGATTTACTTTGGAAAGGAATTACAGATTGAGTTGAAGAGGGTTTTGAAATGGATTTAAGATATTGATTTGGTTTTGAGAATTTGTTATTGATTTATTTTCAGCTGAAAACATATTTTCTTATTTTGAAGAGAGAAAAAATGAAGATTAGAAAGAAGGAGATTGAAAAAAAAATGCTTTTATGTAAGTGTAATTGATTTATTTTACAAATTAAAAGAAAAAGAAAAAAAATAAAAGACACTTGTCATTTATGCTAACACATGTCTTTACAAGATTAGAATCTTAACACTTGTCACAATACCTCTTAATATATTTACATGTGTTTTATAAATGAATTTTATTTGTTTTTATTTATTTTAAAAGGTAAATAAAACTCTTTCTTTACTTATTAATACTTATGTACATAAATCATTTTCATATATAAATATTTATGCATTTCTTTTTAAAGAAAATGAAATAAAACAAATCACATAAAAATGAAAGCTTATCAAATAATTCAAATATGTTTATTCTTTGAATTCAAAATTAATTCAAATTCAAATTGTATTCATACATTTAAAAATTCCATTTTAAAACTATTTTATATTAACATATTTAATTTTGACAATAATGATTTTGCCTTTTTAAAACATAACATATTTATTAATTTAAATAATATATAAGAGAAGTTATAAATTACTTATCTTATTTAACTTAATTAATTACATTAATGGTTTTATATACAATTGGTATTTTTAAATTTTTAAATAATTCCAAATTATAATTATTAAGCTATATTCAAAAAGAAATAAAATAAACTTTTGTTTATCTTATTTAAAATTTAAACTATGTTAAAAATTCAATTATACAATTTAAAACAATCTCTTTAAGTATTTTAAACCAACTAGTTATTTATTAAATAAAATAAAAATCTTCAAATTATTAAAAATGAATATTAGAATTTAAAAACAAGATTTTATTTTTTTATTAATCTACAAATCAAAACCTATCTATTTACAATATATATACATATATACATTATAAATAGAAAGCAATTTATTAGCTTTTAAAAGATAAAATTCACCAATTAAACATTTATTTAATTGGATTATTAAATCAAATAAATTTTTATTAACAAAATCTTATCAAATCAATTTAATTTTAAATACAGATTATTAAATTGATATTGCTAAAATTTCCGAGATATCACATTCCTCCCCTCTCAAAAGAATTTCGTCCCCGAAATTTAAAAAGCAAAGGTAATTTAATAATCTCATTAAAGATTTTATTTAAACACAAGCATACATCAAAAATATGCTAACAACCATATCAACCAATTTATCTAATCAAACAAATTTAATTATCCAGATAAAATTCTAGATAAAATTTTCACGAGTTTCCCAAGTGTATATATATATATATACCGGGACACTCGCCCTATATAACCCAAACAATCAAAACTACTAAGCTATAGAGCTCCTACTCATCCAGATCTACAGAACTAAACAGGATATCAGACTACAGACGAGTCTAACTCGACCACCAAACCTTCTTGAACAGCTGGTTCCACCTCCAGAGATAACTCATACACGTACTCTCTCAGAGATACGTGAATCTCATCAAATCCCAGTTATCCAAACTGGCAATCCATCTCTTGAAATCCAACACCAATATAACCAAAACACAGAAGAGATCCAAAACAAAACTCCGACTCTGGAATCTACATTCCTTCGTCTCTAATCCATAAAACTCTTCGGATGATCCTGGGCTGCCTATATCCAAACTGATCAGCTCAACTCTTGCTGATTCCTCTAAAAACAATCTAGACCAAAAACAACCCAACACAACGATCTCCTCATGATCAACCAAGACTAAGATCACCAACTCTATTCTTCAAACATCAGAAGAACAAACTTACTTCTTCTATCCAGAAAAACAAAGCAGAAACATTCCCAAATTGCTTCCGCTGCACAACTCTAATCTGGAATAGAAGACAATGCTGATGAAGAACACGAGCACAATCTAGACATCACTTCCCAGAAATATGGCTCAACAAATCCATAAAAGAAAACTCAGAAGTTCTACCAATTCTGAGCTGCTTCACCAAACCCTATCTCAAGAAATCATCCTTCTACTAAGCCGAACCACCAATAGCACTCCTAGAATCCAAACGATAAGAAAACTCAATTTTCAGAAGTGGACAAACCTCCGACTTCTCAGAAGACAACCAAAAATTCTTCAATACTTCAAAAGAACATTCAAACTATCGCAAGTCACTTTTGCGATCAATTCAGACCAACTTTCCAAAGAAGACTGTCCTCTCTTTACCCAACAGAACAGCTGACACATAATTAGCCAATCCAATAAAGTATTGGGTCCACTCTGCTGCTTCTGAATTCCTTCTTCAGAAATTACTCAGCCAGAAAACTTCTGCCAACAAAGACACTCCGAGTTGCACTACTGACACCAATGCCAAAGACTTCCTGATCCAAAGTAAACATCTTCGGAAATATCCATATTCACTGCATCTCATCAAGCAGTTATTACTTCCTGAGGTATCAAAATACCATCACACACTTCTGCCAGTCCTACAGATTCAAACTCAACTCATCCATCTTCAAAGATGAACTCTGAACCTTTACAAGTTGCCTTCAGAGATCGATGAAATCTCTACACTCTGCATAACTTACTCGAGACGGTATTTGGTCTACAGTCTCGACAAATACACTTCCAACCTCAACCATGGTAGTAGTCATGTTACACACACCACTACCTTATCTACCTTTATAACTTATACTGGAAAAACCCGAACAGATAACCCAACAGATAGGTAGAAATAATAAATATATATATAGATATATATGAAAACTACAAATACGCTCTCTCAAGATAGACACCACTCCAGAGCCTAGGTATTCACTCAACCTAATGCTCAGATACCACTGTAACGACCCAACTTCCAGACTCCAGGAAGTCGCATCGCTAATAAGAAAGAAAGGGATAGAGAATAGAAAGAAAGAGAAGAAAGAAGAGACAACACATCAGAATCTAAACAGCGGAACGAATAAATTATATTAATAAACATAAAATATTTACATAGTTTACAACCACTATCAGAGTACACAGATAATACAACACATACTAGACAGTTATAAACACCTGTCTAGTATTTACAACATAATACAATCTCAGAGTCAACACATAACACCCAGCGGAATCCTAATATCTAACGCAGAAGCCTCCTGCTCCATTGCTCCTTCAATACTCGTCAAAGCTAACCCGAATCCTAACCTGAATCCCTTGGCTACTCGTAAAAATTTGAGTACCCAAGAGTTTATGAAAAACAAAAGTAAACTCCGGGTCAGACATGGGTCTAGTGTGAGTAACAGGTTAAAGTTGCTTAACTTTTAAAAACCTTTAAAAAGAAAGGTATCACGTAAGACCTCCCACACATAAACATGGAAAAGTTTTTACCTTACGCTAACCAAAACATTTGATAGGAAATCCGATGATATTACAATAGTGTCTAGGGTTTTCAAATAAATATGAAATAGCCGAAATTGTTACATGATTAAATTCCAGCTACTAGCCACAAAAGTGGGTAATACAATCAAAACCGTTGGCACTTATTGGATTTTGGATTCCATACAATGGCAGAGCTACTGGGGCACCGCCCGTCACAGCACGTGGCCTAGATCACCGTACCGAGGATTACTCCCTTCATCCCCTGCAACACAAGGCCGGACCCGTTCCTTACTGAACAGTTCCGAACAAGACAACCCCGGCAGTTGTCGCGATTCAGCCGCCCCACATAGCCAAAATAAAAAGGGACCTCTAGACAGGGGTAAATCTTGCTCTCAAGTGGGGGCTACCCACGAAGCCTTGCTGCACCTCCCCTGTTTTAGCCATTCCCGGTTGACGAGGCTTGAGGCTACGATTACCTTTATAGGACATCAAATCTTAGAATGCCCATCGTATGCCTGACGATGTGCTGAAAGCATTCAATCCATACAAGTTCGTTCCGGGTTCGAACGAAACCGAAGGCACTATCTCGTTGCACTCATTATTGGAGTCACCCTCAGAGTCAACGACCATAGCCCTTGAACTCTGATTCACCATCTCGAATCTATAAGCACTATTCCGTCAAACTCATTACGGAATCACCCACAGAGTTATACTGACGTATAGCCCTTACACCTCGAGTCTTCACTTGCTCCATTTAGATTCACGACTAACGTTAATTGGAATCGATGTGGTTTTCGGATTCCAAATATGGAAACCCGATCCCGGTCTCATCGAAATCCAAAGCGTGTCTTTTAGGTCCAAGTTGTTTTAAGTTTAAAACAATTTAATTTAAACTTATCTATATACACACAGATAGATACTTCACATCATCATAATAGATAATCAACAATATTATCATAAACAAGTAATCATCAGAAATTGACAATCTATATTATCATTGTCAATAGATACTAATATCATCATCTCAATGCAACCAATGCATCCATAACACACAATACTATTTATCTCATGTCTGAGATTCACCATTCAAGTCAAACCAAATCATCCATTCATAAGCAAGGATCCATAATCACACCATCTATAATTAATTTAAAATGAATTAAATTAATTACTTCTATCTCTAATTAATTTAAAATGAATTAAATTAATTATCTATCTTTAATTAATTAAATTAATTACTTCACCATTTAAAACTTGCTTACTTAACCCTTAATTGATTTCCAATCAATCAAATAATTACCCTCAAATTAAATTACCTTAATTAGTCACCCTTGACTAATTATTCCGTAATTACTTTCAAGTAATTATCTTTAATTAATTTACAAATTAATTATTCTTAACCAAAATCAGTAATTAACCTTTAATTACTTCATTAATCAATTACTTCCTTAATCACTTATCATTGATTAATTAATATTAATTAATTAATCCTTAATTACATCATTAATTATATTAATTAATGATCCTTAATTAAATTTAAATTAATTACTTATTTAAATTAATTACATTAAGTAATCAACCTTAATTAATCCACAATTATTAATCATACTTGATTAATTACATTTAGTAATTAACTAACCTTAATTACTTTCTTAATCACTCCTAAATTAATTATATTTAATAATAAATTCTATTGATTAATCATCCTTGATTTATCTCATTTGTAATTAATTACCTTTAATTAATTACATCACTTAATTATTTCAAAAGACTTAATCAATGCTTAAATTAATTACACTAAGTAATTAATTATTAATTACTTCACAAAGAAACTACCTTTCATATTAATTACACAAAGTAATTAATCTCAAAATACCATACTTCAATTAATTACTTCCAGTAATTATTTATCTTAATTACTTCTCTAAGTAATTATACTTCATTGATAGCTTATCAATCAAATGATTATTCTAAATTAATTAAACTTAATTAATTAATTTAAACTAATCCAATTAATAAATTAATTACAAAGAGTAGTTAATATCTTTAATTATTTACATAAAGTAATCATACTTAATTAATTTTCATAATTGATTATTTAAATTAATCAATCCAATTAATTATCAAATTAATTACATTAATTAATACAAGTTAATGACCTTTATTAACTCATCATCAATTCTTTAATTACCTTTTCTAAGTAATTAACTTAAATTAATTAATATTAATTACAAATTTAATTAACCTAAATTAATTTCAAATCTTTAATTAATTAAACAAATTAATTAATTACATTATTTAAATTTCCTTACAAATTTAATGAAACAAAGATCATTAAATCTTAAATTTACTTCTTAAAATAAAACATTCTTATTCATGATTACTTTATTTTTAATAAAGTAACTTAAAACAATTTAACTTAAAATTGTTTTAAAATTACTTTTTAAATTTAAAATTTAAAAAGAAATCAAACTTAACTTAAATAAAGTTTTAAAAACATTTTAAAATCTTTTAAAGCTTTATTCTTATTTTATAAAAGAAGTTATAAGAAATTTAAACTCCAAATTCATTTAAAAATACAAATCATATTTAAATATGTTTGAACAACCCATTTGTTTAAACATTTAAATTTCTTCTTAAACTTCTTTAATTTTCAACATTGTTTCAAAATTGAAGTTTGATTCCAGATTTAAACTTATGTTTAAATCCTTACTTAAATTTAAAGCTTATCCTAAATTAAAATATTTAAACTCTTTGAAGTTGTTTAAACATTTTGTTTCAAATTTAAATTTAAATTTCAAACCTGGATTCAAAACTCATTTGAAATTCATACCTTAAATTTTGATTTAAATTCTGTTTACAAAATCCTGCATTTAAATTTTTAAACAATTTTTAAAATTTAAAACTACAGGTTTTTCAAAAACTTGTAATTACAGAAGCAAACCCGAGCCACTCTTCAGTTTACTTCGAGTAAACCCTATGCTATCTTCGAGCAAAAGCTCGAGTTACTTCGAGTATAACCCGAGTAAACAAAACACGGCAAACCCAAACCTTTCCCCTGACACTCCTTCTTCACCGTGCATATGCACGGTGGCTGTAGCCACCTCCGGCCACCACCAAACCTTCCAGCAAGTCAACGTCCATCCGTGGAACCCATTACGACCATCACAAACTCACCTCCCCTTCGAAATCGAAATCGAGTTCCTCCTCCCAAATACAAACCTGGCAACAGTAATGGAAACATCACCACCAACCTGGGAAAAATCCCCAACCTCTCTCCTCCGGGCATCGGAGGCTCTGGGACTCCGTCCATCTCCTCTTCAATACCCAAGCTAACTTTTCCTTAAATATTGTAGCTCTCGATCACCTATAACATCTATGCCGACCAAATGTTTCTGCACTACCAAACTAGGTTTAGGAACTTCAAACCTTCACCGCAGCTGTTACACTTAATTACTCGGCTATCTGACAATTTTGCCGAAACCCCTGATCACTCAACTCCCTTCAAAAAGAATCACGAACTTCCAAACCAACCAGATCACCACAGACATTCCAAAACATCATTTCTGGTTAAACTAGAAATGCCCCTATTTTTCTTTACTAAAAATTTTGATTTTAGTTTTAAAAATCATGTTACTGGTTAATGACTCAGTTTACACTCTTGAATCGATAAATTAGGATGTTAAAATTTTGCTCAAACTAACATTTAGCTGTTCTATTTGGTCTTCCAGAGACATGCAAGTTTATTTAACTTGTTTTTTTTTAAAAAAAATTAAGCTTACTCTATAATCTAACAGATATATTTATTTAATACTTAAATCCAAATATAGATTGAATCAAGGGGTAGTGATTTTTGAATAAGTCTTAACTTAAATTTTTGGTAATCAGAGATGTTACATGCTATACATATACACAGCTACACACATTTATATACATACAGAAAGTTACCAAACACATCCATATGTTCACACCAAAAACAAAACTTCCATAGAAATAATCATGCAACAAATACATATACTTAAATCTTTAAAATTTGTGATGTTACTCACCTGTCTTGAGCATGCAGAACAGAGTAGAGATGGAACAGAGCTCTATTTTTTTCTTCTGAAAAGCTTTTTGTTTTGAATTTCAAAAACCAGTGTGCCTTGCTTTAAAACTGTAATTTGCATGCTAATGAACTTGAACTTGCTGATCCAAGCTTGCAGTTGCATGCTTATGGAATTTTGAAAACTGAGTTGCAGGCTTGATTCCACTAGCATTTAAATCTTTAATTTTGATGATACCAACTGTCATGACCCGGCTTCCAGACTCCAGGAAGTCGCATCGTGAATTAAGAAAGAAAGGGATAGAAAAGAGAAAAGAAAGAAGAGAAAGAAGAAACAACACAAGAATCTCAACAGCGGAACGGATAAATTATATTAATAACATAAGTATAACATAGTATACATCAAATATCAGAGTTACACAGACATATACAACACATACTAGACAGCTATAAACACCTGTCTAGTTATTACAACTCAATCACAATACAAAAAAACTCAGAGATACCAACACAGCGAAACTATATAACTATACGCAGAAGCCTCCTGCTCCATATGCTCCTCTATAATTCGTCAAAGCTAATCCGAATCCTAACCTGAATTCCCTTGGCTACTCGTAAAAATTTGAGTACCCAAGAGTTATAAAAAAACAGAAATAACTCCGGGTCAGACATGGGTCTGGTGTGAGTAACAGGTTAAACTTGCTTAACTTTGAAAATCCTTTGGGAAAAAAAGGGTATCACGTAAGACTTCCCACACATAAACATGGAAAAGTTTTTACCTTACGCTAACCAAAACATTTGTTAGGAAATCCGATGATATTATAATAGTATCTAGGGTTTTCAGATAAATAAGAAATAGCCGAAATTGTTACCTTATTAAATTCCAGCTACTAGCCACAAAAGTGGGTAATACAATCAAAACCGTAGGGTCTCGTAGGGAAAATGGGTTTCCATCAATGGCAGGGCTACTGGGGTACCGCCCGTCACAGTACGTGGCCTAGATCACCATACCGAGGATTACTCCCTTCATCCCCTGCAACACAAGGCCGGACCCGTTCCTTACTGAACAGTTCCAAATAAGACAACCCCGACGATTGTCATGATCAACCGTCCACACAGCCGAAATATAAAGGGACCTCTAGACAGGGGTAAATCTTACTCTCCAGTGAGTGCGACCCACGAAGCTTTGCTGCACCTCCCCTGTTTTAGCCATTCCCGGTTGATAAGGCTTGAGGCTACGATTACCTTTATAGGACATATCACTTAGAATGCTCATCGTCCTCCTGACGATGTTCTGAAAGCATTCAATCCATACAAGTTCGTTCCGGGTTCGAACGAAACCGAAGGCATTATCTCGTTACACTCATTTTGGAATCACCCTCAGAGTTAACGATAATAACCCTTGCATTCTAAATCACCATCTCGAATCTATAAGCACTATTCCGTCAACTCATTACGGAATCACCCACAGAGTTATACTGACGTATAGCCCTTACACCTCGAGTCTTCACTCGCTCCACTTGGATTAACGACCTAACGTTTAATTGGAATCGATGTGGTTTTCGGATGTCCAAATATGGAAACCCGATCCCGGTCTCATCGAAATCCAAAGCGTGTCTTTTAGGTCCAAGTTGTTTTAAGTTTAAAACAATTTAATTCATTATCTAAATCTACACAGATAGATAATTCACAACATAATAGATAATCAACCTTATCGTTATCAACAGATAATTCATATCATAATCAGATAATTCATATTAACATCCAAAAGCAACCAATGCATCCATATCACATACACTACTCATCTCATAACTGAGATTACAAACCATACCAAACAACCAATACCATTCATCAAACATAAGCAATGATCTAATGATCACACTTCCTATAATTAATTTAAAATGACTTAAATTAATTACTCAATCTCTAATTAATTTAAAATGAATTAAATTAATTACTTCATCATTAAAATTCTGCTTAATTTAACCATCCATTGATTTCAAATCAATTTATAAATCATCATCTCAATATTTCAATTAATATTGATTAACTATCTCTAATTACAATAAGTAATTAGCTTATAAGTTAATCACACAAGTTAATTACTTAAACCCCTTTGCAAATAATTAACTTGTAATTACTAAATTAATTAGTTAACTAAAATTAATTACATTAAATATTTATTTATTATTAATTGTACCTTAATTAATCAATTCCAAATTACATCATTAATTAATTAATGATTCTAATTACATTTAATAAATTATAAATTAATTACATAAGTAATTAATCTGAAACTAATCCACATATATTAATCACCCATGATTAATAACCATTCAGTAATTAACTACCTTAATTACTCATCCCATAATTAATTATTCTTAATTAATTATCTAAATTAATCCCCTTGATTAATGTCAAAGTAATTTAAATCTAATTCCCTCTAAATCAAATATCTTAATTACATCCTGTAATTATTATTTAATTACTTCTTTAAGTAATTACAAATTCATAAATTACATAAAGTAATTATCAAACAATCAACAAATGTTCAAATTAATTTAACTTAATTAATCTAAACTAATCACATTCATTAAATTAATTACACCAAGTAATTAGTTCATTAATTACTTTCATAAGTAATTAAACTTAAACAATTGATTATTATTAATAAATTAATCTAATTAATTATCAAAATTAATCACATTAATTAATTGTTAAATAATCTTAAGTTAATGACTTCATTACATTTCTTAATTACTTAATTAAGAATCAACTTAAATTAATCATTATTAATTATCAATTAAATAATATTTAATTACAACTTAATTAATCACTAATTATTAATTAATTAAGTGTTAATTAAAAATTTAAATTATCTCTAATCACTTGATTAAATAAATCTTAATTATTAATTAAAATTTAATTAATCATCCTTAATTATAGATTAAATAACTTTAATTAATTAATCTCAAATCAAATTAATTAACTTAAAATCATTAATTACTTAATTAAACATCCATATAATTAATTAATTAAATAATTAATTTTCATCTTAATTACCTTAAAAATTAAATGAACTTAATCATTAACCTTTTATTTATCTTTTAGATAAATATTTCTATTTAATCAAGCATTTAAAAACAAAATGTTTTTAAAGTTTACTTTAAATCCCATTTAACATTTCATTTTAAAACTTTAAGACTCAAATTTGTCTTAAATAAGATTTTAAAACAAAACTCAATCTTATGTTTAAAAGAACATCTACTTTGTTAATAAGTTTTAAAAAGAATTTAAAATTTAAATTCAAATCAAATTCAAACCAATTTAAATAAAAAAACTTGAAGTTGCATGCTACTATTGAATCCCAGATTTGGTGTAATGCAGGCTATGTACAGGAATTGTAATGCTTTGAAAATGTGCAGATTTGATTTGCAAGTTTGAATTTAAGGATTTACTTTGGAAAGGAATTACAGATTGAGTTGAAGAGGGTTTTGAAATGGATTTAAGATATTGATTTGGTTTTGAGAATTTGTTATTGATTTATTTTCAGCTGAAAACATATTTTCTTATTTTGAAGAGAGAAAAAATGAAGATTAGAAAGAAGGAGATTGAAAAAAAAAACATGCTTTTATGTAAGTGTAATTGATTTATTTTACAAACGAAAAGAAAAAGAAAAAAAATAAAAGACACTTGTCTCAAATTTATGCTAACACATGTCTTTACAAGATTAGAATCTTAACACTTGTCACAATACCTCTTAATATATTTACATGTGTTTTATAAATGAATTTTATTTGTTTTTATTTATTTTAAAAGGTAAATAAAACTCTTTCTTTACTTATTAATACTTATGTATATAAATCATTTTCATATATAAATATTTATGCATTTCTTTTTAAAGAAAATGAAATAAAACAAATCACATAAAATTGAAAGCTTATCAAATAATTCAAATATGTTTATTCTTTGAATTCAAAATTAATTCAAATTCAAATTTTATTCATACATTTAAAAATTCCATTTTAAAACTATTTTATATTAACATATTTAATTTTGACAATAATGATTTTGTCTTTTTAAAACATAACATATTTATTAATTTAAATAATTTATAAGAGAAGTTATAAATTACTTATCTTATTTAACTTAATTAATTACATTAATGGTTTTATATACAATTGGTATTTTTAAATTTTTAAATAATTCCAAATTATAATTATTAAGCTATATTCAAAAAGAAATAAAATAAACTTTTGTTTATCTTATTTAAAATTTAAACTATGTTAAAAATTCAATTATACAATTTAAAACAATCTCTTTAAGTATTTTAAACCAATTAGTTATTTATTAAATAAAATAAAAATATTCAAATTATTAAAAATGAATATTAGAATTTAAAAACAATATTTTATTTTTTTATTAATCTAGAAATCAAAACCTATCTATTTACAATATATATACATATATACATTATAAATAGAAAGCAATTTATTAGCTTTTAAAAGATAAAATTCACCAATTAAACATTTATTTAATTGGATTATTAAATCAAGTAAATTTTTATTAACAAAATTTTATCAAATCAATTTTATTTTAAATACAGATTATTAAATTGATATTGCTAAAATTTCCGGGATATCACACAACCCAATTGAAACCATTTTTTAAAACCAATTGACCTGGTCAAAAGCTATTCAATCGAAAGCAAGCAAGTGCATTTTCATTTAAAAGCAAAGTATCGCTTCAACCCTTAGTTTCGACCCTATACCTTCCATCCATATCCAATTCACTACATACCAGTTACCTGATACCATGTGCATTGGTTTCAATGCAGTCGGAGGCGAAGGTAAGGAGGCAAAAGGCTGGTGCCGAAAGCATCGAAATAGTAAAAAGCATGTATATTTATCCTTTTAAACTATTTCTTTGTACCTAACCTACCTTGTTTGTCAAATTTTGATTGGTTGCAAGTTTTCTCTTTTCTAAAAGTACTGCCAATTTCCAGAAATAACAATTTTGAATTGTTTACAAAATACCCCTCTCTTTTTTATAAATATATAAAGCATTTAAGTCCTATACCTTATATAATTTTATATATCCATTAAAATACTTAAAAAAATTCTAAAAAAATTCCACAAAATCACTTTTTATATGTTTTCTAACATATAAATTTTAGACCCAAACCATTAATTATTTAACCGTAAATAATTTTTAACCCAAAATAACATTTTCCTTACAAGAAAATTATATAAATTCCACATAAATTCAGAAAATTCTGAAAATTGAAACCCATCTTCAAATTATCATTTCTGGTCTATATAAAAATTGCAAGGCATTTGGATGTCATTTGATAGGGTTTTCACCTTAAAACATGTCATAAAGTCCATATGAACGAACATAAATCATCAAAAGTATATATAATCATTCCATCATTCAAAACCATGGAAAATCATTGCAAATAGGTTCGGATCTCATTTTAAAACCAAAAACAGTAAGAAATTTGAGATGTGGTCATTATTCATCTTAGATTTAGAGATTTAAGAGTTTGAGATTTGAATGGATTTGATTTGTTTAAGCTTCTTCCTTAGCTTTTCTTTATCTTTTCCCCTTGCTCTTATTAATGGTGGTCGGCCTTAAGTTTTAAAATTTATCAAATGAAATGAACGTGTATGAGAATACGCAGCCAAGATTTATGGTATAAGAATGGTATCTTTCCTATTTTATCCCTCCTCTATTTCATTTTAACTCCTATTTTAATTCATTGGTTAAATGGCACTGCTACCGCCTTTATAAAAATCAAATCTTGATTCCCTGATCAACACAATATTTAATTTAATTAAATTAATTAAATATCTTAAATAATGTTACAAAAAATATGGGTGTTACAGACTTCCCTCTTTAAAGAATTTCGTCCTCGAAATTACGATAAGGTACACAACAAATCAATCAAAAAGGTAAAACGTACCATCAAACAAGTCAGGATAAGTATCTCTAATCCTACTCTAAATCTTCCAAGTACAGTCCATGTCATCGTCACTCCACTGGACTCTAACTAATATGACTGTCTTGGTTCTAAACCTCTTCTCACCTCTTGCAACAATGTGAATCGGCTTTATCACTATAGTCAAGTCTGGTTCTACTACCAAGTCATCTATCACAGTCGGTGCAATAATAGTCTTTGGGTCTCTATCACAATTTCTAAGATAAGAAATATGGGAAACATCATGGACTCATGCCAAACTACTCAGTAGCTCAACTCTAACATGAGTTTTCCGATCTTCTCAATAATAGGAAAAGGTCCAACGAACCTTGATGCCAACTTCCCCGATCTTCCAAATCCGATCACACTTCATTGATGACACCTTGACGAAAATTTGATCTCCAACTGAGTACTCTAAGTCTTTCCATCGCTTATCTACATAACTCTTCTGCCTAAACTGAACCTCCTTCATTCTAGCCCAAATGACCTCAATCTATTGTGCAACTTCTCTAACCAAATCTGGACCGAAAACCAACCTATCCCCGGTCTCTAACCAACAAACGGGAGATTTGCATGGCCTTCTATACAAAGCTTCAAATGGTGCTATCCCAATACTAGTCTGATAACTGTTGTTATACGAAAACTCGACTAAATGCAGATGGTCTTCCCGTGATCCCTCAAAATCTAATACACAAGCTCTTAACAAATCTTCCAAGATTTTGTTAACTCTTTGTTTGCCCATCTGTCTGCGCATGGTAAGCGGTACCCGTCTTGAGCTTGGTTCCCAAAACTTCCTGTAGACTCTTCCAAAATTCTCTAATGAATAAGGAATCTCTATCACCTTCTGTACTACTAGGAATTTCATGCAGTCTAACCACATTCATCGTGAAAAACTTCACCAAACCAAGTACCATTCCGATTGACTTAACTGGAATGAAATGGGCACTCTTGGTCAATCTGTCCACTATGACCTATATACTTTCATTTTCTCTGTTTGACCTTAGCAACCCGTCAATAAAATCTATGGAAATAGAATCCCACTTCCATACTGGAATATCCAATGGCTGAAGCGATCCACTTGGCTTCTGGTATTCAGCATTTTCATGTTGGCAATTCAAGCACTGCTTTACCCATAAGCCAATATCCCTCTTCATACCTTCCCTGACGAAGCTTCTCTTCATATCCTTATACATCTTAATTCCTCTTGGATGAATAGTGAACTTCGAACGATAGAATTCCTTCAAGACTTCTTTCGTTATGTTTCCTACACTCGGAACACGTAATCTCCCTTTCTTTCTCGACCATCCGTTTAGGTCATGACTAAAATCCTTTAAGTCATCACTCTCGGTTCCACCTCTTAACTTCTTGATATGTTCATCTAATACGGGATCCTCCTTCTGTTTAGAAGCAATCTTTTCAATCATCACTAGTCGAACTTCCAAACAAGATAATATAACATTCTCTCCACTTGACCCAGCCTTGGATCTCCACTGGACTCTACATTTGACAAGGCTTCTAAATCTTTACACTCAGCAATCATCACTAACACCACATTTTGATATTTCCTAGCAAGTGCATCTGCAACCTTCTTTCCTTTTCCTTGTGTGTACTCAATTCCAAAATCATAAGCGGCAATAAATTCTAACCACCTCTGTTGCCTTATGTTCGGCTCTTTCTAAGAGAACAAATACTTCAGCGACTTATGATCTGTATATAACCCAAACCTCTCTCCCAAAAGGTAATGCCTCCACACCTTCAAAGAAAATATAACTACCGCAATTCCAAATCATGCGTCGGATATCTAACCTCAACTGATCTAAGCTGTCTAGAAGCATAGGCAATCACTTTACCTCTCTGCATCAACATAGCTCGTAATCCTATTCCACATGCATCTATATAAACCACCAAATCCTGATTCCTTTTTGAACAAATGACACTGGTGCATGGGTCGACAAGTGTTTCAAACTCTGGAATGCTTCCTCACAGTTATCGGTCCACACAAACTTCACATCCTTCCTCGTTAGTTGGTCATTGGTGCTGCTATCCATGAGAAATTCTTAACGAATCTCCGATAATAACCAGGTAATCCAAGGAAACTCTTTATCTCAATCACTGTCTCAAGTTTCTTCAAACTATTCACCCCTTCAATCTTAGTCAGATCTACTGACAACTCTTTCTTTGAGACTACATGACCAAGAAACTTCACTTCCTTCTTGCAAAAACGACACTTCGAAAACTTTGCCTTCAGCTGATGTTGCCTTAGCTTCTCAAGCACCACTCAAAGATGAACTTCATGTTCTCTTTCATCCTTAGAGTATAGCAAAATATCGTCTATGAAAAGGAATATGAATCTAGCCAAGTGCTCTCGAAAAACTCGGTTCATCAAATCCACAAAGAATGTCGATGCATTAGTTAGTCCGAACAGCATAACTAACCATTCATACGATCCATATCTAGTTCTAAACGCCATCAAAGGTATACTATCCTCTGCTACACTGAGCTGATGGAACCCTGTTGCCAAATCCAACTGGGAAAATACCTGGCTCCACTCAACTGATTGAACAAATCATCAATCCATGGCAATGGATATCGATTCCTTATCGTCCACTTATTCAACTTATGATAATCGATACACAAGCTTAACAATCCATCCAGCTTCTTAGCAAACACTACATCTGCTCCCCTAGGCAAATTACTCGGCTTGATAAATCTCTTGCCATCCAAATCCACCAACTACACCTTCAACTCCCTCATTTCTATAAGGTTTATCCTGCTTGGCGACCTACTCACTGGTTCTGCTGTCGAAACTAAATCTATCCTAAACTCAATGGCTCATTTCTATGGCAATCCTACCATAGGCTCAAAAACATCTACAAATTATCTAACCACTAAATATCGACTCAGCTCATCTTCCAACTCCATAACACCCAATAAGGCATTCACCTCACCGCTAGAACCTTCTATGCTATAAACAATCATGTTGCTACAATCAGGGTGTTTAAGTGAGATTTTCCTATCATAGCAAAATATCCTAGCATCATACTCAACCAATCCATCCCAAGAATAATTCCAAACCCCATAAAATTAAACACATGCAAACCACAAACAAAAGTATGACCTAACAAGTCAAACTTCAACTGGTCACATCTCAACCCTGGAGTTGCATATCCTCCTATTGGATTCACAACCCGTAAGGAAGTAACTAAATATATGGGTTCTAGGTTAAGCTTATCTACCAAACATCTAGCTATAAAAGAGCGTAATGCACCTATATAAAATAGAACGCTAATAGACATACCATGGATCTGAAGCATACCTCCTAAAACTGCCTTTCCCTTCTCCTGAGCTGTCGACTTCGAACTAGCAGGCTACAATGCATACACCTTGCCATTTCCATCCTTAGCAGGCTCCTTGCATTGATTCTTATAGTGGCCAATTTGGTTGCAATTAAAGCACCATATATTCTTCTTCCCGGCCACCTCCTCTGCCTTTCCAGCACGACACTCATTAGCAAATTGCTCCTTCTTGTCACGCTTAAAATAGACAACCTTAGACCTTCCTTTCTTAGTTGCTCCACCCTTCTGAGCACCTTCTTAGGAAAGAATTTCCTCTTCTGATTCTGCCTAACTTGGACCTCCTTACTCTTCTCTAGAGAATTAAGCATCTCCTCATGCCTTAAGGCCATCTCCACTACAAAATCAATAGGATCTCTAATATTAGGTAATGTAGCCTTTTCTAACTCCGGCTTCAACCTCCTAATCAACTTCTCATTCCTCTACATCATTATATTCACTTAAGCATACCTATATCTGGCAAACTCCTCAAACCTTCTAGCATACTCCAAAACAAACATCTTTCTCTGCTCTAACTCAACAAACTTTCTGATCAGAACTAACAGCGCCATCGCAGACATGAACAACTTCTAGAACCTCCCCTTGAAATTTTCCCATGTTGGTTTCCTCATCTACACCAGCCGTCACACTATCAACTAGAAAAAGCTGCTCCCAGAAGCTATCTCGAAGCAAGCCTCCTCTTCTGCTCATCAATGATCCCCATGTCTGCGAAGATTTTGTAAAAACCTAAAATTTAACACATAATAATTAATTCATTAATTAATTAATAAAATAACTTTATGAAATCATCGGAATTAAGCCACGGAAGTTGCACCATTGTGTCCGGGTAATTTTCTGGTCAATTTCTATATATAAAACGTCAAAAACTGAGCTAATATGACTAAGTTATAAAATAAACAAAATAAGAAGGAATATATATATATATATATATATATATATATATATATATATATATATATATATATATATGCAGGTCGATCGGCCGGTCGACTTGGGCATCAGGCGGTCGACCGCCCGGTCGACTCGCCTGCTGTTTTGGGGGCAAACGAATGGTTGTTCGTTCTTTCGAATGATGGTGCGATTTTCTTTAACCAATTGACGTGTTTTTCATTCTTTATTTTAATCCAGTATATCCATCTTAGATTCGATGGCTCCTATTCAACCTATGACGGTTGCACCCTATTCAATCTCCAAATCCAACGGTCCGAGATCCACTTCTACCCCTATAAATAAACCCCTTGACCTAATACTTTTTCTCATTACATATTTTATCCATTGGGTTCACCATTCTAGAAAGGACCTTAAATGGAATAATTTTTCCAAAGGAGAAAATCGTTATAAATTAAATTGCTTTAAAACACCAAGTGGGTCCGGGAAGAACAAAGGAAGAGCTTAGGATCGGAGATCAGTAATTGTACTAATTTTAAGATTTCTTTAAATAATTTAAAATAATAGGGTTTTCAATAGCTGTAATTTTACTACGATTTTTGTAATAGCCTTTTTAGTAGTTTATTTACAGTTTTTAGAATTATTTTCAGTTTATTTTCTTTCAGCTATTCTTTTTAGTACTTTTAGTTTATTTCTGTTAATTGTAATTTTTCAGTTTATTTATAGTTTATTTACAGTATTTTAGTTTATTTACTATTATTTATATGTTATTTACATCATCTTTCTCGCTTTGGATTTTCTTCTATTTTAGTCTTTTTATTCTTCCTTCTTCTTCGTGTATGGATTAGAATAGGATTAACGTGAATATAGATTAAATTGTAAGAAAACTGAAATAATGGAATATAAGATTTAAATTTCAAAGGCTGTAATATAAATGAAATTGGACTGAAATTACGCCTAATTATGATGTTAATTGGACTGAATTTAAAAGTTGGCCTAGATATAACTTAGAATTATAACAAAAAAGAGTAAAAGATGAAATAAGCTTATTTTCATACTTAGACCTTGTGTTAGGTAATAAGCATGACTGTAACATAGGTTATAATAGGAAAAAGAACATAATAAGGCTTATTTTAAGACTTAGGAGAAATTAATAAGCACGGATAGTAGAGAAAAATGTAAAGTCTTATTTCAATAATTTACCTATGTTAATAAGCAAAGATTAAAGTAGGACTTGTACCAAATAGCATTCCCTATTGGACAAAACGGTGGTCCCACGTTAGCCTAAAGTGAGATGAGGGCATGCTTATGCTAAAAGTGGTAGTAATTGGTCAAATAAAAGTCCAAATTATGGGGGATTTGGATAAGGGGCGTGACTAGATATTGTTTGGATAACACGCCAGTACCAACAGCATTTCCCCTATAGATTCTATGCACACACGGTGATCTCACATAAGCCTAAAGTGAGATGAGGGGCATGCTTATGCTGGAGTTTGAGGTAATAAGAAGACACAATAGGTGGAGCAAAAGGTAGCATGGGCAGAGTGGCAGTTACTTGTGTGACTTCCATTCGAGTGCTCAGTAATGGCTATGAGTTCCAAGCGCTTAGTATGGGTGTCTTTCGTAGACATCATTGCCTTCTGTGTAGGGAGCTATATATGTCATCCGGATCCACAGTGGTTGCTTTGTGCATCTTTCGTAGATACCATTGGCTGCTGTGTAGGAAGTTATATAGCGTCTGATCCATAGTAGTAAGGTCAATGGAGTAGAAAGGGTAGAATTAGGGTTACATCCCAATTACATGATTAGGAATTCAGCCTAATCAAAGCAGAACTCAAGGACTAGCGCAAGCAATCAAAATTAACCTATCTTATAAAATGCGCAATATTTAATCGTTCTTATTTCCAGTTTATTTCTTTCCTACTTCCTTCGTTATCCTTATTTATGCTAGAACTTTTGTAGATTCTATTACTTTTATCTTTCTTAAAGACTCTAGTAATTAATATCATTCACCAGACTTTTAGTCTGACCCACTCCTCTATTTTCCCCTTCTCTCCTTCTATAGGCAATTAAGGGAGAAGTCAGTAGATTGCTACTGCTTGGAGTTTTCTTGGAGGAGATTTCTACTACGTAAACTTCTTTTATTTTCAGCTTCTGTTCTTTCTATATACTGGCTTATTATGAGGGATATTATGTACTCTGATTTTTGAGACAATGAGTTTTTGTTTCATAAGACATATTATATTTTCATACATGTGTGTGGTTTTGTTATTTGACTTATTTATGAAACAATTATGAAGTTTTTGTTTTAATTAAGTTATTATTCTAAGTTTCTGTTGTTTTTATCTATTTTTGTCTTCTGAATCTTATTAGTCTTTATTAGCTTTTGTTATACCCACAATGCACCAAGCCTTTTTATGTGTCCTTTTAAGTATACTAAGGGGGGTGGGGTGTTTCATTTGGTATCAGAGCCTAAGGTTACAGGATTCTAAAAAAATTATTATATTTCAAAATAAATTATTTTAAAAGTATTTTCAAAAAAGAACTTTTAGAAATGATTTTTAAGTATAAAAGAATTTTTATAAAAATCCCCTCATAAGTCCAGTTCAATCTCCCTTTGATTCTTTCCTAAACTACCCTTTTCTTTTCGAAGAATGGTCGATGCCACGAACCTTCCCGAAGGCATTCCAGTCCTAGCCTAGTTTCATAGTTACTTACAAGCCACGACTTCAGAGGTGCATGGGCCTGCGCCTAATCCTGCACCAGCAGGTGAGAATCACATCAACCTACCTACCGCCATCAATTTCTATAAGCTTTGTAAAGATTTTGCGAGTTTGGGTGGGAAGACTTTTTCTATCAAGGAGACTTTGTAGAGGCTAGAGCTTAGCTTAGGGACACAGAGAGGACTTTTGGTCTTTCGGGATTGGATGATCAGCAGCGAGTTCAGCTAGCCACTTGGCAGCTAAAGGAGGAGGCATCTTATTGGTGTGAGGTGATCGAGTCAAAGGGTAGAAATGTTACTTGGGATGGATTCCGGGAGCGATTCGATAGGAAGTTTCTATCTCAAGCGGAAGAGAGTGTTCAGCTGGAGAGGTTTATTAATTTGAAGCAAGGGAGTTTGTCTGTTAAGGAATACATCAATCAATTCAATGAGGTGTTGCAGTTTGGTATGGCTTTGGTGAACACGCTGCACAAGAAAGATATGAAATTTGCGAAGGGATTGAACCAACCCTTTTAGGGATTATTGCTGACTCATTTACCAATGGGAGTAACTTATGAGCCTTTGGTTGAGATGGCGCTTATGTCGGATACATTCAAGGAGGGAGATTCTAAAGAGGAGGTTAAATCAGAAGGTTCAAAGAAGAAGTGGTGGGAAAAGAATAGGAAGAAGAAGAAAGATGATGGTCCTCAGAAGCAGATTAAGAAAGGAATAAAATTCTATAGTTGTGGGAAGGTTGGATATATGGCCAAGGATTGCTGGAAGGAGAAGATTAAGGGAGTGCTATACTTATGGGCATCCCAATCATATGAGTAGGAGTTTCCCCCATGGAGCAAGTGCACCAGTTGTGCAGATTCAGGCATTAGACACAGCACCTTCCGGGAGCATTCCAAATAGAGCTAGAAAAGTCACAGTTGAAGGTTTGATTTCTATATCTAATTTTCTCATTCGGACTTTATTTGATTATGGAGCATCACATTCTTTTTTCTCTAGTTTTCTAGTAGATCGTTTGCACTTGGACATATCATTAGTAGTAGACACCATTATTTTTTCAAACCCCATGGGAGGATAGGCACACTTATTTATGGTTCGTAGGGGTTTGAAACTTTTTATCCTAGGCGTAGAATTTGACTGCGATGCTTATGTTTTGGGATTCTCGGGGTATGGGATTATCTTTGGGATGGATTAGCTATCCACGTACGGAGGTATATTAGACTGCGAAAGGAGCGTCATTAGACCTGAGACTTGTATTGGTAGGACTCTAGAGGTATCTTACGATCCCCAATGGGCGGTCATGTTGAGTTTTCTCTATTCCCTCGATTCATCGTCATAAGAGTTGCATTCGGTTCCTATCGTTAGAGATTTTGTATACGTCTTTGAGGAGGTTAGGAGACTGCCACCTAATAGAGAGATTGACTTTAGGATTTATTTGACCGAGAATGCCAAGCCAGTAGCATTGCCTGTGAGGCACATGGCACCTAGAGAAAGGAAAGCATTGAGCAAGCAGATTCGTGAACTTTTGGAGAAGGGATTCATTAGAAGAAGCATATTGGAGTGGGGAGCGCCAGTCGTCTTCACCACTAAGGAGGATGGTTCTCTTCGACTTTGCATGGAATATAGAGAATTAAATAAGCTCACCAAGAAGAACCGATATCCACTCCCTAGGATTGATGATTTTTTGGACCAGTTGGTAGGTTCTTCGATTTTCTCTCAACTTTATTTAGCCATGGGATTCCATTAGCTTAGAGTCACTGATGACAGTATAGATAAGACCCCCTTTAGGACACCAGATGGATTCTTCGAGTGGTTGGTTATGCCTTTTGGGCTAACTAATGCTCCAGCCTATTTTATTGATTTGATGAGCCGCATCATTAGGGATGTCCTAAATAAGTTTATGGTGGTATTCTTTAATGATATCTTGGTATTTTCCAAGAATATGGAGAAGCATGCTATTTATTTGGAAGAGGTTCTTAGCACACTTCATAGTCATCATTTGAGCGCTAAGTATTCGAAATGTCATTTTTGGAGAGAGGAAGTACGTTTCTTGAGGCACGTAGTCTCGAAGGAAGGTTTGGCTGTTGATCCTGCCAAGGTTATTGCAGTGCAAGATTGGAAGGCTCCCAAGAACATTATCGAGGTTAGGAGCTTCCTACGATTGGCTGACTACTATAAAAAGTTCATTAGGGACTTTTCCAATATTTCAGCACCACTCACATGCCTTACTAAGAAAAATAAAGCTTTTATGTGGGATGTGGATTGTGAGGATTCCTTCATGAATCTTAAGAGAGCCCTTACTAGTGCACTACTATTAGTTTTAATTGATGGAGCTAAGCCTTTCACTGTATATGCTGATGCATGTAGAACGGGTCTAGAAGCGGTGTTGATGCAAGAAGGGAGGGTAGTGTGTTATGGTAGTAAGCAGTTGAGGATGCACGAGAAGAACTACCCTACCCACAATTTGGAGTTGGCTACCATAGTTTTTGCATTAAAGTACCTATTCTTGCATAAGGACTTGAACTTGAGGCAACAAAGGTGGATGCAGTTTTTAGCCTCTATGATTTTGAGATAGCTTATACCCCTTGCAAGGGTAATGTGGTTGCAGATGCATTGAGTAGAAAGAAAGCAACCCTTATCCTTTGTTCGTAGAGTGGAGGAGCTTGGAGTTTTTTCTAACTTTGATCTTAATCCCTTTACGGACATTACTCCTAGATTGTTGGCGACATTAGAGGTGATGCCTACCCTTATGGATTAGATTGGTTGGAGGCTGCAGGAGGATTCGTAGCTCATGGACATTATGGATAGGATTAGCCGAGAAGAGTTCTCGCGACATCTCCAATGCTATTCCATAGATAGTAGGGGTTGGCTTAGGAGATATGGGAGGCTTTGTGTTCCACATGCCAGTGACTTGTTAAGAGCGGTTTTGAAAGAGGCGCACCATTCCTATATGACTATTCATTCAAATGGTGACAAAATGTATCAGGATATGAAGAGGATGTTCTATAGGGGTGGCATGAAGAAGGACGTAGCGGAATTCATAGCTAAGTGTCTCATATGCCAAAGGGTAAAAAGCAGAGCAATAGAAGCCCGGTGGATTACTTTAACCCTTAGATGTGCCGGAGTGGAATGGGACAGTATTTCTATCTATTTCATTGATGGTTTACCTCATTCGAGGAAGGGGAACACTAGCATTTGGTTGATTGCTGATAGATTGACCAAGAGTGCTCACTTCATTCTAGTTAAGAGTAAGCTTACAGCTTCATATTTGGCATCCTTGTATATTCCAGAGATAGTCCCTTTACACGGAGTTCTTTCTAGCGTTGTTAGTGATAGAGATCCCATTTTCACAAGTGAGTTTTGGAGAAGCTTACAGGAGCGCTAGGGATGCAACTTAAGTTGAGTATGGCTATCACCTCCAGGCAGATGGCTAAATGGAGAGGGTAAATAAGGTGCTTAGGATTTGCTGCGGATGTGCATTTAACTTGTATGGAGCATCTTCCGTTGGTTGAGTTTGCATATAGTAATAGTTACTAAACAAGTATAGGAATGGCACCATTTGAGGCTTTATATGGGAGACCTTGCAATTCCCCATCATGTTGGGTAGAGTCTACGGAGAAGTTATTACTTGGACCCAATATGGTAAGGGAAACCTCTGAGAGGGTGGATTTGATTCGACGAAGGATGAAGACAGCTCAAGACAGACAGAAGTCATATGCGGACAAGCAAAGGAGAGACTTGGAGTTTGCGGTTGGAGACTTAATTTTTATCAAAGTATCCCCGCTTAGGGAGGTGGTAAGATTCGAATCAAATGTAAATTTAGCCCCTAGATTTTTTGGACCATTTCCTAATGCAGAGAGAGTTGGGAAGATGGCTTACCGAGTAAGGCTACCTGGTAGGCTCGTAGGAGTGCACGATGTTTTTCCATGTTTCGCACTTGCGAAAGTGCTTACATGACTCGACGGAGGTTGTAGAGTCTGGTCAGGAGGAGGAGGAGGTAGAAAGGGAAGCTTATGTTTGGTGTATCCCCATGAAGATTATTGAAAGAGACACCAAGCGACTAAGGAATAAGGAGGTTCCACTGGTGAAGGTGCAATGGCGAGATGATGTTGCAGATGCCACTTGGGAAGCAGAAGAGAAGGCTCGTACTTTCTATCCTCGTCTTTTTGATAGTAAGTTTTTGAATTCCTTTTTCCATCTTTAGATTTGAATAGGTACTTTCCTTTATTATCTTTTGGAAGGGTAGAACTTAGGATTTAACCTATGGATGGTAGGATTTGATGTAAACATGTTAATAGAACATGTTAGGAATGATGTAGCTAGTGGTTGTAATTGTTTGCCAGTAGATGCTAATGGATGCACATAGGTACACTAGGCACTATTATTCTTTAAGGATCGACCTAACTAGGACACTAGAGCATATTCATATGGATGTGTGCGCATTTTTATTTTATTTCCATGGTTACTATAAATGGATGTTATCACATGGTTGTTGCATTTGGATGATGTTTGTAGCACGCATATAGAATTATCAGTATCATTAGGAAATTTCTGCATTCATTTGGATACATGGCATGGACATGATTGCATAAAAGGAGGTCAAATGAATTAGTGGATCGCCTAATCTTTTGCGTTAGTTAGGGACATTTACACTACATTAATTGCATAAGTATCATAAATTGCATTAGAAAAACTTAAGGACAATGGATGAATGGTTTATGATTGAGTAGTTGGTTACAGAATTGGATGAAAACATTTAGTACATTCTTTTATCCTTAGAGATTTCGGGGATGAAATCCCTTAAGGAGGGGAGAATGCAACAATCCGAAATTTAACCTATAATAATTAATTCGTTAATTAATTAGATAATAAAATAACTTTTTGAAATTATCAAAATTAAGCCATGGAAGTTACATCATTGTGTCCGTGGTAATTTCCTGGTCAATTTCTATATATAGAACATAAAAAACCGAGCTAATATGGCCAAGTTATAAAATAAACAAAATAAGCATGAAATATATATATATATATATATATATATATATAGGCAAGTCGACCGCCCGGTCGACCCGCCTTCTATTTTGGGGGCAAACGAACGATTGTTCGTTCGTTCGAATGATGGTGCGATTTTCTTTAATCGACTGGCATGTCTTGCATACCTTATTTTAATCTGATCCCTCCAATCTTGCATCAGATGGCTCCTATTCAGCCTATGACGCGGTTACATTCTATTCAATCCTTAAATTCAAGGATACGAGATCCACTTCTATCCCTATAAATAGACCCCTAGACCTAACATTTTTTCTCATTCTAGGTTTTCTCTAATTAGGTTCACCTTTCTAGGAAGGACCCTAAAGGAATAATTCTACCAAAGGACAGAATTATTCTAAATTAAATTATTTTACAACACCAAGTGGATCCGTAAGACCAAAGGAAGATCTTAGGACTGGAGGTGAGTGATTGTAATTATTTTAAGATTTCTTTTAGTAATTTAAAATAATAGGGTTTTCAATAGTTGTAGTTTTACTATGATTTTTGGAATAGCTTTTTTAGTACTTTATTTACAGTTTTTAGAATTATTTTCAATCTATTTCCTTTCAGATATTCTTTTCAGTCATTTTAGCTTATTTATGTTAATTATAGCTTTTCCGTTTATTTATAGTATTTTAGTTTATTTACTGTTATTTATATGTTATTTACATGTTCTTTCTATGCTTTGGATTTTCTTCTATTTTCAGTTTTCTTTTATTCCTCCTTCTTCGCGTATTTTTTAGAATAGGATTAAAGAAAATATGATTAAATTGTAAGAAAACTGAAATAATGGAATATAAGATGTAAATTTCAGAGACTGTAATTTAAATGGAAGTAGACTGAAATTACGCCTAATTATGATGTTAATTGGACTGAATTAAAAAGGTTGCCTTAGTTATAACTTAGAATTATAACAAAAAAGAGTAAAAGATGAAAGAAGCTTATTTTCACACTTAGACCTTTGGTTAAGTAATAAGCATGATTATAACATAGGTTATAATAAGAAAAAGAATAGAATAAGGATTATTTTAAGACTTAGGAGAAATTGATAAGCACGGATAGTAGAGAAAAATGTAAAGGTTTATTTGAATAACTTACCTAAGTTAATAAGCAAAGATGAAAGTAGGATATGTACCAAATAGCATTCCCTGTTGGACAAAACGGTGGTCTCACATTAGCTTGAAGTGAGATGAGGGCACACTTATGCTAAAAATGGTAGTAATTGGTCAAACAAAAGTCCAAATCATGGGAGATTTGGATAAGGAGCGCGACTAGATATTATTTGGATGACGGGCCAATACCAACAGCATTTTCCCTATAGATTCTATGCACACACGGTGATCTCACTTTAGGCTGAAGTGGGATGAGGGGCACGCTTATGCTGGAGTTTGAGGTAATAAGAAGACCCAATAGGTGTTGCAAAAGGTAGCATGCGTGCGTGGCAGTTACGCGTGCGACTTCCATTCGGGTGCTCAGTAATAGCTATGAGTTCCAAGCACTTAGTATGGGTGTCTTTCATAGACACCATTGCCTTTTGTGTAGGGATCCATATGAAGAATTGTTTGGCCGACCGTGTAATGTCCCTTTGTGTTGGTGGGAAGCGGGAAAAAAATAGATACTAGGGCTAGATATGGTCAGAGAAACCTCAAAGAAGATTGAAATCTTTCGGTAATGAATGGTAGTTGCTTAGGATAGGCAGAAGAGCTACACTGATAGAAGACGTAGAGGTTTAGAGTTTTCTATCGACGATATGGTGTTTGTGAATATTTCGCCATTGAAGGATGTTATTCGATTTGGTAGTAATTGTAGGATCGTTTTCACCCTAGAGGGGGTGAATAGGGTGTTACTAATAATAATAAAATTTAATGAGAAATAAAAATAATAATATTAAGTAATGCAGTGGAGATCACACATAGATTTATCCAGCTTCGGCAATAACCTGTCTATGTGCTGCCTCCAAGGTTTCTACTAGAAATTAAGTAGTCGGACGCTTATAACCACACGTAAACTTGCGACACTCGCTAACTTGACTAACCTAAATCTAAGCTCAGAACTCTGCCACAACTCAGCCACTGAGCTATGCCCCGTAGTTTGATCCTAGTTACACTACTAGAAATTTACACAATTTTGTAAAGGAAAATTGCAAATGGAAATAAAAGACTAAACAAAACCCTATTTTTAAATTTGAAGCCCAATATAAAAATAATAGAAGCCCAGTATAATATTAAAGATCGGCCCACAAATAATTGGAGAAAAACTATGTGCCCTTTATTTTATTTTGTTCCTTCGCTTCAGCCGATTCCCTATGTTCCTCTTTCAAAATTAGAGTTTTGTTGATTTCCTTGAAGCCGCCGCTTGGAGTTTAAATTGATTTTTGTTCTTTAATTCGCTTGCTTCAATTTGCTTATGCCTGCTTCAAGGTAGAGTTCGACTTGGAATATAATCGATATGAGATTTTTGCCTCTTTTGTTTTTCTTATGCTCGACTTTATGCTCTGTTTATTTACTTAGGATCAAACTCAATTGAATGCCGATGATGATAATGGGTTGAATTTATAGGGAAGTAAACCCTAAATTTTCGTTCGTATATTTCTGTTTGAATTTTTCAATTATTTTTCTCGGCCATACAATTTGTGCTTAAACGATGTGATGAATTCTTGACTCTTTCATTTCTAGTACATTTGAATTTGCTCCATTCATTGCTTCTACAACTTTGGCATTTGAATTTGTGATAGACTTGATGAAGTTTGACTTGTTTATCGTGTGACTTGCTATTCCATTCTTTGCTGGCAATTGAATTAGAGATAATCTTGACTTGTTACCCTCTTGACTTGTTCATGACCCACAACTTTGTATTTCTTCATTTTTTATGCTTATATACATGTATGCATACATACGTGTATATGAATATTTATGTATATATGTTTGGTGTACTTCAGTTTTTCGAACTGCTACTGTTTCTGCGTATTGTGTGTCAGTCTATGAGTCTGCACTAGATCGCTATCACTGTTTGCTTAGACATTTTTCTTCGAGTTAAATTATGCAGTTTCATCGAGTTCCATTTCTAGTTATTTCGATTCAGGTGATGGATCTCTTGCATTTTTGGAGTCTGGTGTTGTTGCTAGTTTAAATGTCTCGTCTTTTGAACTCCTGGTTTCACGTGATGTTTGAGTTGTTGTTAGATATGTTCGAGTCATGTTTGTGCCTTTGATTTGTGCACTTGTATTCTCTGTTTTCATTTGAAGTTTATTATTGTAGACTAGTCATTGCATTGCTTCAAGTCATACTTGCCTTCATACACCTAAAATGTTGAAATTGAAGTCTGCATATCCATTTTGCATATGTACATTTATTGATCTGGTTTAGCTGCTTTGTTCATTTTTATTGAATGTTGAAGTCTGTTTGAATTATTGTGCATTCCTGAAGCTACATATGTGCCACTTTGTACATGTGTGTTGCTTTCCATTTAAATTGAATTTACATTGTGTTCATGAGCACTACAGCCTGGTGTATGTTGTATGCATATGTGCCTCTGGTCTGTATTGCATTTATATGGGCCAAAATATTGGTTCTGGTTTGTTGAGTCTGGTATGTGGTTCATTTTGAAGCTGACATGTGTATGTATATATGCATATATATATATATATATATGCATACGTGTGTATCTTCATGTATGTTGGATGTTGCTTTATATATGGTTCCACATGCTCTGATTTGCATTGATTTTGTTCCACTGGCTTGTCTAGCCTGGTTCAATATGTACCTGGTTTAGTTCTTGTACCATTTTGTGTTACTGCAGTCTTGTTAGCCTTGCATTTGTGTCTCAAGTTAAACAGCTTTATCCTTCCTTGTGCACAAGCATACTTGTTGTTTGGCTCTGAGTTTTTTTCGTCTTTTCTGTTGCATTGTCTCGGGTGTGTTTTCATGGTACTTTATTTGCACAATGCATTTGCTATGTTTGGATAATTGCATTTAGGTTGACTTGTACTTATGTAGATCAATTTTGCTTTGCACTTGTGTTGAATCCAGCCTTGGCACGGGTTTGACCTTGTGCTCACATGTCCCTGTAGTTTTAACAAGCAAGTGTATATCAATGTACATGACTTTGTGACATGTACACTGGTACACTGTGCATGTCACAAGTTATTCGTGTAAGATGAATTAAACGGAAAAAGATGATGACGAACAACCCAAATAACTAAGGCAAATAATATTTTCAAAACACACACTTTATTGTGCAATGTAAAATATTTTCTTTTTCAATTTTACTGCGTCAGTGTTTATTTTGCAGATAATTCAGATGCTGGATATAGGCTGGAACCGAGTTGAAGATCGAATACGAGTGAGAGTGAATATGTAGTGAGGTGAAAATTGTAAATTGAATAATCGAAATTGTATTGTAATTGAAAATGTATAATTGTAGCGGGAGCTCAAATTTATACTATTTAAATTTGTAATAAAGTATTTGTTTGAATAGAATATATGTTTAAATATGAATTCTGAATTGTTTATTTTATTCAAAAAACAATTATTTTATTATGTGAAAAAATAAAATATTACAATAAAAAATACATTTAAACAAATACATATGTTTATTATCATCAAACAAAAATCATAGGCCATTGTATTCTATAATAAGGGGAAGTTAGCATCGAGATTCGTACATCCTTTTCCAATAGCAAAGGGGATTGAGAACCTAGCATATAAGGTTGACTTGCCTCAGAAGATGGTGGAAGTGCGCAATGTTTTCCATGCTTCCCATCTACAGAAGTCCTGCATGACTCAGGCATGATGATTGCATATGCTTAACTTAATGATATCGAGATTGAACCAGAAGCTTCGAGACCACATAGGCCTGCTCGTACTGTCGGACATGATAGGAAATAACTCAGGAGGAAGATGGTGGAGTTAGTTAAAGTTCAATGAGGCTGAAGTGAAGGAGATTGCATGTGGAAAACCGAGGAGAGCTCGGGGGCCATATACCCGGAGCTCTTTGCATGGTAACGCCTATTGTTTATTGTATTTACTTTCATCATGGATATCGTATAGCGTAGTTCAGTATAGCACCTGTTAGGATAGGCTTACCTACACTATTGGTTGCATGGCTGCTCATTTGATACGTATGAGGGATGCATATGATTGCTAGGCATGCGGGGTAATTATATTTGACTATTCTTGGACTTATATAGGGATTTCTGAGGTGCAATTCCTTAAGGGGTGGAGAGTATAACTACGCACATTTTATTTATCAAAGAATCGTAAAATATTTTTATTTTACTCATATAAGGTCGTACGACTCTAAAATTTTAGAAAATGTCTTAAAGACATTTTCCACATCCATATTTTTTGTTGAATTTCTACGACCATGAAAATCTTGTTTAGACTATAACTTCTGATAGGAACCAAGTTAAGATCTCATACTACTTCCATTGCTTCATGATGATGGTTTCTTATTCCTGGTTGTAATAGAAAAACGATCATACCATTTGAAAGTATATCTGTTTTAAGTTTTGGCTACAGCTGGCCTGCGTTAATGGGTAATTAACTAAGCCTATAGTTAGGCCCACTAATCCATCTCTAAAATTGTGCTAAGGAAGGATGTTGGGACAGATAGTCATTTCCATCTTCCCCAAAATTGATGTAGGGCGGTTGTTATAACATTCTTTTCCTACATTCTTATTTCCCCTTATTGATTCGACCACGTTCTCGGTGGGGAAATTTATCATCAAGCACCAAGGAGCCAGTGCAATCCTAAAATCAGTCAGGGCCAGTCGGTCCAAAAAGATGTTATATGCCAAATACTCATCTATTATATCAAACGTTTGGATCTGCAAAGCCTTACAATCTCTAATTCCCAACTCAAGCGATAAATCAATCATCCTAACAGCTGCTTCGACTCGCCCATAAATCCTTGAACTTCGGTTTCATAGGATTTGATGTCCTTTGTGCTGATTTTCATTTGATCAAACTTTCTCATGAATAGGATGTTCAAGGAACTTCTACTATCTACTAGGACCCTATGTACCATTGCCAATCCAATAACATCTTTTATTACCATGGGGTCGAAAATTGGCGCTTCGACTCCATCAGCTTCCCTATTCTAAAAAACTATATCATCCGGGACCATCTTTTGTTGCTTAGCCAGAGCTCAGTCCTATACGGCAAAGCAACAATCATGTGATACATAATTCAACGAGCTCGCGTATTATTTCATTTCCCTCCATCTTTTCTCTGCTAGATGAGATCCTCCAGTTATGGTATTTATGACTAACCTTCCATCGGTGCACTTGGGCCTTTCTCTCCTACGTCAATGCTGGTTACCTTGGGCATTCGGCCCTTAGGGTCTAGCATTTTGTCCACCATCCTGAGAATCTCTAACATTTTATTGTAGGTTTCTCTTATAGCCAATTCCTCAATAAAGTTTCCCAAGTGGCACTCGTTCGTGTTGCCCGTGGTTTTTACGGAAATGATAATACTTTTCTAAGTGTCTTTCCCCCTTGGTCACAACCTTCCTAGGCAGCCTTTTATATATAACAAGGCATATATTCACCAACATATCATTTAGAGATGTATATTCATTAGGCCTCATATTCCTTCGGTGCTTTTTAGATTCATTCCGGCTACCACCAAAGCCCTGAATCCTTTTCTTTAATTATTCAAATTTCCAACATTAATCGCCACGTTATAGGGGCTTTCTCATATTTGTTTGATCACCATGATTCTGTATTACATCCTTCGACTGTCCACCATTCATCTATTTGGCTGCCTGATTTGCTTCCTCCAAATGCAAGAACTGATTGGCGTTCCATTGGAATTCCTCCATAGTTGTAGGTTGCATCATCTTCAACCATCTACCGAATTTCGTGTTCGGATGTTTGCCCCAGACTAAAGCCATAAACACCAAACCTTCCTTCAGACTGTTAACATATGTTACGGTAAAATTAAACCGACTCAATTACACCTTCAACGGTTTCTTTGGGAGGAACCCTCTGGCTTCCTTTAGCAAATCCCCCTATTGCCCAAGCATCTTTTTTTCTTCTGCTTTTGTTTTTATCATCCATTCTCACAAAAAACATTTGCATTCTTCACTTCAGATCTGGTAGGTGAGCTCACTCTCCTGCTCCTCAAGTCAGTGGAGTTATGTCAGCATCCATCTTTTTCCATTGTAGCCTTCTAATCGTCATCCATCTTTAGATTCAGCTCTTGCATTATTTTTTCAAACTCCACTCTAGCAACCTTCTCATGAAGTGGAGATAGTCTTGCAGCACCTACTGTTTCTAAATTACATGTGATGAGAATTTCGTTCATCTCCAGCCACTGCCCCTAATGATCTTCTAGATCTCTATAGCATCCCCTATATAGAGGCCAAAAGCGAAGCGCTACAAATGTTGCAGTCATCCATAGTATTAACTTCCGGCGATTAAATATGGCTATGTTAATGGTATCCATAACATCAGAAGCACTTGAATATGAAATAAAATTACAGATTTCAAAAACCACATTTCTTATTACATTTCAAAACAAAAGTTTCATATTCAAGTCACGTAATCCCATAATCTTTTCCTAGGTACAAGATCAAATATAATTATTACATAAATATGTCAAGAGCGACATATGATGATGCCCCCTTAGTTGACCAGAGTACTATATAGTCATACAGACATAATACAACACAGCGGAATCAAACAAAACAAAACAGTAACTCCTAAATAGCTATCTGTCAGCCTTTTGCTCATCTTGGTAGCTTATTCGTCATCCTACCAAAAATCTATAAACGTCAACCCTCAACCTACTCAAATTAATTTTGAGCACCCGAGAGTTTAAGGGGAAAAACATAAACTTTGAGTCATATATAAAGCATGGTGTGAATAATACTATACATCTTGGTTGTTTGATATTAAATGAGACCACACCACTTAGCGGAATGGGTTTCCCCTCACTAATATCCTTTTAAAACATATCTTTTGCAAATCCATTCCTGGAACCAAAACTGGTTAAAACTGTAAAGCATTATTATGAAAACATACATATCAGGTAACAAATGAACTATCTTTCCGAACATTATAGTTTTGTTTGGCTAACTACTAACTTTGGCTAACTTGGGCCTACCAAGAAACAAAATAATAGAACATCTATTAGATACTCCTTTTCTGGATGGTATGTCATTAACTATCTGTTAAATACTCCTCTTCTGGAGTTCTGTCCCTAACTTAACATCTCCTAGGGTCACCTGATCCTAATAGTTTCGTGGGCAAACCAATAACCCATATGTATACAAATATTTAATTCATTTTGTGTGTAACCATAATTTTAGTCTTGCCTGTGAAAAAGCCCTACACACTAGAATTTTAGACTAAATTAGCTAAGGCTAATAGCTAATGTATAGGGCACGACCCTGTACCAGTCCCATCTAGTATTATGATACCAAGTCATTTTACTTAGGGTAATCTTCCCAAAATTTTCCTTGAAAACGTTTTTATATGAAATTGATTTAATACCTTCAAATCAAACTTAAACATGGAAAATAAATATACTCTATGTTTTACTCAAAATCACCTTGCCATGTTATATATACTTTACACAAATCTTTGTTGATGAAAACATTTAAACATTTGAAAGTATCCCTTGAAAAACCAAATAAAACCCTTCTTTATAACTTAGGCCGAAAGCCAAAATATTACTTTCGAAACCATTCAATTTTCCTTTCGAAAATACTTGAAAACCTTCGAAAGCTATAGAACTTTAGACATCCTATCTTTAAAACACTTTAAACTGCCTTTCGAAAACATTGAAAAACCATTCCTATCAGACCTTTCGAAACCTTTGGAAACTTTCTAAAGTAATGAAACATGAAAAAAAACATGTTTAAACTGATTTTTAGCCTTTTAAGGTAATCTTTTGAACTAACCTGACTCGTTTTGTCAAAATCTTATTGGTTTCCAATTTTCTTTTCTAAATGCACTGCCAATATTTCAAAAATAAACAATTTAAATTTATAAAATACCCCTCCTCCTTTTATAAATATATAAAATATTTAAGTCTCGTACCTTAACTAATTTTATATGTTCATCAAAAAACTTAGGAAAATTCTATAAAAATTTCCAAAAATCTTTTTTAATATGTTTTCTAACATATATTAATTTCAAGACCCAAATTATATGTAATTCAACCACAAATTACTTTAAACCCAATAAATCATTTTCTTCACTAGAAATTAATATAAAATCCACATTAATTCAGAAAATTGTAAAAATTGAAACCCATCTCTAAAATATCATTTCTGATCTATATTTGAAATCGCAAGGCATTTGGAAGCATTAAATAGGGTTTTCGCATTAAAACATATCATAAAATCTATATGGACGAGCATAAATCATCAACAAGCATATATAAACAATTAATCATTCAAAACATGGCATAATCATGCAAAATACTTTGAATTCATCTTGAAAATGAAAACCATATGAAAAAAGAGTTGTAGTCATTATTCACTTTAGCTTTTGAGATTAAAGAGTTTGAGATTTGAATGAATTTGATTTGATTAAGCTTCCCCTTGAATTCCTTTATCTTCCTCTTGTTCTTGTTAATGGTGGTTGGCCTCAATATTTTAGTTTTGCAACTGAAATAAATGTGAGAACACATGGCTAAGGGTTTAAGTTATTTAAATACTCATTTTCCTATTTTGCCCTTACCTATTTCCCTAGCACGTTTTATTTTACTCTTCTTTAGTTCATTGGTTACATGGCATGGCTAACCTTTATTAAAATCAAATCTCAATCCCTTAATCATCACATTATTTTATTCAATTTAGCTAATTAAATATCCTACTAATGTTACTAAAAATATGGGGCGTTGCAATCTCCTAGGTGCAATTGATTTCAATATGTTAATTCCTCAAATCCTTAATGAATACCTTCTGCGTCTAACCTCTTGAAGCTCCAATCCAAAATAGAAAGTTAGATCTATACCCGAGAATCTCTTTTTTAGTGAAAGCACTAAATGTTGATATCAAAAGTGGCACAACATCCAAATTCCTATAGAAATATAGAAAACTAACAGGAAATATATGGAAAACAAAGAGAACTCCAAGTTTTTAAAGTGGTTCGGTAATCCCTAGCTTACATCCACTGTAATTTCTATTGATAAAGATTTGAGAGTCACTTGTCCAAGAGTTTTACCGATCTAAAGGCCTAGAACAGTAGCTTCTTTAGTGACTATAATGGAGGAGAGATAGAAGATGAAGAAGATAATGAGCTAAATAGTCCTTCTCTAGTTGTTGTAGGGTCTGTATTTGTAGGGAAGTTATCTAGCAAAACCAAAGGCCCATGAAATACCTTATTTAGATCCAGATCCAAAGTGCAAGAAAGGAGGACTGGGCCAACTAAGCTATAAAATCTACTTGGTACCGACTAGAAGTGGTTGATACTTAGTTAGTTTCTGGTGGAAGGACCATGTCTTCTTTCCTCCTTTGATCTTCAATCCTCGATCCACTGTGTTTTGAGCGCGTTTCCTTTGAGATTGTGTTGTTCTAAGGAGATTCTGATATCATTTGCACATGTCTATTTTACTTCAAAAATTCCTTGAAATTATTTGCGTATTCCTTGAGAAATGCACTTTAATACGATCACACAAGATGTCTTCCCATATACTATAGCTTTAGGGACCCACCTTAGGACTAAAAAAGTAGTCGGTACTGATTAGAAGTGGTCGGTGCCGAGTGGTCCCCTAGCTCTAATTCCTTTGCAACCTCTTGGGTCTACTCCTATAGTCTCTCCAAGCATGTTCCCAAGTCCGTGAGTCGTTTCGTCTTCATCCTGACGTTTAGGTTCGGGTAAAAGCCTGCTTGGTTAAAAAGATGAATAAAAAAATCATAGTCCTATAAGCGATAGAAAATGCATTATCGGTTGTATCATATACAATTTCTAACCCGTGGTCTTTGTCTTAATATTAATCTTGACCTTGAGTTTGCTAAAAAAATTAAAGAAATTATTCACTCCTTCCTGCCATTTTATGATAACTTAAGTACAATGCACATACCTTGATTTTGCTTGACAAATATGTGCATGTATCCTACCTCGTCTAACAATTGATAAATTGTACTATGCAGAACATCCCTAAATTGAGTTTGCTCAATAACTAAAAAGTATCCAAGTAATCTATTAATATATAAATTATAGAGGATAACATTATATATTAAAAATTCAAATCTTTAATATATTTGTATTGAACGTTACCAATTTAGGAAATAGCGTATTTCTTGTGAAATGCCCATGTGATTCAAGTGTTGAACACATCTGAAATCACAGTATACGTACATTACATACGTATTTATTCCTAAAACCTGAATTGGGTTTTTTATAGTTCCACTCTATTTTATTAAATCATATTTACTTTAATTTTACAATCAAATTATATTTAATTAATATAATTAATATTTAATTAACACTTTGATTAATTTAATTATATTTATCCAAAACATTTTAGAATTGAATATTGTCTATAACATTTATAGTAATTATATATACACATATCATTATACATGTATATTATATATTAATTAACATTCTATTAACTAAAATAGTTTTAATCAAAATAAAATTTACTAATTTCAAAAAATTTATTATGATTTTACCTTAAATTTTAAGATATACACATATATTAATATGTGTTTTAATTTAATTAATTATTTAATTAATTAATCCAATTAATTAAAATAAAATTCCAAAAATAATTTACTACTTTTCATAACAATTTTGAAATATACTCCACAAAATTTCCTTTTTATATCTTAAACTTATCTTTTAAATTTGAAAAATAACCTTTTTAAATTTTCAAAAAAATCTAAGGTCCAAAAAAGGCTCGAGTCTTTACATTTGGGATAACCTTTGGGTTTACTTCATCCTTTGGGGCAGACCAGTAGCCAAGTAAGGCATAGTGCTTCATTACCCAAATCCAACCTTAGACAGTAGCTTTGTAGAAACACTACTAAATATGTATGCTTTAATAATTTAGCCCCAAGATTGCTAATTTAGACTGCATAGAACATTAGGGCTCTAATACCATTGAAGGAATTAGGTTAGTCAAAAGCAATTTAAATGGGTGAATTTCAATAAAAATTACATTTTGGATCTTCAATAGGCCTACAAAGTCTAATTGATTTTAGATCTATTCTAAAATTTATTTTAAATAAAATATTATTTTATTTTATTTGTTTAAAAGGGAATTTAATTTCATTTAAAATAATTACATTATAACGAGCATATCAAATACACTCATAGATATATATATATAGTGCAAGTTCAACATTTAAATAATGTACATAGTTAATATGTTCATTTATAGGTGTTGGGGTTTACACTGCAATTGAGTCATTCACCGTTTATATATGCCTTTATTGTTCTTAGTTTTATTTTGAAATTATACAAAATGAAAATTATATATATTTATCTACATAGTTTACTTGTATTTATATATAATATTTTATATTATTTTAGCTAATTAACAATAGTTTACATATATTTATAATGTGATTTTTAACGAGTTTAAGAAGTCATTTAAGAAGAGAAAAATGTGGAGGTTTTTTAGCAAAATTTTACATATATTAATAAAACTATAATTAATGAGCTTAAGTGGGAATTTAAGAAGAGGAAAACATGGAGGTCGTTTTTCTTTTCCTTTACTCATTCTTTTGTTGCCTAACCTCGTTTGAACACTCAAACCCTTATTCATATTAGAATTAGTTATGAATAGTTTTATGTGTTTTGAAATTTAAATTAATAGTTTGAAATCTTGTTTTGACTTAGGAAGAATTCAAGATTAGATCTTTAACTTTAAATAAAAGTACTTCTAATAACTTTGAATTAAAATAATATATACACACACACACATATGTACAAATAATAACAAAATATATTTTATATTTGAAAATAACAAGTATACATAAAGTTTGTATTCAATTTTATAATATAATTTTACATAACTAATGATAGAGTTAGGTGTATGCCCTAGGGGAACTTATGTAATTTGTTACATTAACTCAATAATCAATCTTGTTCGAAATAAAAGGTGTTTCCTTTCTTTTATATACTTGTTATAAAATGTTATAAATGATTAATTAGTCAATTTAAGTATATATGTCAGAACTTCCATAAATGATGTGTCTGTGATAACAGTTACAAATAGTTATAATCGTAAGTACTATACTATAATATGATAAGCATGTCATTTTAAATATTCCTAATCAAGATGTATCGAGATTGGACATCGATGCATCCATTGAGTCTAGGGTACATTATGTTCTTCAAATGTCGGACAATGTATTACTCATGGCTGTTGGAGGCACTAAGGGTTTACGTACTGACAGTTATTGGATAACTATGGAATGATCCACTTGATAGTTTTCTAATGGTTAATATAACTAAGGTTAAATAGAAAATATCAAAGTAACTAATTTACATGGTTGTCTTGACGTGAGAATACAATTGATCTTGAACATAAAAGAACCACTTTGATTATATTTAAATCATGGCAAGGCGTTCATCGAACGACTATATTTGGGTCGAGTGGAAGTGACATTGTTCAAGAGAGGATTGGTTTCCTCGTTTATACGAGGTTAGTATCACGATAAATTGAAGTTCGCTCAAAGTTAAAATCTTAGGCCATAGTAGTTTGATTAATAATAATTGTAATTCTTGAACCCAGGATTTTGTTTTTGGACTATAAAGTTGAATATGGACGACATTGGAATTTCGACCGTTATCAAATTCCATAAGTCCATAGTGATATAGTTTTAACAAAGAGAATTGATGTAAATAATTTTCACTAGTGGGTGACACTTATAATAAATAAAATTGGATTTTATCAAAAGATGCAAGCAATAAATTCAGCCAAAATGTCATATACTGGCTGATATGATGTGTGAATATTAATATTCGAATTGTTCAGTATTAATCGCTGACTGAATTTACACCTCTGAGTCAAACAAACGAAAAGATGTAGATTCCAAATGAACCACACAATTTAATTGATTTTAATAGCTGAAAATTAATTAAGTTGATTAATATTTATGAAATATTAATAAATAATTTTTATTTAATTTATTTGAATGACATCGGTATTTAGTAAAGTGCGTAAATGAAAGTTATAAATGTGCATATCGATACACTATATCGATGGAATGATTAAATTTGATTTAAATAGAATAAATACTAAAAAGAGCTTTAAATAAATTAAATAAATTAATATGTGCCAAATATTATTTGTTAAAAATTTCTCGTTTAATTTTTTTAATTTCCATTGGTATTTAATAAAGTGCGTATATAACAGTTATAAGCGCGCGTATTAAGATATCGATAGGAAATTTAAATTGGATTTAAATGCGAATAATACTAGTTGGTTTTTGAAATTTTTTGGAGTCCAAATAACCCATGTAATGATCAGCCTTACTTCGAGGAATAAGAGGGGTCTTTTTTCGAAATGAAACGAAAATCTTATTTAAAGGAGAGGAATCAACATATATTAAATGCCATATTTATTTCCTCCTTTAATAAAATTTCACTTCGTCATTTTTAGACTCTCTCATTCTTATCTTATCTTTTCAAGATTGAAATTTCCATAGGGATAAGGTTCAAAAAAAATCAAAACAAAATAAAAGAGAAAGAGGTGGTTGTCCCTAGAAAATTACAGATCTGGAGATCGATTTGTAGAATCTACGAATTCTTCTTCATTTAAGGTATATACTCTTGGTTTCATCTGAAAGGTAATTTTGTTTTATTTATATGAAAATTATCATGTTACATGCCTGTAATCCTCTACATCTTTTATTTCTTCTCCTTGTATGTTTTTTGGATTATGTATAATTATCAATGATCTACTTTTGAATCATTTATTTGTCATCATGTTGAATTTGGTTTTCAATTTATCTATTAGTTATATGATATTAATAATATCAATCATAGATTTTCTTCTGTTCTCGTTTGTTTGATCATTATGTATACATGTAATTTAGATCTAGATCTGATTGTCACGAATTTATATATGCCTAATTCGTCTAATCCTTTTAATTCAGAAAACAATATTAGAATATAATTTTTGGAATCATTATATTAATGGATAATATTACAAATTACAAAGTTATGGATTGAAGGACATTTTATAAATCTTTTAAAATACTTTGAATATTATATACATGCATATTAATTGAATTTAAATTTCATATGTTTTCCCAAAAAGGAAAAAAACAAAAAGAGGGAAACCTTTAAATTTCCCTTGATTTGTTTCTTAATTTAATGTTTGGACCTGTGACAAGCTATTCTGTTTTGAAAGTATGATTTTGAATTACAAATTAGTTAAGTATAATTTTATGTTATTTTGTTTCAAAATATTAATTTAATTTGTATACATATAAATGTACGTACGTACGTGAATATATATCTCTGTATATGTGTATAAATTTTAAAGTCTACAAAATTAGCTTTAAAAGTGATGTGATGATGTTTGAATTACTTTTTAATTAATGCCAATTTCAGATTTCCTTCTATATCTTTCATAAAAATATATCTACATCTATATGCAGGTGCATATTTAAAAAAAAATTGGATGACAAAGGCATATATGGAGGGGATACGTGACAATTGACATGTAAATCCCAACACCTAAAACGTTCACATTTTTTATGCACGCATTCTATACGTAACACTTACACATTCACACATGAGTGCATTTGATGCGCCTATCAAATAAATAAAAAATAAAAACACAAACAATTTAAAATTAAATCAAACAAATTTTAAATAATTATAATAAGATGAACATTGTATTTAAAAGAAAACTTAGAAAATATCTAAATGAATTTAGACTACATAGGCCCAATAAAGATCCAAAAGGATTTTTTTGAAATTTACCTTTTAACTCCGCTGCGGGCTGGCTTGGTTCCAACAACTAATAGATGTGGTTTACTTAAATTTATGTATATAATATGCTACAAAATTATTTCAACAGATTAAAATAGTTTTAAATCCAATTTTTTACTAAGATTACGGCCGAAAAATATTTCAATATAATGTTGTTATGGATAGTTTTTATTAAACATTAGCTTCTAAAACAACATATTGCGCAAAAAAGGTATATATAAATTAATTTTATAAGACATCGAGTCTAAACTACGCTAACATGATGTAATATATAACCAAAATGAGATTGGATATCTACCATATGAAGTAGCCTAAGATTCACTCCTTGAATGATTGAATAACTCCTTGATTTAACAAAATTAGCCTCCTGATTTTGCTTTGATCTAGAGATGAATACCACTTTTTATTTATTTTATTTTACTTTAATTTTCATTTGGGAATTTTTTGGCCTTGGATCCATGAATTTTTCTGCTAGAATGAACAAGAGAGAAATGTTCAAAACAATGACAGTTCATGTGTTTAAGTGGGCATTTAAGAAGAGGAAATGATGGAGGAGTTTCTCCTTCCTTTACTCATTCATTTAATACCATTTCAAATCATTTAATAACATTTCAAAATAAGTTTTGAACATTTAAAATCTCCCCCCATTGCACCCTATATGTGGCCATGCTAGGGCCTTGATAGGCCTTCAAAATTCCTGAAACCACTTAGTAATTAATCGGTTTAAGTCGAATTTAAATATTTTGTGGATATCGTATATCAGTACGTACATATACAACTTTTGTATACGTACTTTATTGTGTACTAATGGCCACAGAAATCAAATAAAATCTAATAATTAATATTTAAATATTAAATAATTTAATTGACCAACAAAAATTATAAATTGGTTAAATTTTGTGGTGTTTTGGAGAATTCATTTTATGGTTATGCTACTTGTAAGTAGCCCTGTCAACGGTATGAGTTTTGGCCCAAGCCCGGTTCGAACCCACCCAATTAATGTGGGTATGAATTTTGCCTTTACTACCCAAGCCCAACCCAGGCCCGAACCGATTACTATTAGGGTTAGTACGGTTTTATCAAAACCCAATCCCCTTTTAGTTTTCTATTGTATCAAAACATGAATGTGTATTTTTTGTTTCCATTTTGTTTGTTTGTACGTAAATATTTTGGCATACTTTTGTAGTGAACTTAGCTACATCACCATCTAATTTGTACGTTAAATTGTTTTTATGTAAATTTTACAAAAATTGCATGTTTAATGTATGGTTTTAACATAAATATTATGAGTTTGGTACATGGGTATTACCCAGCGGGCTTAAAAAGCTTAAAGGGTCGTGCTTGGTATTAGTTTGAAATATCCTGTGGGTTTAGGCTAGGCTCAGGTTTTGATTATTATACTCGGGTTCGGGTCTAGGTTTTAAGATACCCAGACCGAACCCAATCCATTGACTGGCTTGCTTTTAAGTGCAAATTCGATCGGCAATTAATGCTGAACAATTCGAATATTAACTTTCGCATGTCACATTTGCTAGTGGTGTGCTAGTTTGGCTGAATTAATCGCTTACACGTCATTTAGGTAAAATCTAATTTTACTATTTTAAACTGTGCCTTTTAGTAACGATTGTTTACAGCAATTCTCTTTGTCAAAACTCTATCACTTTTGGACTTATGGAATCTGGTTTTGGTCAAAATTCCAATATCATCAACATTCAACTTGATTTTTCCAAATACAAAATCCTTGGTTCAATAATAACATTTATTATTAACATTGCTACAATGGCTAGGGACTTTAGTTTTGAGTTGACTACAATTGAGAATGATACTAACCTCTTATAACTAAGGAGACGAATTCTCTATTGAATAGAGTTTCACTTCCAACGCTTTAACTGAGACCCGACTATAGTCACTCGAAAGATCACCATGCAAGTTTCTTATCATAATCAAAGTGGAGTATCCACATTGTAGTTCAAAACTATTCTCAAGTCAACAGAACTATGTAATACTGTCACTTTGAGATTCTCTATTTCACCTTAATTATATTAACTAACGCATAATCTCGAATGAGTTATTCCATAATTATCTAGTAACTATCAGTACGTAACCCTCTGGTGCCTCCAGGAGCCATGACTAATACACCACCCAACATTTAGAGAGTGCTATGTACTCTAGTCTTAATCGATGAATCGATATCCTTTTGCATAACATCTTAAGAGGAATATTTAAAACAATGTGTTATTTTTCAATGTGATAAAATTCTCACAATTACAACCATTTGTAATTATTATCACATAACATATTATTTAAGGATTTTCTATTTATATACGCTTTAAATTAATTATTGGATAATTATATCACAATATAACATAATATATTACAGAAATCGAACACCTTTATTATGAACTAGATTGGTTATTGAGTCAGGTATATGTAACAATTACATAATTACCACTAAGGCATACCTCTAACTCTAGCATTATATTCCTATTTCCTGCTTAGTGCCCTCAAATATTCTAGATGGAAACATCTTCGAATTACATAATATACCAGATGGATTTCTGGCCTTCTTATTAAAAGAACTTATATATTTCTTCCCAAATGGATTTCAAGACTTCTAACTGGATAGTTTTTAGTCTTCCTACCAATTGAATTTAAGATGGATTTTTGCCTTTCTTATCAAATGAATTTATGGTCTTCTTACCAAATTGATTTTCGATCTTTCGATCAATTGAATTTATAATCTTCCTATCAGATGAATTTATGGTTTTCTAGTCTTCTTAATTAAACTTCGCTATTCCATAAAGTATTAAAAGACTGCTTTTATACAAGGAAAAAGGCAAATGGATCCATGTCTTTACAAAATCCAAAAGGATTTGTCTAAAATTCTACTAATCCAATAATTATTCCAAGAAAATGAGTTTTTAAACCAATTTTTCAAGGTTGTAAAAATCAACAAGGAAACTTTCTCCCAAATTTACAAAGAAACCCAATCAATTTGGGAAAGAAATAATTTCTTGAAAATAATGAAAGTCATCATCATTTACTTTATGTTTTTCATGAAAACAAGATTAAAGAGAAAATCTCATAGAGAGCTAGAAAGGGGAGAAGATACTTGGTTTTATACTAAAGTGTAAAAAGCTTCTTTTAATACAAGGTAAGGAATTAGGCCAGTTCGCAGCGGAAGAAGTGGATGAATTTCATATTTTTTTACCATTTCGGATTTTTTATGGGCCTATGAAGTCTAAATTTCATTCAGAAATTTTTTAAATTTCGTCATATAAAATTATATATTTTATTTAAATTAGTTAAAGGGAAATTTAAAAAAAAAAAACTAAATGTATAATGTGTCAAATACACCTAACACTTATTTATAAGAGTTAATATATAGGGAAGGAAACCTTTTGTTTCTTTCCCTAAAACATTCATCAAAGGAATCACACCATTGATTTGCAACATTCACCGCCATCTTATTCCCGACCACCCATCAACAAAATTTTACCACCAATTTATCATTGATACAAATGAGATGAAATAAAAGTATTGCAACTATCAAAACCTTTGCACTTACAACACACGTCCATCCACTCATTTTTTATTAAATAAAAAGTAAATACCTCTGAATATTAGATGCACTTACGTGCATTTTATAATAGTAACAATAAATACATATATATATATATATATATATATATAAAAACTTGCTAATTAAAGAAGATTACAGATCTGAAGTTACAGTAATTTTAAATATCTAATATATATGAATATTATATTGAATTAAGCAATTACAACCATAATAAATTAATATAAGATAATTATATAATAAAAATTCAAGTTTTATAATTTTGGATAATCTAGAAACATATTTTAGGGTTTAGGAAAATTTTATAGAATTTGCTTAATTAATATGATATTTTTGATTAAATAATTGATAATAGGTTAAAAATAAACTAATTTTAAAAAAATATAAAAATAAGCTAAAAAAAATTAAATTTTTTTATAAGGCACTTAACATGATGACTTAATTTTAAAAAATATAAAACTAAAGTTTATAAACATAGATTATTTCACATGAATTAATTGAATCAAATTATCATTAAATAATAATATACAAGTAAATTATTAGAAATTATTTTTGGTACTTATAATTTATAATAGACATAAACAAATGTTAATAAATTTTAAATCAATGTTATACAATAAAAATGAAAAATATGTTTTAATTCAAATTATATGTGAATATTTAAATCATAAATATATATAAAAACATATATAATTTTAAAATAAAATTTATTTTAATGTTTAACATCATATAACAAATATAAAATATGAGTAGATATATGAACCTTATAAACATATCCAATCTTCATAATGACAACAACAATATATGAAGACCCAATTCTTCGACTTCCGAAAATCGACATTAATACGCCCACTATATCAACTGCCGAACAATCGAATGTCGGAAAACCGAACCCTTAGGGTTTAAGAAGAAGAGGTAGAAGAAGAAAGAAAGAAAGAAGAAGCAACAAAAACAATATCAGAATCTCACAATCGCAACGGAACAACATATAATAGATAAATGAATAATCTTTAAATCAAAAGAACTGTACATTTTATACGTTACATCATCAGAGTCAATATACAACACAACACAATAATGGACAGTTATATACACCTGTCCTCACAATTGAATACACAACGGAAAAGATAATATCATATACAAGTGATATGTTTCGCCATCCAGCTCGCCTCCTGAGCTCCACAGCAATTCTTGAATTCCAGAATGATCTGATAACCTGATTCTAGACTGCCCGTGTAGAAAATGATGGGCACCCAGAGTTTAGGAAGGGAACAATAAACTCCAGGTCAGCCATGGGACTGGTGTGAGAACTTAAGACAGTTTATCTTAAAAAAACAAAGAAATATTTTAAAATAGATCTGCAATGCTTTTGGAAATGAAACTACCATAAGGCCTCCCCCCACACACACAATGCAAACGCAGGATTGGGGGAGATTTCTCCTTATGATAGTCAAACATGCTTGATACGTAAATTTCTTTGATATTATTACTATAAGTGCAAAAGCTAGGAAAACATTTCGAAAGTATAATATAAATCTTAGCCAACATAGGCATTTCGCGCTATGCCTACTATAGCTACCATCTGAACAGTGGTGACCACCATAAGTAAATGGCAGGTTATACAACTAAAACTGTACAAGATACATATTGGAAGATTGGATTTCGAACAAATGGTCAAGCCAAGGAACTTCCCATTGCCACATGGGTACGCCTCTGGAAGGACGCCCCGAGAACATAACCAGATCTCTACCAACACAAGGCCGGGTTACCTCTAGCTAGGTAACTACTAACACAGGTATGCCATCCCCCAGTCGTAACCAACCTTTATCCCGGGATTCGCCAACAACCACAAAGAAAGAAATTTACAGCAACCACATAGGTTAAGTATCTGGGCTCCATACCATAATACCACCTCTATCTAGAAGGAAATGAACATACCCTATGGGGGGTGTTATCCCCAAATAACCTTGCTGCATTCTTCCTGTTTTGAACATTTTCAGGATGTGAGGTCCGATGAAGTCTTGTCCACAAAGCTACGCTTTTCATAAAAGCCACGCTTTGATCAACAAATGATCAGCAGCACTCGGCATGCCACGTTACCAAATTGGGAATATATCAATAGTAACCATCAACTACATAACCTCTGAGCTCGTACATCTTAGAGAAGGGTGTTAAGCTAAGAGAATAAATTCTCCGCCACCAACAGAAATGTATTTGATAGAAACCAGCTTTACATCTCAAAATGTAATTTCAGACATAAAATCCATACAAGTATGTTCCGGGATCGAACGGAACCGAAGGCACTTCCAAAGAAGCCCTTGCAAATCCAGATATTCACTAATCACGTCTGGAATTCCCATCACAAAGAGTGATAAAATCTCTATATCGGAGATCAGCCAATGCAGAGACATTCGATGGTAATCTTTTCGTTTTCGAAAAACATCCGGTCTTCAACACCGGTCTTCAAATGCTATCCATTACGACGTATCACTATTCGGAATGGAATCTATGACCCAAAGGTCCTCTCCCGGCTAAACCGAATAACGAGCGCTTATTTTAAAATAAGTGTAGCATTCAAATTCAAGCAAATCACAACAAATACCCATTTAAAGGTAAATATTGATAGTTAGTTATTTAACTATCAAAGCAAACAAATAAATATTCAGCACCATAACAATCACTAGGCCCTTTTATTAATCATCCATAAATTAAATAACTTGCCAAATATTCACTTCAATTTATCTTTAAAAATATATATTCTCTAAATCATTTCAATTTCTACATTGGAAAACATTTCCAAATACTTATTTAACAATAAGTAATTCACAAATCTATTTATTTTCAATACTTAGAAAATATTCAATATACTTAAAACACGATTAAGTATATATTTTATTCTTTTAAGGAAAACGTTCTCTTTAAACACATTTATTTGGGTCAAAACGAATGTTGCGTAAAACATCGTTACGACAACCCAAAATAAATAGCATAGGGATTCAAAAATACGATAGATATATAAATCCCAATACTATACAAAAACATTTCCTTTCGAAAATCATTTACTATAACAACAGTGTTATAGTCCATCTTTTCCTTATTTCTCGAAAATGTCTATTTCAACAATGAATGTTGAAATCTATGGTTTCGATCCTTAACACATTTCAAAACAACTTCAAATCATTTTAATTCTATTTAAAAGATCACTTCCTAAAACATTTCTTTAATATATTATTCACCATCCAAAATCGTGAATATAAATCGTTTACAAAATTCAAGACTTCTACATATTTAATTTAAAGGATTATCCACTGTCCAAAATCGTGGATATATCTCCTTTAATAAGCTTTCATATTTACTTGTCAAATTCAATTGGTTTTGGATTTATAAAACAACGTTTATAAATTCACATATATATATTTTATAAAAACTTCAACTTATAAAATCCCTTAATTAACAAATTCTATTTATATCTCATTTAAATGCCAAAATCCAATTTATAAGTTAATTACTTATAAATCTTTTATTTTACAAAATCTATTCATTTTATAACTTCATAATTTATAAATCTATAAATTTCATTCACTTATGAAATCCATTGATACTTCATTTTAACACTTATAGAAACTTGTTTTATAATTCCAATATTTTAATTTATAAATATCAATTTTATAAATCTTTTGTATAAACTGTTTATAATAATTCAAAAATCCCAATTTAAAGCATTTTACAAACTAATAAACTACTTATTTCAAAAATCACATTTCGGTTATATTTAACAAAAATCATAATTTTTATAACATAAAAATTATAACGTTTATTTATTTAAAATAAATCAATTTCAAAATTCAATAAAATGTGTACTTTCAAAAACCACTTGAAAATCCGTTTAAATTCGAAATCGTTACTTTAACATTTTTAAAACTCCAAAAATAGGCCCAATGCTGCAACAGCACCAATACATCAACCACGACATCCAAATATCATATATCAATATGATAACAGAATATATCGTAAATATCTGTAAATAAATCAATACCGTTGAGGAATCCAGTTGGATCCCTCCAACCTGTTTCCCTGCATCCACGGATGTTAGCACAATACCAATCCCGTTTCAAGACGGAATATCGCATACATGGGTTTATATAAAATATTATCCTCTATTATGCGGCGTAATAGGGTCTCATCCGCTATATAATGCGGGAAATCAACTGCAAGTACATATATAATACCAATTCCACTTCAAGGTGGAATATCGCGGTATATGTGTTTAATAATAACCTCCGCTTAATATGCGGCGTATAGGGTCTATTTCAATATAACAGATAGCAATTTATCATTCAATCACACAATCAAGCAATTTTAAATCTAACTATTTAAAAAATTTAATCGAAACACAATTCGATTGAGTGAGAAGTTCTCACCTTGCTTCCAATAACAGTTGTAGTGTTTTATTTTGAATAAAATTAAACGTGCGTTTAATTTTACCTAAGATTCACACTAGCTCCAATCAATCCCAATCTAGCTCCATTGTGTAGTGCTCGTCAATACGAACCCGATGCAATTCGTTTCGTGCGAAACGGACCTCGTACGAAAGAGTTATAACTTTTTAAAGTTTGAACGAATTTATAATATATAAATTAATCACAAATTTATTTTATTTTTTTCAACCTTTGAATCTCGGTCGTTCGATTTCAAGCCCCTTCATCAAGGCTGCATGTTACCATCTTCTTCCCCTCAGTATTCGCGTTCGAAGAAACCCATCTCGGCCGCCTTTATCATCAAATTTTCGCGACTTATACGTGCAACGAGATGTCGATCCAATGCCTTCAAACGAACGGCCACTAGCCCACACCCCCCCCCCCCCGGCCAAACACGGCATAACTCGACGCCCCCAAATACTCGAGTTTCGTGCAAGAAACGAGCACGAACGCGGGCCTTTTTCTTGCCCCATGGTCGACGATTCGACGAAGTACCCGTATAGATTGAAAGTACTCGTGATCCTCTTCAAGTTTGCAATTGAAAGTATTTCCTAAAAGCTTATGGATTGAGATAAAATAGAGGAGGAAGTTTTGAAAACTATCAGCCATAAATTCAAAGCCGGCGGCTATGAAACCCTAAGGTTTTGTTTGCAAATGGAAAAAATGAGGGGCCTTATATAGAAAATTATCGCGCATTATTCACCCGAAATTTTTCCAAACTCCAAACGAAGCGTGCCGCCTGGCGTTTATAATGTTTTACCCCCATTCCGAACGCAATGGAACATATATCGGGAGCCAATTCGATCATATTTGAAAGGTAGGTTTTCAAATCGACTATTTTAAATTTAAAATTCACTTAAACCGATTTCAGTGCGTTTTAGCTTGCCCCGGACAAACCATAAATCCGACAGACACGAAATTTGAAATCTTACAATAATTTAACATTAAGGATCCGCTGAAACTGGTTTCGTCGAAATTGGAGACCATTTGAAAAATGGCTATTTTTACTCGTTAATTAAATATTAAAAATATTCAATTTCTACAGTTTAACTTTTAATTCAATTTTAAAAGTTCTATAACATCATTCTAACTCCAGTATGATTTAATACAACTTTACAAATCTATTTTAATCACATTAAACCCAATTTCCAATTATTTCTGTAATTTCAAATATTAAATTATCGATTTAATTATCCAATTAAATCTAGATATTCGAAATAAAATATGTTCGACTTACAAATTTTACTTGTTAATATTTAAAATCAATTAAATATACGAATTTCAAATGACAGAAATTCTGGGTCGTTACAAACTTCCCCTTAAAAGAATTTCATCCTCGAAATTGCCAAGTCGGAAAAAGTCTTGAAATCCATTAACTTTTCAAAACCATTTGTTCAAATTAAATTTCAAATTCATTTAAACATTTTAACTTTTTCAAAATCCATAGATAAACTTCTTACAATAACTTTACTAAGTTTTCAAATCATACTTAGTTATCCTTTCGAAACCAACTATATCGTTTAACTTTTCACTCCAAAATCAAAGTTATAGTTTTCAAAATTTTCCAATTTTCTCAATAATATTCTAACGCCATAAATTTTCAGAAAATTTCGCCATAACCTCCTTTACGCGGCTTGATCCGAAAAAAATGGCAATATATATCACAAATATACATCTCATCAAAGTAATGAGGCATCCCACAGGGAAAAAAGTGTAAAAGTACGATATGTAATCCGAGATATGTACCTTATATATTATTAGCGAGCATATACGGCTAATATAGCGCGAAAGCGAGCTCCAAATGCGAATCAAGCGCCATCCGCACCTACTATACACTCAACAAACAAATGAGAACATGTATATATGCAAGTAATATCAATATACAACATATACCAGAAACAACAACAATATGTGCCAATATAGCAAATGCAACAAAAGAAAATAAATGCAACCACCAAACAACTATCATCCAACAACTTATCCAACAAATCCATATCAAATCAATATACATTCACTTCTCATTAATATTCAATGAATTAGTTTTTCATTTAATCACATTTGATTCATTAACATTGGACTTTACTAACATTCATTTATTCATTTTCAATTGTTTTATATTCACTAATTTACATTCAAGTTAGTTCACTTCCACATTCAAATCAAATTACATAGCTTTCAATTTTATCAATTCAACTTCATATGAATTTCTATACAATCAACTAACAACAATCTAACAATCAATGTATATTCAACACAACCAAATTTATTAAATTTACATTCAACAATTCATATTCACTTTGTCTAACTTCAATTTGGTTTAACACTTTTAATTTCCAATTTGTTTAATATCTAATTGACTTTTCTTTCAATTATTCGATTTTTTTCAACTTCATTAGCTTCTAATGAATTAACACTTACATTCATTATTCTATATCAATTCTTTTACATTCGATTGATTAATATTCAATTCATTAGTTCAATTCAATTGCTAATTCATTTAACCACTAAAGTTGAATTAGATTTATATAACTCAAATTCACATTCATCACTTCACTTTTTTAGTTTACTTCGATACCAAAATCAACTTCATTCAACATCACTTAAGTTATATTCCATTTCAAACATCATTTGTTTAACTTAACTTAAATTCCCACTTATAAATCCAATTCAGATTCCAATTCTAAAGTAAATTCTATTTAACTTTTACCAAAGTCAAATTTCGTCACTTATTCAAATTCATATCTCCTTTTGCTTAACAAAATTGTTTACCCATTTTATCATTTGGTTTCACTTACATTTTCACATTTAATAAGTTATACAACTTATATATTTAAACATCCGTGTTATTTTATATAATCACTTCAGTTTTATTTCCATTTCGATAGCTTATCTAATCCAAATCAATTTATTTAACCTTCGTTTAGTTAAATTTCAAATCGTATGTTTTATTATGCCAACTCAAATTATTTCAACTTTACCAAAGTAAAATCTTTATTATTTCATATTATAAGTCCAAAACTTGATTACTTATATTCAACAATTACAACTTGGATTTTAAATTTTCAAATTTGTTTATCACAACAAAACTTCAATTTCCAATTTACTATGGTAGCAAATCCATCACACAGAAACTCGAAAATGATACTGATGATGCTGCAGTCATCACCCTTATTATTTTCTAGCAACAGTAGCGAATCCAGTGCTTTAAATTCTTTCAAAAAAAATTCCCTTTATTTATAACTCACATTTATAAGTCTTTTTCTTATAGATTTCACTATTCCACTTCACTTACATAAGATTATTCCAAACTGATTTATCTTACTTAATAACATATTTAACTTTGAAAAACAACTTTCAAAATAGACGGGATTCAAAACTTTCACATTCATAGTCAAAATTAATTTTTATTTACAACTCATATTTATAAATATATTCATAGAGTTTCACTTCTTATATATATATATATAAGATTATTTCACAATTGTAAATCACATTAATTATAATTCCATACTTAATAATTCATTTGCTTATACAATTATTCTTTTACAATTGTTGTTTTTATTTAGATTATTCAAACATCTTTTAATTAACTTATATATATTCTTACATTTTCAACAACCAAAACATCAATTTATATACACTTTAGTAATTTCTGAAAAATTATTTCCTTTATATGTAAAATATAATCGAGGTAAAATTATTTCAACCAAAACATCAATGTTTAGAAATCCCTATCGATAATATGGCGTCCCATATACCGACCAGAATTCACAAACAGCTCAACGGATAAGCAAACATAATATAAAACATTTTTATATTCACTAACAAATACGCGCTCATATCTATTATTACACTCACACTCATTTTAGAGTACTACTGACTCTATATCTAATGAGTAATTCCCAACAGAGCCAAGGTTGTCGCTTAACCAAATGCTCTGATACCACTTGTGAAGACCCGATTCTTCGACTTCCGAAAATCGATATTAATACGTCCACTGTATCAACTGCCGAACAATCGAATGCCGGAAAGCCGAACCCTTAGGTTTTAAGAAGAAAAGGTAGAAGAAGAAAGAAAGAAGAAGCAGCAGAAACAATATCAGAATCTCACAATCACAGCGGAACAACATATAATAGATAAATGAATAATCTTTAAATCAAAAGAACTGTACATTTTATACATTACATCATCAGAGTCAACATACAACACAACACAATAATGGACAGTTATATACACCTGTCCTCACAACTGAATACACAGCGGAAAAGATAATATCATATACAAATGATATGTTTCGCCATCCAGCTCGCCTCTTGAGCTCCACAGCAATTCCTGAATTCTAGAATGATCTGATAACCTGACTCTAGGCTGCCCGTGTAGAAAATGATGGGCACCCAGAGTTTAGGAAGGGAACAATAAACTCCAGGCCAGTCATGGGACTGGTGTGAGAACTTAAAACAGTTTATCTTAAAAAAACAAAGAAATATTTTAAAATAGATCGGCAATGCTTTTGGAAATGAAACTACCATAAGGCCTCCCGCCACACACACAATGCAAACGCAGAATTGGAGGAGATTTCTCCTTATGATAGTTAAAAATGCTTGATACGCAAATTTCTTTGATATTATTACTATAAGTGCAAAAGCTAGGAAAACATTTTGAAAGTATAATATAAATCTTAGCCAACATAGGCATTTCGCACTATGCCTACTATAGCTACCATCTAAACAGTGGTGACCACTATAAGTAAATGGCAGGTTATACAACTAAAATCGTACAAGGTACATATTGGAAGATTGGATTTCCAATAAATGGTCAGGCCAAGGAACTTTCCATTGCCACATGGGTACGCCTCTGGAAGGACGGCCCGAGAACCTAACCGGATCTCTGCCAACACAAGGCTGGGTTACCTCTAGCTAGGTAACTACTGACACGAGTATGCCATCCCCCGGTCGTAACCAACCTTTATCCCGGGATTCACCAACAACCACAAAGAAATAAATTTGCAGCAACCACATAGGTCTAGTATTTGGGCTCCATACCATAATACCACCTCTATCCAGAAGGAAATGAACATACCCTATGGGGGCGCTATCCCCAAATAACCTTGCTGCATTCTTCCTGTGACCATTTCCGAGGTGTGAGGTCCGACGAAGTCTCGTCCACAAAGCTACGCTTTTCATAAAAGCCACGCTTTGATCAACAAATGATCAGCAACACTCAGCATGCCACGTTACCAAATTGGGAATATATCACTAGTAACCATAAACTACATAACCTCTGAGCTCGTACGTTTCAGAGAAGGGTGTTAAGCTAAGAGAATAAATTCTCCGCCACCAACAGAAATGTATTTGATAGAAACCAGCTTTACATCTCAAAATGTAATGTCAGACATACAATCCATACAAGTCTGTTCCGGGATCGAACGGTACTGAAGGCACTTCTAAAGAAGCCCTTGCAAATCCGGATATTCACTAATCACGTTCGGAATTCCCATCACAAAGGGTGATAAAATCTCTATATCGGGGATCAGCCGATGCAGAGACATTCGATGGTAATCCTTCCATTTTCCATTACGATGTATCACTATTCGGAATGTGATTTATGACCCAAAGGTCCTTTTCCGGCTAACCGAATAACGAGCGCTTATTTTAAAATAAGTGTAGCATTCAAATTCAATCAAATCACAACAAATACCCATTTAAAGGTAAATATTGATAGTCGGTTATTTAACTATCAAAGCAAACAAACAAATATTCAGCACCATAACAATCACTAGGCCCTTTTATTAATCTTCCATAAATTAAATAACTTGCCAAATATGCACTTCAACTTATCTTTAAAAATATACATTCTCTAAACCATTTCAATTTCTACATTGGAAAACATTTCCAAATACTTATTTAACAATAAGTAATTCACAAATCTATTTATCTTCAATACTTAGAAAATATTCAGTATACTTAAAACACGATTAAGTATATATTTTATTCTTTTAAGGAAAACATTCTCTTTAAACACATTTATTTGGGTCAAAACGAATGTTGCGTAAAACATCATTACGACAACCCAAAATCAATAGCATAGGGATTCAAAAATATGATAGATATATAAATCCCAATACTATACAAAAACATTTCCTTTCGAAAATCATTTACTATAACAACAGTGTTATAGTTCATCTTTTCCTTATTTCTCAAGAACGTCTATTTCAACAATGAATGTTGAAATATATGGTTTCGATCCTTAACACATTTTAAAAGAACTTCAAATCGTTTCAATTCTATTTAAAAGATCACTTCCTAAAACGTTTCTTTAATATATTATTCACCGTCCAAAATCGTGAATATAAATCGTTTACCAAATTCAACACTTCTACATATTTAATTTAAAGGATTATCCACTATCCAAAATCGTGGAAATATCTTCTTTAATAAGCTTTCATATTTACTTATCAAATTCAATTGGTTTTGGATTTATAAAACAAAGTTTATAAATTCACGTATATACATATTTTATAAACACTTCAACTTATAAAATCCCTTAATTAACAAATTCTATTTATATCTCATTTAAGTGCCAAAATCCAATTTGTAAGTTAATTACTTATAAATCTTTTATTTTACAAAATCTATTCATTTTATAACTTCACAGTTTATAAATCTATAAATTTCATTCACTTATGAAATTCATTGATACTTCATTTTAACACTTATAAAAACTCGTTTTATAATTCCAATATTTTAATTTATAAATATCAATTTTATAAATCTTTTATATAAACCGTTTATAATAATTCAAAAATCTCAATTTAAACCATTTTACAAATTAATCAACTACTTATTTCAAAAATCACATTTCGGTTATATTTCACAAAAATCATAATTTTTATAACATAAAAATTATAACGTTTATTTATTTAAAATGAATTAATTCCAAAATTCAATAAAACGTATACTTTCAAAAATCACTTGAAAATCCTTTTAAATTCGAAATCGTTACTTTAACATTTTTAAAACTCCAAAAATAGGCCCAATTCTGCAACAGCACCAATACATCAACCACGGCATCCAAACATCATATATCAATATGATAACAGAATATATCGCAAATATCTGTAAATAAATCAATACTGTTGAGGAATTCAGTTGGATCCCTCCAACCAATTTCCCTGCATCCATAGATGTGAGCACAATACCAATCTCGTTTCAAGACGGAATATCGCGGTACATGGGTTTATATAAAATATTATCCGCTATTATACGGCGCAATAGGGTCTCATCCGCTATATAATGCGGGAAATCAACTCCAAGTACATATATAATACCAATTCCACTTTAAGGTGGAATATCGCGGTATATGTGTTTAATATAATAACCTCCGCTTAATATGCGGCGTATAGGGTCTATTTCAATACAACAGATAGCAATTTATCATTTAATCACACAATCAAGCAATTTTAAATCTAACTATTTAAAATTTTAAATCGAAACGCAATTCGACTGAGTGAGAAGTTCTCACCTTGCTTCCAATAACAGTTGCAGTGTTTTATTTCGAATAAAATTAAACGTGCGTTTAATTTTACCTAAAATTCACACTAGCTCCAATTAATCCCAATCCAGCTCCATTGCGTAGTGCTCGTCAATACGAACCCGACGCAATTCGTTTCGTGCGAAACGAACCTCGTATGAAAGAGTTATAGCTTTTTAAAGTTTGAACGAATTTATAATGTATAAATTAATCACAAATTTATTTTATTTTTTTCAACCTTTGAATCTCGGCCATTCGATTTCAAGCCCCTGTATCAAGGCCGCACGTTACCATCTTCTTCCCCTCAGTATTCGCGTTCGAAGAAACGCATCTCGGCCGCCTTTATCATCAAATTTTCGCGGCTTATACGTGCAACGAGATGTCGATCCAATGCCTTCAAACGAACGGCCACTAGCCCACACCCCCCCCCCCCCGGGCCAAACGCGGCAGAACTCGGCGCCCCCAAATACTCGAGTATCGTGCAAGAAACGAGCACGAACATGGGCCTTTTTCTTGACCCATGGTCGACGATTCGACGAAGTACCCGTATGGATTGAAAGTACTCGTGATCCTTTTCAAGTTTGCAATTGAAAGTATTTCCTAAAAGCTTATGTATTGAGATAAAATAGAGGAGGAAGTTTCAAAAAATATTGGCCATACATTCAAAGTCGGCGGCTATGAAACCCTAAGGTTTTGTTTGCAAATGGAAAAAATGATGGGCCTTATATAAAAAATTATCGCGCACTTTCACCCGAAATTTTTCTGAACTCCAAACATAGCGTGCCGCCTGGCGTTTATAATGTTTTACCCCCATTCCGAACGCAATGGAATATATATATCGGGAGCCAATTCGATCATATTTGAAAGATAGGTTTCAAATCAACTATTTTAAATTTAAAATTCACTTAAACCGATTTCAGTGCGTTTTAGCTTGCCCTGGACAAACCGTAAATCCGATTGACACGAAATTTGAAATCTTACAATAATTTAACATTACAGATCTGTTGAAACTAGTTTCGTCGAAATCCAAGACTATTTGAAAAATGGCTATTTTTACTCGTTATAATATTCAATTTCTACAATTTAACTTTTAATTCAATTTTAAAAGTTCTATAACATCATTCTAATTCCAATATGATTTAATACAACTTTACAAATCAATTTTAATTACATTAAACCCAATTTCCAATTATTTCTGTAATTTCAAATATTAAATTATCGATTTAATTATCCAATTAATCTAGATATTCGAAATAAAATTTATTCGATTTACAAATTTTACTTGTTAATATTAAAAATCAATTAAATATACGAATTTCAAATAACAGAAATTCTGGGTTGTTACACAATACATACAGAAATCTCACATAACTAATGAAATAACAATAATCTAATTTATGTACATAAGATTAAATGATTAAAAAATCTTAAAACCATAATAATATGATTAACATATAGAAATATATTACCCAGAACAGATGCCCTAAAGCCCACTTTGAAATAATGAGTTCTCTTTCTCTAAAACTCTTTGATTCGTGAGATTGCTAATCTAGAATCAACGACCGCTCACTATTAAATAGCTTTGTTTTTAATTTGAATTGGAATTGAGATTTTGGGATAGTTTTAGAGGATAGTTGCTGCCATTAAATAAAGAATAAGAAGGTGGGGGCTCCAAAAATGAATTAGATTGTGATTAGGGTTTTGAGATTAGTATTTATATGAGTTGGATAAGAGAGCAAACTGTGATCTCAACTATACATCTCTAAACCCAATTGCACACATAGTACCCACCCCTTCCCCTTGCTTGGCCAGCCGCCTATCACTCTTAACCCAAATTAAATATACATAATTATATTTAAATTAATATGTTATCGATATCTCATATCGATCAATATATTTATAACTTTTATAAATATATGCAACAATTTATTTCTCAAATCATATCCAAATTTTATAATTAATACTTAATAAGTATTAATTAGTTTAATTAATTTATAACAATTATAAACTAATTAAAATGTTTGGTCAAAAGAGAATTCATCATCTCGGTTGTGTGACTCTTAGGTGTAAATTTAATTGGTAATTAACATCAAACTATTCGAATGTTAATGTTCACACTTCATTTAACAAGTGATGTGATATTATGGCCAAATTTATTGCTTACTCAACTTTGACAAAATCTGATTTCACATTATTAAGCGTTACCCAGTAGGGATAATTATTTACATCAATTCTCTTCGTCAAACTATATCACTTTGGACTTATTGAATTTGGTAATGGTCAAAATTCCAACATCGTCCACATTCAACTCTATAGTCCAAACACGAAGTCCTTGGTTCAATGATAACAATTATTTTGAAAAGCAAAGAGCTATAAGCTCATATTATTGACTAATATCAAATTACAACTCACACTTACAAACCCAAGGTACAACACTAATACAACACATACACTACAGGCACTGAAACACAATACAACACAACCTACAGGCACTGAAACAAAAGAAAAACACATACACCACAATACCCACTTTGTCAATAATAATTATAGAACTGACAACCAATTACCACCACCCTTATTCATAAACATGGATTATAAAGTTTCAAGAAACAACTCTGAACCAACGATCAGTTACAACATCAACCTGAAGACAGACTTCAATATTATCACATGCTAGGAAACCAGCAATCATCAAACTTCCACATCAAACAGAGGTTTTAAAATGGAATTCAGGGAGTAGGCATTTCATCAGTAACAACTTGATTTTATTTCATAAAGAATACTGCCATGTATCAAGTTATAGAGTTGAGAAGCATTTTTAACATCAATTCCAAAAACTCTATTATTTCTCTCAGACCACACTGCATGTATCAACTTCTTGAGCAACTTTAGGAGCATAAAAGTCTTTCTTGTTTTCCATCTAGTAGCTTTGAAGACATTAAACCATTCAATAGCACTAACAGTAGAAGGTCTATAGTATCCACCATTGGACAAAAGCTTAAACCAAATTTGATATACAAAAGAACATTCAAAAAACAGATGAGTATTTGTTTCCTTATCAGCTCTGCATAAAACACAGGTATCTTCTGATATTAAACCCAATCTACACAGTTTTTCTTTAGTATTCAATGCATTTGCCATCACCTTCCATAAAAGTAAATTCTCTTTAGCACTTCCTCCACATTTCCAAATTCTTGAATACCAAGGAAAATATGAACCAACTCCAGATAGAGATTTGTATACAAGTTTAATAGAATGTGGCTTTCCTTTATCAGACCAAATAAGGAAATTATCATTGTTGATAATTTGATTGTTAGTAATAACATTCCAGAGCTTCCTGAGAAGACAAGAACTAGAGTATGGTAAAACAATATTATCATCATGGATAAACTCATCAACTATAGCTGAATCAGAGATGCCAGAGTTTCTTCTGAGATTATAATCCACAACAGAACTTAAAATTAAACCTTTCCTAGCCCAAGGAGAATGCCAGAATGAGAGTCCTTTAATTTGTGTATAGTTACATTGTAAAAAGGGGATAAATGTTTGCCTAAGCTTAAGAATACTTCTCCAACTCCAGCTGCAGTTCTGTGGAATTTCCATAGTCCAAAAATTCTTATGACCAATCAAATGATGGTTAACCCATTGAGACCATAAGCTTTTATCAGATTGAAAAATTTTGTTGAAGTAAACTGATATTGCAGCCTTATTCCAAAGAAAGATGTTAGTTATACCAAGACCACCATTCTTCTTAGTTTCAAACAGTTTGTAAAATGAGATTGGGATTAATTTCTTGGAAAAAGGGTCTCCATGCCATAGAAATTTATTAAGAGCACTAGAAATCATTTCAATCAGTTTAACAGGAAGAATGTAATGCCTTGTCCAGTAGTTGGTCATGGCAACAGCAATGGATTGAATAATTGTTAATCTACCTGCTTGAGAAAGTTTGTCAATGGGCCAAACAGTAAGCTTTTCAATGATCTTCTCAAAAAGAGGTAAGCAATTATGCTTTGTAATTCTTGAACTCAATATTGGTAAACCCAAATAAAAGGAATTCTTTGGTAATTCAAGCAATCCAGAAAAATCAATGATATCTTTCTTCTGAGATGAATTTAAGCCAGCAATGTAGATATTTGATTTCTGAAGATTTATTTGTAATCCAGTAATAGAATGGAAAAGATCAAGAGATGAAGTAATAGATTGAATATTTTGGAAAGTGGGTTTTGTGAAGATAATAAGGTCATCAGCAAAAAGCAAATGAGTGATTAATGGATTATTACATTTGGGATGTAGTTGTAACTTATTTTTAACAACCAGATCTTTCAATAGAGAATTTAAAAGCTCCATGACTAATATGAACAAGTAAGCTGAAATTGGATCACCTTGTCTTACACCTTGTTTGCCTTTGAAATAACCATACAAACCACCCTCTCTAGTAATAGAATACCTAGGTGATGAAATACATGAGTAGATCCATGCCAAAAAAGGTTTGGGGAAATTCATTCTGGACATAATAGCTAAAATAGAAGGCCAAGCAATGGAATCAAATGCTTTTTTAATGTCAAGTTTAAGCATGCATCTTGGAGAAATATTTGATCTCTCATATCCATACAACAATTCTTGTGTCAAAAGAATATTATCACTTATTGATCTACCAGATATATAAGCAGCTTGGTTATTTGAGATTATAGAAGGTAAAACAGCTTGCAATCTATTTGACAAAATTTTTGAGATTATTTTGTAGATGATATTGCAACAAGATATAGGCCTGAAATCTGAAACAGCAGATGGATTAATTTTTTTGGGAACCAGAGTGATAGCTGTTGCAGCAAGACAATCAGGGAATTTGTTTTGCAGGAAAAAATATTGAATGGCTTTAATAATATCAGATCCAACTATATTCCAACTTTTTTGAACAAAATGAGCATTAAATCCATCAGGTCCTCCACAACTATTAGAATCCAGGCTAAAAACAGCAGATTCAATTTCATTTTGAGAAATTGCAGTAATCAAATCATTTGATTGAGAAATAGTAATTGTAGGGAGATTAATATGAAATAGAGGATTAATATCAGGAGTGAATAAATTGGATGGAGCCAGAATGGATTTGAAGTACTGAACAAAAGCCTCATTGATTCCCTCAAAAGTATTAACCATGTCACCAAACATATTCTTGATCTGATGAATACATTCATGATTCCTTTTTACTTTAATAAAATTATGATAGTACCTAGTATTCCTATCAGCCTCCTTCTCCATTCTCAAGTGAATCTTTTGTCTAAGTGAAGAGACTTCCTTTTGAATAGCATTGTCTAGAGAATTTTTTAATTGTGATTCCAAATGAATTAAGGAAATATCAAATGGTCTCTCGGACAACATAGTTTGAATTCTATGAAGCTCATTTCTAATTTGAGTGGAAAGATTAAAATCCTTACCAAAAATGGTAGCAGACCACTTCCTAAGATGAAATTTAAGAGCCTTCAATTTGAAAGTAATATTTGACAGAGGATCCCTTCCAAATTGTAAGTTCCACACCACTCCTATTATTAGACCATGTAAAGTCAGGACCAATGCTTTTTGCAGATAAAAGATTAGATTGAATTAGTGCACTGTTTAATGGAGAAATGTCTTTAAGAGATAAAGGGGTGCCACCAAGTTTCTGATTACTAGCATACATGGAATTGAAATCACCACCAATCAGCCATGGAGTAGTATCTGATTTTAAAGAAGGAAGGAAATTAAGAAAATCTTGTCTTAAAGATAAAGAGTTGTGAGCATAGACAGAAGTAAGATGAAAAGAAACATTTGAAGGCAAGTGCAAACAAAGATAGTGAATAAATTGATCAGAAGCATTTAATCTGGAAACTTTGAAAAAATTTGGATTCCATAAAGTAAGCAATCTTCCATGTTTGGCTTCAAGAAAATTATCATCATATAACCATGATTGAGCAATCAAATTCCTAGCCTTCAAAGAGGCATTTGTATCAAGCTTAGATTCAGATATACACATAATATGTATATTGTTTCTAAAAATAAGATTTCTAATGTCAACTTGCTTTGAGGATAAATTAGCCCCTCTAATATTCCAAAAAGCAATATTAATCATTTAGAAGGAAGAGGAGGAAAAATAGTGGTGGGATTTTTCCTAGTATGTCTATGATGAGAATTGCTTTTGGAAGAGGATAAAGGTAAGACTTCATGTGGCTTAAAATTTTTGCCTTTATTTAGATCATCAGAATTACCTACAATATTTTTCACAGATTGTGAATCAGAAAGCTCAATAGAAACAGAGGGTGGTGGTAAGACAATATTATTTGGAGGGGACAAATGAAGATAAGGTGAATCAGGATTAAGGATGGAAGATTTAGCACTAAACTGAGAGGAACAAGAAGTTGAAGTGGATGTTGATGAGATTGGAGGAACAGAAGAAACTAATAAACTAGCAGATGGTGATGATTTTCCATTTATTATGAAGGAAGCAGATGATGATAACAATTATTATCAATTGAAATACTTTGCCCGGATATTTTGACTTTGGGTTGACTTGAGTTGACCGTGATACTAACCCTATATAACTAAGAAGAAGAACCCTCTCTTGAATAGTGCTTCATTTCCAATATTTCCACTCGACCCAACTATAGTCACTCGATGGACGTTGTGCCATGATTTGACTATAATCAAAGCAGAGCTTTTACATTGAAGATTCATAGTATTCTCAAGTCGAAAGAACTGTATAAATTATTCACATCGATATTTTTTGTTTGACCTTAGTTATATCGACCAATAGAAAACTATCGAATGAGCTATTCCATAGTTATCTAATAACAATTAGTACCTAACCCTTTGGTGCCCCCAGTAGTCATGAGTAATACACTGTCCAACATTTGGAGAGCGCTACGTACTCTAGTCTTAATGGGTACATCGATATCCAATCTCGATGCATCTTGACTAGGAACATTTAAAATGGTACATTTAATTTTATTATGATAAGTTACTCACGGTTACAACGCTTTGTAACTACTATCACAAAACATACCATTTATGGATTTTCTATTAAATATACTCTTAATCAAATTAACTAATTAATATAACCATATTATATCTAGTATATAATAGAAAGAAAACACTTTTATTTCGAACAAGTTTGGTCAACGAGTTAGATATATCTAACAAATTACATAATTGCCCCTAGGGCATACCCCTAACTCTATCAATCGCCCATTTTCACTTGGGGTCAATTATGGAATCTTATTCCAACTTTTCTAATCTGTTTTCTCAAAACCAATTGGGTTAGTCCCTCTGTGAATGGATATGTTTCAATTATCTATCATGTCAATCAACTTTCTCCGATGGTGGTAAACTATTTTATCATGTGGAATAATTCGGAGTATATCTCTTGACTTCAAGTGAGCTCTAAGTTCCATTACGAAGTATATCGAAACATTGTTATCATATAACAATGTTATGAGATTATCAATATTTAGGATCGGCTTAGTTATAAATTTGTGCACTTATATATTTATATACATTGCATTTATTGCGGCACTATTATAGGCGATGTACTAAGCCTTTTTCATTGAATCAGACGCGGTTTTTCATTTGGAAAATTTTAACTTAAAGATTCTTAACTTGAACTTATTATCGATATATCATATTTAATATCACTTATGATGGTTGAGTTCGAACACTCCTTCATAAGGAGTTTTTGTTTCTGTAAACAATTCTCTAGCATTTCATAAATACACATGAATACATCAAAAACCATTTAGTGATATCAATTTTGATTTGATATTTGCTTCATGTATCAAATATATAAACAGACCACGATTATCGTTGACCAAATAACATGTATCGCACTTCTAATGCTAATGCATAAGGAACTCATCTCACATGTTTCGTATTAAACAGTTTGATAAGGTTTCTTTGCATATCGATTTGGAACATTCCTAGTATCTTTTATACTCGCTATAAAAGATATCATTTACAACCCAAAGATGAGTATTGAAACAACTAAGGTTGATTTTAACAAGTACATCATTAAAATCAGTAATATGTTAATTACTTATGGTTTAGAAATATCAGTGAACCTTTTAACGTTCTTTCTTATGAACACACGCTTGCTCTGCACTTCGATGGAAAATCAAACTATTTGATATTTCTATCAAACTATTTATTCAATCTTGATGCTTATAAAATTATACCTTCATATCATTTCTTAGATCATATCTGAAAACTCACAACCTCTATATCGCTCTCACTGATTTCGAGACACTTTGGTTGTTATATGAAAATAGTCTATTCTAAATCATCATTTAGAATTTTCTGTTTCAGTACATATGTACCAAAACACCAATTCTTATTAAGTGATAATTTTGTGAGTAAATCCAAAATAACTTGATTACGTTGAACAACAAATCTATTACGCTAATCTCGAAGGTTATTCTTATCAACGTTGCTCATGAAATTCCAACTGCATTAGGCTCTTAAAGACATAATCACGGTCAATGGATCACATCCTTTTGGATGCGATACCAAAATCATATTTTGATAACGTACTTTGAATCCCATCGAATTTGCACATCATACCATATCATAAAGTCAATGTTCTTAATGGCTTAATTGACATTTAAGGATTATCTATTCTTGATATTGATAAGAATCTTATAGTTTCTCTTCACTGTGTGAGAATAATTATTAGACACTCTAATGCGATGTCTGCATTTAGGTTAGTTAATTTCATTTCATCTTATCTAATCAGTTCAATCTATGGATCGTATCCAATTCATTTACTACCAATAATTCCTAAAAGAAATTCCTTCATAATGAAGCCGGTATTTCTTGAAACAACATTATTTCCCAGTGCAACAGAATAAGCATTCATAAACATTTTATGAATTTCTTTATTTATAAAATTGATTTGGTTTTAGTTTACAAAATTTATGTTTAACACTACGGCTTAGTCTATAAATCCAAAATAATTATCAACAATATTAGATACTTCTGTATTTACTAATGCATCATTTTAGTTATGATAACAAATATCATATTATAGTTTTATACCATAATAAACATTCATAATATTCATATTGAAATATAGCTATGTCTACTTTATAATCGATACTGAAAAGTAGTCCTTATGTCAAAAATAATAGGTGGTATGGTTTACGAAAATAATTTTTGTACTTTGATGCAATTAATAAGTGTTATGAGGCATGTTCCCACTATCTTCCGCCATTATTATAATAGCATACTTAATTTGGAGGTTCATCGTTCACTTAATATAGAGTATTTATTTTAGATACCGTAACTAGTTTATAGTGGAGAGTTCTTTGATCAACTACCCTAAACTCGTAGAAACAAATCTCATAGAAAACATTTTTCTATACAAAAATACATTTGAGAATATAGATCATATTTCTTATTTCAATGTTAAGTATCTTTTATTATTATTACAATTCTTGTCTCCGATGTTTTATGAAGAAAAAGTGGCCATTCACTTTCTTCATCCCAACTATATCATAAATCATATCTACACTTGTACATTCGTTAATCTTTCTAAGTGGTCAAACCATTCAAAAAAAACCTACTACAATATCATAATGTACACTTTACAAAAGTGCATTCGATCATACTTAACTTTTAAAGACGTCATATATGTTGCGCTTTGCGTAAACTATCAAACTGACATTTCAGTGATCGAGTTCTTAGATTTATATTGTAGTTTTGGTTAAGTGTTACATTTAAAACGATACGATCCTTTTGTAATTAATCAAATTGAATATTCAATCTCGCACTATGGTTTATTTTGTTTATCGGATGAACTAATTTCATCGACACATTGTACATTACGTATTTCGACCGTTCACCGTATAAAATTTATATGCGATTGTACATGGATCAAATATCCATAGTCTTGTATTGAGTTTAGAGTTCAAAACTCATAGAATGCAAAACATGATCTCAACCAAATAAACACCTATGTAATCAAATTACGAAAGTATTAAGTAGCTATAAAACTAGGCACTTGCATGGGTATAGAAACATTCACATGAAATAATCATTTATTAGTAAGTATATGTCATATTTCTATTTGTCAATTTTCAATTCAGTTCATTTGTGTATCTTAATTGATAAACATTTTATTAATCATTGTAGATTATTATAACATCATATAGTATGTGTTCTTACAATATTAGAAAGGTTAAATGTTATCATTTTATTTTTCTAATAAGGCCCTAACTAATCTTTTATGTTTCACCAAACCCAATCGAAACATAGAAGTCTTTCGACTTCACTAGTGGGTGTTAGGACTCGTATGCCTTGGGATTCTAACCTTGAGGAAAGGTCAACGAATCATAGGTCCACATATGATGAATAACTCTTTATTGATTGTATCACATAAAACTCCTAACATTTGGTACCTCGTCCTAATCCTGCCTTTACCTTGAGAAAAGCTCAACAAGTAAAGTGAGACTATTTACTCAGACCTATCATTTCGCGACCGCCTAAGTATAATGCACGTACCTTGAGGAAAGCTCAACAAATACGTGCAGTTATCTTACCTCATCTATACACTATATTATTAATACTACACATAACATCCTTATCTTGAGAAAAGCTCAACAACTAAAGAGTATGTAAGAAATCAATTAATATATAAATGATAGAGGACAACTTTATGTTAAAGATTCATAATCTTCAATATATTATATTGAGTGATATCAACTTATGGAATAATGTATTTCTCATGAAATACTCTCATGATTCGTGTCAGACATATCGGAATTCACGGTAACAGCTAAAGAGTATGCAAGAAATCTATTAATATATAAATGATATAGGACAACTTTATATTATAGATTCATAATCTTCAATATATTATATCGAATGATATCGACTTATGGAATAATGTATTTCTTATAAAATACTCTCACGGTTCAAGTGGACACGTCAGAATTTACGGCATATATACATTTACATATGTATTTATTTCTTAAGTCTATGTAGGGTTTCTTTAATGTTCCACCTTTAATTTATACATTCATATCATATAAATTTTATCACCATATAAGTTTTATATTTCATATTACTTATATAATAGTCTTATGTATAATATTTTATTAGTTAACTCATATTTAATTAACTTTATTTAATTAACACTTTAATTAATTTTAAATTAGTATTCCAATACAACTTTTATATTGGGCATTTCTACTATAACCTTTATAATGTATACTATAACCGTTATAGTGTAACACATATATCTTATATGTGTGCATGTTTATTTAATTAATTAGCCTTTAATTAATTAATTTAATTAAATTGTATTAATTTTGAAAATTAATCTTGTATACATACATGCATACTTATGTTATCTTAAACACTTTAAAATAACATAACATATATCAACATATATAATACAAGTATATAAGTATTAATTAATTAACTCGTTTAATTAATTTAGTTTATTAATCTTATTAAAAAAATTGAATTTTAAATTTGAAAACTAGTATTTAAATAGTTTCAAAAATTTTGAACTTTTCAGTACATTTTCAAACAATTTGAAAAATTATGTTATATTATAACCTTTTATAATAAACATGTTTTTATTTTGAATTTAACTTTTAAATTTAAAATCTGGTCTTAATTTTTAAAATTATTTTAAAAATTAACCCACGGCCCAATTAAAATTTGGCCTTTTCTAGCAGAGTCAACCTTTGGGATCACTTCACCTTTTAAGCCAGGTAGGTATCCAGGTAAGACAGGGTACTTGATTACCCAATTCCAATCCTAGACATCGCATTTCTGGACACCATACTAAGTGCGCAAGCTTAATTAATTAGCCTTAACATGACTAATTTACACCGTACAGGCTATTGGGCTGCGATACCATTGAAGGAATTAGGCCAGCCCGCAACAGAAGAAATAGATGAATTTTAATTTTTGTTACCATTTTGGATCTTTAATGGGCCTATGAAGCCTAAATTTCATTTAGAACGTTTCTAGATTTGGTTTAAATAAAATCATGTATTTTATTTAAATTAGTTAAAGGGAAGTTTTAGATGAATTTAATTTTAAATGTATAGTGTATCAAATACACCTAACGTTTATTTATAAGTGATAATATATAGGGAAGGAAACCTTTCGTTTATTTCCCTAAAACAAGTAATTAGTTGAGAGTATGAATTGCATTAAATGGAGAGAGAAACCTTTCATTTCTCTCTCTTTAATTTGAATTGGTTGATTCATTAAATGTCATTAATTAATAATTTATTCATTACATGAAATATTACTATTTCCAAATGTATTCTAACTTTACAAATTGTAGTTTATAGATGGTGTAAAAAGATTTTATTAAATTTATAAATTGTAGTTTGGGATTTATTTAATTTTGGTTTTATTTATATAAGTATATATACATACATATATGTATATATGTATCATATACATAAATGCATATATATGTGTGCATACGTAACATAGCAATCCATGTAGGGAATAACATGTCCATATACAGATGCTGCGATTTACATCGCAACGGATACATTGGCTCATTTTGTATGCGTTGTATGTTATCAAATATATGTATGAACATATAGTTGTAAATTCCAAATGATCATTTATATATAATATGTTTTATCATTAAAATATTGCAGGAAATATTTGTTTATTTATATAACTATATATTGTACCATAAGTTATAATAAAGAAATATATATATATATATATCAGGTTTAATAATTTTTGAAAATCTAGAAGCATATTTAAGGCTTAGAAAAAATTTCTGGAATTTTCTCGTTTAATATATTTTGATTCAAATTATATGCGAATATTTAAATCATATATATATAAACATATATAATTTTAAACTAAAATTTAATTTAATGTTAACATTAGATTACAAATATAAAACATGAATTAGATCTATAAACTTTATGCACATATCCAATCTTCATTATGACAACAACAATACATTGTAAAATCTCACTTAACTAATGAAATAACAACAATCTAATTTTTGTAATAAGATTAAATGACTAAAAGATTTTAAGACCAAAAAAATATGATTAACATATAGAAAATAGAAAACATTATCTGGAACAGATGTCCTAAAATCCACTTTGAAATAATGAGATCTATTTCTCTAAATCTCTTTGATTCGTGAGATTGCTAGTTTAGAATCAAGGATGGTTCACTATCAAATAGTTTAGTTTTTAATTTGAATTGGATTTGAGATTTTGAGATATTTTTAGAGAATAATTGCTATCATTAAAATGAAGAAGAAGAAGAAGGCATCCCCAAAAATGAATTAGATTGTGATTAGGGTTTTGAGATTAGTATTTATATGGGTAGGATAAGAGAGCAAACTATGATCTCAACTACACATCTTCAAACCCTAATTGCATACATAGTATCTGCCCCTTCCCCTTGTTGGACCAGCGGTCTATCACTCTAAAATGCATTGGTTCGTGAGCCTATTTGACCCAAATTAAATATACGTAATTATATTTAACTTTGGTTGTTATCGATATCTCATATCGATCAATATATTTATAACTTTATAATATATGCAACAATATTATTTCTCAAATCATATCCAAATTTTATAATTAATATTCATAAATATTAATTGATTTAATTTGTCGGCGCCAAAATTGGTCACTAGCATCCAAATCCAGATGAAAGCACTAAATCACGGTCGCAAAACAGAGATACAATGTATGTAGAGAGTATAAATATGAAGAACGGTAAAAAATAAAAAGAAAGAAGTAAGAACAAAGGAATTATACTGGTTTGGTTGACTTTGGCCTACGTCCACTCCAAAAATTTCCTTTTTATTGATGTTAGAATCAATTACAGTTACAATCTAGAGTTCTCGGAACAACAATGGCAGAGCAGCCTTAGTATAGAAGATGAAGGGAAAAAGAATGAAGATTTTCTTTTCTGAATCCCCACATGCTGTATTTATAGGAAAATCCCAAGGTGTTGGACTTCCTAAGTGATATGGGCCCACCACAGAGATAGCCGAGCCCCTATCCTTAGTCGATGCCGACCCCAAGCTGTATATATGCCAACCCAGTTTTCCTAGGTGATGATCCAAAGGAACCCTACGCTTGACTCGAAGTAGCTCGTGCCAAAACTCGAAGAGCATATATGTCAACCCCCTTTGAATATGACCTTGACTCATCTTGGCCGACCAAGAAATGCCGACCCACTTATAACTCTGTGCCAACCCTGAGCCACTTTAACCATGCCGACACACTTTAACCCACAAGTCCATTCTAATCAACTGACCCTAGACGACCGACCCACCAAGATCGATCCCAAGTTCCTACAACCTAACACCGACCCACTTCAGCTGACCAAGTACAGCAGACCCACACATTCCGACCGACCTATGCCGACCCATATCGACCGAACCATATTCATACTCCACCACCGAACCATTGCCCACTCTGATACTTCTCAAGCATGTCGACCCACACCATCATGACCGATCCACACTACCACGCCAATCCACATTATCCAGACCGATCCACAACACCAAGACGATCCACATCGTCCAGAATGATCCATAACACCACGTCGATCCACATCATCCAGACCGATCCATAACATCACATCGATCCACGTCATCCAGACCGACCCACGTATGCCGAATCTGACCAAACCATATCTCCTATGCCAATCGGCTTTAATTCGATCGAGCCAGAAATGCCGGTCCATATTTCCTAGACCCAAGTTATAGCCGATCCAGATTTATCCAATCCAATATCCATCTTCCAAGCGCGTTGTATCATCCATCCGTCCAGTTAAATCAAACCTATCGTATTCCATCTTTAACAACCGAGCAATCGATTTAGTTGAATCCGCTTGTCCACGGCCTTGCCAAAAGGTGGGTTAACATTTGCCCTCCAAAATATGCCTTGCTATTGGAAGGCGTGTTTTGAATAGCCTTTAATCCCCAAAATGCACATTTCATCCATAGTCATACCATCTAAGCGGCAATCCAATCCGTTTTATCCTAGTGCCATTGTCGTATCCTTATTCAAATCCGCATCTGCTCCGAGTTGATATCTAATTCCGAATCCAGTAACAAAATCCTAAGCAAATTCCATATCCATCCGAACCCGTCAATCGAGTTTTAATCCATCCATAACCAGTAGCCAAATCTATGACCTTTCTGGGTCGATATCCAAATTCGGGACTGCTCCGAGCCCTTTGCCAAATCCAAGACTTCACAGGGTCCATCTACCGTAAGCCGAAGTCCGTATTCATGACCTCTCCGGGTTTAACATCGAATCTATACACCTCGCGGGTCGCTTCGTCCTGTTCCAGCCTCAATTCTATGGTCAATGGGTTGTATGTTCTTCGGCCTCGGCTCTTCGACGGAGGACTTATATATTCTCCATCCTCGGCTCTCCGGCCGAGGACTTTTATATTCTTCAACCTCGGCTTTTCAGCCGAGGACATTTATATAGCATTCGAGTCCATTCCATCGCTCTCCGGCGAAGGGACTCATAATCTGCGATCACTGCCCCATCTCTCCGGTCGGGACCACGATTGCGAGACCTGTGTTATTTGTCACATTAATGCAAATCCAATCATTTAGAAGTTTTTTATAGCCTGGGAAAGCCAAATAAATGTCTGTACATCCAAGGGAGAAACCAAAGTTTTCAGGGAAATGAAAAGAAAAACAAGATTTCATAGACTTGAGCAACACGGTTTATCATCGTCTAAGAGCATGCCTAGGGACCATCCTCGATCACATACATGTGTAAGTGACTTAGCCATATCACTTCGAGTTCTATTACTTATTCAAAGCCATAAATCTGTTTAGTTGATAATAAGATGGCGTTGCCTGGGTCTAGTGCCATCTTTGTTTAAGGTGGGCGGTGGGCGCTTCTGTCCCATTACCAACACTCGATTCGTTACAAACTGTTGTAGATGGCCATTCCTTACATGCTCCTCAAGGATATCTTTCAAATTCCTACAGTCGTTTGTATTGTGCCTATCCTTCTCATGGAATAGGCAATGCTTTCCCTATGCCCGCTCGTATTCAAAAGGCTCCCCCCTTCATCCTTCGATACTGGAGGCACCCTCGAGTATCCAAGTAAATCCTTTCTAGAGTGTCAATTAAATCTGTGTAAGAAGAAAATTTTGTCTCCCTCTAAGGCCTTTCCAAAGTGCTACCGTTGTCATTCATTTTTCTTTTTCCTTTATCATCTTTATTTGGATCCTTCCTAGGTGGACCTCCACCCCTTACTGCATAAGCTTCAGCTTCTCTCTCAACTTGTGCATCTTCCTATCTCAGGAACCTTTTTGCCTCAGGATAGAACTCACTGAGATCCCTCAGTGGGTCCCATTCCAATGATATCTTGAAATTCGAATTATCTACAATTCCTAAAACTGCCGCCATCAAAACCATCGATGGATCAGGTCGATACATCGAAGCAACTGCCGCATTGAATCGGGTTAAGAAATCCCTGAGCGACTCTCCTTTCCATTATTTCATTTCATCGATGTTAATGTCATCACGTTCTTGGATCAGACTATGTGGACCCAAAACTGTCTCGTAAACCTTTCAATCAGCTCCGTCCATGTGCCGATAGAGCCACTCTCCAGCTGTCTGAACCGTAATGCTGCAATATCCGTCGAATACAAAGGGAAGCATTGTACCATGACCTCCTTCGATGCCCCTAGCACTTCCATATGCCTCATGCTCTTCGTCAAGTGAACAGTAAGATCCGTTCTCCCGTCATACATCTCAAGTGTTGGATCTAGTGGGTTTCTAGCTTGCCTAATTACAGGAGCAAAAGGACTCCTATTCACATCCTCCAAGTCTCTATTTACCAATCTGCCTCTCATAGCCCGTCTAACCATCTCTGCCAACCTATCACTATCGTCGAGCTGTAGTCCTTGTCCATTGCCTCCAATCTGCCCTTCGAGTTCACGAGGGAATCTTAGGACCTTCTTTCCTATATGAGCATCCATTCCTCTATCGACACCATGTTGTACAGCTCCACCTGGTACTCCACCAAAGATTGGATCAACATGCTCCGAGGGAGTGCCCCCTAGTCATGGTGTTTCTCCTGATGGTCCTGCTCAATTTTTAATTTTGGTTGCTCTGTGCTCCTGACCCCTATTTCCAGCACCTCCTGCAGTTGCGTTCCCTTGACTCTGCACTCCAACTTATGCAACTTGTCAAAGTAGGTTCTGCATCATCTCCTCTTGTCTTTTCAGCATTGTTTCCCTCTCGTCATTGGTGATGAAAATCGAGGCCTGATTAGCTCCCGAGGAGGCCTCATGACTCCCCTCATGTTGACTCCTTTCATTCTTATGTCTTCTTGCCGATTGCCTTGCCATAGCTTTCCAGATCCAAGTCTTTAAGTCTTCAAACCCAAAGTCCAAGCTGTAAGTTCCCTGAGTTCTAGCCCTCTCGATGAAAGCACCAAAATGTTAGCACTAAAATTGGCCGCTAACACCTAAATACATACGAAAGCACCAAATCACGGTCACAGAACATAGATAGAATATATGTAGAGAGTATAAAAATGAAGAATGGTAAAAATTTAAAAAAAAAGCATTAAGAACAGAGGATTTATAGTGGTTTGGCTGACTCCGGCCTACGTCCACTCCAGAAATTTCCTTTTTATTGATGTTAGAATCAATTAGAGTTACAATCCAGAGTTCTTGGAATAACAATAGCAAAGTAGCCTTAGCAGAGAAGATGAAGAGAAAAAGAATGAAGATTTTGTTTTCTGAAGCCCCGCATGTTGTATTTATAAGCAAATCCCAAGTTGCTGGGCTTCCTGAGTATTATGGGCCCACCACAGACATAGCCGAGCCCCTATCCTTCGTCGATGCCGACCCCAAGCTATATATATATATATATATATATATATATATGCCAACCCGAGCTTTCGTAGGTGATGAGTCGAAGTAGCCGTACGCTTGACTCAAAGTAGCTCATGCCAGAACTCGAAGCGCATATACGCGGACTCCTTTTGAATATGACCCTGACTCATCTTGGCCGACCAAGAAATGCTGACCCATTTATAACTTTGTGTCAACCCCTAGCCCTTCCACCATGCCGACCGACTTTAACTTACCAATCCATTCCAATCAACCGACCTTAGACGACCAATCCACCAAGGCCGAACCCAAGTTCCTATAACCTAACACCGACCCACTTCTGCTGACCAAGTACAGCCGACCCACACATGCCGACCGACCTACGCCGACCCACATTGATCGAACCATATCCATACTCCACCACCGAACTACTCCCCACTCTGATATTTCTCAAGCATTCGACCCACACCAGCATTGTTTGCGCCAAAATTGGTCACAAACCCCAAGTATCGTGAAAGCACCAGTGTATGAATATAAATCAGCGATATTCAAACACAAATCACAGATCTAAGCAAGCAACACACGGCAATACAGAAATTATGAACGAGAACACATAGTTTATAGTGGTTCGGCTATCTCTGGCCTACGTCCACTTCAAGGGTTTTGTCACTTTATTGCTTGATACTTAAAGACTACAAGTTTTTTTATAGCGAAGTACAGCAGATAATAAGCTTAAATTCGAGATCAATGGCAGTGATGATGATATGGAGTGATTCTGGCAGCGTTCAGGCGTGTTTTTTCTCTGAAAATTCTCCGATCCCCTTTCTGAATGACCAGGAGCTCTATTGATAGGCGTAGGAGGCTGATATTTCATTGAAAATCCGGTAGACCACTTCTGGCACGTGAGGGGGCCCACATGCCCGGCCTCATGAAATTTGGGCCCACTTTGGGATCGATTCGAACTCCATTCGAATCGATCAGAAAATCCTCCAATCGAGGTGAAATTTGGTGTGGACATTCTTCAACATGTATGCAAGCTTCTGTGAAAATTTCATGGCATTTGGATCAGTGGTTTTGAGATATGATTGATACGAGATCCATGTTTCGTGTGCGCTGCCCGGTTTGAATCCACACTTCACATCCATTGCTTCGTATCGATCAGAAGCATGTGAGCACGAGGTAACGTGGCGTGAGTTTCCTGGATCGATCCTACTAATGCGGCGATTTGATCGAGTCGTTCCGAGGCTTTCGCCTTGTTTACATCGATACGTTCGCATCAATTTCGTATCGATTCAGCACCGATAACATTCGTGTCGTTTGTTCAAGGTCTCGTTCGTATCGATCGATTGTGGCTGGGGATCGATACGAACCAAGTGGTTTTTAGAGGGATACGAACGATATCGATGCGTTGACATGGATTCGAACATATGGAGTGCGAACGAGCTTTCTCTGGAACGATTCGAACTAAACGGATACGAGCTTGTGTGAACCCAATCGATACGAACCTGATAGGCTCGAATGGATTGAGGCAGGGCGATGGATGCGAAGTAGGATGAGATCGTATATAACTGAGGTGAGCCCTTCCAGATCGATTCGAAACTGATCGATTCGAACAAGCAAAAACCGAGGGATACGAATCTGATCGATTCGAACGGGTTGTTTCTGATGGATAAGAAGAGCTCATTTTACCTAACTTGTATCGATCACATCATACGAACTCCGATTAACTTGAAATTTGAACCACTAGCTTCTACAGCTTTGCTTGTCATGTCTTGTCGATTGTGGCCCGATTCGGACTCGGACAAAATTCATCGATATCCGTGGTTATCCTGCAATGCATAGTTGATATTTATGACTAGTAATCATTGATTTTCAGTCAGTTTTGGGTATCTCAATTTTGCCAAAAAGTGGGATAACACTTTGCCCCCCAAAACATGCCTTTTAGGAAAAGGTGTGTTTTGATCAGTCTCAGTTCGAATATAGTGAGTTCATGTTTTATTCAAAGCTTATAGTATTTTCAATCAAGTCCATGGCTGTTCGAAGCCAAATCGTTATTAATCTCTTCCAGTGGAAGTTAAGGATGAATTTCTACAGTCTCTCCGGACTATCGATGGTCACTCCGGACCCTTGCCAAGCCCATTCTAGACTTGGCGATTGAATAGAAAGATCCCATTGCACTCCGACGTTGCCTTCTATCCCTTGCACTCCGGCCCCAGCTAGGGCATATAGCGATGTCTTGGTTGCTCTAAACCGATCATAGCCTCTCCGGGCTCTTGCTGGATCCCATCCTGTCACCCTCCGTTGAAGGGGAGGCAGCGTTAAGTGAGTCGTTCCTGTCGCTCTCCGGCGAAGCAACTCACTTCTTGCACTCCGGTTCAGTGTATCTGAACATTAAGCGATGTCATGGCCTAAATCGTGGGCCGATCACAGCCTCTCCAGGCTCTTATCGAATCCCGATCTAATCACTCCCCGGTGAATGGGAAACGATGTTAAGTGAGTCGATCCTGTCGCTCTCCGGCGAAGCAACTCACTTCTTGCACTCCGGACCCTGCCTCTCCGGGTAGGGTCATACAGCGATCATTTTCATGTTGGTATTTGCGTTTATCCTTTAACTCTCCGGTCAAAGGTTTATTTCAAGAGATTCAAGTTTATTTATTAAATTCGAGTCCTAGATGTTCAATCTCAAACATCAGGAGAAAACTAAACATTGCCTCTCCGGGCAGATCGGTCTATTTCCATCTCAGAGCATGCCTAGGGATCTCTCCGGTTCCCGTACATGAGTAAGTGGAATAGCCATTTTATTTTGGAAAACAAATCTAAGGAAATTATTTGACCAAAGTCCAAATCCCGAACTTGGCCCTTGCCATCATAATCAGTTGATGACGAGTCGTGATCCAGATCCAGGATCATTTCTGTTGGGTGGAAGTGGTAGTTGTTCAGGTCTTACGGCCGTTGTCCGTTCTCTGATGTATTATGGAAATCTACCACTCCTGGCATGCTCTTCCACCTCATCCTTTAAGTGGCGGCATTCATCAGTAGTGTGCCCATCCAGCTCATGGAATAGGCAATATTTTCCTGTTCTACACTCCTGCTCAGTGGGATCTCTCCTGTGTGGTTTTCGATAGGGGAGTTGCCCCCGATTTTCAGTGTAAATTCTTTCCAGACTTGCCGTCAGGTCCGTATACTGTCTGAATCTAGGCTCTCGGAATTTCTTCCGTTTATCAGGACCATCATGTCCATCGTCCTGCTTTCTTTTTCCTTTGTCCACTCCGGACTGTTCCCTAGCAGTTCCTTCGCCGTGTACAGCATTTATTTCTCTCCTCTCGGCTCGTGATTCTTCCAGCCGAATGAATCTCTCGGCTTCATGATAAAATTCTCCAAGATCTTGTGGGGGATCTCTCGCCAAAGAATCTTTGAATTCTGTGCCATCCCCGACTCCTGCTATCGCCGCCATCAAAATCATCGATGGATCCGGGCGATCTACAGAAGCCACCGTTGCATTGAACCGCAACAAGAAATCTTTTATGGACTCTCCGGTCTTTTGCTTCATTGAAGCTAGAGTCATCACACTCTTGGGTCGCGTCACATGGACCCTAAACTATTTCATGAAGCAATCTACAAGCTCTCCGATGTCCCGATTGATCCAGTCTCTAGTTGTCTGAACCAAAGTGCAGCTAAATCCTACAAGTATAGAGGGAAGCATCGAGCCATCACTTCCTCGGGTGCCCCCAGCACTTCCATGTGCCTGATGTATCTGGTAATATGCATCGTTGGGTCTGACCTCCCATCATAAGGATCCAGCGTAGGCAGTTTGAACTTCGTAGGATTCCTTGCATTCCTGATATTCGGAGTGGACAGACTCTGATTGACTTCTTGCAATCCTCCACTTGACAATCCTCCTCTCATGATTCGTCGCACTAGACCAATCATTCTTTTATTTTCATCCGAGGGTTTCCCCTTGCCATGTTTCTATCCTGCCCTCCAAGTCTTGAAGGGAACTCCGGTACACACTCTTCATGTGGCTCAGTAACAGTAGCATGGACTCCAGCTTGCTGAGCTTCATCTATGGGTCTTCCAGTATCTGATCCTGAGGGTCTTCCCCCAAGTCCTTGTTGATTGCCTTCAGGTCCTGCACTACGGTCTTGAACCTGACCTTCATTGGCCTCCGCAATCTTGACTCCTTGTCCTGCACTTGCAGCCGCTGTAGTTGGCCCAAGGTTCTGCGCGTTCGCTGTTCTTATCTGCTCAAGAAAATTCTGCATCATCTCTTGGTGAGTCTTCATCATGCTTTCACGTAACAAATTAGCCATAGCCTCCATCTCATCTCTAGTGATGTACATCGAAGCCTGCCCTTCTCCAGCTCCAGAGGATGCTTCTTGGCTTCCTCCTTGTTGGCTCCGATTAGGTCTTTGTCTTGTTTGTCGAGTCATTGTCTCTGAGTCGAGATCCTTCAAGCTCTTAAATCTGAATTCTGAATCTTATGTAGCGGGTGCTAGTTCCTCTCAATGAAAGCACCAAAGTGTTTGCGCCAAAATTGGTCACAAACCCCAAGTATCGTGAAAGCACCAGTGTATGAATATAAATCAGCGATATTCAAACACAAATCACAGATCTAAGAAAGCAACACGCGGCAATACAGAAATTAGAACAAGAACACACGGTTTACAGTGGTTCGGCTATCTCCGGCCTACGTCCACTTCAAGGGTTTTGTCACTTTATTGCTTGATACTTGAAGATTACAAGTTTTTTTACAGCGAAGTACAGCAGATAATAAACTTAAATTCGAGATCAATGGAAGCGATGATGATATGGAGTGATTCTGGCAGCGTCTGGGCGTGTTTTTTCTCTGAAAATTCTCCGATCCCCTTTCTGAATGACCAGGGGCTTTATTTATAGGCGTAGGAGGTTGATATTTCGCTGAAAATCTGGTAGACCACTTCTGGCACGTGAGGGGGCCTACATGCCCGGCGTCAGGCAATTTGGGCCCACTTTGTGATCGATTCGAACTCTATTCGAATCGATCAGAAAATCCTCCAATCGAGGTGAAATTTTGTGTGGACATTCTTCAACATGTATGCAAGCTTCTGTGAAAATTTCGTGGGATTTGGATCAGTGGTTTGTGAGATATGATCGATACGAGATCCATGTTTCGTGTGCGCCGCCCTGTTCGAATCCACACTTCGCATCCATTGCTTCGTATCGATCAGAAGCACGTGAGCACGAGGTAACGTGGCGTGAGTTTCCTGGATCGATCCTACCTATGCGGCGATTTGATCGAGTCGTTCCGAGGCTTTCGCCTTGTTTACATCGATACGTTCGCATCATTTTCGTATTCGATTCAGCACCGATGACATTCGTGTCGTTTGTTCAAGGTCTCGTTCGTATCGATCGGTTGTGGCTGGGGATCGATACGAACCGAGTGGTTTTTAGAGGGATACGAACGATATCGATGCGTTGACATGGATTCAAACATATGGAGTGCGAACGAGCTTTCTCTGGAATGATTCGAACTAAACATATACGAGCTTGTGTGAACCCAATCGATACGAACCTGATAGGGTCGAATGGATTGAGGCGGGGCGATGGATGCGAAGTAGGATGGGATCGTATATAATCGAGGTGAGCCCTTCCAGATCGATTTGAAACTGATCGATTCGAACAAGCAAAAACCGAGGGATACGAATCTGATCGATTCGAACGGGTTGTTTCTGATGGATACGAAGAGCTCATTTTACCTAACTTGTATCGATCACATCTCACTCATACGAACTCCGATTAACCTGAAATTTCAACCGCTGGCTTCTACAGCTTTGCTTGTCATGTCTTGTTGATTGTTGCCCGATTCAGACTCGGACAAAATTCATCGATATCTGTGGTTATCCTGCAATGCATAGTTGATATTTATGACTAGTAATCATTGATTTTCAGTCGGTTTTGGGTATCTCAATTTTGCCAAAAAGTGGGATAACAATCATGACCGATCAACACTACCATGCTGATCCACATCATCCAGACCGATCCACAACACCACGTCGATCCACATCATCCAGACTGATCCACAACACCACGTCGATCCACATCATCCAGACTGATCCATAACACCATGCCGATCCAAATCATCCAGACCGATCCACAACACTATATCGATTCACATCGTCTAGACCGACTCACCTATGTCGAACCATATCTCCCATGTCGATCGGCTTTAACTCGACCGAAACAGAAATGTCGGTCTATATTTCCTAGACCCAGTTATAGCCGATTCAGCTTTATCCATCCAATATCCATCTTCCAAGCGCGTTGTATCATCCATCCATCTAGTCGACTCAAACCTATCATATTCCATCCTCAACAACCGAGCAATTGATTTAGTTAAATCCGTCTGTCCACGGCCTTGCCAAAAGGCGGGTTAACATTTGCCCCCAAAACATGCCTTGCTAGATTTTAATCCATCATCCAAAGTCCACATTCCATCCATAGCCATATCATCTAATCCGCAATCTAATCCATTTTATCCTAGTGCCATTGTTGTATCCTTATTCGAATCTGAAACTGCTCCGAGTTGATATCCGATTCCAAATCCAATAACCAAACCCTAAGCCAATTCCATAGCCATCCAAACCTGCCAACCGAGTTTTAATCCATCCATAACCAATAGCCAAATCTATGACCTTTCTGGGTCGATATCCAAATTCAAGACCGCTCCGGGTCGGTTGCCAAATCCAGGACCTCACCGAATCCATCTATCCTAAGCCGAAATCCGAATTCGTGACCTCTCTGGGTTTAGCTTCGAATCTATAGACCTTGCCAAGTTGCATTATCCTGTTCCAGCCTCAACTCTCCAGTCAATGGCTTGTATGTTCTCCAGCCTCGGCTCTCCAGCCAAGGACTTTTATATTCTCTGGCCTCGACTCTCCGGTCGAGGACTTTTATATTCTCCGGCCAAGGACTTTCATATTCTCCAGCCTTGTTTCTCCGACCGAGGACTTTTATATAACATTCGAGCTCATTCCATCGCTCTCCGACGAAGGGACTCATAATCTATGATCACTGCCCCGTCTCTCCTGTTGGGACCATGATTGCGAGACCTGTGTTATTTGTCACATTAATGCAAATCCAATCATTTAAAAGTTTTTACAGTTAGGGAAGCCAAATTAATGTCTGTACATCGAAGGGAGAAACCAAAGTTTTCAAGGAAACGAAAAGAAAAACAAGATTTCATAGACTCGAGCAACACAGTTTATCATCGTCTCAGAGCATGCCTAGGGACCGTCCTCGATCCCATACATGTGTAAGTGAATTAGCCATATCACTTCGAGTTCTATTACTTATTCAAATCCATAAATCTATTTAGTTGATAATAAGCTGACGTTGCCAAGGTCCAGTGCCATCTTCGCTCGAGGTGGGCGGTGGGCGGTGTCCGCTCCTGTCCTACCGCTACAGCTTGATTCCTTACATACTGTTGTAGATGACCATTCCTTACATGCTCCTCAACGATGTCTTTCGAATGTTTGCATTCGTTTATGTTGTGCCCATCCAGCTCATGGAATAGGCAATGCTTTCCCGATGCCCACTCGTATTCAAAAGGCTCCCTCCATGCGGCCTTCGATACTGGAGGTGCCCTCGAGTATCCAAATAAATCCTTTCTAGAGTCTCAGTTAAATCTATGTAAGAAGAAAATTTTGACTCCCTCCAAGGCCTTTTCAAAGTGCTACCTTGTCATTCATTTTCCTTTTTCCTTTATCATCTTTATTTGGATCCTCCCTGGGTGGACCTCCACCCCTTACTGCATAAGCTTTAGCCTCTCTCCCTTCTTTCTCAGTCTGTGCATCTTTCTGTCTTAGGAACCTTTCCGCCTCATCATAGAACTTCCCAAGATCCCTCGGTGGGTCCCATTCCAATGATATCTTGAAATTCAAATTATCTGTAATTTTTGAAACTTCTACCATCAAAACCATCGATGGATCGAGTCGATCCACCGAAGCTACCACTGCATCGAATCGGGTTAAGAAATCCATAAGCGACTCTCCTTTCCAATTTTTCATCGATGTTAAAGTCATCACATTCTTGGTTCAGATTATATGGACCCGAAACTGTCTCATTAACCTTTTAATCAGCTCCGTCCATGTGTCGATAGAGCCACTCTCCAATTGTGTGAATCATAATGCTGCAATATCCATCAAATACAAAGGGAAGCATCATGCCATAACATCCTCTGATGCCCCCAGCACTTCCATATGCCTCATGTACCAAGTCAAGTGAATAGTGGGATCCATTCTCTCACCATACATCTCCAGTGTTGGTAGTTCGAAATCTAGTGGTGCCTGATCGCAAGAGCAAAGGGACTCCTATTCACATCTCTAAGTCTCTATTTGCCAATCCGCCTCTCATGGCCCGCCTAATCATCTCCGCCAACATGTCACTATCGCCAAGCTGTAGTCCTCGTCTATTGCCTCCAATCTTCCCCTCAAGTTCACGAGGGAATCCTGGTACCTTCTCTCCTAGATGAGCATCCATTCCTCTATCGACACCATGTTGTACAGCTCTACCTGTTACTCCGCCCAAGATTGGATCAACATGCTCCAAGGGAGTGCCTCCTAGTCTTGGTGCTGCTCCTGATGGTCCTGCTCTGTTTTGATTTCTGGTTGCTCCATGCTCTGACCCCTATTTCCAGCATCTCCTGTATTTGCATTCCCTTGACTCTGCACTCCAACTGGTGTAACTTTTCGAAGTAGGTTCTGCATCATCTCCTTTTGTCTTTTCAGCATTGTTTTCATCTCATCTCTAGTGATGAAAATCGAGGCCTGATTAGCTCCTGAGGAAGCCTCCTGACTTCCCTCATGCTGACTCCTTTCAGTCCTATGTCTTCTTGCCGATTGCCTTGCCATAGCTTTCTAGATCCAAGTTTTAAGTCTTTAAATCCAAAGTCCAAGCTATAGGTTCCCTGAGTTCTAGCCTTCTCGGTGAAAGCACCAAAATTGGTCGCTCACACCCAAATCTAGATGAAAGCACCAAATCATAGTCATAGAACATAGATAGAATGTATGTAGAGAGTATAAATATGAAGAATAGTAAAAATTAAAAAGAAAGCAGTATGAACAAAGGATTTATAGTGGTTCAGCTGACTTGGGCAAATGTCCACTCCAGAAATTTCCTTTTTATTGATGTTAGAATCAATTAAAGTTGCAATCCAGAGTTCTTGGAATAACAATGGCAGAGTAGTCTTAGTATAGAAGATGAAGGGAAAAAGAATGAAGATTTTCTTTTCTGAAGCCCCGCATGATGTATTTATAGGCAAATCCCAAGTTGTTGGGTTTCCTAAGTGACATGGGCCCACCACAGACATAGCTGAGTCCCTATCCTTAGTCGATATGGGCCCACCACAGACGTAGCTGAGCCCCTATCCTTAGGTCCTAGGTGATGACCCAAAGAAACCCTACATTTGACTTGAAGTAGCTCGTGCCATAACTCGAAGCGCATATACGTCGACCCTTTTTGAATATGACCTTGACTTATCTTGGCCGACCAATAAATGCCAACCCACTTATAACTCTATGCCAACCCCAAGGCACTTCAACCATGCCAACCCACTTTAACTCACTAATCCATTCCAATCAACTAACCTTATACGACCGATCCACCAAGGCCAAACCCCAGTTCCTACAACCTGACACTGACCTGCTTCAGCTGACCGAGTACAGCTAACCCACACATGCCGACCAACCTACGTCGACCCACATTGACCAAACCATATCCATACTACACCACTGAATCACTCCCCACTCTGATACTTCTCAAGCATGTCAACCCACACTATCATGACCGATCCACATTACCACGCTGATCCACATCATCCAGACCAATCCACAACACCATGTCGATCCACATCATCCAGACCAATATACAACACCACTTCAATTCTCATCATCTAGACCGACCCACCTATGCCGAACCATATCTGACTGAACCATATCTCCCATGTCGATCTGCTTCAACTCGAACGAACCAAAAATACGGGTCCATATTTCCTAGACGTAAGTTATAGTCGATCCAGCTTTATCCAATCCAATATCCATCTTCCAAATACGTTGTATCATCCATCCATTCAGTCGACTCAAACATATCATATTCCATCCTCAACAACCGGGCAATCGATTTAATTAAATCCTCATGTCCACGGCTTTACCAAAAGGCGGTTTAATTAATTTATAATAATTATAAACTAATTAAATTGTTTGGTCTAAAGAGAATTCATTATTTCAGTTGTGTGACTCTTGGGTGTAAATTCAATTGTCGATTGGCATCGAACTATTCGAATGTTAATGTTCACACTTCACTTAGTAAGTGGTGTGACATTATAGCTAAATATATACCTTAATCAGCTTCGGTAAAATCTCATTTCACTTTATTAAGCGTTATCCAGTTGTGACAATTTTTTGCAGCAATTCTCTTCATCAAAATTATATCACTCTGGACTTATTGAATTTGGTAATGGTCACAAATTCCAACATCATCCAGATTCAACACCATAGTCCATGCACAAAGTCCTTGGTTCAATAATAACAATTATTATTAACCGAACTACTCTGCTTGGAGATTTTGATTTTGGGTTGACATAAGTTGACCGTGATACTAACACCATATAACCGAGGAGATGAATCCTCTCTTGAGTAGTGCTTCACTTTCAATACCACCACTCGACCCAACTATAGTTACTCGATGGACGATGTGCCATGGTTGGACTATAATCAAAGTGGAGCTTTTATATTGAAGATTCATAGTATTATCAAGTCGAAAGAACTATGTAGATTATTCACATCGATATTTTCTTTTGGACATTATCTATATTAACCAATAGAAAACTATCGAATGAGTTGTTCCATAGTTATCCAATAACTATTAGTACGTAACCCCTAGGTACCCCCACTGTCACGAATAATAACACTGCCCAACATTTGAAGAGCGTTACATACTCTAATCATAACGAATACATCGATATCAAGTCTCAATGCATCTTGATTAGGTACATTTAAAATGGTATATTTAATTTTATTGTGATAAATTACTCACAGTTACAACGCTTTGTAACTACTATCACAAAATATACCATTTGTAGATTTTCTATGAAATATACTTTTGACTTAATTAATTAATTCTTTTAACCATATTATATCAAGTATATAATAGAAAGAAAACACATTTGTTTCGAACAAGATTGGTCAATGAGTTAGATATATGCAACAAATTACATAATTGCCCCTAGGGCATACCCTGAAGGATGCTTTGATGATCTTTAAAATTGCATAATTGCCTTTAGAGTACATGTAAATCTATCATAATAGCCATAATTTTAACCAGAAGGATGTTTTATGATCTTTAAAATTTTCTAAAAAGAAAATGCGTATTACCAACATTGACCAAAAAAGAGTTGCTAACCGCAAAAATAACTTACAGGATTTCAAGGTTAGAATTCAGATTTCGAACAATAGACACAAAATTTCTTATTAGGGCATCAAATTTCTTTAACTGTTCAAATAGCTTTCGAGAATTTGAAAGATAGAGGAGTCCTCATTGAAAACTATGGTTTTGAATAGTCGAAAGGATAAATTTGTACGAAAGCGGTATTTTAACCTTCAAATCTCGAATATCGATGATAAATTCTTATACGTAAAGAAAGGAAAATCCAATGCCACTAATGGATTGTCTCATAGTTTCAAAATACTAATGTTTAAAGACATTACTTTTACTTTAAACAAGGAAAGGTTTGAGAAGGAGTAAGTAACCATCATCATCAACATATGGAAAATAAAGTGGTAATGGCAACTAAGTAAATGAGCATGAACCTAACATCAAGGAACATTGAAAAAATTAGAATGACAGATATATATTTACCGTACCATAACCAAGAATAATCTTACATCTATAATAAGCAGCTCAAGAGAAATGAGTGGAGCTGTGAGAGAAAATTTAAAAAAGATTTTTATAAGGATCATTCGAGCCATAAGAAAGAAACAAGACAAGAAGTCATTAGCCACAAATCAAGTCAAGACAAAATAGTTTATACTTCAAGTCGAAATAAGTTCTCTGCAATCTATCATCGCTCCAGCTCAAGCCCGCAACCTTTAATGGAATTGAAAACCGCTATTTGATTCAAAAGGAAGAAAGATTTAGTAACAACCAATTATTTGTCCAACCAATTGGAGGTTAAATCGTCATCCAACACAGCAATCTTTAAATACGACACTGACTTATACATAGGAATGTTGTTGGCTATGGAATTCAGCCTAAACTTGGAAAGATCATCCGAAAATGAAATAGCCAGAGTCTTACCTTCGTAATCTCTAATAGTAATAAAATAGTAGGACCAATATGGAATCTCCTAAATAACTACTGGATTTAATCAAATATTAACACCAATGGCATGTAAGTTCCAAGATATTGATTACCATAGATCGATCTTTACATAAACTCAATATGGATAATGAACAAAGTCATTAAATGTATTCGAACTAATTATCCATAATGTTGGAAAAGAGAATCGGGTGGAAGAATTACCCTTGATATCATGAACTTATCAAAAAATACATATATGTCTAGTCTTTATCAAAAAAAAGGAAACAAACTAAGAAGTAGTAATGGTGAAAACCTAAAAGGAACCTATTAACCGGGTTATTTACCCATTAGAATTCAATAGGTGTTAGAACATCCGGACTAAGTTAGATGTACTCTAACTAGAAAGCTTGAAAGAGCAAGAGGTAGGCGTCCAAGAAATTTCACCATAACATAAAATATCTATTTTTATCGACACTGATCCGATCTAATCGGGTCGGCACTTAAACCATTTGCATCGCGACCCTATGCCTCTACTAAGCTTACCAATCAAGTCTGGTAACATTCCAAGCAACCTAATTTAAAAAATGAAGACTCATTTAATCCATTCAAATGTTTACCCGCTTTTGGACCAGGACAACTTAAAATGGACCCACGGAACTATACAAACTTGGATCGACTTGAAATTTGGTGGAAAACTTAAAAGACATAAAAGAAGCCTCATACCAAAAATCAACTCAATTGGAAAAACCAATTTGGATCGGTACCGATCCAAAATTTGTATTCGCTCCAACCCAACTAAGGTGGGCCCCACTACCTGAGATTCGTGTAGGCTTCACACACTATCTAGAAGGTACCTGCAGAGTCTCGCCTGATTCTAATAAGCATTCAGCGAGTTATGGACGAATCTCCTCCAAATTGAGCTCATTAATGGATCTGGTCCGACCCATCTAGGGTTGTCCCCATCACATGAGATACGTTTGGAAGGCTCTCACACTCTAAATTTCATGTATGAAGTTTCAGATCATTTGATTAAGTATTGAATGAGTTATGGATGGATTTTCTACGAACGGATGAATTGGATGATCCATGAAGACAGATGGTCAAACTAACTCCAATCGACTTAATATTTGGAAAAGGCACTCATATAGAAGATAGGAAGACAACCAAACTGAGAACACTCAAAAATTCGCTGAATATTCGGATAGGTACCAGTCCGACCCAATCGGATAGGCACCGATCCAAATCCTTAGCTTGGATTGGCTCCAAACTTTTTGAGCTCCTTCTACATGCTGAGTATAGATTTTGATAAAGCGACACTGGCTCAAGTGCTCTCTAACCCCTATAAATACAATCACATCTACAACATAAACGGGATCCATTGGACTGGTTGTTGAAGCTCCACCATTGTTAGTCTTCGCTCTTCTTCTCCCACACAATGGTCACAAATTAGTAATTGAGATCCTCTGGTTGCCTCCAAGTACCAATGATCATATCTAGCCTAGGGGATTCAATTATGCTATTACCCGAATCAATTTTGTGATAGCTGTCAATTAATAAAAGCTATAAAGTGGGCGTAGGCTTCGTTAATATCCGAGCCATTATAAAAATCTTCTTGTCACTTTAACATCTCTTCTCTTTTTACATTTGTTTTCTATACTGTTCGCTCTAAGAAACAGGGCTGCTGTTTTCACACTCAAACCAGGGTGTTGATACATTTTTTGGGTTAACATTTTGATGCTTTCACTGAGAAACTGAAAAGCAAGCTTAGATCTAGCTATCCACTTTGGATCGCTTTGATCTTGAAGTTAGATCTGAAAAATTAGATTGAAGAAAGTTAGTTATTTATTGTTTTTATGGTCCTAAGCAAAGATTTTCATCTGGAAGGCTGTAGAAACAACGTTGGGTGGTGATGAAGCAAATGCCCACCAAACTGAAGCTAACAATGAAAACCATCGATCCAAACTACTAAAAAAAGAAGGTTAAATTGAATAATGTAGAAATTATAGTGTAATAAATCAAGGAAATTTCTACCCAAATGGTTATCGTTTGTACTTTGTGGAAATTATAGTGTAACACATATCTTCCAAAATTTACATTATACAGTTGGTATGAGGTGGACTTTGGAAAGAATGTTGTCTTATTTTGCTTTGTCCTTGGCTTGTTTGTTCCATTCCCATTATAAAGTTGGTTTAGAGCTTTCGGACAAAGTAGTATTCTGAGAACTTTGTTGAGCATTGCTACATTTAGACAACTCGTAAAGATCAAATCTTATCTAGAGGGTTTTGAAAAAAAGGCCGAGGTTTTAAATTGGACCATGAGGTCAAAAACTTCAAAATCATTTTTGTCACTAGAAGCCATCCAGGCTAGGTGATAAGTGAAACTATTGGGTGCCATGAGATGAAATTTGAATCAGGACCGTAAGGTCAAGATTTTAGAAAAACTGTACTTGCTACTTGAAAGCATCTAGGATAAGTAGTAAGGAAAACTATTCTCGTGCTGAAAGGAAACATCTGATTTGGAATCGTGAGGTCAAAAATTTTGACAACTATGCATGTAACTTGAAGCCATCTAGACGAAGTGGTAAGCGAAACTGTTTTGGTGCAGATAGGCAAAATCTAACTTAAGACTATGAGGTCAAAACTTTAAAAACGATGCTTGTCACTTGAGGCCGTCTAGGCTAAGTGGTAAGCAAAACTTGAGACCATGAGGTCAAAACTTTTGAAAATTATGTCTGTCACTTGAAGCCATCTAGGCTAAATGATAAGTGCAACTGTTTTGGTGTTGAGAGACAAAACCTAACCTGAGACCGCGAGGTCAAAACTTTTGAAAAATATGCTAGTTGCTTGAAGCCATCTAGGCTATATGGTAAGCGAAACTGTTTTGATGCCGAGAGGCAAAATCTAACTTGAGACCGGGAGTCAAAACTTTTGAAAACCATGCTTGTCACTGGAAACCATCTAGGTTAAGTGGTAAGCAAAACTATTTTAGTATCGAAAGGCAAAATCTATCTTGGGACCATAAGGTCAAAACTTTTGAAAACTATGCTTGTCACTAGGAGCCATCTAGGCTAATGGTAAGCGAAATTGTTTTGGTAACACGAAGAAAAATCTAGCTTGAGACCCTATGGTCAAAACTTTTGAAAACTATGCTTGTCACTTGAAGCCATCTAGGCTAAGTGGTAAGCGAAACTATTTCGGGGATGAGAGGAAAAATCTAACTTGAGACTGTAAGGTTCAAACTTTTGAAAACAATGCTTGTCACTTGAAATCATCTAGGCTAAGTGGTAAGTGAAATTGTTTTGACACCGAGAAGCAAAACCTAACTTTAGATTGTGAGGTCAAAATTTTTGAAAACTATACCTTTCACTTAAAGCCATCAAGGCTAAGTGGTAAGAGAAACTATTTTCATGCCGAGAGGAAAATTTTAACTTGAGACCATGAGGTTAAAACTTTTAAAAACTATGCTTGTCACTTGAAGCCGTCTAGGCTAAGTGGTAAGGGAAACTATTCTGATGCCAAGAGGCAAAACTTAACTTAATACCATGAGGTCAAAACTTTTGAACACTATGCTTGTTACTACAAGCGATCTAGGCTAAGTGGTAAGTGAAACTGTTTTGGTGCTAGAAGGCAAATTCTATCTTAAGTCCGTGAGGTCAAAACTTTTGACATTGTGTTTGTCGCTTGAAGCCATCTAGGCTAAGTGGCAAGAGAAACTATTTTGGTGCTAAAAGGTAAAAATCTAACTTAAGACCGTGAGGTCAAAACTTTTGAAAACTATGCTTATCACTTGAAGACATTTAGGCTAAGCGGTAAGAAAAATTATTACGTTGCTGAAAGGCAAAATCTAACTTGAAACTGTAAGGTTAAAACTTTTGGAAACTATGTTTGTCACTTGAAGCCATCTAGGCTAAGTGGTAAACGAAATTGTTTTGGTGCCGAGAGGCAAAAACTAACTTATGATCCTGAGGTCAAAACTTTTGAAAACTATGATCGTCACTTGAACCCATCTAGGCTAAGTGGCAAGCAAAACTGTTTTGATGCCAAAAGGTAAAATCAAACTTGAGACCGTAAGGTCAAAACTTTTGAAAACTGTGCTTGTCATTTGAAGACGTCAAGGCTAAGTGGTAATCGAAACTATTTTGATGCCGAGAGGCAAAATCTAACTTGAGACCGTAAGGTCAAAACTTTTGAAAACCATGCTTGTTGTTATCCCACTTTTTGGTCAAAGTCAATTTATCAATGAAAGGATGGATATCAAGATTGAAGATCGATTGGAAACGAAGCTATGATCGATGTCGTCAAAATTGGACCAATCTCCAATCAAGGTGGGAACGATCATGAATGATAAACATGGCTCGGTGAGGCTACACTTCGAATTTTGGGTCAATCGGAGTTCATATGCTCGAGTTATGGATGGATCAATATTCATGAAAAACTGGCTCAAATCGATACAATTTGTAACGATCAGGCAGCTCTAGGAAGGATACAGGTTGATGGATATGGATTGTTGTTTTCGTACCAATACTTTCATATTGATCAAAATGGACACGGCTGTTTACTTCAGATCGATACATTCGTATTGATACAGGCGTATCGATTGGATGGATACGGAAGACAAATAAGGAACTCGGTGATGTGCATCTCAAAATTATACTCAGGATGTATACGAAGCAATGGTTATGGAGGCTTAGAAGTGTATTTCGTATCGATCACTTATCTATGCTAGATGGATATGAAAGTATCAAGCAGAACATCTCAAACCCAGAAGGAAGCAATTGCACTAAGAACCGTGTTTCGTATCAATTATGTTCGTATCGACTGATATGAAAGAAGCTGTCAAGATGGAGCATAAAGCATGGATCACAGTGCAAGACTCGTGGTTGTCTGATGAATACAAGATGATGGATGTGAGATGATGGATATATAATCATCAGCCTACACTTGCAAACTCGATCTTGGATCGATCATATCTCACAATCTACAACTTCAAATCCAATGAGATTTTCATAGCAAGTTGCACAACACATATGGAACATCCATGATCGATCGCAGCTCAATTGGAGCAGTTTATGATCAATACAAACTCAATATGGATCGGTCCCAAATGACTCTGGATCGATCACGTAGGTCCATTTGGACTTGAGAAGAACATACCAAGATTCAAGGCAGATATTTCCAGCTCCACACCTATAAATAGCACCTCCATTGCAACTAAAAGGGGGTCTTTTCTCTTAGCTCCTCTTTATGTTCTTCTCTTTTAGCTAGACTCTACCATTTTTTGGGCTATTGATATTCAAAGGATTGTAACTTTAATCACAATATAAAGGAAATAAAAGAATCATTTCAAAGTGGACGTTGGCCAAAGATAGCTGAACCATTATAAATTTTTTGTGTTCTTTACTTTCTTGCTCATTTTGCATTTGTTATTTCCTCATTTTTACTCTCTACATCATCTGGATCTGAGATCTGTGACCGGATATTGAGGATTTGCGTGAAAAACTGGTGCTTTCATTACATTTGTGATTCATGACCATTTTTGGCGCAAACACTTGTCACTTAAAGCCATCTAAAGTAAGTGATAAGCGAAACTATTTTGATTCCGAGAGATAATATCTAACTTAAGCCCGTAAGGTCAAGGAGATAGGAGATACTTGTTTTGTGAGATCCAAAGGGAAGTCGAGGTTTGATTTTGAAAGGACGAGTACTATTCGTGCATTAAATGCTTTTGCCAATTATCATAATTTAATTGGCCTCTCTGAAAATTGCATTCCTTTTCTCTGCTCTAGGATGATCCCTATTTTGATTTAGCCATATGTAATATACGGCTAAGGTTCAATTAGCCAGGCAATCTCTACCATTGGTCCTAAAGCTTTTAATAAACTCTTTCCTTCTCTTCTTCCTTACTCATGTTTCCAATAGTTGGGTTCGCCATTAAAGCTTGGAGACTTCTATAGATTACTGCAAATCTTCAATTAGAATTAATAAGTCTTTAATCCTTCCTATGGTTTTATTAGTATCTTTTACTGTTACTATTATTTGCAAGCATTTTCCTTTTTTGAATTTATGATTTGATCACCATTGTGATACCAGCGGTTGATTTTGATTTGGGGTATTGGCTGACTAGTTAATCCATGATGCTTATTAACTGCTAAACCAAGATTTCGTCCCTAGATCGAATCTTTCACCTACATAGGTTGATAATCACTTTATTAACAAGATGGTTCTTTGATAGGATTTAGGACTTTGAGTTTGGGCTGTAAAACCTACTCTTGGACCTAATTATTCCTTTTTTGGACCATAAGACCTTAAAACTTTTTGATAGAAGTTTAAAAATTCTTATTAAGTACCTAGTTTAACATTGGTCCCCTTTTAGACCTTTCGATGGACAAACCTATAGTTGATTAAGGGAACTAAAGAATTGGATAAAGAGTTATGGGATTAAGGGAGTCGAAGTCAAGGATCCAAGTCTAGAGGACGGTTGGAGTGAATGCCATGAAGGGTTCTTTACCTGGACACTAGAGCATTTGGTGAAGGGGGTATCACTTCCTCTTACTCCTTTGTTTGTTCATACATTGGAATTCTATGGAATTAGCCTGATCTAATTTAGGGTGGTTTGTATAATACTTTATCAGCTTTAGCAATCCTGTACTGGAAGAATGGGTACCATAACATGACTACTTCCAAGATCCATTACTAATATAATTTAGATAAGTCATCCAGCAGTTCTGTAGTTCCCTTGTACTTTCTTCAATTTTGGAAGAAAAATCCCTTAATCAAATCATTCAGCAAGGAAACGGCTACTCACTAGTTTCTTATGAAGGCAGATGATCCTCAAGTTGTTATAGAGCTATTAGAGACTTGTAAGCTTTCAAACTTTTCCTGTTTAGAGTGCTCTTACTTCCAAGCTTTGATCACATTGTTCCCAACTATCTTTTTCTATTTTATTTCTCTAGCTAAACTTGGGAGGGACAAAGCTCCAACTCTCAAGGATCTCTTAAACCTAGGTATGAAGAGGTGTTGAAAATCCCCTCCAACTCTCAAGGATCTCTTCAACTCTAGGTATGAAGAGGTGTTGAAAATTCTAGAAGGAAAAGGCTTCGATATGTTGTTCTTACCGAGTCCAATCTCAAGGCTTATGGGTTATTATCATCCTTGGCTAGGTTTCTTAGATACGATCCCCCTTCAATCGAAACCATCACCATGGATGTAATTGATCTATGTAGTCCTGAAGAATCCACTCATTCTGACCCTAAAAACACCGAGGTTGAAAGACACGATGCTAGCCTTGAGGGTGGACCTCGGTTCTGAATATTTTATATTCATGAAATATAATTTTGTTTATCTAACCATCTTTCTCCTTTTCATATGGAAGTGGCCTCTAGTGATATGCTTGCAATAGGAGAGTTTCTTTTGAACAAGTCATCCTCTTCTTCCACTTTTACTCGATGGAAGCCATCTTGAAGGATCCATCCCTAACCAAGAAATATAAAAGGAACATCTCTTCTGTTAAAGCCATGCCCACTCCAAACGCTTTCGCTTTAGCTTCCTCCCAAAGGGATCAGGTGGACCAGGTGATCGAGGTAACCCATTACGCTATCAATGATTCTCTACCCAATGTTTTAGGGAACTCCCGAGGGGAGATAGCTAATGACATTAGTAGTTTTGGGAGGATGGTGAGTATGGGAATCGAGGATCACCTTAGGGTATAGATCTTCCTCTTTCCTATAACATATTTACCACTTTAGTTTATGTAATAACCTTCTTTTTGAGGCTTTAACTTCTTGGTCTACATCAAGGGTTTTAGAAGATGGAGGGAGAGTTGGAGAGGACTAATGTTGTTGGGAGACAATTGACGAATATAAAGAGAAGGCTGGATCTATGGGGAAACAGTTTGCTAAGTACAAGGAGAAAGCCGAGAACGAGGCTCGGGATGAGAGGGAGAAGAAGCTTTTCGAACTAAAAGCTTCTGAAACCAAAATTATTGAACTGGAAAAGGCTTTAAAAGACTAAAAGGCCAAGTGCTAAAAGGCCGAAGGGGAATTAGCGAAAGCTAAGAAAGGAGTCTCGGACCTGATTACTAAAGAAGAAGCTGAGAAGGTAGCTGTTCTTGAAGCCTTTAAAATTCTTTACAAAACTTATGAGCATAACCGGAACAAGGGTGTGATTCTCTCTGTAGGTATCAATCCCAATGGTAAAAGGGTTGAGGATAGCTTATTCCAGAGGTATGAGAAAATCCCAAGCCACGAAAAGTGTTGAACACTCGGCTCTGAGAGAAGAAGGTGACAAAAGTGGAGAGGTACATCATGATTCTAAATTCTAGAATTCTTCTATCAATGATGTTTGAATTATGGTTTGTAATAATTTTTGATACATTTTCTTTATGCTATTGTCTATTATTACCGTTGACTTTGGTGGTATTTTTATTTGGCATTAAGTTCTTGATAAATTATTTCCTTGCTGACTACGTCACGTCTATTCTGAAGTACTTTTCCCTTAATCATGTTTAAATAGAGGAAGTCTAGTTTCACTTCTCATTATGAAGTATTATGGAAAAGGAGCCAAACCAAAAACTTGAAACTACTAGTGACCATAGGCACCCTAAAAATCCAACAAAAATCTAGTAGATTAAGGAATTTAGAGTTGTCTAATAAGGTTGAAGAGGTGCAGGAAACACATGACCAATCCTGTGCTAAATTAATTAAGTCTCTTAGGCTTAGAGGTACTAGGATAGCCAAACAGATCTTAGGGGCCAATTAAAACTTGCCTTAGGAGAGATATATGAGGTCTTTCAAGAATTTTCCTGATTCTCTAAACTGCATCCGAGAGATTCACAGATGGAAAACAAAAGGTTATCTTTCCATGGAAGGTTCTATGATCCAAGCCTGACTATCACTCCAGACGCTCTTCCTAGTTGCCAAAGTGACTATCACTCCAGACGCTCTTCCTAGTTGCCAAAGTGTAACCCCATCTCCCTTAACTATTACCGAAGGGAAGACTCCTAAAAACAAACATGTCTTAGAATACGTTCCTCAATGCGTTTCGAAAGCTAAACTTGGACTGCCCCTAGTTGACTCTTCTCCTTCGGAACTATCTGTACCAATGGGTAGTTTATGAAAGGATATTACTTTTTTCAATATGGCCAGACCCTCAGGGTCCCTTACGGATACTAAGAGCAGAGGCTTTAAGATAATTTTAGATACTAAAGAGAAATTTACCTATCTAAGAAGACTGTGAATTCTTGTACTTTTTGTTATCCCACCTTTTGGCAAAGCTGAGATACCTAAAAATTAATTGAAAATCGATAATAACTAGTCATGAATATCGACTATGCATTGCAGGTTAACCATGGATATCGATGAATTTTGTCCGTGTCCGGATTGAGCTATAATTGATAGTACATGGCTAGCAAAGCCAAGAGAGCCAACGTTCCAAGTTTCAAGTCAATCCGAGTTCATATGCTCAAGTTATGATGGATGCAATTTGAAGGAAAAAGCTCCGGTTTCGTATCCATCCTCGTACACCAATTCAAATCGACCGTGTTCGTATCGATCAGGGGTCCAGCGACTTCGTATCCATCCAGCTAGACACGGTCTGTATCCATGGGTGAGCTTCCATTTCGAATCCATCAGCACTCCCTTATTTGAATCCATTGGTGTCTCCCTACTTCGTATCCATCGGTGGATAGTCCACTTTGCATCCATTAACTGAGGCAACGGTCACTGCTTCGTACCCACCATGGAAGCTTCTCTTCGAAACCATCTGGGCAGAGCATTTCGTAACCATCAACCATCAGTGGTTCGTATCCATCAACGGTTGCAGTTCGACTCCATGAGTAAGGACTCATTCGAATCCATTGAGTCAACGAAGCCTAGGTAACGTGTCATCCTTTGATACGAACGGGGCGAAATCCACGGGGTCGATGCGGTCAACTCGGAGTGAAGACCGGATCGAGGCGAAGTATGCGCACCACATCATCACAAGACCCCGTGAGTTGATTGAGTCGAAGGTTTCGATTCGAAATGATCGATTCGAATCAAACAGCTACCAAGAAATTCCATTTCGTATCGATCATATCACCCAATCCACAGATCCAAATGCAACGAAATTTTCACAGGAGATTGCATACATGCCGAGGAATGTCTCCACCAAGTTTCACCTCGATTAGACACGATCTTGATCGATACGAATTGAAATTGTATCGATCCCCAATCGATTCGAAACTTCCTGAGGTTGGTCACGTGGGCCCCCTCATGTGCCAGAACGAGTCTCCCAAAGTTTAGGCGAGATATCAGCCTCCTACGCCTATAAATAGAGCCCCAAAGCCTACAAAAGAAGGATTTGGGATTCTCAAGCGCCCGGATTCTGCCGGATTCGATTCTACTTCATTTTATATTCGACTTCATTCATTATATCTACTGCAACCATTTGTAATCAGCAAAGAACATCAATAAAAGATGAAAAATTTTGAAGTAGACGTAGGCCGGAGATAGCCGAACCACTATAAATCTCACGTCTTGGATTATCATTTACTGTGATCTGTGATTTGTGTTGAGAATATTGTTGATCTATATTAACACTTTGGTGCTTTCATGATACTTGGGGTTTGTGACCAATTTTGGCCCAAACACTTTCCATTTCTCAGTATCCATGTAACTCTCTGTGGAATGAAATAGAATCGCCTTTATGATGATCTGCATTTTCTGGTTTTAATCGATTTACTTTTAGGAGAAATCATGTCCTAACCGGTAGAACTAAAGAGGGATTGTGCCTCTTTGCAACGGAGTCTCAATGATAAAATAGCTGAACTAACAAAATGTAGCCCTGGTCTTGGTATTAACATCCATACCATCTCAAAAGACAATGAATCCTTAATGCGAACTGTTGAAGAATTATCTAGGAAGATGTCTACTATTCTAAAGGTAGTGTTGGTTATTGGCTAGGCTTCGGAATATGTTTCTAGTTTATGGGAGTCTACGTCTACTCTCCGATAGCAATTGGATAAAGCTCACCAAGAGCTTTTGGCAGTCAAATTACAAGAACTTGAAACTGAAAATAAGTGAACTAACGAAATTACGGTTGCTGCTCCTCCTACTCGCGGAAGGGGTAAAGATAGAGGCCGTGCCACTATGGAAGTTTCATTTTCTCACAGAATTACAACTGTCTCTTTCAGGTCTCATTCTTGTCAATCCTAATCCGAAAGGAGTTCTCCTTTGGTCCTGGTGCTTGATGCATCAAACACTCTCATTTGTACTAGGGATGGATATCTAAGACATATGACAAGATGGAGGAGCATTTCTAATCTCGCTTGGAGGGGGCCATGAAGGAAGCCGAAACTAGGGTTAGAAATATGTATGAAGGCTTGTGAGACGCCGCCTCTTCACTTTTTGCTATATTATGTTCCAATTGTACTAATGATCATTTTGATAATATGTTTATAAAATTGAGGTTCTCTTTTGTCTTTTCGGTTGATTATTTCTTTCAACTCAAGCCATTTTGCTTATCCTTTTTAATTCTATCTCGGGGCTCTACTTACCCCTTGGCGTCTCATCGTATTGGGGTTTTCGATGTTTATTCTTACTAGCTTGATTCCATCCTTATGACTTGAATGGGATACTTACCCAATGCTCATTTTTACTTAGGATCTCTCCTTCTAAAATTCTAATCTTATATGGAATTCTATCCATAATCTTGTGCATGATACTTCTCGATCGTGACTCGCTATTTTTGGGAACCTAGCAAATATTCTCATCTGATTGGGAATCTACATGGCACCTCTTGTCCATGGCTCACTATCATTGGGATCTAACTAGGAATCTACCCAACGCATGACACTTCTCATACATATCTCACTATCATTGGGAATCTTCCTAACAGTCTAATCTAACTAATAATCCACCTAATGCTTGACACCTCTTGTCTATGGCTCATTATCATTAAGAATCTACCCAATGCTCTAATCTAACTAGGAATCAACCCAATGCATGGCACTTCTCATCCATGGCTCACTATCATTGGGAATCTACCCAACACTCTAATCTAACTAGGACTCTACCTAATGCATGACACTTCTCATCCATGGCTCACTATCATTAGAAATCTATATAACACTATAATATAACTAGGGATCTACTTAATGCATGACACTTCTTGTCAATGGCTCTCTATCATTGGGAATCTACTAACACTCTAATATAACTAGGGATCTACCCAATGCATGTCACTTCTCTTCCATGGCTCACTATCATTGGGAATCTACCCAACATTCTAATCTAACCAAGAATATACCCAGTGTGTGTACTATTTGACCATAGCTCGCTATTATAGGGAACCTACCCAACACTCGAATATAACTAGGAATTTACGCAGCGCATAGTACTATTTGACCATGGCTCATTATCAACATGCATTCTACTTTTCGACATACTTTTAAACCAAGGTGATATTAGCCTTGCATTTTGTAGCGCATCACCGTGGGGGTGCTCTTATGGCAAGATCTACCAATTTATCATTGGGTCATGTTTGCTCAAAAATTAGGCAAACACTTGTTAATCTAATTTTTAGTTTAGCCTCGTTGGATTGTGTTTATCTTGCGACTCTTTTGATGTTTCAAGTTATAATGAAATTATTCTTAGCAGATACCAAAGTAATCAACAAATTCGAGATTCATAAAAGCAGATAAGGAAAGAACAAATAACATAGGGTTTTTATAGTGGTTCAACAAAAATGTGTCGACATCCACTTTCCATCTTATTATCCCTTCTTAGATTTGATTACAAGTACAAGATTGCATGGAATGATTAGAGAAATTAGAATAACTAGGGTGACAGATCTCGGCAGGGTTTCACCCTTTCTTCCCAAAAATCCATCCCCGTTGTTGTTGAGAGGCTCCGGTATATATAGAGTGAGATCGTAAGGTGTGGAGGAGTAGTAATAGCTGCTTGGATCTGGTTCGGTATTAGTGTTTGGGACTGGTGGCTTGGTAAGCTTGGATTGGCAATCTTCATCTTTTGTTGGTTTCGCAGTCTCTATCTTTCTTTGGTTTGGCAGTCTTCATCCTTGGAGGATCTTCTTTGCCCATCCAAACATCTGGTTCGATGTGATGGGTCATGCCGGACCAAATATTTGGTCCAGCATACCAGAGAATGTCGAACCAAACATTTGGTCTAGTACTTCTGAGGATGCTGGTCCAAATACTTGGTCCAGTATACTATAAGGTATCGGACCAAATATCTAGTTCGGCATGCCAATCTAAGTGATTTGTTCGGCATTTTTGCCGAGCCAAACGTTTGGTCTATAGCTCTAGCTCCGTTTGCTTGTCTTGGACTTCTTCTTCCTTTGCTTTCCAGAAAACTAGCCCAACACTTGCCCCCCAATGCATGTTGGGCATTTGCTCAGCATGCTTTGTTCTGGTCTGGTCAGTAGCTCCTACCACCGAATGCCACATCCTATAACTATTCATCTTCCCATCTTCTTCCTTAAATATCTCCTTCCTTCTCCATTCTTCCACCTATTTTCTTGATCAAAATTTCCTAACCTTTCTTTTCCAGTTGCAAACAGCTTCTAGGCTCTTTCATCACCGCCGATCTTCAGTGCTTTCGTGTTTTTTGCAATCCTGATGTAAGTGCTTTCTCTATTCGGTACTAGGATTCGAAATTATAGGGTTTCGATGCTAGATAACTTGACTTGAATCATTGAGAGACTAGAATAGTTAGGTCCTCATTCTCTTGAGGGTGTTCGAAGTGTTGGGAGATTCATATTAGTTATGTGAGTGCATGTAATTATTCGCTCACAAAGTATTCGATCCATTGCCTGAACGGTTTGTCACTGCAGAGGCAATAGGGGTAGCACATTTGTTTGTCTGATTGTCAAGTGGAAACTAAGGTTGGCCTAGATGATCTCATAGGAAGGTACACTCTGGATCGGCAATCGGTGCGTGGCCCTAACTGGTTTGGCATTGGCTCTTGACAATGTCGGACCAAGTTTGTCGAGTGTTTTGTCCATGGGTTTGCCGAGCAGAATTTGGTGAGGATGGGGATGTGGAATTTAGTTAGGTTTGATGATAGGAGATTCCAAAAATGTTTTTAAGCTTTATTCATAATTTGGACCTTTTTGCTGATGTTCACCTCCCTTTTTTTACAGGAACATGTCTTCTGGTTGTGAAACCCGTTCTAAGTTTGTAGCTTCACAGCCTGCAAGAGCAGGTTCTTCTTCTACGGATCTTCCAGCTAACCTCCCTAAGCAACCCAGCTCTACTTACTCACTGGTGGAAGGTTATGCTCCTAACCAAAAGTTGGCTAGGCCTTTTGAATGTTATCCAGTGTAGTAACGACTGAGAAGTTAAACTCCATATCTACCACGTTCGGCATAAACCGTAGAGATATGCTGTTGCCTGGCCTGGATGACAGAGTTGCCTTCCCTCCAGCGGGTATATGGCGTATAGCAAATATCATTGCATGTGTAGAGCAACCCCGCCGCTTAATGCTTGGATTGCAGGCTTCATCGTTTATTTGAAGGTTGCTCTAATGCTGCTTCAGCCAAATTCTTATGCTATCCTGACGTCCCTATATCTAATATCATGAAGCGGTATCATAGGCCTCTAACTCATAGGGAGATTAGGTATTTGTACAACATGAGGAGCTATAGGAAGGGTAGCCTATTTATCAGCTTGGATTCTACACACAAATCCTTACCCGTCCTGGATTTGTATTCCAAATTTAGCATGTTCAAGAAGGAGTATTTCTTTGTTCGTGACGACATTGTGGCTCAACATTCTTTAACTTCTGGATGTATGTAGCTACTTTTCCTTTTCTCAGTTTTCTTTTGCCTTAGTTACTTACCCCTCCATAACTTCTAAGTTGTGTGAAAGCGGCAGAGGACGACGGTTTAAAGAAGATGGCCAAGGAGATATTAGCTATTCCATAGGCCGAGCGAGAGGCCTCATTCCTACTTCATGATACATCCCTTCGGTTTTACAACTAATTAGGCCCAGGCAATCCGTGTACAAGATTAGGCTGAGTTCAATTGAGAGAGAGAAGAGGGCTGAAGGAGACAAAGGGATAAAGGCAAAGGTCTGGATGAGGAGGGTGATGCAGTTAAGGCCTCAAAAAAGCTGAGACATAAGAAAGGTGCAGTTCGCCCTCCCCGCTCTGGGAAATCCTTGTGCATTCAATATGTCTCCTTTCCTAGTGATGAAGAAGGCTTACATTCAAAAAGGGAGAGTGAAGAGGAAGGGTTAGATAATGATTTCATGGCGATGATAGAGGGAAACTCGCGCATCTCCAGAAGTGAACATAATGGGTAGTGAAGGCCCTAATGTGGATCCTTTAAAGGATGTTGAGGCTGTGCGTGTTGGTCTGAATAGGTGGAACGCCCTGATTTGATCCCCAGACGGCTTCCTATTGCAGACCCTCCTCGAGAAAACGTGGCTCCAAGTGACTCAAGTTAGGTGCCACCTCCTCCGATATCCGGTGGAGATGGTATTAGCGAGGAATTCGAGCTTTCCCCAAGTACTTTTGATTACTTTATGGATTTTGAGGCTCTTCTTGAGAATTATTTTTCAACGGGTCTCAGCCCCCACCTGATTCTCAATCCAATGATGTCATGTTGCCAAGATTTCTCCCTCTATCGAGTGGTGTTCCGTTCCAAAGTATTTCCCACTTGAGTGAGATCCCGCCTCGGCCACATGATCCACCTTATTCTATGGGTTTGTAGTGGCTTGTAGTGTCCCTAGTGTCTTAAGTGTTTTTGTTTCTTGAATTCTTTCTGCTTCTCAGTTCGAATGAGACTAAGTGTATTTTAGAGAATAGGACGAATCCAAGGAGGAACGAAGTGTATAGGCATTTAGAGCAAATTATACGAATGAAGATGGCTCCAGTTCCTCCCTCGGTAGCATCTCAAGAGGAAGGAACCATGGTAGAGGAATTTAGAAGGCCTTGTTGGGTTTGGATAAAGGAGAGAGCCATGGATCTTCCTAGAAACACGTGAGGTCTCTAGAGAAGAAGGCCACCTCCTCAGGCTCTCAAACCTCCTCGCATCGTTGATGTCATTTTCTTATGGGTACGGAAGCGCATGAAGTGTCAGATGAGTTGGGAGAAGGTATCGCAGACCCTTCTTCTTCAGTTCATTAGCGACGCATGCAGAATCCTTTCGAAAGTCATCCGGATATCAACCCTGATTATGCGGGTCATCGTATCGTGGATCTTGATACCGGGTTTCTTCTACCTTGCAACCCCTTGGTCCGGGTATTAGATAAGGTGGATTTTGCTAATATGACAACTAAAATGGTTCAGATCACTAATGAGACTAGCAATATTGTTGACTATCAGACTCGCTTGGCCGAAACTAGTGAAGAGGTTGGGAGTGCCAACGTGCGATTACATCTAGAGATGGAGGATCTCCATAAGGCGCTTAGGGAAAAAGAGGCTGAATTGGCAGTGGTTGAAGCATCTCATGAGTCTGAAATGAGAAAGGCCAAGGAAGAAGCCATAAAAGAGGCCAAGGGGGAAGAAATGAAAGTGGTTGCCGCTATATGTCAAGCCCAGATTGATTTGGCCATCAGCTCCGTGGATGAGGCCAGAGAAAAAAATTTGGAGCGATTTCGCTCTCTTAAAGGTAGAGTAAAGAAGTTAGAAACAGCCCTGGTTGAGTTGTAACAGTCCAGGGGTTTATGGCTTTTATTGCTAAAGGAGAAAGACTCCTACCGGGCTGAAGTTGATAGGCTAAGGGCAGAGCTGGTATACTTGAAGAAAGATAAGGAGCTATATATGAACAAGGTGATATCCCTCCAGACTAAATCTGATAAGGCTAGTGAAGTTTGTGACTGTTAACCAGATGCTGAAGGATATGTATTACATGTTTTGGAAGCAAAAGAGCCTTCAGTGGATGGATGACTACCCTCAGGTGATGGCTGGAATTCATGCTCGGCTTATTAAGGAGGCCAAGGCTACAACTGCGTAAAAGGGAGGGACCGCTTATGATGTTATGACGGTGAATAGCCAGTTTTCCTCGAAGGAAATCAAAGCCAACACAAGAGGGTAAGGGTTATTAGAGGAGGAGGAAGGTGATGATGATGGTTCTGATCTTGAGGGGCTTGGTAATCCGCCTCATACTGCCGCAAGTATCACATCCTCCTTTAATTTTGTCATTACTTATTCCGTATTGAGAAGTTCATGATCTTTAACATTCGTATTATGCATGGACACCTTCGGGATGAGTCAAGCCTTCAACGGAGGTTATTGGAGGAAGTGAACCAAGTGGCAAGGATGCCCCCTTGTCTTGAGGAGGCTTTGTTCTCCCCTTTTTTTGGTCTGTGAGAAATGTGGTTGTTTTGTACCTGTAAATACAGTTAAAAACTTGTGTATGTAAAAATATTTCTGATATTTAATGTTTTAATTTATGTTTTTCACATGCTTGTAATTATTTCTATGATGCATCACTGTTATAGATTGTGTATGAATTATTTACGACTTGTTTATTCATTATCATGCTCGAGGATGCTGAAAATCGTAATTATGTGCTTTATTCATGGCCAATTGTTAACGACAACTACTTGGGCTAGTGCTCGTATTGTGAGAATTATTCGATTTATCATTGCCGGCGTAATGTCGATCGTCAAGTGCGAACGACCGTAATTGCAGCCATGCTTTAATCGAGGGTTTATAATCGGTTCGCAGTTGCCAGTGAGCCAAATGCCAATAACGAGCTACCTAGGCTATGAATCATTCTAGATCTATAGCTTATAATCGATTCATCGTTGCCATCCTAGGGTTGTCGATCGTTAGCAATGAATTGCCTAGGCTTAATTCGTGCCCTTGATCATGGCAATCTCATTTTCATTAATACCGACGAGTGTCTGCGATCACTGATAATAGGTCGTTGAATGAAAGAGTACATAATTAATATAATTAAGTCAAGACACCAAGATTTTTATAGTGTTTCGGCTGAAATATGCCTACGTCCACTGCCTTTCTTTTATTTCTTTATTCAATACATATTTCTTTACAACTCAAGAGAAATATTGGCAAAGGTGTTGGAGATTCCACGCCTTTCCGAACACCTCTCCATCTACCGTTGACAAGATGTAAGCTCCATTGTGAAGATCTTCATGAACAACAAACGGTCCTTCCCAAATTGGATCTAACGCCCTAGGTCGTGGGAAGACTCGATTGAGAACCAAGTCTCCTTCTTGTAGTGTTCGACACTTCGCCTTGGAATTGTATTGCCTTGTCACCTTCTGTCTATGAGCGGCAACTTTGAGGGCGGCATCATTTTTTTCTCCTCGACCAGGTCGAGTGATATATTTAATAGCTTCTTGTTTTCTTCTGGATTATAGTATATTCTTCGGTGCGAGGGGACAATTGTTTCGACGGGGAGCATGGCTTCAGTTCTGTATGCCAATGCGAATGGAGTGTGCCATGTCACGGTTTTATAAGAAGTTCGGTATGCCCACAAAGTCATAGGCAATTCGTCGACCCATGCCCCTCGGATTCTTCTAAATTCTTCTTGATCGGTGTTTTCAACACCTTGTTGACTGCTTCGAATTGTCTGTTTTCCTGTGGATATTCCATAGTTGAAAAGCTTCAGGCAATCCCATGTTCTTAGCACCAATTGGCAAATTCCTTGCTGTCGAATTGGAGTCCATTGTCCGATATGATTTTCTATGGCACCCCATACCTACACAGGATGTTACGTATTATAAAATTTATCAATTTGGTAGATGAAATCTTGTTTGAAGATTCCACTTCCATCCATTTGGTGAAGTTATCCACTGCCACTATGGCGTATTTATCTCCTCCTCGACCCATGGGAAGTTCCTTGATTAGGTCAATCCCCCAGATGGCGAAAGGCCAAGGAATGACCATCTGGGTTAGACCGGTAGGTGGTATTCTTGGAATTTTGGCAAATCTTTGGCACTTGTAGCATTTCTTAGCAAACTCGATTGCATCTTTGTTTAGTGTGGGCCAAAGGTACCCATAGCATAGGATTTTCTAGCTAGAGTTTGACCACCGGTGTGGTCGCCCCAACTTCCTTGGTGTATGTTGTTGAGAATATCTTTTGCTTCATTTTCTACGACACACCTTAGTAGGGGATTGGAAAACCTATAACGGTACAAGACGCCCTCCTGGATGGTGTAGTGAGATGCCTCCTTTAGGATTTTTCTAATCTCATTGCGATTTTCCGGTAGGATTCCTTCTTGTAAGTATTTGATGATGGGGGACACCATGTCTCTTCGCTACTATTGACTGGCCTGATCTAAAGACATTCGAAGCTTGGTGTGGCTTGCATCATGTCGAAAGTTTCCCCCGGCATCGGCTCATTTCTCATGCTAGCTTCTTTGGCGAGGGCATCTGCTTCTCGATTCTACTCCCATTGGATATGTTTGATTACATAGTAGTATAACCCGTCCAGGAGGGTTTTAGTCTTATTAAGGTAAGAGGCAAGTCTTTGCCCACGAGTTTGGAATTCCCCAAGGATTTGGTCTACGATTAGCTGTGAGTCACTGTCTATGCATATCGATTTGATCCTTATTTCCCTGGTGATTTCCTAGCCAGCCATTACCGCTTTGTATTCAGTGTCGTTATTGGATGCGGTAAATTCTAGCCTCAACGCATAACTTAACTTTCTTCCTTGGGACGTGATGATTACTACTCCTGCCCCCGAGCCGAGCTCGTTGGATGCTCCATCTACAAACATATTCCACTCGATTGTTTCCTTTATTCTGATGGTCATATCCTTGTCCTGAATGGTGAATTCAGCTATGAAATCAGTCAGGGCCTGCCCTTTGATTATGATGCATGGATGGTAGGTGATGTCATATTGGCTTAGCTCTATGCATCATTTTAGCAGGCATCTTGATGTATCCGGTTTATGTAGGACCTGGCGCAATGGTTGATTTGTTAGGACACTTATGGAATGAGATTGGAAGTAATGCCATAATTTCCTAGATGTTATGAGCAAACAGTAGGCTAATTTTTCGATCTTCGGGTATCTGGGCTCTGCCCCTATAAACCTTTTGCTGAAGAAATACGCTGATTTTTGGATATGGTCATCTTCTAGTACGAAGACAGCGCTCAATGCATGGGGGACACAGCTAAATACAAGTAGAGGCTTTCTCCATCTAGCGGGGTGGAGAGCACTGGTGGTTTCTTCATGTCTTCCAACAGCCCTTGGAAAGACAAGTGGTATTCGTCGGTCCATTCAAACTTTCCCTTGTCCTTTTTCAAAGTTCGAATTATGAGACGCACTTGTCCGTGGCCTTGGATATAAATCTGCTTAGAGCGGCTATCTTCTCGTTAAGACTCTGCATTTCCCTTCGTGTAGCTGGTATTTTGATATCCTTCAAGGCTTGGATTTTTTCGGGACTTGCTTCAATCCCTCTGGAGTGCATAATGAAACCCAAGAATTTTCCCAAGGATACTCCAAGGGAGCATTTCAACGGATTCAGCTTCATCTGGTATTTGCACAATATCTAAAACATTTCACTTAGGTGTTGTAAATGATATGTTTCTTTTCTTGATTTGACAAGCATGTCGTCGACATACACTTCCATGGAGTGACCAATCTACTAGTCAAACATCTTATTAACCAAGCATGGGAATCTAGTTATACCCCCAAATAGGCGTCCATAAATGATTACAATTCATGCCCTCGGTTCCGTCCACTAGTCGGTCAATTCAAGGTAGGGAAAACAGTCCTTGGGGCAAGCGTTATTGAGATTGGAGAAGTCGATGCAGGTTCGCCATTTCCCATTGAATTTTTTCACCAGAATCGGGTTGGAGATCCATTTGGGATAGATAGCCTCGTGAATAAAATCGTTGGCGAGTAGATTTTTCACGTCCTTGTTGAGGGAAGTTGAGTGTTCCATCCCTATGCTCCTTCTCTTCTGCTTGACCGGGATCTTGGTTGGGTCTATGTTAAGGTAGTGACAAGCTATCTCGGGGGATATTCCCACCATGTCTTCATGGGTCCAAGTGAACATATCCAAATTTCTACGTAAGAACCCTGTTAATCGGAATTCAGATTTCTATCTAGCTGCGATCCTATATTGAAAAACCTTGTGCCATCATGATCATTTGCTGCAATATGTTCCATAGCCTCCATGGGCTCGTTGCTGACCTCCTCCTCTCTATCTCTGGTATCTAATTCATTAAACAGGTCGCTAGCATACTCGAGAGGAAAGGCCTTCTTTGATTTCTATGCTTTCATAGTTTTGGCGCAGAGGCCGAACTCTACGTTTTACCATTTTCCTTCCTTTGGTTTTGGAAGAGTTCTGTCACGTAACAATCACGAGCTGCGTCTTGATCGCCTTCTACTTCTCCTATTCTTCTATCGGTAGGGAACTTCATTTTCAAGCATCAAAGGGCTAAGAATATCTGGAAGTCTGATAATACAGGTCTACCAGAAATGCATTATAAGCAGAATGTCCGTCTATCAGCATAAATGTTTGCTTTCGGATAACAAATCGAGGGTGACTTCCTAGTTCAACAAACAAGTCCAACTGTCCAAATGGAATTGTGGCTTCTCCAGTGAATCCGTCTAGGGGCTTATTGCATGGAGATACATCTTTCATTGATAACTCCATTTTATTGAAGGCATGTTTGAACAATAAATTCATCGAGCTTCCTGTGTCGACCAAAATGCGGAACACCTCAGCTGGGCCAATCCAGGTGGAAAGGACCATGGGATTGGTATGTGGGTACTGCTTTCCAACCAAATCCTCATCGCTGAAGGTTATATTGTCCTTTCTCTTTGTTTGGAGAGGCACCCTTCTATAACGGAATGAACATATCCTTCTCCATGCTTCAAAGATTTTCCATACCTCTCCATCTTGACCTAACTTTTGCGGCTGAATGTGGGCCTCTCGATATAGTATGGACAATTATTTTCTCCTGATTGGAGCGGCTCATACTTGCTTCTTCTATTTTATTTCCATGTCAGTGCGGCCCTGGCCCTTTGTGGGCCGGAGCCGGAGAGTTATGTTTTTGCTGCATGCATCGTTCCAGTTTCTTTTTTTGGATGTATTCTTCAATAAGGTCCCGCAAATGCTGACATTCTTCCGTGTTATGTTTGTGAGACACATGGAAGCGACAGCACTTTCCTGTCCTAACCGCAGCTTTCGATTCCTTCTTATATGAAGGGCATTTGTACTTCAATTCGTGTTGAGTGGCCAAGTAAATGTTTTCCAAGCCGTCATTCAAAGGAGTGTTGGAATAAAATCTCGGTCCCTGTCTGTATCGTCGTTTGTTGCTTTTTTTCATTTTCGGGGTTGCCTTGACGGTTACTTTTATTGTCGTTGTCTGGCTTGCTCCCTTCTCCTTAAGGTAGGACGCTCATGTTGCTCGTCATGCTGGTGAGCAGCTGCATCTTCCATTCTCATATATTTTCCCGCTTCATAGTAGAATTCCTGAAGAGTTAAAGGCATCTCCTTCGTCGGTCTTCTTGCAAGTTCAAGTCCGGGTGGACGCCTACGCATAGTGCCATCAATGTAAGACTTTCATCTGCGTTTTGCACTATTGCTGCAGCTACGTTGAAACGGGTAAGGTATTGCTGCAGAGGTTCCCCCGTTTCTATTTTACGTTGGATAAGGAATCAGCGTCTCTAGGCTGTTCCACATGAATTCGGAACTAGCATATGAACTTTTCCTTCAACATTTCCCAAGAACCGATGGATTCGTGAGGTAGCCGACAGAAACATGTGGTTGCTAAATCTGACAAGAATAGCAGAAATCATTTACACAGTACACGTTTAGTTGCTCCATTCATGAGCATGTGCTAAGCGTATCGTTGTAGGTGGATGGTTGGGTCAGAGGTGCCCTTATATGGATCCATGGTAGGTATCTTCCATTCTCGAGGCGTGGTCGTTGCCTCTATGTCCCTAGTAAAAGGGCTGGATACTCTGGCGCCTATCTCCCTTTCGAGTTTTTCGCGCCTGAGGTACTTCCTAAAGAGACGTGTCATCCTTTCTTCGGACTCGAAAGTAGCCTTGGGAGAAGCGGGGCCATCTCTTTAATAGTGATGGCATCTGGTGCCTTGATTGAGACCAGCCTGACGATGATTGGTCGAAGAATGATAGGATCAACCATAAATAGTCCATGTCCAGGGCCCCCTTGACAGGGCCCAGCTCTTGACGACCTCTTTGGACCAGCTTCGGGTTGAGTCCTGGCTCGGCTTCGAGTCCCTGGGTCTTCCTAATTGAACTCATCATTGGCGAGAGATCTACTCCTTCTACGTGACTCTCTAAACTGGGTTTCACCTTGGGATCTGGTATTGTGAGTGGATTCCTCCGTGCCCCTTAAGCGTGTCATGAGTTGGTCCACTAAAGCTTCTTGTTGGGCAGCGAAGCGGTCAGCCATCTCATTCATGACTCTTTCTAAGTCTTCTTGGGTAACAACTGAGCCCGATGGTAGGGAGCGAGTAGTTGGGTTTTCATGATCTTCTTGGATGGGGTTGAGGGTATTTGCTGTAGCTGCATTCTTACCCTTGTTACATTTTTCTTAGAGGGATCCATGTTCTATTGATGCGCTAAGGTTGGAAGAATAATGGATAAGAGAGTTTGGCTTTCTATGCCCGTTCTCAGTGAAAGCACCAAAAATGTTTGCTCAAAAATTGTTCAAACACTTGTTAATCTGATTTTTAGTTTAGCATTATTGGATTGCATTTATATTGCGACTCTTTAGATGTTTCAAGTTATAATGAAGTGATCCTTAGCAGATACCGAAGTAATTAACAAATTTGGGATTTAGAAAAGCAGATAAAGAAAGAACAAGTAGCATAGGTTTTTTATAGTGGTTCAACCAGAATGTCCCTACATTCACTTTCCATCTTATTATTCCTTCTTAGATTTGGTTACAAGTAAAAGATTGCTTGGAATGATTAGAGAAATTAGAATAACTAGGGTGATAGATCTCAATAGAGTTTCTCCCTTTCTTCCCAAAAAACCGTCCTCATTGTTGTTGAGAAGCTCCGGTATTTATAGAGTGAGATAGTGAGGTGTGAAGGAGAGGTTATAGTTGCCTGGGTCTGGTTTGGTATTAGTGTTTAGGACCGGTGGCTCAACATTGGGTCTGGTACTTCTAAGAATGTCGGTCCAGATACTTGGTCTGGTATACTATATGGTACCGGATTGAATATTTGGTCCGGCATGCTGGTTCAAGTGATTTGTTCAGCATTTTTGCTGAGCCAAACGTTTGGTCTAGGTAGCTCTAGCTCTTGCTCCATTTGCTTGCATTGGGCATCTTCTTCCTTTGCTTGCTAGAAAACTAGCCAAACATGTCCCAATCTACAATCACTTGTGACTGGCATCGGCCATCTATATCCATTTTTGGCTGGTGTAGGCCATCTACAACCACTTTTGACTAGTGTCGGTCATCTACAACCACTTTTGGCTGGTGTCGGCTATCTAAAACTACTTTTAAATTTATGGTCATTCCAAAGAAAATAATGAAATTTTAGAAAGAATGCTATACGGACTATAAAAGATTTTGAAATTGAGTAGTTAGTAGGTTTTATCGTTAAGTAGAAAACATATTTAATTTAAGTATAAGAAAGATAATTATTGAGAAAATTATCATTTTTAGGAAAAAGGTAAAACTTTTTATTGACCTCGTCACATCAGTAAAAGAGTTTTCGGTCCTTGGACTCTAAATGCAGTTAAATTCGATGGGCGAGCTCTCGATATATAGCCTCCCTCCCCTAATTGATTGGGGTCGCCAATTAATATAATGGACTTAGTATACTAGGCGCCAATGTTTATACTGAATGAGATCCGACTCATGCTCCTAAGCTTAGACTAAAGAAAGAAAGGCTTGCCTCCTATACCGCGTCTCCATCATATGGATTATCTGGCTTTCTTACCTCAGTCGTTAGCTTTGGGTTCTTACTTCCGGCTTCTTGCTTTCTTCTTCATTCCATTTGTGTAGATGCAGCGAGCATATGATTGAGGGTAAATTAGTGCTTAAATGAGTTAAGGTTGCCTAAGAGTTCATTTGAATCAGAGGTCGGGAATTGAATCACTTAGTTAGGGAAGCCCTGTTCATAGAAGGTCTAGAGGCATGAGAAGGTTACTTGCTGCTTTTAAAAGCAATTAAAGGAGTACTTTATTTTGGCTGCTAAGTAGAAGTTATAGGCGAAGGCTTTTTAGGTAAGGTGGAAGCTATGTTAAAGGTGCTTGCCCATGGCTATTCATACTAGATAAAAATTTATGGGCGCCGAGATTAGATTGCACTTACCGAAAAGAAAGAGCTAAACCCAAAAGGAAGCGTCTTTGGTAAGATAATATATTTCTTTAAATATAAAGATCCATATAGCATTCTTTGTCTTCAAAAAGGGGCATATACATATAATTAGTCAAATGAATCTACACGAACTTCCCCTGAAACATAGAGACAAAGTTAGACATTTATAAAGATGAGATATTTAAGTAACTATATAATAAACTCAGTCAATCTCCCTTTCTGTATGAAGTTTTCTATGGCTTGAGAAAGTCTTTGACACTCGTCTATTTCATGCCCATTCGCTTGATGATAAACACGGTAACTCTTTCGTTTCGGATCTTCTTTGAAGGGTGGAGGATAGTTTGGATAATGGAGTTCTCCACGTGTTTTCAAAAGGATCCGAGGTTGGTTCTGGTTGTGTGGAGTAAGGACTTGGTCTTATTGGACCTTCTTCCATAGTTAAAGAGTAGAGGTAACTGGGAAGGTTCTTTTAGCAGGAAGAGATGAACCTTTGTTTGTCATTATAAGGATACTCAATTTCTTAATTTTGTCGCTATACCCTGACCATCCCTCATAGTTGAGCAGACTCTTGGAGAGAATCTTGAAGATACTCAAAATGTTTTCTAATATGGAGAGCTTGAAGTTCATAAACAAGATCATATTCTTCGCCATGCCCTTTATCTGAAACAAGGGTAACCAATCCCTCATTGTTGTACTTTCCAATGAGCTAAATACGAAGGTTGAGGGGCAACTCCCGAGTTAGCTTCTCAAAGTTAGTCATGGATGGAGGGACGATGTTACTGGATTTTCGAGAGGGAACAAATGACGAAGGTTCGGGCCCTCCTTCTAGCGCCAAAAATATTAGTGTAGAATTTCATCAACACCAACATCCCGAAGTCCGAAGGTATGTCCTCCGGAGTTGAATGGAATATTGGACCTAGCAAACAGGTTGTCGATACATGATGTAACTAACTCTTGAATTCGAGACGTTACATGAAAAAAAGGAGAAGTGCGAAAAGTGAATGACACCATGACTTTTATAGTGATTTGGGCCAAAAGTCCCTATGTCCATTGTCCTTTCCTTATTTTGTTACCCTTATATAGCCAAAAGGCTTATTACATTGAATCTAAGCATTTCCACCATTAATGAGTTTTGAATAGAGCTTTAATATAGGAAAGTGCTATTTTAACATTTTTCAATGCTCTTTTGTTTCTCCAAAAAACATCTCTTGTGCCTTGGGATTACCACCTATTTATAGCCAATATAATGTAACACCATTGGTGGAGAGCCTTCTCTTCGGGATTAATGACTTGGCTTGCTATATGCAGCTTGGAATTGAATGTCTGTCATCATCTGTTTGAGTGCATTTTAATATGGATTGCTGACATGGCACTTGTATATATAGCTTCTTAGATATCTTCCATTTATCCTGACCGTTGGTCTTGGCCTGGGCTATCTGAGCCATTGATTGTTGATACTTGTTGAATTTCCTTTGGTTTCGGCAGCTGTTGCCATTGGTTAAGCTTTTTGTTTCTTTCTAATGGTGATCTTGGTCTCGTCCGATGCCTTGACTCATGCTTTTGAACTATGTGCTCTCGGATACTAAGTTCGGTGTTCAAGCTCTCATCAGAAAAAAATGGGTCCCGTAATTACAAGTCAAGGAACTTTCTACCCAAATGGTTATAACTTATACTTTATGGAAAGTGTCGTGTAAAAATTACTTATAAGGTAATAAGGAGTAAAGGAAAAATCCTTCGATCCCGCCACAAAGGCATGGTCAAAGCACCTCCTAGAGAGAGGTCAGCGTAAGCCTTTGGTTTCGCCTAAAATGGCCTGCCAAAGCACTACAAGCCTTCGGTCCCGCCTACGTAACTTGGTCAAAGCACCTCCTAGAGGGAGGACAAACTAAGCCTTTGGTCCCACTTAAGATGGCCTGGCCAAAGCACTGACCAGCCTTTGGTACCGCCTATAAGGCTTGATCGGAGCACCTTTTGGAGGTAGGACGGGTAGGACGGGTAAGACTTTGGTTCTTCCTAAGATGGCTAACCAAATGCACCGACCAGCCTAAATCACTATCTAAAAGATGGTAGTGGGCTCGATTAAAGCCTAAATCATTACCTATAAGGTAATAAGGGGCAAAAGAGATTTAGCATAAATAATTACTTATAAGGTGATAAGGGACGAAAGAACTTGATCAAAGCCTAAATCATTAACTATAAGGTGATAAGGGACGAATGAACTCGATCAAAGCCTAAATCATCACCTATAAGGTGACAAGACGGGAAAGAAGTCAATCAAAGCCTAAATCATTACTTAAAAGGTAATAATGGGCAAACAAAATCAATAGGACAAGTGCATCCTCATCCTAAGAATGGATCAAAGCGATCTTCTAAATGGAAGTGTAATTAAGCACGACCAATCTGATACTAAGATAAGATTAAGGCAACCTTCAAAGGAAGGGACAAGAGTTGTCTATTACTCAGAACTAAGGATCTTAATGCCAAATGTGGCATATAAGAAGTTGAGAATCTCTAGGTCATAAATATTCTAGTAAATAACAGGAATCTCCATTGTTACTCACATTTTTAGTCTCTTATTAGTTAAGACCAAATGGATTTCTGGTCTTCTATTCAAATAACTTATAGTATTATTGCCAGATGGATTTCTAGGCTTCTATGAAATTATGGTATTACTACCGCATGGATTTCTGGTCTTCTTTTCAAATAAAATTATGGTATTATTACCAAATGGATTTCTGAGCTTCTATGAAATTATGGTATTATTAGCAGATGGATTTCTGGTCTTCTATTTAAATAAAATTATGGTGCTATTGCCAAATGGATTTACGGGCTTCAATGAAATTATGGTATTATTACCAGATGGATTTTGGTCTTCTATTCAAATAAATTTATGGTATTATTGCCAGATGGATTTCTTGGCTTCTATGAAATTATGGTATTATTACCAAATAAAGTTATGGTATTATTATCAGATGGATTTTTGGTCTTTTATTCAAATAAAATTATGTTATTAGTGCCAGATGGATTCCTGTTTTCTATTCAAATAAAATTATGGTATTATTAGCAAATGGATTTCTGGTCTTCCATTCAAATAAAATTATGATATTATTACTAGATGGGTTTCCGGTCTCCTATCCAAATAAAATTATGATCTTCGTGCCAAATGGATTTCTGGCCTTCTTATTAAAAGAACTTATAGATTTGTTCCCAGATGCATTTTTGGACTTCTAACCGACTAATTTTCTAGTCTTCTTGCTAGTTGAATTTAAGATGGATTTCTAGTTTTCTTATCAAATGAATTCATGGTCTTCTTACCAGATGGATTTCTGGTCTTCTGATCAATAGAATTTATGATCTTTGTATTAGGTAGATTACTGGTTTTCCAGTCTTCTTAATTGAACTTGGCTATACACTAAAGTATATAAAAAACTACTTTTATACAAGAAAAAAATCAAATTGATCCATATCTTTACCAAATCCGAAAGGATTTGTCTAAAATTCTGCTAATCCGATCATTATTCCAAGAAAACGAGTTCTAAAACCAAGTTTTCAAAGTTGTGAAGATTTTTCATAAATTAAAAAAGTAAAGTAATCAATTTGGAAAAGAAATAATTTCTTGAAAATAATGGAGGTCGTCATCATTTACTTTATGTTTTTCAAGAAAAACAGGATTAAAGAAAAAAATCTCATAGAGATCTGGAAACGTGAGAAGATACTTGGTTTTACACTAAAGTGTAAAAATATTCTATTTATACAAGGAGTGGGCAAATGTTATCCACATATTTTCTGACCACTATGTTAGAAGAATAATTAAGAGGAAAAGGAGTAATTAAGCCAACAAGATGATATAGAAGCAATGAAAGATAGTGCTACTAAAAAATATACAAGCGTCTAACAAAAAGGTAGATGTCGAGCTCTTACTCGAAGATACTAAGCCATAAGAGTTACTAGATCCAAAGTTAAGAAAGATGTTAAGACTTTGTAGCCTAAAAAATGGATCGAGCCCATGAACATAGAAATAGTTTTAAGGAGGCGAGGTAGAGTCTACAAAATGATACAGTTGTTGAACTTGTAAATACAAGACATTTCAAGCTTATAAAGAAGTGGGGACAGTGAGATTCTACAATGGAAGAAGGAATGTCGAGCTATTACAATGAAGAATGTTGCCAAATATGTTACAAAGAAAGGGGATACCAAACATCCAACATTAAAAAAAGATATCGAGTTTCTAAGAGATGCCAAACTTATAAATGGGCAAGTATGTTGAGCATGTAAGTGAGAAGTGTGCTAAGCATGAAGATATTGAGCATGTGTCCAAAGAAGGATATCGAACATCTAGTTACCAAGAGATGTCAAATCTCTAAAGGATGTCACACTGTTAAGTGGTATTGAACACCTAGTTATAAAGAGGGTATATCGAGTCTCTATGGTCTAAATGATGTCGAGCCTCTACGACATAATATTGTAGAGCATGAAACAAAGGAAAGATGATGTGCCATCTGAAGATGTCGAGCTTCTAACATGAAATTATAATGCTTATAATGGTAATATTGAGCTGTTATGAATACAAAAGACTATCAAATAGCGATGATTGGAGATGGCGAGCTTATACAAGCCTTTACAATAGCAACTAATATCAAATCTCAACAGCAAGAATAATATGATGCTGATGATCTAAGCACAAAGAAGGTGTCGAGTATTAACAACACAAAGAAGGTGTCGAGTATTAACAGTATGAGGAAGATGTCGAATATTAACTATACAAGGAAGGTGTCGACTATTGAAAGTACAAAGAGGATCATGAATATATAAACTGGGAGGACACGTGGTAGTCATTCCTCCCGCCACTACCACTATAAATAGACCCCTTCGGCCATTCACATGTGGGCAATCAATTCTTTTCTCTACTTCTCAAATTGCAAGTTGTAAACCCTAAATTGATTTGGGGATTTCTTGATATAATTGTAACTTTTGCGCATAAGGACTTGGTTAATAAACTTTGCATAGCATAATGCCTTTGATATATGTATCTTTGAATATTTCTAAGAGAATGGACGTGCATATAGGTTATCTTTGGAATTGAACTTTAATTTGGACTTGCATATTGATAATAACAGGGCCACTTTAGCCCATGCCTAAATTAAAGTTCACTTCACATAATGACTATCATTCCTATTGAAATATGAACAAAGGACTATGACTTATGTGAATCGTCTTTTTTGTCAATTAACAAACAATTAATGGACTATTTCTCATCTGCATGACTTGCCAATTTTACCCTTGGACATATGACTCGAACTTTCAGACAACTTCATGACATGGGCATTATAGGGCCATTCTGAATAATATATCTTACGCAAACATCTCTGGTGTTGAGCTAATTTTTGGTTTAACATTTAGGCGTCATTCTGAATAGTATATCTTTCCCAAACGTCTTAGGTGATGGGCTAATTTTTGATTTAATAGATAATTGTATTATTGAACCAAGGATTTTTCATTTGGACTATAAAGTTAAATATGGACAATACCAGAGTTTTAACCATTGCTAAATTCCACAGCTCTTAAGGGATATAATATTGACGAAGAGAATTGGTGTAAATAATCATTGTTATTGTTACGCTTAACAAAGTAAAAGTGGATTATATTGGAAACCAAGTAAGTGATAAATTTGGCCAAAATGTTACACTACTTGCTAAGTAATATGAGAACTTTAATATTCGAATTGTTCGATATTAATCACTGACCAAATTTACATCTAAGAGTCACACAACTGAAACAATTGTTATACATTAATTAAATTAATTTATATTTATGAAATATTAGTTACAAAATTTTGTATTTGATGTGTTGAACAATGTTAAACAATGCATTTATAATAATTATAAATATGTTAATCAATATATGATATCGGTACGTGTTTAAAATTAGATTTAAATGCAATGGACATTGTTCGAGCTAGAATTGGCTTTGAGGCCCATATGGGGAATACAAATTTCGACCAAACTAGCTTAGATAGGCCAGCCAAATGTTGGAAAAAGAGGAAGGCTTAGTGAAAACTATTCAATATGTTAAATTCGACTAAAGCAGTTCGACAGCCAGAAACTCTATAACTTGGAATTTGATTCACGGAGCCATTTCGTCATTTCAAAGTGAGATCTTTAAGCCTTATGAAAACTACTCAACACGTTGGCTAATTCATTTAATATTACTATCTATTATTGTAATATATTGTAGGTCATTAGAATGTATTACGAATCTAGTATATCGATGTTTTATCGCATATTGGATGGTTGAATATATCGGTACATCAATATATTAAAAAATTAAAAAAATTATTTTGTATGTATGCTGGAATTAAACTCATACCCTAAAAATTAAAAAACAAACATTTTTTAATTAAATAATATTATATATGATTTTATCAATTAATAGACTACATTCTTAAAGATTAAAATCATGTAATAATTATTTTAAAATCTCTAAAATTTTGGTTTTGCACAGTAAGAGTTCGACAAAAAAAATTACTTCATTTTAAAATATATTTATATTTATTACATATTTAAGTATTAATATAACTATTTATTTAACTAGAAATTGAGTGTATAATTTTAGATTTCAAAAATAATTTTTTAGATTTCAAAAATAATTTTATTTAATAATATTACATAATTTTTTGATTTCAAAAATAATTTTTTAATAATTTTAGTAATTAATGTTGATCGGTTTTTAAATTATTTTAAAAATTTTATTTTAAATTTTTTTTTTCAATACGAAGAAATTCTTTTGTGTTGTGTGCTCCAAGTTGGTTAGCATCAATTTTATAATATATTTATGTATGTATGTATATGAACATGTGTTTGTATATTTATAATTATTTATTACTTAAAATACAAAAAATTTAATTTCGTTCTCGGGTTTGCGGCAGCAAGTAAAAAATAAAAATTATTTTATATTAATTATTAAATGATTATGTTATTTAACATAAATGAACATTTGTACAAACACATCTTAAATATTTTATATAAATTATTACAATTACTATTTCCACATATTTATATATAAATATATGATTATGTTTTATAAATATATAACTTATGTAAATACACACACACATATATAACATTTGATGTATGCACACACACACATACTTATACGTATACATATACATATACATACATACATACATATATATATATTCATTTAGATGGCATATAGAATATAGAGGGGCTAACATGTCGTTGTAGTGTAAATCGTAATACTTATACAAGGACATGTGACACCATGCACATTTTATTATGATGCACGTGCATATACACACATTTGTTTGTATGATACACATAATCAGACATATTATAATATAAAGTAAAACTTTAATTATAAAATTAAATAAAATAATGATTTCACTTAAAATAAATTTATAAAAGTTCTAATTGAATTAGATTTCATAGGCCCAATAACGATTCAAAATGGTAAAACGATTGAAATTCACTCATTTCTTCCACTACGGGCTGACTCGTTCCAATAGGGCGGTGTATCACTCATGGCTTCTAAGGGCACCAAAGGGTTATGTACATATGGTTATCAAATAAACATAAAATGACTCGACCAAAAGTTTCCTCTTAGTTGACAACAACTATGCCAAACATGAAATCTCAATGTGATAATATTACACAGTTCTTTGGATTTGAGAATACTATGAAACTTCAACGTGGTACTCCACTTTGATTATAGTTAAATCATGGCATGACAATCATCGAGCAACGGTAGTTGGGTCTGAGTTGAAGCGTAGGAAGTGAAGCACTATTCGACAAAGAATTTTTCTTCTTAGTTGAATAAGGTTAATATCACGGTTAACTGTAGTCAACTCAAAGTCAAAATCTCATGCTAGAGTAGAAAGGTTAATGGTAAATGTTATTATTGAACAAAGGACTTTGTAAATGGATTAAATAGTTAAATGTGACGTTATTGGAGTTTTAACCAATACCAAACTCCATATATTCTAAAGTGATATAACGTTGACGAAGAAAATGTGTGTATATTATATCACCACTCAACGGTACCGCTAGGTGATCTAAAATATTATTTTACCAAAAAAAAAATATGTAAGTGATGAATTAAACCAAGCTATCACACCATAAGTTAAGGTGATTTGTGAACGTTAATATTTGAGTTGCTCAATATTCATCTTGATTTAATTCACACTTGTGAATTACACAATTGCATCTACGAATTCTTCGAAATACCACATAATTTAATTAGTATATGATGCATTGTAAAATAACTAAATTAATTAACATTTAAATAATATAAATTATTGATGTATTTTATCTTTGTGGTATTTTCAGTAAATGGGGTAGCTCCAAGAATTTTTTTGGGGTGCTATCATTAATTTTTTGAATTGTGCATATAAATGTTATATGTGCACATATCGATATACGGTATCGATATATATATATATATATATATATGTATGTATAAACAAGCTTTAAACATAAACAATTACTTTACATGCTAGAATGAATTTTCACCCTCCATGATCTATTTATGGGACGGCCGACCATAAATGAGGAGTTTTTGTCTTAGATTTATATTTGAAATGGCTTGAAAGAATAAGTAAAAGGTGGAAAAAAATTCTCCCGTTTTCTTATATAAATACTAACCCAAACCTAATTCATTTCCTCTCGGACTCCACTACCCCTAGCCACCGCCATGCTTCTCATTCCCATCAACTAAAGGCCAAACCTCATTCGTCATCCAAACATCAAATACAATTTTAAAAGGTGGTACATTCAATTATTGTAATCTCGAGTGGTTAATCAAAGGATTCCAAGAGCTTATTTACAGACTAAGGTGCTTCTAAGGCTAAGACCTATTGAGGTATACTATTTTGATTCATATGCTTATATCACAATCACCTGTATATAAAAATATATTTTACATATATATATATATATATATATATATATATTATTTAATGGTTTGGATTTAAAATATAAGTTTTAATTAAATTTAAATTATAACATATCAATATTATATATATATATATGATGTGTGTGTGTGTGTGTATAATATTCGACCACGACATTATTTTCTATAAAATTTATAAATCGGATTTTATAAATTTAAATTATATTTAAATTAGTTTTCAAATGATATATATATTAGATTGATTTTCATTTTAATTAAAAAATATTTTTCTCAAGGGTTTGAACAAAAGTTTTTGTTGAAAATAATATATTATTAATTATAGTACTTATTATATTAATTTATTTAAAGTGTATATATTTTAGGGAAGTTTAGCTAAAGTCCCTATTAAGTTTCAAAATACACCAAACATTCTGGCTAAAAAAAGTATGTAAATTAGATCTCTAGAATTAAGTTACTGAATAATTGCATATGTTATGCAATTATATCGAAAAAGTGTAGACATTTCAGCAATTATTCACTGAAAAATTGCATAAATTCCACAATTTTTTGAAAAATTATGGAAATTTCCACAAGTATTCACCAAAAAATTGCGGGCATTTCCATAATTTTTTCAAAAAATTGCAGAAATTTCTACAGCTATTTACCAAAAAATTGCATAAATTTTCGCATTTATTCACTGAATAATTGCATGCATTTATGCAATTTTTTGTTATAATTGCATAAATGTCTGCAATTATTCACCGAATAATTACATAAATGTATGCAATTATTCATTAACTTGATGTTAGTGATCTAATTAGCAATCTTTTTTTTGGGGAGGCGTTTTCGTGTATTAAGTTTGATTTTAAGGACCTGAGCCTAATATTCACTATATTTTATCTATTATTTATTGGGTTGAAATAATATTTTATATATATATATATATATATATATTTCAAAGTTAATATATTTTTAATTGGTCAACATTTAGATATTTGTTTGATTTTTAAATTTCAATATGTTCTGAAATAGTCAAATTTAAGTTAAAATTAAGTATATAAAATATTTTTGACCTAGTCAAAATTGAGTTTGAATTCAAATATTGATTTTTCATTCAAACTAATATGTTTACTTTGTCAAATAAATTTTTAATAAATTTTATTTCTATTTATATGTAAATATTTTGAATGCACACACGTGCACACACATATGTACATACGTACATATACACACACATATAATTGGATGAAATATTATATATATGCATGTGTGCCTAGATTATATATATGTAGTATTAGTAATATGTGTGTATAAACCATATACATACATTTTTACCATATTTAAACATATGTATATATTTAGACATTTATATTTTCTTGATATGTATATGAATTTAACATACGTATATATATATATATAAGTATAATATATATGTATGTACAATAGATATATATTTCAATATCTATATGTGTGTTTGTATAGTTATACACAAATTTATTCTTATTATATTGCAATGTTAGTTTAGGAATATATGATATATATACTTAAAATTATACGTTGAATAAATAAATACATATAAAGTTTTAAAATAGACTAAAATTCTATTTTATCATATAGATTGGATCTAATGCTACGTAATAGTTTTCACAGCCTCACTAAGATCTAACTATGGATTTTTTTTAGTTTACTCATTTCACCAGTTGCCAAACGGGTCAATTCCAACAATTAGATACATAGATAATTATTAATATTTTATTTATTGCATTGGTTCTTGCACACTGTATATGGTTAAAGTAATAATTTATCGTAATTCCACTATGCGGTAAATTAATATGTATTGGATAACTGTTTTAATTTTATCCACCTAATGACCCACTGTTTTTCACTTCTAGGACTAATGTGCAAGCACATTTTAACAGTGTTTGATATAAATTTTAGGTATTAAGAATACTGGCGCATCAGACAAAAGTTTGGCTAGCCGATTGTGACCAATAATAATGCATCCCAACAGGATTGCTCAAAGGCCATGGTCTCTTAATGGCACCACATTAATGAAGGTATGAATAATGAATATTTAACTTACGTGGTTTCTTTATTCCTATTGACATGTTTATAAAAGAGATATGATCATTTAAGAACAACCACTCTTCCTAAAATTTATTTTGAATGGAATGCTTCACAACTCCCAGGTTTCATATCAATGAATGAAGATAGTTTGCACTTTTCCATATAGCCTTATAGTTGAAATTACGTGGTCATTCGATTACCAAAAAGAAATGTTGGAAATTACATATTCTACTTTTTTATAGCAATAAGGATTGCAATAATGACGTTGTTACTCAATTTTTTTCATAAATATGAAGCAGACTAATCAAGATATCTTAGCCTCACCCAGTCTAGTCCAAGCCGTCTAGGTCTAGGTCAGCTTGCAAGCTAACCATGACTACGGGTAGGTTGACTATGATTCCTATGTATGATGATAACCCAAGTCTAGGTTAGACCCACGTCGGTTCCTCTGCTCAATTACATATCAAGCCTTCTACTAGCTGAGCTTCCCTATATAGCAGTCTGAGCAACCAACTTGCATGTCAAGACAAGGCACAAGCCCAGCTCGACCCATCTCTCATTTTTGTCGACCGACTCTCTCTGGCCCACTTATAGCTCAGCTCCAGGCTAACCCACTTGCGCAAGAATCTCTCTCTTAGCCATCTCCCGGTTGACATAGCCTGAGACTATCTCAATGGTGGCCTATCATTGTTCCAACTTCAATACCACCACCTATTACCTATAGTCTGTCTCGTTACCCGGTTCTACATGCCCTCAACTATCACGATTCCCTATCCTCTTTATGGTCTCAATAGATCAACCTTGCCTATCCTTTCACCTAGGAATGCGAAAGCAAAGCGACAAGAGGTATAGCCATATGTACCTACTTCTAGCAAGAAGCATGTTCCATCTTCCATAAGTATACTTCAAGTACAAGCACATTTAATGCAAAACATGGTAGAGCATGCCACTTGCATAGTTCTCCTATTGACCCTCATCTCAACCACGCTTTTCTTTCTTTTACCAACTGCCTTATCAAGTCCATTCAATCATATCAATGGCTAGATGCGCTTCACACCGGTTTTTTTAGCATAATCATAGCCATCCAAGTATCAATTCAACTACTATAAGAACCTCATGCATGGCCACTTCAAAGTGGTAAGGACCCGATTGGTTAGGACCTGGAAGGTTGAGACCTATGATCAGCCACTCGAATCTCCTAACATAGAAGCTCCCTGAGATTAACCGCTTCATTAGTCTTAGGATCTTTCTCCTTTTCTTATTATTCCCTTGTAATTTTTTGTAACTGCGAGAGAGTCATATAGTAAGATAACATCATAGTGGATTTAGGCGGCTTCGCCGAACTACATCACCACCTATGTCATTTACCTTTAAATGTTCTTTACTCGTCATTTTTCTATCATTAACTCTATTAATTAGACAGTAGTATTTTCTTTCACAACACATTATCATAACTTGAGATTTACAAAAAAAAATTATCTTCAATATTCTAGTCGTAGAAGGAGGTCGAACATCCAATCTTGTGGTTAGTAGCCTCCTGTGCAAGCTCTTTCCACACTTGGTACTTTGCATCCAGCATCAACAGTGACAATGGTGGACAGTGTTCCAACGCCCCTTCGGATCACCATGAAGATTCCCCAACTATCTCGATTTGGCTTTATGTCATGCACAGTTTATGTGCTCGCCCGCTCATCTCCTCACATTACTGCTACTACGAACCAAGTTACGATAACCATGCATGCACCATGTGTAAGGGTCGCACCCCACACCCTCAGAGATCTATCTTTAGAAAGACGTCATGGTTAGCCCGGTTTATCGGAAAACCTATGGGTAGGGTAATCCCTCTTTCAATCTTGGCCACTCACCAAGAACCCCTATGCAAAAATTCTAGAGATCCAACACACCTGCTGATGTCTGAAGTAGCCCACCTACGGGTCGCCAAATATTTCTCTCATTCATCTTCACCCTCAATAGAATTCGAAAGTGGTATGATTCCTACCTATATGTCTTAAGGTGCTTAGACTCCACCTCTAGTGCCTTTCTCAAGCTCACTTCCAAGCTTGTAACCTTTTGTGAAAAATGCATCTAAGACTGCAAAGCCTGCATCATTCAACACATTCATCAAGACTATCCAACGAGGATGAGTTATCATGTGCTCATTACCTTGTTTAGGGACAACCGACCATTGTTGTCCAGGACTGCATAAGCCTACACTCCCTTCTTGTCTGACCGGCTATCCATGATGGTGAATTGTTAATAATTCATTTCCTTGTCGGTAACTGCTAGGCTATCCAGCAAGATTGAATCACCATGCATCTAATTCCTTGCTCATGGACTACCCACTTACCTATGGGTTTAATTGAGATGTCTCTCCCCTTCATGCCAAGGTGCGTTGATGATTAGATACGTGATACAATAGTATATACCCCTCGCCAATGATGCCACTCATCCTCAGTAGAGGATGAGATACTATTGTCAGGACGGACGATGTTACCCTAAGTGGTGCCGAAGTCTAGCATCCATAGTATGTCTGCATAAAATAAAATGGGCCCAGCTCCTTCTTGCAGTGTGTCACCTTGGAGTACCTTCAAGCCCTTTGGTGCTTAGGTTCGAGCCGAGACCGCCTGTCACTTGCTACTATAACGTGTCACCCTAGTGAACCTTTAAGCCCTTCGGTGCTTAGTTTCGAGTCGGGACCACCTGTCACTCCTTATTGTAGCATGTCACCTTAAAGAACCTTCAATCCCCTCAGCACTTAGGTTCGAGCTGGGATCGCCTATCACTTTTTATTACAGCATATAACCCTGAAGAAATTTCAAGCCCCACGGCTCTTAGGTTTGAGCCGGGACCACCGATCACTCCTTGTTGCAGCATGTTACCTTTGAGAACCTTCAAGCCACTTAGTTCCATGATAACCTACACCTCCTGACACATCGATCCAAAACCTATGGTGACTTCCGGTCTCGCGTCGTGCCAAGAAGCACGAGCTTTCAAGGTTTTTTTAATATTACAGAGACTAAGAATACACGGATAAAATCTAAGACGTTCTACAATTTCAAATCTCATAGGAGAAGGCAGTAAAATATAAACACAGAAAATATCCTAGAAAAAAAGTACAATCTCAAAACATACATAGTCCAAATCCAGAGTTTACAAAATAAAAGTCATATTGTTTGATAAGTACTAAGTACGATACACGGAGAGTGATGAAAAATAAAAAGTAATGCCAATGCCAAGCTCACCTCTCCACGTACTAGATTGGGGCTAATCACATGCTACCCTCTCTTCCTGCGGTGGGTAAAAAAGGAAAGGAGTGGGTCAGACAAAAGTCTGGTGAACGGGTTACATTATTAATATATGATGATCACGTGCAATTGACTTCATTTATAATCTATGTAACCTAGGATGTCCTACTTGTCTCTATGAAGTACTTGCCAGGATTAGTTTCATTAGCCTAAGGAATATAGTTCTGAATACACCTACACCGATCACCTTATGAAGGCTTACACTAAAGGTCGACCAACTAATCGAACCTCAAAACATGTATGAATCGGCTAATAACCTCTGGAACTATTATTAATACAGATTCATATACAGTATCATCCATAGGACTACATTCCTAAATTTACGACTATATGTATTTTACTTATGCATTGAGAATAAACTGCAATGCCAACTCCCATCAAAGACATCTTAGGTTTCGCTGGATCCATGTCTAAAATCAATGGTAATGTCGTCTATAACGATCCGAAATTTAGTCACTTTAAAATGTGAATATTTAATATATTGTTAAATAAATAAATAATGGGTTTTATAACTCGAATATACATTATATATAATAAATTATGATAATAAAACTGTTTATGAAATTGGTTTACAAAAATAAATAGTTCAGAGAAAAATCGAAAATATGACGGGAAATCGTTTTTCGGAATTTCAAATTTTCACCGACCTAAAGTTGTTGGAACATGTTGTGTACAGTAGTGTACACATGTACAAATAAAAAACAACTCTATGGTTTAGTAAAAAACAAATTAAAAGAAACTTAAGTAATTAAGTAAGAGTGGACTTTTCCTTTTCATTTAAAAATGATAAAATACAAAATAATGTTATAAAAGGACATTAAAAAAAGGAGATGTGATAGCTTAATGTGACTTAAGGGGAAGTGTGCCTTATTATGATGAAGGAGGGTGTGTTCTCAAATTCTTAAGGAGGGTTTTAGCATAGGATAGTTTGTAATTACCACTTTTCAATTTCTAGAAAAAGAACGCTGCATGTTTATTTTTCACTTTATTTCATTTTCCACCTTAAACTCTCTTCCTTTACACTTTCTTCACAACCCTTCCACCTTGTTTTTATAAAAATAATCACTTAAAATTCTCTCCTTGTTTAAGGGGCTTGGTATTTCTTATGAGCAAAAGCACTTACTGGCATTTTGGCACTTGCAGGAAGAAGCTTCGGCATGGTGGGATATACTTACATCAAATGTTTCAAAGGATAACTTTTCTTAAGAAAGGTTTAAGGAGGTATTTGAAGATTAGTATATGCCTACAGTAGGGATAACACATCTTTACAAAAGTTTTCTAGATCTTAAGCATGGGGAAATGACTATAGCTGAGTATGAAACCAAGTTCAATGTGTTATCGCGCTTTGGCCCCCACTTAAAAAGAACGAGATGTTGTAGTCAAGATGATGGAGTAAATTCATAAGAAGATGACTGCACACCTGAAAGGATCTTTTATAGACCTCGTAGATATGGCTTTGTGTTATGAAGTTCTTGAGAAGCAGAAGCCGACATCAACACCAAGAAATAATAGCAACAATCCAAATAAAAGAAATTTTAATGAGTAAGGAAAGAAGCGGTAGGGAGGAAAGCTGGGAGCAGGCTTGGAAAAATTACTACAAGAAGTATATTTGCAATGTTTTAAAGTAGAATGGCCATACTGCAAGATTCTGTAAGAATTCCGGAGTTTAGAAGCAGCAGACATGACCTATTTATCCAATGGTTCAAAAGGAATTAATTGCCGCCAACCAGGGTATATGGTAAAGGATTGTCCACCGACGAGGAATGGGGAGAAATTCAAAGTTTATGCTATCAAAGAGAAATCATCAACTTCAAATAATGGGAAAGGAAAAGGAGTTCTTGTAGGTATTTTATACGCTAATGACATTTTAGATCGAGCATTATTTGATACCGAGGCTTCTCATAATTTTATTTCCAAAAGATTGGTTGATAGATTAAAACTTTCCCCCAAAGATTATAGAAACCCCTATTTGTGTGTCTAACCCTGTAGGTGGTGCAACTAACCTATGCATAATTTGTGAAGATCTACGAATTACTTACCTTACCCACCACTTTTCATGTGACTTGTTTGTTCTTGATTTTATTAGGTCTGATGTTTTACTCAATATGGATTGGCTAAGGGGGAATGAAGTTGTCTTAGATTTTGTTGGGAGGCCGGTATTTTTAAAAACTACACTTAGGAAATATGTTGAAGTGTCATATGAAGAACCTAGCAAGATAATGAGTAGTTTCCTTTATGCACTTGAGTCGTCCCAAAAGGAGTTAGTGTCGATATTAATAGTTAAGGACCTTCCTGATGTATTTGAAGAAGTTAACAGTCTACCTTCACAAAGGGAGATTTAGTTTCATATTGACTTAATTTCCAGTTAGAAACTTATTATTCATCCTATCCGCAAGATGGCTCAGATAGAGAAAGAGGAGTTAAGAAATCAGTCAGATGGTTTGCTAAGTAAGGGACTGATTAGGAAAAGTCGCTCAAGTTGGGGAACAACTATGGTTTTTATTGCAAAGTCAGATGTTCCTTTGAAGCTTTGTATTGATTGCCATGAACTAAACAAGCAGACGGTTCATAGCAAGCATCCTTACCCCTTATAGACTACTTATTCGACCAACTATATGGAGCTTGGGTATTCTTATAGATGGATCTTGCCACGGGATTCCATCAATTAAGGATAATAGAGGATTATATACCCTTAACAACATTCAGAGATCCGGATTGTTTTTATGAGTGGTTGGTAATGCCTTCTAGGCTAACCAATGCACCTGCCTATTTTATGGATCTTATGAATCAAGTTTTTAGATATATGCTTAATAAATTTGTGTTTGTCTTTATATATGATATTCTTATTTATTCCAAGATCAAGGAGGAACACAAATGTCATTTGGAGGTTGTGCTGGAAATGTTAAAGAAGCACGTTTTAAAAGCTAAGTTCTCCAAATGCCATTTTTGGCAATCGGAAGTAAGGTTCCTTGGATATGTTGTATCAATGGATGGTATTTTAGTTGATCAAAGAAAGTAGGGGCTGTTCAAGATTGGAAAACACTGTAGATTCCAACATCTTCTTAGGCTTAGCAGGATATTATAGGAGATTCATTCAAACTTCTACAAAATTGCTTCGCACCTGACAAAGTTGATAAAATTAAGTTTATCTTGACTTCAAAGTATGAGAAAGCATTCATTGAGTTAAAGAAGAGGATAACCAGCGCTCTAGTCTTAGCTATTCCAATTGAGGTGAAGGGTTGACAGTATATGCGGATGCCTATGGCGTAGGTTTAGGGGTGATATTGATGGAGCACAAAAGAGTTATTGCTTATGCTAGTAGGAAGCTGAAGCCTAATGAGCGTAATTATGCAACACATGACTTAGATTATTAGCTATTGTGTTTGCATTAAAGATGTGGAGGCGTTACTTATTAGGTGAAACGTACGAGCTCTTCATGGATCACAAGTCCTTGAAGTATCTTTTTATGCAGAAGGATTTAAACATGAGATAGCAGCATTGGTTGGAATTTCTTGTGACATATGGCCTTGATATTTTATATACACCTAGGAAAGCAAATGTGGTAGTAGATGCTCTAGGTAGAAACATAGTTTTGGATCCTTTGGAAGTTGCTCTGACTCTCTTTGAAAGGACTGCAAGCAAGCAAAATGAAGATAGTCATTTGGTAGAGTTTATGCAAGAAGTTAAAGAAGGACAATGGTCAAGCTTTGAGATAGACGGCAGTGGGATATTTCGGATGAATAAAGGGATATGCATTTCAGATATTGAGGTTCTTAGACAAGAAGTTTTAACCAAATGCCATAAATCCAAGCTGAGTATCCACCCTGGGGTTACTAAGATGTACCTGATATGAAGCTGGTGTTTTTGTGGATAAGGATAAAGAGGGACATTTCAATTTATTTTAGCAGATGTGTAAATTTCCAGCAAATCAAAGGTGATCATCAAAGGACTCCTGGGCTACTACAGCCACTTGAGATTCCAGATTGGAAATGAGAGCATGTATCGATGTACTTATAGGCGGCTTGCCTAGGTTAAGGAAGGGTAATGAAGGAGTTTAGATTATTGTTGATCGATTAACCAAAAGTGCACATTTTATCCCATTGAAGCCGACTAGGACCGCAACAAGTTTGGTAGATATTTTCATGAAGGTGATTGTCTGATTGCATCGAGCTCTAAGTATCATTGTAAGCAATCAGGATCTAATTTTTACTAGTCAGTTCTGAAAGCGTTGGAAGCAGCTTTAGGAACAAAGTTAAGTTTAAGCGTCGCATATCATCCTCAAACTAATGGTAAGAGGGAGAGGGTGAACTGAGATTTGGAAGATCTTATGAGAGCTTGTATCTTGGATTTTGGAGAACTGTGGGAGGATCATCTTCATTTAGTTGAGTTCTATTATAATAACAATTACCAAGCAAGTATTGGCATGGCATCTTATGAAGCTCTTTATGGACGGCCATGCAAATCACCATCATGTTGGGTTGAAACCGGAGGTCGATTAGTGCTTGGTCCTAGTATGATTCTTAAAGCTATGAGAAGGTAGCTGTAGTTAGAAGGAAGATGAAGGAAGCTAAGGATAGACAGAAGAGGTATGCTGATCAGAGGCGTAGAAATTTGGAATTCTCAGTCGGACTTCATGTTTGTTAACGTTTTTCCAATGAGAGGAGTTGTGAGGTTTGAAAAAGTAGGAAAGTTATCACCTCGTTATGTTAGACCTTTTAAGATTGTTAAGTGGATTGGCCTGCTTGCTTATCGAATTGAGTTACCTAAGAGATTGTCAGGCGTATACAGTGTCTACCGTATATCACATTTAAGGAAATATGTGCAAGATCCAACACTAATTATTGAGTCAGCTGTTCAGGAAGACTTAGAGGTGAATCTGAGCATGACCACAATAATGCATCTTGTTCGCATTATTGATCGATATATAAAACAATCGCGTAATAAGGTTTTAAGGCTGTTTAAAGTTCAATGGAGCGAGGATTCTAGAAACTGTACTTGGAAAACAGAGGATAGCATGAGTTGGGCTTATCTCGAGTTGCTATGAGTTGAGTAGTTTGCTCAGTATATCAATAGTGTACTCACCAACTAGGGTGTACTTGCTTATTCATGTATCTCTTTTCTATGTGTTTTTTCGAATGTGATATATGTTCTTTTTGAATCTTCTTTGTGTGTTGAATTTCGGGGAGGAGGGGAGATATAACGACCCGTAATTTAGTCACTTTAGAATGTGAATAATTAATATATATTTAAATAATTAAATAATGTGTTTCATAACTCAAATAGACCTCTTTTATATAATAACTTATGATAATAAAGTTGTCTTGAAATTTGTTTTACAAAAATAAGTAGTACGGAGAAAAATAAAAAAATGTGACTAGAAATCGTTTTTCGGAATTTCAAATTTTCATCGACCAAAAGTTATTGGAACATGTTATGTACACTAGTGTACATATGTACAAATAAAAAAACAACTTCACTAATTAAGCGGTTTAGTTGAAAATAAATTAAAATATACTTAAGTAATTAAGTAAGAGTGGACTTTTCTTTTTCATTTAAAAATAATAAAATACAAAATAATGTTATAAAGGACATTAGGAAAAGGAGATGTGATAGCTTAATGTGGCTTAAAGGGGAAGCGTGCCTTATCATGATGGAGGGTGTGTTGTCAAATTTTTAAGGAGGGTATTAGCTTAGGATAGTTTGCTAATTAGCCACTTTTCAATTTCTATAGTTTGCAATGTCGTTGTAGCTTGGGTGAAGTTTGTGTTTGCTGAAGTGAGTAAAGCTGGCTTAAAAGCAACTTTAAAATTTAATTTTTGTTCTTGTAACCATTTATGTTGTTTGCTTGTATAATTATATGTAATTATTATTGTTTGGTTTGTTTCCTGCTCATAAGTAGATGACATATAGGATTTATATAGGGGACTGGTGAAAGAAATGAAGTCAAAGTGGTCGTTGTGAATAGGTCACGATGATACACTTCGTAGTGCATATGGCAAGATTTACAAGGGACTCTTATGTAGAGGGACTCTAAGGAGTTTCTTGCCTTTTCGATAATTATATGCTTGTTCGTATAAATGCTTGTGAGTATTGGTTAGTTATAATTACTTGACTTGTTATGGATTTCTATGCGACATTGAAATCCTATATTTTTTTTGGAAACTTACTACCATTTTTTCTAAGAAAGTTTTAAATGATTTTTCCAAACTTGGCTCTTGTTTTCAAACTCTTTACAAAGATTTTTTTAAGGTGATTTGGAATTTATTTATTGAAAAGGTATTTACTTATAGAAAGGAAAATTGTTGATTTCAAATCAAGCTTTAGATTAAAATAAATAACTTATAAATCGAAGTCTATAAATAAGTTTATAAAATCACTTTCCAATTATTTAAAAAGGCTTTGCTTTTAAATAGTGGATTTCTTCATCAATATCATTCAGTAACACAAAAAATATATGATAAAGTAGTGCTAAAATGGTGACACGTACATGGAAAGCAAGTCCTTTAATATTTTACATGAAAAGCCGATGTGTAGACTTTCTTTTATATGTGAGATCTAGAATCAAAGTGCTTTAACTAAGGCAACTTGTACCCTGACCTACATGGCTTTGATTTTGGGCAAGGAATAGAGAAGTCGAAATGTCGGAAAACGTGATAAGTATAAGAGGGTTAATTTCGATAAATTGGTCTTGACTAATTAAGTATAGAAGGTACCTCATCTTATACTTGACACTAAAGTTCAAGGTATGGAAGCTTGTTTCTATCTATGAGAGTTTAAGAATGTTATCGAGTCAAGATTTGAGAGGTAATAATACCCCAACTTGAACGGCCTTATTGTTAATCGAGGGATAGTATGGGGTTGAATTTGAAAAGTGGTGATAAGTATATGAAGTCTGATTTCCATATGCAAACTATATACTTACACGGATAGTGGTTTGTCCACTATCGATAACTTGACCTATTTTAACTTGGAAGTATATAAAAGCTTCGTGATTCCATACGGTTTGAGAATCCTCAGGGATAACTCATTTGTACGAAACGTAGTTTGCTTTTAAGAATGCATATTAGAGATCCTAGAGGGGACTCTTATATTTGTTCACATACTTTTAAAAGAACCTGAATTGAGTTAGCTAGAAATTCATCGCTTTAGTTTGGAGATACCAGTTTCGGATAAGCATGGTTTATCCAAACCACTTCGAACTAACAAAGCTTCATGTTCTGAATCATCGTGAAATATGCTATGGAGTTGTACTACCTTTCCTAAGGCTGATTCCAAATGGAAGATAGTAAAGTTGGTGTGTTTGTTCAATCCTAGAGAAACTTGTATAGACGAATGCTGGCACTGCATTAGTTGCTTGAAGGGCGGTGTTAGCATTCCAAGATGGGTCTGCTAGAAAGAGTTAATAGTTGCCTTAAGCCTCACTCCCGGAAAAGGATAAAACAAAGAAGGTGCAGCAGGGCTATGTGGTTCGGTACCATTAAGGTATGATCATCCCTGATCTAGATCGATAATTTTGGGCCTAGTTAGTTGATCAAAATCGAGGGATGATTATATTCGGTATTACCTTGGAAGAGGTAGGCCAGTTCTGTGTTGGTAGAGGTGCAATGTTTGCAGCCTCGAGACATTTTCTCTAGAGGTGTACTGTACGGAAGGTGGTCCCTTACCATATCATTATTGGAATCCATTTTCCAATACACGCTTAACGGACTTAGTTATATACCAAGTATGCTGGAATGTGAGATGCAAGCATTTCAGCTATATTATATATTTATTTTAAACACTAGACCTTAATAATAATATCCCTGATTTTAAGTACAATTTTTTTGGTTATTGTAAGGTAAAAACCCGTCTATGTTTATGTGCGGTGTGGTCTTACGAGATACTTTTAATCTTCTGCAAACATATGTTTTGAGTTTACTCACACCAGACCCATGCCTGACCAACTCTTGGGTACTATAATTTTTGAGTAGGCATGTAGTTTAGGTTCTTATGAATGCATTTTGGAAGAACATGAAGTAGGATGCTTCACCGTTATCTACTATCTATTTATTTTCACTGATTGTATGTAGTTATGTATCAGCATTGTGGAGGCATGTAGTTATAACTGTTCCTGGCTGAACTCATCACTTATTGTAACTCTGATGTTTCACTTTTAGGAGTGACTGTATGTACTATCTTATGTTATGTTATGTATGGTTTCCATCCATTGTGAGATTCAATGTTTCTTTCTTCTTGTCTTTTCTTTTCTTTTACCCCAACAGTCTGTCTTTTGGATGCCTAGATGATCGACACACTAATACCATGGATGTACTAAGGGTCGCCTTTAGGAGTAAGAAAGGCGCATCGTTACACCGCCACTTATTGCACCTCGTCGGACATCCACCAATAGTGTCGCGTATCCATCGAGGAACCTCCTATTAGTGTCCGACTACACCATGACAAACATACACCAATAGTGTTGTGCATACACCGAGGAACCTCCAATTAGTATCGTGTTCTTAACGCACCTTCGTGATCAAACCGTATTATGTCGCATGTCAAATTCACTGAAGGATAGTGTTTGGGCCTAATTGCCCGCATACACATCCATCTATCTCTTTAACATCCAAGGGATGAAAATTAATGAACTAAGTTCCCTACTAATCTGTTGTTACATATACGTATGGGCCAAAGGCCGAGGTTCAATCTGCGCTTTGAAAACGATAACCAATCAACCGCCTATTATTAGAGCAATCGACTTTCCCCATTGAACCTGTCGACGTTATTTATTGTTAATTTTTATTTTTGATTGTTTGATTTTGTTAATTAATTACTGTATCGGTGTTCTTCTTCCTTCCATACAATCTCAGTAGCAAACCTTATTTTTTTCAATCTACAATTTCACAATTTCAGTAATGATTTTGGTGTATCCATATTTCAACTTTATTTAGGGTAAAATTAATGTCAACGGGGCAAAGTTATATATGAATATCAAATTCCGATTCAAGATTCAAGGTGAAAAAAGGGATTATATGCATAAATTAACATTTCTATCAAATTTCTAATTGACTTCCATTTTCTAGGTAAACAATGTCTTAAGTTAAATTTAACCAATTCTAGATCAAATACGGTATACACAAACTCAATTACATATAAATCATCATATTTAACAACAAACTCACTCACCTCTAGTAAGTTATTCCCTCCCTTATTTGTTTATAATCACCCTTGCTTGGTTCGTCAATCTCTCCTTGATTTGATTATCTCATTCTTCTTTAATCTTTGAATTAATTTGCAAACTTTTATTTGAAGATAATAGATTTGGAGGGAACAGAGAGTTGAGTTTTGGGAGAAAAGAAGTTTTGGTACGATCGGCAGTAAATTAGGGTTCTCATTATTAGGTTAGGGTTCTATTTTATAAGGGAACAAATCAGCATTGGCCACTAGATCAAACTTTACAAAAAATTATGTCTTTCAACCTTAGCAAACCCTAGCTTGGAATGTTCGATCGGTCGACTACATGGTCTTAGGTGGTCGACTATTAGCACTCGATCAGTCCAAACAGGGGTGTCGGCCGATGAAGCTTTCTTTTTAAGATATTTCTTTTCTAATTATTATTTTCTTAAAATTTTTAAAATTTAATAATTTTTTCATACGAGCTTCATTTACAAAATTTTATATACAAAATTGTCCAAAAAATCACTATGAACATAATGGTGCAAGTTTTGTAGCCAAATTCGAATATTTGTGAATATTTTCATTTTTACCCTTATCATATTTAATTTAATTTCTTTTATTAAATTTTTGATTAATTTTTGCAGGGTATTTTATTCTTCCTCCCCCATAAAAAGGATTTCTTCCTTAAAATCTCTAAGGATGGAAAAGTGCAACTCGTACGTACGAAAACTAATACTTATATTCATCTACTTATAACATCCCATAATTTGGCTTTAGTTTTTTTAATTAGTCAATTAGTTAATTAATTAGGCTTCAAAAATAGAATTTGTGCAAACAATGGAATTCGACCATGAAGCTTGCTTCATTGCATTCATGGAGAAATTCTTAGCAACTTTCAAATTTGGAGTTTTGCGATCGGAGTCCAAACGAAGAAGTTACGGACGAAAAAATAATTCGAAATGAAAATAGATAAACAAGAAAATTTATTCCGTTGGTGTTTATTTGATTTTTTTTGCCCAACTGGATAGTTGTACATGAGTTGTAGGCAACAAATTAAATATAATAAATATCACCTACATATTCTTATTTATAGATTGATTTAGAACTATTTACAACCTGATCTAGAAATCAATCCCAAAATTATGAAAAGTAGAATATTTATTTGAACAAAATTTATTCCAGATCTGAAATAGGTCGTATAATAATATAATGAATTTGAATTATTACTCTAATCTTGTTGGAATGCGAACTTTTCTATGTTTGGGACTGTTGGAATTTAGATCTGTTTTAATATCTGTAAATTAGTTTGATTTCTTTCCCTTTAAGGAAAAATATAGTGTTTGATCTAGCATGGAATAGATGCAAATACAAAAAGAGAAAGAGATGTGTAAAGTATGAACTGATTGCAGTTTACTTGTCTATTTCAATAATAAAAAGAAATTATTATTCCTTGTAATTTCAAACAATGTAATCTTTTATTTTTAAAGTTAAATCTTTTGTTTTGGACTAATTTATGGAAATTATAATCTTTTAGATATGATTCTAACAATTGAACATGGAAATGAATATTACAATGAAGATATATAACTAGAATATATTCGAGAATGGTAGATATTTGTACGTAATTCACCGCTGTTGTAATAATTAAATAAAAATCTAATAATGATGCTTAGATATAATATTTGCGTTTAGGATAATTAATTAATGGGAAAGGAATTTAAAAGGTTGTAATTCCAATGAATGGGAAATAAATTGTAACGAATATGGAAGTTACAATAACTTGATAGGGTAAGTGAATGATGTGACTGATAAATAAAAAAGTTGAATTAATAACTATGGAATAGTTAAAAGGGTTACTAATTTGAAATTAGTAATCATAAATAAATGTCTTAGGAAATGTCCATTAGGATATTATGGACAAATTGACATTTATGAGCATAAAAAAGGGATTTTGGGTAGATAAGTATTTATGGTAAGTCTTATGCCTTATATAAAAAGGGAATTAGTAAGCTAAGTCTAATGTCTACCTATGATAATATAATAAAGACTTAGGATGATTAATTGGACTTAGCAGGTTAGTGATGCGAGGTCAGTAGGGTCACTCGACAAAAGCCTGCCCTTCACTTTGAGGCTATCAAAAGTCGCATGCACTTACTACTGATGTGAGATATCACTAATCATAGGACCTATGATGGCGTGAGGGATTGGGTCTGCTTTCTTAAATGGAAAGTATTAAATGGTCCAAATTTGGAATTAGGAGCGGTGAGTGATATATCCATAGGGGTTTGCTTCTGGTTTGAGGTATTAGGTCGTTGTAGGGTCCGCCTCTCTCCTAAAAGGAAGTATTACGTAACCTAGTGAGATTCCAAATAAATAAGGATGTCTTTAAAAGGGCTTACTTCGGTGTTGAGGTATTAAGTGGCTGTAGGGCTTGCCATCCTACCAAAAGAACTAACCTAATGAGAGTCCATATTTACAATTAAGAGTGATAGTGGATATCTCGGGAAGGGTTCGCTTCAAGTTTGGAGTATTAAGTAACTGTAGGGTCCGTCTCTTTCCTATAAAAGAAGTATTAAGTAGCTTAATGAGATTTTTATGCAATGTCAGCTAGATAATACTAGTGAGAAATCCGTCCTGGGGTTAGGTATTAAATGACAAAGGCCTATCTATATGTAGATGTTAAATGGTCAGGGGTTTGCCTAGTCCTTATTAATAGGGTATTAAGTGGCTTGGGTATAGTCTGTCACATTGCCAAGGCCATAATAATGATAGTACGAGTGAGGAGTCCACTTGGGGATAGGTATTAAGTGACGTAGGACTTGCCTAGAATATAGGTATTAAATGGTTAGAAGTCTGCCTAATCCTCTTAAAGGTATTACGTGACTTGGGTATTGTCTATTACATGGCTACGATTTTATCAGATAGATGCAGTGATAGTTGGACATTAAAAGTCAGAAGCCTTAAATAGCGGTTAGAGGTATTTGTAGCTTGGGTCAACCAATCATTGACAACATTGTTAGAAAATCACCTTGATTGAGGTCTTAAATGCAAGAGTCTGCCTATTTCTCTTTTAAAAGTATTTTATTATGATTATAGAAGCCCACTTCATATTTAATAGTATTAAGTGGCAAATAAGTTTGAAAGTATTGGGTGGTTGATAATGCTTCATTGGTATTTTGTACCTTGGGAAGGGGTAAGTAAGTAATTGTGTGTGCAGTGTAAGGTTAGATTAGAATTGCTAACCTTAATGGACATAATAATTAAATAGAAACCAATCAGTATAAATTTATGTTATGGATAGTTTATAGATTTCCACTCACTAGAACATTATTTTGACCCCCCCCCCAAATTACAACCCATAAGATAGATTTAGAGGAACAGATCATTGTAGTTGGATGTGCTTTGTTGTTGGAGAAGTCTTCCTTTCTCTCATGCTCAATGCTGATGCGATAATCTGTATCCAAGAAATACCATAAATTCCAAAGTAGTAGTCATAGCCAGTATTCTTATCCTATTATTGTTTCTAGTGTGAGTTTAGATTTCTATCAATCTCTAATAATTCTCATGCTTATTTGCAGGTACCGAATCCAATGATCTATGCTTTGATGGGCTTAGGTTTCAATTTTTGTCGAAATTTAGCCTATTTAAGGTACGGGTTGTTACATTTAGTATCAGTACCTAGGTTAGTAGATCAGAGGAATTAGTATAACTTGAGAGAATGTAGTCGTACCTCCTATCTAGTATTATTATATTTTTACGCTAGATTCTAAGAGTTCTAACTATAGAAGTAGCTGTAGTTCTACTCCGAGGGAATGGGTAAAGCAACTATGGGTTGGAAATATCTTAGAGTTAAGATTTTCACGCTGACTCCGAAGAACCCCATGGAGTGCTCACGATGTGTAAAGCGCAGTAAATGAAGAGCATGAGTACGACACACAGCAGAATCCCGAAGATTGGAGGTGTTCGACTTGATGTTATGCTAGCTACCTTGTGATTTTGAATTTTGAGTTCCAGTCGGAGACACGCATTACTACAAAGGGGTGGGAAATTAGAGTTTGTATGCTACAGTTTTCTGAAAGAAATTTTTCGCCAGGATGCATTCATTGATCACCTCTTTGATGGCAAACCATATTTTTATTTGAATAATTAATGTCAATTCCATAGTCTAAAACTTGTGAGAAAACTTTTATGAGTGTGTTTTGGAAATGCCATAGATTTTGAGAAAAGGGAAAAGATTTTCCTAAGGATTTATTTTGAAAATTTTGTTTGGGAAAGTTTATAAATTTTAATTACCAAAAAACACGTATACCGCTAAGTTGGTCGTGTTAAGAAATTATTAGTTTATAAAAGATAATTTTTGAGATCCTCGTATATTTATATGTATATAACAGTAAAGGCATGATTTTGATTTTTGGTAAGGAAATAGTTTTCCAATTTGGGGAATTTGTATTTTTAAAAGGTTTTTGGAAACCCTGAAATATTTATGTGTATATATATAAGTTTGATTTTACGAATTTTTGGTAAGAAATTATTTCTATTATTCAAAAACAAGTACAAATGAGCATATATTTAGCTTGGTAATTTTTTGATTTATAAAATCGAGGTTTTGAAAATATCCTCTCTTAAAGATATAATTGATGCCAAGCATCAACACCCAATAGAATCTAGTAGAGATTAAATGAAGAATGAAATTAAAACTTAGCAAAAATCATAAATGAATACACATATTTTTATAGTGGTTCGACAACCTTGGCCCACGTCCACTTCATATTTTTGTTGATTTTGCACTTGATTATTATTATAAGAAAGTTTGGATCAGCTGGGATCCATTAGTACAAGAATAAAGAACAAAAATGGAAGATCCTTGGTAGCAGAAAGAAGGATCCCTTTCTGACCATGCATGTTGTATTATAGGGGAAGATATGCATGGATCAGGATGCAATTTTAGCAGAAGAACCTCCAGGCCAAGATGAGGCCGCATAAGAATTTTGAGGGCCATTGAGGCCCATAATAGGGATCAATACTGATCCCTATTTTGGTGTCCAAATGGGGTGTGATCCCTCTGGTAATCCTCCATGATGTTATCTGCTTGCCCTCCAAATTTCATGCCATTCCGACCTACCATTTGTGAGATACTGCATTTTCCATGAAGTTGTGTTGCATGCATTCTTATTTTAATTGATCCCTCTAGTGGGATAGAGACCAATCCCTCTAATCTCCTTTGATTAGGATGTGATCCCTATGGGGTTTTCTCTATGTTGTAATGTGCATATACTCCAAGTTTCATGTTGATAGCATTTTTAGATTTTGAGTTATTGACCAATCATTGTTGCAATATGTAGTGAAAGCTGAATATGTTTGATCCCTTTTATACGATTCATTTTACACCAATCCCTTTTATACCGACCCCTTTTTATATGTGAAGTAATTACACATAACTTGAGCATACGAACTCCAGACGACTTGAAATTTTAGTCTTATGTGGCCTTCCCTGTCACTCCATATTGATCTTACCCATTTTGGGATAGAAATTGAGGGTAGGTATCGATCTGCTAGGGAAAGAGATATGCACTGATCTCCTACCTAGGGGAGGCATTATTCCATACTTAGAATATTCTGGAGAGTCCATCTCTTGGTCTTGGTTGATCATCGCTTCTTATCATTGCCTTCACTTGATTTCTAAGTCCAATGATCATCTCTTTGGTTGTCTTCCTCGATGGTCGTCCAGTTTAAATTGTCCAGTTGGTCTGTATATATCCAGGTCAAAAAACTGGATAACATTTGCCCCTAAAGTACATCTTGTTGCGTACATGATGTATTTTGAATTGATGTTAAGTTAGGGTCATTGGAGATTCCACTCAGTGTGTCTAATGGTCGTTATCCTTCCATTCTGTTGAGCTACTTTGTGGGGAGTTGAATCTCTCTCTATTCATTGTGACGCTTGGTCATTATCAAACGATGTAAGTTCTGGAGTAGAATTTGTCGGTAATCATCTGCACTTGGTTCCATTGAGCTTATTAGTCGAGTTAGCATGCCTTGGTTATCTAATCCAATTCTTTCTCTGATTTCCCCGTATGGGAATCCAATTTCTGTTGATTTAAGAAATCAAATTTTCAGGATGTACATATGCACGTTCAGGTACATGTTTTTGTTATTGGTTCCCGGATGCGTCCATATGCTTACAGATTGTTTTCAATTTGGTGGAATGCAATTCAATCATTTGTAATTTTTTGTACACCTATCCTTATCGCTCTAAATCTTTATGGATGTAGGATGAAGGGATTGGAGAAGTTGATTTTGAAGAGATCGCTGATGACGATCTATTATGGGTTTAAAGCATATGGGCCGGCCTTGAGATTGAATGTGGCCTACTGCATTTGATCTCCTAAGAGATAAAATGAGGGGTGGTTTCGACCAATTGTAGGCAAGGTTGGTCTTGGATATTGATGGGAAGAGGAATGGTGTTTCTTTAAAGACGACTTTGAGTGTAGGCCTTCTATCAATATTCGTTTGATTTTGTCGTGGGAAATTCACCGAAGTAGGGGAACTGATAGACTCTTCATGTACATGATTCCTTCTCGGATCACATAGTGTGAAGCTTTGCGGAGGATCTATCATTTATCATTCCTCCATTCAAGAAGGATTCTCCATTGTAGGTAGTCTTCCATAGGAGTCATCCATGACTCCTTATCTGTGTTAGGAAATTAAATCTACATTTTTGATGACAACAACTATACAATGGAAATCAAATATACATTTATACTTATATATATAGGTACTTTCTAGAACAACATCACTAGAAAGACAAGAACAAGGCTCAAAGGACACTACAAGTAGATTGGAACAAAGAAGCACGAGAAAAAAGCATAAAAACTGATATGCACAATATCAGACATTTGGGTGCACTAGCTAGACGTCTAAAACAGTTCTCTAGAACAATAGTAGGGCTGAACCAGACCTCTAGCAATTGCACTCAGACGTCTGGTCTACTACTATATTCAAATATATATATATAGTATCAGACATTTGAAACATATCCCAAATGTTTGATTTCTAACTTGGATTTCAAATAAGAACTTCAATTACCACATTCGAATGGACATCTTCCCTTCTCTTCGCTGCAACTCTTCATCATCAACAGAAGCAACTGAATAACGTTCGTTAATGGATGCAACTACTCAAGATATCTATCTACAACTATATATAGCATCAAGAATCGAGAGAACAACACTTAACTTACTTATCTTTCCCACTTATGCTTTCTGATTCTATACTCTAATCTTGATCTCTGCACTCTACCAATTCTTACTTGTATTCACTCTTCCATATACACAGTTTCTCATAGATAATATTACTTAGAGATATATTGAAAGCAATTGTACTAATAGGTCAACATCCGTGTTATACTAGAACATACATTTGACAAGAACAACTTATTGTAATCAAGCCTATTCCTCCGGGCGAAGCGAGGGTATTTGATAATAGAATTTCGAAAGGGAACTTTGGGACTGGACATAGGATGGGAGGTCTGAACCAGTATAAAATCATGGTGTGCTTATTCTATATTTACTTAGATTAATATTGTTTTAGTTGCATCATATAGTTTGTCACATATACTTGCATATATATTACACGATCCACCCCATAGATTTTCAATTGGTATCAGAGCAAGGTTTGATCAAAGTACAATAACACGTATTTGAATCACTTTAATATGGCAAGTATTTTTCAAGAAGGACAATCCACAGCATGTCCCCTGCTTTTTAATAGTTCTAATTATGCATATTGGTCAACACGTATGAGAATTTTTATAGAAGCTAATGGATTAGTAATTTGGTCAGCCACTCAAAATAAATATAATGCACCTGACACTGCTATGAACACATGGAATGATGCATAAAAAACTGCAGCTTCTAATAATGCCAAAGCTATGTATGTTTTATTTTGTTCATTAGATAAGAATGAATTTTTAGTGTCATTTATGTAACACTGCATATGATATTTGGTGTACCGTACAAGTTACACACGAAGGCACAAACAAAGTTAAACAAACTAAAATTTCAATTTTACAAAATCAATTTTCATCATTTAAAATGAAACAAAATGAATCTATAGTAGACATATACTCTAGATTCCAAACCATTCAACACGATGTAATGGCACTTGGAGTCAAATTCACAAATTTTGACTTAATATCTAGAATACTCAATTCTTTAACTCCATAGTGGGAAAGAAAAGTATTAGCTATCGAAGAAGTTAATGATCTCTCAACACTCTTAGTTGAAGAATTGATAGGAAATTTAATGTCTTATGAAGTAAATTTGCAGGCAAGAAAAGAAAAAAATTAATTCGAAGAAGAAAAACATAGCATTCCCAGCAACAAATGAAGACTCTGACTTGGACGAAAAAGAAATCGTATATGTTGCCAAAAACTACAACAAATTCAAGAAATTTAGGAAAATGACCAGATTTCAGAAAGGAGGAAAATCAAGCTCTACAAATCAAACATCAATCAAATGCTATGTATGTGATCAATTTGGACATACGAAGAAAGATTGTCCCATGCTCAACAATGATAAAAAGATGAACAAATTTGAAAAATTCAAAAAGAAGAAAGCTTTCAAAGTAACATGGGACGACTCAAATTCTTCATCATCATCAGAAAGTGACAGCGATAATGAGGAGAACGAGCTAATGTAAGTTTTATGGCACACACTGATGATGTATGTCCCGAATTTAGCTATGATGAATTATTAGAACTTAGCATGGAATTAGATGATAAATTTATACAAATTAAAAAATTGAATAAAGAAAACATAGCCAAAAATAAGTAGATTAGAACTTGAAATAGGAATGTTAAAATATGAAAAAAAAATATTTTAGAGGAGGAACTAGAATTATCTCAAGAAAAAAATAAAAGTAGTTTAGTTGAAAATAAGACTATATCTAATGATTTTGAAAGTGTTAGACTAGAAAAGGATAACTTCTTAAAAGAAAATATCAACTTGAAAAGTAATATAAATACATTAAAAATTGAAAATTGAAAATTTAGAATTAAAATAAAAATTAGATAAAATTACAAATAATTTTTCAAAATTTAATAAAGGAAAACAAGATTTAGAAAATCTTATCAAAACTTCAAAACCGTCAGGTAATAAAAATAGAATAGGATTTAAAAATATTCCTAAACAAAAAGGGAATAATATTAAGAAATATAGTTTTATTTATCAAAAGACTAAAAGATCACCTAAGTCTAATACGAATACCAAAAATATAAAAATTTGGATACCTAAGACAAATAATAAGTTGATTAGACAAAAACATATAAATAATTTTTTAGATAATGTAGTCTATAATAAAAATTATGTTCATAAAGATACCAAACCTTCTTATGTATAGCTACCTTCTCCTCCTAACATCTAGAAACCTAACAAAGTATATGGGTACCAATTAAATCTTCTTTTATTTTGCAGGTACCCAAAATAAAAAATAAGAAGAAATGGATACTTGATAGTGGATGCTCCAAGCATATGACCGGAAATTCAAAAATGTTATCAAATATAACATACATCGATGGTGGAAGGGTAACTTTTAGAGATAACTCAAAAGGATACGTCGTTTGGCATCGGAGAAGTCATCAACTTTGGTATTTCTAACTCTTCTATTACTACAAATGTTTTGTTAATAGAAAATTTAAAACACAACCTACTTAGCATTAGTCAATTATGCAATAAAGGTTTTCAAATAAATTCGGAAAAGATAGATGTAATATTTTCAACAATAACAAACAACTTATCTTTAAGGGTTTTAGAAACAAAAATATTTATGTCTTAAATATGAATATAAATCGAAATTCAAATTTGTGCTTAACAGCCAAACACGACGATCCATGGTTGTGGCATAAACGATACTGTCATATTAATTTTACATATATTAATAAATTAGAAAAATATAAGCTAGTTAGAGGTTTACCTAAAATAAATTATAAAGTAGAAAATTTATGCGATCGTTGTCAAATCAGAAAACTAAAGAAAACCACTTTTAATCTGAAAGTAATATTTCTACAAAACAACCGTTAGAATTATTACATTTAGATTTATTTAGTCCAACACAAGTACGATCTATAAATCACAACAAATATGTTTTCGTAATAGTTGATGATTTTTCAAGAAACACATGGACTTTATTTTTAAAACAAAAAAGTGACACCTTTGGAATGTTTAAATTTTTTGCTAAAAGAATTAAAACTCAAATGGATTTGAAAATTAAGAATATTCGAAGTGATCACGGTGGAGAATCCGAAAATGATCTTTTTACCAATTTTTGTATAAAAAGGCCATAACCATAATTTTTCTTTTCCCTGCACACCTCAACAAAATGGTATGGTAGAAAGAAAAAATCGTACGTTACAAGAATATGCATGAGCACTATTAAATAGTAGTGGTTTACCAAAATATTTTTGGGCTGAAGCTATTGCTATGGCTTGTTATGTTTTGAATCTAGTAACCAAACGACCTATGACTAAACATACTTGTTTTGAAATATTTTTTGGAAGAAAACCTAAAGTATCATACTTTAAAACTTTCGGATCAAAATGTTTTATACTAAATACAAAAGATAATTTGGAAAAATTCGATCCAAAGGACGATGAAGGAATCTTTGTTGGATATTCAGACCATAGCAAGGCGTATAGAATTTTTAATAAACGTACTAACACAATTGAAGAAAGTTTACATGTTTCATTTGATGAAAATTTTCTTAACCATCATACTAATGACGATGAAGAAATAATTCCAATAACAAATACAACAAATTCTTCTAATAATGAGACAAATGCACAAAATCATACTTTAGTGTCATCTCCTAAAATTCTAAAAGATCATCCAAAAGATAATATCATTGAAGATCTTAACTCCAGAGTAACTAGAAATCAACTTAACCAAATAAGTCATATAGCATTTGTGTCAAATTTTGAGCCAAAAAACTATAAAGAAGCTTCACACCACAATTTTTGGATAATAGCTATGCAAGAAGAATTAAATCAATTTGAACGTAATAATGTTTAGGAATTAGTACCAAGACCAGAAAATAAATCAGTTATTGGAACAAAATGGGTATTTAAAAATAAAGCAGATGAAAACAGAAATATAGTTAGAAATAAAGCATGTTTAATCACTCAGATTTATAATCAAGAAGAAGGTATCGACAATGATGAAACTTTTGCTCTAGTAGCAAAACTCGAGGCCATACATTACTTGCTTTTGCAAGTCATCACAATTTCAAATTATTTCAAATGGATGTCAAAAATGCATTTTTAAATGGTTTTATTAAAGAAAACGTATATGTTGAAAAACCTCCATTATTTGTCCACGAAAAATATCCCGATCATGTTCTTAAATTACAAAAAGCCTTTTATAGTTTAAAGCAAGCCCCCCGTGCCTGGTACGAACGTCTTAAGAATCATCTAACTACATCTGGTTTTCAAATAGGTAAAATTGATAGGAATTTATTTATTAAACGAGAAAATAATGATATCTTAGTTGTACAAATTTACGTAGACGATATTATTTTTGGTTCAAATAACGAAAATCTTTGTACTCAATTTTCAAATATTTTGAAAAACGAATTTGAAATGTCTCACATGGGTGAGTTGAATTTCTTTTTATGCTTACAAATAAAACAACTTGAAAATGATATTTTTATTCATCAAGAAAAATATTGTAACAATCTATTACTTTTTTTGAAATGGATAAAACTTCAAGCAAACCAACACAAATAAGTACTAGTTTTTACTTGGAAAAAGATGATAACGGAAAAGATTTTGATGAAAAATTATATCAAAGTATGATTGGCTCCTTACTTTATTTGACGGCTATTCGACCTGACGTTATGATGAGCGTATGTCTTTGTGCCCGATTTCAAGAAAAACCAAAAGAATCTCACCAAAAAGCTATTTAACGTATCTTATGATATCTATCTGGTACTAGAAATTACGGTTTGTTTTACCTTAAGGCATCATCATTTGAACTTGTTTCATATAGCGACGCGGATTTCGGTGGATGTAAAACATATCGTAAGAGTACTGGTGGAACGTGTCACTTTATCGGACAGTCATTAGTTTCATGGTTTAGTATGAAGAAAAATTATGTCTCTTTATCCACTTGCGAAGCCGAATATATTTCAACGGCTTAAGCATGTGCACAAGTGATATACATGCAACAAACGCTTAAGGGTTTCGGCAAAGCTATCGATAAATCACCAATATATTACGATAATACGAGTGCAATAAATCAATCAAAAAACCCTGTAAATCACTCACGTACTAAACATATAGATATACGACATCATTTTTTATGTGATAATGTGGAAAAAGGAATTATTACATTAGAATACGTAAATACCGGGAATCAAATAGCAAATATTTTCACAAAACCACTAAATGAACAAACATTTGTTAAACTGCGACGCGATTTAGGAATATGTTCTCTTGATAATCTTCTCAACTAATACTACATTTTCATTCATTCCATTTTTGGCTATATATTTTTTATCCACAAATCAAAATTGTTAACACTAACCAACAATTTTTTAGAAATTTGTTTTTTGAAAATACCTATGTATAACCTCTAAAATCATATATAAATAGCCTTTTTATAAAACAAAACGTAAAGAATATACAGATTTCATATTATTTTTTACACAAGAAAATAAAAGCATGTCTTCCGACAACTCTCATTGCTCCTTCTCAACACCAACAATGGATGGTTCAGCAGATACACCTCATCGCCTTCCAACTCCTACACCAGATCAGGAATCGACGTATAAGTGGTCCTCCTACCATTCAGGATTCATTCCCAATACAAAGAGGTCCAAACGATCTCTATTTGTCTCTCCTAACACCAAGGAGAAAATCGATGAGATACATCACTACCAAAAGCAACAAATAGAGTTACAACAAGAATTATACTTTAAACAAAAGGTCACTGCGTAACGACTAAGTTTTCTTGAACAAGTAGCGATCAAAATTTGCAATTCATGGAAAAAGGATGTACATGAACCACTTCCAATTCCTTGCATTTCTCTGGATCCTTCTGCATCTTACCGTACACCTTTGGATCCTTCACCTAGGCGATTCTCTAGTTCCTCGAGAACCAACGAACGAGGAAATATATGGTCTCCACTCAAGCCGTGGTAGCATCTCTAAAGATCGCAATGCTCCATTTCATCTAAATAAATTTGTTTATTCTCATTGTATTTTTTATCTAAGTATATTTGTATTCTTTTTCACAAATAATATTATTATGTTTTACTAAAATTAATCTCTCAAAAAATACACCCTTCAAAATAAGGCTATTTTAAGACAAACTGGCAATTTCAGACGTCTGAACAATGCCCTCAGACGTCTGACACTCTTGTATCACATAAATTTTAAACATCGTGCATATATCAGACATCTGATATAACCTTCCATACGTCTGAAAATTATCTTTGTCTGATAAAAAATACAAACTAGTCTATTTCAAATGTCTAAACTATTGATCAGACGTCTGAATAAAGTCTCTGCCTCCTTAAGATACAAACTCAGGCCATTTTAGACGTCTGATATTATATCCAGATGTCTGAAAAAACTATCCGTCCTATAAAAATTACACTTCAGCCTATTCCAGACGTTTGATTCTACATCCAAACGTCTGCTAAATCTCTCTTCCTTTCAAAATTTACATATCGATCTATTCCAGACATCTACAACCAACAACCAGACGTCTGAACATTAGTACTATCTTAATTCTAGGTCAAGTTAGACATCTGATTCACCTTCCAGACGTATGAAATTCAATCTACTCTCTTAAATACCTTATTAACATCTATTTTTTCACTTTTTCTCACTTACATTTCATTTCGTTTCTACTGCAAAGTCGATTCTCTAATTCTCAAACTCGCTTTCTCCTCCAAACACGCTCGAATCTCATGGCTCCTAAAACGAAAAACCCTAAAATCTCTAAGTGTAAGCAAGACTAAGCTACTTCATCCAACTCGCAAGTTTGCTATGATGATCAAACCGAGAGATGGATGAACCGTGTGTTAGTCCTTGAGAAGGATGATTTTGATGAGAACAACCTTAGGACTTATTATAAAATATAAATACTAACATTATAGTTTAGATATATACAGATATGTATATGCAAGATATAAACATGCAGGTACCAAGAATGAAGACGGTACCGTAAAGAGATACAAGACTGATGAATTTAAAGATCGAAGATATCAAGATTGAAGACTCATGAATATCAAGATATCAAGAGTTCAAGATTTCAAAGTACAAGATAAGTATTGAATCTAAAATTATGTTAAAGCTTCTTGAAAGCACTTACATCTTTATTCGAAATTTATTCATGGAACGGAATCCACTTCGAGCCTGTTAAAGGGATGGAACCCTAGCAGGATGGAACCCACGACAATATCTAGTGGGACATATAGTGCTCCTATTTTGATATCCACTAATTTTATAAAAATGAGTTTCAAAAATATATCTCTTGTTTTTAAAAATGTTTTCAAAAATTTCTTTTCAAAAAGAACATCTCTCTTGGTTTTAAAATATTCTAGCCTCAAAATTATCTTTATCATTTTTGTAGTCCTTGATTTTGAACTATCTCTTATTTTAATATTTAGCTTTTAAATATTTATATACTCGGATCTTAAATCACTTTATAGAATAAGATTATATATTAAAAAGGTACTTTCTAAACTCTTTTATATGTTTAAACTATATTCAAGTGTTTTATAAAAGTTTAGAGATTATTTTGAAAAAATTATAGAAACCAATTTTAATAAGAAAATCAAAATCATCATTTTTTCCTAGAGCATGTCGACATACTCCTATCCCCCATGTCGACATGGTGCCCGTTAATTTTCAATTTTCAAATTTTTAAAAGAAGTGTTTATTCGTCGTATCCTTTCACAAATAGATATGGTTGTTGATCTCTATAAATACCAGCAAGTTCTAAACGAATTTTTACCAGATTTTCATTCATTTTCTCTCCTCTTCATCTTCCACATTTATTCTAAAGAACCCCAAACCATACTCTACCGAAATACCAAGTGAATCGAACTTGATTATCTCTTGTTTGATTCTCTGCCACTCTCTCCATAAGATCTCGGTGCTATTCAGACTAATAGGATTATTTGTAAGTCAAACAATTGAGTAAAAGGTGCGGTTGAGCCTTGAAATCAGTTGGGTGTGATTGTTGCCCCGGTGATCTTGTGGCCTGGTAAATCAAGAGGGTTTACCCCTGGACTCGAATACAGAAAGGTGTACCTCATGGGCTTGAAATCGAGGGTGTAACCTGGGAGATTATTTTGAAAAGAAATCCGTACAATTTTGTGGGACTGGATGTAGGGTAACTCCGAATCAGTTTAAAATCCTAGTGTGTTCTTTCCTTTCTGCTTTTATTTATTATTTGCATCTATGTCTGATTCTGTGATTATATATGTGTCTGTGTATTGCATTTGTTGGTGATTAAATTACTTAAGTTTCAAAAAGATCGAGTAAATCCACAAAACACCATTCATCCCTCCCCCTTCTAGTGTTATTCTAGCCTTAAGAATCATAATCTGCATTTCTAACATTTGGTATCAGAGCAAGGTTTTCAAATTTTTCATAACCTGAATTTTGAAGAATTAAAAAATGGATATTTTGGGAATTTTGTTAATTCCAAGTTAAATCTGTTCAAATTATCATTGTCTCATAAGTTTTCATATAGTTATTATACAAAATTAAATTTCCTACAAAGTTTGTATTCTATGCAGGAAGAAGAATGTTATATGCCCCTTGAAGAATCAACTCTCAATGGACAAATTGTACAAATCAAGAAAAATAAGTGGATACTTGATAGTGGCTGCTCAAGACACATGACCGGTAGTCCAGATATGCTGAATGATATCATCTACAAAGATGGAGGACTGGTTAATTTTGGAGACAACTCAAAAGATATGTGATTGGCATCGACAATGTCGGTAACTCTAAAACTCCTACTATTTCTAATGTTTTATTAGTTAAAAATTTGAAACACAATCTACTTAGTATTAGTCAACTTTGTAATAAAGGATACAAAATTAAATTTGAAAAAGATAAGTGTCACATCGAAGATAATAATTCAAATATTATATTCGAAGGAATTAGGAAGAAAAATATTTATATTCTTAGTATGAAAATGTCAAATGATAATCTATGTCTTTTGGCTAATACAAGTGACCCTTGGATTTGGCATTAAAGATTTGGACATTTGAATTTTAAACTCTTATCTAAAATTTCTAAACTTGATCTAGTAAGAGGTCTCCCTAGAATGAATTTTAAAATAGTTAGTATATGTGATGCTTGTAAATTAGAAAAATTTAGGAAGAGTTCTTACAAATTAAAAGATATGATCTCGACTTCAAAAACCATTAAGTTACTTTATTTAGATTTATTTGGTCCATCTCAAATTCAATCAATAAATCACAATAAATATGTCTTTGTAATTGTAGATGATTATTCTAGGTTTACATGGACAATTTTTATGAAACATAAAAGTGATACTTTTGATTCTTTTAAAAAAATTACAACAAGACTTCAAAACCAACTTTCTTTAAAAATTATAACTATTCGTAGTGATCACGGTGGGAAATGAAAATTTTGAGAGATTCTACAATAAAAAAGGAATAACTCATAATTTCTCTTTTCCAATAACTCCACAACAAAACGGAGTGGTAGAACGAAAAAAAAGGTTGGTTCAAGAGTGTGCTAGAACAATGCTTTCGGATAGTAATTTACCAAAACATTTTTGGGCTGAAGCAATTGCTACAGCTTGCTACATTTTGAATAGAATATTAATTAGACCATTAACTAATAAAACACCCTATGAACTTCTTTACATGAAGAAACCAAATGTGCCTTATTTTAGAATCTTTGAAAGTAAATGTTTTATTCTAAATACAAAAGATAATTTAGATAAATTTGATCCTAAATCCGACAAAGGAATCTTTATCGAATATTCTAATAGAAGTAAAGCATGCAAAATTTTCAATTTAAAAACTAATACCATTGAAGAAACAATGCATGTTTTGTTTGATGAAAATTTCAATGATACTTAACAAATTAATGATGAAGAAGATTTTGCTATCCTAAATAATGAATCAATTGAAACAGATAATGAACTCATTCATCCAAATAAAAAGGTTAAGCTTTTAAAAGATCATCCTATAGAAAATATACTAGGAAATATTGGATCTGTTGTTAGAACTAGAAATCAACTAAATAACACGAGTAGTGTAGCTTTCATATCATCTATTGAACCTAAAAATCCAAAGGAAGCATCATTTGATGATTCATGGATTCTGGCTATGTAAGTAGAACTGAATCAATTCACCAAAAATGATGTTTGGAAACTTGTTCCTAGACCAGAGGATAAAACTATAATAGGACCTAAATGGGTTTATAAAAATAAAATGAATGAACTAGTTGAGGTCGTTAGAAATAAAGCCCGATTAGTTGCACAAGGATATTATCAATAAGAAGGAATAGATTTTGATGAAACCTTTGCACCTATAGCAAGATTAGAAGCAATTAGAATTTTACTTGCTTTCGTAAATTATTTCAAATGGATGTTAAAAGTGCTTTTCTAAATGGATTTGTTAAAGAGGAAGTTTATGTTGAACAACCCCCAATCTTTGAAGATGAAAAATTTCCATGTCATTTTTTTCAAACTTAAGAAAGCTCTGTATGGTCTGAAACAAGCTTAGAGAGCATGGTATGATAGACTAAGATCTTTTTTATTACAATCTAATTTTGAAATTGGTAAACTAGATAATACTCTTTTCATTAGAAGAAATTAAAACGATATCCAACTAGTCTAGTTTGTGTAGATGATGTTATTTTTGGATCAAATAATCATGAAATGAATAATGAATTTTCTGAAATAATGCCAAAAGAGATTGAGATGAGTCATATGAGTGAACTTACTTTCTTTTAGGTTTACAAATAAAACAATTAGACAACGGTATTTTTATTAGTCAAGAAAAATATGCTAGGGATCTAGATAGTAAATTTGGTATGACTACTGTGACTGGAAAACCCACTCCTATGGCAACCAATGAAGATTTAAATAAAGAAGATATTTCAAAAGATGTAAATCAAAAACTATGTAGGGGAATGATTAGATCACTACTATATATCAATGCGAGTAGACCTGATATCACGCATAGTGTTTGTCTTTGTGCAAGATATCAATCCCAACCCAAAGAGACTCATTTAAAAGCTGTGAAACGTATCATAAGATATGTTAAGCATACTTTGACTATGGTTTATTTTACCCTAAGAATGATTCATTAGATTTAATCTCTTATTGTGATGCTGACTATGCTGGTTGCAAATTTGACCGAAAAAGTACAAGTGGAACGTGTCACTTCTTGGGGCATTTCTGGTTTCATGATTTAGTAAAAAGAAAAATAATGTTTCTTTATCAACAACCGAAGTAAAATATATCTCTGTTGCTTTGGCTTGTTCTAAAGTCATTTATATGCAACAATCCTTAAAATATTTTGGATCAACAATTTCAAAATCACCAATTTATTGTGATAATACTGGTGCAATAAATTTATCGAAAAATCCTACTCATCATGCTCGGAGTAAACATATTAATATCGGACATCATTTTCTCAAAGATAATATAAGTAAATAGATTATTTCTCTTGAATTTATCAACTCCGAGAATCAAATTGCTGATATTTTAACCAAACCCTTAAATCAATCTATATTTACTAAATTAAGAAGAGAACTAGGCATTTGTTCAATAATCGAGTTATAGAATTCAGACATACTAACATTTAAACAAAGGTATAAAAGAAAACCAAATTTTTTTCATAGGTATGTCAACATACCCCTACTACCCATGTTGGCATACAACGGCAAATTTTGAAAATTTGATTTTCCCTCTAAAATAATTTGATAGTTATACAAACCTATGTATTTCGAATTCTTCTATCTTCTCACTTCTCTTTCTCTGTATTAAACTTCTGAAAATTAAAATTAATGGCCTCCTCCATAAAAAAAAACCAAAACAACACCATTTCTTTTCTTTCTCCTCATTCTGGTCCATTTCGACGCACTACACTGGCACATGTGATAAAGATTGAAGAGACGATGAAGGATGCCATGCAAATGTTAGCTGAACTACAAGTTGTGCAAATAAGGATGGCAAAAGAATAAGAAAAGCAAGGCAAAATTCTTCGAAATTTGCAAAAATTCCTAATGGATAATCATGCAAATCCTATTGTGATTGAAGAAGATTCTCCCAACATTCAAGTGCATAACCCCTTAGAGCACAGCAAAGAGGAAGAAGAAGAAGAGGAAGAAGCACCTATGGAAGAAGATGACAAGGTGATCTGCATAGGCGAAGTATGTTTTAACAAAGATGGGAATTTGGTTGAACAATATGGAAACTTTTGTTTTCATTACCCAAATTGTTCAATTCACAAATCTCCAATTATCAAAAACTCTCTTTAGAAGTGTAATTCTATAATTTATGTACTTAAATACATTTGTGTGTCTATAATCCATATAAATATGTAAAGATAACATGGTATATAATAATTTCTGTTTCGCTTATTATACTTCCTTATTACTATTTAGTTTAGATAGTATTAGATTAAGCGGGAGTTATATATATTAGTATAGGATTAGTTTTTGTTGATGACAAAGAGGGAGAAATATAAAATAGAGTAGTTTGCTTAGATTAAGGGGGATTTATTAGTTTTAGGGGGAGTTATAGTAAAGGTGAAGTATACTTATAAATATAGGTTGTCATTGTCAAAAAGGGGGAGATCGTTAGTCCTTGAAAAGGATGGTTTTGATGACGACAACCTTAGGACTTATTATAAAATATAAATACTAACATTATAGTTTAGATATATATATATATATATGTATATATATATGTATATATGCATGATATAAACATGCAGGTACCAAGAATGAAGACTGTACAGCATAGAGATACAAGACTGATGAATTTAAAGATCGAAGATATCAAGATTGAAGACTCATGAGTATCAAGATATCAAGAGTTCAAGATTTCAAAGTACAAGATAAGTATTGAGTCTAGAATTATGTTAAAACTTCTTGAAAGCACTTACATCTTTATTCGAAATTTATTCGTGGAATGGAATCCACACCGAGCCTGTTAAAGGGATGGAACCCTAGTGGGATGGAACCCAGACAATATCTAGTGGAACATATAGTGGTCCTATTTTGATATCCACTAATTTTATAAAAATAAGTTTCAAAAATATATCTCTTGAAATGTTTTCAAAACTTTCTTTTCAAAAAGAACATCTCTCTTGGTTAAAATATTTTAGCCCTAAAATTATCTTTATCATTTTTTTTGTCTTTGATTTTAAACTATTTTTTTTTAATATTTAACTTTTAAATATTTATATACTCGGATATTAAATCACTTTATAGAATAAGATTATATATTAAAAAGGTACTTTCTAAACTCTTTTATATGTTTAAACTATATTCAAGTATTTTATAAAATTTAGAAATTGTTTTGAAAAAAATTATAGAAACCAATTTTAATAAGAAAATCAAAATCATCATTTTTGCCTAGAGCATGTCGACATACTCCGACCCCCCATGTCGACATGGTGCCCGTTAATTTTTAAATTTCAAATTTTCAATAGAAGTGTCTATTTGTCGTATCCTTTTATGAATAGATATGGTCGTTGATCCCTACAAACACCAGTAAGTTCTAAACGAAATTTTATCAGATTTTCATTAATTTTTTCTCCTCTTCATCTTCCACATTTATTCTAAAGAATCCCAAACCATACTCTACCGAAATACCAAGTGAATCGAACTTGATTATCTCTTGTTTGATTCTCTGCCACTCTCTCCATAAGATCACAGTGCTATTTAGAGTTATAGGATTATTTGTAAATCAAACTATTGAGTAAAAGGTGCGGTTGAGCCTTGAAATCAATTGGATGTGATTGTTACCCTGAAAATCAATTAGGTGATCTTGTCGCCTGGTAAATCAAGAGAGTTTACCCCCGGACTCGAATACAGGAGGGTGTACCTCGTGGCCTTGAAATCGAGGGTGTAACCTGGGAGATTATTTTGAAAAGAAATCCGTACAATTGTGCGGGACTGGATGTAGGGTAACTCCGAATCATTTTAAAATCCTAGTGTGTTCTTTTCTTTACTGCTTTTATTTATTATTTGCATTTATGTCTGATTCTGTGATTATATCTCTGTCTGTGTATAGCATTTGTTGGTGATTAAATTACTTAAGTTTCAAAAAGATCGAGTAAATCCACAAAACACTATTCAACCCTCCCCCCTCTAGTGTTATTCTAGCCTTAAGATTCGTAATCTTCATTTCTAACGTTTGGTATCAGAGAAAGGTTTTCAAAGTTTTCATAACCTGAATTTTGAAAAATTAAAAAATGACTATTTTTGGGAATTTTGTTAATTCCAAGTTAAACCTGTTCAGATCATCATTGTCTCATAAGTTTGCGTATAGTTATTATATAAAATCAAATTTTCTACCAAGTTTGTATTCTGTGCAGGAAGAAGAATGTTAAATGGTCCTTAAAGAATCAACTCTCAATGGACAAATTGTACAAATCAAGAAAAATAAGTGGATACTTGATAACGGCTGTTCAAGACACATGACTGGTAATCCAGGTATGCTGAATGATATTATCTACAAAGATGGAGGACTGGTTAATTTTGGAGACAACTCAAAAGGATATGTGATTGGCATTGGCAATGTCCGTAACTCTAAAACTCTTACCATTTTTAGTGTTTTATTAGTTAAAAATCTGAAATACAATCTACTTATTATTAGTCGACTTTGTGATAAAAGATACAAAATTAAATTTGAAAAAGATAAGTGTCACATCGAAGATAATAATTTAAATACTATATTTGAAGGAATTTGGAAGAAAAATATTTATATTCTTAGTATGAAAATGTCTAATGATAATCTATGTCTTTTGGCTAATACAAGTGACCCTTGGATTTGGCATAAAAGATTTGGACATTTGAATTTTAAACTTTTATATAAAATTTCTAAACTTGATGTAGTAAGAGGCCTCCCTAGAATGAATTTAAAATAGTCAGTATATGTGATGCTTGTCAATTAGGAAAATTTAGGAAGAGTTCTTTCAAATTAAAAGATATGATCTTAACTTCAAAACCCCATAAGTTACTTCATTTAGATTTATTTGGTCCATCTCAAATTCAATCAATAAATCACAATAAATATGTCTTTGTAATTGTAGATGATTATTCTAGCTTTACATGGAAAAATTTTATGAAACATAAAAGTGATACTTTTGATTCTTTTAAATTTTTTACAAAAAGACTTCAAAACCAACTTTCTTTAAAAATTATAATTCGCAGTGATTACGGTGGGGAATTTAAAAATCATAATTTTGAGAGATTCTGCAATAAAAAGGGAATAGCTCATAATTTCTCTTTTCCAAGAACGCCCCAACAAAGCGGAGTGGTAGAACGAAAAAATAGGTCGATTCAAGAGTGTGCTAGAACAATGCTTTTAGATAGTAATTTACAAAACATTTTTGGGCTGAAGCGGTTGCTACAGCCTGCTACATTTTGAATAGAATATTAATTAGACCATTAACTAATAAAACACCCTATGAACTTCTTTACATGAAGAAACCAAAGGTATCTTATTTTAGAATCTTTGGAAGTAAATGTTTTTTTCTAAATACAAAAGATAATTTAGATAAATTTGATCCTAAATCCGACAAAGGAATCTTTATCGAATATTCTAATAGAAGTAAAGTATACAGAGTCTTCAATTTAAAAACTAATACCATTGAAGAAACAATTTTAATAAGAAAATCAAAATCACCATTTTTGCCTAGAGCATGTTGATATATCCTACCCCCATGTCGACACGGTGCCCGTTAATTTTCAAATTTCAAAATTTCAAAAGAAGTATCTATTCATTGTATCCTTTCACGAATAGATATGGCTGTTGATCTCTATAAATACCAGTAAGTTCTAAACGATTTTTTACCATATTTTCATTCATTTTTGCTCCTCTTCATCTTCCATACTTATTCTAAAGAATCCCAAACCATACCCTGCCGAAATACCAAGTGAATTGATCTTGATTATCTCTTGTTTGATTCTCTACCACTCTCTCCATAAGATCTCAGTGCTATTCAGAGGTATAGGATTATTTGTAAATCAAACTGTTGAGTAAAAGGTGCGATTGAGCCTTGAAATCAATTGGGTGTGATTATTGCTCTGGAAATCAATTAGGTGATCTTGTGGCCTGGTAAATCAAGAGAGTTTACCCCGGACTCGAATACGGGAGGGTGTACCTCGTGGCCTCAAAATCGAGAAATGTAACATGGGAGATTATTTTAAAAAGAAATGCGTACAATTGTGCGGGACTGGATGTAGGGTAACTTCGAACCAGTATAAAATCATGGTGTTTTCTTTCCTTTACTACTTTTATTTATTATTTGCATCAGTGTCTGATTCCGTGATTATATCTGTGTCTGTGTATTGCATTTGTTAGTGATTAAATTACTTGAGTTTCAAAAAGATTGAGTAAATCCATAAAACACTATTCACTCTCCCTCTAGTGTTATTCTAGCCTTAAGATCCGTAATTCGCATTTCTAACATTGTGTACCACATTCAATCAAAAGATACGAGGATATTCAAAAGTAGAAGCTCCATACAGGTCCATTTTATAATTTGCTAAAGTTACCAATGTAAGATTTTGACGAAATGTGCGAAAGTGCTGGGTTAGAAACATTAATTTCCTTCAATCCCAATAATGTCCAAATCGATCAGCTAGCCATATTTCTTTTCTATGCAAATTTAGATAGCATAGCCATTTGGAACACCGACAACGATGATAATTGGCTATGGTAAAATGCTTATGGTACTCCAGGGATCATAGGACGAACTCTCGGATGTTACGACACCGAAGAAGATTTATATAATATTCTGGATATGCATCTCATGCTGAGAGATAATATCACACATCAAATATGGGAAGATGAAATGCCTAGATATGCATCAAAATACTTAAGACCTAAGGTGAGACTTCTCACTAGAATGATTATCAACACTATCATTCCTCGCCTTGGTAATCATGAGCAAATCACAGAGTTAGAGCACAAGGCTCTATATGCTATATATTCAGTGGAACAAGGGTTAATTGGGCAAAATTTATATTTGACAAGCTCAAACATTTTTGGACTCGATCACGCTCATCCATCATCTACCCTACATACATCATGCGTCTTCTGCGAGTGCACAACATCCCTTCATATTTATCAACCTTTGAAGAGATTTCTCCAAAATATGCGTCCATATAATTTTTCTCTCTAATGCACTTACCGGAAAATCCTCCTGATTTTATATCATTTAAAGAGTGGATGCAACATCGTCAAATCAGACAAGCTAGGCCTCAACCCCAAAAACAACCGAAACATCATAGGAGGTAGAGCAACATCGCGAGGATACTCCTCCTCCTCCTGCACCCTTTGATTATACGTGCCAAGATGACATTTTGAAGACTCGCACTGAGGCAAATCCAAATGAGAGTATTCGAGACTTAACTCTCCAAAATCAAATCATTCTATCATGAAAGCAAAAATTATTGGCTAAGCGCATTGATAGTTTTGAAACAACATTTGCTTCACGCCTAGCCACAGTTGAAGCATCGCTTTCAACAACACTATCCGTTCTAAAAGAGGTTCTTCAGTTCGTGAACCTATACCACCTTCAAAAGATTGGCCAACTCCAATGCCTTCTCCTCCTCCTTCAAAACACTCTAAACTTTTTGATGAGGAAAAAGAACCTCCCAAACATACTCCTACATCTCCTACAAGAGAACCGAGTTCTTCCAAGAATGAAGATGCAGGAGATGCTCAAGCTAAAACTTCCCCAAAAGATCCTTAGATGTTTTTAAGATTCCATCTTTTGTATAAAAATGATAGAAAATCTATGCATGTAATCGATTATTATGATTAATGAAAATTGCTTTTTGGTGTGTTATTTCTTTGTATATTCATGCAACCTTACAACGATTGGTAAATATTAAATGGTATGAACATAATGTCTACAATTAAAAAATTATTAATTCTTTTTGATAATGCCAAAGGGGGAGAAATAATAAGCAACACACTAAATAATGGAAAGCACATATTCAGAGGGAGATTTATAAAATTAAATATAAGTACATTGTATAGTTGTCATCATCAAAAAGGAGGAGATTGTTAGGAAATCAAATCTACGGTTTCGATGACAACAACTATACAATGGAAATCAAATATACATATATATTTATATGCATAGGTACTTGCTAGAAGAACATCACTAGAAAGACAAGAACAAGACTCAAAGGACACTACAAGAGACTACAAGTCGATAGGAACAAAGAAGCACAAGAAAAAGAGCACAAAAACTTATATGCACAATATCAGACGTCTGGGTGTACAAGCCAAACGTCTGAAACAGTTCTCTAGAACAACAGATAGGCTGAACCAGATATTTGGCAATTGCACTCAGACATCTGATCTACTACTATATTCAAAAATATATATAGTATCAGACGTCTGAAACATATCCCAGACGTCTGGTTTCAAACTTGGATTTCAAATAAGAACTTCAACTGCCACATTCGAATAGACATCTTCGCTTCTCTTCGCTGCAACTCTTCATCATCAACAGAAGCAACTACAGAACATTCGTTAATGGATGCAACTACTCAAGATATCTATCTACAACTATATGTAGCATCAAGAATCAAGAGAACAACACTTAACTTACTTATCTTTCTCACTTATGCTTTCTGGTTCTATACTCTATTCTTGATCTTCGCACTCTAGCAATTCTTACTTATATTCACTCTTCCATATGCACAGTTTCTTATAAATAATATTCCTTAGAGATATATTGGAAGCAATTATACTAATAGGTCAACATTCGTGTTATACTAGAATAAACATTTGACAAGAACAACTTATTATAACCAAGCCTATTCCTCCGAGCAAAACTAGGGTGTTTGATAGTAGAATTCTTAAGGGGATCTTCGGGACTGGACATAGGACGGGAGGTCCAAACCACTATAAAATCCTGGTGTTCTTATTTGATATTTACTTAGATTAATATTATTTTAGTTGCATCATAAATTTTGTCACATATACTTGCATATATATTACACGATCCACCCTGTAGATTTTCAGTCTGGCTCCATCTCCCAGAATCGGTCGATCTCGACCTGGTCGGTGCTTGGAGCATTTAGTACTTCAACCGAGACCAAGCCCATTTGTTGCACATCCCCAACACTGGCCAGCATGGCCAGTGAGTTGGCTTTCTCATTATTTTTTCTCTAGATGTGTTTGTAATGGTGTAATACTAGAAGTCTACCAGTAGCTCTTGGACTCGACCAAGATAAGTAGCAAGTTGCTTCCCCTAGCTTGATAGTCTCCTCTAACTTAGCATACTAGTAATCGAGAATCACAAAAGAATTGTAAAGTTTTCACTCCCACTTCTCTAGCAAGTTTGACCCCAGTCATTAGAGCTTCATATTTGGCTTTGTTATTTGTCATAGGGAAGTCGAGTTTCAGGGCGTAGCAGACCGATCATTCCTCAAGAATCACCAACATGACACTAGCGCCGGAACATTGATCGTTGGATGCTTCATCCATGTACATTTTCCATCGATTGGTCGATTCTCCATTGCTATCCGAAGAGTCGTTTGGCGTAGTGAGTACAGCTATGAAGTCCGCGGATGTCTATCCCTGGATAGCTCTACAAAGGAGATAAGTGATGTTAAATTGACTCAGTTCAACGTTCCACTTGAGTAGTCTTCAAGACGTCTCAGGTTGTTGTATGTCCTATCGTAACAGATGGACGGCATAGACGATAATGGGGTGAGCCTATCAATTGCATGCTTGCATAATATGTCGGACTTTGGATACGGTTCTCTTTGCATAGAATTGTAGTGCTTATGGTGTGTACCGACAAGGCTAAATAGATGTATAAATCGTTGTGATCCGGCAGCTTGGATAGGATGAGAGGTCTCTCTAAGTGATCTGCCAGAGCTTGAAATGCTTCAACATAGTCCTGCATCCATTCAAAGTTTCTTTTCCATGTCCTGATTAAGTCGAAGAAGAGAGCACACTTGTCGGTGGCCCTGGAGATGAATCTACTTAGGGAGATGACCTTCCTATTTCGGATCTATACTTGCTTGATTGTCTTCAGTACCTAGATGTCTTTGAGTGCCTGAATCTTCATGGGATAGGCTTCAATTCCACGAGAGTTCAGCATTATACCCAGGAACCTCCCTGACGCAACGCCGAAAGAGCATTTCAAGGGACTGGGTTTCATTCTATATCTTCGAATAAAACCGAATTTCTCTACCAAGTATTCGACATGGTTGTTTGATTTCCATGACTTCACGAGCATATTATCCGCATATACCTCCATTGGTCACCCGATCTAGTCTTTGAACATCAAGTTGATCAATCTCTAGTAAGTAGTGCCAACACTCTTCAATCTGAATCTGAATGGCATTACATCATAGCAATATAGCCCTAAGTAAGTAATGAAATTGGTGTGTTCCAAGTCGGGGATATGCATCGGGACCTGTTTGCATCTGAAGTACCCATCCATGAATCAAAACAGTTCATGTCCAGCGGTTGAGCCAACTAGCTGGTCGATCTGTGGAAGTGGAAAGTTGTCCTTTGGGTTTACCTTGTTCACATCTGAGTAGTCGATGCATGTCTGCCACTTTCCGTTAGCTTTTATTACAAGAAATGGATTGGATACCCATTTCGGGTAGAGGGCATTGCGATTAAACCCATTTTTTTTAGTTTATCTACCTCCTCTTTAAGTGTAGCAGACCTCTTCGGATCCATGCCATGTTGCTTTTGTTTCACCGGAACATGCCTTGGGTTGATATTCAATGCATGACTTATGATAAACAACGAGATCCCACACATGTCAGAATGGGTCTAAGTGAACACGTCAAGATTCTGCATCGAAGAAAGCTAGCTATTTCCTTCATCACCATTGCACTGATCTATGATCCAATCTTTAGGACCCATAATGGGTCATCGTGAATGACTGTAATGTCAATCGTCAGTTCAACTTCGTATTGCATGCAACTGCATAATTGGCTCTTGCTTTGAGTTTAAATTCGCTTGTGTACTCGAGTAACATGATTTTCATTCACTGTATTTGCGATCTATTGCTCGTCATTCAGGTTGGAATAATAGTCAGCTGCTCATGAGCTTGGCCATCGATTCAACGATTCTATCTCTAGGCATCCTTTCGGTCATAGTCTCGAGTCATTGTAAACACTGTATATGAGCCACGGTATTGAGCTATTGCAGTTATTCTTTAGATGATCACACTTCTACCCTCAGTGTTGGGTTGATAAATGTACTTCATGGACAGTCGAGTCTCGTCCTAGTCATGTTTATACTTCCACCTAAGCTCTAAAGACTTAGAATTGATCGATGAATGGCCGGTTCACATTCATCTAATTTCTCCCTCCGGCCCCCAAGTCTGGGGAATACGTTGATAAGTAGGAATGCAAGCCATGTCCACTTTAGCTTCATATTCTTTCATGCTGAATCGTGGGATTAGGTTACTTGATGGAAGGCTGAATCTCACCTATCATGGATTGTATTTTGGTTTTTCCTTACAAAGGGAATATTTCGATGCTCCATCAGATTTTGAGCATGATCTAGGTACTGTACGGTATCCACTTTCGGTGCAAATGTCACCATACTTTGGGTGAGGACCTAAAGAATAGATGGTCAAGTCACATCCAATCAATGATTAATGCTCTCCTTATGGATCAAGGGCAAAGATCAGTGTGCAAACGGTCGACTCACGACCATTTTGTATTGCTCTTTTAGTCGAATCATGGTAAGACTCAACGAATGAATGGTCGCATCGCATTCATTCGGAGCTAGATGATCAGTCGCGTCCATTTTGATTCATATTCTCCTGCTAGATTTGGGATAGAGTTGGCTCGAGTGCAGTTGGGTCATGCTCAGCTGGTTTCATACCCCTCCTGATGGATCGAAGGAGGGTGCTGAAGAATTAATGATCAAGTCACACTCATTCATGGTTTATTCTCCTATCTACACCAGAGATCGAAGTTTTTTGGAGGACATTTGGGTCACATCCATTTGTGTTTGGTGTGGATCGATATTGACCGTCGACCCAGTAAAACGATATAGAAAGCTTGGATCGACATTGCCTGTCGACCCGGTGGTACGATATATTTGGTCGCCCATAATTTCAGACGACGTTTCGATTGGTTTTGTATTAAGGCCTCCTTGCGATCGTTTCTTTAAGTTGTAAAGAACACCGAGCCGGAGCTATTATGAGCTGTCGTATTCAACTATAATTGGTTTTTACTCTTGCCCCAAGTCATTGGTTAGCGGAGGTAGTTCGTGGATGGTTGAATTCCATCCGTAGTGAGTTTTACCCCTTTTGTCGAGTTCAGGTTGGAATTTATGGAATAGTGAGTGGTCGAATTGCACTCACTTATTTGTTAATAATCATACTCGCACTCCGGAGATAAGAATTTGTTGGCAGGTGGTCGAATGGCACCCAATTTGTGTTTATACTCTATCCACACTCTCGGGACTTAGAGTTATGCTAGAAAATGGTTGAACTGCATTTCTCTTAGTCACTTCTTCTGCCCTCCAAGTCAAGGGCAAAAGTCGAAGAGCAGTCGCTCATATCACATTCACTCTTACTTAGAGTTCTTCACATCGAGTCGTAGGAAGGAGCTGATCAGTGGATGGTCATGTCACATCTTTCATGTGTTTTATACTCGGCCCATCGTATCATAGGCAAGAGTCATTGGATGAACGGTCGAACCACGTTCAATTATTGTCACTGCTCTTGTCCATACGCTGGGAATTAGAGTTTGCCAATGGGTAGTTTGTCGCACCCATTAGGTTTTTATACTTCAACTCACACTCTAGGAGCTAGAATTATCGATGGACAGTCGAACCGCGTCCACTTGGTAAGTTTATAATCCATCTGTCATGGCATAGATTAAAGTTGGCGAATGAACGATCATGTCATGTCTACTTTATTCAGATGGTTGGGTTGGATTCGATTTTTTTCTTATACTCTGGTCCATTCTAAGGGTATAGCGTTTGTTGATGGGCGTTCGAATTGCGCCCATTTAAAGTTTATACTCCAGTTCATGCTTTGGGAATTAGAGTTTGTTGATGGGTTGTTAGTCACGCCTATTTGGTGTTTATACTCCAGTCCACACTTTGGAGACCAGAGTTGGTCGATAGGTGGTCAATCATATCCAACTAGTGTTTATACTCCAATCCGCACTCTAGGGACCAGAGTTGTTCAATGGGTGGTTAATCACACCCATTTGATGTTTGTATTCTAGTCTGCGCTCTAGGGACCAGGGTTGATCAATGGAAGGTTGTACCGCATCCATCTTTTTTACGTTTATACTCACTCTGGGGACTAGAGTTAGTCAATGGGTGGTTAGTCGAACACATTTTTGATTTATACTCCAATTGTCAAGTCGAGGTAAGAGTTATCGAATGAACAGTCGAATCTCATTCATCCATGTAATGAAATTCTTCCCCCGCATCAAGGACAAAACTTGACAAATGAACGTTCGATTCACGTCCACTTGGTGGTTGTAGCTCCACCAATCAAGTCGAGGAAGGGAGTATGTGATGGATGGCTAGATCACATCCATGCCTATGTTGGATGGTTAGGTCTCGTTCAATTTGCTTAGTACTCCTCCAAACAATTCGAGGGAGAGAGTTGTCGAGTGGACGATCAAGTCACATCCACCTCAAGATGTAGTCGTGTTCACATATTGGGGGAGGTGGTTGATAAGTACGCAGTCAATCATGCCTACTTTAAATCGAGCTTCCGAACTGCCCCTTGTGTCTAGGGCAGGAGTCTATGTGTAGACGATCAAATCACGCCCACTTTAGTTAGATCCCGGCATAGTTGAGCTTTGGGAGAGGCATATGTATTTTGGCGAACTTAAAGTGCATGCTAGGGAGTGGATGGTCGAATCACATCCACTCCAATCCTTCTTTGTCCTTTAAGTCAATCGTGGAGGTTAATGAATGGACAATTAGTCGTGTCCACTTTGTACTAGATTCTGACCTTAGCGGGCTTTGAGTAAGGCATAGATGTTTTGTCAGAATTGAAGTACGGAGTAGGAAGCAGATGGTCGAGTCACACACACTTTCCATTTTGTGTCCTTGCCCTTAAGTCAGGGGTATATGGTAGCTGATGAGCGTTGAATCACACTCGTCTTGATGATCCTCCAAAGATCTGATAATGGTCTGTGGAGGTTGGTTGGCACCCAACTCTAAGTACTTAGTTCCCTGCTACATTTGGAAGTAGTTTAGTTCAAGTCAGTCATAGTTCACGACATAATTGAAATTGAAATAAATCTTATTGAAAAGTTAAGCAGCGTCTTATGCTCCCTATTCCACTTTACCCAGCCCTTCTCAGCTGGAAGTCAATTGTATGTGGTCTAATTGATAATCAAAGTTCTTTATTGATAGATATCAGATGTTTCATGCCCAACTTTCTGTGGGGTTGCATATATTATCAATGCTTTCCTTTCTAGATTAGCTTTTTGATCACATCTCAGAGGTGCCCGCAATCGTCGGTGTTATGACTATATGTATCTTGAAATATACAACATTTTTCAAATTTCTTTTGCATTTTGATGGACTCTTCGAGGCTGATTTCCAGTACCGCTTCGAGTCGTGAGTCTCCAAGTAGATATTTTGATTGAATCGTTCAAAGGAGTATATGAGTCGAATTTTAGGATTTTAGGTTGTCTCCCTGAATTCAAGTCCTCATTTAGGGCATTGTAATTACTTTTGTTTTAAACCCCTCCGGCCATCGGACCTCCATTATTTCAGTCAATATTAGTTTCGCATCCTTCTTGCGTAAGAATTGATTCACTTTGTAATAGAAGTGATCCAAGGTCGTAGGAGGCTTTCAATCGTTGGAATCCGATTTGGGGTCGATTCCCCTTATCAATGCCATTGGTTTGATACCCTCGTAGGGAGTGCTCACTTCAATGACGACGACGTTGATTTCATGTAAAAAGTCATTGAGTGGCTTGCATGGCATTTTGAATAAGTTGGATAGTGACATTACATCCTTGGATATTTTGCTCGGAAAAGCTTCAGTGAATAAGCTCCAATAGAGGGAGATGCTCCGATCATCATTAGTCTGGTATTGGCCCTCTCTGACAAGCCATCATACCATAGCTGCCAGGTCAGGTGTTTGGAAGCTAGTAAGTTAAGGGCAGTCGCAATCTATCCTTGGAGCTTGACCCTATAACCGATCCCAGTTTGTGTCATATCATCTTAGTTCTCCTACCTCTAGGAGTACCGTTTGAGTAGCAGTTCCTTGTCCATTCCTTGGTTGTAATTCAGCAGTTATCACTTGATCCTCTACGCCTCGGTCAGTCACAAGACATAAGAGAAGTGGATAGAATACATCGTCTTTAAGCTAAGTTTCGGATCCAAAATGCTGGGGAACTGCGCTGCGGCATGGGTTAAAAAAAATCTTAGAGCTATATTTAAAAAAATGGATCATACCCGATTTATATTTTTTATGTGTATATACCGATCCCCTTTATTTCTTCATTAGACTGCATTGGTGATTGGGAGGGTTCGATCGCAAGCATGTTGAAGATGATGGAGCCAAAGGATAGATTAGTATATTAACCTCACAGAGGGATCAGTATATGCACCTCACAGAGGGATCGGTATGTATACCTTGTAGAGGGATTGGTATATACACCTTTCAAAGGGATCGGTATATACACCTTGCAGAGGGATCAATATATATAATTTGTAAAGGGATTAGTATATACACCTTGCAAAGGGATCGGTATATACACCTTACAGAGGGATCGATATATATACTTTTTGGAGCAATCGGCATATATGCCGGAGGGTCCAATATACATATATGTCGAAAGGATCCATATAGCTATTTCGGAGGGATCGGTATTGACGTCTTTGGAGGGATCGGTATTGAGAATGTATATATATTTTGGGGTCGGTTACAATGGCATGGTGTTGAGTTCGCATAAGACCATGTTTTGTAAGGAAGATTCAACACTTTCTAGCTTCATGGACTTTGACATTTGCATCCAAACTTGAACTTGACAATGAGCCATAAATTGCAGTCCTCAAGCTTGAACATACATGCATATGGATTGACACGATCTTTTACCTTGAACATGGATTGGAATCAAACTTGAATTGCCAATGCTATACTCCAGTACACCTATGTCAAATCCCAATCCCTATGTGAAATTTGCAACCGATCGACATGAATGTCGGTTAAGCGTTCCGCTTGCCTCGTCAAACGCTAGCATCGTCAGATCCTCCAACAACATGGGAAGTAGACTTAGTTCCTCTAACCATGGCTATCAGCTTCCTTTAGATTTCCTTCAAATATGAGTAGAGTAGGAAGTTTATCAGTAAGTAACTGGATCTATCTCGTGAATATGGGAATCCACAAGTAGATGATGAGATCCAATCAAGCTGAGAATTCAATTCTCGATGAAAGCACTGAAATGTTGATGCCAAAGATGGGAATCGACATATGGTAGAATCTAGTAGAGATTAAATGAAGAATGAAATTAAAATAGAGCAAAAATCATAAACGAACACACATATTTTTACTGTAGTTTGGCAATCTTAGCCTACATCCACTTCATATTTTTATTGATCTTGCACTAGATTATTGTTACAAGAATGTTTGGATCGGTTGGGATCCTTAGTACAAGAATGAAGAATAAAAATCAAAGAGCCTTGACAGCAAAAAGAAGGATTCCTTTTCTGACCCATGCTTGCTACATTTATGGGGGAAGATGTGTATGGATCAGGCTGAAATTTTAGCAGAAAAACCTCCAAGCTAAGACGAGGCCACACAAGAATTTTGAGGTCCATTAGGGCCCACAATAGGGATCAATATCGATCCCTATTTTGGTGTCCAAATAGGGTGTGATCCCTCTAGTGGATCCGCTATGATGTTAGCTACTAACCCTCCAAATTTTCTGCCATTCCAGCTTAACGTTTGTGAGAAATCGCATTTTCCATGAAGTTGTGTTGCATGCATTCTGATTTCAACCGATCCCTTTAGAGGTATAGAGATCGATCCCTCTAATCTCCTCCGATTGGGAAGCGATCCTTGGAGGGTGTTCTATGTTGTAATGTGCTTATACACCAAGTTTCATGTTGATAGCATCTGTAGATTTTGAGTTATTGACCGATCATTGTTGCAATATGTAGTGAAAACTGAATATGGCCGATCCCTTTTATACCGATTCCGTTTATACCGATCCTTTTTATAGGTGAAGTAATTTACCCATAACTTAAGCATACGAACTTCAAACGACTTGAAACTTGAAATATAGCCTTATGGGGTCTTCCTTGTCACTCCATATCGATCTAACACGATTTGGGATAGAAATTGAGGATATGTATCGATCCCTTAGGGAGTGGTATATGCACTGATCCTCCGTATATGGAAGGCATTATCCCATACTTAGAATATCCTACAGAGTCTATCTCTTTGGTCTCAGTTGATCATCGCTTCATATCCGCACTTGATTTTCGAGTCTAATAACCATCTCTTTGGGTTGTCTTCCTCGATGGCCATCCAATCTAACCTGTCCAGTCAGTCAGAATATAGCCAGGCCAACAGGCCGGATAACATGTACAGACAAAATAGGAATGACAACCAATTTTATTGGGGTATGTAGTTTGAAGTGTTGTTGTACCCACCAACTATTGAAAGAAATATTTCCATGCGAAGCAGGTAAGAAATAACAGCTGAAATACTTTTGGGTTTTTGGAATTATTGTTGGTTGCGGCAGTTTTGTTGGGACTGCCATAAATTAATAGAGCATGGTTCGAGACTAGGTGGTAAGCTTTGACATTGCCGTGATGAGGACAAGAATTTTTCGGATCATGTCGAATCGAAGGAGACAGTGCAAACTATCATTATTATTTGATCTGACCCTAATTGGGCCAAGGTTCAATTAATGTCCAAATCCCATCTAGTGGTTGATCGGTTAACGGTAAACTTAGAATGGTTCTACCAGTTAATGAGTTTTTGTACAACTTGAACCTGGAATAGGACTATAAAAGTCACGTCTGATTTCTTCAATTACCTTCTTTCGTTCCACCTTCCTTAATAAGCCGAATTCAATCTCATCCTTGCCATCATCCAAGTATCAGCCTCTCTCTTTCATTCCTTCCCTAGGCGACGTTGTTTTTCTCCTAGAAGCGGCAGCCTCGCCTCCCCCTCATTTTGGTTTTGCACCTTAGATCTCGCACCACCATCACTCCAGATCTAAACCTTATTTTCTCCCTTCGACCACTTCTTAGCCCAAGACACCTTTCTGCATTGTCGGTTTACCTCACACCATTATGGTCTCAACCCTCAAGAGGGCACTTGGCTGGACCACAATGAGTAGAAGGTTTCATCGCTTTTGAGCTAGAAGAGCTATTCATCATGGTAATATTTGTATCGATCCTCTGTTTTGAGACTTTTGAGTGACAATGTTACCCAAGTTGCATCTGCCTTTTCAATGGAGGCAATAGTTTAGTTCGTTTGAAGATGAAGGGTGTCTTGATTTAGTTAACTAATGATGACCTGGTTGAGATTTTGGAGGCCTCCACGAGGGACGTGGACTTGGATGATTTTGAAGAGATCGACTCAAACATTTTGCAGCAGATCTTCCAGGACATTGGTATTTGGAAGATGGATAATCTACATCCGACTACCCGTCTGATTGTGTGCATCATTTGGCACAACTCATCCTTAGGACGGGAAGTTACGACTGGATTTATTCCATGGTGCGGAAGGCCACCTATGCTAGTATTGGCGGCATTGTCATCAATTGGACTCGCACCCTTTTGATTCAATTTGTTGATCAAGAGTTAGCACTCCACAGAGTCACTTTCCATATTTTCACCTATCCACTCTTGTCTTTAAGTAATATGGGTGAATCTCCATGGAGAGGCATTTTAGTAGAAGGTTCCTTCTGCCATCATTAGATTCTTCCTTAGGAAGATGGCAATTCTGAAGTCGTCAGCAACACCAACAGCGTCAGCGGCATGAGACTGGATGCATAGCCGCCATGCTACGACCATACAAGGCTTGCAGCAATGGATCGAGCTCCAGCCCCAGAACAAAGCATCTCATAATCTGTAGGCATTGTTTTGGGGTTATGGTGTCGTTGTCTTTTCTCTTTCAGCATTTATTCTTTTCTTTTGGGTTGTTTCGGTTGTAATTGTTAGTTATCTTTTGTAAAAGACACACACGATATTATGAGTTTCTATTTATTATTGTTTCTGGATATGTGAACCGCTTTTATATATGCATAATAAAGAACTAGTATAAATATGGGAATCTTATAAAAACACTTGACTAACAGTAAATACAATATAAGACTGGAAATTTAGAATAGTTGGATATTTTGGCCAAGGATATGATAAAATTGTTTTGATATCGCGAGTCATTGCTCATGTTCCATAAAAATTAATTTGTTTTGAATAATAGATGTAATGACATTTTTAAATAAAATGTCAAGTTTTTAGGGAAAGGTTGGTTGTAGAATTTGGTTTATGCGTTTAGCACATAACCGATTTTCAACTGTGTTGAATTTGTAGCTTGATTTATAAAAGAAATTGAGAAGGAAATATTTTGAAAAGTTTTTCTTTGATTTGAAAAGCTGGCTTTTGAAGAAAAAAAAGTTTTTGTGTTTTAGTTATTTTGACTCTTAAATTATTTTTTGAGTTTCTGTCCAAAATTTTATTTCAAGGGAAAATACCTGTCTAAATATTTTGGGATTTATTTTCCAAATGACGTACGAATTTGAAAAGCGAGAAAGATTTGTGAAATCTTTGATTTTGAAGGTCACATGTTAAGCGTAGGAAAGGCAAATAGAGTTGGAATTTGCCAATTTAGCGGTGCATTCGGATCAAAGATGCGATAAATGCAAGCGATAGCAAGGGAGGAGCTATTTTAGCCTTGGAATTTCTATTTTCATACCTTGTCGACGATGTGCACGAGTCCGCTTTTAGGCTTATTTCTATTTTAGAGCTTGAAATTAGCCTCCTTATGCATTTTATAAGTGGAAAATTTAGAGTAAATCCGGCGCAGCAAGAAATATTTCCACTATACTACAGGAATAGTAAGATTATAGAGTGGTAAGAATGATAAATCCTCCATCTAAATTCCTTTTTTCCAGCATAAAAGTAAAGTTTAGGAAACGATTTTCCGATGCGTTAGATTATTGGGTGGTAGGAACTGTGAAAAATTGGTTTCTTCATACTTCTATTCGTATGGATTTGGGGGTTTTAGTTGAAAAGATTTTTCAAAAAGCTATACATATATAACTAGCGATATATTTGTAGGTTGTTTGCATCATGTTTCCAAAAATGTTTTCAAAAGAGATGCATTCATATAGGAGGATCTGATTGAGAATCATCCTACATACATATTTATGTGTAGTGATACAGTAATACGCTTGTGCATTTTTGTTTGCAAAATTGGTTATACACTCATTGATTGTGTAATTTAGGATAAATAGAAGCCATAACCATGACTTAGGCATTGATGAAATTCAGGGACGAAATTCTTTTTAAAGGAGGAAGAATGTAACACCTCATAATTTGATGTTAGTCATTTAACTAGCTAGTTAGTTAATAAGACTCCAGAAATGAAATTCGCGCAAATGATGGGATTCAATTATGAAACTTGTACCATTGCATTCGTAACGAAATTATGAGCAATTTTCATATTTGGAGTTTTACGATTGGAGTCCAAATAAAGAAGTTACGGACGAAAAATAAATTCGAAACGAAAATAAATAAATAAATAGGAAAAATTAGCGTTTATTAATTAATCGCTTGGGCTCTAGGTCGGCCAATCATTGGGACCGGTCAACCGGTGCTTCATGGGCAGTCGACTGGTCGCCTTCAGGCGGCTACTATTAGCCTAGGCCCAACGGTCCCGATTTAAAATATTTCAATCCAACAGTTCTGATTGATTTTAGCGTCTATAAATTCAGGCCTAACCCTCCATTCTCTTCTCATATTTTCCTGATGGTAATAGCGAAGCTCTGCCGTTTCTTCTTCTCTGCTTCCTTTGTACATTATAAAAATAAGATATTTATATCTATATTCATACAAATTTGAGAAGAATATAAATCTAATAAAAAGAAGAAGAGAAGAGAATCAACTATGTGCGTATTTGAGGTAATTTATATAATTATATTTATTTTTTCTTCCAATCTCAAATCTCCTCTCAGATCTGCAATTCTAATGTATGTATATACCTTTTGCATATAAATTTTTTAGATTATAAAGGATTTGGGGATGAATCAAAGGTTCTACTTCAGATGTGGAGATTTGGATCGCTTTTAAAATGTAAGTGAGAAAGTTTATAGATTGTTATAATATGAAAATTATTCCGCTGGTGTTTATTTGATTTTTATGTCTAACTGGATAATTGTATATGAGCCGTGGACGACAAATTGAATATAATAAATATTGCCTACATATTCTTATTTATGGATTGATTTAGAATTATTTGCAACCTGATCTGGAAATTAGTCCTAAAAGTATAAATTTAGAATACTGATTTGAATGAAATTTATTCCAGATCTAAAATAGATTGTATAATAATATTATGAATTTAGATTATTACCTTAATCTTGTTGGAATATAAATTTTTATATGTTTGGAATTGTTGGAATTTAGATCCTTTTAATATGTGTAAATTAGTTTGATTTCTTTCCCTTTTAGGAAAAATACAACGTTTGATCTAGCAAGGAATAGATGCAAATAAAAAGAGAAAGAGATGCGTAAAGTATGAATTCATTTTAGTTTACACTGTTCTATTTCAGTAATAAAATGAAATGATTATTCCTTGTAATTTCAAACGATATGATCTTTTATAATTTAAAGTTAAATCTTTTGTTTTGGACTAATTTATGGAAATTACAATGGATAATCTTTCTAGATATGATTCCAACAATGGAACGTGGAAAGGAATATTCTCATGAAGAAAGTAGATATTTGTACGTAATTTGCTGCGCTTGTAATAATTAAATAAAAAGGTAGTAACGACCCTTATACGTCATATTCGCGTTTAGGATATTTGATTAATGGAAAATGAATTTAAAAGATTGTAACTTCAATAATGGTAATAAATATGGAAGTTACAATAACTTGATAGGATAAGTGGATGAATGAGACTGATAAATAAAGAAGTTGAATTAATAACCATGGAATAGATAAAATGTTACTAATTTAAAATTAGTAGTCATACATAAATGTTTTAGGAAACATCTGTTAGGAGGACAAATTGGTATTTATGAGCGTAAAAAGGAGATTTATAGGTAGATAAGTATTTAAGATAAATCTTTTTGCCTTAAATAAAAATGTATACTTTCTAAAAACTTTTATACTTATAAACTACTTGATAGTGTTTATATATAAAACCTTTTATACTTATATATAAGTACTCGATAGTGTTTTATATATATAATCTTTTACACTTAGATAAGTATTTATAGGTAGATAAGTTCTTGATAGTGTTTTTCCATATTATACTTATACATAAAACCTTTGAAAGACTTCTTATCTATATAAATGTATACTTTCTAAAGACCCATTTTGAAAAACTTTTTGGAAATCCTTCAGATTTTTTAATAATATTCAAGTACGTTCTCTCAATACGTACCAAGCTCCTAAGAGATCTTAAACCTATGCTCTGAACCAAATATGACAATCCACACCTTCTGACACACCAATCCGAAGCTTAGGCCGACTTTTGGTCTTGCGTTGTACCAAGAAGTACAAGCTGTCGGGCTTTTATAACAAAGATTAAGAATATAAGGATAAAATCCAAGACATTTTATATTTTCAAATTTCACAGTGAAAGGAGGTAAAATATAAATACGAAAAAATAATAGTCTTAGAAAATATTCCAAAAAAAACACACTCTCAAAACATGTGTAGTATAAATACAGAGTTTACAAAATAATAGTCACATAGTCTAATAAGTACTAAGTACGATAATAATTACATGGAGAGTAATGAAAAGTAGAAAGTACTATCAATGTCCAATTCACCTTATGAAGGTTTACACTCAGGGTCGAACAACTAATCGAACCTCAAAGAATCTACGGATCGATAAATAACCTGTAAAACTTTCCTAATATAGGATCACATACAATATCATCCTTGGGACTATTTTCTCGAATTTATAACTAAACATATCGTACTTACGCATTGAGATGAGCCTACAACATCAAATCACTTTGAAGACATCTTAGGGTCTATTGCATCCGTGTCTAAGCTTAATGATAAAGCCGCCACTTATTGCGCCGCACCGGGCATCCACCAATAGCATCACGTATCTACCAAGGAACCTCCTATTAGTGCCAGACTGCACCATGCTAGGCATCAAACAATTGTGTCATGCGTATATCGAGGAGCCTCATGTTAAAGTAGTGTTCTTAACGCACCTTTGAGATCGAACTGCCTTATATCGTATGTCCAATTGCTGAACAGGATAATGTCTAGGCCTAATTGCCCGCGTACACATCCATCCATCTCCGTAACATCCACGGGTTAAAAATTAGGGAACTAATTTTCTCACTAATCTACTATTGCATATATAATTTTGTAACATGGGCCTTAGGCTGATGTTCAATATATGCTTGAAAACCGATAATCGGTCAATCGCCTGTTATTGGAGTGGTCGAATGACTTCAGTAAACCCGTCGACCGATTGACGTTACTTATCATTAGTTTTTATTTTTGGTCATTCGTTTTTGTTAATTAGTTGATGTACTAGTGCTCTTCTTCCTCCCATACAATTTCAACAATAAACTCTATTTTATTCAATCTACAATTTCATAACTTCTACACTGATTTTGGCGTATTCGTATTTCAAGTTTATTCAGGGTAAAATTAATGTCAACATGATAAAGTTATATATGAATATCAAATTCTAGATTCAAGATCCAAGGCAAACAAAAAGGGATCATATGCATACAATTCAGGTTTATATCAAATTCTTAATTAATTTCATTTTCTAGGTAAACAATGTCTTAGGTTAAATTTAACCAGTTGTAGATCAAATATGATATAGACAAACTCAATTACTTACAAATCATCGTAATTAACAACGATCTGATTCACCCTTAGTATGCTATTTCCTCCCTTTTTTGCTTGGAATTGCCAATGCTTGGTTCATCGATCTTTTATTGATTTAATTATCTCCTCCTTCTCTAATCTTTGAATTTAATTTGCAAACTTTTTTTGACGAAAATTGATATGGAGAGAACAGAGAGTTGAGTTTTGGAAGAGACAGAGTTTTGATTCGACCAGTATTAGAATTGGGTACTCAATACAAATTTGGGGTTCTACTTATAAGGGTACAAATCAACATCGGCCTTTAGATCTATCTTTATAAAATTCGGGACATTCGGCCTAAGCAAACCCTAGCCTGGAATACTCGACCGCTAAGATTCGACCAGTCCAAGAGTGTCGACCGGCGGAGCTTTCCTTTTTAAGATATTTCTTTCCTAATTTATACATTTAGTTATTTTTTACTCCGAATTTTTAAACTTCAATAACTTTTTTATACGAGCTCCATTTACAAAACTTTATATTTGAAAATTATCCAGAAAATCACTACGAATGCAATAGTGTGAATTTCGTAGCCAAATTCAGATATCTGTGAAAATTTCAGTTTTATCTTTATTATATTTAATTTCTTTTATTAAAATTACGGTTAATTATTACGAGGTGTTACAAGTGCTTAGGTTCGTGTTCACCCAGTTCGTTGGGACCTACAAGATTAGAACTCCTGATCTAACACTCAAATGTCCTAATACGTCAACTCCTTGATATTAGCAGCTTCGTTAATCTTAGGAGCATCACCCTTTTCTTATCATTCTCTTATAGTTCCTTGTAATTGTGAGCGAGTCACATAGTAAGAGAACTTCATAGTGGACGTAGGCAGCTTCTCCAAACCACTTCACTTCTTTTGTCATTTACTTTTAAATGCTCATTTCCCCTTATTTTTTCATCATTAAGCCTAGTGATTAGCAAGTAATCTTTGCTATTCATAATGCATTAACATAACTACGAGGTTAACAAAAAATACAGTCAATGGATATTAACAAGCCAACTATAAGAAATGCCCAGAGTTACCCTAAATTCTTCTTCTTACCGAAAAAATAGTATGTTATTGATAAAAAAAATCATAAATCTCATCCAATTTGTCTCTAGACCTCTATTTGAAGCAAATGTTAACTATCTTCATAGTAGAGGAAGTGGATGTGGCTTTAATGGTGGAAGATGATGGAGCTAGGATAGATGCCATGGTCATCAATGACATTATAACTCCTTCAAATTTAATGTTGACTTCATTAGAGGCGGAAGTGGAATGCTAATAAAATAACGAAAAATTGGTTCATCATGGAAATAATTACTTGCCGAAGTTGTGATGATACGGGTCATTGGTCAAGAATTGCAAAGCACCTGATTGTGTAAGAGGATTGTATCAGTTAATTTTGGAAATAAATATAAGAAATTGAAATAAATTTTATTGATGTCTTTGATTCTAATTATAATAAACTCATACTTGGAGGTGCAAAACTAACGGCTACGGATGCTGCAGTCATCCATAGTTATTAATCTTCGACGACCAAATACGGTGGTGCTACATACATTGATACAAAAATCACAAGAATATGAAAAAAATTAACAATTTAAAAACATGATTCCACATTCAAATTAAAACATTTCATGTTCATTACATAATCCCAAAACGTTAAACACATTCAGCAAAATATAATTATTACACATACGCCAAGAGTGACATATGAAGATGCCCCTTTGGTTGATCATAGTATATAGCAAGACTAATACATCTGCCTTTACATCCAAATACACAGTGAAAAAGAAAACTCTAAATAACTATCTGCCTCTGGCATGCCTCCAAATCTTCAAGGAAAAAATTACCGCTGCCAACTCCAAGTCATGAGTAGGATATCTTACTTCGTACAATCTAAGCTGCTTTGATGCGTAAGCAATAATTTTGCCATTCTACATCAATACTGCTCCTAATCCAGTCCCACATGCATCTGTGCATACTATCAACCTTTGGTACCATCTGGAACTACTAACACTGAGCATTGGTCAACACATGCTTTAACTTATAGAATGCTCCCTCACATTTGTCGGACCAAACAAACTTCACTTCCTTCCTGTTAAGCTTAGTCAAAGGCACTGCTATCCACGAGAAATCCTTGATGAATCTTGTAACGACCCTGGATTTTTGGCCCCGTTTATTTTAATAAATGTTTAATCTAATTTAAATAAAATGTAAATTGATCATATTAAAATGCTTATGATTTGGGAATACTGCCAATTTATTTATTTAAATTGTATTTTTAAAAGGGATTGGACTTTGGGAATTCAAATAAAATCTTTTGATAATATTATAATAATATTTATTTTATATAATTGAATTAAAACACTTTACTTTGTTTACCTCTGATAAATATACATATGAATAATAATGTTTGAAATTTAAATAAATCTCTTTATAATATTTATCTTATACCATCAAATTAAAATACTTTCTTTTGTTAACATTTGATAGAAATATCTATAGATGATAATGTTTAAAATTTAAAATCAAATTCTAGTAATATAAAATATAAATGTAAAATATGAGTCAAACTTATGCATATAATTTGAATAAACTATAATTGGAAATAAATATAAAAATAAGTATTAAATATAAGTAAAACTTAAGAATATAATGTAAATATTGATAATCAAAATATACAATATAAATATAAATATAAATATAAATAAATGAGCATATGATATCAATTGAAATATTGTTAGCTGAAGTACAAGTACAAGTAAATATAAGTAAGTCTTAAATGTTGATTGCTAAAATACAAAATAAAAATGAAAATAAAGTCAAATGAATAAGTATACAACTACTTAAGATACAAGACAAGATTTTTAATAACAAAACATATGTGTATAGAGTTCTAACTAAAATAACAAGACAAAATAAGGCCTCGTTTGCAAGTCAAGTAATGGCCTGCAAATATGTATATTATAGTTCAAACTTGAAGTTAATAAAAACAAGTAACATAATAACAAAACAAAGATCTTTATATAAAGCTTCTCACTCAAGCTATTGACCTGCAATATATGCCTACAAATAAATATCTTTATACATAGCACAATATACTTATAATTGTGTAAACATAATTAGCAACCTAAGCATTTAATTTCCATCTTCTCAGTACATTATTTTGTCAATTCATATGTTTACAAACCTGAACATCTCAGACATAAAAACATGTCCAGCTGAAATTGCAAAATCATGTTAATTGCAGGAAGTTAATTACAAAATCAATCTGGTCAAAATATAAGCTGTCTAGATACAACCTACAGCTGTTCAAACCATTTCTATATATATAACATCCTAATTGGTTCGTTTACAAAATTAAGAAGCAAACCTGAGTAAAAGAAAGAAAATAATAACATCTTGTCCTTGTAAACTCAATCAAGTTCAACAGCAAAACAAGAAAATTCAACAGCAAAACAAGAAAAGTTTTCAAGAATTCAAATCTGCAGTTGCTTCATCAAACTTTGCTTTCTGTTTCAACAGTTTGTTCTCTGTTCAAGTGATTTTGGTGAGTAAACTTAATGTTAAATTTATGTTAAAATATAATCAGTAGATTATTTTGTCAATATGGTTTGGATTACTTCTTTATCTCTATAAATATAATTTGTTTGACAAATACAGAGACAGGATTCTTCTCTATTCAGGGTTTGGGATGAAACCATCATGTAAGAAAAAAAAAATCGATCCCTCTATTTCTATTCACTTTCAAGCTTTGATGTTTAAAGTAAAAAGGTGTATTTAAGGACTTTGATCTAAAAATAGTTTCATGAGGTAAAAACGTGTACAGGAGGAAAGATGAAATTTTTACAGAGGATACTTAAAATTTTGAAATTTTCGAATTTAAATAAAAACTGATTCAAGTACCTAGTTTGAATCCTTATACAAAATGATGATTTTTAAGACGAATTTGGTGATGGACTAGGAGTGGCCGGAGTTGTGAATTTTCTGGTGGTCGGTTGCGCTTGGACGAAGTGATTTAGATGAAGAGGGGAGTTCGAGTTATCGATCTGGGAGCTCGATTTCACCAGGGGTTTGATCGTGTCGATTTGAGCTTTGTTATCGATTATAGTGTGGTTTCACGACTCGTTAGGGGTGGCGAGGTTCGCCAGATCGCCGGCGAGCTGATGTGCACGTGCACGGGAAGAAGTGAAGTGTCAGTGGTTTCGAAAGCAAGCGAGAGGGAAATGAATCGAGATGAAACTCGGGGATGGAAGCCTTGGTCTCGAGTTATAGCGCAGGCATCTCGTGTCTATGACTTTTAAATTTAACAGTTTATAACTTAAATAAAATAAATAGAGAGATGAAGGAGGGAAGAAACAGGGGACTCGGGAAGAATATGTTGAAGCTCGGATTTAACCCGAGTAATCTGAAGTTTAGCTCGAGTCAAGTTGTTAAGGATTTTGTAGTCAGTATTTATCCAAATGTAATATTTAAGGGGGATAATTTAAGTAACAGCAAAATGATTAAGGGTGTTAAGTAATTTAAAATTGAAATTTAAAACTAAATGAAAATTTAAATTTAGAAATGCTATGAATAATTAAATGTTAATAAGTTAGAAAATTAAAGTAAATTAACTAATTAAAGACAATTCAAAATTTGGAATAATTAGTTTAACATCTAATTAAAAATTAATAACTATTGTCTGGTTAATGAATTAAGTCATTAGTAAATAAATAAATGGATAATGAAATATTTATTAAAAATGGAAGTATTAAGTGATAATAAGTAAAGATGGTTAAATTGAATTACAAAGATTATTAAAGAATGGTTATCAAGATGTTTGGAATTAATTAATAAATTAATTATGAATGTATCAAGGGTTGATTAAATTTTTAAGAAAACAAATTAAGACAATATAAGTAAATTAAATAGATTAAACCACACATGGATGGTTCTTGATTGATTTACTTTTGACTATTGGATGGTGATTACTATATGATGATATTATTCTGTGATATGCCTGTTCTGATTATATGTGATTTATCTGTGATCAATGTTATATAAATTAAATTGTTAAGTTTAAATAGAGAACTTGGCCTTTAAAACACGTTTGGATCTGATGAGACCGGGATCGGAATAATCGATTTGATATTCCGAAAACCACATCGATCCAATTTAAACGTTAGGTCGTGAATTCTGAAATGAAGATCGAGATGGTGTTTTCAGAATGCAAGGGTTATCGTCGTTGACTATGAGGGTGATTCCAAAATGAGTGTGACGAGATAATGCCTTCGGTTTCGTTTGAACCCGGAACGAACTTGTATGGATTGAATGCTTTCAGCACATCGTCAAGCGGATGATGAGCATTCTAAGTGACATGTTATTTAAAGGTAATCGCAGCCTCAAGCCTCATCAACCGGGAATGGCTAAAACAGGGGAGATGCAGCAAGGTTAGGTGGGTCATGCCCAAGCAGGACAAGATATTTCCCATGTCTAGATGTCCCTTTTTATTTCGGCTGTGTGGGCGGTTGCTAGCTACAACCGCGGGGTTTATCTTATTCGAGACTGTTCAGTAAGGAATGGTTCCAGCCTTGTGTTGTAAGGGGTGGGGAGTGATCCTCGGTACGGTGATCTAGGCCCCGTACTGTGACGGGCGGTACCCTAGTAGCCCTGCCATTGTTGGAAATCCATTTTCCCTACGAGACCCTACGGTTTTGGCTTACATTACCCACTTTTGTGGCTAGTAGCTGGAATTTAATAGATGTAACAATTTCGGCTATTTTCTATTTACTTGAAAACCCTAGACACTATTATAATATCACTGGATTTCCTATGAAATGTTTTGGTTAGCGTAAGGTAAAAACTTACCCATATTTATTTGTGGGGAGTCTTACGTGATACCTTTATTTTCAAACGTTTTTCAAAGTTAAACAACTTTAAACCGTTTACTCATACCAGACCCATGTCTGACCCGGAGTTTGTATTTTGTTTTTCATAAACTCTTGGGTACTCAAATTTTTATGAGTAGCCAAGTGATAGGTTTTAGACTTTGATTTCTGGAGGAGCTTGGAGCAGGAGTTTCCAGACGTATGTAGCTATCTATCTAGGTCCGCTGTGTCAGTGGTTGATGTATGATGTATCTCTGATGTATGTAGTCACAGAAGTATGTATGACTGTCATGTGTATTGATATTGTATAACTCTGATATATGTAAAAACTATGTATCAGTTAGATCATATATTATATTTTGTTCCGTTCCGCTGTGAGATTCTGATGTTGATGTTCTTTCTTCTCTTTCTTTTCTATTTCTATCCCTTTCTTTCTTAATGATGATACGTCTTTCTGGTAGTAGAAGGGCGGGTCGTCACAAATCTCCGGTAGTAGCCAGCAAGTCCAAGAAAACTTCTGATATCGGTCACTGTTTCTGGTCTCTTCCAATTGTTCATAGCTTCGATCTTATTTGGATCGACTGACAATCCCTTTACTAAAATCACATGACTAATAAACTTAACCTCTTTCTTTCAAAAATGACATTTGGAAAATTTTGCTTTTAGCTGATTCTGGCTCAGCGTCTCTAACACCAATCTAAAATGAATCTCGTGCTCTCTTTCGTTTTTTGAGTATACTAAAATATCACCTATAAATACCAATACGAACCTATCCAAGTGCTCTCGGAAAACCCGGTTCATCAAATTAATGAAAAAAGTAGGTGCATTTGTCAATCCAAATGGCATCACCAACCATTCATATGATCCATATCTGGTTTGAAACGCCGTCAATTAGATACTGTCCTCTACCACTCTTAATTGATGGAAACCTATCGCCAAGTCCAATTGGAAAAACACTCTGGCTCCGCTCAACTCATCAAATAAGTCATCGATTCTCGACAAAAAATATTTATTCTTGATCCTCTTCTCATTTAGCTTATGGTAGCCGATACACATCCTTAACGACCCATCTAGTTTGTTTACAAAAACCACGACCGCTCCCCAAGGCGAGCTACTTGGTCTAATAAAATTCCTTCCCTCAAGATCCACTAGCTTTTATCTTTAATTTTATGTTCTTCCTTGAGCTTTTAATGGCTAGCTGAAATATAGATGAGAAGTTATGAATGAGAAAGTAAAAGTCGATTAAGGTGGAGAGAGAGATTTATGCTAAGAAATGTGGCCTCATTTCTTAGTTTATCCCTAAGGAAATTCCTACTTAATTTAGTTAAGTCTTATTTTAAATCATTCATTAAGACACGTACATTAGATTTATTAATCTCATCTCCCCAATTATTCACATTATTCTATTTACTTTATCAAATTAAATATCATGAATAATGTTAAACAAAAGTTAGGGGTGTTACAAGCTATCCCCCTTAGAGAATTTCGTCCTCGAAATTCAATAAGGACTACAAACAAGCATAGCAACTATGCAAATAAAAGCCAGTATGTCCTACCAGTTAATAAGTCTATATAAAACAAATATAGAGCATACCCTCAAAGCAGATCAGGATACGCATCTCAAATCTCGTCCTCTGTCTCCCAAATACAGTCCTTCTCGTTGTCGCTCCACTGAACTTTCACCAACTTGACCATCTTGGTCCTCAATCTTTTCTTATCTCTCGCAACAACCCGAATGGTTGTCTAACAAAAGTCAAATCAGGCTCTACTATCAAGTCCTCCAACTCTGTCTTAATTATAGCTTTTAGGATTAGTATTAACTTAATAGTTTTCATAGGCTAACTAATAACCGGTTAAACATTTAAGGACTCCCTGTCTAATTACATTGTTTTATGGGATTACTATGAACTTGTCTATCTGACATTGTCATTTACACATAGTTTTCATTGGGATTATGTTTGAAAACATTTGGTTTATTTTATGTTTTATCATAAACCTATGCTTCGATACCAACTTGTAACATCCCCTTACTTGGAGGCTCAAAACTAACGGCTACGGATGCTTTAGTCATCCATATTTATTAATCTTCAGCGACCATATATAGCGGTTCTAGATACATTAATACACAAATCACAAGAACATAATTTTTTTTAACAATTTAAAAACATGTTTCCACATTCAAATTAAAAAATTTCATGTTCATTACATAAACCCAACACGTTAACCATGTTAAGCAAAATATAATTATTATACATATGCCAAGAGCAACATATGAAGATGCCCCCTTGGTTGATCAGAGTATATATTAAGGCTAATAAATCTGCCTTTACATCCAAATACACAACGGAAAGAAAACTCTAAATAACTATCTACCTCCTGCACGTCTCCAAATCTTCAAAGCAAAAATTACCGCTGCCAACTCCAAGTAGGGGGATGTTACACCAATGGTCTAGATGACATTAGGAATGCAAGTGTGCCGGGTCTCTTTGCAGGTTTAGAAAAAGATAATCAACTAGTTGGTGATGATGTTTTTTGATTATGCAGATTGATGTGTTATATATATACATACATACATGTATATATATATACATACATGTATATATATACATACATGTATATATACATACATGTGTGTGTATATATATATATGCGTGTGTGTGTGTGTGTATAAGCATAGCACTCGTGTTTGATGTTGGCACAACAACACATTCCCTTTTTTGGAGATTAATGATATTTTTCTTAGTTGACAATTTTCAAGGCTAATATTAATACTATATCAAGGTCTACAAGTCCAATACAAGATATTGGAAGAGCCATAACAATATGGTCATATGGTACAAAAGTAGAAACTGATGATGTATTATATTCAATAATGTCTAGAGGAAACCTTATTTTAAAGATAGCCGTAAAATTGGATTTCATATCCAAAATATAAATGAAAATAATAATCAATACACACACACATTTTGGGTTGCGAAATAATGGATCTTAAGACTAATTTAACACTAGAAAAGGGGGCGGATAGTGTTTTCTAACTTATGTAAATCTTTTAAAAACTCTTTCAAGATTAATATCAAATCACAAATGAAAAAAATAATTTATACTAATGACCAGTCAAAGATGCAATTACAGATAAATATAAAAGCAATAAAGTAAAGTAATAGAGAAGACACCAAGAATTTTATACTGGTTTAGACTAACCAATTCTACATCTAGTCCCGTACAGTGCATGTACAGATTCCTTTTCCAACAGTTACTTTAACAGTAGCAAGCAAACTAGAATAAAGTCTCGATTTCAAGGCTACCGATACACCCTCCTGTCTCACGAGTCTGAGGCAAATTCTCTTGATTCATCGGGCTATAAGACTACCCACTAGATTTAGACGGGCTACTAAGCACACCCACTTGATTTGAATGGACAACAAGCATACCCACTTGATTTGAACGGACAATAAGTACACCTAAACAAATAAGAGTAGAGCTATTGCTTTTCAAATTCAAACAGTTGTACTTGGGATATAAGATAACTTATAGCCCTTCCGATAATGATTTGATCTTTGAATTGATGAGAGAGTACGTGTAGATGTTTGAATAGTTTATAGAGAGAAAAGTAGAATCTGTATTTGAGAAAATACGTAGAAAGAGAGAGAAAGAAGAAGATAATAAGTTAGTTAAAAAAATTCGTTTTCTAACACTTTATATAGCATTTGAAAAGATGTCTATTCGTAAAAAGTTGTAATAAACAATCACAACTTTTTAAAATTAAAAAGGCATCTTTTCACGGTTTAAGTAGAATTCATAAGGAAGCGTCTACTCATGAAGAGATGTGATCAAAAATCAAAATTAAAAAACATCCCCTCAATAGTCTATATGTCGACCTATGGAAATAAGTATTCAATATATGCCAGTAAAATTTGAAAATGTTTTTATTTCAAATTATTTTAAAAATCCTATATTTTGTAAGATAATTTGAACATAGTTGTTAAATAATTTTGAACTCTTAGAAAAAAGTTTCATAAAATGTTTAAAAATATATTTTGAAATTAAAATAATTTTGTTTAAAATATCAAAGATAAAAAATTAGCGATAAATATCAAAAATTGCTATCAAGGACTTTAATAATATATTCTAATAACTCTTAACACTAATTATAATCCTGAGCTCTTTATATATTTGTCTTTGAACTCATGAGTCTTTACATCTTTATCTGAGTTTTTATACCATGCAGTCTTCGATTCAGCACCCGTGTAATATTTTGCACAATATACTATATAACTTGACAAAACATTAGTATCTATATTTATATGCTTGTTGTCATCAAAATCAATATACGAGATATTAGCATACATTACTACGACTGAAAAGCTTCTTGCTTTTTTACATGGATTATATCATGTGGCAACTCCAAAGACTGAAGATATTGACATGTTCATATTTTGGCACAATCACCTAAGCCATCCGGGATATAATATGATGCGTTAGATAATCAATAATTCATTTGGACACCAATTAAAGAAATAGAAGATTATTTTATCTATTGATATTTACCGCTTTCTCGCTAGGCAAATTAACTACACGACTGCCACAAACTACGATTGGTGTTGAATCGTCAACCTTTCGCAACAAATTCAAGGGGTTGTTTATGGACCAATCCACCCACAAAGTGGACCATTTAAATATTTTTTCGTACTTACACATTCATTTACAACGTGGACTAATACTTTACTGACAACCCACAATATTACATTTACAAAATTACTAGCACAAGTTGTTAAGCTGCATTCTCATTTCTAGAGTATCGAATCTAACACATTCGATTGGATGATGTTTGGTGAATTTATATGCCACACTTTTGACAACTATCATATGTACATGGGAATTGAAGTAGAGCATCTTGTTCCTCATGTCCACACCTAAGTGACTTGGATGAATCACTTATCAAGCGCCGATAACTAATTGCTCAATTGATGCCGATGCAATTTTTTTTACCTGTATTAACGTGGGAACATGTCATTTTGCATGTTGTGAAATTGGTTCAACTTAGATAGACTGCTTGTAATGAGTACTACCCTTCACAACTTGAATTAGTCATCAGTCAATATTTCACGTTTAAGGATTTTTGGTTATGTTATTAAAGTCGCCATTGCGCCTCATGCAACATATAAAAATGCAATTGTTATGACGATTAGGCATTTATGTTGGGTTTGACTCAACTTCAATCATTAGATATCTTGAACCAAATACATGTGATGTCTTTACCCTCTTATATATGGATTTTCATTTTGATGAGGTAATCTTTTCCCAATAGTACCTCTCCTTAACAATTGATCTTTTAAATAATGACCATCGAAAAGAGGCGTTTGAAATATTAAAATAATAAAATTATAAATTAAAAAATTTTGAATTTAGAGGAGTTGAATACAAGAAAAATCGATCAATATTTGTTTTGGAAGAACAAATCTTCAAAATTACTAATCATGGGACATCCAATGTTTAGAATTATAATTTTTCAAAAATTCTTTATATTTTACTTTTAAAATTCTATAAACTTTAAATTTCAAAAATAATTTTCAAAATTTGGCAACTTTGTATATTAAGAGACAATCGAATTACTAAAATTTTTCTATCAAATAAAAGTTACTAAATTTTAAAAACTAAAATTTTAAACAGTTGAACTCTCAAATCTGGACTTTTTTAAACTTGTTCTTTTTACAAGTTTGGACATTAGAAATGAGAAATTTCTAAATTTTGAAATCTCAATTTTTTTAAATTTAAATTTATTATAATTATAAATACCAACAAAGCTAATAAATTGAAGAAGTTATTATTCACTTTCAAGACTAAGCAGGAAGAAAACGTTGAATATTTATTTCTGAATAAATGGTCTAAACGAGAAGAGTTTTGAAAACCCAACATCAATTTTAATTACTATTTTAGAAAACTCGTTAGGAACTTCTTAAAAAACAAACCCATTCCAATTTTCTTTTTAGCGTGTTCTATACTAATCTTTTTATAGATAATATATTCATATTCTTCAGAAGTTTTATTGGTTTCTTTTGGATCTTAGGATAGAAATGAATTTATAATTCCAGTTGTGTATGCAATTGATTGATTAATGCAAATAACAACATAACCGATTATGGACCTATTTTGAATGGTTGAATCTATCACCATACCTTAATTTTCTTTTCACACCCTCACTATTTTGGAAAGAAAAAGAATCACATTCAAAGTATTTCTTTTCTCACAGCATATTATATCAGTTTTGCCTTTTATTAGTCTTTCTTTATTCACTTCTTTTTATTTTATTAAAATGTCAAATTCATGAAACCCAAAATCATAGCCTACTAATTTGCAATTGTTATCATCCATATTTGTAAAAAACGAATTAAGAAAGAAAAACCTACTCTAATAAACTTCTAAAGATACATTTGCTTTTTCATATATGATTATGGTTATAATTTGAGTCTGAAATTGATTAAAATGTATTTGGATATTGTTCAAGCTGACTAAAATCTTCTTTGTTTATTTATTATATTTTTGTTAATTATGTAGTAAACTTCAGTCTTACGATTTGATATTGAAAATGAAGGAGATTGAAAAATGAAACGGGAAAGAAATACAAGAAAAGGAAGAATATATGAAATGTCAATGGTACTTTTGAAATTAATCATTTATAGTATTATTCCAAGGGACAAGAATGAACGAAAATGAAGCAAGGACATAAACCATGGCCTGTTGCCCGTACTTGATTTAGGGACCCAATTTCGCTTCTCTGGGATCTTATTTATTGACGTCCACCGAATGGTTTTTTGGCACCCAATCTGGTTTCGTCCTCCCCTTCTTCTCCCTCATCTGATCTCAAGGTAAAATATCCTTTTATTTTCCAGTTAATCGTTAAAGATTATCTTTAGTTGCAGACATCTTTGACAATTTGTTTATGTTTTTGTCTTATCTACAATTATCTGCCTAATTCTGAATATTTATCCCATCCACTTATATTTAATTTCTGACCATCATTTCTCGATTCATATAAAGCTCCCCCTTTTTCAAAAGATAAATTCTACCTTTCTCTTTGAATTCATAAACCAATCAGAACTTGCGCAATCTGTCTAGGGTGAATCTGATTATTTTCAGGATTTAGGTTTGCGAAGCTAGAATGGCACGTTTGATAATTCCGAGCAAAAGTTCTAGTCTGGCAACGAAGAGTATTTTGGGATTATTCTCATCTTTTAATGTGATTATCTAAGCCCATATTTGTTCGATTCACCAATAGAAACCTTTGTATCTAGTCTGTTGTGTACCGTTTCATTGTTAGATTTATTTGTTGCATAATTGGTTATCGCGTCTGAATAACTACAGGTGAAGGTTGAAAAAAAATTCTTATTTTACGGGATCTAAATGCGGAAATTAGATTGTTTGGTTTTAGTTTAAGGATGCATTATCAGCCAAACAATGCCAGATGCAGCAATGTTTGACCATAATCTAGTGAGTTGATTTTGTTCAAATTTCAGCATTACATTGAACTTGGTCACTTAAACAAGCTACGCCCAGAATGAATTGTGATAATGACAAACAATTTTGTGAATTCAATTTGAGTTTAGTTTACAAATTATCACTGCACCACTTTTTAGCTAAGTTTTGGTGGACTTGTTGATAAATCAAACTCAAATGAATTCATAGTAAAGTCTAGCTGATACTCTTGTTCATTAAGAATCCATACTTCTATTAAAGTCACATTTGATATGAATGTTAAATATAAAACATCCATATTTTGTCACTGAAGAGAGTGTTTTTTAAAGCTAAAGCTAACTTTCAAGCATCTTACTATTGAGAAAATTGGATTTTTGTGCAGTTAATAAGATTGTGCATGATCAGGGTGCTTTTGTTACGTTAGTACACAAAATCGATCAATTAACTCAGGAAACCAAAAGGAGGTTTTTTTTGAAGCCACTGTATATAGCAGTGTGAATATCGTATTTGTCTCTAATTAGCGCGTGCCTTGCCCCCTTTTGAATTAATCTTCTATAGGTATTAGAGTTTTTTTATGTTGTTATTCTCCGTTCAGCTGAAATTGGTGTTTCTGTTTGGTTTCTTTGTTCTAGACGTGCAGGGAATTTTGTTCTTAACTCATATCATGCAATCATTGAAATGAAATGCCCATACATGTTCATTTCTTGTTGCTTTTATTGGATTTATGTTGAAAGTTTAAGTGTATTTTACCATGAGATTCCAATTTTCTAAATTGGAAGCACAAACAGTCATCTAGTCCTTGGAAATATCTTTAAGACATGAAATTAACTTTTCCTTTGATTTTTTACCTCTGGGAAACCTTTTAAATTGAGCTTTATGCTATCTGTCATTTGGCATGAGCCATTCTTCTAACAGCGCACCCCTCCGTGTTAGAAGAAGAGGAGGTCAGCATAACCTAAAATATGCTAAGTAATATTTTTTCTGTCCGAGTTCTTATTAATTTTATATCAGTTCTTTGTGTCTGACACAACTTTGTTTTTTTTTTTCAACTAAAGCAGCGCAGTGACAACATTTTACCCCCTTTTTTGCAGCTTCAGAGTACACATCGACATTATTCTCCAGAATATCCATCTAAATCCTACTATAGAAGTAGTTTTACCTGTGAGAAGGTCGGGACATTATGTTTATCTTGTTTACCTTTTCAACTTTAATGCACGTTTTGGCTTCATACTTGTTCACTATAAATTTATTTGTTTATCATACCAATATTTTATCAGTTCATAATGCATCTATTTGTTCTTGAAGTACTTCATCACAACTTATACAATGTTTATTTCACATAGGTCATACATAGGAAAAGCAGTCAATTCCCTCTATTTCTGAAGGTGAGTTGTCAAAATTTTGTAGTTTTATTTATTTATTGTTTATTTGATAAAATAGATATCATTTAAATTCTTAGTTTTCCTAATCGACATTGATTTATTTGAAATTCTTGTGTTGACCTCTATCTCATTCTCACCTGGTCTTTGGTCTTTCCCTTACACTACACCAATCTTCTTTTTTGCTTTGTAGAAAGGTTTCATTGTAGATCATGCCTCTCACTTGTATATGACATTTTCCAGAGAAATAGGATATCCAGCAAAAGGTTAACTTGTTCAGTTGCCACTCAACCTCTGCCACACCAAACAGAAGATACAAATATGGATGCTCCTAAAGAGATTTTTCTGAAGGACTACAAGATGCCTGATTATTACTTTGACACTGTACCTGGCCTAATAAATAATGCTCTACTTTTATTTTCTTATTTCATACATTTTTTGATGATTGTTAATTAACTTGATATTTTTTTAGTTTATTATTTTGACCAATTTATATTGTGATCGTTACGCTAGTCCATGCTGAAATTACGGGGTAACTATCATTTAGTCATTGGCTAACTGTAAAATGGCTTTTTGTTTGCTTGTTTGATCATCAGCTTTTCTTAAAAAGTATAATATGCATATTCAGTCTCGACCTGTAAGTCATTTTGTCCGGTTTTCTGTAACCGAATAAATTTGGGTTGCCTAAGAAATAACTTCACTCACTACAAATTGTTGAATGGAGTCTTTAGGAAAAGTCTCTTTTGGCATTTAATTATGATTGAAAATTACTATCTATGTATTACAAGCTGTTAGATATGTGTGGAACCATTGTTGCAATATATGTTGAGATGTTCATATTCTCATGCCATTTTAATAGTATACTCCATTTTCATTCTGTTTACACTCTTTTAGCACTCCATTTTACTACTATACTCCAGATTTCTATATGCTCCTTTTGATTCCAGTTCTCCTTTCTAGTTTGCTTATGTTGTAATTACCCTCATTTCTTGCAGTTAATTGACTAGTTTGTGAAGTTGCTCACTTTTGCTTGTTTTAAATTGCTTCAGGTGTACCTGAATTTTTCCCTTGGTGAGGACAAGACAATTGTTTCATCAAAAATCAATGTTCTTCCTAGAGTAGAAGGTATTATCTACACACAATTTAACTTAACATCAACCCATGCATTGCTGTTTAGATTACTCGTCTTATATTTTCCATGTTTTAGAATTTGAATTCGTATTGTTTTTGTATATATTTACTTGATTTTTACTAAAGCTCTTTTGTTGGTTTACCTTTATATACTAGGCAATTCTTGTCCTCTGGTTCTCAATGGTCATGATCTTAAACTGCTATCCATTAAAGTTGATGGCAATGACCTTAAGGTAATTGAAGTTCTCCATTGTATCTTTCATTTTTTACAATTTTTTTCAGCTTAGTTTAACATCAACCACAATATGTATATGTACACATGTCCATCTTAACCATCATTTTCCGCTGTTCGTTGTATTATAATACATCATATCTTTCAGATATTAGCCACAAAAGTTGTGCATAAAGTGTTGAAGAGTGATGTTCAGTCTTATTTACAGAACATGCTTGTGTTCTATGCATAGGGACATAGAAATGTACAAAAGTATGTCGTATAAAATACTTATTAGCAAGAAGCAGCATTCACTACATTATGTGGAAATGCATAATGATACATAAGAGTGACATTGTAAAAATTGATTATAAAGAAGAAACACTATGAGATTTTTGAATATGACATCTATAACACCAATTGGATGAAAGCCAATTATAGAAATTGGAAGTCCCATTTCACTTTTCCCCTTTATAAAGAAATCCTTCTCCACTTTTCTATTTAGTGTAATCTACATCCAAAAAGGAAAAAAAAAGGGAAAAAAAGAAAGAAAGAGAGTGGAGTGTGTTCCCAGCTCTTTTGATTGAAGACAGATTTATTATTTGAAGATATAGTTAAAAAAGTTAGATAAATCCAGGGTTTTCAAAACGACATAACATTTAAATCGTAAAATTCCAATTTTAAATCGAAATGAGATTTAAACCATAAATCGTAGCTTCAAAATCTATATTTAAAGTTTGCACACTTTGAAATTGATTTTGATGTTTGAACTTCTACGTCCAAACCTGAAACTTCATTTTCACTTTTGTTCCAATTTTATTTTGTTTGGAAATGATTTGAATTGGAATTGTAGATCTACATAAGCATATTGAATATATTAATTTGGATTGAATGATTTTTCTAAACTGCGGTATTAGCTAAGTTTGAATCGGAATATAAATCGAATCGTAAAAGGGAAGATTCCATTTGAAACGGGATGCAAATTGTAGGATTCTAAGATTTTTGACAACAATCATAAATCACCACTTATACAACTAAACTTTTTCCTTGAAGATGCTGCAATTTTTTGCTTGGAAGAATTATGGTATTGTCAGGAATTAATTAAATTATAGATGGAAAGCCTGCAACCATGGCAACTGCTAAAGCTGTAATAAATTTTAGAAATTAACCCATGAGCACTGTAGCAGTATTAATGTTGTGACGATGAATTTTAGAACTAACAAGCTGTGACAATATTGAACTCGTGTTGGCACAAAACTTTACCCCATGCACTTTTCTTATGGTACTATAGCCCTGTTCTGATCACTTTTATAACCTATTGAAATATATGATGCTATAGGAAGAGGATTATCATTTGTCCTTGCGCCACCTTACACTTGCTTCACCACCAACCAGCGCATTTACCCTGGAAATTGTTACTGAAATATACCCTCAGAGCAATACATCTCTAGAGGTACATTATTTAATTTCTATTCAACTCTAGATACACAGAATACAGTGCTCTAATTATTAAATGTTTTCTGTGTCAAGGGGCTTTACAAGTCCAGTGGGAACTTTTGTACACAATGCGAAGCTGAAGGTTTTCGCAAGATCACCTTTTATCAGGTTATTGCTGTTACCTTTTTAGTCGGCGGTATATTTGTTTTAAATCACCTTTAATAGTATATGCCTAACACAATCCAGGCGCTGCTAGTGTTAATAATATCATAGATTTTTTTGGTGTCCATGCCATACGATTTGCTGTCATGTTTGCAAGTTATGTTGCTTCAATTTTTTTTTTGTGGCAATCATCTCTACCAAACTTATGTTTAATCTGTTTTCAGGACCGCCCTGACATCATGGCAAAATACACATGCCGGATTGAAGGGGATAAAACTCTTTACCCTGTATTGCTTTCTAATGGAAATTTGCTTGAGCAAGGAGATCTTGGGGTATCACTATCTTACTTGGATTACATACATTTTAAGTTGCGTTTTGTTAAATGTTGTTTCTTATTAGTTCTTATAATTAGGGTGGAAAACACTATGCTGTGTGGGAGGATCCATTTAAAAAACCTAGCTATTTATTTGCATTAGTTGCTGGCCAGTTGGAAAGTAGAGACGATACTTTCGTGACTTGTTCTGGTCGAAAAGTTGCCTTGAGAATTTGGACTCCATCTCAAGATGTACCAAAAACAGCCCATGCAATGTATTCACTTAAGGCAGCGATGAAGTGGGATGAGGAAGTCAGTATATTCTGCCTATGTTTTGCAAACAAATTCAATGATTTATATTTATATTTATATTTTTCTTCTGGTATTTACTTGATTTACTGCGCTTGGGCAGGTATTTGGCCTTGAATACGACCTTGATCTGTTTAATATTGTTGCTGTTCCTGACTTCAATATGTAAGCTGGATGTATCTTTTTAACTTGCGTAATATCTTTAGTGACTATGAAAAGTATTACACATCTCTCTAATCGCTAAAGATTGAAATGTTGATGTAAACTATTTATTTTTGAATAAATTACTGGTATTTGTACCATAGTCTCTTGACATTTTATTGAAGTATTAATGCTGTCATAGATTTATTTTAGATGTTGAATGCATGATGTAGAGTCGATTGTATTTTTTTCTTCCATGTTAAAATCCATTATCTCCTGCACTTAGTTGATCTTTCTAATCCTTGTGGTTTGCAGGGGAGCAATGGAGAATAAAAGCTTAAATGTATGTTTTCTTATGTTCTTCCATCTTTGTCAAATCCAACCTGCTTACATCTTTATAGTTATATGGAAAAAATATATATAACAAACTGTATGTGTTATGTTCACAGATATTTAATTCAAAGCTTGTGTTGGCTTCTCCGGAGACAGCTTCTGATATGGACTATGCTGCAATACTAGGTGTGATAGGTCATGAGGTTAGCTATACTAATGTTTTAATTGGATTACTATCTTTAGATATCTATATGTTTTTCCTGAAATAACTATTTTGATTATTGTTTCATGCAGTACTTCCACAACTGGACTGGAAACAGGTTTTGAGCTATTTCTTCTGCGTTTATTTGTTGTATACATTTTCCATCCTTTTATTTTCAGTTTGTAGAAGAAACCAACATTCTCTTGCAATCAAATTAGTTAAACAATAAAACATATACATTCACTAGTTACATTTCAAACCGCTGCAGGGTTCGTTCTTTCTTTCTATTTTGGGTCAGATTTTCATCTGAACATCACATCATACTTGAACATCATATGATACTCAAGCTACATCATCCTGGCAATCAAACATGAATTTGTTTAATAACTTGTCATTGTCGTAACTGAATTAAGAACTAAGCTACAACATTGAGACAGCTATCCAAATTTATGTTTAATATTCTAAAATTTGCATTATCTGCGTTATCCAAATTTATGAATGTTAGAATGTTAAAGAAGCTACTTCTTTATAATAACGCAGAGTAACTTGTCGGGATTGGTTCCAGCTTAGTCTTAAAGAAGGTCTTACTGTCTTTAGAGACCAGGTTAAATTCTTATTCTCATGTGACTTTAATTAATACGAGCACTTTAATGCTTGTTACTGTAATTTTGTATCTTAATTTTTTATGTTTCAGGAGTTCTCATCTGATATGGGTAGTCGCACTGTTAAGCGCATTGCTGATGTTTCAAAATTAAGAAACTATCAATTCCCTCAGGTGTTTTATGTGTTAATAGCTCAATTATTCTTAATAATGACTTTATTGTGATTTATTATGTAAAATTATGCCTATATGTCTGAATATTAGTCCCTCCATTTGTCCATCAGCCTAATCTGATTTGCTAATCTTTCATCAATTGAAATACACAGCTTTGACGATCTAATGGGTTTCTTACATTGATATTTGTTTGTGAAAATTAGAACTTTTGAAAATTATAACTTTTGATCCTCAATCCAAGTACATACCAGTATCTACTTCAATTTCTATTGCAATAGCAAATGTTTCTGATTTCTCCTCGTGCATTCATGCAGAATAAGTGTGTCAGTGTGTTAACTCCTGATTCCATCAATTGCTAATTTGTAATATTGAACAAGGGAAAAAAACTGGCTGTAGTACTAATTAACTTGCAATGCACCTTTCTGAAGTACTGGTCCATAAAACAGCTAAGCTATATTCTTATCAAAACAAATAAATAAAGAAAAATAAATTCTTTTTAAACTTCCCGTGGTATTGCTGTTATATTGTTGCAATTTCAATAATCTTTGCAGTGATTTTCAAATGGTTTCTTATCGTATTTGCTGATTTTCTAGGATTCTGGGCCCATGGCTCACCCTGTTCGCCCTCATTCATATATCAAGGTAATTATGTTTGTTCTGATATCTTTTTTTATCACATCGAAAATTAGAAGTTGGGAATTGAAGGAATTAATATCTGTTTCCATAAATTAAACAGATGGACAACTTCTACACTGGTGAGGGTTCTTGACAATTTCTCCTTGTTATCAGTATAGTTTTTAAGGCCATGCTTGTTAACTCCGCTTGTCTTACTGGCTATAAGAGGTTTTGGGTGGTTTTCTTCTTAAAAAGTGTTTCCACCCTTAGAAAATGGTTAGCAGTAGTGTTTTTTGTAAGAAAAAGAAAGGAAGCTTCTTGACAAGCAAGTTGCGTTACCAATCATGGCTTTAGTTATTCTAAGAAACTAACCAAGTTTGACCTTTCGTGAATTTCTTCTCCTATTTGGTATTGATGGGATGTTTTTGATATGGCTATATCACATATTGCAGTCACGGTACTTTACATCTCATTATTTCTTTATTTTTCTTTACCATGATTAACATACTATATGTCACTAACTCTCTTCATTACATGTTTCTGTTGATGTTTTTATTACGATGATGGTCTACAGGTGTATGAGAAGGTCAGTGTTTAAATTAGAAGTACAGATTTCTCCTCTTCCCATGAATTAGAATACAGTGTTGGTTTTATTCAAATACTTCTCTGTTATCTATTTTAGGGAGCTGAGGTTGTTAGAATGTACAAGACATTGCTTGGAAGTGCAGGGTTCCGGAAAGTAAGATCTTGATGCTGATAATCAATTTTTTCTTAAAATAATAATATCAATGTTGTATTTCTTTATTGTGGTATCCCAGCCCGAGGATGAGAGAGCGCATGAAATACATGCCATGTGTACTAGAAGTTGTCTTCACAAATTTCCTTAAATATTATGTTCTTAATTGCAAAAGAAAGATAATGAGCAGGGTGAACTGATCTGTAAGGTGGTATTTACAGTACCACCTCTGTAGTCCCACACCCAAATTCTGTGCTTTGGTTTGTGGAGCTGGTAGTGTAATTCAAACTTTTGAGCCACATAAATTACCAGTGTATACTGCAACCTACTCATTTATTGTCCACATCCTTCCTTTTGTTACTCAAAATCCTATGCTCTCTATACCTTGTAGACTGTTTTTACGACCTTAATTTTCATTATATTGTCATTGTCATTATCGTTGTTGTGGTCGTTGTTGTTGTTGTCGTTGTCGTTGTCGTTGTTGTCGTTGTCGTTGTCGTTATTTTAGTTGTTTGTGGAGCTGATGAGTAATTTGGTGGCATCCCTCTTTTGAACTTATCTCTGTTCTGTACCAAATAAAATCTTTTTCTTCTTTTGAGTCCTGTAAATGACTAGTCGTATTTTAAATTGATACTATATCAAATAAAATCTCTGGTTTCCATTTCTACCATCCATTTTTTGTGACAAAAAAGCTCTAAGTCGACAGCCAACTCTAGCAACGTAAATGATGACTATTTATCTTCTTTATCCCTTCTCGTTTATGCAATACAATGTTGATTGTTCTCCCTTTTCTTTTCTTAATGTTTAACCTTTGATGGTTTGCTGTGATACTATATGCTGTCATACTCATTTGATGCATATTTTCAAATTCATTGTTTAAACTGATACAGTATCACTAATCGGCAGGTTTCTAAAAATTGACAATTACTTCATCTAAAGTTAATATAAAGTTATGTTATTTTAGTCTTTGTTATAAGTAATTACTTCATCCTATCAACAATCTGGGTAACCATCATATAATTTTGTCAATATCTCGAACAGATTATTCTATAATTCCAAATTAATTTTCTTCATTTGACCAGGGAATGGATCTTTATTTCAAAAGACATGACGGCCAAGCTGTAACTTGTGAAGATTTCTATGCAGCTATGCGGGATGCAAATGATGCAGATTTCTCCAATTTCTTGCTATGGTATGATATTTTTGCCTGTGCCCAGTAGTTTATTTTGTGAAATTTTCGTAAGTGTTATGCACAAAAGTTTATAATGCTTTCCTGTATAGGTACTCGCAGGCAGGAACTCCTCATGTTACTGTTACTTCATCCTATAATGCTGATGCTAAATCATTTTCTTTGAAGTTCAGGTATGTCGGCATTTTGTACATGCACTTGTTCACATCTGTATTGATAATGTTTTCATTTTAAACTTCAATCTATTTCATCTTCCTCTTCTTCTCCTCTCTCCCTCTAACTCATCACATGTAATTAAATCTTGATTCTCATCACATATTGAATATTGATAGCGATTTCACTGAAATTCTTTAGTAATGGAGTCATATTATTTGTACCCGCTGTTGTAGAAATCCTGCTAGACGTCTGATTAGTCTCCACTGAGGATTGATGCCTAGGGCCTAGGCGAGGATTACCACCTTATCTAAGCATTAATATGGCTATTTTCAGAATACATAGTTATGCTTCACCGTGCGAGGATTACCACCTTATCTAAGCATTAATATGGCTATTTTCAGAATACATAGTTATGCTTCACCGTTATGGATAAGTACATGCTAAATAATATCATTTTTTTAATCGAAAAAAGAATTCTGCATTTGCATATGCTTTCAGAATTGAAAACTAAATTCCAGCTATTAGGTATATACGTACGTTTTATACAATAGTAAATAAATTCTGCATAAAATCTCTAAAAATTTTATTAAAAATATACAAATTTATCCAAAACACCCAACTTCGATAAATCCCCATCTAGACGATTAATCTCTAGACCAGATCCATTGTCTGGCATCCACCTAATGATTTTTACAACCTTTGTTGTACCGAGTAACAATAAAAACAATTTATAGTTGTTTAATCGTCAGTCATATGTATTTTCCTCCTAGTTTGGAGAAGAGCAATCTTTTGTAATAGATGAACACGAATACAAGTTGGTAGCATTTGTTAACACCAGTTTCATGATTCATTTTCATCGCATTGGACAATAAATCAATGTTGGCAAAACTTATGAACATTGGTTTTTCTCACAATTCAATTATTATTGTTCAGTAATTATATATCAATATCATTTACAAGTAAACTAATACTTTTATTGATGTTATCCTTCAATCTGTTGTTACATATAAAATGTCTGAAATTAATTCCTATGCTGCTGCCAGTCAAGAAGTGCCTCCAACACCAGGCCAACCCTCAAAAGAACCCATGTTTTTGCCAATTGCAGTGGGTTTACTTGATTCAAACGGCAAAGACATACCTCTTACCTCTGTTTACCATGATGGACTTGATCAAACAATTGCAAGCAGTGAGCAACAAGTCTTCACAACAGTTCTTAGAGTCACAAAGGTAACGAGCTTTTTAGCATCTCGATGGACTACACGGTGTCTTTTCGACTCTATATGAAATATACCAAAAGTGGGAATGTCATAATATGGAGAGCTATAACTTCTCAGTGTATATCTCTTATTATATTTTGCAGAAGGAAGAAGAATTCATATTTTCTAACATATCTGAACGACCAATTCCTTCCTTGCTACGTGGTTATAGTGCCCCTATTCGTCTTGATTCTGATCTTACAGACAGCGACCTATTTTTCTTGCTTGCTCATGATTCTGATGAGTTCAATAGGTAAGTTAAAAATCCTATATTTCTGTCCACTGTTTTACATCCTATACTCGTACCGCATAAGCCTTTTTTTTTGGTTATATTGCGCTTCAGGTGGGAAGCGGGCCAGGTTTTGGCAAGGAAATTGATGCTAAATCTTGTAGCCGACTATCAGCAAAACAAGACATTGATTCTGAACCCAAAGTTTGTTGATGGATTCAGGAGTGTTCTGAATGACTCTAGTTTGGATAAAGTATGCTTTTTATGCAATCTGAAATTAATGTTCTTCACTTATATATCCAAAAAATATTTGCATAATATGATATCATCCTTTTTTAGGAATTTATTGCGAAGGTAGTTACTTTACCTGGCGAAGGAGAAATTATGGATATGATGGAAGTTGCAGACCCTGATGCTGTCCATGCTGTCCGTAGTTTCATTAAGAAGCAACTTGCACTTCAACTTAAGGATGATTTGCTTAATACGGTAAGCACTCACATACTTTCCAATGCAAGAACTTTTATTTAACTATTTAGTGTCTCTGGATGCTGATTTCAATTACATTATTATATTGCATAGTGTTTTTTCATATGGAACCATCTGTTGTATGAAACTTACATTTTGGAATTATTTCAGGTGAAAAACAATAAGAGCTCAGGGCCCTATATTTTTGATCATGATAATATGTCCAGGCGCGCCCTAAAGAACTTGGGCCTTAGTAATATTCTAGCTTCTTAGCCTTTCGATATCCTTTATTTGGTTGATTATTGCTTTGAGCTCTAACTTTAATATTTATGTGCATGTGTAGTCTACCTCGCATCATTGGATGATCCAGAAATGACTACTCTTGCTGTGAACGAATACAATACAGCTACAAACATGACAGAGCAATTTGCATCTCTAGCCGCTATTGCTCAAAACCCAGGCAAAGTCCGTGATGATGTTCTTGCTGATTTCTACAAGAAATGGTCTCACGATTTCTTGGTAATTTGCACCGCTTCATCAAGTCATGATTGATTTCAGTTAAGAGATTAAAGCTCTTAATTCATTATTATTTTTGTACATAGGTCGTGAACAAATGGTTTGCTCTTCAAGCAATGTCAGATATCCCTGGAAATGTTGCTAACGTCCAGAGTTTGTTGAGTCATCCTGCCTTTGATTTGCGCAACCCAAATAAGGTGACTTAACTTTCAGTACAGAGCAGTACATATTTGATTAGGTGTAATTCTATCCGAACTCAAGAAATAATTGAGTAGCCCCCTAAAAACTAATATAATTGTTGCACCTCTCATTTTGTTGAGTAACCCCATAAATCACTAAAATAATTCTAATTTTTCCCACAACAGAAAAAATAATAATACTGAAATCATAGTATTACCTTTTTACTTATCCGAAACCCTAATCGAATCTACTCAACTGAAAGTCCGAAACCCTAATCAAATCTACTTGAATGAAATCTGATGAAATTAATCTGATACCTTCCAAGATGGGCGTTTTTATTTTTAGAATTAAAATGAGACTTCTGCGATATAATGACACTTCATCATTCTCATCAAAATCCATTAATTTAAAAAAGAAATTGGACTTATTTGACTAGAAATTGAAAATTATGGTTTTTGACTACGAGTTAAAGTAAAAGCTTTTCATAACTCTGAGATAGAATAAAGAAGGGTAAAATGAGGCATTTTTATCTAACTAATTTTTTTTTAAAATTAAGATGAGGTTACTTAGTAATTTACTGGGTTTGATAGATTTAGCCTTTGATTAGATTATGTACATATGTTTAATTTTTGGTTGAACTATACTAGGTGTATTCCTTAATTGGAGGTTTCTGCGGGTCCCCTGTTAATTTCCATGCTAAAGATGGGTCTGGTTACAAATTCTTAGGAGATGTAGTTTTGCAGCTGGATAAAATAAATCCCCAGGTGAGTTTTCTTTCAAATGAACTTTTATGTAAAATAAAATTGTCTATGAAATAGGTCAGTTGATAATAATTGTATGTGGGGATCAGGTGGCTTCTCGCATGGTGTCAGCTTTCTCCAGGTGGAAACGATACGATGAAGGAAGACAACAACTTGCCAAGGTACATAATTCTTATATCTATTTGTTCATTAACTACTGAACTCATTTCCTCTTCGTGCAAGCGTCCAAGGGGGTGTTTAACAAATAGCTTATAAGTAGCAAAAAGTAGTTTACAAAAGTAATTTGAAACTTACAAAGTAGTATATACGTTGATGGATCATAAACAATAAATACTTGCTTGTGAGTTAAATTTTATGAGAATTTTTTATTTATCTATCCAAACTCTTTTACTTTTCGCTATTCACTTGAGCTAATAAGCTGCTAGAGTTTTTTTTGCCCCCTTTTAATTAGATTCAAGTTTCGAAGCTTAGACTTTTATGGGGAGGCTTACTTTTCACTTAGTTAAATTGCATCAATTCTGTTAATGCTGATGTGACAGGCACAATTGGAGAAAATAATGTCAGCAAATGGACTGTCTGAAAATGTGTATGAGATTGCATCAAAAAGTTTGGCTGCATAAATCCCGTCGGAACTGAAGGCACTGTAGATTAAGTTAAAAAGAATAAAACTGATGAATGTTGGTTCTTGAATTAGACTTATTTGTTTAGTTTTATATACATCAGACCTCAAAGTTTGGTGAGCTTTTACTGTATGAACATGGAAGCCTTTTAATAACTTATCTTTATATCAATGTCATAGTAAGGGTTCAATGCCATCTTTGTGTGTTTTATTTGCTTTTGTTTCACTTTTACAGAATGCTTCTCGTTTTGGTGCATAGTAAGGGTTTAATGCCATCTTTGTGTGTTTTATTTGCTTTTATTTCACTTTTACTGAATGCTCCTCTTTCTGGTGCATTCTTCTGAAAATGCAGTCGTATAAATTTTCCTTTGGCGTGTGATCTTATAGTTGTATCTTTGGAAGAAGACAATGAAATTTACTTTATTGAGAAGAGGAATTATAGCCAGTTCGTGGAGATGAACATATAGGTGCGTTCGCAAGCTTTTGCTTTTTGACACATCCGACGCTTATACTGGGTTATACCTAGCCTGGTTGAATTGGCATGGGGAGAATGGTCCGTTGACGTTTGCAGCGTCGGACGTCAATGTCTTATTCTAATTACCTGTTAATCTATGGAAAAATTGTTTAACTTCAAATATTTTTCAAACCGTAAGTCAAAATCTATTATGATCTTTTTATGAAATGTGAAATCAGCATATCTTTATTGAAAGGGAAAGTGGTTTCAGATTCTAATTCGGTTGCTATAAAAAGTTGTAATCCTTACTAGTCTTCAATGTCAAACCGTGCAATATAATTTTTCAAAATTAAAAATGTCAATTACTCAAACACACATTAATATTAATATGATGTTTTTGTGAAAATTAAGCTAATAGACCGATTTGTAAAAAGTAAACAATATAAAACCAATGTAATATTTTTCGTAAAAATAAAATATAACACCGACAACATATACCCTTTTTTGAAGAGGCTGCCCATTACATCCTGGTGCCCGACCGTTGTCCTCAGGGGCAATGCTGCCCACGTACCCTGCCTAGGGGATTGCCACCCTCTTGGACCCCTTCTTCCATGGTGGCAAATATGCACGGTGACCAACATTTAAAAAATAATAATAATACTCACTTTCAATTAAGTTATTTGTTTTCACTTATTTGTATTACGTTTATATTTGTTTTTTCAATTTCGGTATATCATACCCTTTTTAATGTGCATTTTATGTTTTCTTTCGCTTCCTCTTTGAAGCATAAAAACACATTGTCTTTCGTTCAACTTTCTACATTTGTCACCCATTTAGAATATCCCTTTCGCGTGCCTCTTTGGTTATAAAAAAGAAAAAGCACACATGATAAAAACTGTATTTTTGTATATTCTGAAAGATATGAAGTACATTTTTGTGTTCCGAAGCTGCAGTATAATGGTAGAAACCCTAGTCAGATTGATACTTGCCAGTTGCCACGTTGAACCATTGTCGATACAACAGTTATATAACGTGCCTCATGTGATCTATATAACAATTGTCACAGAGAATGGCTTTGAAAGTGAGAATCATATATTGAACATTAACAGATATATTGGATTAAAAGATGAGTAATAAAACTAGTAGCAACCAGCAGTTAATAAATATTAAGGCTGCCAATGCATACCTGAGAAATTTAAAATTCGTCCACATTCGTATTCGAAAAACGGATAAATATTCGATATTCAAAAAACGTATGTGGATACGAAGACATCCACATCCGAAAATTATTTGTTTGGTTTTTTTTTAAGATTATAGTTTAAATTATGTGTATTTTAGTACAGTAAAAGATATTTATTGGTTATTTTATCAAGCTAGAAGTTCATATTATATGCACTAAATTCATATTAATTGCTCAAAACTATTTATTATCATTATATTTATTTATTTCTAACACTTTGATAATCAATGGGATTAAAAAAAGTTATGTTTAGCTAATTTTTTATATTTATGTTTCTTGATTTATTGGTCATTAGCGGATATGATATTTATGCGATATCCGTGCGTATTTGTAGATGCAGATATCATTATTCGAAAATGATCTCAGATATGGATACAGATATGACACTTTTCGTATCCAAAGTACCCGTTGACAGACTTGCTAAATATGTACAAGGTAAAATAAATTCATTCTGGAGTAAGGTACGAAACATGACCATCTCATACAATTTTTGTAATGGCTCAGAATTTCGGACACTTCATATTTAAATACCTGAATTATTTAAATATTTGAATATTTGACTTAATACTATTAAAATATTTCTCTTTTAAATCATAACCTATGATGGTAAACTTGTTTCGGAAAAATATTAACAAAAATATACACTTCGAAAAAATATCGATAATATGATTGAAAATCGTTTTATCGATAAACAACTATTTTCTCAACGGAAGTTGTTCGAACTTTTTAACTTGTCTAAGTAATCATTATTGAGATAATTAGCAAGTAAAGATATTTTTATGTTTATGACCAACTAAATAGGAAAATAAGCAAATAAAGTCAATGAGCAAAAATGGAAATCTTAAACTAATATCTAATGAACATATTGCCATTAATCAAACACTCTCCTCTTTATACAAATTTGGCAGGTTCTAGAAGCTTCATATAGGATAAGAGATATTATGGTAAGGGTATAATAGTAATTAGCCTAAAAGTGAAGTGATATAAGGTAAAAGTAAGCATAAATGGAAATGCTTAAGTGTTAAGCAAACGATAAAGTAAATGTAATGGGGACGGTGGGATTAAGCTCATGCTTCACCACTTGAAGCCTATAAATAGAGGGGACGAGTTCACTTAATAATCACAAATAAATTTCTAAGCTTGAGATGAAGGCTTCTACGGTCGGTTGACCAAAATGAGGGTCCCAAATTGCATAACCAGGTATATACAAGGTGTAGCCGAAGGTGCGTAGCCTGAGAAAATCTTGTGGGAGTTAAAACAACTCATGCTTTGATCTATCTATGTCTGAGCGAGCCGAGTACGCTACTAAAGAAAAAGGAAACATAGGTCTAGATTCAAGTCCAAACTATTCCTGTAACGGACCGTCTTTTTGTAAGCTTTAAATCGACGATAAACCACACACGTCCCACTTAAACCATACAGAAGGGCGAATTGTTATTGGGGGTGAATAAGAAAAAAGGAAGAAAGAAATAAACAAAACAGAATCTCACAGCGGAATGAAAAAATATAATAATCAAATAACAGTTCATGAAGCCGTTTTACAAAACATTTGATCAATACTCATACAACACATATCAGAGTTACACATAGTAGAGAATAAATAATGCAGCGGAACAGTATGAATGCAGTGGAATAATATAATAGATAATAGTAACACAATCTTCGTCTTCGTCCTTCAGAAATAAAGTCTTCAAATCCTGAAATGCTCAGGCTGACCCGAACGAATTGAAAAACAAAACACTCGAGTCAGAAGTAAAAGATCTTATGTGAGTTAAATCAACGGTAAAATATGAGTGGAACGACGTCAGAGATGTTTACGGGATTTGACATCTCCTATCCAGTATCAAACGTGAGTGCAGTAACTTAAGAGATACTCGAGGTTCACATCTCATAAAAATCCGTTAAACTATTTACTATGTCGTAATATTTCACTATTATAATAATGTCTATAGTAAAATAAACTTACTTCTAGCGTTAAGGGGTTACCCATATAGCCCTTACCACGTAATAGTCCCAGTAGTCCATCCAGTATCATGGTTCCTCCTGATGGGGAAGCCATCAGATGATACCATACGTGCTATGGGAGAAAACCAAACTCGTAAAAGGCACGATAGGGTAGGTGACACGGCACACAAGGAAATGCCAGGGTAGATATACCAATTACTAACTGGACTGGTGGTGACACATAGCGCGCAGCTACCGCCCACCTCGAGCCACACCTCCAAAAATCAAAAGTGGCCACCGAATCAATCTCAAAGTCAGAATATAATGGAATGGTATCGAAGGAGTGTGTCCGATAAGAGGGGCTACCTCACTGGTCCGGAATCGCTTCTTTTTTAGCCACCTTATGCCAACTCACGGGAGTCGGGTCCACATATATATCTCAAAGGAACGTCGCCACCATCCTACTTCATTCTGAAATCTCCACCGCGTACACAGTTGTTAAAGTGGTTTTCGGAGTTGACAGAGAGTATGACAACTTCCGATCCCGGTCTCTTTAACAAATAAACGTTATTATAACACCATGGCCCTTTTCAAAATAACTTATACTTCAAAACCAGAATATCGTATCTATTTCAAAACCATATAACTTCGATATCATTTTCATTTCAAAACCAAATCAATACGATATCATTCTTTACTAAAACCCAAATCAATATAATATCATTTTGTTTCAACTATATCCTTTTCCAAAATCATAGCAATTTCAACATTATAACACTTCCAAATCAAAACACTTGAAATATAACACTTTCAAATCCTAACACTTTGAAGCCCATAACTTTGAAACATAACTTCAACCACTTAAATGGTTTAAGTATTCAAATACTTACATAATAAAGCAGCTTCTTCAATTTCAGAAATCAATTCCAAAACAACTTGAATTTGTACATTTTATATTTAACCAAATCCCAAATCATAATTTCCATTCAATTCAGTTTCTAAAAAGACTATTCCAAATTTTATCGATTTCAAAACAGATTTGATCCACAAAATAAATCATTTCAAATTCAATATATTTCAACTTTAAGTATTCAACAATTTCAAAACTAAGTTTGGCAATTTCATATATATATATATATATATATACACACATACACACACATCAAATTCAATCTTCTATTATTTAGTTGAGAAATATTTTACTTAATAAATCCATTATCATTTAAATAAAACCCAAATTACAAATAACTAAATATTTCCTTCAATTTATTTATACTTGAAATATTCAATTATCCACCTTAGACCAAAATCAAGTTATAAAAATCATACCTTTTAAAATTTCAAATTTAATAAATTTCATTCCAAACTTATTTGAGTTTAAGTCTTAAATAAATTCAGTTTCAAATAAATTACCAATTTATCTTCCAACCTTAATTTATTTAAATCATTATAAACTCTATATTAGATTAAAATTTGAATACTAACCATATTAACTTCAATAAAATCCAACTTATTATTAAGCTTATTCTATATTAAAACATTATACATAGCTTAACATCGAGAATAAAATAACATTTATATAATATCTAAAATCAATATTTATATATAAAACCATATATTTCTTTATAAAACCATAGAAATCATTTCAAAATATTTTTATATATAGACCACGGTGTCTGTATATAATTTTCTATCCTATGGTCAAGTGATACTGATATTTATCATTTCAATCCGTAATTTAAAATATAAATATGGTTATATATCATTTCAAACCGCAATCCCGAATGAAACAAAAATTCATAGCAACTTGCAGTTTATAACAATATAAAATACAGCATCCATTCATCCAATATCAATCATTAAACATTTATCACAGTCATCATCCAATCCAATCAATATAGAATAGATAATAAATAACAGGTATTTACCGGCAGTAATATTCAATAATAAATTAAATAACTATTTCATCCAAATAAATTCAAATAAACTGAGATGATGATTCAAAATATGCCAAACAGTCATAAATAAATTTCTAATCACATCATAAATCAATTTATCAAATATAAGAAATTTTAGAAGTTGTGAGTGGGTTAAAACACTCACCTTTTGAATTTAAATACAATTTAAACCCAAAATTCAAACGGTCTCAGAATTCGTCTAAACTAGCGCCAAAGTGTCCGGAATTCCAATACAATCCTAATGCAAAAATCCTTGTCCAAATCTGAGCTTGTATGCAAAAGTTACGAAAATGAGAAGATTGGAAATTTCTGGTCCTATGTCGATTTCGGGTTCAACTTTGGTCTACCGCCTCAATTCCCGGTGCTTGCTTTGAGTTTTTGCCAAAACGACCCGGAGCGACCCGAGTCATTTTCTTCCTGACCCGAAGTTGATGCAGCGTTTCTTCCTCTGAAACTCGAAGCGCGACCCGAAGTTGCTGTAGATCTGCAATTTTTTTTTGCAATTGAAATTGGATTGGGAAGATTAGGGTTTTCAGCCATTGAGGAAGAGGAGTAACAAAAATTTCTATACGTACAAAAATGAGAAATAGAAAAGCTGCTAGGGTTTATAACGATATATATATGTGTACATATATATATATGCAGAATAAAATAGAAAGGAATGAGCCTGATTGGTTTGAGTTTTTAACGATAATTGATCCGAAAATCCCGTTTCGATTCCGGAATGGAAATGGGTCAACCCATATATCAAAATATATGTTTTTAAAATATCTTAAACGCACTCAAGTTCAAATTCCATCGTATGAAGAAGTTATGCTAAAATCAAATTATTTCAAAAAAAAATTCAATTAAATTGTTTCGAGGCGTTTTGAGTCCGTACAATCAAACGGCAAGTCCGATCGCTAAGAAACTTGTCCTATAATAGTTCACCGTTATGGATCCGATGAAACTAGTTTCGTCGAAATCTGAGTAAATGGCCAAAATGGCTATTTTCCAGTTAATTAAATAATTTAATATTAGATTAATTAATCGCTTCTTCAATTCAAATTTAATTATTTGCCATTTCTATCTTTTCTGATTTCAATTAAACTTCTAATTCATTAACCGAAATTTCAAATAAGGATTTATTGTAAAATTTATAGTGTTTACCTTCAACTTAAGTAAATTCAAATAAATTATATTTTTAATTTCAATTAAATTAATACAATTTGTATTCAATCTCTTTATTTAAATCAATCATCATCTTATGGATAAATTTAACATTAGTATACATCCAATGTGACGACCCAGATTTTTAACGTGGGTTAATTGGGTAATTAACCGGTTTAATATTATATCATCCGCTATTATGCGGCTATTATGGGTTTAATATTATATCATCCGCTATTATGCGGCGCATAGGGTCTAAACTAATATAACTAATAATAAATCAATCATCCAAGTACACAGTAAATCAATTTAAATTTAACTATTTAAAATTAAACTAGAAAATTCGATTGAGTGAGAAGATCTACCTTTTCTTACGCATGCAACCCATTTCCATTCCAGTTTGTTTCTCACGATCTTTTGACCTTGTATAAACATTTATACAATTCACTAATATTCGAAATAATCAAACAGTCAAATTTCGTTTGGTAATTTTAATTATCCAATGATTTTATTTTAAACCTATTTCTTTTAATAAATTTATGTAACTGAAAATTAAGTTTAAAACTAAATTTCCTTTAATAAATTACTTTCGGTGGTTAAAATAAGTAGATAAGTTAATAAAACAAATAGCTCACCAAAACCATTATTTTTAAAATAACTAGTAAATTAAAATAGGTACATGCATATTTATTTTCTTTATGAACTGCATATATGATTATAAAGTAACCTATATAAATTTCTTAAAAACCTAATTTACATAAATTTTGAAATTCTTTTAAAATTCTTATTAATATATAATATATATATATATATATATATTTCCATTTGAAAATGCATATTTATTATAAGACAACTTTTATAGATCCAAAAATCAAATTTTTATATGAACTTCTAGCATTCTGAAATTCTTATCTTTTTCTGTTCAAAACATTATAAATATATATACATACACACAGAATTTAAAAGTAAAATAGGTATATACTTTACTGCCTGATTTCATCCTAATATCTATATACATTTGTTTATTAAATAAACTTTAATATTGAAATTTTTTGATTTCGGTACCTCACTGCCTCCAGGCGCATCGCCACCGACCTAAACCCACGCACGCACACAACAGAAAATCGTGCAACCCAGCTTTGACGGCCGCCTCGATCTTTTGTCCCCACACGATACAATATCGCTTACTTTTTCGAAATTCGAACTCGAGCTTGCGAACGGCCCCCTCCAAAAAATCGAAACCCTAATTTTGATTTTGAGGCGACATCAGCCTCAACGAAGTCGACGAGACTGGTGCTGAGTTTGATTATCGAACATACAAAGGAAACAAGGAGGTGATTTCGAATTTGTGAACATGCGAACATCAGCAGCTATCATTGTATTTTTCGAGTTCGAAATTGAATAGGAGGGAAGGCTCAGCCAATTTACGAACAGAAGGGAAAGAATAAGCCATTTATTTTGATTTTCGTCAGGAAGATTTTGATTTAAACGACAAAACAATTTTTTTCTTTCGTTTTTTTATTTGTTCGGCTTTGTTTTGAACGAGATTAGCCAAAAGTTTTTTTGACAAGTGTTTGAATTCCCTCTACGTGTCAAGATTGCTACAGTAACATTGCAATTACTTAAATTTAAATTCAAATTCAAATTTAACTTCAAATCGCCTCGATAAATGCAACTTAGAATCTCGATTTCCAATCGAGGCGTGCCGTCAGGCGTTTATAATGTTATGACCCTATTTCGAATGTAATGGAGAAGGTTCTGGGTCCAAATCTGATCGTATGGAGAAGATAGCTTTTTGGACCTGTTAAAATATCGAATTTTCGATTTAAATTTTAGCGCGTTCACTTATCTTATGGCCAAACGATTATTCCAAACACTACGAAAATTGAAATCCGATAATAATACAATATCACGGATCCAATGGAACTGGTTTCGTCAAGTTCCGAGACTGTGCCTCGGAAGGCTATTTTTAAATATCGATTTAAACGATATAATTTCAAAACCACTCAAAGCATTTTCAAATTCAATTCTGAAGCTTCTATTATCTTCAGTATTATCAATATAAATTTTCTAAGCTTTGAAAATATTTTTAACAAGCTTAAAATTAAAGATTCAAATTTTTACCTACTTCCAATAATTAAATTTAATAATTGAACTGCCAAATCCATAGCGATATTTGAAATTCAAGTCAGACTATCTTTCAAACATTTAAAATCATTCAAATATTTCAATTTCAAATGTTAAAATTTCCGAGTCGTCACATCCTTCCCCCCTTAAAAGAATTTCGTCCCGAAATTACTAGTTAAGAAGAATGATCCTCAACCTGTTTGTTATTTTCCCAAAACCAAACTGTTTTATCAACTCTCCAAAACAAGTCTTTTTATCAAGATCCATTATCATTTCAACTAGCTTTCCAACTTCAATTATAAGTTCCAAACAACATTGTTTTCTTAACAATTCAAATTTCAAATTTTCAAAATTTTCTCAAAATTTTTCCGACTCCCTAGGTTTTCGAAATTTTTTGCCAGCGTCTCCTTTGCGCAGCTAGCTCGGTACAACTACAAAAATGGAACCACGGCCCCTAGATTTCAAAAGAAAATGAAAAGCCAAGTGGCTGGGCAAGAAAATCATCAAATTTCATGCTGATATTCAAATACATACCTTTTTGTCGAGCAATTCAATTTTATCTTCGGAATCAAAATCCCAATTCCATTTCCTTTAATACACCTGTATATCCTGCTAGCCATAATATCCAATTACAACATTCAAATTTATTTTGCACATTCCATTATAAAATTTTCAATACTCACTTCTTATACTATTTTTACTTCGCCATTGAATTTATATATCCATTTTCATTCAATCTTGCATTTTTAATTTCATCTGAATTCAATTTACAATTTCAATTCTATTTGGAATCAATTTACCTTCTGAATATTGAATTTCATCAATTATCTTTCATTCACAACTGATTCATATCACTATTTAAAGTTAGTTTCATTTATTAATTCATTACAAATTCCAAATCACTTTATTTAGTTCACTTCGAACTAATTTTACAACTTCATTTTATTTCACGCAATTCAATTTCAGTTCACCATTTTGGTTTACAACCACTTGTATTTAATCTGGATTTCAAATTCCGTATGAATTTAATTCATCTTTATAGATTTTATTCCATACATTTAGTCTGTAAGACTTCTCAAATTCACATTTATTTAAATTAACCCAAATTTTCAATCTCAATTTTTTAATATTAAATTTTCATTTTTAATTCCACTTGAATTAAATTTTCCTTCCAACTTACATTTACTTTTATCTAACTTCTCTTTAAGTTAGATTTTATTTTAACAATTTCAAACTTACAAGTTATCAAATTTATGATATTCCATAAATATTTTATATAACATTCCAGAGTCTTTTCAACCTTTCAAAAATCATTTTTGAAAGCAATTCAAATTATTCTTTGAATTCAAAAATCCAAACCATTTTTGCAAACAAATTTCATTTAAAACAACTTGGCAGCAATCCCACTTTTGGAAACCCGAAAATAAACATCGATGATGCTGCAGTCATCACCGAAGTTATTTTCCAGCGACCGAAAAGAGTTTAGAACTTTTATCCCTTTAAAAACATTTTTTCAAAACCCTTTGAAATTCATTTTCAAACTAAAAAGGGATTTAAATTTCCAAAATTTTCAAATTTCAAATCCTTTCAAATTCTTTAAATATTCTCTGGAATTCTATTCCAAATTATAAATTACACATATATTTACAGTTACAAATCCCATTTGTATATGGATTTTATTTCTCATCTTTTGATTATGATTTCAATTTCTTAATCAATTTTTATGATAATAATTTAATATTATCACTTCCTAACAAATAAGCAGCCATGTACTTCTATAATAATTTAGGAAAAAATATTCCTTTTATATACAAAAATAATTTGGGTAAAATTATTTCATTTACCCGATTTAAAACAATACCGTGTCAGTTTATCTCGTTTAAGAGTTTAGAAACCCCTATCGATACAGTTGCCCAAACTGCACCGACCAGAATCTATAAACAATCAACCGATAAGTCAACACAATATAAAACAATTTTATATTTACTAACAAATACGCGCTCATATCTATTATTACACTCACACTCATTCTAGAGTACTAGTGACTCTATCTCCAATGAGTAACACCCAACAGTGCCAAGGTTGACGCTTAACCAAATGCTCTGATAGCACATATGTAACGACCCGATATTTCGACTTTCGAAAGTCGACATTAATACATCCACTGTATCAACTGCCGCACAATCGAATGCTAGAAAACCGAACCGTTAGGGTTAAAGAAGAAGAAGATAGAAGAAGTAACAACAATAATAACAGAATTTCACATTTCGCAGCGGAACAACATATAATATATAAATGAATAATCTTTAAAACAAAAGAACTGTATATGTTATTACAATACAACATTAGAGTACAACAACAACACACAACACTGGCGGTTTTAATGACTTGTCTACATAGAAATTTGTCTCACACAAACCCGAACGCAACAGATACTAAATAGTATAGATAATACGTCTCGCCATCCAGCTTGCCTCCAGATCTCCATAGCAACTTCTTGACTTCGCTTCAAAATATTCACAACCTGACTCTAGGCTGCCTGTATGGAAAATTATGGGCATCCAGAGTTTAGAAAGGGAACAATAAACTCCAGGTCAGTCATGGGACTGGTGTGAGATCTTAAAACAATTATTCTTTTATAAAAAAACAAAGAAATTTAAAGGAAATCCGCAATGCTTTTTGGAAAATGAAACTACCATAAGGCCTCCCGGCACACACACAATCAATCGCACACTTGGGGGAGATTTCTCCTTATGATAGTCAAACATATGCTTAATACGCAAAAATCTTTTTAATATTATCCTTAGTGCATAGTGGAAAAACATTTGCAAGTATAATATTAACCTTAACCAGCATACGTACCATTATAGTATGCCTACTATAGCTACCATATTAGATGACAGGTTATACAACTAAAACCGTACAAGGCGCGTATTGGTAATTGGATTTCCAACAAATGGTCAGGCTAAGAAACTTCCTGGGCCACATGGGTACGCCTCTCGTGGGACGCCCCGAGAACCTAACCGGATCTCTGCCAACACAAGACTGGGTTATCTCTGCAAAAATTGGTAACTGCTGACACGAGTATGTCATTCCCCCGTTGTAAACAACCTTTATCCGAGGATCCTCAATGCCAACAACCATAAAGTAATAAATTTGCAGCAACCACATAGGTTAAGTATCTAGGCTCCATACCATGATACCACTTCTATCCAGAAGGAAATGAACATACCCTAAGGGGAGCTACCCCCTATATCCTTGTTGCATCCTTCCTGTTTCGACCATTCCGGGGTGTGAGGCTCGACGAAGTCTCGCCCACAAAGCCACGCTTTTAACAAAAGCCTTGCTTTGATCAACAAATGAACAGTAACACTTCATATGCCACATTACCAAATTGGAAATGTATCACTAGTAACCATCAACTACATAACCTCTGAGCGCGTACGTCTCAGAGAAGGGTGTTAAGCTAAGAGAATAAATTCTCCACCACCAACAGAAATGTATTTGATAGAAACCAGCTTTACATCTCAAAGTGTAACGTCAGACACACATCCATACAAGTCCGTTCCGGGATCGAACGGAACCGAAGGCACTTCCAAAGAATCCCTTGCAAATCCGAATATTCACTAATCACGTTCGGAAGCCCCATCACAGAGGGTGATAAAATCTCTATGCCGGAGCAACCCGGTGCAGAGACATTCGACAGGTAATCCTTTCGCTTCCGAAAATACCCAGTCTTCAACACCATCTTCAAATGCAATCCCATTTCATCGTATCGTTATTCGGAATGGGTTTTATGACACAAGGTCCTCTCTCGGCTAATCCGAATAACGAGGGCTTATTTTAAAAATAAATGTTACATTCATATTCAAACAAATCACAACAAATTCCACTTTGATCTTTTAAATAAAAGATCCATCACAATCACAAAGGTTCGATGTGGGTTTCGAATATCCATTTGGAATTCGACTCCTGGTCGCATCGAAATTCAAATGACGTTAAAAAGGCCAATATTGATAGTCGTTTATTTAACTATCAATCATCATTCACAACAATTACTGTATTTCAAATAATTTCCCTCCAGTTATTGCTTTTAAAACATCTTTGCAAGATATATTTTCACACTTCAACCATTTGAAAACAATTTCAAATCACTTTCCATCTTTCAATCCTTTTTGAAAACAAATTTCAAATAATTTCCATCTTTCAATCCTTTTTGAGAACAAATTTCATATCACTTTTCTCACGCGGAATACATTTCCAAACATTTATTCATTTCCACTTGAAATCTGCCGAGTTCAAATACTTATCCAAACACATATACTTGGAAATATTTAATGTAAAAACTATTTTAAAAATACTTTATTTTAGAATATTAGTTATGAAAATACTATATCAATATCACAGATAAACTTCAAGTCCAAACTAATTTAAAATAAAATTAGTAGATAGTGTATAAATATTTAAATAACTATTTTCTAAATCAAATATCAATTTAATCTTTAAAATAATCTCTTATATAATTAATTAAATAAAGTTTTACTTTAAAACAATTTCCAAAACTAATTTCTCCAACAATATTATTTTGAAACTAAATCTAGAACTTTTAATTTTATTTCAAAAGCTATTTCAAAAATATACCCGGCTTTCCAGAGAAAAATTCTCTTTCCATTACAAAATGGTCCATTCAAATAATTTAATAAATCTTCTTGATTTATTTTAATTTACATTCCAAATTTGTAAATTTCTTTCCACATTTTTAAAAATAAACTGATATTTATTTTTAAAACAAAATTCCCTTTCCTTTATAAAATTTTCGTTGTGAATTTTAAATTTTCAAATATCCACTGATATACAATTTTCAAATCGTTTTCTAAGTATTCACTTTCAACACCAAATCAATTCTCAAACGATTTCCAAATTATTTCAATCACCAAATCAAATTCCAAATTGATTTCTAAATTTGTTTCAATCAACAAATCAATTTTCATATTGATTTTCCAAGGGTTTTATTTTTGAAACACCAAATTAATTTTCAAATTTAATTTCTAAATTTATTTCAACACCAAATCGATTTTCATGCAAACATTAAATCAATTTTCATATTGATTTCCAAATTATTTCAATTACCAAGTTCATTTCCAAATTAATTTCTAAATTTGTTTCAAACGACAAATAAATTTTCATATTAGTTTCCCAAATTAATTTTCAATCATCAAATCAATTTCAAATTGATTTCCCAAAGATTTATTTCCTTTTTAAAATAAATCCCTTTATTCCTCCCAAACCATTAAAATCTGAATTTTAAATAAATACTTTGACTATTAAACAATATTACTTTAAATCCCTTTATTAAAACCTTTTTCCATATTTTGGAATTAATTCGATGGGATTACTAAAATCAACTTTTATACTTTAATTGTAATGTCTAGGCTTTTCTATTTTAATTTCTAAAATTTCAATTTCATATTTCTGGTATCCTACGATACCAAAAATATATTCAGCTAAACTATAGCCTTCAACAATTTCAATCATCAATATAATCATCCACAGATTATCAATCAATCACATCACACATATGAAATATTATTCATACAATTTGAGGAATCCACTTGGATCCCTATCAACCTGTTTTCCAACATCCACAGACGTTAGCACAACAATTAAATGCCCATTCCACTTCGAGGTGGAATGTCGTGGTATATGGGATTTATAAAATATCATCCGCTATTATGCGGCGCATAGAGTCTCATCCGCTATATAGTGCGGGAAATCAACAACTTCAAATACATATATAATACCAATTCCACTTCGAGGTGGAATATCATGGTATATGGGTTTAATATTATATCATCCGCTATTATGCGGCGCATAGGGCCTAAACTAATATAACTAATAATAAATCAATCATCCAAGTACACAGTAAATCAATTTAAATTTAACCATTTAAAATTGAACTAGAAAATTCGATTGAGTGAGAAGATCTCACCTTTGCTTACGCATGCAACCCTTCCATTCCAGTTTGTTTCTCACGATCTTTTGACCTTGTATAAACATTTATACAATTCATTAATATTCGAAATAATCAAACAATCAAATTTAGTTTGGTAATTTTAATTATCCAATGATTTTATTTTAAACCAATTTCTTTTAATAAATTTATTTAACTGAAAATTAAATTTAAAACTAAATTTCCTTTAATAAATTACTTTCGGTGGTTAAATTAATTAGATAGGTTAATAAAACAAATAGCTTACCAAAACCATTATTTTTAAAATAACTAGTAAATTAAAATAGGTACATGCATATTTATTTTCTTTATGAACTGCTTATATGATTATAAAGTAACCTATATAGATTTCTTAAAAACCTAATTTATATAAATTTTCAAATGCTTTTAAAATTCTTATTAATATATTATATATATTTTTTCCATTTGAAAATACATATTTATTATAAGTTAACTTTTATAGATCAAAAAATCAAATTTTTATACAAACTTCCAGCATTCTGAAATTCTTATCTTTTTTTGTTCAAAACATTATAAATATATATATATATATATATATAGACACACACACACACACACAGAATTTAAAAGTAAAATAGGTATATACTTTACTGCCTAATTTCATCCTAATATCTATATACATGTGTTTATTAAATAAACTTTAATATTGGAAAATTTTGATTTCAGTACCTCACTGCCTCCAGGCATGTCGCCGCCGACCTAAACCCACGCGCGCATGCAACAGAAAATCGTGCAACCCAGCTTCGACGACCGCCTCAATCTTCTGTCCCCACGCGATACAACATCGCCTACCTTTTCAAAATTCGAACTTGAGCTTGAGAATGGCCCCCATCCAAAAAATCGAAACCCTAATTTTGATTTTGAGGCGGCATCAGCCTCAACGAAGTCGCCGAGACCAGTGCTGAGCTTGATTATCGAACAGACAAAGGAAACAAGGAGGCGATTTCGAATTTGTGAACACGCGAAAATCAGCAAACATCATTGTATTTTTCGAGTTCGAAAATGAATAGGAGGGAAGGCTCGGCCAATTTACGAACAGAAGGGAAAGAATAAGCCATTTATTTTGATTTTTGTCAGGAAAATTTTGATTTGAACGAGAAAATAAATTTTTCTTTCGTTTTTTATATTTGTTCGGCTTTTGTTTTGAACAAGATAACCCAAAAGTTTTTTTGACAAGTGTTTAAATTCCCTCTACGTGTCAAGATTGCTACAGTAACATTGCAATTATTTAAATTTAAATTCAAACTCAAATTTAACTTTAAATCGCCTCGATAAATGCAACTTAAAATCTCAATTTCAAATCGAGGCATGCCGCCAGGCGTTTATAATGTTATGGCCCTATTCCGAACGCAATGGAAAAGGTTCCGGGTTCAAATCTGATCGTATGGAGAAGATAGCTTTTTGGACCAGTTAAAATATCGAATTTTCGATTTAAATTTTAGCGCGTTTATTTATCTTACGGCCAAACGATCACTCCAAACATTACGAAAATTGAAATCCGATAATAATACAATATTTCGGATCCAATGGAACTAGTTTTGTCGAATTCCATGGCCGTGCCTCGAAAGGCTATTTTTAAATATCGATTTAAACGATATAATTTCAAAACCGCTCAAATCATTTTCAAATTAAATTCTGAAGCTTCTATTATCTTCAGTGTTATCAACGTAAATTTTCTAAGCCTTGAAAATATTTTTAACAAGCTTAAAATTAAAGATTCAAATTTTTACCCACTTCCAATAATTAAATTTAATAATTGAACTGCCAAATCCATGGCGATATTTGAAATTCAAGCCAGACTATCTTTCAAACAATTAAAATCATTTAAATATTTCAATTTCAAATGTTAAAATTTTCGGGTCGTCACATTATAAGTTTCAGTTGACTCTTGATTTGAGTGATTAAACCCTCTTCATCATTTGTATCTTCAAAATTTTTGAAATTTTCATCGAACGAAACATGCATTGTTTCTTCGATGGTGTTAGTTCTTAAATTAATACTCTGTATGCTTTACTTTTATTAGAATATCCGATAAAGATGCCTTTGTCAAATTTAGGATCAAATTTATCTAAGTTATCTTTAGTATTTAAAATAAGACATTTACTTCCAAAAATTCTAAAATAAGATACTTTAGGTTTCTTTCTATGAAGAAGTTCATAAGATGTCTTATTAGTTAAAGGTCTAATTAAGATTCTATTTAAAATATAACATGTGGTAGCAACTGCTTCTGCCCAAAAATACTTTGGTAATTTACTATCTGAAAGCATAGTTCTCGCACACTCTTGAATCATCCTAATTTTACATTCTACTACTCCGTTTTCTATGGAGTTCTTGGAAATAAAAAATTGTGAGTTATTCCCCTTTTATTGCAGAATTCCTCAAACTTTCCATTTTCTAATTCACCACCTTGATCACTACGAATGGTTATAATTTTTAGAGAATGTTGATTTTGAATCCTTTGTGTAAAGTTCTTAAAACATTCAAAAGTATCACTTTTATGTTTCAAAAATATTGTCCATGTATATCTAGAATAATCATCTACAATTACAAAAACATATTTACTATGATTTATTGACAGAATTTGAGATGGGCCAAATAAATCAAGATGAAGTAATTCAAGAGGTTCTGAGTTTGAAATCATATCTTTTAATTTAAAAGAACTTTTTCTAAGTTTTCCTAATTGACATACATCACATAGACTATTTACTTTAAAATTCATTTTAGGGAGACCTCTTACTAGATCAAGTTTTGACAGTCCAGATAAGAGTTTGAAATTCAAATATCCAAATCTCTTATGCCAAATCCAAGGGTCACTTGTATTTGCCAAAAGACACAAGTTATCATTTAAAATTTTCATACTAAGAATATAAATATTCTTTTTCCTAATTCCCTCAAATATTATGGTCGAATTATTATCTTCAATGTATCACTTATCTTTTTCAAATCTAATTTTATATCCTTTATCGCAGAGTTGGCTTATACTTAGCAGATTATGTTTCAGATTCTTAACTAGCAAAACATTAGTAATAATAGAAGTTTCAGAGTTACCGACTTTGCCGATGCCAATCACATATCCTTTTAATTTGTCTCCATAGTTAACTAGTCCTCCGTCTTTGTATATTATATCATTCAATATATCTGGATTGCGAGTCATGTGTCTAGAATATCCACTATCGAGTATCCATTCGCTCTTTTTGATCTGCACAATTTGACCGTTGTGGATTGATTCCTCAATTCCCATAAAACATGTTTCCTGCACATCAAACAATTTTGGTAGAAACTTGAATTTGAACATTGATTATATGCAGACTCATGAGATAATGATGATCTGTATTTCTAAACTAGTATTAACAAACATAGCCATTTTAAAAACTTTTTCAAAAATCAAATTATGAAACTTTGAAAACCTTGCTCTGATACCAAATGTGAGAAATGCGGATTACGGATCTTAAGGCTAGGATAAACACTAGAAGGGGGTGAATAGTGTTTTAAAGAATTAATAAATCTTTTTGTGTTTTTGTTTATTTGAACGCAAATGAATGCAATATTCAGACACAAATATGATCACATAATCAAACACAGATGAAAAAATAAAGTAAAAGCAGTAAAGGAAAGAACACACCGAATTTTATACTGGTTCGGAGTTACCCTACATCCAGTCTCGCACACAAGTACGGATTTCCTTTCAAAAGCAATTGTACAGTTACACCCTTGATTTCAAGGCTACGAGGTACACCCTTCAGATTCACAATCCTCTGGTTAAAGATTCTTGATTTTACGGGCAACAAGTTCACCCAATTGATTTCCAAGGCTACAATCACACCTTTTCTCGCTTGATTGATTTCCAAGGCCACAATCACACCTTTTCTCGTTTAATTGATTACAAAGAAGCCTATAACTCTGAATAGCACTGAGGATCTGGTTGAGATAGTGAATAAAACCAGAGATAATCTAGTTAGATTTAATGTTGATTTCGGCAGAGTAATGGTAGGAATAAGTATAAAGAAATGTGAAAGAAGAAGAAAATGAAAACCAGAAAATATGATTAAAAATTCATTGAAAACAACCCCTATTTATAGAAGAACAACAGCCATGTCCATTCGTGAAGAGATATGACGAATAGACACTTCTTTTGAAATATAAATTTTGAAATTAACTGGCACTATGTCAACATGGGTGTATTGAGCATGTCGACATCCTAAAGGAAATTTTGGCGTTTTGTTTTTCTTTGAAAATATATTTTATCTTATATTAAAACTATTTTAAACTTTTATAAATATACTTAACTATAGTTAAAATACATAAATAAATATAGAGAATAATATTTTGGTATATATAAAATTTTACTATAATTTTGTATTTAAATCTAAGTATAAATATTAAAAGTTAAATATATTATTATTAAAAGATAGTTTAAAACTAAAGATAACTTGATTTGAAATTAAAGATTATTTTGAGGCTAAAAGTATTTAAAACCAGGATAGATGATTTTGATTCTTTTAAAAGGAAGATTTTGAAAACATTTTGAAAACAAGATATAATTTTGTAAAATCAATTTGAATAGAAGTTTGCGGATACAAAACAATGTTCCACTAGATTTTTCATAGGTTCCATCCTACTTAGGGTTCCATCCCTTTAACATGCTCGTAGTGGATTCCATTCCACGAATAAATTGGATTTTAAGATTCCAGTGCTTTTCTAGGAGTTTTAACAAAATTCCTAATTAAAAAATAAATTACTTGAAATCTTGAACTCTTGATAATCTTGATTTTCTTGATACTCATGAGTCTTCAATCTTGATATGTTGAATCTATATACTGTACAGTCTTCATTCTTGGTACCTGCATGGTTAAATCCTACATATACATATATTTCTAAACTATAATGTTATTATTTATATTTTTAATCCTATTCTAAGGTTGTTGTCATCAAAACCATCATCTTACGGACTAACAGATACTAGGGCAGAATTCCATTCCATGAGTGCACGTCATTATGTCATTCATTCGAAAACTCTTACCTCGACATGACAACTGAAATACAAACCAAAATATGGATGTGATTCAGTTGTCCATTGACCAACTCTAGTCCCTAGAGTGCGAACTGGAGTATAAACAATTGGGTGAAAAAACGGCTGCCCATGAGAAAACTCTAAGTCCTCGGAGTGCGGATTAGAGTACAAACAATTCGGACGGTAAAATGACTGCCCAGGAGAAAACTCTAAGTCCTCGAAGTGTGGATGGACTGGAGTATAAACAATTCGGGCAGAAAAATGACCATCCATAAAAAAAACTCTAAGTCCCCGTAGTGCGGACTGGAGTATAAACAATTCGAACGGAAAAAACTATTGTCCATAGAAAACTCTAAGTCCCCAGAGTGCGGACTAGAGTGTAAACAATTCGGGTGGAAAAATAACTTCGTATGAGAAATGAATACTTTAAGTCCATACAGTGCAGACTGGAGTATAAACAATTCAGGCGCAAAAACAAATGCCTACTAGAAAACTCTAAGTCCTCGAAGTGCGGACTGGAGTATAAACAATTCGGATAGAAAAACGACTGCCCATGAGAAAACTCTAAGTTCTCGGAGTGCGAACTAGAGTATAAACATTTCGAGTGGAAGTACGACCTCCGACGAGAAAACTCTAAGTCCCTGGGGTGCGGACCGGAGTATAAATAGTTCGAGTGTGAACCGACCGCCCACGAAACAAATCTAAGTCCTTAGAGTGCGAGCTAAGGCATGAACATAAATCGAGCGTTAACCGATTGCTTGCATAATAACTCTAAGTCCCTAGAGTGTGGGTCGTAGTATAATTAGTTCGGTTGTGAACTGATCTCCCACGAATCAAATCTAAGTCCCCAAAGTGCGGACTAAGGCATAAACATAAATCGAGCGTGAACCGACTGCTTGCAAAATAACTCTAAGTCCCCAAAGCGCAAACTAAAGTGTAAACTCCAAGGATAGATGAATTTTTTTTGACTATTCTCCATCTAACAAACTCCAACCTGAAATTGATGGGATGAATATAAACTACAAGAAGCTGGATACGATTTCTCACAATAGCTCCGGTATGGTGTTCCATATGACTTAAGGCGATGACCGCATCAAGGCCTTAATGCAAAACTAATCAAAGAAACATCCAAAGATATTGGCAACTGAGAATATCGTGCCACTGGGTCGACGGTCAATACTGATTCACACCAAACACAAGTGGATGTGCCTCAGACATCCTTTAGAAAACTTCAATCACCCAAGTGCGAATAAGAGAATAAACCATAGTTGAATGTGACTCGGCTATCCATTCTTTAAATCCTCGGGCATAGTAAGGCAACACCCACACAGAAAGTGGACGTGACTGACCATCCAGTACCCAATTCACACTCAGAATTCGATGGAGCATTGAAGTATTCCCTTTAAAAAAACCAGAATACCCACGGCTCAGTTTTCTATCACTTACCTTGATTCCACGATTCAACAGGGAAAGCACAAAGCTAAATTAAACATAAATTGTTTTTCTATTTATCAATGTATACCCCAGACATAGGGGCACGAGAGAAAAACAAGATGAATGTGAATCGACCATTCATTGGTCATCTTTAAATCTTTTAGAGATTAGATGGGAGTACAAACACGACAGGAACGAGGCTTGACCGTCCACGCAGTACATTTATCAATCCAAGATCGAGGGGAGAAGTGTGATCCTCCAAGGAATGACAGTGATAGCTCGACATTGCGACTCATGTCCAGTTCTTATAATGACTCAAGGCCACGATCGTAGAGAGGCCTTGAGATGGATTAATAAAATCGGTGTTCAATTCAACAAGAAATGAGTCACAAGTGCATAAAATGAAAAAATGTTACAGCTAGGACATTTAAACAAGTAAATGCAGAAACCATATGTAAGAACAAAAGAATTCTTATTCACATGGAACTGATTGTACATTACACAAGTCTACTCAAAATACAAGACGAAAGTGAAGGGCCACGCCCAAACAAATACAACCAACGGAAAGAGAAATGATTGTTTGAATTGTTTACAAGTCCAAAGGTTACTTTTTGCATTTTTATCCTTCTTTTGCTTCTTCAAAGTGGTTCCCTCTAAACTACCGCTCGACTTCCTCTTTGAACCTTTGCCAACTCAGCTTTTCTTTGAAGGAGTCTACTCAACTGTATGGATCGACGCGGTATCATCTTTGGAAGTAGGAGGGATGAGGGCATGTTCAGCACTGAAGCATGTGGAGTGTCATCCGAGGGAATCATCCCTTCAGGAGGGATCGTTTGAAGGTGGGAAAGAATCGGTTCATTTAGGGCTGGCTCAACAGGCTCGCCCTTTACCTCCTTTTTGAAAGCTCCTCTCTTTCAATCCGCTCTTTCATACCGAGCCAGTCGGTGGGATCGGATGAACCCATGATCATGAATTCCACATCAAAAGGGATTTTGTGGTGCAGGTCGCTTACCTCCTGGAATAATGCCTTCACGAGTTGGTCATCAAAAAAGAAGGCATCTTCATGAGCGCTTTGAGAGACGATCGAAGTTGTAACTCTAACAGACTTTGTCATGGCCATTTGCGCCTCTAATTGAGGCTCTAATGTAGGGGGAGGAGAAATGCCTGATTGATCCAAAGCTGAGAAAAATAAGCTAAAAGATTTTAAATATCAATTGATAGTAACCCAACTGTGTTAGAGAAGGGAAAAGTTGACGAAATACCTTCTTCGGTATGATCTCCAGGCTGAGCTGGAGCGTCTTTAGAACTACGCTCAAGAATTTAGGATAGACGTGGTTTGTTCATATCATACCCGGGGATAGTTGAGGAGCTCGCTGCAGAGATAGGCATGACATAGGATGCCGAGGGCAATTCGGCTGCAATATTAGAGTGCACCGATCCAGATCCTTCACCTGCTTCATGTGAAGGAGCAACCACAAATTCTTTCTGAAGGGAAGTCTAAATATCATGTAATATTTTGTGTTCATCGCCCAATAGCATCTCGCTTTCAAGTTTGGCTATATCGACGTCCTCTGAGCTATGAAGTTTCTTCTCTTCTGTGACAAGAAATTCCCTAGTGCGACGGAGTTGGTAAGGATAGTCTTCACCAAGCCACATCAAATTCCTATGCTTGAGAACATTGGCATTGTAGAAAATTAGAAGCGGATCGAGTTCATTCATTATATCTTCTCTGACTTTATATTTGGTCGCTTCTTTTTCACGTTGAATGAGCATGTTGATGTTTTTGGCCCTTTCAATAGTCGTGTCTCTCTCCAGCCTAACACAAACCAACAGTTTACAAGAATCTTAAGCGATCTTCTAAGCATTATCCTTTTCTTTAATTGCATATTCAAGCTTGGCCTTAAACTCGACTATTTCCTTCAAGGTTACAGAATCATTGTTCCAAACCGTGTCTTGCTCGAGCGTTATCTCCTGGTTCTGTGATGCGATACTTGAACCATATCGAGATGATTGGCTTTCATTTCCTTCATAGATTTCATGGAGGCATCATCTTCTCCTTTGACTTTTGTTAAGGTGGTTCTAGAGGCCTCCAGCTCATTCGTCAAAGTGTCGATGACTCATTTGTAATGGGCCTCTTGTTGCTTTAATTTTCGATTTCGACCGCACACTCGAAGGAAACTTTTGACCTTTTTTGCCGCCTTCACCCATTTGTGATATTACATGGGGATATTGGTGAAGCAACCAGTGATCATCTTCTGGACATAAGCCGAAACTATCTTCAAATTGGAAGGGAAATAGAATCCTTCAAAGCATAAATTTGGAAACTCCTCTCGAAATTGCACCATACAAACATTTGGATCAATTGGAAGATCTTCAGAAGTAGCTTCAACTCCGGTAGTTTCTTTGCCAGGTCTGTGAATGGCAGTGTATTCGCCATGACGATGGCGATCACTCGTCTATTAGGATTAAGATGGAAGCTAGGGTTTTAGAGGCATTGGAGCAGTAGAAGAGCCACGAGGGGGAACAATGGGTAGGTCCTATGCTTAATTGGTCTTTGAAGACCTTTTTGAGGAAGAGATCTCGATCTCGATCTGTGTACATCCTAAGCAGCCTGTACCTATCATCTCTCTCTTGATAACCATGATCGCAGCTATGGCAATAGATAGAATCATAATAATCTCGACTGTCGTAGTAGGAGCCGGATCCTAATCCTAATGACCGATGTTGTACATCCCGTAAAGAATTGAACATGCTCCTCTTCCTCGCTATCGTTTCTACAAAGATACGCGGATATCTATCAATTTTGAGTATTAGAAAATACAAGCTAGGTATAGTATAGTGTTGAACAGTGCAAGTGTGTGTGAGTGTCCTAGTATAACCCCTCAACAGACCAAGTGCACAAGCTTTAGTCATTGGTGTAACCTCCCCTCCAGAAGTAGGGATCTCCGAGCCAATTCTGTTGGGAGACTCTAACCCTCATTACTCACATCAGTAAAATGATAAGCATCGAGATCAGGTGAAATTGGTAGATTGGACAGAAGGTCTAGCGGTAGATTCATCGATGACTTAGATTGATCAGAGATGCAACTTCTTGGAAACCGATGTGCGAATGTTTTCCTTTTTCTCTTAACGTGGCCAGGGGTTGTGAAACTCGTGTGGATCCTACACCAACCCAAGGGTCAGGTCTATCATCATCATGACCAGGTGCATATTCACTGTGTCCTCCAGCACCATTGTCGGCAGACTCTTGAGTACTTATGAACAAAGGCACCACGAGATCGGATTGACTATCTCTCTAACCGAATGCGGCCTCTGATCTGCTCCCAACCATCTGGGCAGTTTTAGTTAGCCCCATGCTGAAGCCCTCCTCTATAAAACAAAAAGTGACGAGACATTTATCTTTGAGTTAAAATTCGATATTTCTATCCTCAAGTGGAGTATTCTTCAAAACTGAGACCGCCTCTTTGTAAATATCACCGCTAGGCTGGGTAACAACACCTGTAAATGATTAACATCGCCAGAAAGCAATGTGGATATTAGTTTCCTAGGTTATTATGAAATTGTTGAATAACATTTACACCTTTGTAGCCACTGTCGAGTGAAGCTAGGTGGGAAGCGAACAAAGAACCATTCGCTCTTGAAGGCACTTAATTTGTTCCATGTGCCGGTCAAAAATTGGCATCTCTTTGCGACTCGAGAAATGTGAATGATATGCTCACTGACTGCTGTTTGAAAGTAAAGATAAATCTGATGTCTTCGATAGTGGGAGGACAATGCAAAAAACTCCATAAATACCATGTAATTACAGTTGAGGAGCGCATAACCATTTGGATGGAGTTGTGCAGGAGCTATCCTTAGATAATGTAAGATCTCTCGAATATATGAATGAAGGCGAGATGCATCCCGCCTAGCACATAAACTTGTTACGTGTTGTATACCCTTCGAGAGGTCGATGAGGCCTACCATTTCTCGATGGAACTAACATGTCATCAAAGGGAATTCCGTGCCCTTCGCAAATTCTATAGACACCATCTTCCTTAATTTTTGAAGCCACCGAATCAGGAGGGTTTTCGAAGATGAATGTGTCCTTTAAAGTATCATGCGCAGGTTCGATAACTCCCGACGGAACGACATGAACAATTTCAGAATGATCAAGTTGAGGACCTAAGCTTTCTAGCAATTCTGAATTGCGTTTGATTGACTGGCTATCAGACTTAGTCGCCGAACTAGATTCTACGTCAGTATCAGTCCTATGTGAAGTGATCTAGCTGGCATGGTTGCGGAGATTCCGCAATGTCCGGATTCCCTTGTTATTATACTCAGTAAAAATCATAAATAGAAGAAATAACCTATACCTCCCATTGCATAGTGAGTGCTAGTGTAGTGCGATAAAGTGCTGTTCAGTACAGTAATAAGTTGTGCAAAACTGAAGACAGAAAAGACGACAAGAATTAGAAATTTGTCCAGAGAGACCACTATTTCTGACCGTCTCGACTGTTTCTATATGTTATCGAGAAACAATGTAGCTTAAGTTTAATGGACGATAGTTAGCCAACATAAGTTTGATTGTTGTCTAAGTTACATATTAGTTTTAACATGATAGTTAAAGGTTTTAGTTCATAATGTTTGTTCTAAGGCTTTACTACTATTCATGAAGGTCATACCCTATGCAATCTATACACGAGTCAAAATGTCCGTTTAAAAATGAAAGGTCAAAGCCGGGTTCAGGATTTCTGATTAAAGTTCAATTTTATAAAAAAGAAAAGTCCACTTATGAATTAGGCCGACCGATTGTCCATGTGGGTTTATGCAATCGTTTCCTAGAGTCAACATTAGCCGATCGTTCACAACGAGCCTTTACGCATCGATCGTTGTTAGATAATTTTTGAACTCCAACAGCCTATAACTTCATCGACCGTCCACGAACAACCATGTATGGTTGATCGTATAACTGACTTGTCTCCATTTTCTCATCTTCCTCAGCGGACGATCGGCTACAATCGTACAACTCACTCGCCTCTCATCCAAGTGAACCCCTTCGTCTCCATTGCATACGATCATAAAAGAAGAGAAGGGAAAGTGGACCTATTAAACAAGTTGGTGATAGGTTCAAACAATGTTTTAAGAATCACGTAGTTAATATAGGATCTTTTCTACCTAAATTCAAAAGCTAAAGAAGAAGGGATTGAAGTCGATTCGAGGCCAAATCTGGAGGAGGAGGATGATTGCTATTTGGATTGGCAGAAGAAAAGAGGAAAGTGGCATCACTTATTTACTTCAAGATGAAGGTATGGAGAATAAAAAGAAAAAAAATGCCTAAACGTCAGGCCTTATGTAGTAAACAGACATAGTCGATCGTTTTTATTCTGGAGGATTAGGCTGATCGTTTAGGACCCAAAGACTATGCCGATCCATCTTGGAGCAGTATGTCTACCAATCCATTTTTGAGCCATCTGCTTATAGTTCCATCACATGCCGATCATCCCTTATTCAAACTATATGCTAATTGACCCTTATCTATGCCACAGGTCAATCGTTTCATTACCTAAAATATGACAATCGTTTCCAAGATCACAAGTGGTTTGAAGTTTGTTTTTAAAAAAAAAGAAAAATTGAAAAAAAGGGAAAAGGGAAAAAATGATAATGAATGAAAAGAGAAATGATGAATGGCCGTGGGAATTCAGTTGCAAACGTTAGAGTATCGTAAAGATTGGAGACAACAGATGGACGTTCGAACACATCTGAGAGCCAACAACATAAAAGTGCATATAAGTATACATGGGAACAATTTTAAAGTTCACTTTTTGAAATCAATGGAAATGCAATCAAACCTAAAACTTTCAAATTCAAGAACAAATCAAATAATAAAAGGCTCATAAGTCCCGCATGAACTAATTTGTATGCGCAAGCATAATACGACATCAGATTTATACTATTGAAAGTCAATAGAGGAATAGTAATCAATCAGGAAGCTGAATGGACTTCTTTACGGCAATTCAGACATTTTTTGATTCAAAGCACGTCATGTTACTCACAAGATGTACTTTAGGAGGTAAATGATATTCCACCTTTTGGCAAAGCCATGGTATCATCGATTTGACCAGAGACAGATGGTCATCGGCCCAAAGAGCCAGTTACATACGGTAATATAGACGATAATCGGGCAGATTCGAACCAGGACCCAATTGAAGTGTAGCTATAATGAAGTAATTAGCCTGGTCCCATGAAGTTATATTTCGAATTCATAGCCAATTGGAGTTAATACGCATGAGTCATGGATGAAGCAAGGATTTGTGTGGATCGACCAAGAACAATCCATGGAACAGTGCAAGTCATTGGAGAACATTCAATATCTTTAGATCTATTAAGCCAATTCATGTGATACTTTCAGAGCATCAACAAAATGGCAAGGGAAGCATACAATAACGATCGTGCATCAAAAAGTGGAAGTTAGAGGAAGGATGATCGTTATGCATTGATTGTTTTGGATGATTCAACATAATTATCGATGTACTTCAGTGTGCATTCTAGTCTTGACCAAGATCGACCCATATCTCAAAATTTACAACTCAGAATGACACCATATTTTAGGAGCAATGTTAAGAGGCATGTGAGACCCTTAAGAATGATTGCGCCTTGATTGGAGTCAAGAAAAAGGGTCGGCTATCTTTTGTCGGTCATTCCTAGTCATTGAGTTAACATGGCCATTTGATATGACGGGCCCCTCCGAACCAGGAGAACCTTCTTGTGAATTTTCAACCTGATCCATGCACATCTTTTGCTATAAATATAGCAGGGATAGCTTCATAAATAGGATCCTTCTGGCTTCTGGGGAGGCTCCGCCATTTTCATTCTTGAATCTTATATTAATGGATCCTAGCTGATCCAAGCATCTTTGTAATTGTAATCCAGTGCAAGATCAATAAAAATATGAAGTGGATGTAGACCGAGATTGCCGAACCACTATAAAATCTGTGTGTTCATTTACTTTTTCTGCTCTGTTTTTAATTCCATTCATTGTTCAATCTCCATGAGATTCTATGGGTGTTGATGCCCCTTTTTGGTGTCAATATGACTCATTTCAAATACCCCAGCCATTATGTCTGAAAAATCTTTATTTAGTTTATCTTTGGTAGATCCAAAAATGATGCTATCTATATATATTGGTATTATTTAAATATCATTTTATCTCTTTTAATAAAAAGTGTACTATCCACTTCATCTATTTTAAAATTTGATTATAATGGATAGGATTTAAGTCCGTCATACCAAGCTTTTGGAGCTTGTTTTAAACCATACAAAGCCTCTTTTAATTTGTAACATGATTAAGTAGTTTTTCATCTTCAAAAATTAAGGGTTGTTCTATATATACATCTTCTTTAATAAGACCATTTAAAATGCACTTTAAACATCCATTTGATATAATTTAAAATTATTATGATTAGTTAAAGCAAGTAATAGCTTCTAGTCTTGCTCTGGGTGCAAAGATTTCATGAAAACCTATTCCTTCTTCTTGACAATATCTTTGTGCAACTAATCGAGCTTTAATTCTACAATCTCTCCTTGTTCATTCATTTCGTTCATTTTGTTCTATATACCCACTTATTTCCTATTATGGATTTATTCTGAGGTCTTAGGACTAATTTCCATACATCATTTCATGTAAATTGATTTAGTTCTCTTGCATAGCAAGATTCCATGTATCATTAGCTGATCCTTCCTTTGGATTTTTAGGTCCTATAGTCGAAGTAAAAGCAACGCTATTCATTTTATTTACTTGATTTCTAGTTTCAAAAATAAATTCAATATTTTCAAGCATATTTTCTACAAGATTATCTTTTAAGTTTTTTGTTCTTTATTTGGATGTGAATCCCTAATTTATTATTAATTTCATTTTTGGTAATCTAATTATAACTAATTTCGTTTGGGTTATCAATGTTTTCTTCTTCATTGATATTTGGATTTTAACTTTAAAATTTTCATCAAATGTTATATGAAATGTCTCCTCAATATTATTAGTTCTAGTATTGAAAACTCTATAAGCTTTACTTCTATTTGAATATCCAGTAAAGATTCTTTATCCGATTTAGCATCAAATTTATCCAAATTATCTTTAGCATTTAAAATAAAGCATTTACTACTAGAAACTATAAAATATGACACGTTTGGCTTTTTTTATAAAATAATTATATGTCGTTTGTTTGCACCAAAACTGGTCACAAACAACCTATTGTAGTTGAAAGAACCAATATCCAATATTTATATCCATATAGAGAAATGTAGAATCGCATATCAAAGAATAGATTATAGAAAAGTAAATGAAGATGCAAGTTTTGTAGTGGTTTGGAAAATTCCACCCACGTCGACTACACTAATCTTTCATTTATAATGTAAGATTACAAGTACAATTGTTTTTTGCCTTGGAAAGTTAATGGAGGAAGAGATAAGAAGTGGTGAAGGAGAACCAGCAACAAAAAGTCCTTTGTAGTGACCTAAGTCCATTGTATTTATAAGCAAAGATGTGCACGGATCGGGCTAAAATTTCGCCAGAAGAACCTCCAGATCCGTACAAACCAGTCCACCAATTTTCAGATCGATCACACCATTGGAATGTTCGAGGATGATCATTCGTATCAGCTACAATGTAGCTGTGATCGGTAATAGGAGTGCTCCATGATGTAAGCTACTTGCTCTTCAACTTTCGTGCAATTCCGACGTACCGTTTGTGATAAATCACATTTTTCGTGGGGTTGAGTTGAGTCATAGTTAATCAAGCGTGATCGTTCCATACTTCATCTAATTACACTGTGATAGATCGTTAAGTTCCCCATGATGTAAGCTACTTACAACCCACCGTTTGTGAGATATCATATTTTTCACGAAACTATGGATCGTTCTGGCTGATTTGTACGGTCGTTCCAATAACGATCGACCTCTTTTCCATGATTTGGGAGTTTTGAGCTACGATTGATCATGTAGTTTCCACATGATGTAAGCTAATTTCTCTTCAAATTTCATGCAATTCTGATTATAGTTTATGAGATATAGCATTTTTTGTGAAACTATGGATCGTTCTGACTGATTTGTACAATCGTTCTGATAGATTTGTACAATCGTTCCAATAATGATCGACATCTTTTTCCAAGATTTGGGATTTTTGAGCTGCGATCGATTATGAGGGCTCCTTTCTTCATCATGTTAATTTTTCCAAAGTTTCATGAAAAATGGAATTGTAGATCTTGAGATATGATCGATTTCATCGATTTACGCTGTTTTATGGATCGTTCTAGATTGATCCATATAAATTCTTCACTTGCCCATAACTTGAGCATACAAACTCCGATTGACTTGAAATTTGACATATGGTCTCACGGGTTCTTCCTTGTCACTTCATATTAATTGCAACCTAATTAGGACTCGATTCAAATCCATCCAACTACCGTTAATAGTTCCAAATATCATTGATTTCCAAGCTTGATATCCGTCTCTCCGAGCTTCCTGCCTTGAAGATCACAACATCCATTTAACCAACTTATATAATATACTACCTAGTCAAAAAGTGGTATAACGTTTTCCCTCCGAAACATTCTTTGCGGTAGGGAGGCATGTTTTGAATTGCTATAAATACAAAATCCCTAATCTATTGATAGTCGAATATTCCAATCCCGAATCCAATCTGTTGCCAATGCAATTCCTTGATCTCTCTAGATTATTAGCGAAATTCATGATTGTTCTTGGTCGAAATCCAATTATGAATCCATTCCAAATTCACAAACCAAATCTGTAATTTCTCTAAATTATTTTATCAAAATCCCTATCCATCCAAAACCAAATTCATTTCTATTAGAAGCTATTATCGGAATCCATGACTTCTACTGGTCTTTAGCCAAATCCGAGACCGCTTTGGGTCCATATCCAAATCCACGACCTCCCCGAGTCGATCATAGCTTCTCCGAGATCTTGCTATACTCCATTCACTCTCTAGCAAGAAGAGCACAATAATCAGTAGGCTAATTCTATCGCTCTCCGGCGAAACGACCTACTTCTTGTTTTTCCGGTCTCGTCTCTCGGGTTGGGACACAGCATGATATTTGGTGTATCCTTCTTCAGCCCCAATCTCCAGTCGAGGAATTAATCCAAGGGGTCTCCTTCTCCAGCCCCGACCCCCTGTTATGGACTTAATACATGGGGCATCCTTCTCCGGCCTTGATCCCCAGTCGAGGACTTAATCCATGTGGTATCCTTCTCCGGCTTCAATCCCTACTCGAGGACTTCATCCATGGGGTATCATTCTACGGCCTTGATCCCTAATCGAGGACTTAACTCATGTATGAATCCATCCCGTCGCTCTTCGGCAAAGGGACTCATGCCTTGCAATTATTGCCTCGTCTCTCTTATTGGGGCTACAACCGCAAACTATGTCCTTTATTGCATTAGTCCAGATTTTAGCATTCCAAATTCCATTTTCCAATATATAAAATAGAAGTCCATACAACCAAAATACTAATAAACCAAAATATAAAGAAAAACAGAGTTCGAAGTAAATAAGAAAAAGCAAAATTTCACAAACCCGAGCACTACGGTTCATCACTATCTCGGAACATGCCTTGGGATCATCCTATATCTCGTACATGTGCAAGTGACTTAGCCATACTACTATGGAGTTTATTACTTATTTCATGCCATCCCAGTCAATCGATGACTGGTTGATGATGATACCTTGATCTAGGGAAATTTTCATTCGAGGTGGACGGTGGCTGCTTTTGTTCCACCGCCTCAGCCCCTATCTTCACGTATTGTTGCAACTGACAACTCCTCTCGTGTTCCTTACCTATATCTTTAAATGCCTACAGTCATTTGTAAGGTGTCCATCCAGCTCATGAAATAGGAAATGCTTTTCTGATGTCCGCTTGTGTTTAGAGGGTTCCCTCCTTGCTGGTGTAACATCCCAGAATTTTGAGTACGGGATTTGTGAACATTTAATTCATTTTAAATGTTTACTACGGGTTTAAGTTTGATTTTGAACTAAAAGAATTGGGTTAAATTTGAAATAACAAGTTATAATTTTTTAATGTGGAAATTCAATTGAAAAATTGAATAATAATAATAAAATATTGGATTTAGATAATTTGGGAAATTGGATGTGAATTGATATAAAAATGATGTTTAAATGTGTTTTTAAGTTCAATTGGACATAATTGATATTTTTGGATTTTTGGAAGAATTTAAAAGTTGATAAGTTATTATTTGGAATTTTATATTAATTTAAAATGAATTTAATATTATTAAATATTGCAATTAATCCGATTTAGGTCCAGAATAAGCCAGAATGATTTTTAATGTGTTTATAAATTTTATATGAATTATTGTTAAGCTAATAAAATTTTAAAAGTGGAAGTTTTGAGTGATTTCGATAATTTCGAAAATTGCTTAATTTAATAGACGAGTTAAAATAGCCTTCCGGGGCACAGTCTCGGAATTCGACGAAACTAGTTCCATTGGATCCGTAATAGTTAGTTATTATCGGATTTCAATTTTCGTGACAATCGGAGTTGTCGTTTGACCCCGGCAGCTCGAAACGCATCGAAATCGTTTTAATCGATTTAATTTCAAATTGAACGTTTAATTTCGTAACTCGTGCATACGATTGAATTAGCTTACGAAACCTGTTCCATTGTGTCCGGAACATTGAAAAATCCCAGGATAGCCTGTTGGAACGTGAGATTTGGAGTTCGTTTACATACGTTGTTAAATTGAGGATTTTATTAATTAAATATTATTAAACAATACTATATATATATATTAAAACGTTCAAAACCCTAGAACTATCAGGAGCCGCCGCTATTATCAATCAATGGCCGATACCTCATGCGTTTCTTCCTCCTTTTCCCATCAATCCATGCGACGATTCGTGAAATTTCCAACTGGAGAATCGAAGAGGGCTGTGGGATCTTCAAAGTGGACGGTGGTGATGGAGTTCTGTGAAGCGGAGGGGGAGAGGTCGCGGCCCGTTCGTGGCCAGTTCGTGCTCAATTATCGAGCAACAGGGACGACCGAGATGAGCGAGTTTAGGGGAGAGGGTGGAGGCTGCGACGAGCCTTAGCGCAGCGGCGTCTGATCGCCCTCTCGAGGTTCGTGTGAGGTGCGGTTCGAAGCCCTAAATAGTGGCAGTGGGTTCGGTTTCACCTGAAGTTTGCGCGTGAGAAAGATGAGGAGGGGAAGGAAGGGTCGGCGTGTTTTTCTCTGGTAAAAAAAAAAAAAAAGAAATTGTTTTGAAATTGATTCAAATCTTTAAAATCTAATAACTATTTCATATTGTATCAGAAATTTACGAACTTGGTAGCGCCGGAATCGCAGAGTCGAGCACTACGCGATGGTACAGATCCGGAGTCATTCCGGGCAAGTAGAAATTTGGGTTAAATCGGACACCGTCCGGTTTAATTTGAATTTCGAACGCTCGCCGAAACTCAAGGTGAGTTATTCTCACTCACATTTGGATACTAGTAAAGTTAGACAGTTAATATTGATTATTGTTGGATGTTTAGCTGTTTATGTTAATTATTATCAAATTTGAATTGATATATGTGGTTGTGCTAATATTTGTGGATGCAGAGAAAACAGGTTGGAGGGATCCAACTGGATTCCTCACAATGTAGTAATATTTTTATAGTGATGATGATGCCTGTTATATTCTGTGATTGGTAAATTTGGAATTAAATTGTATGGTGACATTGTAGAATAAACTGTAAACCCAAATGTTAATTATAAAGGAATTTGGGGTTTTAATTATAAAGGAATTTAATTGGGTTTTCAAGAAGCTAAGAAAATTAATAAATAGGAATTTTAAAAGAATAAATAAAATTAGAATCTTTTGGATGGAAAACTGAACTAAAATTTAATCGGAATAATGTTGAGTAAATTATAAATCCATAAATAATTATAAATGGATAAATTGAATTTTAGAGAAATAAAAGATATGTTAATAAAGAATTTTAAAGGGTTAAAATTCGAAATCTATTTAGAATGGAAATTGAGAACTTGTGAAATCTGGAATGGTAATCAAAGATAAATGTTATTAGTTGAAAATTTGGGAAAAATAAATTTATGTTATTCAAAATATAAAACTAAAGTGAAATAATTGGACAGGAATCGAGAGAAGGATTTCTGTGACGTTTAAGTGGAAATGAGATTTCCTGGGAGAACCCAAGTTCGAGTTTAAACTGTTTTTATAAGAAGAAAGTTCCAAAAGTTAAGCTTGTTTAAAAAGAGTGGTTTGAAAATTACTATTTTAAAGTAATTATATGTATATTAGCAATAGTAAATTTTATAAATACCTTAATAATTATCTTTACAAATGGACTTTCGCTTAAAGCTAGTTTCTTGAATAAAGTTGTTGGAATTTATTAATTTCTTTAAAAACTCTACATTTTAATTACAGTATAACTAAACCTTATTTCAAACCAAGTATATTTTGTATAATAGTTTTGTTTTAAATATTTTGAAATTATATTTTGAGTAAATAATTAGTAGTAAATTTACCTATTTTAAAGCATATATTTTAAACTAAAATGTTTTAAATTGTTTTTTTCAAATCTAAACTGTTTTGGACTTGGATATTTCCAATGGGAATATATGGTAAATGATTTACCTTGTAAAGGAGAAATTTTGGGAAATGTTTTCAATGAGATTTGAAAATTGGGTAACATATCTTTTAAAGATATTTGAGGCAAATAAATAAATTGGAATTATTTATTTGATGGATGCATATGGATGCTTATGAATATAAATTGATAGTTAAATCACCGACTATCAATATTGGACAATGCGTTAATCGTTTCGAAGAGACCGGGATCGAGATTAATTTCTCGAAACCACTTCGATCTGGTTTGTACGTTTCGTGCGAAAAACGTGTTCGGAGTCGAAGATGGAGCAGTGAAGTGCAAGGGCTAGTCGCTACTAATCCTGAGGATATTTCCAAAATGGATGTAGTAGGAATAGTGCCTTCGGTTTCGTTCGAACCCGGGACGGACTTGTATGGACGAATGCTTGCGAAACATCGTCAGGTGGACGATGGGCATTCTAAGTGAAACGTTCTTAAAAGGTAACGCTTAGCCTCAAGCCTCATCAAATGGGAATGACTGAAAATCAGGGGATATGCAGCAAGGTTAGGTGGGTCATGCCCAAGCAGGACAAGATATTTCCCCTGTCTAGATGTTCCTTATATATTTCGGCTTAGTGGGTGGTTGGTCGCGCCAACCACGGGGTTTATCTTGTTCGGGACTGTTCAGTAAGGAATGGTTCCGGCCTTGTGTTGCAGGGGATGAAGGGAGTAGTCCTCGGTACGGTGATCTAGGCCCCGTACTGTGATAGGTGGTACCCCAGTGCCTAGTCATTGTTGGAAATCCATTCTCCCTACGAGACTTGTACGAGTTTTGTTTGTATTACCCACTTCGGTGGCTAGTAGCTGGAATTTAATAGATGTAACAATTTCGGCTATTTTATAAGTATTTGTAAATAGACCCTATTATAATATCAGAGGATTTTCGATAAAAAGTGTTTTAGCTATCGTAAGGTAAAAACCCGACATGTTTATTTGTGGCGTGGTCTTACGAGATGCTTTTGTTTTCAAAGGATTTTGAAACTTTAATAATAAATTTGGATGTATTATTATCAGCTGGTATTCCAGACTGACTCGGGTGTTATTTCATTATAATGCTCGGGTCAGACCGAGTATTATTTGTTCAGGTTAGGTTGCTATGGAGCAGGAAAGGAGCTGGAGTCCGAGACGTATTATATGTACCTATATATTTCTCCGCTGCTGTGTTTGTATGATATGTCTGATGGGTAATTTGATGTATGAGATACTCTGATTTGTGATGATGTGATATATGTAAAACAGTGATAGTTTTCATTTGTGTAAAGTTCTATATTCATTATTATATTTTATTCCGTTGCGACTGTGAGATTCTGATATTGTTTAGTTTCTTCTTCTTCTATCTCTTTTCTTTAACCCTAATGGTTCGTAATTCTGTGCCACTTGAGTTAATAGAGGTAGAATAGTGTTGATTCAAGGGGTTCAGATTTGCGGGCTGTCACAGCTGGTCTTCGGTACTGAAGGTGTCCTAGAGTATCCAAATAAATCATTTCTAGAGGTCCAGTCAAATCCGCATAAGAAGAGAATTTTGGTCCTCTTCATTGCCTCTTTGACACATTAATGCCAGCTTCCATTTTCATTTGCCTTTATCATTCTTATTTACATTTCCAGATGATCCTTTACTTTGCACAACATTCACCTCTGGTTTGGTTGCCCGTGAATCTTCCTACCACAGGAATCTTTATGCTCCATGATAAAACTCTCCGAGATCCATAGGTGGATCCCATGCTAGTGAATCCTTAAACTCTGCACCATCAGCAATTCTAGATACAACTACCATCAACACCATATATGTATCTGGATGATCCACCGATGCCACCATGGCATTAAACTATGTTAGAAAACTCCACGGGGACTCTTCGGTCCTCTGTTTCAGTGTTGCAAAACTCATCACATTTTTAGGTCTTGAGATGTAAACCCTAAATTGCCTTATAGACTTTTCAACTAATTTCGTCCATGTGCTAATATAACCGCTTTCCAACCGCTTGAACCATAGTGCAGCTATATCCATTAATATGGGGGAAGCACCATGCCATGACTTCCTCCGATGCCCCCAAGTACTTACATGTGCCATTTATACCTCATCATATGCATAATTGGATCCGACTTTCCATCAGAAACTTCTAGTGTTGGTAGTTTGAATTCTGGTGGATTCTTAGCATTCCTAATATTAGAAGCAAAGGGACTATTATTTACATCTTTTAGATCCTTATTTACCAATCCTTCTTTGATTGCCTGTTGGACTATTTCCGCCAACCTTTCGTTGTCATCCATTGGCAGTCTGCGATCATTGTCTCCAACCTGCCCTCCACCGAGTCCATAGGGGAACCCTAAAATCTGTTCTTTCGAACAAGCATCCACATTGCGATCAATGCCAAACTGCATGGCATGGCCCAGTGTCCTGCCCGAGAGAGTGGCCCAGAGAGCATGCCCTAAGTATGGATCGATCAACACCGATCGTTCTTCATTGGTCAAGGGCCGCTCTCGGCTTTTCCACTCCATAATGCATCATATTAGCTCCATTTCCTTGTGCTCCTTTCCGATTTCCAGTAGTTCCTGATACTCCATCTCTGTGATCCAAATTTCCAGTTTTTCGAAGTCCTTGGTAACGTACTCCAGCCTATCTAAGTTGCCTAAGGAAAATTTTCCATTGTTTCCTCTTGCCTCTTCAACATCCATTCCTGCATAGCATCCATCATCATTTCCCTTTCATCCCTAGTGATGTAGATAAGTGCTTGACCTGAAGAAGCCTCCTGACTCCCTTCATGATGGCTCCTACCTGTCTCCTTGCTAATGGTTTCACCATCGCTCTAATTCCATGTTCTCTAGTTGATTCTAAATCTGAACTCCAAATCCATGGAGGCTAGCTTTCTCAATGATAGCACCAAAATATTTGCACAAAAAATGATCACCCTGTTATATGTGAAAGCACCAATATCCCATATTTGTATCCAAATAGAGAAATATAGATTCATAGATCACATAATAGATTATAGAAAAGTAAATGAACACGTGAGTTTTATAGTGGTTCGGCAAAATCCGGCCTAAATCCACTTCAAAATCTTTTATTTATTCTGTAAGATACTTGTTGTTTTTTTCCTTAGAAAATTAATGAAGGAAGAGATAAGAAGTGAATGAAGGAGAAATAGCCAAAAAAGTTCTTTGTAATAAGCCAAGCCCCCTGTATTTATAGGTTAAGACGTGCATGAATCGCACTGAAATTTCACCAGAAGAACCTCCAGATCTGTACGACTCGGTCCACCAATTTTTAGATCGATCGCACACCTTTAGAGCAATCGGGGCCGATTATTCATATGAGTTCCAATGGATCCGTGATTGATCATTGGTGCTCCGTGATATAAGATACTGCTCTCCATATTTCGTGCAATTTACATGTACCGTTTGTGAGATATCCCATTTTCCGTGGAGTCGAGTTGAGTCGTAGCAAATCAAGTGCGATCTTTCCATGCTTCATCCAATTTGGCTGCGATCGATTATGTAGGTTTTCCAAGATGTAAGCTACTTTCTCTCCAAATTTCGTGTAACATCCAACTTACCGTTTGTGAGATACCACATTTTTCATTAAACTATGGATTGTTCTAGCTGATTTGTACGATTGTCCCAATAACGATCAGCCTCTTTTTCCAGGATTTGGATGTTTTGAGCAACGATCAATCGTGTAGATTCCTTATGATGTATGCTACTCTCTCTCCAAATTTTGTGAAATTCTAATGTACCGTTTGTGAGATATCACGTTTTCCGTCAAACTAGGGATCGTTCTAGCTGATGTGTATGATCGTTCCAATAACGATCGTCCGAATCCACCCGGCTATTTTCCATAGTTCCAAATATCATCAATTTTTGATACTGATAACCATCTCTTCGGGGTTCCTGCCTTGATGATCATAGAAACCGTTTAGCCAAATTTTATGATATACAGCCTGGTCAAAAGGCGGTATAAAATTTATGAGTTATATAACATGCAATACCAACTGCTTCAGCCGAATTTTTTAGGTAAATTACTATCATTTAGCATAGTTCTAGCATACACTTGAATCGTCCTATTTTTACATTCTACTACATTTTTTGTGGTGTTCTTGGAAATGAAAAATTATGAGTTACACCTTCTTATTATAGAAATTCTCAAAAATTTTATTTTCGAATTCTCCATTGTGACTCGAATAGTTTTTATTTTACTTGAAATTCGATTTTGAATTCGTTTAACAAAGATTTTAAAATATTCACAAGCATTACTTTTAAGTTTTAAGAAAATCGTCTAGGTAAACCTAGATAATCATCTACGATTACAAACACATATCTACTGTGATTTATAGATTGTATCTATGAGTGACCGAAAAGATCTAAGTGAAGAAGTTCAAGGGGTTGAGCGGTAGAAATTCATGTCTTTTGATTTAAAAGAAATTTTTCTAAGTTTTTCTAATTGACACACATCGCATATATTATTGACCTTAAAATTCATTTGGGGAAGACCTGAAACTAGATCATTTTTAGCAATTTTAGATATTAGTTTGAAATTCAAATGACCAAATCTTTTATCCCAAATCCAAGGATCACTTGATTCAGCCAAAAGACACAAATTATCATTTAATATTTTCATACTTAATATATAGATGTTTTGTTTCCTAATGCCTTCAGTGATAATGTTCAACTCATTATCTTCAATTGACATTTATCTTTTACGAATTTAATTTTGAAACCTTATCACACAATTGATTTATACTCAATAGATTATGGTTTAAATTCCTAGCTAACAAAACATTAGAAATAGTAGGAGTTTAAGATTTTCCAACATTGCCGGTGCCAATTACATATCCTTTAGAGTTGTATCCAAAATTTACCGATCCACCATCTTTGAAAACTATATCTTTCAAAATCTTCGAATTTCTGGTCATGTGTCTAGAGCTTCCACTATTTAATATCCATTTGTCCTTTTTGATCCATAGAATTTGATCATCTGGTGCCTGTTCATCAAGATCTGTGTAACACATATGTTCGAGCAATTCATACCTTTTCAAAAGATCACGTGATTTAGATGAAAATTTATGAAACAACATTATGATGATTTTGCAAATTATCTTTTCGAAAATAATGTTAACAATATTATCAAAAATTTCCATTGAGACTTCTTCAAAAATTAGATTATGAATATTTTGAAAACCAAGCTTTGATACCAAATGTGAGTCAGCGGAATAGGGATCTTAAGGCTAAAGTAACATTAGAGGTAGAGGAGGGAGGGGTGAATAGTGTTTAATAGATTATATGAATATTATTCAAATTATTTAAGATTTTACTTGGTTTAACAATCACAAAAATAAATTATAGAATCAAATTACAGATAAGGGTAAATGCAGTAAAAGTAAAATGGAAAGAACACATCAGGATTATATACTGGTTCGGAGTTGCCTACATCCAGCCCCGCATAATTCCTTGTACAAATTTATTTTCAATTAGAAAATGTAAATACAATCTTGATTTCAAGGCTATGAGATACACCCTATGAAATCTCGGCCTCTGGGTAGAGCAACTTGATTTTTGGGCCACAACCACACTCTCTAGATTTACAAGCTACTAAGCACACCCAATTGATTCAATCAGGCTATAATCACACCTAATTGGATTTCAGGGATACCAAGCACACCATAGAGTATAAGAGTATGATTTAATAAAGTTTACAGACTCAACTCTTTGATCTTGATCATAGTTGATCCTATATGTAACGACCCGTATTTTACGTGTCGATAAATCGTAAAATTTACAGGTCGTTAGTGTTGTTTGTCTTATCCCTAGCCTAAGTCGTATGGGAGGTTAACTCGTGTAGGCAACTTGAGCTTAGGTCGTGTGAGAGTTAGGTCGAGTAGAGCGACCTGTGGGTTTGGACGAGTTAGCGTGTTAGGGGATTGAGTCGCGAACGACTCATGGGATGAGTCGTGACCAACCTATAGGATAGTTGCCGAGTTAAGAAGTTGGCGAGTTAAGGGTATGGCCGACTTAAGGAGTTAGCGACTTAGGGGCTGGGACGAGCTAACAAGTTAGCGGGTTAGTGAGGATAGCGTGCTGGCGAGTTAGTGGAGTTAACGACCTAAGGGGGTTAGGTCATATGGTTGTTAGGTCGGAGGCATTTTGGAGCGACCTAAGAGTGTTGGGTCGATTTGAGTTAAGTCGCATGAGCGACTTAGAGTTAGGGTTGTTGTTTTGGTTAGGTCGGCTCGTGCTTGAGTCGTGTGTGTTAAACCGCGTATGTAGATAAGTCGCGTGGGAGACTTTGTGTTAAGTCGGTTGAGCGACTTAGTGTTAAGTCGCGTGGGTTACTAGGTCGCTAAGGATGTGTGAACGACTTACGAGTTAGGTCGCTATGTCGCAAGCGACTTAAGGATCCGAACGAGTTAAGTCGTAGGACCTGATGAGTCGAAGGACGTAAGGTCGGTTGAGTCATGTGTGTCTTAGGTCGTAAGTAGTTAGGGGCGGCATGGTTTTAGGTCGGCATAGAAATAGGTCGGCACCGACTTAAGTTAGGTCGGGGATCTTTAGGTCGGCAACGACTTAAAACCGAGCACGCGAGTTAAGGGCCAGGCGACCTAAGGGGGTGATCTGCCTATAAATAGAGGGCTTTGGCTCACTTTTTGGCACCGGTTTTTGAAGCGACGAAGTGCTGTCATTTTGGGAACTCGACCACAACATTTCTTCATCTTCTTTTCTCCATTCCAATCTAGTTCTAACATCCATCCAAGATCGAAGATCGAGATCGAAGATTCAAGGACCAAAGTTGAAGATCTTCATCCGTTGAAGCGAGACTTCATCGTTTCAAGCGGGATTTCGACGAATCAAGCTTGGATCTTCGCTGTCCAGATCTGAAGTGATTAGTTTTTGAAGTGTTTGAGTGATTCGGTGAGTGGTAGTTATCTCTCACGCGGACCCAAAGGAGTGTATTGGATTGATGGTTTGTTGGAGTGTTGTAGATAGTGATTTTATGCATTCTTCCTTAGATCCAAGTGTAGATCCATTACTTATGAAGATGTTTACCTTTGCAAGTTCATTTATCTAATTGTAGAGGCAAAACCCATGATTTATATTTGTTAGATCTATGCCAAAAACCCATGATTCATGTATGTTAGATCTATGCTCATTTATTTACGAAATTGCCATTTTAGTTATAAATGCCTATTTAGATCTTGATTGACTACTTATTTGTTTGGATTAATATTTGCCTTGTTTGATTGTTGTGAATGAGTTATCTAGTTGATAGATTTGGACAAGTATGGTCAAAGACGATTCAAAAGCTACGGAAGAAGGCTCTTGAATGGTGAAAGCTGCTTAAGACATATGTAGTGGATGTTGAAGCTCATATGTATGGATTGGGTGATGTTGAGATGGAACTTTGCCACGATGCGATGGGGCAAACCATGTTGTTGAATTGAGACTTTGCTATGGTGTGATAAAGCGAAGTATGATGTGATGTAGACTTGGCGTAATCCAGGCAGGGACATTCCAAGCATATTGATAACTCGAGGGATGGTTCGAGTTGGTTGATAATGGATTGCTCGAGAGGTAGCTTGAGCTAGTATGAGAATAGTCGTCGAGGAGGATGACTAGGAGGCTTGGATCTCATCGTTGTTGAAGGTTCTAGCATGCTCAAAAGCAAGAGTACATGGGGCGCCCATAATGACTACAGGTAGGTAGTCGGGACACCCAAAAGACTACAGGTAGGTAGTTGAGTACTCTGGGCAGAGTAGGTAAGTCCTAGGCACGGGTCACGATGACGTGTGGAGCTATGTCTAGAATCGGGGTTGCCATTAGCCCTTGACAGGTGGTCATTCAATTAACGGTGAAATCAAGGCAATGATAACAGTGATAGCCAGAGTCATGGATGTTTGGATGTTTGGTTGTATCATCATTCAGTCTCAAGAGCGGTATTTTCTGGGTGCTTATCTGATCTTGGTTTATGCCTTGGGGGTTTGTATTTGGAAAACATCGCCCTTGACTCGAGTGATTATTGCTTTACCTTAATTGTCTGCTATGTTATGCTTGTTTCTCTTTAGTGTGTGTCTGGGGGCTATCACTGTAGAAAGAGGTGGAGTGGGATGGTTTGGTTCCTATTCCTTTTATCCCATATGCTCTTTTGGTATGTTTGATAGTTGATTTACTACTCACTAAGACTTTGTCTGACTCAAGGTTTTATGTCTCCTCTTATTACCTTGGGCTGTTCATCCATGTTGGGATGGGCAGACTAGGTAGCAGGTGACAGGTGCTGTTCTTCAAGATCTACGCTGATGATGATGAAGACGAGTAGGAGGCTTTTGCATATTATTTCATATTATGTACTAGGTGTTCCGCTGCTCTATTTGGTTTGAGTGATATGTAGTGAGGCTTTGATGTACGGATGATTCATATGTTTGTATAAAGCTATTATGATGCTTATATGATGATGTTCTGTTCTATGGAGCTTCACTATATTATATTTCTCTATTGTATTTTATCCATGCGCTGTGAGTTGTACGATAGAGGTTCCGCTGTTTTAATTTACCCTGACTATCGTCCATGGCTTCCTGGCACACCTTTCAGCGCACTATTCTCTTGTTTTGGTGCGGGGGTCATGGGCGGTCCTCACATTTGGTATCAGAGCTTTGGTTAATCGATTTTAGCCAACGCTCGTTGACGTAACTACGTATGAGAGACGTAATTGTATTTTGATGGATGATTACTATATATAATATAGTAGTTTAGATGGATTTGAACTCCTTATGCAGTTGTTTCTCAAAGGTGTTCTAATCATTTCTTTTTGTAGATACTAAAAATGAGTCGAAGAGGGAGACCAGCTGCAAGGGAAGGCCGTGCTACTGAAGGAGCTGTTGATTATGGAACTATGTTCGAAGCAATGATGACTTCGATCATGAGGAGGATACCGGCTTCAGGATCATCAGTGGATGTGGGAGTTCAAGTCCAAGCTCCAAGACCGGTGGATTTTGCTAAGCTTTGCAAGGATTATACTTCTCTTGGAGGAAAGGTTTTCTTGGGAACGGAATCGACTATTGAAGTGCAAAGATGGATAGATGCATGTCGAAGGATCTTTGGTGACTTAGGGATTGAGGATGCAACTAAGAGGAAGCTTGCATCGAGACAGCTTCAGGGAAGAGCTCATGATTGGTGGAATTCTATCACCATCGATACTCCAGAAGAAGAGATTACTTGGGAGCAATTCCAAGTCAGATTTGAGGCTAAGTTCATCTCTACGGCCCAGAAATCTGTTTTGTTTAAGAGGTTTGTGGAGCTCAAGCAAGGTGGGAGATCGGTTCTTGAGTATGTGTCTGAGTTTGAGGCTTTGTCCAAGTATGCCAGATCGTATATTGATTCTCCCTACCAGAAGAACGAGAAGTTTGTGACCGGTTTGGATGCTTATCTTGGAAGGCAGTTGGTGGATCATTTGGACGATCCGTTTGAGAAGCTTGTGGAGAAAGCTCTCAGGCACGAGAGTTTGTTTCCTAAGGAAGTATCTGTTGTTGCTGTAACCAAGGAAGGATCTAAACCACAGCAGAATGGGAACAGAAAGAGGAAGCAGCAGCAGCAGCATCAGAGGGGTAAGGATGGCCAGAAGAAGCCAAAGGGCGAAGTGACCTGCTACAACTGCCAGCAGAAGGGACATTTCTCTAGAGATTGTAAGAATCCCAAGGTACCGGGAAAGTGTTACAACTGTGATAAGCTGGGACATATCAAGAAGGATTGCCCAGAACCTAGGAAAGACAGGCAGATTGTGAAAGCTTATGCTTTGGGGGCTTTTCCATCGTCTTCGAAAGCTCCTACTGCTGAAGAGAAGGGGAAGAGTGTGGTGGTTCAAGGTACTCTTTCTATTTGTGGTGTTCCAGTTAGAGTGTTGTTTGATACTGGAGCGTCACATTCTTTTGTCTGTGATGATTTGGTAGGCCGGTTAGGTTTGAAACCGGATATGGTTGATAGGCCACTGGTTGTGACTAATCCAGTTGGCGGTTCGTCTTGTTTGTGTATGTTATGCCGTGGCTAGTTGTGTCGAGTCATGATTGCTCGTTTGTTTGTGATTGTTTTGTTCTGAACTTTGTGGGGTTCGGAATTATTTTGGGTATGGACTGGCTTAGGAAGTATGCGGCAAGGATTGATTGTGAGAGGCTTGAGGTGACAGTCGGGAATGTGGAAGGGCGAAAGGTTGTGATACGATGTAAGCATGAGGAGGGTGTCTTCATGAGCTTCATGTATTCGCTGGTTGTTCCACGGGATGGACTATCATCGGTGCCTATTGTGAATGGATTTGAGGATGTCTTTGACGAAGTCAAAGGGATACCGCCGCATAGGGAGATCGAGTTTCGTATCGATCTAGTTGAGGGAGCCAGACCTGTTGTGATGCCTCTTAGGCGGATGGCGCCTAGGGAGCAGCTAGAGTTGAAGGTGCAAGTTGATGACCTTTTGCAGAAAGGATTCATTCGGCGTAGTGTGTCCGAATGGGGTGCACCAGTTGTGTTCGCAACCAAAGCGGATGGATCGTTGAGGTTGTGTGTCGATTATCGTGAACTGAATAAGGTGACTAAGAAGAACAAGTATCCATTGCCGAGAATAGATGACTTGTTTGATCAGCTTCACGAGGCTAAGGTGTTTTCTCAGATGGATTTGGCAACGGGATTTCACCAATTGAGAGTGGCTAAGGATAGTGTGCCAAAGACTGCTTTTAGGACACCATCCGGGTTTTATGAGTGGCTGGTAATGCCGTTTGGATTGACCAATGCACCAGCATATTTTGTGGATCTTATGAATAGAGTGTTCAGAGATCAGTTGAATAAGTTTGTGCTTGTGTTCGTGGATGATATTTTGGTTTACTCCAGAACTGAAGAAGAACACGGGACACACTTGAGGATTGTCTTGGAAATCCTGCGGAAACATCAGCTGAAGGCTAAGTTTTCGAAGTGTCACTTCTGGAAGAGTGAAGTGAGGTTCTTAGGTCATGTTATTTCTGGAAATGGAATCGCGGTTGATTCCGCTAAGGTGGCAGCAATCCAGGATTGGGTTAGACCTAAGAATACATCCGATGTGAGAAGTTTTCTTGGATTAGCAGGATATTATCGTCGGTTTATCAAAGATTTTTCCAAGATAGCTGCACCGTTAACAGGATTGACGAAAAAGAACCAAGTGTTCAGATGGGATGATAAGTGTGAGCAAGCTTTCGTAATCCTGAAAGAGCGACTGACAAGTGCTCCAGTTTTGACTATTCCAAGTGGGAATGATGAGATGGTGGTTTACACCGATGCATGTGGTACTGGACTTGGAGCAGTGCTAATGCAGAAGGATAAAGTTGTTGCGTATGCTAGTCGACAACTGAAGCCGCATGAAAGGAATTATCCAACTCATGATTTGGAGTTAGCGGCGAATGTGTTTGCTTTGAAGATGTGGAGACATTATCTATTGGGAGTTCGCTTCGAGTTGTTTACAGATCATAAGTCGTTGAAGTATCTGTTCTCCCAAAAGGATTTGAATCTTCGACAGCAACGGTGGCTAGAGTTCTTAGCATCATATGATTTTGGTATAGCCTATACTCCGGGAAAAGGTAACGCAGTGGCAGATGCGTTAAGTCGAAGACATGCAGGTTTGGGAGCCATGTTTTTAGAATGGAAGAGTCTCGAGTATTTGGCTGGATTTGACTTCAGGCCTGGATGTGAATTGGAACCTGAAATTTTGGCAAACTTATCAATAAGACCTACTCTTGTGGAAAGGATTGGCGAGAGCCAAAAGAGAGATGATAAGCTTGTCAAGATTATCTGTGATTTGGAATCCGGATTAGATACAGAGAAGGATAAAGGATTCGAGGTCGATCGAGAGGGTTGGCTTCGGAAGCAAGGACGATTAGTTGTTCCCGATATAGATAGATTGAGAGATGAAGTTCTGAGGGAAAGTCATCACTCGAAGTTGACAATTCATCCAGGTGGAAATAAGATGTATCGAGATATGAAGAGAACTTACTACTGGGAAGGCATGAAGAAGGATGTTGGAAATTTTATTTCCAAGTGTATGAACTGCCAGTTGGTGAAAGCTGAGCAGAAGAAGCCCAGTGGGTTACTTCAGCCATTAGAGGTTCCTACATGGAAGTGGGAGCAAGTGTCGATGGATTTTATCGATGGTCTACCTAGAACTAGGGCAGGGAATGAAGGGATTTGGGTCATCATAGATCGTTTGACTAAGAGTGCAAGATTCATTCCTGTTCGATCGACTAGGACTGCATCGAAGTTGGCTGAGCTTTATGTTAAGTGGATAGTTCGACTCCATGGTATTCCGAAGAGTATAGTGAGCGATCAAGACCCATTGTTCACTAGTGGATTTTGGAAGAGCTTCCAGGAAGTTTTGGGAACTAAGTTGTGTTTGAGTACAGCTTATCATCCCCAAACAGATGGTCAGACCGAGAGAGTCAACCGAGTTTTGGAAGATCTTCTCAGAGCATGTGTTTTGGACTTTGGAGGATCATGGGAAGATCACCTTCATTTGGTGGAATTTGCGTATAATAACAGCTATCAGTCAAGTATTGGTATGGCACCATATGAGGCATTGTATGGAAGACCGTGTAACTCTCCGACATGTTGGTTAGAAACTGGAGAAAAGCTGATACTTGGGCCAGAGATGATTCGACAGACTTCAAATTGTATAGAGATCATTCGGCAACAAATGAAGGCAGCCCAAGATCGTCAGAAAAGTTATGCCGATAATCGTCGTAAGGATTTGGAGTTCGACGTAGGTGATATGGTTTTTGTGAAGATTTCTCCATTGAAGAGTGTTATCAGATTCGGGAAGAAAGGGAAATTGACTCCGAGATTTGTTGGACCATTCCCGATAATTGAGCGAATTGGAAAGCTCGCTTATAGATTGGAGTTACCGGAAAAGATGGCGGGAGTGCACAATGTTTTTCATGTATCTTATCTACGGAAGTATGTGCACGACCCAAGTACTGTGGTTCCTGCTGATAGCTGTGAAGATTTAGAGGTTGATCCAGTTGTTAGAAGACCCCGTAGGCCGCTTCGTGTTGTTGAAGCTAACACGAAACAGCTTAGGAGGAAGACGATTACGTTGCTCAAGGTACAATGGAGTGATGATGTTAACGACTGTACGTGGGAGGAGGAAGAGAGGATGAAGGCAGCACATCATGAACTCTTCGAGGTATGGCCCTAAGGTGTCGTGACATCTCATGAATTTGTACTTTGTTCTAATCTTAGAATTCTGCATGCTAGGCTAGAATTGGATGCATGGTTTGTTGATTGTTATGGATGGTAGGCATGCAGAATAGCTTTGATTGCTGCTGTTTGTTTGGAATTTCGGGGGCGAAATTCCTAAGGGGGAGAGAATGTAACGACCCGTATTTTACGTGTCGATAAATCGTAAAATTTACAGGTCGTTAGTGTTGTTTGTCTTATCCCTAGCCTAAGTCGTATGGGAGGTTAACTCGTGTAGGCAACTTGAGCTTAGGTCGTGTGAGAGTTAGGTCGAGTAAAGCGACCTATGGGTTTGGACGAGTTAGCGTGTTAGGGGATTGAGTCGCGAACGACTCATGGGATGAGTCGTGACCGACCTATAGGATAGTTGCCGAGTTAAGAAGTTGGCGAGTTAAGGGTATGGCCGACTTAAGGAGTTAGCGACTTAGGGGCTGGGACGAGCTAACAAGTTAGCGGGTTAGTGAGGATAGCGTGCTGGCGAGTTAGTGGAGTTAACGACCTAAGGGGGTTAGGTCGTATGGTTGTTAGGTCGGAGGCATTTTGGAGCGACCTAAGAGTGTTGGGTCGATTTGAGTTAAGTCGCATGAGCGACTTAGAGTTAGGGTTGTTGTTTTGGTTAGGTCGGCTCGTGCTTGAGTCGTGTGTGTTAAACCGCGTATGTAGATAAGTCGCGTGGGAGACTTTGTGTTAAGTCGGTTGAGCGACTTAGTGTTAAGTCGCGTGGGTTACTAGGTCGCTGAGGATGTGTGAACGACTTACGAGTTAGGTCGCTATGTCGCAAGCGACTTAAGGATCCGAACGAGTTAAGTCGTAGGACCTGATGAGTCGAAGGACGTAAGGTCGGTTGAGTCATGTGTGTCTTAGGTCGTAAGTAGTTAGGGGCGGCATGGTTTTAGGTTGGCATAGAAATAGGTCGGCACCGACTTAAGTTAGGTCGGGGATCTTTAGGTCGGCAACGACTTAAAACCGAGCACGCGAGTTAAGGGCCAGGCGACCTAAGGGGGTGATCTGCCTATAAATAGAGGGCTTTGGCTCACTTTTTGGCACCGGTTTTTGAAGCGACGAAGTGCTGCCATTTTGGGAACTCGACCACAACATTTCTTCATCTTCTTTTCTCCATTCCAATCTAGTTCTAACATCCATCCAAGATCGAAGATCGAGATCGAAGATTCAAGGACCAAAGTTGAAGATCTTCATCCGTTGAAGCGAGACTTCATCGTTTCAAGCGGGATTTCGACGAATCAAGCTTGGATCTTCGCTGTCCAGATCTGAAGTGATTAGTTTTTGAAGTGTTTGAGTGATTCGGTGAGTGGTAGTTATCTCTCACGCGGACCCAAAGGAGTGTATTGGATTGATGGTTTGTTGGAGTGTTGTAGATAGTGATTTTATGCATTCTTCCTTAGATCCAAGTGTAGATCCATTACTTATGAAGATGTTTACCTTTGCAAGTTCATTTATCTAATTGTAGAGGCAAAACCCATGATTTATATTTGTTAGATCTATGCCAAAAACTCATGATTCATGTATGTTAGATCTATGCTCATTTATTTATGAAATTGCCATTTTAGTTATAAATGCCTATTTAGATCTTGATTGACTACTTATTTGTTTGGATTAATGTTTGCCTTGTTTGATTGTTGTGAATGAGTTATCTAGTTGATAGATTTGGACAAGTATGGTCAAAGACGATTCAAAAGCTACGGAAGAAGGCTCTTGAATGGTGAAAGCTGCTTAAGACATATGTAGTGGATGTTGAAGCTCATATGTATGGATTGGATGATGTTGAGATGGAACTTTGCCACGATGCGATGGGGCAAACCATGTTGTTGAATTGAGACTTTGCTATGGTGTGATAAAGCGAAGTATGATGTGATGTAGACTTGGCGTAATCCAGGCAGGGATCATTCCAAGCATATTGATAACTCGAGGGATGGTTCGAGTTGGTTGATAATGGATTGCTCGAGAGGTAGCTTGAGCTAGTATGAGAATAGTCGTCGAGGAGGATGACTAGGAGGCTTGGATCTCATCGTTGTTGAAGGTTCTAGCATGCTCAAAAGCAAGAGTACATGGGGCGCCCATAACGACTACAGGTAGGTAGTCGGGACACCCAAAAGACTACAGGTAGGTAGTTGAGTACTCTGGGCAGAGTAGGTAAGTCCTAGGCACGGGTCACGATGACGTGCGGAGCTATGTCTAGAATCGGGGTTGCCATTAGCCCTTGATAGGTGGTCATTCAATTAACGGTGAAATCAAGGCAATGATAACAGTGATAGCCAGAGTCATGAATGTTTGGATGTTTGGTTGTATCATCATTCAGTCTCAAGAGCGGTATTTTCTGGGTGCTTATCTGATCTTGGTTTAGGCCTTGGGGGTTTGTATTTGGAAAACATCGCCCTTGACTCGAGTGATTATTGCTTTACCTTAATTGTCTGCTATGTTATGCTTGTTTCTCTTTAGTGTGTGTCTGGGGGCTATCACTGTAGAAAGAGGTGGAGTGGGATGGTTTGGTTCCTATTCCTTTTATCCCATATGCTCTTTTGGTATGTTTGATAGTTGATTTACTGCTCACTAAGACTTTGTCTGACTCAAGGTTTTATGTCTCCTCTTATTACCTTGGGCTGTTCATCCATGTTGGGATGGGCAGACTAGGTAGCAGGTGACAGGTGCTGTTCTTGGAGATCTACGCTGATGATGATGAAGACGAGTAGGAGGCTTTTGCATATTATTTCATATTATGTACTAGGTGTTCCGCTGCTGTATTTGGTTTGAGTGATATGTAGTGAGGCTTTGATGTACGGATGATTCGTATGTTTGTATAAAGTTATTATGATGCTTATATGATGATGTTCTGTTCTATGGAGCTTCACTATATTATAGTTCTCTATTGTATTTTATCCATGCGCTGTGAGTTGTACGATAGAGGTTCCGCTGTTTTAATTTACCCTGACTATCGTCCATGGCTTCCTGGCACACCTTTCAGCGCACTATTCTCTTGTTTTGGTGCGGGGGTCATGGGCGGTCCTCACACTATAACTCTTGAATATCACTTGATCTTGAGAGAGATTAGAGAAATCATAGAGTACATGAAAGTGAATCAAACTAGTAATGATTGAATTTGATTCTGATTGAAGTTCAATCGAGTTTCGATAGAAATTGTCATATAAATCAAGAGAGTTAAAAGAGGATAGAAAAATAAGAAAGTAGTTAATGAAAATTTGTTTGGAAGATTGGTATATATAGGGAAAAGATACGACGAAAAGACACTGACATTCAAATTTGAATTTTGAAAAATACGGCTGGCATGTCGACATACTTGCAAAGGATATGTCGACTTACCTACAGAGGATATGTTGACATATCGCTTCGATGATTTTCCACCAGGAGATGTTTCTCATGCACCTCCTCCAGCTTCCATTACTGAAACGACCCTGACTCGACCTTCGAAAATCGATACTGAATACGTCACGTATATTCAAATACCGCAGATTTAAACGTCGAATCTAGTTCGCCGGAGCTTATAACACATTGAGTACAATTAACACAGCGGAAGAAAAAGATAATATCATATATCTCCAATGAATACAATATCCAAATATGATACAACACTGATCACTCAAATATATCAGAGCACAATATACAAGACAATAACAGAGACAATAGCAGCGGAAAGACAATGTCTTCAATGCCAAACACCAAAAACTCCATCTCCAATCCAAAGCTAGCTCCAACCCCCATCAAGCTGGACTTAAGCAACTCCGGTCTAAATGAACAATTGTTATTGCCAAATCCAAAGGCTGGACGCTATCGAATTCTACAACTACTATTCGATTATCTGAAAAACCCAACTCTAGACTGCCTGTGTGGAAAATTGTGGGCACCCAGAGCTTAGGAAGGGAACAATAAACTCCGGGTCAGTCATGGGACTGGTATGAGAAAAAAAACAATCAACAGGATAATTTAAAATTGAAATTCGCAATACTTTTTGGAAAATGAAACTACCATAAGGCCTCCCACCGCACACACGATGCAAACACAGAATTAGAGGATATTTCTCCTTATGATAGTCAAACATGCTTGATACGTAAAATCCTTTCGATATTATTATTAGTGCATAGTGCAGAAAACATTTCAAAAGTATAATATTAATCTTAGCCAGCATACAACCATTATTGTATGCCTACTATAGCTACCATATTCAATAGCAGGTTACCGCCGCATTCCATGGCAGGTTATACAACTAAAACCGTACAGGGCATATATTGTTTCTTTGGATTTCCAACAAATGGCCAGGCTAAGGAACTTCCTACTGCCACTGGGTACGCCTCTGGAGGGACGTCCCGAGAACCTGCCTGGCTCTCTGCCAACATAAGGCCGGGTTACCTCTATAACTAGGTAATTACTACTCGAGCATGCCATCCCCCAGTTGTTTGCGACCTTTATCCGAGGTACCTCTACACCAACAACCCCAAAGCAATCACAAAGTAATAGATTTGTAGTGACCACATGAGTTAAGTATCTGGGCCCCATACCATGATACCACCCTTTTCCAGAAGGGAATGACACACCCTAAAGGGCGCGACCCTCATAACCTTGCCGCATCTTTCCTGTTTCGACCATTTCCGGGGTATGAGGTCCTGATGCAGTCTCGTCCACAAAGCTACGCTTTACATAAAAGCCATATTTTGATCAAAAAATGATCAACAACACATAGCAGCACTCAACATGCCACACTACCAAGCATATCATTGATAACTATCAACTAGATAACCTCTGAGCTTGTACGTCTCAGAGAAGGGTGTTAAGAAAAGAGAATAAATTCTCCGCCACCAAGCAGAAATGTATTTGATAGAGATTAGTTTTATATCTCAAAGTGTAATGTCAGACATACAACCATACAAGTCCATTTCGGATTCGAACGGAACTGAAGGCACTTCGTCCAATAAAGGAAGAAGCCCTTGCAATCTGGGTATCCACAATACCGATTGGACTCCCCATCACATATGGAGATCTCTATACTGGAGCAACTCAGTGCAGAGTCATTCGACAGGTTATCCTATCGTTCTCGAAGACACCCGGTCTTCACCACCGTCTTCAATTGCTATCCATTTCGTCATACCACTATTCGGAATGGGTTATATGACACAAGGTCCTCTCCCGACTAAACCGAATAATGAGTGCAATGTTTTAAAAAAAACATATGGATATTGGGATTTCAGCTAAGTCACAACTTATTACCCAAACAAATGGTTTAAACAAATTTTCATTTTAAATCTTTTTAAACAAAGGGATTCACTTCACAAAGTTCACCCATCTTTCACAAAGGCTAATTCATAGTTTTCAAAACTATTTACAATTCCATATCTTTTTATATAAAGATACACCCTCAAGATTCTGTTCAATTTGGAAACAAAGTTCACAATTCTTTCACAAAGATTCATTCACAGATTTCAAAACAATTTCCATTGCAAATTGGATTTACTCATCCAATCTTTAAATCAAAGATTTAATTCATAGCTTTCAAATCATTTCCAAAGATTTGTTCACAACTTTTAAGACAATTCCCATTTCAAACCTTATATATAAAGTTACACCATTTAAATTTTTTTTCGAGTCTGGACTTGAATTGGAATGTCTGGAAACAATCTTTGATTTAGGAATATTGAATCTAAAGCTTGAGATGATCTGCTACTTAGTTACTGGTTTGAAACTGAGATGAATTTGTTGAAGATGTTTGCTTGAACCTGATACTGCTTCCAGGTTTGAACTCAAATTTGATTCCAGATTATATTTTTGATTTGCATTCTGTTTTGCTTACTGTCCAGGTTTACTTGATTCCTGAAGCTTGTTTTGTTGAAGTTAGGCTTTGATCGAAATTTTAGAGAGAGGTTGCTTCAACTCTAATCTGATTTGCTTTGCTTTTATTTTCCAGATTTGATTGTTTTTGTTTTGATTTTGTTTGGTTTTCTTTTGTTCTTGTTTTCCAGGTTTTTACTTTTTCTTTCCTGGTTTCAGATTTGAGAAGTTTTTTTACCGAGAAAGTTTGTTTCTTTTTAATTCATATTTGTAAAATTTAATTTCAAAGGAAGAAATGAAGTTGCCCTTGTATATTATGTTGACACTTGTTAGCCTATATTATTACTTATTAAAGATTTGTCAAATGTATTTAAATTGTGTTTAAACCCTTTGTTAAACTTATTTATAAATTTGTTTTGAATCCTACTTCATTATAAATTACTTAATTTATGTACAAACTATATGCTTTAGCCTTTATTTATAATTTATTTGAAACTTTTTTTAAAATTCTTACTTTATTTTAATTTATGACACGTGACTATTATTTTTACTTTTGAATTTTAAACTATAATTAAAAATATCTTTATATAAATCCTTTTTATTAATTCTATGTATATATACATACGAACCAGATTTTATCTTTATATTTTAATATGTTTATCATTTCAAAATATATATGTATACATAGACCTTTATACATTATTGTTTTATATTTGTATTCATTATTTATATCTGTTTAAAGAAAAATGATTTTATACTTTTAATAAATAAACACATATATTTTTAATAGATTTTAACCTCTTGAAATTTATATTAAATTTAAATCATAACTTTCAAATCAAAATGCCTTCTTTAAAATAAAAACAAATTAGTATTAATTGAAACTATAATGTTCTCAAATTAAACTTATTTTTCAATATATTTATTTTTGGAATTTTAATTCAAATTTCATTCATAGTCTTTTGGTGTGTGTATATATGTATATCATTCAAAGTTCTAAATTAATCCACAATTAAACTTTAAAATCAATGTCCAAATAAACAAATATCTTATTTAATTTTGGAAAAATTAAATTAATTTACAATTAAAATTCACAAATCTATATCAATTACTAAATTTAATTTTACTCAAAAATGGGGATCGTTATACTTACTATGTAGCATTTGGCTCCCTTTTGCTCCAGTCGATCTTCCAACCATAGATACCATAAACGTAGTTCTGAGACTTCTTATTCTAAAGCTAAAAAATAAATGATTGAAGCCTCGGTCATTACTACGGAGCAAAAACTTGCCGCCGATGCTTGAATGGCCAAACCGAGGGAAATTTTTCTAAATTCTTGCTTTGACGGACTCATGTTCTTGCCTAACCTAAAGTGAATTCCACATGAGATCAAAGATATAGACATTGCTTATGTTGCTAATGCTTATAATCAACATAGCGAATGGGCATGGGCAGTTGAGAAAGTCTCTAATGCGTCGAGGGAGAGGAAGCTCAAGATTGATAATTTAAAACTATTAGAGTTGCAGGAAAAAAGAATCATTTCTCATCTCGATGCTAAGATTGAAAACTTAAGGAAGTCTTAAGCTGAAGCTGAGAAGAAAGCCGAGGATGCCATCAAGGCGCTTGAAGACGAGAGAAGCAAGCATCATGATGAGACTAATACTATGCATCAATGGAATCACGCCTTATTGCTGGAAAGAGATGCCTCAAACAAGAAGGTGATTGAGCTATCGGCCAAACTATAGAGTGGAAAAAATGAGAAGAATGACACTCTCCAACAAGCTCAAGATTACTGTGAAGAGCTGCTCACTGCTCGAGATGAAAGAGACAAGGCAATCGAATGTTCTAGAGGCATGGACACGCTCGTCAAGAAGGAAGTTGAGGCCATAGAAAAGCAGATGATGGAGAAGTTCGAGCAAAGCTCAACAACTACAATGCCAACATACTTAAAGTTCGCAACTTAAAATGGTTCAATCGTGATTGTTCGACAACCAATTTTCTATCGAGTTAGAAAATCGTTGAAAAACTTATAATAAAATTAACCGCAAGCGCACGACGTACAATTGTTTGTACGTTGGGAGTATGGGTCGATCCATAGGGAATTGTTAGATTGTAAATCTTCATTCAATCAAATTAACCAAAGTTAAAAGTATGATTAGCTAAAAATGTAGAAAACTAACAAAAGAAAATTGATAAAAATATGAGAGTGTTAAGACAATGTAGAGGTAATTTCCCTTCTCTAGATCATATAAATCAACAAAATAAAGCTATGATATCTCTTTTGGTCATCAGTGAAATTAGTTGATGTGCTTATCATAGGTATGGTATATTTGTGCTATTAGTTAGCTCAATATATATCATCAAACTATAATACAACCACTAATACACATTTAACTCTCATGAAATATAACAATAAATTTGAAAGCAAAATCTATTTTAAGCATGACCTATTAACTATTGTATAGAAATATAATCCATCAAATTTTAATTTCAACATTCACTTCTTTGCCATAATCATATTTAGATTAAGAGACAATCTGTGTTTTGTTTGTTTAAGCATAACTTATTTGTTTTGAATAACATAGACTATCAAATTCAAAGCTAAACAACATTATTAAACCACTTCAAATGTTTTTATTAAGCACAAAAAGTGAACATAAATGGTCAAAATGTTGAAGCTACATGACTAGAGAGCTTCATTACCCCTAAATTGAAGGGGTTTAGCTCTCATATTTGTTATAATGTCAACAATTGTAGTATGCAACATGAAAGAAAAAGAAAAAGAAAAAGAAAAAAAGAGAAAGGTAAAGAATAGCTATTCTATTTGCATGAAAAATAAATCTATACTAATAATAAGAAAGGAAAAGAATATGTAATTAAAAGGAAACTATAATTAACATTGCATCAAAAACGGAAAAATACATAAGGTAAAAATGGCTAAGTAGCCATGAAAAGGGAAAGAAAGCTTTCTTTTATTTTTAATCTAAGCTAAAACTAACTAAGAGAAAGAGAGGTTACATGAAGCATAAGGGGTATTATACATGTATGAAACCCTAATCCACATTTTTTGGTGAATGCCCAAAATACCCTCTTAGGAAGTGTGGATGGCAAGTAATCATTAGCATCAAATATTCATCACTTAGATGTGCATGAATCTATTGCATGTGTACTCTAATTTGTACATGAAGATATGTGGGTAGGTGGGGTCCTCCATGATCCATGAAATGATTCATTTCCATCTACATTCCTTTGTATTCACTCTTGTGCATGCATATATCTTCACGAAGCCACTTGTATTTGAATTTAAATTCCTACAAAATAACATAGAATATTTCAATTAAATTTTAGAAAATTAATATATGCAAAAAATGAACATTTTTCCCCTGATAAAGATGAATATGCGACGATTTGAAATAATTTGAATTTTGGTTTAGACAACTTAAAATACCCAATAAGTTCATTTATTTAATTTAAATAGACTAAATATGGTGGTAAAAATATGTACATTTACGTGCACATTAAATACCCCTACACTTATCTTTTAATTCGTCCTCGAATAAAGGAAAAAAAACTAAGATAAATCTGTTTTCGTAGGGAGTACGATTGCATTGAGCATATACAACAAGCCGTTAAACCTCTGGGTGTCCCCAATACAACGAGTGTTGTCTCATAAGGGTTTTCAGCAGGTACAAGCCATAAAATCTGAATACAAAGTAAAAATAATTACAAAATGGAAGACTTATTTACAAAATATGGATGAAAGTTTTTGAAAACATTTACAATGAAGAATTTACTTTTAAATTAACACGAATAAGCTAAATATAGATTTTAGTTATTATCTTGAAAATTTAATTCATTTGCTAGTCAAAATTTTTAACAAAAATCAAGTTATCATAGCAAATAGACTATAGTTTAATTAGTTGTTTCAGTTGATAATATAGTGTAACTACAAAATAGATCCTTGTTGATTATCAAAGTTTTTCGAAGTGGTATTTTCATTTCTTTTCAATAGTAAGTCAAATAAGTAAAAATAGTGCTAGAATTTCAATCGCTTACTCTCTTTTTTTTAAATTCTTTTATTGATATTAACAATGCTTACATATGCCTAACTCAGAAAACTGAGGCTGGATATATTACATATGCACTGCCTTGCGGACTTATGTGAGGGGAATACAGAGCGTGGTGAGTGAACAAACGAGTGTGAATATCTATCGACTGTAGGCGTTAGTAATAAAAGAATTTTTTTATATACATATATCTAACTCAGATAAACTGATGCCGGATATACCGATCTTGCACTGCCTTTCTGACTTAGGTGAGAAGGGTAAAGAGTATGGCGAGTGAACACACAAGTATGAACACATGATTCTAGGTGTTAATAAAAAATACATATATATACATATATACAAATATTTTTTGTTTTTGTTTGTTGGTTTGTTTTTTTGTAAAGAGAGTTTTGTAAAATCATCTTAGCACCATTTAACTTAGAAGACAAAAAAATGTTATATCCTTTTATTTAAATCCACCACTTTTTTAACAAAAAATTTTCAATTAGGATTTACTTCATAATCATCACATATGAATCTTCTTATATACTCGTTAAATCATCTTATTTGTAATCAGACTTTATTTTATTATTGTTGAGACAAATAAATTTTCAAAATTTTCAATTTAATAACAAAAATCTTATGCTTATCCTATAGTGTTTCTTTAAAAATAAATCAAATTGCTTAAAAAAATTTGAGATTTTTTTTGTTTTTTCCCTAATTTTTTTAGTTTTTTCTTTAGTTTTGGAAAGAGAATGCAAAAATAGACCTTGAAAAATTGAAATGAAAATGATGAGACTCTCTCCACACTTGATTTGTCGTGTCCCACAGTTAACCCAAGTGAAAGGAGAAAAATAAAATAAAATGATGACCTATATTTACATGAAAATGAAAAGATTATTATTCACAAGAGTTCAGAAAGATGACCTATATTTACATGAAAATGAAAAGATTATTATTCACAAGAGTTCAGAAAGTATATCATCAAAAAGCAAATGAAACAGACTTCTAAAGGCCGATTCATTTATCTCGTCAAGCATGCGAGATACAGCTTAATCTCAGAAAACCAAATCGTAAAAGATTTCGAAGTTGAATGTTGATTTGGAAAAACAAATGTCGTTTTATTAAAAATCAAACGAGTTGTTTTATTTTCAATGATTTTCGGGGTTGATAAAACAATTGGTTGAAATTCAAGTTCATTTTCACCAAATTTAGTTTCTAGCTTATAAACTACAAATTCTTGAAAATTATTGATTTCAAAATCGAAAGGGTGATTTAAATCTTCCCCTTCAAAATTCAACAACTTGTCATCGAAAAGTCCAAAGAAATTATGTTCATTAAATTCGTCTTCCTTTATTGGATTATCAACAACTTCATTGCATATATCAATTTCAAAATCCAAAGTTGTTGTATTCAAATTTTCAAAATTGGAGAAAGGAAGATCGAATTTTAGATCGAGTTTCTTACCCTCAAAAGAATCGAAATCTAATTCAATTACCGTTTTTTCAACAACTTCATTAAGATTGTCGTTTTCAATTTCAAAAATTGTTATTTGAAAATCATCAATTTTGGTAAAAGATGGATTATCGTTTGACTAGTCATACGTTGGGATTTGATTCTTTTTTTCATGTTGTTTCATATATGTTTCAAACAACAAATCTATGTGATTATTGTAGATTGCGTCCATTTGTTCAACAAAATCTAATTTATAATTACGAACTTGAGAATTTTCGATCTGGAATTTTTTAGAACAAAAAATTTCACTCGTATCGTAGCCGAGATTATTACCATTGCCAAAATTATTTGAAAAGTGGATCACATTTAAATTTTGATTTTGAAATTCATTTGGGAGTTCAAAATTGAATTGGCATGGGTTATACTTGAAATCGTTTGCATTTTGAAGAGAATTCAAATTTTGGTTACTTTGAAAATTTTGACTCGAGTTATCACAAAAATAAGAATTACACAAATCATTTATTATTTGATTTTGTTGTGGAGAGATTTCAAGTAAAGATGAAATGTTATTTTCAAGAGTCGAGGGCTGACCGTCACTTTTAAAACTTTGTTGTACAAAATTTGAATTATTTATAGTATAGTTGCCGTTAAAATATCCATGCGAATTTGGAGTGAATTATATGGATTGTATTGATTTTCATAACTATCGTAAAATTCGTGTGAATATGGAAATTCGAACATTTTCCAGAATGTTTTTTTTTGTTTTTATAAAAGAAAACTATTTACCAAAACGAATTTATTTTTCAAAAGGAAAACATGATTTTTTTTCGTTTTAGGAATTTCATTTTTTTTGAAAAGATTTTTTTATTTTTTGGATTTTTGATTTTCTAAAAAAAAAACTTAGTAATTTTTTTTGGAGTTCTGTTTTTGACAAAAAAATTTCATAAGGAAAGGATTTAAAAATTTCAAGTAAAAAGGAATATTTACAATTTATTTTTTTTAGTTTTGGATTTTGAATTTTTTTTAATCTATGCATGAACAAATGCAACTAAATGAATGTAAGGTTTTTATTACAAATGATTTATCTTAACCCAAAATTGTATGATCACACTTTGTCTTAAATCAACAAGATAGTTCTCAGCCAGGTAACAGACATGATTTATCGGTGCACCACAAATCATTGTAGCAATCCAGTCGAAAGTTTAAGTGCCTTCAGAGAAATAATTCAGTATAATATTTATGAATCACCATAATATTTATAACTGATTATTGCTCTACCATAGCCTAGACACCGAGAAATTAAATTATTCAAAGAAGACAAATTGTAAATATAAAATTAAGAGCTATCGTTATTATTAATCAAAATTCTAAAATGAAATGCAAAGCATAAATTAAACGTTTATTAACAATGCAACTACGTATGGATTTTTGTTTTTGTTTTCTGAATTTTTTTTAAACGCAAGGAAACTACAATGCAAGACAAATAAAAATAAGGGGATTTTCACTTCAAGGGCTTATTTATGCAGGATAATAAATTTTAAGGACACTACTTTTGAAAAATTAGTTTTAAGGACATTTTACAGAAAAAAGATAAAAGAATTTATCATTTTCAGTTATACAGAAATAATGATAAAATGATTTATCATTTTCCTATATAACTTAAAAAGATAAATGAATTTATCATTATGTTGTACATTGTCCTTAAAACTAATTATTCAGAAGTATTGTCCTTAAAATTTATTACCCTGCAAATAAAAGCCCTTCAACCTAATTTCCACTAAAAATAACATATAGAGGTTAAAGCAGCAGAATTATTTTAAGCAAACAAGCAATTTATTTGGCAAGCAAAGTAAAGCAAGCAACTTCTTCTATCTGCTTTGACAATCTGAAAATAAAAACAAGATGTATATACTTTTTTTAATCTGTTTTTTTTTTTTTACAAAGGAGAATCAAACAAAAACAGTAAAACTAAAACAAATAAAACAAAATAAAAATTAATTTTTTATATATCAAAGGAAGAAAATCAAGGCAAATGAAAAACTAAAACCTTTTCTTTTCTTTTTGGATTTAAACTAAAACAAACTTGAAACAATTCAACTTCACCCAAGTCGCATTTTTCTCTCTCTTTTAAATGAAAGTTCAAACAAAATACACACTCACTCAACCGCTAAAAAAAATTGATCGAAACTAAATCTCTCAACCCAACCCGTATAACCCAAACCTAAAGCCCATTGTCCTCTTTAATCTGAACCCGCAGTTCAAAAATAAAATAAAAAACACATCAATTACCAGCTAAATAGAAGGCGTAATTCTCGATTCAAACACAAAAAAGAAAAATCGAAGTCGAATTTGCAATTCAAATTTGAGTATCGAAGGCGAAGGTAGGTTTTGGAGTTGGTAGCAGTTCATTTGAATGGGTGGGCGGGTTGTTGGTCGTGATCAATTTCAGTGGTGATGAGTGCGACTGGTTTGGGAAGAAGTGGTCGCGAAGTTCAAGGCTGTGAGTTGAATTGCTGGCGATTGTTTTAATTTTGGCAATTGTTGGGTTGTTTCGATTCGTGGTGGTCGCGAGTTAAGGATTAAGGAAGGTACTGCTTCGTGTCTTTGCTATGGCTTTGCTTCTGTTTGATCGTCACCACTATTCTTTCAAGTCCGCCCTTTTTTTGGGAAATCAAATTCAGTTCACACAAATTCAAGTATGAAATCGCAAAATCAAATCACGCTGTTCGAGAGTTGCTCGAGGAATAAGGAGGGTTAGTTGATGGTACTCGTCCATCGGGTCGATGAGGTTATGGTGGGTTTTGGTTGCGCAAGTTTTGGCGGTTAAGACAGATGCAAGGGGGAGTTGAATGGCAGGGGAGTTTGATGTTCAGGTTGCGGGTCCGAGCAAATTAGGGCTAGGGCGATTTGTATGATGGTGAAGTAGCTGCCGTTGGTAGGGGATTTCAGGCGACTGATGAGTGGGAGGATGCCGAAGTGGATTGTAACAGTTTGTAGCTCAGAGGAATTGTTGTTGAGGTGATATTTGCAGTTCTTTTTTTCCTTTTGGTGAATGTGGCAGACAGAGGGATGGTCAAAAGTGCAGTGGAGTGGCTTGTATGTAAGTGGTTTGTTAGAAGTTTCACTGATGTTGTTGAAGTGCAGTAATGTAAGGAAGAGGCAGTGAGAAGTTAGGTGGTGGCACTGGTTAGTGAATGATGAATGATGAAGGGGTAATGAGTTTGTTTGTAGTTGTTAGGTCGAGAATGAACGGGCTGTAGAGAAAGTTTGTGGCAATGTTATGAAATTTTATGGGCACTGTCGTGTGAATGGTTTGAGCAGTGAATGTGAAGTGGTCAGGTCAGATGTAGTTCGCGTCGTCGTTCGAGTGAAGTGCGGCGATGGTTTTGATGTTGTATTGGTAATAGCAGTAGTCCATGGTGATAGTTTGTGGATATGGTATGAATGAGTTACGGCAGTGATATTGGAAGGTGATATGAAACAGGGTAGTGCACTAGTTGGTGAGATGAAATGATGTTTCAATGGTTAGAGGAATATGTAGAGGGTAAATGTAGATCATGCTATGGAGGTTGGTCTATGGGAAGAGGTGATGAAGCAGTTAATAGATGAAGCAGATGTACCATGTGTTGTTTTGTTTTGTTAGAGGAGTTGAAGTCGGAGATGCTTACGGCAGGTGATGGTGGTGATAGCAGGAATGTGGCAGAAACATCTGTGCAGATAATGGTAATGACAAGAATTGGTAGTGTGATGTTGTGGTTGAAGAAGTGGTGACAAGGGGAAGTTTGTTGTGATGAATTGAAGTGATGGGGATATTGACGTCTCTGGTGATGTTTGTAAGTGAGGGAACTGAAGTTTGTAGAAGTGGGTTTGTAGAATAAAGTTGTTGGCAGTGCACTTGAATGTAGTTGTGACGGTGCACAGTAGGGTTGTTGTGGTAATGGTTACCGTTACCATTTCACAAATACCGTTACCGTACCGTTTTTACTGGTAAATGAAAATAGCTTACCGTTACCGTTACCGATAGGCTGTTATACCGAAGACTGGTATGCCGATAATCTGGTAACCGTTACACTAGTAATGGTAAATTACCGTTTTCCTAAAAAAGGTTAGTAACATAACACGTATTCATACCATAACGGTGCTTTCATTATACAAATTATAGTGTTGCTTAATAAAAGACATAAATGAGAAAGAAGTTAAGTGTATTTAACATTATTTCACCTGATTTCAACATAACACGTATTTAACTATTGTTTAGTAATATAAGCCATTAAATTTTAATTTCAACAATTACTTCTTTGCGATAATCCTATTTAGATGAAAAGACAATTTGTGTTTCGTTTGTTTAAGCATAGCCTATTTGTTATGAACAACATAGACTATCAAATTCAAAGCTAAACAGCATCATTAAACCACTTCAAATGTTTTCATTAAGCACAAAAAGAGAACATAAATGATTAAAATGTTGAAGCTACATGATTAGAGAGCTTCATTACCCCTAAAATGAAGGGTTTAACCTCCCATATTTGTTATCATATCAACAATAGCATGCAACATGAAAGAAAAAGAAAAGGAAAAGGATTATGTTGGGCATGGATTGGTTAGATGGATACGATGCAAGAATATTTTGTCGGGATAGAGAAATATCATTGAGACACCCCAACAGTCATAACCGAATTACACACTCGGTGGAGAAGTCAGATTCGAGTGCTTGTTCTTTTTTGAATGCAATGGAAGCGGAAGAAGAATTAGATCGAGTGTTGGTAGCAAAAGAGTGTGCATATGTTTTTGAGCCAGTGTCAGGGCTACCGCCAAAGCGAGCTATCAAGTTTCGGATAGATGTTGTGCCAAGGGCAGAACCTGTAAGTAGACCGCCTAGCTGGATGACACCTACTGATATGAGAGAGCTGAAGGTGCAGCTTATGGACTTGGAAGGGAAGAACTTTATTAGACCATGCAGTTCTCCTTGGAGAATAACTGTGATATTCGTGAAGAAGCCGGATGGATCTCTAAGATTGTGTATTAACTACCACAAATTGAACGAAAGGACGATCAACAATAAGTATCATTTTTCGAGAATTGATGATTTATTCGATCAGTTGGATGGAGCCAAAGTGTTCTCCCAGCTGGATTTGACAACAGGGTTCCATCAACTAAGAGTGGTGGAGGACAGTATTCCATTAACAGCGTTCAGGACCAGATATGAGTCACATGAGTGGTTAGTGATGCCATTCGGGTTAACAAATACGCCATTTTTCTTCGTGTATTTGATGAACCGGGTTTTCCGAGAGCACTTGGATAGGTTCGTATTGGTATTCATAGATGACATCTTAATATACTCTAAGGATGAAAGAGAGCATGAACTTCATCTTAGAGTGGTGTTTGATACACTGAGGTAGCATCAACTGAAAGCAAAGTTTTTCAAAGTGTCATTTTTGAAAGAAAGAAGTAAATCTCTTGGTTACGTGGATTCAGTGAAGGGTTTTTCAGTTGATCTGTATAAGATCGAAGCTGCAAACAACTGGAAAAGACTAGAGACGGTGACCGAGATTAGAAGTTTCCTTGGACATGCTGGTTACTACCGGAGGTTTATTAAGGATTTCTCGTGGATAGCAGCACCTTTGATTAGGCAGACCAGGACCAGAAAAGATGTGAAGTTTACTTGGTCTGGCAAATGTGAGGAAGCGTTCCTTAAATTAAAACATTTATTGACCAATGCACCTGTGTTAGTAGTTCCAAATGGGAATCAAGGATTAGTAGTGTATACCGATGCATGTGGAACTGGATATGGAGTTGTGCTGATGCGAAAGGGTAAGGTCATTGCCTACGCTTCTCAACAGGTTAGACTGTTGAAGTGAGATACTCTATTCATGATTAGAGTTGGCAACGGTAATCTTCGCGTTGAAAATATGGAGACACTATCTCTTGGGAGAGAGAATCGAGTTATATACTGATCACAAGTCTCCTTAAGTTACCTATTCTCTCGGAAGGAGTTAAATATGAGACAACAGAGGTGGCTGGAGTTTTTAGCAGCTTATGGCTTTGGTATAGAGCACATGCCGGAAAAGGTAACAAGGTTGTGGATGCACTTGGCAGGAAACATCGGAATGTGGTGCTAACCATGTTGGCCGAATGGGTGGATCTTAAGGCATTGACTACGTGCAATGTGTAGTTAAGATCTACTACTAGTTCTAGTCAGAGTACTGCCAACTTGTCCTGCTTGGAAGTTCAATCGAGATTGATCAAAAGGATTGCATATAAGCAGAAAGGTGACCCAGTATTAGCTAAGAAGATTAGAAGACTAAAGGCCGGAATCGATATTGATGATCTGAAGGGTTTTAGTCTTGATCAGAGAGGGTGTTATGAAAGAAGCGACGATTGTGTGACTTGAATGTATAAAATCTAAGAAGGATGTCCTTAGAGAATGTTATCGATCAAAATTTATGACTAATCCTGGAGGGACCAAGATGTATCAGGATAAGAAGAGGAGTTTCTACTAGGAAGTATGACGAGGTATGCTAGCTTATGGGTAAAGCAATGTATGAACTGTCAACAACTAAAGGTCGAACATCAATAACCGTGTGGGTTGTTTCAACCTTTGGAGACACCAGTTTGGAAATGGGATTCGATATCCATGGATTGTATAGACGGGTTGCCAAAGTCGAACCGGTAAAATGAAAGTATATGGGTCGTAGTGGACAGATCAACCAAGAGTGCCCATTTCATTCCAGTCAAATCAACCAGGACAACACATGTCCTGGCTAATTATTTATAAAGAACATAGTTAGACTATATGGGATTCCTAGTAGCATAGTCAGTGACAGAGATGCCTTGTTCACTAGCAAATTCTGGAAAAGTCTACAAGGAATGTTGGGAACTGAGCTTAAGAAGAGTACTGCTTATCATCCACAAATAGATGGGAAGATAGAGAGAGTCAACAAGGTACTCGAGGATCTATTAAGAGCTTGTGTGATATATTTTGGTGGGTCATTGGAAGACCATTTGAACTTGGTTGAATTTTCCTACAAGAATAGCTACTAGGCTAGTATTGGGATGACACCTTTCGAAGCTTTATATGGAAGGCCCTGCAAATACCTAGCATGTTGGTTAGTGATCGAAGAAAGATTTGTCTTTGGTCCAAATATGGTGAGAGAAGCAACAGAAAAGATGGAGTTGATCCGAGGTAGGATTACACAGGTAAGAGGCGTAAGGATCTAGAGTTATCGGTTAGAGATAGGGTTTTCATCAAAGTATCACCAATGAAGGGTGTGGTATGATTCGAAAAGTCAGGGAAACTAGCGCCGAGATATGTTGGTCCATTTCCAGTCATAGAGAGGATCGAAAAGCTTGCATATAGACTAGAGTTACCAAATAGTTTGGCAGGTGTACATAATGTGTTTCATGTATCTCATCTTCATAAGTATTACATGATCCATAGACTATTATCCCTCCGTTGCATTGGAAGACTTAGTAGAACCGGATCTGACTTTTGTTAGGCAACTAGTTCGGATTGTAGTGAGAGACGAGAAGAGGTTAAGAAACAAGACAATCAAGTTGGTAAAAGTTCAGTAGAGCGACAAGGAGAAGGACTGTACATAGAAAATAGAAGAAAGGATTAGGGTGACCTATCCTAAGCACTTATGAGGGTGCATTCAATATTTTTTATATTGACATTTTGCTGGTGGGATATACTAGCTTTATTGGCACGATTAATATGCTTATGTATAGTCCAACTGAATTTCGAGGACGAAATTCTTTAAGGGGGATATCCTGTAACACCCTTAATTTTTCTTTAACATTATTTAGGAGACCTGATTAGATTAATTAAATAGAATAATATGTGGCGTGAAAAGGAGATGAGATTTGATAATTAATTGGGCTAGGTCTCAAGTAATCAAATATAAGGTTGTTTTAACTTAAACATAAGTAGGAGGATTTATCAGAGGGACAAGATACGAATAAGCTTCATTTCCTAAACATAAACCCTTCCACCCTCGTATCCTCATTCATTTTTACGTCCATACAAAACAAAAAAAGGTAGGCCATTGCTAAATCTTTTAAAGGAAGAAAAGTTAGTGAATCAAATTAAAGCTAAGGGGAATTAAATCAACAACTCAAATCTCAACTCATTTTCTCAAAACAAGGTGAATAATAACATCCATCTCATTCATATGTGTTAAATTTTAGATTTTTGATGTATTCCACATTGTTTGATGATGATATAGTTGATTTTAGCATTGTTTACATGAATGGTGATTTATTAGAATTTTTTTGAAATTATTATGATAGGTTTCAAAAACCTTAGCGAATGACCCTCAAACACTTAATTTTTGGATATGTTGTGTAATAGGTAATTTTGAAGATGGGTTTTAGTTTCATAATTTTCAGAATTAATAGGAATATTTTTTGAATTTCCTAAGGTGAAAAGAGCATTTATTTCATGTTTTAATTATTAAAAATAATAAATAATGAATTTTGCCTCATAATTTTTATATAGTAAAGAAAATGTTATTTCAAATTTTTGGGATTTTTCCCATGCGTTTTCAATTTATTATGAATTTTCTAAACTAGAATGGCTTAATAATTATATTAAAGTATTAATACAATATAATGATTTGAAAATAATTTTGGAAATTATGAAATCTGATTATAGGAGCTTTTCTGTAAAGAATTTGATAAACTATATCTCTATTCAATAGGAATTTGACAAACAATAAGAGTTGGTGAAAAAAATATAATTTATTTAGCAAAATATCAGTTTTTACATTAATTACGAGTCTGCCACTATACCCCTTTGCCACCTTTGCTTTCGTATTTCTATGGTAGCCATTTGCTTTTGTTTTGCTATAGTAGACATTTGCTTTCGTATAGCTACGGTACCAAATTGCTTTCATATTGCTACAGTAGCCATTGCTATCATATTGCTATAGCACCATGCTTTCGTAGCCATGCTACCGTAGCTTTAACTTTCGAAACCATGCTATAGTGCCAATGCTTTCGTAGCCATGCTTTGGTAACTTTAACTTTCGAAGCATATTATAGTGCCAAATGCTTTCGTGGTCATGCTACCATAACTTTAGTTTTCGAAGCCATGTTACAATGCCAATGCTTTCATATCCATGCTGGAGTATCAATGCTTTCGAAGTCATGCTACAATGCCAATGCTTTTCATAGCCATGCTATGTTAAATTTAGCTTTCAATGTCATGCAACAATGCTAATGCTTTTGTAACCACGCAACGGGGCTAACGCTTTTAAAGCCATGCTACAATGCCATTGCTTTTGTAGCCAAACTACAGTAACTTTAGCTTTCGAACCCATACTATAGTGCCAATGCTTTCATAGCCATGCTAAAGTGTCAAAGCGTCATAGCCATGCTATAATACCATGCTTTCGAAGCCATGCTACAGTAACTTTAGCTTTCATAGCCATCCTACAATAACATCAATATGTCTTTGAACGTGGCTTACGTATGGAATTATATGATGAATATGAAATGCTATTTGTAATGAAATGAGAAATTTATTTTAAATTGAGTTCAATTTTTTATTATTCATGTTTCTCTGGTATATCAATGTATCTAACATAAGTGCATTTGGCCACCGAAAATTAACAACCTTTGATGACTGCAGCATCCAAAGCAGTTAGTTTTGAGCCTCTAAATGGGGATGTTACGGTGACTGTGACCACTTCAACAACGGTGCTAAGTATCTCCACTAGCAAACTCCAGGGCCTTGTAAGTAAATGATAGGTGCTCTACAAGATGACGGGACTTGTGAGCTTTAGGGAGCTCAGACTGATGATGTTGTTGTTACTGGGTCCTTCAACCTCTACGGGGTCCCACTATAAGTACACTTGAGCATGAGCTTGTCTTAGCCAAAGAGGTTAACATGGAGAAGATAGAGACCTTTCCTCCTATCATGTCCATAGCTCTGCCCTGTCAAACTATCTTTGCTCCTGTCATTCTTCCTCCACTCAGAAGTACCCAGAGCATGCCTGTCGGATCATCGCAAAGCACTCCGTCTAAGGGTTCACGAAGAGGCATGAGGAAGCTTGATCAAGTTACAACCCCTTTTGGTGAGGAAAAGAGGAAAAAAAATCTAAGAAGTAGAAGCACAAAATGTGATCGTCATTTTGTCTGCTTTGGTTGAACATTTAGGCACTTTCTAGCTTTCTGGATTTTTGTTTCGGCCAGTATTGTGCGGTTTCAACCTCCACTTTTGCTTTCCGACTAGGCATAAATAAAACTCATACTTTTTTCTTCCATATCTTATTTTGACTGTAAATAATAAATACTTTTGTTTTGCCAAATCTTTATGTATATGTGTCCAATTCTTAAGAAATACGCTTTCCATTATGTCTACTCGTGATCCTCTCTTTTCGTGGTCATTATCAGACTATGTCATTAGTCCGTTCCATGATTTGTCAGCTTTTTATCGCAAGGTAATTGTTGAAGTACTAAGCTTTGGGCATTGATTAGGATAAACCGTTTAGTATAATAGTTCAGGTATCCTTTTCTAGGATAATGACATCCAATCGGGTTAAACTCTAGGCACTGGTTTGAGCTAACCACCAATACTAGACTTGTGTTCATAGTCATTGAGCCATGACCGATGTCTATGAAAATAAGTACTGATGTATTAGTGGGTGATGTTAAAAATAGTCAAAGTTTAGACATCGGTTTATAGCTGATGTCCACACATACATCCGAAATCAGTTTTAAACCAATTGGCATTGTAAATACACATCGGTAATTCTATCAGACATGATGTTATTGGATATCATATACAACGTTTGATATAATTCATTTGGTGTATATGAATTTTATAATTGTAACTTACGATCACTAGTACAGAAACCGTCCAAAATGACATTTTACAAAAGACATTCATCATGCATAAAATTTTACAAGAGGCATTCATCATGCAGAAAATTTTATAATTTTATTCCCCAAATGTCGCATTTTACAAGAGACATTCATTATGCAAAAAATTTCTATTTTGATCATCATAGTTGATCACTGGAAATGAAGTACATATAAGGTAAATGAATTCTAATATCATACCAGTGAATTTTACGCTCCCTGTCCAATCCAAGGAATCTAATAATGTAACGTTGCACATAATTTTCAAGATCTCAGCAAGCTTCCATAAATGATCATCAAATAATTCAACAATATCATCAACAACCTAAGTTGATTCATAAACAAAAGGAGGATTGCTTATGCAAATACTTGCTCCAAGTTAACTCCCAGATTTTCATCCAACTTATCATTGTAAATAACTATACGTGAGGCACCATGGGATGATACAATTTTTGCAATCCACCATGAAAACGTGGGCCCTCCTCTCTGGCTAAATACCTTCGGTGCTTACCCTTTCTTAAACTTCGTTAAATTGATGGTTTATCCGAATAAGCATTTAACAAATATAAACCCATAATTTTGTGCAGATGTAAAACTCAGATCAGCCTTAAGTTTCAAATAACATGACATGAAAAGATTAAACAATTGCTAAAAGTATCATATACATATTATAGGCATCCACAACAGCGAAGTTATATGAACAAATAATTTATCTTAACAGAAAAGCTTCAGTTATTGGGTTTAATAGCACTAAGAGGATCATTCAGGGACAAATCATCATGTTTAAAATATAAATTACCGATTTTAATCTACTGTGAATGAATTTCTGAAGTGATGTCCAAATTCTGGTAAATCAATAAATAAAAATTTCAAGTATCGAAACCCTACTTCAATCTGATTTACGCTTAAAAACGCAATCAAACTCTACGATGAATGAAACCAGCTGCCGTTGCTCTGACCTACAGCCATGCCTGCATGAACCACGACCGCACCAGCCATAGTCGCGATCACCAACCAATGAGCCACCATCCACGAGCTCGCCTTCGGATCTCTTGAGGAGGACACGACCAGAAGTTGAATCATGACTTGATTTAAGCAAGTACTTATTTTAGGGCTTTGGAAGTTTTGGGGATCAAGGATTCCTATACTCTAGAAAACGAACGAGAGGATAGTTGAATCATTATTTAATTTAGACTGTAGGCATTATTTCATAGCATATTAAATTGGGATTTAGGGTTAAATACTGAAAAGTGAAGGTGGGACTGTTGAAATATGAATTTGGGATTTATGATTACATGAGTAGTGGAAATAAAGGGAAGTAATTTTGAAGTGGCAAAAGATGGTTGGTGGGTTGCTATGCATGCTGATTTTGAGAAGTGGATGGCAAGATGGAGATGCATGGAAGCTTATGGATTGGAGGAAGCTAATCTTGAAACGTGGATCATGAGATTCAAATGCGAGCTTGTGATGTGATGTGACAGAAGCGGGTTTGGGGACTGCTAATAATGCGGATTATGGGATAGATGATGGATGTGCATGTGATTGTGAGATTGTGCATTTAAAAAACGAAAAATGTATTTGGTTTATAGAGAACTTGAACTTACTCCAAACCATTACCGCAGTGCAGTTAGCTTTATGGATGAGTGGAAAATTGTCGATTCCATTTAGTTGTGTAAGAGAAATGGAGCGACTGAGATAGAATTAGAGTACTTACTCTGACCAGTGAATTGATAGAATCGACGGCTTTCCTTAAGGATGAGAGTCAATTATCGGCCTTCAAATCGGGTGTGTATAAGGGGATAGGGATTGTTGGGCCAGTTTTTAGTGTTAGAATACGTATAAGTTAAATTTTGGAGGGAAGTTAGCTAGTGGTTGAAATTTTGGTTAAGCATTTTCGGAGGGATTTCAATTTAGGCGTATTCTGCATTTCCTATCAAAATATTTACACTTAGTTTTTTCATACTTTTCTACAAATTTAGAATGTACATTTTAACGTCGCCTTGAAAATCAACTTGATGTGTGTGCTTTATACAACGTCGATAATAAAAAGAACGATGTTATAAATATTTTTAACATCATGCATTTTTCTACCTGATGTAAATGATGCGATGTCTATGAATACAGTTCTAATAGCGCACTCAAGATCGTAGTTTACAGAACCTCATCCAAGACGTTTATTTTCAGCCATGTCTAAATCTGGGAGTAGTTAAGATCCCACCTTACATCGGACATGGATATTTTGTCTTGCCTACTATGGGGAAGGTATTAGTGATTGGATGCTCCTGTCATATCCATTTTAAATTATAATCCTACCCTTACACCAATGGCAAGAGTTAGCTAATGAATGGTCAACTCATGTCCATTCTGGCTTTATACTCATGCCCCCATTGCAAAGGGAAGAGTTAGCGGATGGACGGTCAAATCACGTCCACTTATGTACACTCCTATCCTTAATCCTAGTACGAGAGTTGAGTGATGAACTGTCAAATCACGTTCCTCCTCAGGTTTATACTCCGAACCCCAATTTAAGGACAAGAGTTAATGGGTAAACAGTCAGATCACATTCTTTTTTATTTTTACTCCTGCTCCCATACCAAGGGTGATAGTTAGCTTATGAACGATTGTGTTATGTCCGTTTTGAGTTTATACTCCCGCCCCATATCAAGGGCGAGAGTTAACTAGTAGCGTTCCCTGGACAGAGCGATTAAACTTTAAGGGTCCAATCATGGACCATGGAAGTTTGGTTGACAACTATCTCCAGGTACCTACACACCTACATTGCACATATGCAGATTCATTCGAGTTGGTCATATTTCGTAGCTCTTAAGAAATATAAAGACTGATCCAGAAAGCCATTTATTGAAAATGGGAAATGATAGATTATGTCTTATTACATGGCTTCATTCAATTATGTACAAATTTATTTCTAATTGAAATAGCATCTTTAATGCTTGCTATTCCACGCCCTCGGGAGTGAAATCCCATCAACCGTTGCAAGCTTGAAAATGCCATCTCCAAATCTATTGCGTACGGACCTTACGAAGTCGAGCACAAGTTTCCAAGGCATAGGAACATTCATTGAGAACCAAATCGCCAATCTCTAAGTTCTAACTCTTGACCTTGGCGTTGTAATATCGAGCGGCACGGTTTTGGTATGCAACTTCTCTTAAGTCAGCTTCGTCTCGCTTCTCATCGAGCATAGTGACTTCAACAGGATTTGCTTATTCATCTATGGGTTGCAATAAAGTAACCAATGGAAAAGTACTTGCAGTTCAACCAGAATCATAACCTCAGATCCGTAAGCTAGGGAAAATGAAAAATGGCCAGTCATTGATCTATGGGTCATTCCATAAGCCCAAATACAAGTGGAAGTATGTCGACTCACTTGCCCTTAGCCTTTTCCAATTGCTTCTTAAGAATGAACTCGATAATCTTGTTTACAACTTGAACCTGTCCATTTTACTGGGGGTGTACCATCGTAGAAAATCTCTTTTCTATGTGATATTGATGGTAGAAATCCTTAAACTCCGTGATGTCGAATTGGTTTTCGATGGTTTTCATTATCGGTAATGATCGCTTATGGAACTCCAAAACGACAGATAATATTTCAAACTACAAAGTTGATCACTTTCTGCATGTTAATTATGGCTAATGGCTTCACCTCAACCAATTTAGTGAAGTAATTAACTATGGCGATGGCGTACATTGTGGCACCTCTAGATATTTGTACTAGATTTATAATATCAATTCCCCAAACTACAAAATTCCAAGGACTGACCATTTGAGCAATCTTTGTCGATGGGGCTCTTAGGATCTTAGTAAACCTCTGCCACTTGTCACACTTTTCGGTGTAATCAGTTTGCGTCGCGGTTGACGGGTGGCCAGAAGTACCCATAACGGAAAATCTTCCATGCCAGGGTTTTCCCCCAATGTGGTCTGCATAAGTCGTTTTGTGCACTTCTCTTAAGATTTGTTTGGCCTCATCATAAGCGACACACTGAAGCATAGGGACAACCAAAGCCTTCCTGTAAAGTACTCCTTCCTGTATGATATATCTCGAAGCATAATGAATGAGTTTCCATCGCTCTTTCCTTCTATTGGGAAGGATTACTCTCTGCAAGTAGTCTTTTATTACAGTCATCCAAGACTCCTTTTCAAGTTCAACCACCAATATCCAATCAACATCCATCTGGTCGATGCTCGGAGCTAATAATATTTCCGCTGGGACCAAGCCCATAAGCGACGCATCTTCAGAACTGGCCAGCTTAGCCGGTGATTCAGCTTTTGCATTTTCCTCTTTAGGACTATGCATTATCATATAATATTCAATGTCACTAAGAGCTCAAGGATTTGGTTTAGATATGGGGTTAGCCTTGCTTCTTTTGCCTAAAACTCTTTCCGCACTTGACACACACTTGCCTGGAACCACATAATATATGCAAAGCTTTTATCTCTAGTTCCTTAGAAATCTTGAATCCTGCAATCAATGCTTCGTACATCACTTTATTGTTTGTTGTAGGAAAGTCAAGTCTTAGGGCATAATGGATTAAACATTCCTCAAGATTGACAAGTACGACTCCAACAGTACAAAAGTCAAGTCTCAGGGCATAATGGATTGAACATTCCCCGAGAGTGACAAGTACAACTCCAACGGTACAATGTTCATTTAATGCGCCATTCGTGTACATCTTCCACCAAGCATTTTGCACACCATTGCTCTCCGGAATATCATCGCGCGTATTGAACTCAGCTATAAAATTCGCCAAATCTTAACCCTAGATAGCCCTCCGATGGTGATAGGTTATATTGTATTGGCTCAATTCAATGTTCTAGTTCAACACCTTCCAGAAGCCTTAGGTTGTTGCAGGACTTGTCTCGCAAAGGTTGGTTTGAAAGAACTTTGATCAGATGAGCCTAAAAGTAGGGGTAGAGCTTCCTTGAAGTAATCTACAGGCATTATGCAAGCTTTTTTCAGCTTTAGGTGATTGCCTTCTGCTCTGGTCAATTATTTACTGGTGTAATCGACCGATCATGGGATGTGGGCTTCCTCAACAAGTGCGACGCGCAAAGTATGCACTTACACTGCTGGATACATAAACAAGTCCTTATCATCTACCAGTTTCGAGAGAATGAAAGGTCACTCCAAGTGATCCATTAGAGCCTGGAATGCATCCACACACTCCTGCATCCAAGTGATGTTTCTTTTTACCTTTGGAATTTTTCTCTCCCTAATTACATTAAAGAATGGGATGCATTTGTTGGTGGCTTTGGATAAGAATCGACTCAGGGTGACGACCTTCTCGTTCAAGCTCTAGACTTCCTTAACTATCTTCGGGGACTCTATATCCCTTAATGCCTTTATCTTTTCCAGATTGGCTTCAATCCCAAAGAAGTTCAGAATGAAGCCAAGAATTTCCCTGATACAACACCAAATGAGCATTTCAAAGGGTTGAGCTTCATCCTCTATTTTCGAAGAATGCTAAACATTTCCGCCAAATCGTCGATGTGGTTTCTTGAACGTCGTGACTTCACGGGCATGTCTTCCATATAGAATTTCATCGAGCATCCAATCTGATCTTTGAACATCCTATTTACCAGTGTTTGGTAAGTTGCTCTAACGTTCTTTAACCCAAATGGCATGACTAGATAACAATACAGTCCCAAATTGGTAATAAAACTGGTATATTCCTAGTCTGAGATGTGCATTAGAATCTGATTGTATCCAAAATAGGCATCCATGAATGAAAGCTATTCATGATTGGCGGTCGAATCCACCAACTGATCAATCCTTGGGAGCAGGAAGTTATCCTTTGGCCATGCCTTATTTAAATCAGAATACGCATATCTTCCACTTTCCATATAACTCTTTCACCAAGACTAGATTTGACACCCATTCGCATATAAGGTATCACGGATGAAGCCATTATCCTTTAGCTTATCAACCTCTTCCTTGAGTGCAGCGGATCTCTCTCCGGACCCAGGCTGCGTTGCTTTTGTTTCATAGGAATGCACTTAGGATTTACATTTAATGCATGGCTTGCTATCTCCGGTGAGATCCCACACATATCAGAGCGCATCCAAGCGAATACATCCAGGTTTGCCAGGAGAAAACAAACCAAATCCTTCATCATTCTGACACCAAGCTGTGATCTGACTTTCAAGATCCATGTTGGCTCATCCCGACTGTCTGGGACATTTTTTATCTCACCTTTTGGCAAGGCCGCGACACTAAGAAATTGACTGAGAATCAAAGACAGTTCATCCTGGAAAATGGTATACATAGATCCACTATGGATACTGGTAAATTTTGTCCGAGTCCGGATCGAGCTACAATTAACATGACAGGACAAGCAAAGCCATGAAAGCTAACATTCTAAATTTCAAGTCAATCGAAGTTCGTATGCTCAAGTTATGATCGATGCAACTCAAGTGATCGCCTTGTTCGTTTCCATGAAGCAACCAGAGAGAGACCTCCTTCGCATCAATCCTGTTCGAATCCATCAACTACGTATGGTTTTGTATAGATCAGTAATAAGTGAGTCCACTTCGTATCCATCCGGGTAGCTCTCTTCGTACCCATCAAAAATGCCTCTCTTCATATCCATCAAGCTCGTTCGCTTTCATATCCAACAATGTTCATTGTTTCGTATCGATTCCATTTCCACACACTTTGTATCGATCCTCCTATCCACACATTTCATATCGATCAGCCAATAATCGATATAAAGAATGCATGACAGATCGATACGAATGACGTCACCTTCCAACGATACGAAGCAGCCTACAATTATCGTTACTAAGCCCACAACAAATGCCAATACGAAGCAGCCTCTGAAGCATCGATACAAAAAGAGCTCTCCAGATCGATATGAGGAATAATTCTAGGTTGATACAAACAAAACACAATTCAAATGATAGAAACAGTCACTCGACATGAAAAGTAGATCGATCCAAGAAGTTAGTGCCATGTCAACTAGCAAGCACGTGCTCGGAAGCGATACGAATAGACTGATGCGAAGCGGATCGATGCGAATTCAGTAGCCAAATCAAGCTTGTGTCGATCATAAATCAAAATCTACAAGTTTAGATGCCACCAAATTTTCATAGGAGCTTGCGTACATTCTCCAGAACGTTCATGATCCATCTCGACTCGATTGGATGAAATATTGATCAATACGAAATTCGTTCTTAACGATCACGGATCGAATGCAAACGGTATGGGATTGATCATGTGGGCCCACCCATGTGAGAGAAGAGGTCTTTCAAGATCTGAGCGAGATATTTGCAACCTACGCCTACAAATAGCAGCCCAGGACCTACAGAAAAGGGATGTTTTGGCTCTTCTACATCCAGACTCTTCCGAAACCACTGTTGTATTCGACTTTTACTATTGTGACTCATTGTAATTAGTAAGTAAAAGTTAATAAAAGTCAACCATTTCATAGTGGACGTAGGCCATATGCCAAACCACTCTAAATTTGCATGTTTCTATACGTTTACTTGTTTATTAATTGGTGTGTTTTTTAGATCTTCCTCCTTTTCCATTTATATTCTTCATTTTATCTCTTCAAACACATCCAAAGAGCGTTGTGTCCAATTTTGGTACAAACACTTTGGTGCTTTCACTGAGAAAACCCAGCTTTTCTCCTGCTCATTGGATATACTATCGGTATCGAATTGCGTAAATCTGAGAAGAAGATCCATATTTCAAGTTCAAAGTTCTTCCATCCTATTCAGATTTTCATCATGTCTAGGAAAGAGCTTCGCTATCCATCATGGTTAACATTAGGACTACTTCTACTGCTGCCGATCCAGAAGGACGGGACAGATAGAACCCCGTACAACTGCTTCCTACCGATCAGAATACTGCCGGACCATCAAATCAGTAAGGCCTTATCACTAGGGAAGAGTTCCAACTACTAAAGCAAGAACTGACGTAGAGTCGATAGCAGCTTACTTAGCAACTGCATACCAATGTAGAATTGACCATTCAACTGAATCGTCAAAGACGAAGGAGATCCAGAAGGGATCAGGCTTCTTATTCATCGATCGAGAGTTTAGCCTCTTCTGACTACCACCATAGATCCACGCACCAACGATTGGATGGAAGTTATACACAAGCTACTAAACACTAGCACACCTTGAGCCTTGGGCAACCGAGGGTTAACCCGTAAACTAGCTGTAAGACTGGACCCTCCTCCCGGGGAGGTACTGTTCCTTATCATGTTATGGACAACCGCACAGCCACCACTACTACTGAATTGGGAGTTGATGCCTGAAATAAGACAGATCTGTACCATCTCCAACATGAATACACTCCTGAACCGTATGTCCTCGAGAACTTTGAACCAAGGAGGAGAGACATGGACAGTCGACCGCAACCGACCCATTCTCGCATTATGGAACCCGACCACAGCTTGGCTCAGCAGGCTCAAAATGTCTAGTGCCGAGCATTCCGACGATGATCCATGAAAGTCAGGGTCCCACCAACGACGATTGGGGAATCTCCCGAAGTCATACCCCTATAACTGATGATGTACTCTACACTGAACCACCTCAGCGATTCAGGATGCCAACTTTAACCTTTTATGAAGGTAGCTCTGATCCTAATCAACATATCTTGAAGTATGAATGGTTGATGAACGCTGCACGAGCCGATGACGCAGTTAAATGTTGAAGCTTCCTGATTTATCTAGGGGGCATAGCAACTATGTGATTTACTCATTTACCACCCCGATTTATCTTGTGTTTTGATCAGTTGGCAACAAAGTTTATTGATCAATTCTGCATGCATGTCACAAGGCCGAAGGATGTTAATACCTTGTCTAGTGTTACATAAGCTCCTAAAGAGACACTTAGACGCTATCTGAAGAGTTTTCACGCTGCATGCATCGAGATTAGTAATCCCAATGATAATTCAATTCTGATGGCACTAACTAAGGGGATCAATCCCGATTTCGAATTCGACAATTGGTTAGGCAGAAAACCTCCTACGTCATTGGACTGTTTTTATTGTAGGGTAGCCCAATTCTTGAGAAGGAAGGTTGCGAAACGGTTTAGGAAAAAGGATGGTGCATGGCCTAGCGTGGAAGGATTCAGAGCAATGTTGCTGTCAAACAAACCGGGGAGGGTTCCAAAAAAGTGCAATTGAACATATAGAATAAATAGAATCAATAGAAAGATATGGAAATCAAAACGGGAAAGAAGATCAGAATCATGGGCCACGACGTAGGGCTCCTATGTTTGACAATTATACTCCTTTGAATACGTTGCTGGAAAATGTGTATTCATAGACCTGTAATACTATTCAGCATAAGAAACATGCTCCGAAGCAATCATCAAAGAAACAGATTCAAACAAGGAAGTTTTGTAGATTCCACAAAAGCTATGGCCATAACACGAACGAGTGCTGTCATTTGAAGGATATCATTGAGAAGTTGATACATGAGAGAGAGTTGGAGCAGTTTGTGCGGGCGCCACAGTCAGGAGGTGCGGGCCAATCGAATCAGAGCCATATACCGAATCAGGCAAGACCGGATGAACTCGCTCGTACTGGCAGGAGGTTGGTGATAAATACTGTTAATGGTGGTCCTCGTCCAGCAGACCGAAGTTGGAAGGAAATAGAGTCATATGCCAGCTCTATCAGGTATGCGAGCATCGAATGTTGTCGTAGCTTGGAAGACGGGGCTCCAACCAAGCAATAGAAAACGATGACAGATGACATCATATTTCGAGACAGAGATGCCGACAGGGTCGAAGCCCCAACCATTGATCCACTTATCATATCAGCTTAAGTAGGTCCCGCTTGGATGAAGAGGATCTTAGTAGACAGTGGAAGTTTAGTAAACATATTGTTTAAGCGATCCTATGACCAGATGAAAATGAAAACCAAAGACATGAAGCCTTGTCAGTCTCGTATTCATGGCTTCAATGGGAGCGCAACAATACCCACTGGAGTGGTGAAACTGCCAGTGGAATTGAGGATTGGAAAACAATGGAGAGTCTGGATATTATAGTTTTTTGTGATAGATATATACTCGCCATATAATGCTTTCTTAGGCTAACCGGCCCTAGCTGAATTTAGGGCTGCCATTGTCCCTTGGAGTTTGACTTTAAAATTCCCTACCGACAATGGAGTTGGAGTCGTTCAGGAAGACCAGGCTGCTGGACGAGCCTGTTACAATGCTGATCCGCGAGAGGCACATCGAGAAGAAAAAGGAAAGGGCGTAGTGGAATCCCTTTACATTCGCTTTGTTGAGAATTGACACCTAACGCCTGGGCCTAAGCCTGGGCACCCCAATCGAATCCAAGGGATTTTGACCTGAGAGATACTGAAAGTAAAGACAGTCAAGCTTCCCCAGTCGAGCTGACGATCAATATTCCGATTGGCGATGATGATGATTCTAAAATGATAAAGATTGGATCTCAACTAAGCTAACAGATGCAAGAGGAATTGGTTGAATTTCTCCGAGCAAACCTCGACGTTTTTGCCTGGACACATTCTGATATGTGGGGAATCTCCCCGGACATCACAAGCCGCATATTGAATATTGACGCACAGCATGTCTCGGTCAAGAAAAAGAGGCGTGGTACGGATCCAGAGAGATCTGCCACCCTTAAAGAAGAGGTAGATAAGCTTAAATCGAACGGGTTTACTCGAGATTCATTATAGTCAGAATGGATGTCATATGCTATACTCCTCCGAAAGCCAAATGGGAAATGGAGAACATGTGTTAACTACTCAGATTTGAATAAAGCTTGCCCTAAAGACAGTTTTCCGCTTCCCCAAATCGATCAGCTCGTAGACTCAATAGCTGGACATTAGCTCTTATCCTTCATAGATGCGTACTCTGGCTATAATCAAATACCTATGTACTTTCCTGACCAGGAGCATACCAGCTTTGTAACCGATCTAGGACTTTACTGCTACAAAGTTATGCCTTTCGGACTCAAGAATGCTGGGGCAACTTACGAACGACCAGTTAATCGAATGTTCACTAACGAGATCGGAAAAACCATGGAGGTATGCATGGATGACTTGCTAGTGAATTCGCGATTCTCTGCTGATCATATCAAAGATCTGTAATCAATGTTTAACATCCTCCGAGAATATAGAATGAAGCTCAACCCATTGAAATGCCATTTTGGGGTCGCACCCAGAAAATTCCTTAGGTTTATCGTTAACGCTCGGGGAATCAAAGCTAATCCCGAAAAGATCTTGACAATAAGAAAACTTGAGACTCCAAGAACTACAAAGTAAGTCCAAAGCCTTAATGGGAAAGTAGCAGCACTGAACAGGTTCATCTCAAAATCCATTGACAAATGCATTCCCTTCTTTGATCTGATCAGAAAAGGGAAACAGAACTTAGAATGGACGGTGGAATGTGAGGGCACATTCTAAGCGCTGGTTCAACATCCCTCCACACCACCCATTCTGTCAAAGCCTATTGATCATGAGAGATTGTACATCTACTTGGTGGTGTTAGAAAACACAATCAGTGCTGCCCTAATCGAGAAGAAGACCGGATACAACGACCAATATATTACATTAACAAACGACTGAAAGAAGTAGAGAGAAATTATCCGAAGCTGGAATTGTTGGCTTATTATCTTGTCATCGCCTCAAGGAAGTTTTGTCTGTATTTCCAGGCTCATCCTATCACCGTTTACACCGACCAGCCGTTATGACAGGTCCTTACGCGACTTGAGACGTTTGATAGGTTACTCAAGTGGAATACCGAGCTAAGTTAGTTTGACATTACTTACACTCCAAGGCGAACCATTCAAGGACAATTTCTAGCTAGGGTTGTTATGGTAATGGTTACCATTACCATTTCACAAATACCATTAATGTACCATTTTTACTAGTAAGCTTAAATTACTTACCATTACCATTATCGATAGGCTGGTGTACCTAAAACTAGTATATCAATAATTTGGTAACCGTTGCACTGGTAACGGTAAATTACCGGTTGTCTAAAAAAAATCAATTAATTGACATGTTTTCACATTATAGTGCTGCTTCATTATACAACTTAGTGTTACTTAATAAAAGACATAAATGAGAAAGAAAAAAGTGTATTTAACATTACTTCACTCGATTACTGGCTAAGTTTAATCATTTGTTTGGTTCTAAATGTATGTAATAAAACATATTACGTGAATAAGTACGTGCTATAAATTGACTAGTGAAATTACAGTTATCGTTGGTATTGAATAAATATTATCGATGATTTATCGAAGAAAATGGTAAATTTACCATTACCATACCGATTAATCTGGTATACCGATTTCACTCGATAATGGTAACTGATTGACTGGTAGTGGTATGGTAAATTTACTGTTACAATAACAGCCCTAGCCCTAGCAGATTTCATAGCTGAATTTACTATCCCAGAGGACTTGCTCGAAACCAGTGAATCTCCTATGTATATCTGAAAGCTGCATACTGATGGTGCATCAAATGAACGTTGCTTAGGTGTCGGAGTTAGCTGGAAACTCCTGAAGACCGATTTATATGCTCTGCATTAAAATTTGATTTTTGTGCGACCAACAATGATGCCGAATACGAAGCCCTACTTGCCGGACTGAGACTTGCTAGAGATCTAAGAATTTTTACCCTGGAGATTTAATGTGATTCGCAGTTGGTCGTGTGTCAGGTTCAAAGAGAGTACTAGGCCAAAGACCGAAGACTGGCTGCTTACCTAGCTCGGGTCTAGGAGATATTTGAATTAGTTTGATTATGCATATCCCTAGAGCGCAATTAGAAAGCTGATTCATTAGCATAATTAGCCTGTATAAGTGAAGCATAGCAAATGGGAATTATTCCTGTAGAAAAATTATCTTCCCCAAGCATCGATTAGGTGGAAACAGATTAGGCATTAGAGGTCATTCCTGACAAGGCGTCGTGGATGACTCCATTTAGAAATTATCTCAAGCATGGGAACCTGCCAGAGCACAGGAGTGAAAAGAGACAAGTTCTCCGAAAAGCTTCGAGGTTCACTATTCAGAATGGAGTCATGTATAGGAGAGGGTACTCTGTGCCTTTACTACGATGTATCGCTCACGATGAAATCAAACGAGTATTCCATGATGTACACGAAGGAGAATGTGGAGATCACCGGGAGGCAAGCTCTCGCCAAGAAAGTGCTCCGATACAGATACTATTGGCCGATTGTAAATCGCGATGCATCAGACTATGCCAGAAAATGTGAAAGATGTCAAAAAAAACGCTCGGATTCCTAGATCCCCACCTATAGAAATAACCCAGATGGTCAGCCCATGATCATTTGCGGTACGTGGCATCGACATTATTGGTTCTCTTTCTTATGGTTCCGAAGCTGTTATTCCAGTCAAGATAGAAGTACCTTCTCATCGTGTGACTTATTATGATCCAAAACCGAATGTTATATTACTTGCCGAATCTTTGGATTTATTAGATGAGAAGCAAGAAGAGGCTAATTTGAGGACAGCCGCATATCGAAGTCGAGTCGCCTGGATATACAATGCGAAGGTCTAACCCAGCACCTTCGAACTCAATTATATCGTCCTCAAGAGAATTTACCCGGCTCCTTCACATATGAAACCAACATGGGAAGGACCGTATGTCATTGAACAAAAGCTCGAAGATGGTACATTCAAATTATCGACCGTTGATGGTCTCATTCTGCCAAGAACCTGGAACAGCGAAAGTCTAAGTCGCTATCACACATAACATGTCCTGTTTATTTATTCAATCTATTTTTCATTTGCAATTTGTTTATACATTTCGAAATTTGATTTTTTAATAAGGCAACCGACTTTTCCATATTTTCTTATTTCAACAATAAAATGCAATCTCTTCAAGCCAGAGCTGTGATTTTTTGAAATGCATTATATGACCATCACTATGCACGGAGAGCTCAGTTCCGCCATACGGTGGGATTTATTCAAATAGGGTATGACTGTGATGCGACTGGTCACTCGCTAAGGGAAACCCGAGCTCGGAGATAACTCATCACACTGAAGCCAAAAAAGGGTTGATACACGACAATCCTCTAACCAACTCCAGATTCCCAGAGTGCGAATTGGAGTATAAACCTGTAAATGCGGTTTCGAAGAGGGTAGATCCATCCACCTAATGACTTCGCCCGTATCTTAACCAAGTTTAAGGAGGATGTATCTGTCCATCTAACGACCTCCCTAGTTAACTCAGGGTGGAAGTGAACCGACCATCCACGATCCTGATAGATTCATTGTTCTTGGAGTGCGAACGAAATCCTAAAGCCTAAACTGACTGTTGGCCAACCCCAGATTACCGGAGTGCGAGCTGGAGTATAAACATAAATACCAAGTAGGTGTGGTTCGGCCACCCATCAACTAGCTTCAGATTCCCAGAGTGTGAGCTAGAGTATAAACATCTACTAACTCAAAATCCCTAAAGCGTGGACTGGAGTACAAACACCGGCTAACTCTAAATCCCCGGTGTGCGGATTGGAGTTTAAACACAAATCGGATATGAATCGACCATCCGTAAGACAACTCTGAGTCCCCGGAGTGAAGTCAGAGCATAAATGTAAATCGGGTGTGACTGACCACCCACGAATCAATCTAAGTCCCTAGAATGTGGATGTAGTTCTAAATATCGAACGGGTGTGACTGACCGCCAACGAAAATAACTCAAGTCCTCAGATCATAGACATATCACTAAAACTTAAGCGAACACAATAGACCGTCGACGAACAAGTGCAATCCCCAGAGTGTGGATGCGATCACCAATTGATGAGCGAGTGTGGTTCGACTAATCGAATTCGCCATATTTGAACTTCGATTCATAAAGATTGTGATCAATATGTTGAAGGCAAATGGCGATCACTGACCAATCTTTCCAAAACGTCCCCTAATCTGGGGGCAGAACTTAAGTACCAGTCATTGATTGAGATAGTGTAGCATTAGAATTCGACTTAACACTCGGCCATGACCCGAAGTCGTGGCCGCAGAACCTAGCGACTAAACCTAGGCTTGATTCGGAGACCAAAATTTCATAAGGACAATGAATTGAAGTTCAAATGCTAGAACACTTAAATAGATGAACACAAGTTGTACAGAAGACAAAATGAGATTTTATTTTCACTACTTTTTCGAAGGAAAGGATAAGTACAAAATAATACCAAAAATCCTATTAGCAGGGGCCCAACCCACATCTATAAACGTCCTACAAAAAGAAAGCAAAAGTAAATTCCTATCTATCTACCAAAAATGAGTCGAGAAGGCATATCTATTCTTTCTTTTTTCTTGGCTTCTTCTTCGGCATTGACTGTTGGATTCACCGCTTGGCTTTCTCTTCAAACCTTTGCTTTTTGGCGGCTGATCTCCAATTGGGGGCTTTATGTTAACTTCCTTCTCCGAACTCAAGTGGATAGGAATGCTTCTTGAAGGCGGAGTCAGAGGGATAGGATCAACGTTAGCAGGTGGACGAGGCACGCTTGTATCAAAAACCATTCCTTCCGGGGAGATCGTCCGCAAAGGGGTTGGACCAGGGCCCGCCATTCCACCTTCAAAGCTACCAGCCCACGCAGCTGCTTCCATCTCGGCAATGATTTCGGCTGTTATCTCCTCTTCGTGAATTGTCCAAGCCTCGCTGGTGATGTTAGCAGTTGGGTCTGAGGAGCTAGTCACAGGGGCGCTTCCACTCATGAAAAATGGCAGATCAGCAAGGGGGTCACTATGATGACCGAGAAGTACCTCCATGATCTATTCATCGAAAGCAAGTGTGCTTCCTTGTACCCTATCCATAGATGCAGTAACTGTTGCCGTGGTCGCTTCCATAATGATAGTCTCCTGCTCGTGATGCAACTCTTGGGTTACAGGAGGCATAGCAGATGAAGCTCCTATCACTGAATAGGGACAAATAAAAAGAGTTAGCAATTACTCCAATCAATGTTCCTAACTTTGGATAAGCACAAGAAATGCTTAGAATACCTTCCTCAGTTTGGCTTGTTGGTGGCAGAGCAGCTTTAGAGATGTGCTCACGAACTGGAGATAATCGTGGTTGATCAGGGTTATAAGCAGGAACAGACTGAGGATCAACCATAGATATAGATTCAAGTTGAGTCGGCGCAAGAGTTTCAGAACTTATATCATGGTGCTCAACACTAGAACCTTCTCCAGCTTTCAAATGCTGAGTGCCAAGTTTATCCTTTTCATATGTGATCATGATATCGTGGAGAACTTTCCTTTCATCTTCATTCAACACATGGTTCTCGAGCTCAAATTCAACAATCGATTTAGCTTGGTGTTCGGCATTTTCATCTTCTACCAGTCGGCCGTAAGCATTAGACAGGTGTGTTGGATAATTATCAAGCCAGGTCAGGCTTCTTTGCTTCAAGACATTAGCATTGTATATAATCAAAAGGTCTTCAATGTCGGCCTCTAACCTGGTTCCGCCATTTTAACTTCATCCTCAACCTTGGCCTCGGCCTTCTAAATTTTGAGTGTTACCGCATCCCTTTCACTTCCGAGTGCCACAGCTTGTTCGCATGCCTCCTGGGCTACTTTGTTTGCATCATCCTTTTCTTTGATGATTTTAGAGAGTTTGGCTTCAATCTCATTGAGTTCCTTTAGAGCAGCATCCCTCTCAGCCGTGACAGTGATGTTTCGGTGGCTTATCTCCTTGACCAAAACAAAATGCGTCTGTCACATTCTTTCCATGGATTGATTTTCCTCATCGGCTTTCTTGGTGGCCTCTATTTTAGATTTTCGAGAAGTTTAAACTTCATTATTTAGCACTTGAATTATACGGTCTTTTCGGGCGAGGTCGGTTTCTAACTTCTCAATTTTCTTTCTCGCTCAAAAGCCATCACCGATGCTTTATCCGTGGCTTTCATCCACTCCTTGTATTGGGTATAGATATCATGGATGTAATCATGCATCGTTTGTTCCACCTCAGTTGAAATTTTCTTTAAGTATGGATGAAAGATAAAGCTGTCGAAACAAATGTTTAGAAAATCTTTTCTCAACTGAGCGATTTTGATCGCTCCTTTCCCAGTAGGCTTGGTGATCGCTTGTTCAGTAATAGTGGGAGCTTCAGCCTCAGACCTACGATGTTGAGAATCAGAGCTAGGAACTTGAAAAGATGGTTTTTAGCATGGAGACCCTAAGGGTTGTCTATCATGGCCGGAGGGTTGTGTTGGATCTCGAGGAGGTGGGGAGCGTAATCGAGAGCGATATCTATATTCTCTATCTCTATCCCTCTCCCTCTCGTAATGTTCTTGACTAGAATAACCACGACCGCGGTCTCTGTCGGCTTCCCTCCAATATGACTCATAGTATAAACTGGACGATTGGCATGCGGAGCGAAGGCCTCCCAACATAGATTCTCTCTTAGTCATCGTATCTGTAAAATAAAAAAAAAGTAGGATCAGTAATCTCCAAAAATGAATAACTTATGATTGGAAATCGTGTAGTGTTTTGAAGTGTATGTATGCATGTGTTAAACCCCCGACCAACCGGATATGTCGGCCACACTAGTAGAAGTGACTTGATTAAATCTAAGGCACTTTGAAACCATTCCAATCCGGTGTCGTGTTGGAGCGACACATTGTCCAGAATTGGAATGTCGGCAAGCCCTTTAAAAGATTCTCTATTTTCGAGGGAGGAGCCTCTGATATTCTACCATCGGAGACTGGCAAAGACACAATCATGGATTTCCATCTTAAAGGCTTATGACACTTATGTGCTGCTGCCTTGCCTTTTCTCCTTCCCTCTAAATCCAGAAAACTGTCAGGAGGCCCGACTATGGGTTCGTCATCAGTGAGCATGTTCTCTTCATCACCCTCCTTAGCAATTACGATCTCGGGCACTCTATGTTTAGCCCGTCTCAGCGGGGCTGCCCCTAAGTGATCCCTCCAGTCTTATGCTTTGATTTCAATCGATTAGCCTAACAATCCTTAAGTTTCTATCTGTGAGCACCGAGTCCATGTCTCTCATCTCGCCCAGCACTTCCTGAAGAATCCGTACTATTTCTTTGAAACGGGAACCTTTCGGTCGTGGAATTGCAGCTGTGAAGGAAAGAAAATATTAGCTTCAATGTCAGTTATGACCATCTCATTAGCTTTTGAAAAAGTTGCAGCACTTACGTCTGACTAACCGCCGGTTGGCGAACCCTAGAGGGCATCAAACGTAAAACCACTCCATCTTAAAATAACTAAGCCTAGTCCATGATCAGAGAGAACATGTATTTATATCGTATGGAATACCTTATGTAGTTAACAGATATCAGATATCTGTTAACTACATAAGGTATTCCATATGATATAAATACATGTTCTCTCTCCCGTCACCACTTGGAAATTCCTAACTGCCTCTAGAATTGTGAAGGAAGGATTGTCTCCCCCACTCTTGACATTAGAAAAGTATCTGACTTCTTTCGGAGTCAGGGGTCGAAAGAGATATTCCGTGAAAACGTTGTATAGACTATTCAATAGTGCATATCCATTTGGATGTAATTGCGACAGAGTGATTTTGAAGAAAGCTAACACTTCTCGAATATACTGGTTGAATGAAGTGTTATGGCTGTGCACGAATGTCGATTAAAGGCCGTGAATCCTTCTAGGGAGTATGTTGCCTGTCATTTGGTTCGGGTAGCAAAATGTCATCTAATAGTAGACCGTGCCTTAAGCATATTCACCCTAACATATCTTCAGAGGCATTGGACGGCATAGAATGTTGAGGGTTCGTGATAAAAGTTGCTCCTGGCAGCTCATCCGGAGCTGGACCTATTACTTCAGCTGCAATGGTCGGCATCTCTATTATCAAAGAAGACGAACGTTGAGGCTCCTGCTGCTGTGAACTTGTAGATTCTATAATAATCAACTCATCAAAAGCCATCATTAGATGATAATAAGCCCGTGTGTTCCCCAGTGTGAAGTGCTTGAATGTGTTGTGCAGTGCAGTGCCACATAGTGCTTAAAAGATTCTATTGAATTTAAGAAATGTTCAAACGACGAGACTTTAGAATTTAAATAGAGTGACTATCATAGCTGACCATCACAACCATGCCATCAAGACTTTAGAGATCGATCTGAGTTAAAGTTTGATAAAATTTTGTCAAGTTACAGTTCCATCGACGAGCTTCGAAGGGCAGTCAAAATACAGTTTAAGGGTTAAGTCCAAATACGCAAGGCTGAAGCTCGTCGGAGTCAAGTTCGAGCATGCACAAGATTTCGTATCCATCAAGATTCAAACTTATATCGTTCAACAAAAGTTCAATTTCGTATCCGTCAGGTAAGATTGGGATTCATATCGATCCGAAACCTTTGGCTTCGCATTGATCATCGATCTAGACTTTGTATCGATCGTCGGGGGCAGGACTTCACATTGATCACCGGCATAGTCTTTGTATTGATCACCGGAGTCAGAACTTCGTATTGATCATGCGGGCTAAGTCTTCATATCGATCGCTGCAGATCGATACGAACTCCTACTATCCTCGATCGATACAAATCTCACCCTTCCATTCAGCACTTCCAGGATCGATATGAACTCTTAGCGTTTCCAAATTGATACGAATTACTTCCCAATGTTACAACACTCCATCTCGCATCCATCAATCAACCTTCTTCCCAAGCTATTTGAGCACCATCTCCTCCTTCCTCAACCAAGCTCCGACCCAACACCGGCATTGCCCCGATCAACCTTCAGCGTCAATGTCGCCGAAGACTGTCCATGAATGTGAATGGGTTGACATTCGAATTCAATCTCATGGTGTTGGTGTGGGTTAATCAATCATTTACCTAGTTAAAGTATCGATGCAGAGGATTGGAATGGTGTTCGATTCGAGAGCGAGAATGGGTTTTTCCTCTTTCCTTAAGTTTTTGAGCGACATGAAAGCTAAATTATCAAATGAGCAGTAAAAGAAAATGGCTAAGTACAAAGGGATTTTATATGGGCAATAGGGATGGAAGCAAATGACTATTTGGCCCCTTATGGTTTCGACCAGTAAGAACGAGCCACTTTCCAAACCGATACGAAGAGTACAATTCGTATCCATCCCCCTGAAGCTGCAGCTACCCATATCAATCGAGACAAACAAGCTTGCTTCGCATCCATCATCTTCCACTTAATGTCACCAATTCATATCCAATAACTAACCAAAGCAATGTCAACCACCATGGATATGAAACCAAATCCTTGTATCCCACATCTCAAGTGTATCCAACAAGTATCGATACGAACCAAGATTCATGTCGATCGTTACGAACGACATCAAAGCGACAGCTAGGTTTGTATCGATTGTCATCGAAACGAGTATAATTTTATAAATTTTTGCATTGATCCAAGAGAGGATCGATATGAAGATACACCAAAACAACCACAAAGCATTGGTACAACTCGAATTTCACATCGATTCAGGAGAGGATCAATGTGGAATTCATTAAGACAAAACTGACAACAACTCGTGAGCATGCAAAGGCTAACGAGAGTCAGGTTAACATACGTGCATGTATGATTGACTAATATTCAATTTTTAAAATTCACAGGAAGTGAATGCTCATCCGATGACAATTACAACAACAAACAATAGTTTGCTATCTTTAGTACTCAGTTACGACAGTGCATACTATGACCTTTGGCAGTCAACAATTCATTATTTATATTACTGAAGGTCAGTCAAAGGTTATATCTTTCGATGAAAAGACAAAAATTGTTCAACAAGTCAGATAAAACTGTTCAGAATGAAGATTGCAACTTTTCAAACAACGTTATGTTCTCAGAAGACGTACTTTAGGAGGCAAATGTTATCTCGCCTTTGGACAAGGCTGCAATACCAAGAAATTGACCGAGAATCAAAGATAGTTCATCCTAGAAAAATGGAATACACTGGTTCGCTATGGATACCGGTAATTTTTTCCTAAGTCCGGATCGATCTAGTATTAACATGACATGAAAAGAAAAGTCATGAAAGCCAACATTCCAAATTTCAAGTTCATCAGAGTTCGTATGCTAAGGATATGATCGATGCAACTCAAGTGATCACCTTGTTCATATCCATGAAGCAACCAGAGAGAGACCTCCTTCGCAGCGATCCTGTTCGAATCCATCAACTGTGCACGGTTTCGTATCGATCAGTAACAAGTGAGTCCACTTCGTATCCATCCGGGTAGCTCTCTTCTTACCCATCAAAAACCACCTCTCTTCGCATCTGTCAAGCTCGTTCCCTTTCGTATCCATCAATGTTCATCATCGATTCCATTTCCACACACTTCGTATCGATCCTCCCGTCCACACATTTCGTATCGATCAACCAATAATCGATATAAAGAACGCATGATAGATCGATACAAATGATGTCACCTTCCATTGATACGAAGAAGTCTACAATTGTCGATACAAAACCAACAACAAATACCGATACGAAGCAGCCTCTGAAGCATCGATACGAAAAGAGCTGTCCAAGTCAATATGAAGAATAATTCCGGTCGATGCGAACAAAGCACGATTCAAATGACAGAAATAGTCACTCGGCATGAAAAATGGATTGATCCAAGAAGTTAGTGCCATGTGAACCAACAAGCACGTGCTCGAAAGCGATACGTATAGAGCGATGCGAAGTGGATCGATGCGAATTCAGCAGCCTTTTGCAAAATCAAGCTTGCATCGATCATAACTCAATGTCTGCAAGTTCAAATTCCACCAAATTTTCACAAGGGCTTGCGTACATCCTCAAGAACGTTCATGATTAATCTCGACTCGAGTGGATGAAATATTGATCGATACGAAATTCGTTCGTATCGATCACGGATCAAATGAAAATGGCATGGGATCGATCGTGTGGGCCCACCCAAGTGAGAGAAGAGGTCTTCCGAGATCTGAGCGAGATATTTGCAACCTATGCCTATAAATAGCAGCCCAGGACCAACAGAAAAGGGATTTTTTGGCTTTTCAACGTCTAAACCCTGCCAAAATCACTGTTGTATTCGAATTTTACTATTGCAATTCGTTGTAATGAGTAAGAAAAAGTTAATAAAAGTCAACCATTTCATAGTGGACGTAGACCATATGCTGAACCACTCTAAATCTGCGTGTTTCTGTGCGTTTACTTGTTTGTTAATTGGTGTGTTTGTTAGATCTTTCTCATTTTCTATTTATATTCTTCTTTTTATGTCTTTAAACACATCCGAAGAGTGTTGTGCTCAATTTTGCTACAAAGAACGTTGATCGTTAATTAGCGCTGCTCTTCCATCCACTAGCTCTTTCCATGGATCCATATCTTTATGGAACCGACTGTGCTGGCTATGCCAGGGCTTAGGCGTTGGTTGCTATGCATCCAAATCCTTGATGGAGAGAGTCCCCTCTACAACTTTTCCTTTCTCTCTTTGCCTCGCCTCATTTAGCTCGATGAAATCACATTTACTGCCAAGTCCTTGGACTTCGTGCACTACTCCCACACCACTTTCCATAGGAAGTTTAAGCGTAAAACACCAGGAAGCTATAACCATTCTGAATTCAGCCAGGACCTATCGGCCCAAAAATGCATTATAAGCAGAAATAGATATCCAACACCACAAATGGCTTGACTTACATTAGCGTGCGGTTGCCCTCTCTAAGTAACCCAGTAGTTCCGCATACCTTATCGACTTCATAGCCGTCACGTTAAATATCTGGATCCGAGATTTACACAGTTTCAAGTCCTTGCCTTCTAGAAGCATCTGTTCTTAGGCTTTTTTAAATTAAGTGCTGACCAAACTCCCAAAGTCAATCAATGGGTTAAGCGTTGGGGCTTTTACCCCATTAGCCTCTTTGTTTCAAAAAACAATGTCATCTGTCATAGTTCTGAATTGTTTCGTTAGGGTTCCATCCTCCACTGCCAAACAACACTCATACTCGGTATGCTTCAAAGCACCAGCATACATGTCCATCTCATTCAAACTGTTATCGACTGGATGTGGTCCACAAATGGTTGTGTTAATTACCAAATGTTTTTCAAGCTACCTAGGCTCCTCAAGGCTAGTGACAACTTCCCCCCATTGGGAAGATGACCTAAGGGATTAGAATTTCCTTACTTGCTACTACGTAGGGCTTTCACAAAGTGTTAAAATTTCTTATTTCGAATCAGCTCCCCAATCATATCATGCATGTGCCTTCCTTCACTGGTATTAAGATCATTTGTCTGATGAAACCTACAGAACTTGCTAGATCTCTTCTCCTTCTCGATCGACTCTCTTAGAGCCACCTTTCTATACTGCTCAATACCTTGAGTTGCGAGATAGATGTTTTCGATTGAGTTATTCAATTTAGTATAATTGTCCTATTTAAGAATCCTAGGATGATTCCTATTATCTACCTTTCTTTCTGGCTACATTATTGCTCTTTTTTTTGGCCATCATTCTTATTACAATTATTCACATCCATGTTTCTAGAACTTCCTTTAGATTGCTTTATAGCAACATTGCTTTGTATCACTTCATTTGAATTTCCAGCAATATTCCTCTAGGGATGATTGCGCTTTTCTTCCAAGTATAAGTATTGATTAGCTTTTCTATAAAAAGCATCCAACGTTGGTGAGGGTTTCCTCTCCAACCATTCCCTGAAATCCATCTCGGGATGAATCCCCCTAATCAGCACCATCAATACTATTTCATCATTGAGATTCGTTACTTCCGTCACAGCTATATGGAACCAATTCAAGAAATCTTTTAATGAGCTCCCATGCCTTGAAAGAGGTTTGATAATGACATCATATCTTTTGGACGTGAAGTGTGCAAATAGAATTGGCTTAGAAAATTTCATGAAAACTTAGCAAAAGATGATATGGACCTTGGTGGGAGTCGAGTGAACTACATCATCGCTACCCCTTTTATGAAAATTAGAAAACAACGACATCTCATGACGTCAGATGCTCGAGTTGAGTTCATATGCCTTTCATATTTCATTAGTGCTGCCTAGATCCATCTTTCCCCATATAGTCGCATCGTTGGCATTACAAATCTCCTTGAATACTTCTCATGCAAAATGTTACCAGTAAACGAGTTCGGACTAGGAGAAGTACCCTATTCATCATTGCTTCTAAACCAGTTTTCCCTTACAAGTATCCTAACAATATGTTCCAAGTACTATAGGTTTATAGGTTTGACTGAACGGCGATGATTGATATCTGTTCAGAGTGTTTGGCCCGACGAACACACTTAGGCATACTCTCAATACCTAGGTTCACCAGGTTAGGAGATCCGTTCATCCAGCAGTGCCCTCTGTTTGATTCCTCATTCCCCTCTGTTGTATCAGTAGCAGTAGCTCAATATTCATTATTCTGATCATCCACGGCATAGTTAAAGTCAGATCTACACTACCATCCAAAGGGCGAGCTCTAGGCCCACCATAAGTTGGATCGGTACTAATCCATCCACTTGGATCAGTACCAATCCACAAACCCAAGCCATGTGTTTGTCTTCTTCCTTGATATGATGCCCCAACAGAGTTTTGAGTTTCTTCTATTTTCTATCCCTTCGTCTTTAGTCAGATGATTAGGAACTTTCTGATTCTAAACTTGAATCCCTTCTACTTCTCCTTCGGTCATTCTACATTAGTTCATTCAACAAGCTCAAGCTCTGCTGCATCTGCTGGTTCATCTGGTTATGAGTATTCCGGAATCTGTCTTCCATCTGTTTCATCATAAAAACTAGGGGTGGGCATGGGTCGATCTTGTGCGGTTTGAAGCCTAGACCACTTTCGCACTACATTAAAATGGTTAATCAAAAATACAAACCATTATATTAATTTTTTAAACGGTTCAGTTCGGTTTAATGTAATACGGTCTGGTTTTGGTACGGTACGGTTTGAACCCATATTAAATAAGAAATAAGAGAATTAGTTCCATCAACAGTTAATTTTTGAAAGCAATTGTGTGAAGTTTTTACACTTAATTGATAAAATGCACAATGTCATACTGAAATGAAAGATTAGTTCTCAGTTGTATGAATATTTTAATTTGAAATTTAGCTACAAGTAAGATATCTTTTAGTCGATTAACCAATCAACAACATTAATCAATGCATACTCATTAAGTAAAATGATTAAAATAAGATTATAATTATCATTTATCCAAAAAATGAGATGAAAAATATTATACTAAAACTAAAACTTCTTCCTTTATGACAAATTATTATTAATATAAGCTAAAAATAGAATATACATTGTTAAAAAATAAAATGAGATAGGAGTTGCTTATATTTTTATCATATGAATAGTAGTGTTAATATTCGGTTCGGTCCGGTTTAATACAGTCAATTTAGTCGTCCAAACTACAACCGAACCGTATCGATGCAGATCGGTCCGGTCGGGATATTTGTTTTGGTTACAAGATTCGGGACTGATTTCCATACCATTTTTGCGATCTTGTGCTGGAAGTTTCCATATAGCGGTGTGGTTTGTGCCCACCCCTAGTATAAACCATTTCCACTATGATCACGACATAAGTTGGACTGGATCTTTAACTATCCTGGTTCGGCAGCTTTATCCACATAGTGAATGTCTTGGTTCTCAGCATTATTAGTAGCTCTGGAAGTTGTAGCACATTCTCTCCTTGATGGGGCTATGGTGAATAACTTCTCTTAGATTATTGAAATTCTAAATAGTAGAACTGTAATGTTGGAAAATTCCCATCTCGCGGATCTAAGAAATCCAATAGTAGACGATGGATCTAAGTAGCCTAAAATTTTTCTTTCTCAGTGAAAGCACTAAAATATTTTAACCAAAAATGACATAAACGCCTATAAAATTAAGTAGACGATATCTCTACTTAATCATGTGGATTATAGGAAGGAGTACTTTCGGATCAATATAAAACCGACAGCGATTATAAGAAATTAGAGTAAAAGAAAGCAAAAGCAAAAAGATCCCTAGAAACGAGTCATGTCCCTCTATTTATAAACGTAGGAAGCCTAAAATATCACCCCAATGATCTCTACCTCATTTTCCACACCATAGATTAATTCTCCAAGAAAATAGGTTAATAGCTCAGCAACAATCATGGATTGGTACCAATCCAACCTCTTGTATCGGTACTGATCCATAATTCCTTTATTTAGATGGTCTTGGTCTTCTTGTCTTAGCTCGATTTTTTAATAGCTTTGTGACTGTATAGTGGTTTGCACCATTACTAGCATATTTTTGAGTTCAATTGATGGATCCATAGAGAAGAAGAGTTGCTGATTTAAGTGCTCGTGGTGATCGACAACGAATAGCATGGAATCGACAAAAAAATCCTTGAAATATACTTCTAGCACTATCATGAGTTTGTAGTAGGGTAGGGGTATGTTTGGAGGAAGAGAATTGGACCAGTACTAGTCCGAGATGTTGGATCGATACCGATCCATCACTTTTGTGGATCCAATCTTCTGGTCTCTTGTCCTGGTTTTGTCTTCACTTTATGGGTCTTTTTGTACTTGGTTTTAGGATGTTTGGACTATCTCTCGGGCTTCCTGCCTTGATAATCCCAAGTTTGATTCGTCCAATCTGTTCGATATTACCAGGTCAAAGGACTGGATAACAATATGCAAGCCAATTACTTATGTAATTTTTTTTATTCATAAACGTTTACTATGAATTAGTTTATGAATTTCAAAAAATTTACATATATAATTTTATCATTTAATTATATTATATGTTTCTAAAGGCACTATGATTCTCTCTTCTTAATATTATTTCTAAATAATATCAATAAAATCTCATTCTCTACTACTTAATACCAAATTGGTAGGACAACCATGTAATGACATACATGGAAATTTATTGTCGTTCCCATGTGGAGAAATAACATATAGTTGCAAATCACTAGATGATGGTTCTTTAAGTACCAAAGATAATTTCTATGGTGACGTAGTGTCTAACGGTGGTTTTCAGCTGAGTGAAATACTATAGCATATGATATTAGAAAGCATAAAATTATGTTTATTATCATCAAATTTCTCATGGTATCTGTAAGAGAAAAATGTGGTCCCTTGGCAACACACTTTATATTTTCAAGTTTATATGAATAATTATAATACAGTCAAATAAAAAATTCAGCAAAAAGCCATGCCTGCTTTTACAAATCTTCTTGATAACTCTATCTTTAGCCTTGATCAAGTAGAGGGTCCTCTTTTTCCTCTCCATCTCATTCTCCTCCTCCACCTAATCCAGTTACACATTCATAACCACTTTCAACAAGGATAAATTCTGAAATAAACGAAGAAGGCTTTCAGATTGTTTAGCTTAGACGATCAAATTTGCTGAAGAATGGATCTGCATATCAAAAGCTATGAACTAGTATTAGATCAACCAGTTGAGTCTAAATCAAGGAAATGCAAATCAATCAAAATGATATTTTAAAAATGCAAATCAAGGTAATCTTAGTTCAAGAAACACTGAGAATGTAAGAAACTCAGCAAGAAATATTGCAAGAATCAATCATCCAGTCTTGAATTCATAAAATCAATTCAGAAATACTAGAATTTTCTCAAGAAATAGACAAATTACTGGAAACTCAGTTCCACAGATCAATACTAACCTAAACAAAGCCTCTTCGTAGGCTGAAATGATTAAGAAAGGGGGATCAAACTCTAAATTTGATCTCAAATATGTTGCTTCTCTCTCTATTAATGAGAAAAAGACAGTAGAAGTGAATGTAGAGGCTAGCAGAAGGGTAGAGAACAAATGGAGCTTTTTAGTTACTGCCTATGTATTTAGTAGTAGTCTCGCATATCATCACTTCAAGGCAGTTATCTCGAAATCATGCAATCCCACCGGTAACTTTGATATTTTTACTCGTAATAACAGATATTTCATTATCAGGTTTACAAATGCTATAGATTGTAAGAATGCTGTAAATGGGGTCCACATTTTATAAATGGAAAACTCATTATTATGAAGAAATGGAGTAATAGAATTAATCTTGATAGAGATTTACTTTCTACTATGCTAATATAAATTAGATTATCAGAATTAATTCTTAGATTGTAAGATAAAGAGATTTTGAGTGCCATGACTTGTGTGGTAGGTAATCCTGTCAAAATGGATGAACGCACAGCTAAGGAAACTAGTCTCTATTTTGCAAGAATTTTAGTTGAAATTAAGTAAATGCAGATTTACCAAATGAAGACTTTATTTTTATGCATGATGGAGAAAATTTAGTGCAAAACATAGAATATAATTGGATTCCCCCTAGATGTAAAACATGTTATTACTTTGGTGATACTATAGATAATTGTGTCTCTAAAATGGTCTGGAAAGAAAAATATAGTATGCATGAAAAATATAGTATGCATGAAAAATATGTAGATGATAGTAGTAATTTTCAAGGGAAAGGAAATTCAATCACTGAGAAAGCCTTCGAATTTAATAATGGGACCGGTTCACAATCTTTAAATGAAAAGAGTAATAATATTGATGTACCAATATTCGTTCAAGAATTTGCCCAAGAAAAAGAAATCCAAGAAGGCAATAATGTACAGAGTTTCGTTGAAAAAAATCCTGAAGCAATAGAGAAAAGTTCAGATATTCCTTCTAAAACAATTTCAAAAAGAAAAGATATAAAAATTCAAGAAGACATATTTCTAAATCTAAAGGCATGAATCTGGATGGTGGTTCATACATCAATAATATTCTTAGTAAAGAGCCATCTGAAACAACAACAACAACCGTCATCTTGCAACTCATCTTTCTCCACATACCATAAATCAAAATTCGGAATTAAATATACAAAAGGCAGTTAGTTTAGTGGCAAGTTCCTCTTCAATATCAAAGAAAAGTAGAAAAGACAAAAATGAAAAAGGAAAAGGCAAAATGAAAAGCATAAAAGACATCTTTTTTTAGGATAGCACTGAAGATGCTGAAGATAATGAGTTCAAAAGAAATTACATCATCAAAACTCCAACTGAGAAGAACAGCTAAAAGCAATAAGCAAAACATCATATAAGAAAAAAAGGAAAGAGGCTGGAGACATTGGTAGAAGAGAGAAGTCATAGTGCTTAACTGCTGCTGCTTTATATCCTTTTAAGTATCCCTTATAAACAGACTTTTTTATTCATTATGTCAATCATTGCTTGGAATGTTAGAGGGCTTAATTCACCAGAAAGAAAATTGGATTTATCAAATCTTCTTATGTCTATAAAACCCAGTATTGTTGGTTTGCTTAACATAAGTTAGATAATTCTGAAATAGCAGATTTTCAAATCAAAAGTCCGAATAATTGGAAAAATATTAACAATAATTAGATGGGAGTGAACGGTAGAATAATGGTTATTTGGGATCCTAATATATGGGATATTTTTCAACACTTTATAAATTTTTAGTTTATTCATTATAAATCTATAAATAAAGGTGGGTTTCACCTTGAAAATACATTTGTTTACACATATAACAATGAAATTGAAAGACATACACTTTGGAATAATCTTGAACAAATTAACTCAAATATGAATCATCCTTGGCTTATAATTGAAGATTTTGATACTGTTATGCATGCTTATGAGAAAAGGGTGGGATTCCAATTCCTTTTAAAAAGTTAGAAATGATATATAATTTTATGCTCAAAACTGGTTCATATGAACCAACTATTTTTGGTAATAGGTTTACTTGAAAAACTGGAAAATTCAGAAACATTCATTGCAAATTAAACAGAATTTTAATAAGTCAAAGTTTTACAAATTTTTTAAGGATTCCAAGTGTTACACTTTACCACAAGCTACTAGTGATCACACTCCAATTCAAACTTATCTCACTCGACTAATAATTCTAGGAAAAATATCCCTTTTAGATTTATTAATGGATGGGTGTATAAGGATAATTATAGAGATATTATCAAAAATAGCTTATCTACAAAGGTATTGGGCACTTCCCAATACAAATTTAGTAAATTTCTTCAAATCACTAAAGATAAATTGAAAAATTAGAATAAAAACAGAACAAAAAATGAATTAAAATTCATCAAAGAAGAATGTGAGCTAAGACAGAACGACTTAGATAACGATTGCTCAGATATTGATAAGGTCAAAAAAAAAATTTCTATCCCAAAATAATATAGTTAAGTCTCTTCATGTGCAGTCTGTTAATTTGAGGCAGAAAGCTAAAATAGACAGGTTAAATCATGGTGATGAAGCATCAAATTTTTTTATGCTAAGTTGTCAAGTAGAAAATATAGGAATGATATGTGTAAAATTATTGATGTAAATGGTAATGTTATAATTGAAATGTAATGTATTGAAAGGGAAGCTGTAAATTATTTTACAAGTCTTTATAATACCAATCTGTATTCAAATGATTTTCCAAATATTGAACCTAAGTTTAAATTGAACGAAAGTAGTCAGGATATTCTTCTAGCTCCTATCAGCCTTGAGGAAATTAAAAATATCATTTTTAATTCTAATAATGATAAATTCCCAGGGCCTAATGGCTTTGGTGCCAAATTTTATAAAACACACTGGGAAGAAATCAAGATATTTTTATTTGATTCTATCTCAAAAAATTTTAGAACCGGGAAATCATTGAAAAATCTAAATCGTACTTTTATTATTTTGGTCTCCAAAATTCGTATTCCTAATAGCTTAGAAGATTTTAGGCCAATAGCCTACTGTAATTTCATTTACACAATTATTTCTAATATTTTATGTAATAGGATAAAAATATTTTTAAAGTATTTAATTTCTGAAAACCAGAGTGCATTCATTCCTGGCAGACTCATAGTAGAAAATACTTTGCTTGCTCATGAATTGATAAGAAACTTTAATGATGAAAATAAAAATTGTCAAAATAGGTTTACATAAAGCCTTTGATAAAATTAATAGGCATTTCATTATTTATATGATGAAATAAATGGGATTTAATCATAAATTTTGTTCTCTAATTCATGAATGTATCAACAATGTTTCATACTCAGTTTTGGTTAATGGTTCTCCTAATGGGTTTATACATAGCAATAGAGGCATTAGGCAAAGAGACCCACTTTATCCTTACTTATTTACTATTTCTGTGGAATATTTCTTAATTCTTATAGAAATTGAACAAATAAAAGGAAATATTAACCCATTAATATAATCAAACCATATATACATATTTGTTGTATGCTGATGATCTGCTTATCTTCTTAAAAGCAGACTCACAAAGTGCAAAAACTATTGCTAATATTTTTATGAAATTAGAAGACCATGTCAGGCTGAAAGTCAATGAATTCAAAAGAAAAATCTATTTCCGTAAAGGCTGTTCTAGGAAAATGGAGATTTTAAGCATTTTAAAGTTTAAAGAGGCAAATATGCTAGTTAAATATTTGGGTCTGCCTCTTAGTGTAAATAAAATCAATTACAGAGACCACAAAAGATTATTGGACATAATTCAGAATAAATTTGAAGGATGGGATAGTAAACTTTTGTCATCACTAGTAAATTTAAGCTAACTCACACTGTCATCACTACAATCATTATGTATTGGATCAAGCCCACAATATTCCAATAAAAGCAATTCACAAGATAGAAAAAGCATGTGCTAACTTCATTTGGAAAGGAAAGCATCGTAAAATTATTTGGGACAAGATTTTTAAGTCAAAGAAATCAGGGGGTCTGGGACTTAGAGATATTAATGATTTGAGAAAAGTGTATAAACTCAAATTATTTTGGAAGTTTGTGAATGGTAATTCATGGTGGGAAAAATGGATGAAATAAAAGTATCTCAAAAATAGAAAAATTGGACTACAAGCATTGGAAATCACTACTCTTTTGCCTGTAAAAATATTCTCAGCTGTGGAGATATTGGCATTAAATTATTGGAAATAAAATTTAAAGATGGAAATCAGACTAGTTTGTGGTTTGACCCATGGATACGTGGTAGAACATTAACAAGTCTAGTGGAATGAAATAGCTTATTTTTTTTGGAGGAGCTACTGGAAAAGTAAATAGCATCATTCAAAATAGTTGGTGGAATGCATTTGAACATCCAGCTGCATCAATTTTTAATACAGTTATCAAGCAAATTATTATCGACCCAAAACTTCAAAAAGACGAATGGGAATGGAAGTTATCTTCAAACAGAATTTTCTCTTTCAAAAGAACAATGGAGTTTTTTTAAAGGGTAATAAAACTAACGTCGATTGGAACAATGTTATATGGAGTAAATTAAACTGCCAAAAAATAATCCATTGTGCTTATTTGGAAATTATCAATAGATTACCAATAGTAGATAGATGCCTGGAATGGAATACAAAGGGAAAACAATTTGGCTTCTTTGTAAAAATGAAACAGAGATTATCAATAATCTATTTTTTGATTGTGCTTATTCAAAACATATTTGGTACATTGCCAAAACAAAGCTCAAAATAAATCAAAAGCAGGTTGTTCAGAATATCAGGGAAAGCATCAACCACATCCAACAAAATTTCAAGGCAAAATCCAAGGAATTCAAAAAAGCAAACGTAATGCTAACAGCAACTATTTTTCATATTTGAAAAGAAAGAAATCAAGGACTCCATACTCCAAAATAAACATAGAGTATTCATCTATGGAAGATAATTGATATAAAAAGTCAGACCCTTCTTGTTACCCCGGTTGTTTGACCCGGTAACGAGAGGTTCGTCAAGCAAGCTCACCTTAGGGAAAAATACCGCTTGGCCTAAATGCCACGCTCGGCATATGAGTACCGCTCGGCATAGATGCCTCGCTCGGCATACAAGTGTCGCTCGGCATAAATGCCTCGCTCGGCATTCAAGTGTTGTTCGGTAGGGATATCTCGTTCGGCCTAGGTACCATTCAGCCTTACTTTATCGCTCGGCATATCGAGTTCAAAAGCCATCGCTCGGCATTGCCATCGCTCGACATTCTTTGACAACGTCGTTTGTCAAAGTCACCTAACAAGGTCGCTCGGCAACTACCGTTCGACATCCCTGGCTTGGTGCATACTAGAGGTGTTAGCAAGTTGTCAAGCCCACAACAAAGCAAGAGTGTTCGGCATGACTTTACTTCGAGTCACTCAACGATCGACCAGACGATTCTCGACTGGCATTCATCGTTCAACCTGCCTGGCCCAGTGCGTGGAAGTCACCTACTGTGGCAGAGGTACTTTGTTTTTGGCCCCGTGAGGGGAGTCCAGCCTATCTTCGTCTATAAATAGAAGGGAAATGGCACAATGAAATGGACCTTTTTTCGAGAACACTGGGGAGACTCTCCCACTTTCAAGACTCATTCTTTTCAGTTAGCATTTGCATTCTAGTAGTTGGTGTACGGATTATATCTGTATTCAATTGTTTAGAAAAGCAATAAAGATTAAACTTAAAGTGGACGTAAGTAGTTATGCCGAACCACTTTAAATCTGCTGTTCTAGTTTTTGCAATTAATTCGGCATATATTCCTCTATTTTAATTTTCTATCTTCATTAATCTCTCTACACAAATCTTTCTTTGGGTGTCAGTGACCAACTCAGGCGTGCTAACATTTGGGTGCTTTCACTAAGAACAACATTCTCAGGTTATTAGGATCTACTTTGTAGTTACTGGATTGAAGAAATCCCCCGAAGGTGATCCAAGTCACTCACAAGAAGTCCGTTGATTCTACTCAGAGTTTCTATCAATAACTCTACAATGGGAAGACCCTGTACCCGATCAGCCTTGCACAACGCAGACGTCAACGAGACTACTAGCGTCTAACAAGTAGGACTCAACAATCAACAAGTTAATCCGAGCGCAGGGACTTTCGCCGCCCTAAACCAGATGGAAGTTGTCACTAGAGTGGAATTCAACGATTTGATGAGAGAACTCATGGAAATCAAGAGACAACTTAGCGAACACAAGCTAATGCCAGCCTTATTACTCATCTTACTCAACAACAACATCAGAATGCTGGAGGTAGCCCCGCTCCTTACTCTTCATCTGACAGCTCGACTTCGTCCGATGAACCTCCCATGCATAGACGCCGCAGAACTAAAACAACACAAGCAGGTTTTGCTGAACGATCAACTAGGAATCACTTACACCTTGGAAACCACACCCAAGCTGGAGCAAGAAACTTAGGATCTGGAGTACAAGTGGAAGCTAGACGGTCAGCCCACCAAGGTCCTAATGAAGCTGGTCCCCAAGGTACACGTTTGAAGGACCTCCAGCAGAGAAGACACAACTAGAACGATCTCACGGGACAGATTCCAACCTTCCATCCTCCATACAAACCCCGGACCCATCGACTGTGGTTAGACAACCGATGAGAGAAAATCAAGGCTTCACCAATGATGATTGGGAGATATCTAGGAGTCATAATCCATTCACAGATATAATTTTATCGGCCGAGTACCCAGGAAGTTTTGACATGCCAACTATTCTGGCCTACAAGGGAAAGACTGATCCCCGACAGCGTGTGATGAGATATGAGTGGATGATGGACTCAGCTAGGGCTAATGATGCAACTAAGTGTAGATGTTTCCTAATAACTTTATCTGGAATCGCTACTATGTGGTTCACCCGACTTCCTCCATGGACTATCGCTAACTTTGATGAATTAGCGATAAAATTTATGGAGCAGTTCAGGATTCATGCCACTCGGCCCAAGGACGTGATGTCCTTGTCTAGTGTGATTCAGGCTCCAAATGAGTCATTGAAGGAGTACTTACAGAGATTTCATGTTGCGGCTACTGAAGTTAGCAACCCAAATGACCATGCTGTTCTGATGGCTGTCATGTGAGGTGTAGATCCAGATTCAAAGTTTGGCGATTGGCTGGCAGGAAAGCCTCCGACTACGCTAGAGCGTTTTTATTCAAAGGCCCATCAATTCATAAGAAAGGAGGAAGCTAGATGGACGAGGCGAGATAATTCTCCAGGGCTTGGCAAGGAGGCTGTGAAGAGCAACATCACTGTAAAACAATCCGGCGATAACTCGAGGAAAATCTAGGTCAATGTCCAAACCAAGCCTGGGCAATCTAAAGGGTCTGGAGGAGGAAATCCCAAAAATAAAAGGGAAGCAGGAAAATGGAAACCAAGGATTCCATCTTACAATGAATACACTCCCTTAAATGCCTCTCTAGAAAATATCTATCTATCAACTTGCAATACTTTTCAATACCGAAAGCCATGCCCGAATGAGTCCATAAAGGAACAAAAGTGGGCAGGGAAGTACTGCCACTTCCATTCGACTTACTGGCATAATACCGAGGAGTGTAGGCACCTCCACGATGGCATAGAAAAGTTGATTCGATAGAAAAAGCTACAGGAGTTTGTCAAGAACCCGCAGGAAGGTAGACAAGGAACATCAGACCCCGGTTGCGGGCAAGCTCCACGACATCTAGAGGAACCTACCTGAACTGTAGGTAGACTAGTCATAAATACGATAGTCGGCGGACCTCACCCTGCAGATAAGAATTGGCAGGAAATGAAGTGGTATGCTAACCCCCTAAGCATGCAGATTTCGAATGTTGTTCAAATACGGAGGATGGATCCCCGGTTAAGCAGCAGCGAACGATGACAGACGATATAGTATTCATGAGCAGAGATGCTGATTAGGTGGAGGCTCCTACCGTCGACCCGATGATCATCTCCGCGACAATCGGGCCAACATTTGTGAAAAGAATTTTAATCAATTGTGGAAGTTCTGTTAAGATCATCTTCAAAAAAACATATGACCAAATGAAGATGGAGACCAAAGATTTAAAACCATCTAAAGCCCGCATCCATGGCTTTAATGGTGCAACAATCGATGTAGTGGGTTATATCGAATTGCCAATTGAACTGGGACAAGATGAAAGTAGGAGGGTGCAAATCCTGCCTTCCATTGTTTTGGATGTCGATTCTCCATACAATGTTTTTCTGGGTCGATCGGCCCTGGCAGAGTTAAGGGCACCTTTGGCCCCTTAGTGTTTAACTTTGAAATTTCCGACAGACAAACGAGTTGGTGTTATGCATGGTGATTAGGCGACAGGTCCTGCGCGTTATGTGGCTGAGAAGGAAGAGGTCTAGCGGAGAGAGAAAGGAAAGGTTGCGGACAGCTCCGTCCACACCTGGATCACTGAAAATTGACAAGTAGTGCCCGAGCCCTGCCTTGGGCAGCACGATCGGATCTACAGAGACATAGATCCGAGAGATGATTATAAGGAACCCAAAGAAGCAAAGGCATCATCGGATGAACTGACTATTGACATTCCAATCAGCCTAGACGACCAATCGCGAGTACTTAAGACTGGATCACAACTCGACCCTTTGATGACCGAGGATCTCATATATTTCCTCCGAGCGAATCTGGATGTTTTCGCTTGGACACATTCTGATATGTGCGGGATTTCTCCCGCTATTGCGAATCATATGTTGAACGTAGACCCGAGGTATGTAACAGTAAAGCAGAAAAGGAGAGGCATGGACCTGGAGAGGTTCATTGCTCTCATAGAGGAGGTGGACAAACTCAAAGCCAATGGGTTCGTCTGCGACTCCCTGTACCATGAATGGGTGTCTAACCCCATGCTAGTGAGGAAAGAAAACGGAAAATGGAGAACTTGCATAGATTACTCTGATCTGAACAAAGCATGCCCTAAGGATAGTTTTCCTTTACCCAGGATTGACCAGCTGGTCGACTCAACGGTAGGACACGAGTTATTGTCATTTATGAATGCATACTCGGGATATAATCAAATCCCGATGCACATTCCGGACCAAGAACACACCAATTTTGTCACATACGTTGGGCTATATTGCTATTTAGTGATGCCTTTCGGATTGGAAAATGCAGGAGAGACTTATCAGCGTCTAGTGAATCGAATGTTTAAAGAACAGATATGTAGAACAATGGAAGTCTATGTGGATGACATGCTCGTGAAGTCACGACTGTCAAACAATCACATTCGAGACTTAGCGGAAATGTTTGATACACTCAGATATTATGAAATGAAAATAAATCCTTTGAAGTGTTCCTTTGGCATTGCGTCAGGGAAGTTTTTGGGTTTCATTGTTAATGTACGGGGAATTGAAGCTAATCCGAAAAAGATTCAAGCTGTTTGAGACATATAACTGCCCAAAACTATAAAGCAAGTACAAAGCCTGAACGAAAAAGTGGCAGCGCTGAGCCGACTCATATCCAGAGCCACAGATAAGTATATTCCCTTCTTTGATGTAATAAAGAAAAGAAAGAGAAATTTCGAATGGATGCTCAACTGTGAGGATGCATTCCGAGCCTTGGTAAGGCATTTGGAAAGTCCTCTGTTGCTGTCGAAGCCTATAGACCATGAAGTATTATATGTATACTTGGACGTATTCCAGCATGCTATTAGTACGACTTTGGTTCGCAAGGAGGACCGAGTTCAAAAGCCGATGTACTATATCAGTAAACGTTTAACGGGGGAAGAAAGAAATTATCCTAAATTTGAGAAACTGGCCTACTGCTCGGTGATTGCACCATACAAGCTTCGTCCGTACTTTCAGGCACACTCGATCAGTGTTTATACTGATCAACCCTTGTGTTAGGTACTCCAATAACCAGAAACCTCTGGAAGGATGTTAAAATGCAATATCGAGTTGAGTCAGTTCGATATTACCTACCTGCCATGAAGGGTTATACAAGTGCAAGCGCTAGCAGACTTCATCGCTGAATTCACCATGTCAGATGAACCAAACAGTCATTATGTCATCCCCCATTCGATGGAAACTGTACATCGATGGGACATCTAACAACCATTGCTCTGGGGCTGGTATAGTTCTTATGACTCCCAAAAACCGATCAATTTGCTACGCTTTGAAACTCAATTTTCCAGCTATAAATAACAAAGCTGAGTATGAAGCATTGATTGCTAGTTTGAAGCTTATTAGGGAAAAAATCGGTTGAAATCTTTTGTGACTCACAAATGGTGGTGACCAGGTGCGGGGAGGGGATATCATGCAAAGAGGCAGAGACTTGCCCTACACCTTGCTCGGGTTCGAGAGCTATTAGCAAATCTAGAATACTATGATATTTCTCATGTCCTGCATGAACAAAACAGAGAAGCCGATTCATTGGAAAAATTTGCAAGTACTGTCGATGTACAGCAAATGGGATTGGTTCCTGTCGAAACCTTACATGCTTCGAGTATAAATGAGATGGAGGTAGATTTCGTATTAGAAACAGATATCGAGAAGGAGTCATGGATAACCCTATTCAAGCAATATCCACTACATAGGGTGTTGCCCGAAAGAAAGAGCAAAAGACGACAATGAAAAGATGCACGATATGTAGTGCAAGACGGAATAATGTATCGAAAGGGATTCTCAGTCCCCTTACTCCGATGCATTGTTCATGGTGAGATGAAACGAGTCTTGAAGGAAGTTCATGAAGGAGAATGTGGTGACCATATAGGAGGGCAGACACTGACAAAAAATATCCTCTGCTACGGGTACTACTGGCCAGATGTAAATCGGGATGCTATGGACTACGTAAGGAGATGTGACAAATTTCAAATGGTTAGTCCTTGGCCGTTCGCAATATGAGGAATTGATATAATCGGTTCCTTGCTTATATCCAAAGGCGGTGTGAAATACGCAATAGTTGCGGTCGATTACTTTACCAAGTGGGCAGAAGCAGAGCCCTTAGCCACAATCACTACCATGAAGGTCATTAATTTTGTTGTACGAAACATTATATGCCGTTTTGGCCTCCTGCAAACTATCATTACTGACAATGTAACTCAGTTCGAAAGTTGGAAATTGAAAGAATTTTGTCAAAAGTATGGCATTGAAAAAAGATTTGAAGTAGTTGCTCATCCAAAAGCAATGGACAAGTAGAAGCTGCGAATAAAATAATCAAGTCCATATTGAAAAAACGTTTGGAAAAGGCTAAAGGCAAGTGGGTGGATGAGCTTCCAACAACACTTTGGGCTTACAAAACCACCCACAAGTCCGCGGCTGGCCACCCTCCGTTCGCATTGGCATATGGCACGGAAGATGTTACACCTGTGGAACTTGAAGTTCCTTCACATTGGGTAACTTATTATGACCCTAAGACTAATCGGGATCTTTTACTGGAATCACTGGACTTCGTTGATGAAAAAGGTGAAGAAGCAAATCTAAGGGCGGTTGCATATAGGCACCGAGTCGCTCGATATTATAATGAAAAAGTCCGACCAAGAATCTTTGATGTGGGCGATCTCGTTTTGAAACGAATTTTTCTGGTCCCATTGCATATGAATCTCACATGGGAAGGTCCATACGTCATTGAACGGAGGCTTGGAGAAGGAATTTCAAGCTTGTGACCATTGATGGCGTGACACTCCCCCGAGCATGGAATAACGAGCATCTGCGGCATTATTATACTTAGTCTATTTTTTTTCGCATTTTAGTTGCAATTATTTCTAGTGTATTTTTTATTTCTTGATTCTTAGTTTTCGACATGTAATAAGACAATTTAGTTCGTTTTCATTAATAAAGGCTTGAAGCCATCTTTTCCATGAGCTATTGATGTTTCCGTGTGTTGCAAATCTATGGCAAAAATTAAAGTTACATTATTCTGTCTGGCGTATGAACGCACATAACGACTTAAAATCTCTAAGTCCCCGAAGTGTGGATGGGAGTATTCTGAGTCCCCAGAGTGTGGACTAGAGTATAAACGACTTAAGATCTCCAAGTCCTAGAGTGTGGATTGGAGTACTCTGAGTCTTCAGAGTGCGGACTAAAGTATAAACGACTTAAAATTTCCAAGTCCCCAGAATGTGGATTGGAGTACTCTGAGTCCCCAAAGTGCGGACTAGAGTATAAAAGACTTAAAATCTCCAAGTCCCCAGAGTGTGGGCTAGAGTACTCTGACTCCACAGAGTGCGAACTAGAGTATAAACGACTTAAAACCTCCAAGTCCCCAGAGTGCGGACTGGAGTACTCTGAGTCCCTAAAGTACGGACTATAGTATAAACGACTTAAAATCTCCAAGTCCCATAGTATGGACTGGAGTACTCTGAGTCCCCAGTGTGTAGACTAAAGTATAAATGACTTAAAATCACCAAGTCCCCAGAGTGCGGACTGGAGTACTCTGAGTCCCTAGAGTGTGGACTAGAGTATAAACGACTTAAAATCTCCAATCTCCAGAGTGCGGACTGGAGTAATCTGAATCCCCGGAGTATGGAAAAATATTCTAAGTGCCTGAAGCGTGAAATAGAGGATCTACAATTTCAAAAAATCTCCGAGTCATATGGAAATGAACTGGGGTTATGTAACTCATGAGATTTTGGATTTCGACCATAGTTATACAGTAAGCTCAACAATAGAAGTCATTTGAAAGTCAAAGAAACTAAATTTTATTGATCAATCCAAAATGAGGTTCTACTACAATCCCTCCAAAACTCAAAGTCAAAAGTTTATTTGCATTGGCTATGAAGATAAATAGAAATAATTACATAATCTAGGCTAACTCTCATTGAACGAGTATAGCAACTACTTCTTTGGTTTCTTCTCCTTCCTCGGTTTCTCAGATGAATTCTCCCCATGCGTTTTCGTTTGGATGCTTTGCTTGTTAGGGAAGTAACGTTCGAGGAAGGAAGAGGAACTTCTAGTGTCCTGGACCCACTAGGGAGAATGACCTTCAAAGATCTGTTCAAAGGATCATCTAGTTCCACTACTTGGGGATCGACCTTGATTTCAACTTTCTTCTTCATCTCTTCGTTAGGTTGCTCCTTCATGCTCAACCTTGAAGGGGGTTCGGGGGCGCCTGTAATCTCAACTTCGTAATCTCCTTTGATGGGTGACGGACTTTCAGACTTGTCCTTGTTAAGTGCCTCAATCACTTGAGCGTCAGGACCGGAAGTCTCTTCCGTTTGAATTGTCTCATTCGTCTTCTCCTCCTTCTCCATGGCATCATCGCTCCTTGGAGTCGGATTAGGATCAGAACGGCCTACACGAAATCATAAGATACAAATGTTAGAACACATTAACTACTCGTCAAAAATGACGACCCTTTGAACTTTAAGAAGAAAAGGTATGTACCAGTTTCTGGCTAACTCTCAACCGTCTAGGGAGTTTCACCCTCCGGAATGGGAGATAGAACGTGAACATCAAGGCCAGGAGCTTTTGGGTTGTAGCCAATGTGTTTCTCGATTGGGGTCAAGTGATGGACGACCAGTCGGTTGAGTAAGGGGAGGAGTTTGGAGACTCGGTTCCAGATGGGCCAACGATGTCATTTTTTCCTGTCGGCAAGGAAGAGTCTCTACTATAAAGAGCTTTTGCTGTAGACAAGTCCGAAGGATCATTCTCCAAAGAAATTCCTTCATTAAAGCTTCTTCGTCAACCTCTTCAGTGCCCGACTCAATCTTTTTGATCTTATCAAAGTCTTCCATGCTTTGGCTAGAGATTCGAGGTAACCCTCGCCGAGGAATGTTAAGTCATGATGCATAAGAACTCGAGCATTATACTCGGCTATAAGCGGATCAAACATGCACTTGATTTCCTCCCTTCCAGCTTCCGTAGCCGCCTCAAGGCGAGAATCAATCTTCGTGGAAGCTATTCTTTTTCCCTCCTCATGGGCTTCATCCTTCAGCATCTCAACTTTGGAGAGTTCGTCGTCGTGCTTTGTCTTTAAGAGTCGTGTGGCAACAATCTCATTGCAGTATCATTGCGACTCCTCCTGAGCAGCAGTTTTTTCTTCCTTCTTCTTGAGAAGTAGCTCTTCCAACTCTTTGGCTCGCTGAGCAAACGCATCCCTCTCCTTCTAAATGGAGTCTTTCTCTAATGCTAAGGCACCGCAACGTTGAACCGCTTTGTCGATCTCTTTCTTATGTGTGGCCACTAATTGCCTCGGCTGTGTCTTTGGCGTTTTTCTAAGTAGTTTCAAGCTAAGAATTATATGAGAAAAGCTCTTCATCCTGGGCTTTAATCATGTTTTTGTCGTGGATGGCTTCGAGTTTCAGACGATCAATTTCATGTTGGCGTTCGATGCGGACTTCTGAAACTTTTTCTGCCAATTGAACAAATGCTTCATGTTGAACATAGACATCATTATTACATGCAATGGCACTTTGCTTAACGTGTCCTGAAATGTGATGAATTGCTGGGAGAAACTTCAGGCTGTCGAAGCATATTTTTGGGAACGTGGACTTAAGTTCAGTTAGCCTTTCCGCTATCGACGGATCATGTGCGGGAGAAGAAGAAGTTTATTTAGAGATTACAGGATTTTTGTGAAGTTCCTGGGGTTTCCTGGTGCTAGATGAACCCGAGTGTTGGTCGTGGGTAGTATCAAACTGAGACCGCTCATGATCAGATTTCTCCCCGCCTTGCTCTAGATGAGAGGGAGGATCATGATAATATGAAGACTGATGGTAAGTTTTCCTTCAAGACGATGTGTCCCGGGAGCAATAGTCCCTATCACCGTCGTCGTCATGTTTGCCAGAGCCCGCATCCCGGCCAGAATGATGGAAAATAGATGACCCGCGAAGGCGACCAAATCCATGGGAGTGTCCCATATCGCCTGCACAGAAATTAAGTGAACACGAGTTAGCCAGAATCATATGATGACCGAAGTTTAAGTGCAAGGTGAAGTGTAAGTGTTATTTTGTGTGTCCTAGTGTTTCCCTCCGATGGACCATTTTCTTTGGCTTTACTTATCGGAGTTTTTTCTCTTTGATTATGGGCTTGAACGCCTTCATCGCCTCTCACGGGCGAACGGATTTTTAGGGATTTTGGATCGTTGAAGCTATAATTGAGCAAGTCGTCAGGAATAGTGAGGTCAAGTAAGCCTTTCAGTGAACCCTCTAAGTGTTGTGGAGATGGCTCTCTCTCCATTGGAGTAATCGTGACCTTTAAGGTTTTGCCTACAGTTTTTTTCCTCAATCTGTAAGCCAGTTTCTTTTTTCCCTTCGAAGGGGAAGGCATTGCATCGGCGCCATGTGCCCCAACCACTGGTTTTAGAGCAAGACTTATGTATTCACCCGGTGCTTCTAACACCTCAGTTTTTCTAATCTCGCCTTCCTCGGGTGTGTCCGAGCCACCACGTGTTGAAGGCTCAGCTTGCCTTTTGCCTTTGTCCAAGGCAGACCCAGCTATTGTGGTGCCATGAGGAATAATTATCGGCGACGTTCCGCTAATAGCCTAAATTTGGAGAGCGATTCATTAGTAATGATGGATATGATATCCGATCTTCCGCGGAAACAGCTCTTCAACGGCCTCAGAGTATCTGGAGCCTTGGGGACGTGGGCTGATGCCTGTCAAAGTAGAGAAACGGTTTAGAAAGGATGCACTCTCCTTCGAATATAAGTATTGACCCAGAAAAGAAACTTACTCCCTTCTAGCCGTCTCCTCGCAAAGCCAGGAGGACTACGCACATAGAACCATTCTTGCTTATATTAGACGAATTTGCTCCACGCCTCCGTCAAGATTTGGCACTTGTTATGAGGCTCTAGGAATATGAAAGATGGGCTGTTGGATCGTCTCTTGAAATGATAAATATAGCGGATATCCTTGGGAGTGGGGAGCCTGAATAGAATGCTCACATAAAGAATGCACGTGCCGTATATGAATGCGTGACTGTTGGGATGTAAATGTGATGGGGCGATCTTAATATACTACAACAGATCATGGAGGAAGGAGTTGAATGGTGGCATGCTACCAACCTAGCACATGAATTTGTTGCAGGTAGTATATCCGGCTAGGAGCAGGTGAAGACGTTCTTATCCCGATGGAACCAGTACATCGTCAAAAAGAATTCCATGGATTGAGCATAGTCGGCGAAGAGCGTTTTCATTTATTCTCGAAGCTTGATAATCAACCAGATTGTCTAGGATGGTAACTACGTCTAGGGCATCAGGAGCCAAGTCAAGATGCAAACGTTGGACTCGAGATATTCTGTACATGAGTTATCGACGGATTTGAAGTTCTCACAACTTCTGGTTGAAAACTTGGCTCAGGTTTATCTGAGACTGTAGTAGAACTTGACTTTCGAGACATCTTCAAACAACGTCGAATTTGGATAAACACCTGTTTGGACTATGCTTGAAAGACAAACAATATTAGACATCGCGACAAAACCGCTCCCCTATGTGGTATGTGAACTTGTGCAATCATTCAAATATAAATGTAAAAGAATTAAAATTCCTGAAGCTGTTGAAGTAAAGTTAAGCTTTGAACTGTCATCTTCGGGGACCGTCATCGCTGACCATCTCCGAGACCCTATCCTGTGATGGTTTCAGTTTTGAACTCGGACATTGGCGCTATATGTTGAAGGCTATTATTTGTTTTCATCAAGTTGGACTCCATTTTATAATTAATGGAATTGAGGAGTTATCCGTCAAAATCAGTTTGATATGCTTAAATTGATGTCATTGTTCATTGTTCTGTGATAAGGCATGGGAGTATGAAGTTTGGGTATATGCTGTGCATAAGTGGGGGCAGTCATGAATATCAATGCCCGCCTTCAAGGTCCGGAGCCGAACGGCGTACTTGACCAACATTGTTGAATCACTCACTCTTCTCTCCAACACTCTCTCTTCACCGTTCGGCATGCAGGGGTCATACCGAGCCGCACTTACTTGGTATAACGAGCCTAACTCACGGTCCTAACCGGGCCATAGCACTACACTTAGGTGATTAAACCATACTCTCTCCTTCATACTGGACAATACTGAGCCACTGTCCCTGGGTCCAGAAATCGCCCATACCAACCGAACCAAACGTTCTCCTCCAACTCACTTCTTTGAGTAATATAAACACCCTACTAGTTGCTCAACGAACGCCACTCTCATTCGAACACCACACCCAACATACCGACTAGTAAACTCCCGCACAACCTACTAGTTCAACGTTAACGCTCAGCCAACACTTCCTAATCTCGCTAACTCCTACCGAGCCAACAACACTTCCTCTCCCCTCACTTGGAAACCTAACAGGAAACTACGTGCTAGATGCCACCGGTATCCTCTTCCTTTCTCCTTTTCATTTAACCTATAGGCATGTTTAAACCTCAGATTTACCTTCCTCATCTAGACAACTTCTACTGTCCATGGTTTGAAAGAAAGTCGTGAATTCAAGTCTCGTACAAAACCCCTAATTGGGAGAGTCAATCAAGTGAAAATTTCGTACCTAAGAGAATGGGTCGAAGCTTAGGAAAATGCTTGATTTGGATTTGAAATCCGTTCAGGCTCATAATTGGGAGAGGTTGTGAGGCAAATGTACTGGACTGAGGGAGAAAGAGGAAGATTGAGGAGTTAGCAGGAGTTTGGAGGAAGGCAAGTTAGAAAGTCTTATAAAGTGGAAGTAGAAGTAAAGGGAAGAAAAGGAGAAGTACTGGCTTTTATATATGAAGAAAGGGAGGTGAACAGGCATCACCCCGTGACTCGGTCAAGATATCTTGATGGTTCGGTAAGCAGTTATGCCGAGCGCCACAAGACTTGCTAAACAAGTGGTTCGACATCCGTATGGCGAGTGGCTCCTTGTTTATGTATAAAAGAAAGGAAGGAATAGACTCAGGACTGCAATGCTTTGACCGTCGTTGAGCGCATTCAACTTCTAGTAGCAGGAATTGGATATTGGCTTAAAGTGTGTCATGTTTCCTCACACGACACACTTTAGGGGGTAAGTGTTACCCGGTTGTTTGACCTGGTAACGAGAGGTTTGTCAAGCAACCACCTTAGGGAAAAACACTGCTCGGCCTAAATGCCTCGCTAGGCATAGATGCCTCGCTCGGCATACAAGTGTCGCTCGGCATAGATGCATCGCTCGGCATTCGAATGTTTTTCGGAAGGGATATCTCGTTCGACCTAGGTACCATTTGGCCTTACTTCATCGCTCGGCATCTCGAGTTCAAAAGCCATCGCTCGGCATCTCGAGTTCAGAAGCCATCGCTCGGCATCGCCATCGCTCGACATTCTTTAACAATGTCGTTTTTCAAAGTCACCTAGCAAGGTCGCTCGGCAACTGCCGTTCGTCATCCCTGGCTCAATGCATACTAGAGGTGTTACGAAGTTGTCAAGCCCACAACAAAGTAAGAGCGTTCGGCATGACTCTGCTTCGAGTCATTCAACGATCGACCAGACGATTCTCGACCGGCATTCCTCGTTCGGCATGCCTGGTCCAGTGTGTAGAAGTCACCTACTGTGGGCAGAGGTACTTTGTTCCTGGGCCCGTAAGGGGAGTCCAGCCTATCTTCGCCTATAAATAGAAGGGCAGGGGCATAGTGAAATGGACCTTTTTTCGAGAACACTGGGAAGACTCTACCACTTTCAAGGCTCCTTCTTTTTCAGTTAGCATTTGCATTCGAGTAGTTGATGTACAGATTGTATCTGTATTCAATTGCTTAGACAAAAAACAAAGATTAAACTCAAAGTGGATGTAGGTAGTTATGCCGAACCGCTATAAGTCCGATGTTTTAGTTTTTGCAATTAATTTTGCATATATTTCTCTGTTTTAATTTTCTATCTTCATTAATCTCTCTGCACAAATCTTTCTGGTGTTAGTGACCAATTCAGGTGCTAACACTTCTAATTAAGCATAAAACTCAAAGCATATATTTAGATAATTCAAATCAGAACATCTTGAAAATGGATAATTATGAAGAGAGGATAGAAGCTTTCTTATAGAGTGGGAAAATCATTACCGACTTTCCCAGCGGGAGACATCTTCACCACAATGGCAGTCACTAGATGAAGAAGTCTTTGGTGCATAATGGAACCAATCATGGATCTGTTACTACTTGAGGTGGCCACTTCTACCATCAAACCGGGATTAATTCCTGTAATATAAAGGGAAGTGAACATGACTTTAATTTTCATAAATTAAAAGATAATCTGAAAGAGAACTCCCATAATTTTCCTTTGTTACCTGATAGAGGCGGAAGCTACAGCGAACATAGTCATACAGATTTCATGGATAAATATTTGCAATTGGATATCAATAATCAGAGAATCAACGAAAATTATTACAGAAGGAATATCAATAACTAGATCTAACACTTATCTGTTTGGGAGAAAGGTGAATGCAGCAAGTATTCAAATCTCGTAATACTTGTTACAATGAACCAGACTCCTCAGAAATCTCAGAGCGAAGCATACAGATCCAAGCATCAACTTTAGAATGCAAAAGGAGCCGCATTTATTCAAAAATGAAGCTCAAAAGAAGCTCCTTATAACATAGATCGTGATCCTCCAGAGACTTTTAATTATAGATTAGCAGTTCATAACAGCAATCTTTGAAAGCAAAAGGAGTATCCCTCGATCCTATCTGAAGCTCAAGTATTTACTGGCAAAACTCTCGCTAAATCTGGATGTAACGAGCACAAAGGCTGTAGAGAGAAATTCTCTACATGGAAGCCCCCTTGAGCTAGAAATTTTGTTTTATTTTTGTGTAGATTTATAATCGAGTTTTTAGGGTTTGGTGGTTTCTGGAGAAGAGGAGTTGTTATGAGTCCTAGGGTTTGGTTTCATATGTGTCTTTCTTTGAGATGGTTCGGGTTTTCTACGCTGTATACTACTGGGCTTTGGGCCCTTTTATTTACTCTTTCAAAAAAAATAAAAAAAATAAATTTCGCAAAATGAACTTCCATACTTCCATTAAAAAAGTAACGCACTTTTGCTTAGCAGGTAGAAAAGGATCATGTTCATATTCCATTCTATCTTTTGAAATTAGTTCTATGAATATTTAAATGACAAATCAATAGAAAAATATTTTTTTATGAATTTTCTAAAAATGCAACATTAAAAGTAATAATTTATACGTTGAATTATTCAAAATGAAACCACTTTTAAGTAAGCCTTGCTTGTACGCACTTGTTTTGAAAGTATTCTTCTAGTTAGAATTTATATTATTACAAATAGATTAACCCTATTAAGCCACACAAGAAAATTACAAACAGACAGACAAAATGCTTGTATCAGTGAGTTTGAAATTCATGTATTCCAATTTACATATTAATTATGTAGTGTTAGTAAATTAATATGCATAGCAAAAAAAAAATAAAAAAATAAAATAAAATAAAATAAAATCTTTTCATTTCAATCAGAATTAGAGATCTTCTTATAAATAAAAGCAGGCAAGCTTGCTCTCTTACACCCAATCCATCTGCACTTATATAGTTTTTAAAATTGATTCTTAACCATGGCATTTGAGGATCTGAAGTACATATTAGCGGAGCATGTCAAAACGCTTTATGAAGAGGTACACATAAAATAATGTTGCATTATTGGGTGATTTTTGGCGTAGTACATAGTACTCTAATTAGCGACTTTAAAGGAGATGCTTTTTTTATAGTTAATACAATTCGACTTGAAGCGAGAAGCTTTTTGTAGTGAATAAAATTAGACTTGATAGTATGAAATAAAAGAGTCTTTTCAGGGTTTCAAATTCACATAAGCAAGCCAATTTTTTTGCTTATGCAATGTAGTATTTTCATTATAAATATTTTTTTCGATTAGTTGATGAATTCCAATGTTTTTTAATATATCTTTTTATTAGTCAGTTTTATATTTTCATGTTACATGAACAACTATAATACAATCAAATAAAAGTTATCAGTAAAAATTCAACTTCCATACTTCTACTTGAATAGTAACAAACTTTTGTTTAGCAAGTAGAAAATGTTCATGTTTATAATTCATTCTATCATTTGAATTTAGTTATATGAATATTTAAATGGAAAATCTGTGGGGAAATAACTTTCTTAAACTGTAATAAAAGAGATTGTTTATACGGTGAATTATACAAATTGAAACAACTTTTAACTAAGCCTTTTTGTACACTTATTCAAAAGTATGTGTTCTTCTAGCTAGTTAGAATTTGTCTTATTGTAGATAGATAAGTCATTGTTAAACACAAACAAAATTACTGAAAGGAAAGGAGGAAAGAGAGGGGGGGGGGGGGGGGGGGGGGTGTTGTTGTGGTTGGAAGAAGAAGATAAGTGTAAACGGGAATAAATTAAATACATTCAACGCAATGCTTGTACTAGTAAGTCTGAAATTCATGTATTCCTATTCACATATTAATAGCGTAAACTTAGTAAATTAATAAGCATAGAAAAAACCTTTCTAATTAAGTCAGAATTAGAGGTCTTCTTATAAATATAACCAAGCAAGCTTGCTCTCTTACACATAATCCATCTTCACTTACAGTGTTTTCAAAATTGATTCTTGGTTATGGCATTAGAAGATCTGAAGAACATTTAGCTAAGCAGGTCAAATATCTTGGCGATACATAAAAAATATATCTCATTATTGGGAAAATGATGCTTAGTGCTTATATTCTAATTACAGGTCTAAAAATATGGCTTGAATTTCCATGAATCACGGTTACAGTTCAAACGCTGTATAAAATAACAACTTAACAACACAATGGTTTTATTGAACAACATTACTATAATTATGCTCATAAAAAAAAAAAAAAACATACATACATAAATTTTTATTAATCAGATTTATATAGGTAGGTTTTCACATAGATTTTCGGATTAGAGGCACCACTTCAAGAAAATTCCTTTTTTGAGTATAAAATTTCAGATAAAGATTTTTACCTTCCAGTAACAATAGTCTGTATAGCATTTCCTTATTGAATATTGTCCATGCAATTCAACAGCTTCATTTCATGCAAGTAAAAACACATGGAAATAAACTATCAATAGATCAAGTATTCTTTCTCTAATGCAATATAAAAGCTCTAATAATTGATATGCCAATAAAATACCACACATAATAATTAATAATGCTAATTTATAATTAAATAACCCGAAAATTGCTAATGTTAAAATACACACATGCTACAATATAATAATATGGTATTCTTTACAGGGCATCTTAACTGCACAGTTTGGTCAAATTGAGACTCTAAGAAATGCCCATTTCAGCAATTTTGGGTTGGTTACACAGATCATACCCGTATTTTTATATAGCACTGAAAGACATTTGGAACGAATAGAGATGCTACTGTAAGTACAAGCTTTGATAAGGATATGATGTAATTTATTATGTGTGTTCATAAACACGTTTATTCTCTGAATTGCATAATCCTATACATGCAGGATGGAAGATTTCATCGATTTCTCAATTCTGAACCTCATTGTGAATCAGATGAAAGGCGGGTGTGCAACGTATGCCTCAATCTTTGTTTCTAACTAATCAAATTACAGTAATTATCGGCTATCCAATATTACACATTACTTAGATTAAGCTATAACTCTGGGACAACAAAATGCTTTTATATGATACTAGGTAAGAAAATAGATTGATTCAATTAGTAAATATAGATAAAAAAGGGGAAAAAAAAGAAAGGAAGAAAGGAAGAGGCTCCAGTTTAGAAATGTTTATGCATCCTATGACAGCAACATAGTCACTCATTCGACAAACATAAGCCACAAAAGAGGCTTTCCACATAAATTATGTTATTTGAAATCCATTTGAGTTCAAATTGGCAAAGCAATATTTATATCATATATCGCTTGAAATTAGTCCACCTAAAACTATACGTGAAAATAGCTTTTTTTTTTCTTTAAGTGGAACCGTGATACATTGTTCTTAGCATTCATGCAAAGATATCTAGTATATATAACTTAGCTGCATCTATATATTAACTCGATCTCTTAATTGATTTATGTTGTTCCTCACTATAAACAATATTGCTTATGGTTGAAATAGTATATCATATATAACAGATGCTGTTGAGTTATGCATCATATTATATACAGTAATACATTATAAAACAACAAAAAATGAAATTAAACTGAGTTCTTCTACTCTCGTTTGCAGGATGGGAGCTCAAACTTTACATGTCCCTATCAGTTATTTGGTTCACTACTGCAAGAAAGAGGATAAGGAAGGGTAACAACTTTACTGTAATTTGAATTAGAAGAATGACTTTTTAAATGCGACTTGCACTCTCATTAGGAAACCATTCATGTACTCACCGAGCATCTTTCACACTAGTTATCTTAAATTAAATAGAGTTATAGTCGTATTAGAGCAAATATATAACTTTATTGAATATTAAAACAAAATAAATTGTTTTTTTATAATGTCACCATTTATTTAATTATCCCAAAACAACATCATTGTCATGGTCATTAGTATTGTTGTTGATGCCATATTTGTTGTTATTAGTCATTATCATTGTCGTCATTATCATTGTTATTATTGTTATTATTATAAACAGGTGCATAGAGGCCGTACAGTTTGTCAAGCATAAACTACTCAGCATAAAACCCAAACTCGAAAAATTGGTTGAGGTAGATGTTTAACAATATTTCTCTACTTTTGGACATAGTCTCATAGTATATGAAAGAAGGACCAGAATATTTATTAGTTCTGATAGTGACTATAATTAAACGGTTTCAAGTAGGACGGTAAAACATTTTATTTGATGATGAAAAATCAGTATATCATAAATATGCATCTATTAATTTTTGTAAGTTAAATTTGCTAGTTAATAAAGTAAATATAATCAATTCTTCTTAATTTATTATTTCTGAACGTGTATATTCTTTTCCAAATTCAGCTGCAGAGAGAAGCCCTAAAAATTTATCACATCGTGCACAAAAGTTTTGAAGGATATGAAAATTTTGAAGAAAATTAAGCATGGCTAAGAGAAAAGAAATCTCCATCCATATTCGCCAAAGAAAAAAAATGTAGACGAATAAGAACTTAGAACCTTATGTTTTGAATTTTGTCTACAAGGAATGTCATGATGAGCATTACAATTCTTTTAGTTTCTTTAAGTTTATATTATCCTTAGTTATTGCTCTGCAGGTAAAACTAATAAAAAAAAGCATTATATGTGTTAAATTCCTTATTATAGAGGGAAATGACACAATGTTAAGATGGGAGAAGTAAAACTCAAAACGCTTGGAAGAAGGAAAAAACACGCACATTACTAGAACCAAACCCATAAGGAATATTAAGTGAATATAACTGCCTTGAAGCAAGGTTCGAAGTTCTAGTTTCCATTTCTGTTCCGGTCATCTGAAAAATTCAAAATTCCGGTTCCGTTTTAGAATTTTCGAAAATTCCGTTTTAAATCGATTTGTGAATTCCGGTACATTTTTGTTATAAATCCGCAAATATATATGCAACACTGATAGTCAATTACACTAAATTATTCAAGTGACATAGAAGTTACAAAACATACAACATAAAAATTTACTACCAAAAGCTATTTCTTAAGCATCATGTAAATTTTGTTTATCGCTCTGTTCATCTTGTGTCGGATTATAATATGCTGGAAAATCATACCGTTGTATCTGATCCGGACTTAAAAATATCGTCATCGTATTATCAAAGGGTGAGGGTTCATCTTGGCTACTTGATGGCTCAGCAGCATACGGTTGATGTAATCCACAATACGAATAACCCTCGGTATAACGTAGAATACCTTAAATTCGGGACATTGTTAGAAGTATATCTGCCATCATAATCCCCTTGATATTCATATACAACGTTCAAATTTCTATATCTTCATCGACTATAGTCATCTGCTTCATAATTTTAGATATGTCTTTAAGAATCATCAAAAGTGAGGCCATAACCACTAGAACCAATACCGTCACTACTAGCATTACCTGAATCATCATTTGATGAACTATCATTTTTAGTATTTTCTGCAGATACATTATCATTGTCCGGCCAAGGATTATCGCTTGCATTATTAAGTAGTGGATTCTCAGCTTCTCTAGTCCAATCTGCAAGTGGATCCTCCTCATGAAAGATGTAATCTAAATCAATAACTTGGTCGGTTGTTTGTTGGCATTTAGCATGTCGTACTCTTAATCGCATATTATAATGTATGAATATCAGTTTTTCTAAGTTCTCCATTTTTATTCTGTTTCTTAACTTCGTGTGAATCATTGCAAATGTTGTCCAATTTCTTTCGCAATTTGAAGAAGAAAATGTTTGGCTAAGAATATGCATAGCTATGCGTGTTAAATTTGAAGCAGCTTTCCTACCAATTATTAACCACCACATAGCTGGAAGACATGACTTAACTGCACGTTTCGCTTTTGTAGAACCAAATACATCAAGTTTCATGCTATATTTTTCAATCTACGAATCATTCACAATAAACCAAGTTATTCTTTGCGCTAAACATAATAGCAAGAATCATGAGTAGTTTAATAATTTGTTTATTACCTTTTTTGAAATTTCAATTTGCATAGCAATATCAGGTACCATTTTTTCAAGAACATTTGTCCATTCATTTAAAACCTCATCATCGTTTGTTGCATTATCTCCGTATTGTATATGAGGATTGAGAAAATAACCTAAAACAATTTCATAGTTCAAAGAAATATTGACATAATATGTACTTTTATAACTATGAAATAATTAAAAAAAATTACCTGCTGCATGAATAGGTCGATGCAATTGTCTTTTCCATCCTTTATCGATTATACTCCACCACTTTTGACACTGTCTTACACCAACATTTTTCTTAATTGATTCCTTCGATCGATCCATTGTTTCATATTGATATCCCATCTCTACTTTATCATCATTGTCCACCATTCTTAAACTTTTACAAGTGGACCAAATATGAAAATAATAGCAGCAACGTTGGCCCAAAATTTATCACTGTGAATCAAATAACTGATAAGAATTGCCTTTTTTTATCTTTAGGACCGAGTTTAGGGATCTTTACGCTCCACTCTCTCGAAGAAATCATTCTCCTTAGATTCTCTTTATGTGTGTATGTGGATTCCAATGCAATAAAGTGAGTAGCAAACCTGGTTACTGCTGGTCGAATCAGATCTTTATTATTAGTTTCTTTTCTCATTATGGTAAGCAACCAACCATGATTGTATATGAATTCTATAATTGATCGACAGTTTAAAATAATCGATTTTACCTCGATTTCTTTTGAAATATCTTCAAGAATCAAATCGATACAATGTGCTGCGCATGGTGTCCAATATAGTTTCCTTCTTTTTTCCATCAGTAGTTGGCCAACAGCTTTGTAGTTTGCTCCATTATCAGTTACTATTTGTACAATTCTATCCTCTCCAATAAAATTAACAACATTATCCATTGGACCACAAATATACTCAGCACTTTGAAAATTGTCGGTAGCATCTACAGACTTAAGAAAGACGGTTCCTTGGGAAATACACAAGAAAATTTATGATTTTTCTTCTATTTTGTGTGCTCCAACCGTCGCACATCAACGTACAACCATACTCATCCCAAAAATTGGAGTAAGTGTCGATGTGTTGTTTGATTTCAGCGCACTCTAAATCTAAATATGTTTTTGATAATTCATGTGCTGTCGGTCCTTTAATTCCAGGACCAACTTCTTAAATGGCATCTACCATAGTTTCATAGTAAGGACTATTAGCAGCATTGTGTGGTATATGATTAAAGTGAAAAAAATTGATATTGCATGACCTATGTGTTTTTTGGCATCTTTAATACCTTTTATTGCAGTTCTAATAGAAGGTTGAGTTCTACCTCCTCGTTTTTTACATAGGGATCAATCCTTCCAGCTGTACGCATTGCTAAATCGTCATCTATTCTGATTGATTTAGAACGGTCATTGCGCTTTACTCCGCTAGGTCGTATACCTGTTCCAGTAGATCCTACACCTGAGTTCATATAACTTTCTTTACTTTCTTGCAAGGCGCATCGAAGCTCTCTGTCATCTTCACCTCCATCACTGTTGGTATCTTCATTTTGTTGTTTGGGCATGCTCATTAGCTCTTCTTGCACACGTTGTTTTTCGAGCTTCCCTTGATTTGCTCACTTCTCTTTTTATTCATATGTTCTCGTATAAGTTTTCTGACTTCTTTGAGAACAGTCGGGCATACTGCCACGTCGCCTGTTTGTCCTGCTAAATTTCTTTCATACGTGTTATACCACCACCAGAAATTATTTTGTGACAATAATTACATTTGTTTTTAATTTTTTCACCAATAACCGCCGTACAGTAATTCCAAACGATATCATGATTTATCATAATCAACCACCTAAATAAGAAGCAAAATAATTTAATATTTAATTACTTAACACTAAAACATTTTAATGCAAACTAAACAATATATTATTTGCATTATAGAATTTCCATTCATAGTTGTTCAATCATCAAATTAAAGTAACCAATATATTTTTTTACATAATAATTTTTGTCACAATTTTTGTACTACAAATTACAAACAAAACATTATCAGTTGGGTTAAAATAACATTGCCTTCTGTTGTTACTTAATTTGACATTCAAAACATTACAGGTTAATAACATTGTCTTCTATTGTTAGCTACTGACTATAATATACTCTATAAATCCAACTTCCTCAGCCGACCCATTATTCTACCTCAACCCTTACATTCGTTTATGCCGTAGCCATCAAACAAATGCAAATCGAAATAGACGGAAGAGGGAAAAAAATAATGTCATTTCTAAATCTCTTAATATCATTATATTTTTATACAAACTAAAACAAGCATTATTCAAATTCACCCAAAAACATTACCCAATCAACCCATACCCAATACCCGGTCCAATTAAACAAATAATCAAACCTTTACTGCCTCCCACTTTCAATGTTATCATTTCTATTAGACGATCAAATCGACGATGAGAAACACAAAAGGAAGCGCTGCCCTAAATCGATGATAGAAGAGTGTAAAAAGCTTCCACTGTCGCCTGCTAAATGAGAGTACTGTAGACGGTCTTAGCTGCTTTGAAGTAGAATACGATGAAGAAATCGAAGAAGAAGCAAAATGATTTTTGTTTTTGTTTTTGATGATATTTTTTTCGATTTCGTATGATTTTATAGCAAAATTTTGATTCAATTTCACATGAAATTTCTGTTTCAAATATGGATTTTACTGAAAATCCAAACTTCGAATTGATTGAAAGGATTAAAGCATAAAATTCTGCCTTTTCTCTCCCGTGCCTCAATGATTGTGTTGAAAAAACATTTACAGCAAGTAAAATTTTTAATTTTTAACAGTTTTTTCTTTACTAGAGAACGGATTGGGATTTTATGACATTTCCGACCCAGTCATCGTCGGAACCAGACCGGAATGGCCGGAATTCCAGCGTGCTGCCGGTATTTAGAACCTTGCTTGAAAGTTGAAGAACTGTTATTTTCTCCTTATGAATTTGCATGGAAAAATAAATAAAATATTATAATTTTAAGATCATTTATGTCTTAGACAGATTGACTATTATATGACTTCTCAATATAATATCATATAGCTATAAGCATTCTTTATCTTTGATTTCATATTAGTTTACAAATATTAGGCTCGAATACAATATTAAATCATTTGTGCTAGCAAAAAATTCGTCTAACATCATAAAATTCTCAGATTTTGTAGACATAAAAATTTTAAGCTAAAAACTTATCTACAATAGTAATAGATCAATAAGAGAAATGTAAAAATAAAGAAGAAAAGTAAGAAAAGCAAGTCACACACATATTTATGGTGGTTCTACTATGCATACGTCCATTTTGAGTGTAATTTATTACCTATTGCACTAGATGAATTCCAAGAACAACTTGAAATCCAATCTCAAAGTTGGTAATGATAATTTCCGCTAAATATGAATAATCAAAGTTCAAAGGTCTTTTCCTGTTGCAAGTATAACTAAACTGGACTACAACTGGACTTCTGGATCAAAATATCATAATAAAACTTTCCAAAAGGTCGAATCCATAAAGGTAGGAGCGAAACAGACCAAAGCCCAACTGTTTGGTGGATCGGTACCGACCTTGTAACACCCATAAAAATTAATAAGAAATTAATTAATGTTAAGGATAAAAATATTTTTTTTTGTAAATGTCAAAATTTGGCTACAAAAATTACACTATTGCATGGCAATTTTCTGATCAACTTTCATATATATAAAGTTTTGTAATCGAAGCTCAAAAGAAAATGTTATTGACGTTTGAAGTTTTCGAATTTAAAATAATTTGAAATGAGTTAAATTTTAAATTAAGATTAAAGTTTGGAATTTAAAACACTAATAAGTATTTTAATGTTGATGAGAATCTTAGGGTTTATGGAAACGTTAATTTTAATTATAAAAAAATTGAAAATAAATTAAAATAAGTGGAAGTAAATTACATTCCAAATAAAAGGATCGGTCAACCCCCTCACCCTGACCGGTTTACCTTTAGTGGTCGATAACTTGACGATGTGCCGTTGACCAATGCTTTGAGTGGCGGTTAGGATTTTGATAGATGCAAACGACCCAGATTTTATTATTTTAAACCACCTTATATCCTACGGTACGAACGACTTCCAACCACTACAAATAAAGGCTAGCCCTCTCACATTTATTAACAAAACTTATATAGAACGCTAACGAAGCTTTATCAGTCATCTTCCTCGATTAGATTCAAGATTTCAAGTTTAAGGGGAAAACGTAATAGGTTTATATAAATATACATTTTTCTATATTTATTTTTTCCCCAATCTATGAATTATGAATCTAATATACAATTAAATAATTACACATTTCAAAAAAGGAAATTTAAAGGATAGTGTAATATCCTAAAAATTTATCGTTTTAATGGTGAATATTTAATTAATTTTAAATATTTAAATAGTTGATTTTTAAAATATAAATAAATTATATTCAAATATAGAGATTTTTTTACATATTTGAATGGCAAATTAAATATTAATTAAATGGATTCAATAAATTTATTTAACTCCTTTAAATAATAAATAATAATGGTGAACCCATTTTGTAGATTTATTTACACTAATGTATAGTTTAAATAAATAATAAAAAGATCAATTGTTATTAAAATAACTTGATTTTTATTGTAATATTTTTAATTTAATTTATAGGATTTTTCCTTAATTTTTAATTTGGAAAACGTTTAAATTGTCAATTGACGTATTTTACGGCAAATGATGGTATTTCTGTGATTTTACGGAATAAGATAACTAGTGTACCTTTTGTTGATTCACGATCGTGTCGCGTTTTCGTGCATGATCGTATTTTTATTTCTGTCGTTCGTGGTTCGTACGCAAATGGAATATTTTGTAGCAGGATACTGCAAAATCCTTCTTTTCAAAACTTCCTAATTCAAATCAAAAATTCAACATTTTAGACATGAATTAGAGGGCCATGTGATGGGTGGCTTGAGAATTTTGTATTGCTTGAAAATTTTGTTTAACTTATGGGTGAAGTAAAGAAATGGGTTTTTTATAAAGTTAAATAAATCGCACTTAGGAAAATTCTCGTTTTCATTTCCCCACCTTGCTTTTCCATTTTCTCTCCTTACTCGTATTCATTTTTCGATTTCCTATAAGCAAAAACATAGTCACCTCCATTTAAAATTTAAAAGCCAAGTCGTATGATCAAAGAAAAAATAAAAAATTGTTGAGACTTGGTTTTGACTCATGACACGAAGCTATCACGACGACATACAGATTTGACGACTGTTACGACAAAAAGAGACAAGGAGACGAGACTTTAAAAGTGATGCATCAATTATATTATTTTGTTTTTAAGTCGTAGGTCAATATTATTTAAATCTCTTCTCGGTCACATATGTATTAGCTTATGTATTTAATCATTCTATTTCTCAAATATTTTATACATATATAAGCATATAATTAAATTATAAAAGTGTTTTAAAGTTATAGAAATTAATATACCTATGTAAACTGTGCATATTGCACAAATTTCACCAGGTCAATTGACTGACCAAGAGGCTCAGTTGATTGAGTTTCTACAACAGACACTTTTCGAAAATAGATCATTTTTATGAAGAGATACGAACCTCTACGAAAAGATTGGATGCACACTTCAATCGAAACTCTTCACTAACAGTCGCTGCTTTCTAACCTTCATAAATATAAACTCCAACTTGATTCCAGATCACTAAATCACAATCGAATTTTCTTATATCTCTGATCTAATTCTCTGGAATCTATTTGCTATCATACTTTCAATTATTCTGCATTAAAACAATACTATACCTTTCTATTCTTCATATACTTCAAATATATATATATATTTATACTCGAGGAGAAGATTATAGGAAGAGTGTACTACAAGTGACAAATCCGTGTTATCAGAACACACAAAAGTCAAAACTATTTTCTGCATTAGTTGAAGTCCTATTCTGTTGCTCAGGCGAGTGAAGTCCTCTTCGGCTATTGATACGAAATCATGTTCTACTGCTCAGGTCCCTGTTCGGCTGCTCAGGGGTGTATCGACCTGTTCCTCCGGGTTAAGTGAGGGTTGTTGTTTTAGTGAAGTTCCAGAAGGAGTCTGGGACTGGACATATGACGGTGCTCCAAACCAATATAAAGATCTGTTGTGTTATTTTACTTTACTGCTTTTATATTCCATATTATTTACCGTATAACTATCATCACTATACTCTGTATCATTGTATATCCATATTACACGATCCATAGTACACTTTCATTTGGTACCAAAGCAAGGTCATCATATAACCGTAACACGGTTATCTGATAATAATATGGATATTAACACTAGCACTAGCATTAACACTAGCCTCATTGAAGGACAACCCACTGCATGTCCACCACTATTTAATGGCATGAACTAAAACTATTGGGCCACACGAATGAGAATATATATGCAAACAAATGGTTTTGATTCATGGAATATAACTCAAAAAAATATACTATTCCTATTGAAGAATATTCTACTTGGTCAAATACACAGAAACTAAATGCCACAGCTAATGCGAAAGCCATGAATATGTTGTTTTGTGCCTTAGATAAAAACAAGTTTAGCTGTGTTAGCATCTACAATACTGCATATGAAATATGGCGTACACTCAAAATTACACACGAAGGAACTGACAAGGTCAAACAAAGCAAAATATCCATGCTTAAAAGTCAGTTTCAAAACTTTAAGATGAAAGAAAATGAATCTATAAATGATATGTATTCAAGATTTTAGGATATCTACCATTCATTAGTAGGACTAGGAGGAAAATATTCAGACTTTGATATTGTATCCAAAATCCTTAACTCTTTAATGGAAGAATAGGAAAGAAAGGTTCTCGCTATTGAAGAAGCGAACGATATTTCCAAAATAACCCCAAAAGAGTTAATAGGAAATCTAATGTCTTATGAAGTGAATTTGCAGGCTAAAAGAGTTCTAGCTCAAGATAAAAAGAATATAGCATTCCATGCAGAAGAAGAAGAATCAGATCTAGACAAAGACAACCTAGCTTTTCATGCCAAAAACTTCAAAAAATTCTTGAAATATAGAAAAGGAAACAGAAATAATGGAAAGAAAAGCTCAAACAGCAATAAACCACCATCCTTATCAGTTATCGAGTGTTTTAATTGTCACAAAAAAGGGCATATGCAGAAGGATTGTCCAGATCAAAAGAAAGAATATCGAAATAAAAAGAAGGAAAAATTCAAAATAAAACCCTTTTCGGTTACATGGGATAATTCAGATTTCTCCTCTTCTTCTTCTGGAAGTGAAAGTGACAACGATAATGAACAAGCTAACGTATGCTTTATGGCCAAAGCTAATGAGGTTAGTGATTTAACTTTTGATGATATGATAGAAATAAATTCTAAATTATTAGATACTTTAAAAAGTCTCAAAAGAAAATATAAAGAGGCTGTAGAAAATCAGAACAAGGCAGAATTCGAAAGAGATATGCTTAAAAACGAGAAGAAAATATTGAAGAAGAACTTGAGAAAACTCAAGAATCTCTTTCAAATATTAATTCTCAACTTATATTATTGAGTCAAGAAATTAAAACTCAAAAAGAAAAGAATGATGGTCTTGTTTTGAAAATCATGTTTTAAAAACTAATATTAAAATGGTAGAAGTAGAAAATTCTAGTCTAAAGACCAAACTAGAAGGAATCGCTAAAAATGTTTTAAATTTTAATAAAGGAAGAATTTTTTTTATCTAGAATTATTGAAAATTCACAATCCGTTAATAATAAAAATGGTTTAGGATATAAGAAGAAAATCAAGAATTCACAATCTAGTAATTTAAACAATGTTAAGTATGATAAAACACCCACATCTTAAAAAAGACTAGTTTCTAAAACTATAAATATATGGTACCTACAACTAATAACAAGTTAATAAGGAAAAAGTATATTAGTTCATTTATAGAAGACATTTATAATAATAAAAATTATATTTATAAAAGGGATACTAAACACACTTGGGTTTGGTTTCCTAAGACCTAACTCTTAGGACCTTATTAAAAAAGGTGGGTACCAACGTTATCTCATATTTTTTGCAGGTCCCACTCAAGAAAAGTGGAAAATGGATACTCGACAGTGGTTACTCAAAACACATGACAGGAGACAAAAATATGCTGATAAATATTACATACTCAGATGGAGGTTCTGTCACTTTTGGAGATCATTCCAAGGGATATATCATCTGCAAAGGCGATGTGAGCAATTACGGTAAATCTAATTCACCTCTTATTACAAACGTTTTATTAGTTAAGAATCTAAAACATAATCTATTAAGTATAAGTCAATTATGCGATAAAGGTTTTAAAATATCATTTTCTAAAAAAATGTAGTATTCTTGATCAGAATCAAAATCTTATTTTCTAAGGAAATAAAGGTAAAAACATTTACATTTTGAATATGAAATTTAATCATAACTCAGATATTTGTTTAATAGTTAAAGAAAATGATCCCTAGATATGGCACAAACGATTCCGTCACATCAATTTCGAAAATATAAATAAAGTTTCTAAAAATAATCTTGTCAAATGATTACCAAAGATGAATTTTAAAGTTAATAATATATGTGACTCATGTCAATTAGGTAAATCAACTAAATCTTCGTTTAAATCTAAGAAAGTTATTTCGACATTACAACCGCTTGAGTTACTTCATATGGATTTATTTGGACCTTCCCAAATTCAATCCATAAATCATAATAAATACGTATTTGTAACAATTGATGATTTTTCTAGATATACATGGACTATCTTTATGAAAAATAAAAGTGATACCTTTGAATAGTTCAAAACATTTGTTAAACAAATTCAAAATCTAAAGGGTATTAGAATTGAAAATATTAGAAGTGATCACGGAGATGAATTTGAAAATATACAGTTTGATGACTATTGTAAAAAGAAACGAATATTTCATAGCTATTCGTTTCCTAGAACTCCATAGCAAAATGGAGTTGTAGAACAAAAAAATCGAACTCTACAAGAATGTGTAAGAACATTACTAAATGAAAGCACGTTACCAAAACATTTTTGGGCTGAAGCTGTTGCAACTGCCTATTATGTTTTGAATCATATTTCTATTATACCTCTCACCAAGAATACTCCTTACAAACTTTTTAATGGTAGAAAACCAAACATATCTTATTTTAAAATATTTGGATCAAAATGTTTTATATTAAATACCAAAGATCAGTTTGCCAAATTTGATTCAAAATGTGGTGAAGGTATATTTCTTGGATATTCAAATCGAAGCAAAGCTTATGGAATTTTTAATAAACGAATTAATACTATCGAAGAGTTACTCCATGTATCTTTTGATGAGAACTCTAAACTTATTTCTAATACAATTAATGACAATGATTTAATTAATAATAATAAAACAAGTATAATAATAAACAATTCAAGAGACGATGAAGATATTGTTTATAATTCTAGAGAAAATGAAAACGTTGTTAATTTTAAAAAATAGAAATACTACTAATACAATAAGATCTCCTCGAAGAGTCTTACGAAATCATCCTATAGAAAATATAATTGTAGAAATAAATTCAAATGTTCGAACTAGAAATCAACTAAATTTAATGGGTAATGTAGCTTTTCTCTCTACTATAGAACCTAAAAATACTAAGGAAGCATCATCCGATGAAAATCGGATTATTTCTATGCAAGAAGAATTAAATCAGTTTGAACGAAATGAAGTTTGGGAACTAGCATCCAGACCGACCGATCAGACTGTTATAGGAACTAAATAGGTTTATAAAAATAAAGCAGACGAGTTAGGAAATATAACTAGAAACAAAGCAATACAAGTAGCATAAGGATATAACCAGGAAGAAGGAAAAACTATGAAGAATTATCATATTTTCTAGGACTTCAAATAAAACAAGTTTCAAATGGAATATTTATTAATCAAGAAAAATGTTGTAATGATCTTATCAAACATTTTGGAATGGAAAACACTTCCGCCAAACCAACACCTATGAGCACAACAGCACATCTTGATAAAGATGAAAATGGAAAAAGTGTAGACCAAAAACTATATTATAGTATGATAGGATCACTGCTTTATCTAACAGCAAGTAGACCAGATATTATGATGAGTGTATGCTTATGTGCAAGATTTCAAGCTGACCCGAAAGAATCACATTTACGTGCAGTGAAACGTATACTACGCTATCTTAGTAAAACTAAAAATTTCATACTTTTCTATCCGAAGAGTGCTCGTTCGAATTAGTATCATGCAGCGATGCTGATTTCGAAGGATCATAAACAGATAGAAAAAGTACAAGCGATACATATCACTTCATTGGTAAATCTTTAATATCATGGTTTAGCAAGAAACAAAACCTTGTCTCACTATCAACTTGTGAAGCAGAATATATTTCTACAACACTAGCTTGCACACAAGTAATTTATATGCAACAAACACTTAAAGATTTCAGAATCAATCTATCAAAATCAACAATTTACTGTGATAATTCTAGTGCAATAAATCTATCCAAAAATCTAGTAAACCACTTAAGAACTAAACATTAAATATTAGACATCATTTTCTACGCAATAATAAGGAAAAAGAAGTGATAAATCTGGACTATGTACCATCAGAAAATCAATTAGCCGATATTTTTACTAAGCCATTGTTAGAAAATAATTTTATAAAATTACGTCGTGAACTTGGAATAATGTCAAATTAAGATATATAAATAGAACACAAATTTTTTGACTAAAACTCAAAAATAAAATTTTTACAAAAAAGAAAAAAAATTCAAAATTCTGACCATGTTGAGACTTGAACTCATGACCTGCCATGAATAGCCCAAGTATCTTAACCACCTAAGCTATTGATTTTTTTCTATTACAATCTAGTGTGGGGATTTTATTATGTGGTGACATCAATATATACTAAAAATATGTGTAACAATTAACTTTATAAATATACATTACTACTTTTATAAAAATTAAATTACATAAAATAAAACAGACAACAGAAAAACTAACGTAACACGAAGCAAAAGATAGATGATCTACACCATTATCAACAAGAATCACTAATTCTACAACGTGAAATGTACTTCGAACAAAAGATTAACTCCAGACGATTAGGAATCATCGAGCATATTGCTATGAAGTTCTGTGGGGCATCTTTACATCCAATAGAAGAACGTGTTGTTTCGCCTATTAGACGACTTTCAACTTCGTCCCCACAGCGACCACCATTTTTACCGAATTCATGGGATCGCAATGAAGAATTGAACGCTCGTCGCAAGCAACTAAAGGGCTATAAGACACCTAGCTCCTCGAAATAAACATAGTTGTCATTATCTTTTGTTCTATTTTCGAATAATTCTAATAATTATGTACGTTTTGTTCTTCGAATAATTTGTTTCTGTTTCATTCATCAATAAGAAAATTAATTATAATATTGAATAATAAAAACTACAACGTTCACATATATAGTATATTAACATTTTACTTCAAAATAAGTTGACTACAAAAAAATATCATCCAGGTCAGTCGACTGGACCAGGTGGTCAGTCGACTAACATAGAAGCAAATTTTCTAATAAAAACATGGCCAGTCGACTGTCTCAGTGCCTCAGTCAACTAGACCAGAAAGATGAAAAATTTCGATTTTCAGCTTCAGTCGACTGACGCATTGAGGCAGTTGACTGAATTGTAAATCTGAGTACCTTTGTTACTTTACCCACCCACTTTCCTCCTTCTAACTTCTACTTTACCTTCTTTCACCATTCCCGTCTCAAATTTCAAAGTTTTCCAAAATCCTATCCTTTCAAAAACTCCATTTTTATTCTCTAAAAATTCAAATTAATAGCTCAAGCGAAAGGAACAAGCTTCCTCATCCTCTCAACCTCCGTCAAACGAGAAAATCCAAAGATGGCTATTTGATGACACCGCAATTAGGAGGTGGAGACGAATGCAAGATTCATAGATTTTTGAAGGTTTGTTTGTTAAATTTTTTGATTTCTCTCCATACCATATCCAAGAGTTAGCTCGTCGAAGCAATTTGGAATCGTTATTCAACATTGATGATAACAAGCACAAAATCAATCAAATAATGGTGAAATTATTCTACGCAAATCTAAACTTGGGTCACCAAACCATTCAAAATCAACATAATTGTGTTTGGAGTCTAGTGTGTGGAAAACCCGTCTTTTTCTTATTAGATCGCACGGCTCATATTTTGCAAACAGAAAATGATGGTATGGAATTAGCCAATATTGCTTGTGACTTTGTTGTTCATGCAATGTAAGTCACTTGTTTTTAGAAGACGACATGCGTCAACTCAAATCCATGTCTCTATGACCAAAAACTAGAATTATACATCACGCTCTAATGAAAATCATAACTCCAAGAACCAGGAGTTTTGAACTTGTCTACGAACATAACTTTAAAGCTTTATACGCTGTTTTCGAAAAAATTAGAGTCAACTGGTTACATTTAATTCTTGACGAATTCTTAAGCTTCAACAATGGTAGAATGAATGTAATCTACTACGGTGAATATATTATGCGACTTCTAAAGGCTTATGAGATTCCGAAACCGGACTCACCTATTTCTACCGTTGGATGTTTGAACTCTCGGACTTTAGCATTATTTAAACTACCAGTTGCTCGACCACCTCATATCATATCTTTTAGAGAATGGACCCAACGACAACTATCTCAAGAATAACACAACACCAAGAAGGCGAAGCATATCAAGGTCCATCTCGTCAAAGATCAACTTGCCATCAATAAAAAGAAATTTTGATTCTGAATCTGGTTCTTCAACCACGTGAATCCATCTTTATAACATGTCGTAACCAACAAATTCTTCAATCCAATATCACCAAAGTTGATAAGAAGCTTGATAAGGTAAAAAGATTTTTTTTACTAAGTTATGGAAAGCTATCTCATGCTCTTCCGGCACTTCTACGGCTACTTTAGGCGATCCGGGTAAGCAATCCGTCTTCACTTGGTCTTCTTCTTCCGACGATCAAGCAAGTAGTAGTGACGATGATAGAAATGGAGGTGATAGTGGTGGTCAGACATTACATAGTGGTAGGGGTAAGCAACCAATGGCTTAAGTTGTTTTTTTGATTAAAGCATTAGTATTCATTTCATATGGCCTGTACTAAATGGCCACTCTATTTCATTTATTTCAAACACTCTTGTTAATGGAAGTTTAATGTATGAATGATTATTTTTCTTGTAATATCTATGACATTATGACTTCATATTACTTATTCCTTTTTGTCGATGACAAAGGGGGAGAAATATTATTGCTAACATTAAGAATGCAGGATATAGAGCGTCAAAAATTCAGGGGGAGAAAGTATTTATATTATATATATACAGTCAAAATTTATATCTATTTAAAGGTTGTCATTAGTCAAAAAAGAGAAGAATGTTGAGACTTTTTTTGATTCATGACACGAAGCTATCACTACGACATACAGATTTGATGACTGCTATGACAAAAAGAGACAAGGAGATGAGACTTTAAAACCGGTGCATCAATTATATTATTTTGTTTTTAAGTCTTAGGTCAATATTGTTAAAATCTCTCCTCGGTTACATATATATATATATATATATATATATATATATATTAGCTTACATATTTAATCATTCTATTTCCCAAATATTTTATACATATAAAAGCATATAATTAAATTACAAAAGTGTTTTAAAGTTATATAAATTAATATACCTATGTAAACTGTGCATATTGCACAAATTTCACTAGGTCGGTCAACTGACCCAGAGGCTCGGTCAACTGACACTGAAAAATTTATGCAACATGCACAGGCGCATAGATATACGAATTTATATTTGAAAATTATTTTGAATATTCAGTCGAATGACCTAGAGCCTCGGTTGACTGAATTTCTACAACAGCCACTTTTCGAAAAGACATGACTTTTTGTGAAGAGATACGAACCTCTACGAAAAGATTGGACGCAACACTTCAATCGAAACTCTTCATCAACAGTCGCTGCTTTCTAACCTTTATAAATACAAACTCCAACTTTATTCCAATTCATTGAATCTCAATCAAATTTTCTTATCTCTCCGATCTAATTCTCTAGAATCTATTTGCTATCATACTTTCAATTATTCTGCATTAAAGCAACTATACCTTTCTATTCTTCATATACTTCAAATATACATATTTATACTCGAGAAGAAGACTATAGGAAGGGAGTACTATAAGTGACAAATCCGTCTTATCAGAACACACAAAAGTCAAAACTATTTTCTATATTTGTTAAAGTCCTGTTCTTCTGCTCAGGCGAGTGAAGTCCTCTTCGGCTGTTGAGGTGAAATCATATTCTGCTGCTCAGGTCCATGTTCGGCTGCTCAAGGGTGTATATACCCGTTCCTCTAGGTTAAGTGAGTGTGGTTGTTTTAGTAAAATTCCAGAATGAGTCTGGGACTGACGTACGACGGTGCTCCGAACCAGTGTAAAAATCTCTTGTGTCATTTTACTTTACTGCTTTTATATTCCACATTATTTACCATATAACTATCATCACTATACTCTGTATCGTTGTACATCTATATTACACAATCCATAGTATACTTCCAAAAATAAGTTTCTATAAGTTTGTAATAGCTAGACCTACAGACCCATATGTTTTTGGTCATGTGCGATGTTGATTTGTCAAGTTCGACTAGTTCGACATGAACTAGGGTTTCTGTTTTCTCAAGTTGGATGAGTCGAGAAGCGAAATCGAGTGTGGATTTGAGTTACGGGTGATGTAGCATCGTTTTGAGAAATCTAGTGGTGTGTGGTGCTTTGGGGAATAATATGACAGTCGAGGTGACGAGGCCACTTCTCCCGATTGGAATTTGTTTTGCTCGATTGAGCTTTAGGAGGATGGAATGGAAAACGAAGAGGATGTGAAGGATGGTTCATCGGTGAAGTCAGAATTCGATTCCACTAAGCGACAAGCGAGTTATGGTGTGCATGCACAAAGGAGGTGGATGTGCACATGTACGTGCGAAGGGAGTGATTAACATTTAGGAAGAAATATTAGTTTGGGGTAATTAATTAATAATTTAATTAAGTTGATTTAATTAAATTGTTTAATTCGAAAACTTATAAAGCTAATATCTTGCTCATACGAGGTCGAATTCAGATGTGGTTAGTTGCGTTGTGCTCGTGAAATTTTTATCTTCGTATTGAAATTAGATTCATCAAGTTGGGAGAAAGTTGAATTTTGGCTAAAATTAAACGTAAGATCAAACCAAAACGCGAAAGCATCAACTAGAATTTTGGTGAGTTCAATCACCTTTAAATAAACTATATGACATGTGTGATACAATAGATTATTGTTTAATGTTTGGATGATAGTCGATAGTTTTAACGTAGTGTAAATTAATAATAAAATTATAATTATTTAATTTAATTACGTTTGACGTAATTAAATTTGTTGTACTTCGATTGTGATATCTATTTAGCAGAATAAAACATTGTTCTGCTAATTAAGTGGAATAGATATGGACATCTAATAAACCACTGTTCTATGCTTGCAAAGTAAATAGATTATTTTCGAAGTTAATTAGTATATGGGTTAATTAATAAATGTTATGTTAGCTAATGATTGCTAATTGTTGATAATAATATGTTTATTATTATGTTTGATTGTTTGTTTGGATCTAAATTCCCACTTGAAGAGCGGATTGTACAAATAACCATTGTTTTGCAGGAGTCTTTTATAGAAAGACTCTAAGGGTTTCTCTCCATTATTAATTTACTGTTATATGCATCTTACTTATATTCTTATGTTGCTTATATTGATATTTGGTTGCAACATTTATGACCTACTAATTGATTTATGTAAATGTTGTTATAGCGGTTATTGCTATACTGTCACTTATGGAATACCATCTCCTTGACATATTTGTATGTGTTGAACTTGTGCTTGTATTTTTACAAAAAAAATAAATGTTTGGTCATGGTTTTGCACTTTTAAGGTTGTTTAAACCATATTTTCAAGTATTAATGAGAATTCTGAAATAAACGATAAGTGCCGTTTAAAACTTATAGAAGAAGTTATAAATTTGATTAATTATCTTTCGGGATAATGTTGTTTTAAATTTATAAAAAGATTATAAATTTGGTTAATTATCTTTCGGGATAATTAATGTTGTTTTAAATTTATAAAAAAGTTATAAACTTGATTAATTATCTTTTGGGATATTAATGTTATATTATATTTATGAAAGGACCACGAATTTGATTTGTTATCTTTCGGGATAATTAATGTTGTTTTAAATTTATAAAAAGATTATGAATTTGATTTATTATTTTTGGGATAATTAATGTTGTTTTAAAATATATAAAAAGATTATAAATTTGATTAACCTTCTTTCATGATAATTAATATGGTCTCAAATTTATAAAATAGTTATATCAATTATCTTTCGGGATGAATAACATTATTTTAAATTTATAGAGATATTTTAAATTGATTTATTATCTTGTGGGATAATAAATGTTGTTTTAAAAGTTATAAATGACAGTTTATAAATTAAAAAATCTTTAAAAGGGAACGTTTAAAATAAAGCTAGGTGTAAATTTTTTTAGGTTTATAGTAAACGATGTTATAACATTGGTTTTGACCCTTCTTTTTAATACATTTAGAAGTACAAATTTAATCTTTAAAAAAAGAATACTTTAAAGAGTGATTATAAATTGTTTTTCGAATATTTGTGATGTAAAAATCAAGCACAAGTGCGAGTCAAATATTTTAAGAGATTTTATTTTCACATGCATTATTTTAATTTTTCTTGATAGCTGGTTTATTGACCGTTGATTTTGCTATCTTATTTGTATTCGTCAATCTAAGATGATTCTTGCTCATTTGGACGTTGATATTCTTTGTTGGAAATGACTAAAACCAAAGGGCGTGTAGAAGCCAAGCTATGTAGGGTTGCTTCTATTAGGGTATTATCACATCTACTCTAAATTGGTTTCAGTTATATGCACACCGAGATGTGAAATACTCGGAATCATGGTCAGGTAGGTGGGATTCGGCTTGGACGTGTCAAAGAGCCATCGTAGTTTTTAAGTATATTTTCTAGAGATATACTTTTGGAGAGGGGGGTGCACCCTTCGAATCATGGTTGGAAAATTTCCTTTCCTTATTTGATTCAAATCTTTGAATCGTTTTCTTAATTGCATCGAGAAGTGCTTGGAGCTCTTTTCGATGTTTAATTATTTGTTTCCATTCTTTCAAGTTTGATTTTGTACCGACTTGTTTCTATTCTTTCATCTATGGATGTTGTTCTTATCAGGTACCAGTATAGGCTTACAGAATTATTATATGTTAACCATATTTTTTGAGTTTTCTCACGTTGGTTTTCAATAATGGCCCGAATGTTATTTTATTATAATGCTCGGGTCAGACTAAGAATATTTTCCAGGTTTTTGTTGGTGGAACTTGGTGTAGAGCTGGATTTTCACCTGCCATAGTATTTTTATTTTCCACTTTATTATTATATATACCCATAAAAAATCATAATGATAGGCTGATGAAGTTTGTTTTTAACTTTGATATACCATTTATTTTAGAGTGACAGCTTTTACTGTCTTTATTATATTATATGTTGTCATTCCGTTGTGAGGTTCTATTTTCCCTATTCATTTTCTTTACCTCAACAATCTGCTTTTGTGCACTTGGATGCTCGGCATTTGGATGCTCGATATTTGAATATAGTAGATGTATTGAGTGCTGACTTCCGAGGGTCGAAATGGCGGGTTGTTGTAGCTAAGAAAAGCCATAATCAAATCCATAGGAAGATGAAAACCATTTGTAAGTGAAAATCTTAGATTTTCACATTTTAGCATCTACATAGTAGAAGTCTAGATATGTTTTATGCCTTGAGGAATTTTAGCATCTACATAGTAGAAGTTTGGATTTGTTTTATGCCTTGGAATCTCAATTGTTTTATATTAAAGTAGTAGGATTTGTTTTGTTACTACAGTCTACATATATTATATTCTATTTCACCTCCAACTTTTCTTTTTGTTGTGATAAAGGGTTCTAAAAATAAAGAAAATAAGTTAGGAAATGATGTGTAAAGTTCGAATTTTCCTGTTCGTAGTTTGCACTGCCTATTTCTGTAATCTAAACGTGAACTCTTTTTTTCATTGTATATGTAAAATTTGTAGAATATAAATGGATTAAATAGTAAGTTTTATAGGTGCTTATTGTATTATATTAATATAAAATAAGGTTGGTATTTGATTCAATTTCTTATGCAAATCTATTGTTTGGCTAAGGATATTAGTTGATTTGTAAATTACTCTATGGAGTTAGAGTTGCATGAATTGGAGGTTTTGACATTTAAAAAAAATTAGTGTAGGGCATGAAATTCTTCACGCTTCAAGAATATTTAATTAGCCTAAATTACGAATGTATATATATTAGCGTATAAATATATTATTAACGTATTAATCATATCATATAGAATAAATATGTTAGTAATCAACATTAAACCCATTAGAGGGAAGTAAGGATAAATATGGAAATTAATCCATAATTAAAGGAGGAATAAGAAGTTTTCCTTGTATGGTTTTAATGCAAAATTTGGTGAGGTATATACGATTTTATGTTAGGAGAGAGAAAATTTACTATGTTATAAGGATGCGAGGTTAATTAAAAGCATATGGAAGTCTACCCAACTAATCTGGCTGGCTATTAATAGTGTGACTTTAAGATATTTGTGTCATATAACCTATAATAAGTACCCATGGAGGATGTGAGGTTAGTCCTAATTCTATAGGGTAAGTTTGTCCAATTAATCTAGCTAGTAGCACCTTAATTAGATTAATATAAGACGCCACAATTTGGATTATATGTCATAAGACGTAGGACCTCCTTTTAGGTTGGGGTATTAAGCGGTTATTGTAGGGTCCGCCTCCTTCAACTTAAGAAGTATTAAATAGTCGATATTGTTTGCGCCAAAATTGGTCACAAACCTCGAATATCGTGAAAGCACCAGCTATGAATACGGTTCAGCAATATTCTAACACAAACCTCAGATCCAGACAAAGTAGAGAACAACAATTGGAAAAAAAAACAGAAACACGAAATTTATAGTGGTTCGGCTATCTTCGGCCAACGTTCACTTCAAAGGATAATCTTTTACTGATGTTCTTGCTGGTTACAGTGAATTGCAACAATAATTTTTGAATACAACAATGGAGTTTGAGTGCAGTCGTGATTTTGGTAGGGTTTGGACGTCGTAGGATCCAAAAGTCCCTTTTCTATACGCTGTAGGGTGCTATTTATAGGCGCTCCATGCAAATATCTGGTTTAAACTTTGGGAGACCTATTCTGGCACGTGAGCGGCCCCACACGATCGATCCCATGCAATTTCGACTCGATCCATGACCGATACGAACTTAATTTATATCGATCAAGATTTTGTCCTATGGAGTCGAAATTTGGCATGAACCTTCTTTAGCATGTACGTAAGCTCCTGTGAAAATTTCATAGCATTTGGACTTGTGGTTTGTGAGATATGATTGATACAAATTGGAGTTTTCGGTTGGCTGTTTCGTTCGACTCGATACACTCGTATCATTCTGTTCGACTCGATCTCGAGCACATGTGCGCAAAATGACATGGCATGAAATTCCTGGGTCGATCCACTCCTTGCGACAAGTGACCGAGTTTCATTCACACCAACTATCGGAGCCTTGTTCGTATATATCATTTTATCACGTCCGTGTGGATGTTAGTGGTTTGTTCGTATCGATCTTGTTTTTGTATTGTTCATATCGATCAACCATGCTACTTCGTTCGTGTTGATTGGCTACGTTTGTGTTTGCTTTGTATCACTCTTTTGATCCATACGAAAGGCTTGAATTCTGATCGATATGAAGTGCATTTACACAAGAGCTAGCTTGAGCGATGGATACGAAGTGGTCGTTAGGGATGGATACGAACCAAGGTCACCTTGATCGATACGAACAGCTGATAATTCGATGGATACTTCACTGGACCCATTAGAACATGACAGATACGAGGCGAAGCCACTCTGATCGATATGAAATCGATGGATTCGAACAAATCGATTCGGTCATGGCTCTTCGATGGATATGAACAACGTGCCTTCCTTAACTTGTATCGATCATGTCTCGATCATACGAACTCCGATTGACTTGAAATTTGAAACATTGGCTTTTATGGCTTTGCTTGTCTTACCTTGTCAATTGTAGCTCAATCTAGACTCGGATAAAATTCATCGATATCCATAGTGAAGCTATGACGTATAATCGATACTTGGGATGGTTAATCATTGACTTTCAGTTAGTTCCTTGATATCTCGCTTTTGCTAGAAGGTGGGATTACACTTTGCCCCCCCATAACATACCTTTTGGCAAAAGGCATGTTTTGAATTGCTTCATCTCGAATGCCATGAGTTCAGGTTTTATCCATAGCTATAGTATCATCAATCAAGTTTATGGCTGTTTGAAGCCAAATCATTATCCGCTTCCACTTGCGGAAGTCATTGATCAAATTCTACAGCCTCTCAGGACTATTGATGGTCACTCCGGACCCCTTCTAAGTCCATTCTAGACCTAATGATAGAATAGAAAGATCCTATTGTGCTCCGGCGTTGCTTTCTATCCATTGCACCCTAGCCCCAATGAGGGCATATAACGATGTCTTGGTCTTTCTGGACCGATCACAACCTCTCCCGGCTCTCGTCGAATCCCATACCGTCGCTCTCTGGTGACGGGGAAACAGCATCGAGTGAGCCTATCCTGTTGCTCTCTGGCGAAGCGGCAACACCCCCTGCACTCCAGTTCAGTGTCTTAGAACATTAAGCATGTCATGGCCTAAATCCTAGGCCTACAGCTACTCCGGGCTCTTATTAAACCCTGATCCAATCACTCTTCGGTGAATGTGGAATGACGTTAAGTGAGTTAATCTTGTCGCTCTCCGGCAAAGAAACTCACTTCTTGCACCCCGTCTCTCTGGGTAGGGTCATAAAGCGATTAATTTCAAATTGGCTTTCAATATTCATCCTTTAACTCTCCGGTCAAAGGTTTATTTTAGAAATTCAAGTTCATTTATTAAATTCAAATTTCAAATGTCCAATCATAAACAAAGCAAAAACTAGGCACTGATTCTCCGGGCAGAGCGATCTATTACCATCTTAGGGCATGCCTAGGGATTTCTCTGGTTCCCGTACATGTGTAAGTGGAATAGCCATTTTATTTTGAAATCAACTAAGGAGTCTAAACGACTAAAGTTCGAATCCTGAACTTGGCCCTTGTCATCATGACTAATTGATGTCGAGTCGTGATCCCGATCAAGGATTAGTTCTATTAGATGGAGGAAGTAGCTGCTCAGTTCCTACGACCGCTGTCTGATCTCTGGTATATTGTGGCAATCTACCACTTCTGGCATGCTTTTCCACCTCATCCTTCAAATGGCGACACACATCAGTTGTATGCCCTTCCATCTCATGGAATAGGCAGTACTTTCCACTTCTTCGTTCCCTTTCTGTGGGATCTCTCCTGGGTGGTTTTCGATAGGGGAGTTGCCCCCGAGTCTCCGTGTAAATCCATTCTAGGCATGCCGTCAAGTCCGTGTATTGCCTGAATCTAGGCTCTTGGAATTTCTTCTGTTTGTCAGGATCATTGTATCTGTCATCCTGCTTGTTCTTCCCTTTGTCTACTTCAGATTGTTCTTTGGAGGTTCCTTCACCTTGCACAGTGTTTGTTTCTCGTCTCTTAGCGCGTGAATATTCTAGCCTAATGAATCTTTCAGCTTCATGGAAAAATTATCCATGGTCTTGTGGTGGATCTCTTGCCAAAGAATCCTTAAACTCTATGCCTTCCGCAACTCCTGCCACCACCGCCATCAAAATCATCGATAGATCCCGGCGATCTGCTGAAGCCACCGTCCATTGAATCGCGATAGAAAATATTTTATGGACTCTCTAGTCCTCTGTTTTATTGACGCTAGGGTAATCACACTTTTCGGTCGTGTCACATAGACCCTAAACTGTCTCATGAAGCATTCCACCAGCTCGCCCCATGTTCTGATCGATCCATCCTCTAGCTGCCTAAACCAAAGCATAGCCAAATCTGATAAAAATAAAGGGAAACATCGAGCCGTCACTTCCTTGGATGCTCCTAGCACTTCCATATGCCTGATATATCTAGTAATATGTACAGTCGGGTCTGACTTCACATCATAAGGATCCAGCGTGGGTAATTTGAACTTTGAGGGATTCCTTGCATTTCTGATATTCAGAGTAAACGGACTTCGACTAACTTCTTCTAGGCCTCCGCTTGACAATCCTCCTCTCATAATTCATTTCACTAATCCACCCATTCTTTTGTCTCCATTCAAGGGTTGTCCCTTATCATGTTTCTATCCTTCCCCCATGTCTCGTTGGGTATTCTGGGTAATATTCTTTATGTGGCTCATTCATGTTGGCATAAGCTCTAGCTTGCTGAGCTCCACCTATGGGTCTTCCACCGTTAGATCCTGTGGGTCTGCCCCCAGGCCCTTGTTGATTGCCTTCACGTTCTTCGTTCCGATCTTGAATCTGACCTCCACTGGTCTTTGTGACTATAGCTTCTTGTCCCATATTTGCAGCCGCTATTGTCGGTCCAAGGTTCTGTGCCCCGGCCGCTCTCATCTGTTCAAAGAAAGTCTGCATTGCTTCTTGTTGGCTCTTCAATAACCTTTCTTGTATTGAATCCACCATAGCCTCCATCTCATCCCTAGTGATGTAGATCGAAGTTGGACCTGCTCCATCCCCAAAAGAGGCCTCTTGGCTTCCCTCTGGTTGGCTCTTTTCTCCTCTCTGCCTTCTTGTTGATTATCACTTCATTGTCTTTCAAATATGAATTCTTTAAGCTTTCAAATCCAATATCTAAGCGATAGAATCCTCGAGCTAGGCTTATCAATGAAAGCACCAAAGTTTTTGCACCAAAATTGTTCATAAACACCGAATATCGTGAAAGCACCAGCTTACGAATATAGATCAGCAATATTCTAACAAAAATCTCAGATCCAGACAAAGTGGAAAACAACAATTGGAAAATAACAAACAGAAACACGAGATTTATAGTGGTTCAACTATCTCTAGCCTACGCCCACTTCGAAGGATAATCTTTTATTGATATTCTTGTTGGTTATAGTGAATTACTGCAGTAGTTTTTGAATACAACAATGGAGTTTGAGTGCAATCATGATTTTGGCAAAGTCTAGATGTCGTAGGATCCAAAAGTCCCTTTTCTGTAGGCTCTAGGGTGCTATTTATAGGCGCTTCATGCAAATCTCTGGATCAAACTTCGGGAGACCTATTCTGGCACGTGAGCGGGCCCACATGATCGATCCTATGCAATTTCGGTTTGATTCGTGATCGATACGAACGTAATTCGTATCGATCAAGATTTTGTCCTATGGAGTCGAAATTTGGCACGAACCTTCTTTAGCATGTACGTAAGCTCCTGTGAAAATTTCATAGCATTTGGACATGTGATTTGCGAGATATGATCGATACGAATTGGAGTTTTCGGTTGGTTGTTTTGTTTGACTCGATAAATTCGTATCGTTCTGTTCGACTCGATCTCGAGCACATGTGCGCAAGATGACGTGGCATGAAATTCCTGGGTTTATCAACTCCTCGCCCCGAGTGGCTGAGTTTCATTCGCACCCACTATCGAATCCTTGTTCGTATCGATCATTTTGTCCTGTTTGTATTGATGTTAGTGGTTTGTTCGTATCGGTCGTGTTTTGTATTGTTCATATCGATCAACCGTGCTACTTCATTCATGTCGATTGGCTACGTTTGTGTGTGCTTTGTATCGCTCTTTTGATTGATACGAAAGGCTTGAGGTCCGATCCATACGAAGTGCATTTACACAAGAGCTGGCTTGGGTGATCGATAAAAAGTGGTCATTAGGGATGGATACGAACCAAGGTCACCTTGATCGATACGAACAACCAATAATTCAACGGATACTTCATTAGACCCATTAGAACACGACGGATACGATGTGAAGCCACTCTGATCGATACGAAATCGATGGATTCGAACAGATCGACTCGGTCATGGCTCTTCGATGGATATGAACAGCGTGCATTCCTTAACTTGTATCGATCATGTCTCGATCATACGAACTCCGAATGACTTGAAATTTGAAATGTTGGCTTTTATGGCTTTGCTTGTCTTGCCTTGTCAATTGTACCTCAATCTGGACTAGGACAAAATTCGTCGATATCCATAGTGAACCTGTGACGTATAATCGATACATGGGATGGTTAATCATTGACTTTCAATTAATTCCTTGATATCTCAGCCTAGCTAGAAGGTGGGATAACAGATATTATCGTTTAGGTGTGATGGTGTGGAATCTTGAGAGGGGTCCGCTTCGGGGTTGAGGTATTAATTGGCTATTCTAGGGTCCATCCTCTTCCCGTCAAGAAGTATTAAGTGACCTAATTAGATATTGTACAATGTCAATTAGGAAGTACCGAAGAGGGGTTCGCCTTGAGTTAGGTATTAAATGAAGGGGATCTGCTAGGTTATAGTTATTAAATGGTCAGAGTTTGCCTAATTTCCATTAAAGAGGTAGTAAGTGGCTCAAGTACATTCTCTCACATTGTTTGGACATAATTTGCGGTATTGTCATTGAAGTGAGAAGGGTCATTGGCCTATAGTTGAAGGTACATTATAGAGCTGGACTGGAAAGGTCTTTGGGCTTATAGTTGAAGGTATTCCACGTAGGATATAGTATAAGATGCATAAGACATATTTCTTATCCAAATGATACTGTTCAAATAATGTTACGGCAAGGCTTGAGATTTTTATTCATCGAAAATTGTTGTTCTGACCTCCTCATCATTACAACATACGGGTTAAGGGAGATGATGTTGATTGAGAAGATGAAGGCAGAGGTGAAGTCTTGTGGCAGTTTATCTATCTATTTATGTTTTTGATATTTTTTTAAGTACCCAGTTTCAAACATGTTATTATTTTAGGATATTGTTTTTTGGATATTGGAGATGATATGTTGCATTTCTGAGATTTGAATTTTTATAAAATAGGTACTTATTTCTGATATTATGTTTTATCCTTTTCATTATGAGATTCAAATAGCATAGATAGATAGCTCTATACATTATTCATCATATCAATTTTACCAACCAATAACCAGCTTTTAGAATGGGCCTAGGGATCCATCGGCTTTTATTTGGTCGAATATTAGGCCTGTTTCAAGATTGGTTATTACAGATCTATATATAGATCAGTACCGACCATAGCCACAACATTTTCTCTTAGCTTTAATCATGTTTCGTTGAGGATTGTTTCTTCATTCCTTTAGTCAATCTTCCATTAATGCTTCTAAGCTTGTTCCTTCATGTATTTAGTGAGAATGTTGGCTTTATGAAAGGAATATATGGATCAGTGCTCATCCATACGCTTAAATAGATTTCTCCATTTCTTCCTTGCCTTGGTATCCTTATCATTCAAAGGGAACTGGGTGTAAATTGGTTTATTTTATATACAGTACCCGTCCATTTCCCTTCTCTTCCTTAGGTGCTTTACATACCCTACCGTCCTTGAGTCTAGCACCATTCATTTATCATTTCATAGTCTAATTTCATTGATATATCATTTGCAGATAAATATAAGATAACATTTTCCCTTCGAAAGTACACTACTATGAATATAAATCGTGCTTTGAATGTAAACAAGCCACTACATCCTAATCTCTGTAGATGCTTCCATTACTCAAACCATCTCTAAGAAGCGACGCATTTTCAAAACACTTAGTTGCCACATAGTCATCAATCCATTTTTTTGAAGATATAAATCCTTCAATTCAACAATCAATAAAGATTGTTTATTTTTATTGTCATTGAAATTTGCTATGGTTCATGGTTATGAATACACACTCGTTCATTTCATTTTTCAAACTTTATGGATCGCTACCGATCCATATATGGATCGATACTAATAGATCCATCTAAGTACAAATTTAACACATAGAAAATTTTCACACTTCACTTCCATTTGATATTGAGTTCTTTTCTTCCTTCAGCTCTTTTGTCTCAACCTAAGGCTTCCCAAAGTTCAAGCATCGATCTTCTTCAACTTACTCCAATTTTCAATATAATGTAGATCTCATCACCTCATCACCACAATATCATTCATTTACTCTACCCACACCGCCTTCTTAATGCCTCTGCCACCGCCATCCAGTCTTCTACGTTGTCACTCACTTATAGCTCTCTATAGCAAAGTTGAGTTAAGGGAGAGAAGGATGGACCAAAGTTGCGCAAGGTAGGGATTAATTTGTCTTGAATGAAGTAGGACCAAAGGAAATAAAGAATTTTCCCATAATTAAGAGATTTCAAATAGAATTTTAAGTTTGGAGGATGACTTAGTGGATTCACATTGTCAATATTAGGATCACATTTAATTTGATCATTAACTTTCCAAAGGTACAAAATCCATCAACACATGCCTTTGTTGGTTGAAGGGCTTCCATTTTTCCAAAAACTACACCATCACTTCGGAAAACATCGCTTGAGAGTCTAAGTTCCTAACCACGTTGGATCCATTTGGGATTGCTAACGTAATTACTATGTTAATAATGTATATATGATACATAGTTTCATCACTTGTCGGGACTTGTTTTCCAGCATGAGCGGACTTCACTCTACACAAATGCTTCCATGCACCATGGATACGACAAAAGAAATACATAAACAGGGGCACATGTTGCCCCCATTCGATGTACATAATCTCATAATTCGACATACATCATTATTTGTTAGATTTTATACATCAACCATATTAAGGCTTAACACATATGCTTAAGTATAGGAAATGGATGGTACTTAATTAACTATACTCATCATCCAAGATTATTTCTTATTAAATTTTAGCAAAAAGATCTTCCTCTCATTTTGCTATCCCCTTTGCCCTTACCTCCTCTTCGCTTTAATGGCTTCTAGCTCTTTTCCTACCTCTACTATCAATGTGGATACCGTCTCGCGTTTATGAAGTACTAGCCTTTTCGCTCCTTTAATGGTTATTATGTAACCATAAAATGAAGTTCGTCCTTATGTTACCTTGAGAGGGATCATCATACTATGCAATCCTTTCAACTCTCCATCTTGCCGAATTATCGCTGACCTTCATCGTATTTGCGAATAGCATAGGATCCTATAGAATAAAGTGTAGCTTCGGCCGCAGCAAGTAAGTGCCCAAAATCCTCATGTCGGTTACACTACTTGTGACCGATGCATGTGTCTTTCTGTAGTTATTCTACACTTTAACTGATTCTTCATCCCCAACCTTTAATCAGTGCGAATTGCTTCTTCCCTACTACATCCAAATTTGTATGCTAATCTTCTCATCTTATACATGATTTTTGTTCTCCACTTGGGTAGAGAATTGTTGCTTGACAACATTGATACTTATACAATTTTAAGTGACGCACTTCAAGTGTTTTGCTCATTTTCCTTGAATCGACCGCAATAACTAGTAGTGGTCGATCTATACAATAAAAAAAGTCGTTTCATAATTAATATTTATTCAAATGTCCTATCAGCTCCACTCATAGGTTGCTTTCTAGATGCAAGTTCTTTGTTTCAAAATTTAGTACCGCCTTCTCCAAATGTCACTTGAATTGGGACCCTTACCTACATTCTTTTATCAATAGGCTAACCATAAAGGTTTGATAATGATGACCTAAGCGTGATGTTATCATCCTCTACGGTGTTATAGAGCTCGAGCATTAGACTTCTTTTTTTATCACTGACTTATATCTTCGTCAATGCCACTTGTTGGAGGAACTTCTTTGAAGTTCCACACCTTGAACTCGATGAGCTAGAGACCAACTTCCCAAACTGGCTGAATAGTTGACCGAAACGAGCCATAACTCAATGTCACGTAATTATAAAAGGAGAAGATGAAGGCGGAGATAAAGACATGAAAATGGAGGAGGAGGAAGATGAATACATAGAAGAATACGAAGAAGAAGAAGAGAATGAAGACTCTTGGGCAGAGTCAACTAGGGAGAACATTGATAAAGTGGACGCTATAATTCCCACTCCTATGTATAGGTGTTTGAAAAGGTATTTATCTAAAGTCATCGTTTCCAATTTCCAACCGGATCGAGGAAGGAACACTCGTAAATAAAAGCATTAAGGTTGTCATCCCCTCAATCTTTCCTAACCTTGATTACCTTGGAAAAATAAACTTAACTTAGTTGATTCTCTTGGATACAATAATCTCCTACATAGAATGGGCCATATTGAGATCACCCTATTTGAAGTAGAGTCTACTCCTCCTTTTCACGCATTATAAAGACCTGTATTCTACATATCGGAGGATCGTAGAATATTCGTATTATTTTAATATAAGGTCGTAAGGTTCTATAATTTTAGGAAATGACTACTAGAGCCATTTCCATTTTTAGAAATTTTATCAAACGATTTTGATCCTATAAGTCTTGTATGGCCTATAAATTTTGATTGTAGCCGAATTGGGTTTTGAAACCATTTCCATTAGATTAAGATGATGGTTTTTGTTTCCACAGAGTGGTCGTAATAGGTAAATAGACTTACCTTTAGGGATATATGACTGCTTGAAGTTTCATTTCATTTTAGACAACTTATTAGATAATTAGTAAGTTAATCGGCAGGTCCAGAACCCATTTCGGGATTAGCATTGGATTACAGGTGATGGGACTCTCCTCTACCATTTTACTCTTCCTAAGAATAAAGAGAAACCGCCCTTTAACTCTCTAACCCATAAAGTCATCCTAATCCTTACTTTAATGAGCCAAAATGTATCCGAGGGAGATTGGCAAGATTAGCAACTTGGATTGAAGATTAGCTGCTGGAGATCATTTTGGAGTTGTTGTTAACCTCAGGATTCATGCACCTTTGAGCTTGTATTGGATTGCTTTCTATTTAGATGAGTGGTTTTGAGCCTCCACACACTAACTAGCCATTATTAATGTTTAATGATCATTTTTAAATGATTTTCAAACTCTAAAATAAGGTTTAAATCCTTTTTAACTACATATGTAAATTTCAAATGATTTGGAGAAATTTTATAAAATTGGTGTTCTTGTGGATCTCTTTATTTTTATGTATACTACCCTCAGATCTAGGATTCATATTTACATGTTTGGTTGTATGCTTGTTAGTGTAGATTGTATGTGATTATTGCTTGTATGTATAAAGCTTGTTTGGTTGAAAATGTCGATGAATGGTGATTTATTTTTAGGAACATGTTAGGGAATGGTATGGATCGATCGTTGGGAGTCTAAAATTGATGTGATTGATATGAGGCGACAAGGAAGGCCTCATAAGGTAACATTCCAAGTTTTAGGTTATTGGAGTTCATATGCTTGAGATATTGATGGATTGGGGGCGATTTTTGTAGTATGGATCGATGTTGGGTTGTTTCAAGGCGTGCTTTGGGTCAAGAGATGGATCGCTTCGGGCTCCATAGGTGCTTGCTTCGACCGACCATGCAAATGTATGGATCACATAGGGAAGAGGAGGAACACTTCTTAGTATTGTATCAGTGCTTGCTTGCTTGCTTCGAGTAATAAGAAGGGTCACCTAGAGGCTTGTGCTAGTCGAGTGAAGGAGTGAGATTTTTAGCTAAGTTAAGGATTGGTGCCCATGGATTGATGTTGATCCATGGACATTGATTGGTAATGATGTGCGATCGATGTAGGGGCATGAAGGAGTATGGCCAAGTGTTTGTGTGAAGTGTAGGATCAAGAGAGCCATGGATCGATACCCATCGGCATAAGGAAGTTGAATTTCAAGTCTTTATGTAGTTTCTTTGAGTTCTATACATATGCTTTGAGACATGATAAGGTTTTGCTTGTGTCGTAGGTGTATAGTCACTCAAAGTCATGACAAACCAAATATGTAGCCAAATATATCTAATTATAGGGGTCGGTGCCGAACCCCATAGTTCGATGGCAATTTTCGATAACGACAACCCATGATTCGATGATGTTGATTTCATGATGGAAAGAGATAGCTTTAATGACAAATAGCCATACTTTAAGATGCAGAGTTGAGGACTATGAGTGGGACTATTGGGGGTAGGTTATGGGATATATGACGATATTCTTTGACTAATGATGGTTGTATGGAGTAGTTCCCGACCGTAGTGACTTCATGGCAGAAGTCATATAATTAGTTCCAGGATGAGCTCTGCTATAGATGATGTATGCAAAGATACTATTGATACTCGAAGGTTCGGAGAGTACTCGTAAAACAAGGATAGTACAAGGTACCTATTTGGAACATGATGGGCCTGATCTCTATGACAGGCGATCTTATCTTCATAACCGATGTTCTTTGCCTTGGATCAGCCATGACAGATGATCTAGTTCCTGACCTACTGAGTGGCATGGAATCGAGCACTGAGGAACCAAGACGTTGAGTAGTCTTTGACCATGTTGGGTCCTTCAAGTTATTACGTATCCAATGCACTTAGTGAGTGAATGTGAGGATGGATGATGGATGTTATGTTTGTTCGATTTTTTATCAGCCTAAGGATGTCACACAATACCAATAATTTTGATTAACATATATAGACACCCTTTAGTACACTTATATATAGTACACCCAGGATGACTATGATTTAGATAGTGCATATCTTGTATATGTGCTAAATCTGTGGAAGCAGGGATAGGTCAAGTATGATCCTTCATGCCATTTGTCCTATGATTGTGGTATATTAGTATATAGAGATCTACTACCACTCACACCATATTGTTGTCTGACGCAAGGTTTTATGCTTTGCTTTCGATTATTCTGGGTACTTTTTGATGAGTGGATTAGGTAGGTCTGATGAGTATGTGGAGTTGGGCAGGCGATGAGCAGGAGGTTGTACTCTCGTATTACTACATTTACTTATTTTCTATTCCACTGCACAACACTATGGAGCTTGCTAAAGGCTTTATTATTTAGAGACAATAGTTTATGAGCTATTATTTGATGTAATAACTATATTTCCTATACCGTATACTATATGATTCTATGCACTATGATTCTGTGATTTATTTAGTTGTTTATTGTCTCGTCTTTTTTATATTTGAGATGTTTATTATTATATTTTATTCAATGCACTGTGAGATATACGATAGGTTCTGTGATGTTTTACTTCATTTACAACACTTGATAGTTGTCCTGCATCGACCAAGCACCACTACAGCGCACTATACAGGTATATTGGGTGCTAGTGGTGTAGGGCGATCATCACAATTGGTATCAGAGCTTAGGTTGCATTATTTAACGTAAGGGATACCATAATCTAGTAGAGATAGGATAGGAGTTCTCCCCTTTGACTGGATCGAGTGTGTGTTTATATGCGAGAGCACATATTTGTTGTATATTTTTATTTTCAAAAGTATATTGTTGTATATAGTATATAAGTCACACTACATACATGAATGCTACTTAAGTGGAATTCCTTATAGAGAGACTGATCATCCTTTTTACACATTGAAGGATGAGGTCGTCAAATAAGGAATGCCGGTAAGAACTTCATTTCTAAAGCCAAAGAAGGAGTTAGCTTAGGAGCTGCTAATGTCGATTTATAGACCATATTCAATACATAATGCATAACATGATGCAAATTGCTCAAGTAGCCACTCTGAATGTTGTTTTATTGATGGTGGTACTCCAATGCAAGCGCCTAGAGCCGATTTCGCTAAGCCGGATAAGGACTTTGTTAGTATTTGTGGCAAAAAATTTCAAGGAATAGGGTCAGCATTGGAAGTGTAGGGTTGGCTTGATACGTACGATGGGATCTTCGATGATTAGAGCTTAATGATGCTATGAAAAGTCGATTGCCTTCTCAACTGCTTCAAGAGTGAGCCATGGACTTATGGAATGATGTGAGGTCGCTAATCTTGAGGACTAGTTTGCATAGGACCAATTCAAAGCAATATTCGATGAGAAGTTTATACCAATAGCATAGAAGTTGGTATTATTCCATAAGCTCACGGATTTGAAGCAAGGAGATATGACTGTCTCCGAGTACGTTTCTGAATTCGATTCCCTGTCGAAATATGGAATGTCTTTCATCGACATTCTATTCAAGAAGAATTAGAAATTCGTCATCAGCTTGGATTATCACTTGGGATAGAAGCTCGTGGCCCAAATTGATGAGACTTTCAAGGTGATAGTCGAAAAGGCCTTAAGGAATGAGAATCTTTATCTAAAGCCTAAGGCTATTGTTCCTAAAGTAGAGCCAAAACCGCAATCGTGTGTGGGAGGCAAGAAGAAGTGGAACAATAAGATGAAGCAATTTCAGAACCAAGGTGGCTAAAAGAAGAGCAAGCCCTCTCCAAATTGCTACAACTGCATAGAGAATGGTCTCTATAGTAGAGACCGCAAAGCTATGGGGAAGAAATACTACAACTGCAACAATCTTAGGCGCATTCAAAAGGACTGTCCAGAGTCATTGAAGTGAAAGCAGATGGTGAACGCACATGCTATCAATGTCGTTCCAACTTCGTCAAATGCTCCATCGGCTTAAAAGAAAGGGAAATGCATCGTTATTCAAGGCATGCTTTCAATTTATGATATTTCTATACGAGTTTTGTGACATCGGGGCTTCACATTCCTTCATATGTAGTGACTTAGTAGATACATCGGGATTAAGACTCAAAATTATTGGCCGTCATTTGATTGTGATGAACCTTGTTGAAGGCTCATTAGTCTGTGTATAATTTATCATGGTTTGGTCTTATCAAGTCATGGATGTTCTTTTGACTATAATAGTTTTTTTTGGGTTTCATTATGTTTGATATTATTATGGAAATAGACTGGCTTCATTGATAAAATATGATGGTGGATTGTGAGAAGTCATTAGTAACGATAAGGGTAGATGATAGGTGGATGGTAGTGTCAGGCTACCTACTAGTTGATGAGGTAATGGTTAGCTTTCTATATTTTCTCGACATTACACATGATGAGTTTTCATTGGTGGATATTTCTAGGAAGTATCCAGCCGTATTTGAGGACGTGACCGGACTTCCGCCACATAGATAGATCGAGTTCCGTGTTGATTTATTTAAATGTTCTAAACCGATAGTGATGCCTAAGAATGAACCCTCAATGTAATAGGTCATTCACTTGCACCTTGAGTCCCATGTTGATTTATTTAAAGTGTCACTTCTAGAGGAGAAAAGTGATATTTTTAGGTCACATTGTTTCTGAGCAGGGAATTGTCACGGATGTTGCAAAAGTCGCAGTAGTCCAAGATTGGACTATACCCGAAAATGCTATGGATGTGGGAAGTTTCTTGGGGTTAGTTGAATATTATAGATGATTCATCCAGGACTACCGTTGACTCACTTGATAAAAAAGAATTAGACTTTTACATGGGATGCGAGATGTGAGCAGGTATTTGTATGTCTGAAGGAAATATTGAAAGTACACTAGCATTGACCATTCTGAGCGGGAATGAAGAGATAACGGTATACACCAATGCCTATGGTACCAGATTGGGCATGGTATTGATGCAAAGGGGAAAAGTTGTTGTATATGCTAGTTGATGCATGATGCATGATTTAGAATTAGCAACGACTGTGTTTGCACTGAAGATTTGGAGGCACTATCTTTTCGGAGAGAGGTTTCACAAAAGGATCTTAACCTTTGCAGGAACGACGGTTAGAGTTCCTAGTGTCTTATGATTTTGATACTACATATACAATGGGGAAGGTTAATGCAGTTGTTGATACAATGAGTAGGAGACACACCAATTTGGGAGCAATGTTCCTAGAGTGGACGCAGTTAGATTATATTGCTGGTTATGATTTTCGACCGAGATTCAAGCTAGAGCCAGAGATATGGGTGAGTTTGAATATCAGGCCTACTCTGATTGAGTAGATTAGTTCTAACTAGAGACATTATGCTAAATTAGCTAAGATATTTCTTAGATAGAAGCTAGAGTAGAGTCCGAAGAGAAGAGGCGGTACAGACTTGACCAAGACGATTGGCTCCATAAGGACGGGAGTTTGTTTGTTCCTGATGTCAATAGGAGTAGGGCTGAGGTGCTATGATGGTGCCATCATATGAGATTGACTGTACATCTCGGTGGTAATAAGATGTACCATGATATATGGCAGACCTTTTATTGTGAATGAAAAAAGAAAGATGTAGGGACATTCATCTTAAAATGCATAAATTTCCAATTAGTTAAGGTAAAGTAGAAGATGCCTAGTGGCTTGATGCAACCACTCGAAGTTCTCAAGTGGAAATGGAAGCAAGTACTGGTGGGTTTTATCGATTGACTTTCGAGGACTAGAGCATGGTAAAATAGCATTTCGGTCATAGTCGGTTTATTGAACAAGAGTGCCAGATTTATACCTGTTAAGTCAAGTATAACAATCAAATTAGCTAAGTTGTATGTGAAGTAGATATCCATAGTGTGCCGGATAGCATTGTGAGTGACTGAGACCCATTGTTCACTAGTAAGTTTTGACAGAGCTTACATGAGGCGTTGGGGATAAAGATGCATCTCAACACATCTCGGCACCCTCAAACTAACTGCAAAACTGAGAGAGTGAATCATATCCTAGAGGATCTCTTACAGGCTTGTATACTTGACTTTGGAGGCTCGTGGGATGATCGCTTACATCTTGTTGAATTTTCATACAAAACAGTCATTAGTATGGCACCATTCAAAGCATTATATGGCCGACCATGCAATGCTCCTTTTTATTGGTGGGAAGCGGGTAAGAAACCAATGCTTAAGCCAAATATGATTAGAGAAACCTTAGAGAATATCAAGATTATTCAACAATGGATGAAAGAAGCTCAGGACAAGCAGAAGCTAATACGAGATGTAGAGATCTAGAGTTCTTTGTCGACGATATAGTATCTGTCAGGGTCTCTCCATTGAAAAATGTAATTCGGTTCGGTAGTAATGGAAAGTTTCCACCGAGATTCAAAGGTCCTCTTCCAATATAAGGGAGGATTGGAAACCTTGCTTATAGACTTGACTTACCTCAAAGAATGGCGAGAGCACATAATATGTTCCACGTTTCTTACTTACAGAAATTCGTGCATGACTCAGGCATAACTATCGCACGTGATCAACTAGATGACATCGAGATTGGCTTCAAAACCTCATAGGTTTATTCTTATCGTCGGACGTGATATGAAGCAGCTTAGGAGGAAGACAATAAAGTTGGTGAAGGTTTAATGAAGTGAAACTGAAGGCGATTGCACTTGGAAGATCGAGGTAAGCATAAGGATAGCTTATCTAAAGCTCTTTACTTGGTGAGACTTTCTATTTATTGTTTTTGCTTTCATTTACGATATCATGAATTATACTCCAATGTGGTATCCTGCATGCTAAGATAGGCATGGATGTTTCATTTTCAATTTGATTACTATGTGTGCATATTTGATGTGTGATGGTTACCTATGCTTTTATGTGATTGTTAGGAGTGAGGGATAACCTTCTGATTAATATTTTGTATTTCGATGGCAAACTTCCTAAAGGGGGGATAATATAATGACCTATATTCTACATATCGAAGGATCGTAGAATATTAATATTATTTTTATATAGGGTCGTATGATTCTACAATTTCGGAAAATGACTATTAGAGCCATTTCCCATCATTCAAAGTTTTATCAAATGATTTTGACCTTATAAATCTTATATGGCCTATAACTTTTGATAGGGATGAACTGGGATATAAAACCACTTCCATTAAATCTGGTTGATGGGTTCTCTTCTGTAGAATGGTTGTAATAGAAAAATAGACTTACCATCAAGGAACTATGGATGTTTGAAGTTTCACTTGATTTTAGATAGCTTATTAGGTAATTAGTAAGTTAATGGATACGCCCAAAGCCCATTTTGGGATTAGCATTGGGTTATGGCTGATAAGACTCTCCTGTATATTTAACTCTTTCTAAAAATGGAGAGAAACCCTCCATTAATATTCTCTAACCCATAAAGTCACCCGATTTCTTACTTTAATTAGCTAAAACTTATCATTAAAGAGAGATTAGTGAGATTAGCTCCTTGAATTGAATGTTAGCTGAGGTGGATCGTCTTAGGACTACTATTCACCTCGAGATTCGTGCATCTTTGAGTTTGGATTGGATTGCTTTAGATTTAAGTGAGTGGTTTAAGCCTCTACTCACTAATTAGTAATCATTCGACGTTTAATGATGTTTCTAAAAGAATTTCAAACTCTAAAATATGGTCTAAACCCTTTTTAACTACATACGTAAATTTCAAATAATTTGGAAAATTTTTATAAAATTAGAGTTTTTATGGATCTCCTTATTCTTATAGATACTACCTTTAGACTTAGGATACCATTGACATGTTTGGTTGTGTTCTTGTTAGTGTAAATTATATCCAATGATTGCTTGTATATGTGATTATTGTTTGGTTGATAATGCTGATTGAATGACGGTTTAGTTTTAGGAATATGTTAGGGATCGGTATGGATCAATCGGTAGGAGTTCAAACTTGGTGCATTTAATATAAGGCTACAAGGAAGCCTTATAAGGCTACGTTCCAAGTTCCAAGTCATTGGAAGTTCATGTGCTCAAGATAGTGATGGATCAGTGGTAATTTTAGGAGTATGGATCAGTATTAGGTTGCTTCGAGGCATACTTCAGGCCAAGGAATGGATCTCTTTGGGCTCTATAGGTGCTTGCTTCGATCGGTCATGCAAATGTATGGATTGTGTGGGGAAGACGAAGAAACCTTCTAAGTATTTTATTGGTGTTTTCTTGCTTGCTTTGAGCAATGAAGGGTTCAATTAAAGGCTTGAGCTAGTGGATAGAAGGAGTGAGATTTTAAGCTATGTTAAGGATCAGTGCCATGGATTGGTACCGATCCATGGACATCGATCAGTAATGATGTACAATCTACATAGGGGCATGAATTAGTATGTCCAAGTGTGTGTGTCAAGTGTGGGATCGAAGTAGGCATGGATCAGTGGTGAACGATGCAGAGAAGTTGGATTTCAAGTCTTTGTGTGCTTGCTACGAGTTCCATACATATGCTTTGAGACGTGATGAGGTTTGGCTCAAGTCTTGGGTGTGTAGTCACTTAAACTCATGACAAGCCAAATATGGCTAAGTATATGAGTTGGTACCAAACCCTATAGTTCAATGGCGTTTTCAACGATGACGGTTCGTGATCCGATGTTGATGATTCCATGATGGAAAGAGATGGCTTCAGTGATGGATAGTTGTACTTTAAGACGTCAAGTTGAGGACAATGAGTTGGATTGAGGGGATTGATGAAGGAATGTTATGGGACATATGACGATATTGTTTGACTAATGATAGCTATCTAGAGTAGTTCCCGACCATGATGATTGCAAGATGGAACTCATGTTTTAGTTCCAAGATGAGCACTGCTATAGGTGATGTGTTAAAGCGATCATTGATACTCGAAGGTTCGGAGGACACTCTTAGAAAAGGAATGGTATGAGGTACCAATTTGGACCATGATAGTTCTTGGTCTCCATAATGGGCGATCTGATCTCCACAACGGATGATCATTACTCTCGATCAACCATTACGGGTGATCTAGTTCCTAGTTTACCGAGTGGTATAGATTCGAGTACTGAGAAACTGAGGTGTTGAGTAGTCTTTGACAATGATGGATCATTCAAATTATCACGTATCCAACGCACTAAGTGAACGAATGTGAGGACGAATGATTGATGGTATGTTTGTTTAATTGTTTATCACCTTAGGGATGTCACATGATGCCGATATTATTGATGTACATATATAGACACCCTTTAATACTTTGATATATAGTACACCCATGATGACTATGATGTAAAGTAGAATATATTTTGTATATGTGCTAACTATATAGATGTAGTGATAGGTTAGGTATGAACCTTCATACTGTTTATCCTATTATAGTGGTAGATTAATATTTAGAGTTTTACTGCTGCTCACACTATACTATTGTCTGACCCTAGGTTTTATGCTTTGTTTCCTATTAATCTGTGTATTCTTAAATGAGTAGATTAGGGATAATAGGTCTGGTGAGTATGTGGAGCTAGACAAGTAGTGAGCAGGAGGCTATACTCTCGTATTACTACATTTATTATTTTCTATTCCACTATGCAGCACCATGGAGCTTGCTGGCACCTTTATAACTTAAAGAAGGATATCTATGAGTTATCATTTAATGTACTTCTCTATTTCCTATGCTATATACAGTATGGATATGTGCACTCTGATTCGTTAGTTATTTACTATCCCGCCTCTTTTATATCTGAGATGTTTATTATTATATTTTATTCAACGTGCTATGAGATGCACAATAGGCTTTGTGATGTTTTACTTTATTTACAACCCTTGACGGTCGTCCTGCATCGACGGGCACCGCTATAGTGAACTATACACGTATATTGGGTATCGGTGGTGTAGGGTGGTCATCACAAGCATGGTTTATATATTAGATAGGACTGCACTACACTCTCCGTATAGTAGATAGGATTGCACTACACTCAACTCACTAAAGATCGCTCTACACTCATCGTATAATATACAAGATTGCAATATACTCCCCTCACTTATGACCATACATATCCATATTGTACCTATCTCTATTTACCTTAAATCGACTTGAACATACTTCCTTCTTCCATTTTTAGTTGAAATGACTCCTCCTAAATTCTATGGTGGCTCAAGAAGAAAGCTATACAGAGATGAATCTACTTCTGCACCTAGTTTGTACCAGCGTCGTGGCAATGATCAGCACAGAGATGATGTGATGAGTATCGAAGGAATTGTGAGGCTAACGAAGACCATTATGACTATGTTTTCCATAAGAATTTGGGCTCCCTATAAGGTCAAAGTTACAAACATTATAAGCATCCTTCTGCATTGCACCAATCTCATGGTTGCTATTCTGATAGGAGTTACACGCCTTCTCATTGCTCCCTTTCAAGACGCACTCCTTCATAGCGGATATTCCAACCACACTTCTTTAACATGCATATCTTCCCCTACCACCTCTTCTTTCCATGACTACACAGGCACCATGCTTCCCTTCTCTTTAAATTTGTTACCTCGGGTCCTTAGTCGATCACTACTAAAGTTCCCGTTGTCAATTCCTCCACTGATCAACGTAAGCATCATGACAAAGGCATTGTTCTCCTAGCTTCCTCCACCGGCTCCTTAAATTCTACCTCAAGCCCATTGTTTAGGAAAATGTACTATCTAAATTTTAACCTTATCACTCTAAGTTTTTCTTATAACTTGGACAAGATATCAGTGGATTTGGTCGAGAATAACCGAATGCAATAGATGTATTGAACGATAAATATGAAACTTTTAGAAAGTATCCCAAGCATCTTAGCAGCTTGAATACCGTAAACCATAAGCTTATAGAAGAGAAGGATAAAGCGATGGTTAAAGGTCAAGAGTTAATGGCTTTTCAAGATAAGGAGATAATTGATTTGAAAAAGAAATCAGATAAAAGTGAAGAGGCATGAGCCAATAAAAAGAATGAACTAGAAGAAATGGTCATAAACCATAATGTCGGTGTTATCCAGCATTTGAAAAGACCAACTTGGATGAATTCAGACTTTAAAATGTTGAAGAAATGGACCATGGAGCTCAAGAGATGTCAAGAACAATAAAAAGAAGAAGTATAAGAACTTTGGTGAAACTTGCACATGTCAAATCATGATGATGCTGACATGATCAATCATATCGGTATGTCAGTATTGAGAAGAATTTTGGTGTGGGGTCCACTTTTGGTTAGTAAGTGAGGGTGCAGTAAATTTAGTATAAAAAAGACAAGACTCATGTAGGAAAAATCATGTTGGTACAGACAAGATTTGTAGGAGCAATTTTTTTTAACAAAACTTGGAATTCAAAGACCTGAATAGATTTGAAGGAAAAGTAAAGGTACAAGATACAAAGTCATGTCAACGATGACATGATTCGGTCAGTATCGGCATGATTTAAGTTATTAATTTGACTCAAATTTCATGTCTGAAAGCATGGACCTGATACATTACGTGGTCTTTTGCAAGCTAGCGGCTTGAGAAGACGGAATCGCCTATAAATATCCATCCTAAAGCAACGAAAGAAGGATCTTTTTTCAATTTTACTCCATGTCCCCATAAAGACCTTTGAAATTAAGTTTATCTAACATTTTTGATCCGAAAATTTGTAACCCAATTGTACTCATGCAAAATCTTCTAAAATAAAATTAAAAAAAAACATAAATGGTGGTTTAAGGTCAAACTACTATAAAATTCTGTGAGCTAAGCTTTTTATTCTTGTATCTACATCCACCATTCTCGTTTGTGATTGATTGAGTGTAACACCCCATAAATTTTACTATTAGATGTTTGATTAATTAATTAGTTAATTAGGCTCCAAAAGTAGAATTTATGCAAACGATGGAATTTGACTACGAAACTTTCACCATTGCGTTTTTGACAAAATTATGAGCAACATTTATATTTGAAGTCTTGTGATTGGAGTCCAAGCGAAGAAGTTACGGATGAAAATCAAATTTGGAACGAAAATAATTAATTTAAAAAAGTTAGTGTTTATATAATAAATACCGCAACCCACCAATCGACCGCCTTTGTTGGGCAGGTTGACTAGTAGCAGTCGACCCTCTTGTAGGGACCGGTCGACCATAGGCGGTTAGGGTTTGCCTTGGCCAAATGGCCTAGATTTTATTTAATTAAATCTAATGGCTATGATTGATTCGAGTGCCAATAAATTTAGACCAAACCTGTAACAATCCGCCTTTTCAACCCTTAAATGTCGACATTAATACATCCACGGTATCCATATGTCGAACAACCAAGTGTTGGAAAGACACGCAGTTGAAGAAAGAAGAAGAAAGGAGAAAGAAATACTAAAACAACACAAAATCTCACATCGCAATTAATAATCTATGCAGCCAAAGATAATCTGGAAAATACGCTCGTTTAACCAGAGCATTATAAGAAGAAAAAAACATCCAGGTTAGCCTGGTAAAGCCAATGTGAGAAATTTAGATCATATGAATTTTATTGTAACTTGTAAAATCCTTTGAAAATAAAGGTATCTCGTAAGAACTCACCGCATATAAACATGAATAGTTTTTACCTTACGATAACCAATTTTTTTATATTATAAAATCCAGTGATATTATAAAAACATCCGAGGGTTTAAAATAAGTATACTAAGTAGTTATGATGTATGTACTTGACAGCAATTATAATTATATAGTCAAAAATCGAAGGCATTTGTTGGAGAATGGATTTCCATCTAATGGCAAGGTAAGGGACTACCATCTAAAAATATGTACATCTTAAGATAAAATGTATAGTGAGACCGAAAACCTTTCGACCTCTATCAACATATAACCAGCTTACCCCTTACTAGATAGTACATAATATGTCATCACCCTGGTTGTTGCCAACCATTATAAAGAGATCTCATGGACAACCAAATCTATAATATAATAATCTAGAAAGGTGATGACCTACCCTTATCGTAGCGACCTGCATACCCCATTGCATCTATCCGGTTTTAGCCATTTTTAGGGTGTGAGGCTCGTAAGGTAATGATTTACCTTCCTTTAGCAGTTCCCACTTGGAATGCTAACACCGCCCTCATGCGGAAATGCAATGCCAACATTGATCCACACAAGTTTGTTTTGGGTTATAACGAAACCGGAGGCACTACCTTTACTACATCTATATTGAGATCACCCTCAAGATTAATAGTAAGTAGCTTTTGCACTTTAAAGTGGTCCATCTAAAATCATCTTCAAGATGTCTTCTATTCGAACACTTATATTGGTTCGAAGTGGTTTTCAGATAACATATCCGACCCCGGTCTCTCTGAACCAACATATAACATCCTTATCTTGGGGCCCAAATCTAAGTACTTTAGATGCTGCAGTTATCTATAGTATTAGCTTCCAACGACAAAATACGGCTATATTAATGGTATCTATAATATTAGAAGCACTTGAATATGAAACAAAACACAAATTTAGAGCTTGCATAAAAGAATAATACAAATCAAATCTCAATAGTTACACTTCTTTAATTTATTATCCCTCCTTTAATTTATTTCCCATATTATAATATCAAGAGCACGATTTCCCATATTATCCCTCCTTTAATTTATTTTAAACCCTTCTTTAATTTTTTTTCTTTTAAAAGGCACGACTACATTAATTTATTTCAAACCTTTCTTTAATTTGTTTTCTTTAATTTATTTTCTTTAATTTGGTTATTAATTTGTTTTCTTTTAACATAGTGTAATTACTTTGATAAGCAACTAAGGATCCATTTCATAGTCATACCATGTTATCAACTTAAATAACGAGTAAAACTATAGTCTATTTGTTACGATAACTTGATTTTGTTGGAAATTTTGACGATTAAAATTTCCAAGATAATAACCAAAACCTATATTTAACTCATTCGTGTCAATTTAAAAATAAATCTTTCATTTGTAAATATTTTCTAAAACTCGCATTCAACTCTTTGTAAATAAATCTTGCATTTTGTAAATATTTTCATCCTGCATTTGGATTTTGTGGGTAGTATCCGCTGAAAACCCTCACGAGACAACTCGTCCTACTGGGGACACCTAGAGGTTTAATGGCTTGTTGCATACGCTCAATGCAATCGTGCTCCCTATGAAAACAGATTTATCTTAGTTTTTCTTTACCACCATATTTAATATATTTAAATTAAATAAATGATCATATTGGGTATTTTAACTTGTTTTAACCAAATTCAAATTATTTGAAATTGTCACATTTTCATCTTCATCCAAGGGCAAAATGGTCATTTTTGCGCATATATCAAATTAAGAAAATTTAATGGGAAATTTCTATATTATTTTGTAGGAATTTAAACTCAATTACAAATGGTTTCATGAAGGAATATGCATGCACAAAGAAGATACAAAAGAATGAAGATGGAAATAATTCAAAGTGAAGAACATGGAGGACTCTACCCACTTACCATGATTTTTACTTAGGAGCTAATGCACATGCTAAAAGACATTTAAAGCTTCATGTACATTTAAGTGGGGGATTATTGGAGCTAATGATAACTTGGCCACCACACTTCCTCCAAGCGCATTTTGGGTACTCCCCAAAAATATGCATTAGGGTTTCTAAATTGTATAAATACCCCATATGTTTCATGTAGCCCTCTTCCTCTTAGTTAGTTAGTTTTAGTTTAGAAAATAAATCAAAGCTCTCTTTCTTTCCATGGCTACTTAGCTATTTCTTCTCTTATGTAATTTTTTTTTTTTCTTTTTTATGCAATGTTAATTATTGTTTCTTTTTAATTACATGTTAATTTCTTTTATGCAAGTAGTGTAGATATTCCTTTACGCAATTAGAATAGTTTTTCATTTCACTTTGCTCTCTTTTCCTTTTCTTTTTCTTTCATGCTGCAAGCTATATTCGTTGTTTTGATAACAAATATGAGAGGCTAATCCCTTGAATTTAGGGGTAATGAAGCCTCTAATCATGTAGCTTCAACATTTTGATAATTATAGCTCTCTTTTTGTGCTTAATGACAATGCTTGAAGTGGTTTAATTTGTTGTTTTTGTTTTGAATTTGATAGCCTATATTGTTGACACCAAATAGTCTATGCTTAAACAATTACTAACACAAATGCCTCTTCATCAAAATATGATTATGGCATAAGAAAGTGATTTGAAATTAAAATTTGATGGTGTATATTTCTAATTAATAGTTAATAGGCCATACTTAAAATAGATTTCATTTTCAACTTTGTTGTCATTTTCATGAGAGTTGGTAAGTGGTTTAAAAGTTGTGTTATAGTTTGATGGCTTATGTTGAGCTAATTAATAGCACAAATGAGCCATACTTATGATAAGCACATCATTTAAACTCACTTATGACCCAAAAAAAAGAGATCATAATTTCTTTAATTGTTGAATTATATGATCTAGAGAGTGGAATTATCTCTAAATTGTCATTTAAGTCTCATATTTTTATCATTTTCTTTTGCCATTTTTTGGTAGTTTCTTACATTTTTAGCTATTCATTCTCGACTTCGGTATAATTTGACTGAATAGAATTTTAAAATCATCAATTCCCTATGGATCAACCCATATTCGCCACGTGCTACATTCGTACACCGTGCACTTGCCGTTATTTTTAATTTAAATTCGTTCGACGGTTTTCTAAACCGATAGAATTTCCGTCGACGAACAATTGGGCATGTTCATATCATTTCAATTTTTTTCAAAATCAAGGCCGGCCACCATTAATAAGGAAAGGAGAAGAGGAAACTAAGGAAAAGCTAAAGGAAAAGTTAATTCAAATCAAACCCACTCAAATCTCAAGCTCCTTAATCTATAAAGCAAAGCTGAATAATATTTACACCTCTAAATTTTTATGGTTTTGGTTTTAAGATTAAATCCGAATAATTTTACAAAGATTTTCCATGGTTTTGAATGATAAAATGATTATATATACATGTTGATGATTTATTAATGTTCATATAGATTTTATGACATGTTTTAAGATGAATACCCTATTAAATGACGTCCATTAGCCTTGCGAATTTTTATGATGATTTAAAAAGATATTTTAAAGATGAGCTTCCATTTTCATTTTTTTCTGAATTTTTGTGGAATTATTATGAATTTTCTAAGGAAGAAAATGATAATTTGGATTATAAAATTATTTACTGAAAAAATAATTATTATTTTGGTCCTAAAGTTTTATATGTTGTAAAGCATATACTAAATGATTTTCTAGAATTTTTCTAGATTTTCCAAGGTGGATTAACAGTTATATAAAATTATTTAAGGTAAAGGACTTAAGTGTTTTATATAATTATAAAGGAGAAGAGGCATTTTATAAATGTATTTAAAATGCTAAATATAGAAAGTCGGCAGTAATTTTGAATATAAAAATTTCGCAACCAATCAAATTTAGTCAAATAAGGCAGGTTATGTACAAAAGAACTATTCTAAAATACAAATAAATAGTCTTTTAATTATTTTTACTTTTTCGACAACAAAGTTCCGCCTCTAACCCAAACCTTCCAATAAGGTCGAAATGTGTAAAACCTTTCGACTTGTTCAATAACCAACGCGCATGGTATCAGGCAACTAGTACGTAGCGAATTGGTCAAAGTCGAAAGGTTAGCTTCTGACAAATCGAAAGGTTTAGGGACAAAAGGTAAGAGCTTTCGAAAGAGATGAAGCTTTGTCTTGATTTTAAGGCAAATACGCCTGCTAGCTTTCGAAAGTGTCAAATGGTTTAAAAGAAAAGGTTTCGATTGGGTTGCTTTCTTGTTTTATTTGAAACCTTTCGATTAAGACAAATGGTAAACCTTTCGACAAGGTCGGAAGTATAGTTACCGCTTCCTACCTTCCGAATCAGTTGCTTTCGAAGGGAATCTTTTGTTTTATAAAATATGCCACCTCTTCATAGCTTTCGATGGGTTGGTTCCAACAGTAACACTTCATTGTTTTTGAATGGTTTCGAAAGGTTTGTTAAAGGTATCGAAGCAATTTCTTTTGACTCCAATGTTTTTCTGATCCTTTTGCTCTACTTGAAGGCATAATCCAAATGCTTTAAATTGAAACGATTTAAAGGTTTCGAAGTAATGGTTTCCACTTATTTAAATTGAACCCAATGCCTTCAAATGTTTTAAGTCAATAGTTCCGAAAGGTTTTACAATGGTTTTATAAGGGATGGTTTCCCAACTTTCGACAAGGTCAAAAGGTTAGACCTTCGGACTAGGTCGAAAGGTATGGTTTTTCAATGATTTGGAAGGCTAAGGTTTAAAGGATTTTAGGGTCGATGTCATATGTTTTAAATCTTATAAAAAGAAAGGGTTTTTACTGGTTTCAAAGGATTACCTTCAATGATTTCGAAAGGTTTTATTAAAGGTTTTGAAGGGGCTCCCTTCAATGCATTCAAAGGGTTCTATTACTAGTTTCGAAGGGGTTACATTCAATGATTTTGAAAGTTTGTTTAAATTTTTCGGACAAAGGTTTCGAATATAAGGACCAGGAAAACAGCCAAAGTTTTTTAAGTTATAAAGGACTTTAACTTATTTTAAAAGGATAGATAATCCTTATTGAACATCATCAACATCATTTTGAGCAAAGTATATATAACATGGCAAAAATAGCTTAGAGTAAAGCTAAAGATATATTTTTCTTGTATAATTAAGATTTGACGGACTAAATTATTCCGAAAAGGTTTTCAAGAAAAATTTAAAGGGTAGTTGGTCTAAAGAAAATTCATGCAGTTAGCTCATTTAAATTTGGACAGTCGGTCCATTTTAAGGGCAGTCATCCCAGAGGACAGTTGGTCTAGATAAGGGAAGTCAACCCAGATACGAACAGTTAGTTCATTTGTTAGCATAACAGACCTTGATACTTCTTAAGGACAGTTAGTCCACCCTTTTTACCTGTTTTGTAGATAGATAGTCCATTATTTAGCATAAAGGATATTGCTGATATAATCAGTTTTAGGACAACTAGTCCAACAGAGTGCAGTTAGCCCAGATATCAGATAGATAGTTCATTTATTTTCTTTTTTAGCATAGTGGATCTTGCTATATTATTATCATAACCAATTGATTAACCAGTTTAATTGTAGGAAAGGATTTGCAAAATACATGTTTTCAAAAGAGATATTAGTAAGGAAAACCCATAACGCCAAGCGTCATGGTCTCGCTAAATATCAGTAAACAAAGATGTAACAGAAATTATTCATACCAGGCTTTATGTGTGACTTAAAGTTTTTGTTTCCCCTTAAACTCTCAGGTGCTCAAAATTGATTTGAGTAGGCTGAGGGTTTAGGTTTTCAGGTTTTATCAGATTTTGACGAAGAAAGCATCCAAAGACGAGCAGGTGGTTGTCGGATAGCTAAATTAGGAGTTATATTTAAAAATTGTTTCTGCTGTGTATTAAGAAAATTTTGTCTATATTGCTTTGATCTTCCAAGGGGCATCTTCATAAGTCGCTCTTAGCGTATTATTGCAAATTATAATTGATCATTGCCTGGGTATACGTTTGGGGATTCTTGTAACTAGGATATGATTTTATTTGAAATGTAATCATTGAAATTATTGTCTTTTGGAAATCTATGATTTTATTCATATTCAAGTGCTTCTGATATTATGGATACCATTAGCATTGCCGTATTTCGTCACTAGAAGTTAATACTGTAGATGACTACACCATCCATAGCGCTTAGCTTTTGGCCTTTAGATACGGGATGTTATAACTTGGTATAAGAGCATAGATTTATGAAAAATTTAATTAAAAATGATTTTGAAAACAAAAATCCAAAGGAATTAGAGTAAGATTAGGGTTGGGATAACACTATAGTAACGTACTTGTATTTGTTATATATAAATATGCGCTTTATCTCCATTCTCCTATCTTTGATTAGGTTTTCTTTCTGTATCTCTTGAGGTCTGAATATAGATATGGATGGTAGAAGAAGCAGAGTCAACTCAGGATGGGGAAGCACCAAAGGGAATACCATACCTAATGCTACGACAAACCAAGGTCAGGCACAGCCAAAGAACATAGGTGTAACAACCCTGGTTTTTAGTGATTACCTGTAAGTATTAAATTATAACGGTAGTTATAATTTAGTATCGAGAATTAATTTTAAGAATTTAAACTATTTTATTTGGAATAAAAAATGAATTTTGGGAAAAAAATGATAAAATAAAGTTTTGTAAACTTCATCATAATGGTTTGGGTTCATAATAAGTGGAAAATGATTTTTATTTGGAGATAATGCAATAATTTTATTAATTATTGCCATTTACTTCTTTAAATAATTTTTAAAAGGAGTAATAATTTTTTTAAAGTGTGTTTCATTTAATAAAAATGTAAAATTGGGTTTAAAAATATACCCTAATCATAAAATTGAGTTTAAAATGGTTTGGTAAATTTTATTACACAAGATGATTATTTTTGTGAAAGTTTTGGAGTTAAAATGGTGATTTATGTAATTATTTGTGTAAATTGGTTAATTAATTGAAAATAAGGATTTTAATTGAAAAAATGTTTTCATAACATAAATTATCTTTTTATATGATGCAAATTGTTTCTTTTAACTTGGGAATATGATTTATTAATTTTAATGTAAAGGAAACTTTGAAACATTTGATGTTTGTTAAATACATAAGTGTTTACTAGTGTATTAAGTGGTAATGAATTAATTTAGGCTATTTCTTTTATTAATGGGTCTTAAGTCCATTTAGTCACTTAGTCTGTAGAAAGAAATGAGAAATATCATCTTCCTTCTACGTATATTTACTTCTCTTTACTGTCAAAATTCTAGAAAGCTTCAGATAGTGGAAAACCCATTTTCTCTCGTAAACCATAGCCATAAATCATCAAATTAAACTCAAATCTTGTGTTTTTAAAATCAAATTGGAGCTAAATCTATAGGTAATCAAAATCTAAAACCATTCATTCATCAAAAATTAAGTTTTGAAGGTGTTTCTCTGTTAACAGTACTTGTTTCTTCTTTCATGTTCTTGTTTCAAATTTATAGAGGTGTTTGAAGCTCAAATTAAAGAAAAGCTCCAAGCTTTCAGCTAATAATTCGAGTTTTTGCTCAAGTATAACAAGATGAGTTGATATTTCACATTTTCTAGCTGCTTGAATGCTCAAAGAGCAAGTTTGTAAATAGTTTTTGTTTCAGTTTTTCTTCCTTTTAATATCTTATCTGAGGGTCTACTTTGAACAATTGTAACTTTCAATTTCGACATAGAAATGCCATCGGATTTTCTTCAATTTTTTGTTTATATGTTGCTCTATATGCCTACAAAATTTGGTTGAAAAATACATTCGTTTGCTATGTTAAAAGTTCAGCTGAAAATTTGTTTGCAGCATGGAAATTCGCTGCAAATAAAATCGCGTGAGAAGGCTCGGTTAGGTCGACTGCTAGGTCGACCTATGTAGAGAGAGCTCGACCTGCTGGTCGACATAGGGGGCAATTGCCTCTGTGTAATTATGCATTGGCTTCTTTTTTTTGATTCGCTTCCAGCTTGTTTTTCTTGGCTTTGCTTCTCGTTTTTGAGTTATTTTTGTAATGTTTTGAGAGCTATGATGCCTATCAATAGGTTAACTAATAGTTATTTGAAATTCAAATTTTGAATTTTTTAATTAAATTTGAATTTGAATTCGAATATCAGTTGGAGTAATTTTCTACGATTTCCATTGTTTTTAGCTCGGTTTTCTCCAAACGACTTTGAAATAACTTTTTAAAATAATTTGGCATTTTAAATAATTATTATATAATATTTTTAAATTATTTTCAAGTTATAAAATCTATTTAGTTTCTATAATAAAGGAATTTCAAATATTGGTTTCAATAATCATTTTCGAAAAATAGTTTTAAAAGCTCGCTTTCTTTATTAAATTATTTTAAATATATATACACATTTTTGTACTATTCGAAAGTATGAGAAAGAGAATTAAATAATTTAGTAAAACATGTGGTATGAGACATGTGCTATATTGTTTTGTTTAATTCCGGACATGTACGATCGAAGCTATTAGAGGTTATCAATTTTGAGTTGTTTTGCCATTTTATGGCGTATTTTGAGTTTTATAATTCCTATTTATAGGAATTATCTGAGATGGCCAATATTTGGTGAGTTATTGTGGTTTGAGATCTCCTGTTTTAGGAATTATGGTCGATGAGAACCATTATGATGTTTTTAGACTTGCCGATGATATGAGGACGGTTTTGAGTTTGTAATTTCCTATGTTGAAATTTATGGTTCACGAGAAACCATCAGGAGATTTATTTATACTTGTCGATGAGATGAGACTAGTCATGAGTTTTCTGAGATTTCTGAGTTTTCTAATGTGGCATTGGCTAGCAGTTAGTAAACTGTTCAGTGAGAACATGTGGTATGAGACTCACGTTACCACTTTAAGGGTTGCTAGCTAAGAGTTTGTGACACATTTTGAGTTATTACGACTTCGATCGTCTGAGTTTTACGACTTCGGTCGTTTGGGATTTACGACTTCTATCATCTGGGGTTGGTACCTAAAATTTCTATAGTATTGGACAAGAGTTTTGCACGTGCATATTTAGAGATTTGAGCAGTTGGGTTCTTATTGGGCTCTTGGGTTCATCCTCTTATTGGGTCGTTGGGTCCATCCTTTTAATGGGCTGTTAGGTCCATATTTGAAGATTTGAATTTGAGATTTAATAACATAAATTGTTTTTTATATGATGCAAATTGTTTTGTTTGACTTGGGAATATGATTCATTAATTTTAGTGTAAGGGAAACTTTGAAACATTTGATGATTGTTTAAATACATAAGTGTTTACTAGTGTATTAAGTGGTAAATGAATTAATTTAGGCTATTTCTTTTATTAATGGTTCTTAAGCCCATTAGTCACTTAGTCTATAGAAAGAAATGAGGAATATCTCATCTTCCCTCTATGTACATTTACTTCTCTTTACTGTCAAAATTCCAGAAAGCTTCAGATAGTGAGAAACCCATTTTCTCTTATAAACCCTAGCCATAAATCATCAAACTAAACTCAAATCTTGTGTTTTTAAAGTCAAATTAGAGATAAATTTATGGGAAATCAAAATCTAGAACCATTTATTCATCAAAAATCATGTTTTGAAAGTGTTTTCTCTGTTAACAGTACTTGTTTCTTCTTGCATGTCCTTGTTTCAATTTTATACAGATTTTTGAAGCTCAAATTTAAGCAAAGCTCCATCCTTTCAGCTAATAATTTGAGATTTTGATCAAGTATAATAAGGAGTGTCGTTAACTAACATTTTCTAGCTGCTGCAATGCTCATAGATCAAGTTTCCTGTGCAATTACGTATTCTGTAAATACTTTTTGTTTCAAATTTTCTTCCTTGTGAAATCTGATCTGAGTGCCTACTTTGAACAACTTTAGCTTTCAATTCTATCTAATAAATGCTATCAGATTTTCTTTTATTTGTAATTTATATGTTGTTTTATTTTTTTTGAAAAATTTGGTTGAAAAATACATTCATTTGCTATGTTAAAAGTTCACCTGAAAATCAGTTCGCAGCATGGAAATTCGCTACAAATAAAATTGCACGAGAAGGCTTGGCTAGTAGACCGCTAGGTCGACCATGCTTCACATAGATCGACGGTACAATGACCTATGAAGAGAAGAGGTCGACCAACAATTGCCTCCTGTGTAATTTTTCATTGGCTCCTTAGTTTTCCGATTCGTTTCCTGCTTGTTTTTCTTGACTTTGCTTCTCGTTTTTGAGTTATTTTTGTGATGTTTTGAGAGCCATTATGCCTATCAATGGGCTAGCTAATTTTTAGAGGATTTGAAATTCAAATTTTGAATTTTTTTGAGTTAAATTTGAATTTGAATTTGAATATCGTTTGGAGTAATTTTCTTTGATTTTCATTGTTTTTTAGCACGGTTTTCTCCAAACGAATTTGAAATAATTTTTTAAAATAAATTGGCATCTTAAATAATTATTATATAATATTTTTAAATTGTTTTTAAGTTATAAAATCTATTTATTTTCTATAATAAAGGAATTTCAAATATTGGTTTCAATAATCGTTTTCGAAAAATATTTTTAAAAGCTCGTTTTCTTTAAAGAATTATTTTAAATATAAAATACATATTTTTGTGCTATTCGAAAGTATGAAAAAGAGAATTAAAATATTTAGTAAAACATGCGGTATGGGATACGTTCGTTTACTCTTTTGGTTAATTCCGGACTTGTACGATCGAAGCTATTAGAGGTTATCAATTCTGAGTTGTTTTACCATTTTACGGCATATTTTGAGTTTTATAATTCGTATTTATAGGAATTATCTGAGATGGCCAATATTTGGCGAGTTATTATGGTTTGAGATCTCCTATCTTAGGAATTATGGTCGATGAGAACCATTAAGATATTTTTATACTTGCCGATGATATGAGGCAAATTTTGAGTTTGTGATTTCCTATATTGAGATTTATGGTTCGCGAGAAACCATCACGAGGTTTATTTATACTTGTCGATGAGATGAGAAAGACATGAGTTTTTTGAGATTTCTGAGTTTTCTAATATGGCATTTGTAAGCGGTTAGTAAACGTTTAGTGAGAACGTGTGGTATGGGACGCACGTTACCACTTTACGGGTTTCTAGCTAAGAGTTTGTCACACACTTTAGGTTATGCCAATACTAGAGATGTTGGGCTCCTATTAGGCTATTGGGTCCTTTCTTTATCGAGCTGTTAGGATCATCACGAGTTTATGTGACTTCGGTCACCACGAGTTGTTACGACTTCGGTCGTCTATGTTTTACGACTTCGGTCGTTTGGGATTTACGACTTTGGTCATCTGGGATAGGTACCTAAAATCTATATAGTACTAGACAAAAGTTATGCACGTGCATATTTTGAGATTTATGCTGTTGGATTCTTATTGGGATGTTGGTTTCATCCTCTTATTGGGTCGTTGGGTCCATCCTTTGATTGGGTTGTTATGTCCATATTGGTAGATTTAAGTTTGAGATTTTTATTAGGATGTTGGGTCCATATTTTGAGATTTGATTTTTCCATCTTTGGCACTTTTGTATGAGATTTATAATCTCTTTCTTGGAGATATACATACACACACATTGATGAGTTTGCCATTTTTGCGTATTTTGAGTTTTGAGATCACTCTATTTTGAGTTCATGTTTGTGTTTGCCATTTATGGCGCCTCTTGAGTTTTGAGTTTGAGACTTCTCATTTTTAGGATATAAGGTTTATTGAAACCATTATGGATGTTTTGGGATGTCACTGATGATAAGAGGCATTTATTTCACTTATTCGAGTGTTATTATTGAGTTTACCTCTTTCGAGGTCTTTATATACATGCTTAAGTGACATTAGTTCGCTTAAGTAATGAGTATGTGTTCTTTCTATTGCATCTTCTCATTCGAGAAGAATTATCACCTTGTATCTTATACTTCATATTATCATCTATCCTTATTAACTGATTGTTTTAGCTAGACTGTCCCATGTGTTTTATACCTGGGTCAGACCGAGTTGTTTCACGTTGGTTATCAGTTATGGGACTCAGCTTTGATGCATCTGCTTGGACTTCAGCCTATCACTTTTATGTAGTTTATTTTTCTTTCTGCTTAACTCTGATGTGTTTTTTGGTTAGATGTAGTCTTCGAACCACTTTTGTTGTATCATTTTGTATTGTACTGGGATGTAGTAGTGTATATGTAATTATATATATATAACGTCTACTGTTCTGTTATGTGATTGCATTCAGTTATTGTATTTATTCTGATAGATCTATTAGCCACCTATATTTTTGCATTAAGCATTTATTGGATATATCGATCCACTTGGGATAGAAAAAAAACTGTAGAGTACCAAATTGACATATTTGATAGATGTTTAAGACAAAGCTATAGACCGTCACTCCTAACTAGCCCTATTCACCGCATTAGCAGAAAGTATGACCTAGTAATACTCTTTGTTAATGTGGGTCTTGGGGTGGGCGTCAGAACCTAGTATCAGAGCTGAATTCGAAACAAAATAGGATAAACACATAACAGAACTTATATTACGATACATCAAAGTACAACATGAGTGAAAACACCGTTCTTAATCAAACTAGTTTCTAATCGTGCTTTGACCTTTTCGAGTCTTTGGGGTAGATGAATAGGAGTACGTCTAGGAATGTGATTTTTTAATTTTGTAGTATTCTTAATTGATGAACCTTATTGATAATATCTACCCCTCTGAACAATCCATTTTATCTTAATTTTCAGCTCATGGCTGGAAGAGAAAGAGGTCACACCTTGGAGGCTGAGTAGCCTAGTGGCTCACGTCCTGAAGGTGTGTACATGTCAACTGATCAGATCCTAGAGCTTATACGGAGTATCTAGCCTCCAGCTCCAGTTCATTCTTATCCTCCGTACAAATCCGTATATGCACGTATGTGTAATGATAATTCTCATTTAGGTGGAAAGCCTTTCAAAGGTTCCGAGACCGTTCTTGAGGTCCAGGCTTGGCTTCGAACATGTGAGCGCATCTTCTCTCGCATGGATTTATCTGATCATCATCGCGTTCTTGTAGCATCGAGTATGATGCAAGAATGTGCTTTCGATTGGTAAGGGCTTCTTATTGCCGAGATTGATGAGTCCACCCTCACTTGGAAACAGTTTAAAGATCGGCTTGAGCATAAATTTATGAGCAAGTCTGAGAAAGCTTCCCTTACCCTTCGCTTCCTTGAGTTAAAGCAAGGGAAATCATCTGTTTCAAATTACATTTCTTCTTTTGAGTCTCATCCGAGTACAGACTCGAATTTATCAGCACTCCATATAGAAAAAATCTCAGATTTGTTTCTGGTTTGAAGATATACTTGATGAAATCTCTTATGCTCCAGCTTAAGTTATCTTTCGAAGAGCTTGTTGATTCAGTGCTTCACCTTGAAGACTTCGAGAAGGAAGGGGATAGTGTGATGAGGCCGAGGTTCGCAAGAACCCAAACAAATGGAAACTTCCCTTCCAAGCATCTCAATATTTTTTAAGAAGAAGAAGAAGCATCTTGCCTCTAGATTTCATTCTGGAGCAAGTCATCGTTCTCACAAGTCTTGTTTCAACTATGGTTCTTATGAACAGTTTATTCGAGAATGTTCTAAGCCTATCGTTTACTGCAGTTGCAAACAAGAAGGGCATTGGTCTTCCAAATGCCCGAATTACTATGAGGGTCCTTATTCAAGAAAGCTCATCGTGATGGATGCTTCTAGTGGTTCATCTTAACTTAGAGGTACTCCTTCATCTTTTCTTTAGAGTTCTATGTTATTTTATGATCATTCTATTCGTCTTCTCTTCGATTAGGGTGCTTTACGGTCACTCTTATCGAAGCAGCTTGATGATGTTTTGCTTTTGATCATTTCATGTTTTGTCACTTCTTAAGGATTGCAAATCCTATCGCGGGACCCACAACCTTAGTATTTTGAGTATGGGGTGTTGAGCTTATTCTGTGTATCTTCCTTTTCTTGAGTATTCGCATGTTATAATCTATCTTGAGATTTGTATGTTTTGAGATGGAGCGGCTTGCATTTTTATCAAGCCACATTCTAATATTTGAAGGATCATATATTTAGATATCCTAATTCGGCTGATTTGTTGCTTCTTGTTCTTCGAAATGTTAATGATGATTCTGAAGTCTCTGTATTCACTCTTGAGTTTCGAGATATTGTTAATGTATCTCGAATTCCAGTTATTGTAACTCTATTAATTTCTATGAGTTCATTTCGGGCTTGGCACCCAATCGAGAAATCGAGTATTGAGTTGATCTTATTCCAAGCCCTTAGCCTTTTGACTATCCTTCAATGAGGATATCCACTAAGGAATGAGGCAATTGATTGAGTCCAATCGATGTCATCATCCTTGCTTGTTTCAATATATCCTTTTAGGATGCTCATTTGGTGTTATACTTTGTGACATTACTTCATTTGAAGTAATGATGTGCAGATTGTGTTGCTTCTTCTCATTTGATAAAAGTGTCTTACCCGTATCTTTATATCTCATTGATCGTTTATTTGATCTATTGTGTGGTGCTAGAGTCTTTTCTTAGCATGACTTCGCACCAATTTTCTTCAACTATGAGTCGTGGGGGATAGCATTACTTTCATTGCATTCCGCACTCGTATGATTCTTGTGGGTGACTCGTGATATCATTTGGATTGATGAGCACTCCAATCCAATTCTGTTGATTATCTGAATCGAGTATCCTGGGAATATCTTGACGAGTTCGCGTAAATGTTCTTTAATTTTGAGTTTATGCAGCTATTTGATAGGTATTTTAAGAGAAATAGGATATTTTAATATAAAAGTTATATGTAATAAATTTGAAGCTTGTTTCCAAAATTTTGAGTGGTTTGAAAAACAAAGAGTGATAAGATTTTAAATTTTACTTTGAATATATATTGGTAGGGATTTATAAAAGATTCTTTTGGGAATTTAATTTCGTAACAAGAGGAATATGAATTTGAATTTGAGTCTTTGTAATACTTATTAAGTACTATAGTAAAGAGTTTTTAAAAATTTTCAAGTATTGAATACTATGGTTATGATTATAAAAAAATTGAGTTTTGAAACTCTAAGAATTTTTGATTGAGAGTTTATATATATTTTAGTTCCTTGTGTTTATCTTACTCTTGTACTCTTTTCTAACGACATGCATTTATGCGGTCGTTTAAATATAGTTTCCTTTGAGTAAACAATCTTTTGGTTAATCTATCTTGCCTCTTTTGAGTCTATCCTGTATCGGCGTGGTTCCGTCTGTAGTGTCATACGGAAAATCATATCGATAAACATTTTGTTGGCTAGAGTTCAGGTTGGAGTTCTCATTTGATAGACCCTTTGTGTAGCATCTTGTTGTGTTCTCATTGGAAGGTAAGACGCTTTCAAAATCTTATGTATTGCTCTGAGAATTCAATGGTTCGCTAATCCCAATATTAGCACTTTGGAAACCATAGAATTAATCGAGCAAGTCTAATCTTGGTTCTCTACCATCCTATTTTGGGATTGTGAGAATTTTTAAACTCGAGCTTGTTTATCTATCTTTTACTTGATAAAATATTCATGTTGAATACGGCTCTTTTGTAGAAAATTATGAGGATGCAATTTTTATAAGGGGGAGTCTATAACAACCTTGGTTTTTAACAATTACTTGTAAATAGTAAATATAACGGTAGTTATAATTTAGTGCGGAGAATTAATTTTGAAAATTTAAATTGTTTTATCCGGTATAAACAATGAATTTTAGGAATAAAATGAGAAAATAAAGTTTTGTAAACTTTATTTTAATGGTTTGAGTTAATAATAAGTGGAAGATGATTTTTATTTGGTGATAATGCAATAATTTTATTAATTATTGCTATTTACTTCTTTTAATAATTTTTAAAAGGAGTAACTGATTTTTTAAAAAGTGTGTTTCATTTAATTAAAAGGTAAAATTGGGTTTAAAAATATGATCTAATTATAAAATTAAGTTTAAAATGGTTTGGTAAATTTTATTACACGAGAGGATTATTTTTGTGAAAATTTTGGAGTTAAAAATGGTGATTTATGTAATTATTTGTGAAAATTGGTTAATTAATTAAAAATAAGGATTTTTATTGATTTTTTTTATAACATGAATTAACTTTTTATATGATGCAAATTGTTTCGTTTAACTTGGGAATATGATTTATTAATTTTAGTGTAAGGGAAACTTTGAGACATTTGATGTTTGTTTAAATACACAAGTGTTTACTAGTGTATTAAATGGTAAATGAATTAACTTAGGCTATTTCTTTTATTAATGGGTCTTAATCCCATTTGGTCACTTAGTCTATAGAAAGTAATGAGGAATATCTCATCTTCCTTCTATGTACATTTACTTCTCTTTACTGTCACAATTCCAAAAAGCTTCATGTAAGGAGAAACCCATTTTCTCTTATAAACCCTAGCCATAAATCATCAAATTAAACTCAAATCTTGTGTTTTCAAAATCAAATTAGAGCTAAATGTACGGGAAATCAAAATCTAAAACCATTTATTCATCAAAAATGAAGTTTTGAAAGTGTTTCTCTGTTAACAGTACTTGTTTCATCTTGCATGTCCTTTTTTCGAGTTTATACAGGTTTTTGAAGCTCAAATTTAAGCAAAGCTCCAACCATTCTACTAATAATTCGATCTTTTGCTCAAGTATAGCAAGATGAATTGATAATTCACATTTTCTAGCTGCTCACTACAAGAAAAACACCTTTTTATAGCGTTTAAAAAACGCTGTAAAAGGATACGATGGCGTTTTTATAAACGCTGTATATCAACAAGTTGTAATATGTCAGGGATCTATAATAGCAACCTCAGAATCGCTATAAAAAACATGCTATAAATGACGTTACTTATAGCGTTTCTGAATTGCTATTAAATGGACAATTCATGACATACAAGTACCTTTCTATAGCAATTGTAAACGCTGTAGATATATCATTACTTGATTATTATAGCAATTATAAATGCTATAGAAATATCATTGCCTGATTATTATAACAACTATAAATGCTGTAAAAACGCTATAGAATGTTTACTTTAGTCTTTCATAGCATTATTTACTTGCTATGAAAACTGTTTAATCGTTGTAGAATATTTTTATTGCACTAGCATAATGCTATAATATGTATAGCCATGGCAATTTTTTTTCCTAGCATTAATATAAAAAGGATGTAATATACGGTATTTCACACAGTATTAACAATTAAGCATAAAAAAAAATGAATAAAAGCATTTCATGCACAATATTAATCATATAAATATTAGTAACAATTCATGCAATCGTAGCTAACCAAAACAATACATAATAAAAGTAACAATCCATACAACCATAGCTAACCAAAACGATACATAATAAAAGTAAAGATGTAAGAACATCGACACAAAATACATTTAAAGGAGAATGAGTGCGGCAACATATTTTTTCATGCCTTCCAACGTAGCGTAAACCCAGAGCATCATACACCACCTGTCAAAAAGCACATACGTCTATTAGTCATAAAAAGTAAACATAAATTATCATGAATACCGAAATATGGAAGAAAATATGTGCGGCAAACAAAGAAAATACTCAAAATTAACAGCTAAATCATTCTATGTGCTGATTCTATGTACTGGTAATTATTTAGTTTATTATTGAATGAAAATCTGGTTAATATAAACAGTAAAGTACAAACTAATTTGACTATGTCTAGATTATGTTTTGTACCTAGAGTTGCAATTATCATTGAACTTTTAGGGATGCGATTCCTACTTTGCCTAATAACCAGTATCCACATATACTAAAACAATTGTTTCAGAGGACCGTGAACATGTTATTTCAATTAACATTTAAAGTTTGAACGAAAACATGGTGCGTTGAGCTTAAATATCAACAGAAATACCCTTGCCTCGTATCACCAGTACATTTGCATATCGCTAGAAGCAAATACAAGTTCAACTGCTACCAACTCATTCCTGCAAACAACAAATATCATCTGCCTTCACACCCATCTTCTTCTGTCATCCCTACTACGAAGCTGTCACTACATTCACCTCACCCAATCGACTGCATCCTCTGATTCTCACCACAGCAGTACACTTCATTCTCCAAACTTACCACATTTACAGTCCTACAATCACCACTACTTTTGACCTCTATCATTAACTCTGCTTAAGACTGTGCCAACTCAAAAAACTCCAGACCAACGTCTTCTTCACCCTTCCTAAACCATTCATCTGCTATCCATAGTGCTGCACACAACCATCATCTGTTATCCTGCCATTCACCATTACACCATTCACCACACAAGCAGTGCCTCATTGCCTCACTGCCATTCACCTTCAACTAACAGTTGCTACCACATCATCATCATCAGTTCAATTGCCACCATCTCCATTGCCATCATCAGTTCAATTGCCACCATTAGTTCAATTGCCATCATCAGTTCAATTGCCACCATCAGTTCAATTGCCATCATCAGTTCAATTGCCACCATCTCAATTGCCATCATCAGTTCAATTGCCACCATCATCATCATTAGTTCAATTGCCACCTTCAACTAACAGTTGCTACCACAACCATAGTCAATTGCCACCATCTCCATTTCACTAATATTGCCTGCAACCCCTAAATTTTCTCCCTGCCTAGCTGCAACTGTCACTGCCTTGCAAACTATCTTGCAACCTCCTACTTACTGTAACAGTTCAATATCACAGACAAGTTCCACCAATCTGTCATCCAAAAGTTCCCCTCTACCAAATCTTCCACCTCCTTGCGTATTCTTACTTGCCTGCAACACCTCTGGTACCATACATAAACATCTCACTGCCCTGTCTTCCTAATTCCCCATCTACCATCAATCTCTATACATCAACAGTTTACCATCCCAAACCATACAGTCCAACAAACTTCCATCACTGCAGCCTATACATCACCACCACATCAATTCAATCCTCCAAATATCCAGACCAACCCCATCGCCTTTGCACAACATCATTTCATCGAACTTGAATGCTTGAATGTTATCCTGCCAATCACCATTACACCATTCACCACATGACCGGTGCCTCATTGCCTCACTGCCATTCACCTTCAACTAACAGTTGCCTTATTGATATGGGAGGAGTTTATCTCTTTGGGAATGTGGTTTCTACAACGATGAGTCTAGGGTTTGGAAGTTTACCTTAAAAGTCAGATTGAAGGCATTGAAGTGTCTTAATAAGAAAATTGTGGATGGTAAAAGCACTAGACTTTGGTATGATCCATGGATTAAGGGAAGCAATCTAATCATGAAACTGGGGATAAATACAATAGTATTGGTTATGGGAGAGAAAATGTTAGTGGAAGACATTCTGGAAGAGGGTAGATGGAGAACGAACAGGGTTAGTTTTCTAGGGGGTTTAAGAAATGAAATCGAAGCTATTAAAATCAATAAAGACCGATACTTTGATTTTTGGACTTGCTTAACCAAACAAAAATTTATATTGAAAAAGGTGGTCAAAAGGATAAGGGTGAAGTATGATTAAACTTCTTTATGGAAATGGATTTGGGACCGCATTAATTATACTAAAACAAGTGTTTGTTGCTATAAAGCATTAATGAATTTGCTACCAATGAAAGATAGGCCTGTTCAAAGGTTAATGCAGGTTAATCCTACTTGTGTGTTATGCAAGAGGGAGGAGGAAAGTGTGGACCATCTATTTTTCAGGTGTAAGTTTTCATCTTATGTGTGGAAGTGGTGTAGGGTTAAACTTGGGTAATCAATAAATTATGTAGAAATTTCATAGAAATTCAAAAACTTAAGCGGCATTTCAATACTAAGTGCAATAGCAGTAATATAACAAAGTTAACATTCTCAGTGTGCCTTTGGAATATATGGAAGAACGAAATGATAGAACGTTCATATTCATTAAACACAAAACTAAAAGAAATGTGTGTGAGTGCATCATGTATACGGCCAATACTAGACAAGCAAAATCGAATCCAGTAACTACACTAACGCAAATTTGAATTATACTTACTAGAAGTTGATTCCATTATAACATTAGCAGCAGGCCAAGCTATCGTAGTACCAAGAGCATCTTCAATGACTTCTAAATCGGATGTTGTTCTCCATAGACTGGCTTTTGGAATTTTTACAAGATCTACCCAAACTTTAATTGCATTTCTTCCCAAAGGAACACAATGAACCATTGCAGTTGGATCGGTCGAAGACACGCGTCCTAATGCAACTATTTCTCTCTTTCCCGACCAATCGATCAGCTTGCATTTATCATTTGCCATATAATTTGAACTCTATCAATTAAACAAATAGGTTATATTATTATGTGCCTCAACAATTTGTACGATGAAAAAAAATACAGTGTTAATTATAAACGAGTTTACCTTTTCGACAACTCCGACATTACTCGTATGATTATCCGATAATGCAGTGTTAACCGTTTCAATAACTACTTTTGATTCAGGCCATGCGACTTTGATGCCAATGGCATCTCCAACTAGTGTCAAACCTTTAGTGGGCCTCCACAGAAAAGCATCTTCAATTTTTGGCTTCTCTATCCAAACTGCAATGGCACCCGGTCCAAGAGGGAGATCATTAACAAGTTGTTTTGGATCACTCGAATGTAGTCGTCCTTCTGCAACTAATTCTTCACTCCCTGTCCAATAAATTAATTTGCACTTATGATCCGTGCTGCTACTTTTACTCTATACAAAAAGAACATGTTGATTTTTTAAACATTCAAAATGACAAATTAATAAGTATAAAGATCAAAGATTACCGCATTATCTTCTTTTTCAAAGTTATCGAAGTTGTGCAATTCAACATTTGCCGGTTGAGATACATTCGCTTCATCCAAGTTTTTTTTTCTCTATCAAACAAATAATAAAAGCAAATTTTAGGCAAGGTGCTTGTAACACTTTCATAACATTGGAGTAATAATTTACTTAGTAGTATCACTACATCCTATTTTATGACATTTAAAAGAAGCAATTTAGTTATGTTCATTTTTGTGCTATTTTATCTTCAATGGTCAAGTCATTCATGAGCAAACTAAAATAAGATTGTATTTTCTTGTGTCTCAGCTTCGTAGCTTGATTCTACCATTGAGATGCGTTTTTCATACCTGATTTTTCAGAAGCATGCGGACCATCGCATCTAATTCTGAAATTTTGTTCTGCATGTCGGCCGTCTGTTTATCCTTTATGTGTGACCATACTGCCTTTGTGTAAGTTATACCCCTTCCCATGCCTCTTAATCGTCCGGGTCTGTCTTGTCCCAAAACTTTTGCAAGCGCATCTTCTTTGTAATTAGATGTTAGGATTTGATTCCTTCTCGATTTGTTTAATTTTTTCCTATACATGTTGTCATATATGCATATTATACACAATTGAAATATCACAATAGCAAACAAATTGTTATATAATAAAATATCAAAGTACTTACGATAGCATCTGCAGCAGTCGCATTTACCGGTTCGCCATTTTTTCGAGTATGGGATTTGATCCAAACGTGAGTTCGTGAGACGGAAGATGGATGAGGACTCGTATTTTTCTATGTTTGAAGAATATTTATTACAGCACAACACATTAACTAACTAGTTAATAAATATTACGATAAATAAATTGGCAATTCTTACCAAATCATCAGTTACTCGAGCCATTCCTTGACGGCTACATGTGTGTGGTATCTGATTCTCTCTAATAGCCTTGAATTTCTGACTCAATTCCTAAGAATAAAGATGGTCAGGTGGTATTGAAATGGTGGAAATGTCGAAAGTGATCGTAGAGGAGTTTGAGGTGGAAATTTATGTTTATGTTTGTGAGAGATAGTTGTGCAGGGAATTGCAGTTTGTTAGCAGCAGCAAACAGAAATCGGTGAACAAACAAGTGCAAACAGAAAATTGAGAAGACTGTGCAATGTAACAGTGTTGTTTTTTTAAATTATAAATTGTAAATGGAAAATGTAATTGAAAATGAAATGGAATAATTTTTTTCATTTTCAAATAAAATTGTGTGTGCTTTTTAAATACGCAAATGCAACTAGAAATCAAGTACAAAAATAGAAATCACACAACAAAAGTATACACAACTTGTAATTAAAAAAATTACAATACACATACAAAAATTAAAACACACAAAAAATCAAATGAACTAGCCAAGAAAATGGTCATGCTCAAAGGATGGTAGGTACAAGTACATCATAGCTGGGAAGGAAAAACGTTTGTCTGCAAAATATGATGATAAACATGATATTTATTTCACAACTAAAGATAAATTTAACTACGAAAAAATGTTTAAAAACTTACCCATACCCGAAACCACATCTCAAACATTCTTGATGTCATCTAGTGGAATAATGCATCACTCATGTCTATAAAACACCCAGCACAACAAAGTTACAGTATCAAATGAACTCTTGTATTTTCAAAACACAACTCCTCTTTCAGCATCATAATACTTCAACAAACATGCAATCCCTTACTTCCTCCAACTCAGTCCTAACAGTTATAGAATTTACTTCATATAGTTTTGTGTAACATTTATTGTAACAGACAACAAAGCAACTTGTTTCAGGAGCGATTGAGACATTGTTAAAACTGGTAATATAAAATGCATCATTTTCATATATATTTTAACTAAATTTCGAAAAATAAATAAGACATATATGACATAAAAATGGTATATACCTGAATGCATCCCCACAAAGCAACTTGTAATCTGTCACTTAGTTCCTTCCACTTATCAAGTGTAACAGGAACATGTTCTCTTACTAGCGGGCCTAAATATGAAGATAGTTTGACAGACCCATCTCCTATTGGTTTGCCATCCGCATTAAATTCGACTTCAATGCGACTCAATGGATTTACTGGAAGTCTTTTCACTTTAGTTGGACCTCTACGTTTGCGCTTCACTACCGGATCTGCGGTGGCATCTTGAGTGGTTCTCTCATTCATGTCAGCTTCAAAATCTTCTTCAACTTGCATTATATCTTCGTCAACTGCTTCAGCGATGTCTTGAATTTGAGCATCATTGTTCTTAGAATTTCCAATTTCTTGCGAGTTGTCTTCAATACCAACGTCGCTATTGACCCTATTGTCCTTGTGTTTTGCATTAGCCGTGGATTTATCAATTGTTTTTAGCCATTTTAAAGCAGCCGCCTTCTTTTTACCCATTTACTGCATGTAAAAGAAAAAACTGGATGTTAAAATGCATTCAAGGTTGAGAACTGCATATATTGTTTCTAAAAGTAAGTGTAAAGTGTTTAGGATTCTTGCATATCTATATAAGCAGAAATTTGAAGTTATATTGTTTCATACATTTAGAAACTTGAAGTGATATTGTTTCATATATAAGCAGAAATTCAATGCCAAATAGACTGCATATATTGTTTCATACATTCAGAAAGCTGATGCGTATATTGTTTCAGAAAGCTGATGTACATATATTTGAAGTGAAACCTGGAAGTATATATGAAATACATATTCGTGAAACATATTCTTACAAATATATATAAGAAGAAATTCCTCTCCAAAAATTTGTTACTTTTAAAGCCGCGCAAATCATCTATATTTTCAGATAGCCGATGCATATAAGCTTCTTTATAAAGTTGATGCATAGCCTTAAAGTCCATTGAGTTAAATGTTTTGTCACTCGGTTCAAAATATTTTCAAAATAAATTTCTTACTAAAACAAACACCTTGCATTTTATTGGGTTTTTTTCACAAAACCATTTACATATATTTTGAAATATCGATATGTCAAATCACCTTATTCAAGTATTTTAATCTTTTCTCAAATATGCCTTCACAATCTTCTCTAACATAGCTAGCACCCTCCACATAATCCACATCCATCATGTTTTCTTCGCAATCTTGAATAACATGGCTTGTGTCCTTAATATAATCATTTGTCTCTAATTCATGATAACCTCTTGGTGGTGCCTTCATTACAACATACCAATTAGAAGAATCATTCTCTCTATAATAAAAAATTTGTTTTGCTTGAGATGCAAGAATATATGGATCCCTCGAAAATGAAGCTTGTTTTTGATGCAAATTAACAAGAGTAAATCCATCTTCAACCTTCACCCCATTTCCAATGTTTGCCCAATGACACTTAAAAATTGGAACATAAAATTTATGATAGTCTAATAAGATTATGTCAGTCAAAATCCCGTAGTACGTGACCACATCAACTACTTGAGAGACATCTTTTGAACTTGCTCTACACATAGTAGTAGCATCATAAGTCACTCTAGAATTCTGAGTTTCTCTCTCAACATCTTTTGTATGAAAACGTAACCCATTAATTATATATCCTTCGCAGGACGAAGCATTACTACTTGGACCATAGGCAATCCATTTTAATAATTCATCGTGTCCGCTTGAGTTAATAGGTATCTGAAAAAACCATATTTTCGAATATAGATTCAAAGACAATATTTTCAAACTTATACACAAAATTTAAAAGAGCTGATTAACCTTCTTTTTAATCCAATCAGCAAAGTTTTTTGTGTGAATTTTCCATAGCAATGTAGCATTTCTTTCCATGCGCTTGTCCGAACTTTGTAACTCTTCCAAATGCATACTACCATAATATAAAAGATATTAAGTTACATTTATAATCACACAAACTACGATAAATCTGATAAAGAAAACAATATGTGCTTACTCTAAAAATGGCTCGGTTATAGCCATATTCATTAGCACAGCAAGGTGAGCAGCTTCCTTCTCATGAGTTGTCAATGTAATTGTCTTGTATGTTGATATCGGACGTCCTTCGAGTATTGCATCATCATTCTCATAATCTCTGTTTCTACCCTCTTTCTCCTCAAATTGTGATGATTTCTTTAGAAATTCGCCAAAAAATCTTACGGATTCTTCTGCGAGATAGTTTTCTGCAATGCATCCTTTAGGACGTGCATAGTTCCTAACATAATCTTTAAGCGTTTTCATATACCTTTCGAAGGGGTACATCCAAGGAAAATGAACTGGTCCACACAATCGAGCTTCTTTTCCAAGATGAATTGTTAGATGTATCATTATGTCAAAAAATAAAGGTGAAAAATATCTTTCGAGATCACATAAAATTGTAGCGATCTCATCATCAATTTGTTGTAGCTTCTCTTTGTCAAGAACACGCTGACATAGTTTATTAAAAAATAAACACGAACGAGTTATTACTTTCCTTGGCTTTTTTGGAAGCAATCCTCTCATTGCAACCGATAACATTTGTTGCATTAAAACATGGTAATCATGCGACTTCAATCCACTAACTTTGCAATCCTCCAACGACACACATCTTTTGAAATTTGAGCAATAACCATCAGGTCCCTTGAAGTCATACAATCTTTTGCAAAATATTCTTTTTTCAGAACTAGACATAGTATATGGAGCCGGTGGAAGATATGTTTTCTTCCCACGCGGTTGTGCATATAGAGCAGGTCGGATTCCCCAATCCTCTAAATCCTTTCTAGAATTAATACCATCTTTCGATTTGCTATCATGCAATATTGTGCCGAGTAAACATTCGCCCACGTTTTTCTCAACATGCATCACGTCTAAATTGTGGCGTAGTGGAAGTTCCTATAAACATCAACAATATGACCGCTTTAACATTATATAATTTTTTAATTAGATTATTGTGAATAAAATATAATTTGAACACTAACCTCCCAATATGGTAAGTCAAAGAAAATCGATTTTTTTTCCACCTTGATAGGTCTATTTTTACAGGACTGTTTTCATCTTCTTTGATGTCAGTACACTTCCTCTTACTACACGTAATCTTTATAATTTGCTTCTTATTTAACTTCTTATTCTTTCTCTTCTTGTCTGTTTCTATTTCTTTATTTTTAGCTTTTCCAAAATCATTTGGAAAATCTTTCAAAATAACAGAAATATCTCTACCTGTAAGAATCCTGGGTTTGCTACCTTCCTCCACGGTGTTATCAAACCAAGCCTTTTGTTTTCTTTGTGGATCTGACAGAGGTAAGAATCTTCTATGTCCCATATAGACATTTTTCTGACTATGATTTAGCCATCGATGATGAGTATTCACGCCACATAATGGACAACCTTTTTTTCCTTTTACATAACATCCAACAAGATTTCCATAAGCTGGAAAATCGTTTATAGTCCATAACAAGATTGCTTTCAAGTTAAAAAGTGTCTTGCTAAATGCATCATAAATCTCCACCCCGTTACTCCATAACCACTGCAAATCTTCTACCAAAGGAGCTAAATATACATCAATATCATTCCCAGGTTGCTTTGGACCAGGAATCAATAATGTTAACATAATATTTTCCTTTTTCATACACAATATAGGCGAAAAATTATATGTCACATGCATCACTGGCCAGCAACTATACTTGGTACCCTTAATGTCAAATGGGGTAAAACCATCGGTGGCAAGACCAAGCCGAAGGTTACGTGGATCACTTGAAAATGATTCCCATTTATCATCCACCATGGTCCATGTCAAAGAATCCACAGGATGATGCATTTTATCATCATTACTTTTATTACTAAAATGTCATCTTAAATCTTCTGCCGTCTGTGGGGACCTAAACATTCTTCTGAATCTTCAAATAATTGGAAAATATCTCAACTCTTTGACCGGAATACCTTGCATTATCTCTTTCGTCCGCTCATTTATCTTCCATCTCGAAGAACCGCATTTCGGACAGTTATTCAAATCATTGTACTCTTTTCTAAAAAGACAATAATCATTCTTGCATGCATGAATCTTGTCGAATCCCATGTGAAATACTTTGACGAACTTCTTTAGTTCATATAAAGTTTTCGGAAGGACGTTATTTTTGGGTAATAACATTTGTTGCACATTTAGAAGCTTATCAAGACCAATATCAGATAATCCAGTTTCGCATTTATGATTGTACAATGCAGTGATAGCAGATAATTTTGTTTGATCTACGCAACCAGGATACAATGGAGTTTTTGCATCTTCCAAATTTCTAAGAAAATCATCCATTCTCTTTTGTGCATCATCATTATTTTTATCATCGGAGAAAAAAGTTTGGTTGACAAACGCTTCATCTTCAAAGTGAACGGCTTGAAGTAATTCATACATGTCATCCACCTCAACCTTTTTAGTTATATTCATTTGCTCACCATGACTGTACCACTTACTGCACTTGTATAAAGGATCCATTCCTCTTATAATCAAATGCTCGACAACAATATCACCATTTTGATGAGTGAGATTTCGACAATCTAAGCAAGGACATAATTTTTTTTCCAGGTTCCCTAAGTTTCTCTTTGCGGCATGCACAAAATTCCATGCTCCTTGCTCGTACTCGCTACTAGTTCTAGGGTAAAATTAAAAACAAAGTTATCGACATAAAAAATCGAGTTATTATTTTAATTTCCAGGTTAAATTTTAAGCTAAATATTGTATTAGTACCTGTGTAAATGCACCCAATCCTTTTCCATCGCAAATTATCTGCAAATTATATATAGGCTCCCTTGAATTCACTATCTGCAAATTTGATTTATGGTAGGCTATTGAAAATAGAGAAGAGTTGCCTACATTGCTTAGTATTCATGTGTAGACAAATTTGATTCTCATCAAGTTATAAAAACATCATGCTATCCTATATCCAATAGGATCATAGTCAGACCTATATCCATTTAACTTCAAATAAAATGAGAAATTTCTACTCCTTTTTTAAGAGGTAAATGTTTGATTACATTCAACAATTAACGGGCTGATTTCAAATTGTTATTATAATTGTGATACGTTATTTAGTACCCTGCATTAATGGCCATGGAGTCGCTTTCTGTCTCCTACTATAAATTTTTTTAAGTCCTCCGGTACATTCATTTCTTCAAGTAATTAAATTAGTGTATTAATTACAAAACAAATGTATCACCAAACCTATAATGGTTTTTTTTAATCAAAAGATTATAGTCTTATCATCACCTTAGCTAATATAATTTTATTTAATAATTTATCCTATTTCTAAGCATTTTGTTTTTTCTTAGTTTGTTTGTTTTCTCCGCCATTTTTTTCTTTTATGTTTTTTTATTAGCAACATCATGTCCATCTCCTTCAATAAACAAATCGGTCTTGAAAATAATAATAAGATAGAGACAGTAGAGGTTTGAAGTGAACAAACAGTAAGAGTCTGAGGTTTGAAGTGAACAAACAGTAAGTGAACAAACCTATAATGGCAAGAGTAGTTTTAATACTAAACAAACAATAAGATAGAGACGGTAGAGGTTTGAAGTGAACAAGTTACTAGAATCCTTAAAAGAGGATATTAATAGCCAGATTAATACAATATTTCGTTAACCTATTTAAATAATATAGCAAAAATGTCTAAGATTTTAGATCAATTAGGACTGTACTGGTGGACATATTCTAAAGAGTGATTGAATATATATTAGCTGTATGGTGCCTAATCTAGTTTACAGAGAGATTCTTAACATAATACTTAATTTTCCAATTGTTACTAACAAATTAATCTTAGCCTACACATAAGCCATTAAATAGCTAAATATGTAGGAATGATGTCTTCCATATCTGTTAAGTCGAGGAGACTACATGACCGCACTAGAACCACGAGTCGGATCCTACATTGCTTAGCATGGACAAAATTCTATCTACAATAGGATCATAGTCAGGTCGGAAAAAAACCTATATCCAAAAAAAAACCTATACAAAAAAAATTCTTCCAGCCTTTTGCGGGATAAAGTCGGTCTATCTTTGGACATAGTAGAACAAACACATGGTAATAGTGGAGAATGTGTTTGAATTTATTGTGGAGATGATAACTGATCTGCTGAAAACAAAACTAAAATTACATAGCATTTTATATACTTGTTATTGCCTATTTCACCTGATAATCAAGGGGCTGTTTGACCATTAGCTATAGATGATATGCTAAATTTGGTCGAGAAAAATCACTTGTAGGAAGAAAACTTAGCATTAAAGTACACTTAGCAGTAGCCTGGAATTCATATTGTATAAATATTTAGATTCTTAAAAATTACATAACACTTAGCATTAATTGACTAATGAAAAGAAAACTCATAACATTTAGATTTAATTAACTAAATGACTCGACCTGCAAAAAAAAATATTGTTAAAAAAATTAACAAATATTGTAAACAAAGAGAATTCCCAAATAAAAAAATCCATCAGCTCCATTGAATTCTTGTCAAAAAAGCAACAACATTGACAGAGAGAGGCAAAAGTAACAAGAAATAATTATACAGCAAGCCTGTATATACACAATGACATAAAAATATACCTAATCCTCGCGCTTGACGAATTAAACTTCGGACCAAATCGCGCTTCTGGTGGCCTTCTGGTCGTTGAACTTCGGATCGAATGAGTTTGAGGAATTGCGTCTGGATCAAATCACGCTTCAGGTCGTTGAACTTCGGATCGAATTGAGCGGCAGAGGAGGACCGATGTTAAATATAATTGCGAAAGAGGAATTGAGCTTGAAGAATAGCTTAAGGAATAAAGCGAAGAGGACCGATGTTATAAAGAGTGTGAAGAGGGTGAAGATGAGAAGCCTAAGGGGAGATAACGAAAATGAAAATAAAATTTTGGCGGCCAAAAAAATATTAGAGGGAAACGAGAGTGGAATGCAAATCTACGGTGAACAACATTAATATAATTGCATACATTTTAATATAATTGCACTTGAAGTTGTTGTCTTTTTGAGTTGAATAAAGAATAGCCACTTAACTATAGCAAGTCAAGTTTACGTGCAATCCACGCTTGCTATTGATATAATATTTTCTTGTAGTGGCTGCAATGCTCAAAGAGCAAGTTTCCTATGCAAAAACGTACTCTGTAAATAGATTTTATTTCAGTTTTTCTTCCTTGTGAAATCTATTCTGAGTGCCTACATTGAATGTAACGAACCAGGATTTTGAACAATTTAAATTTGAAAATATTTAATTTATTTTAAATATTTGAATAATGGTTTGAATTGAATTTCAAATTATCAGAATAAATTGGCGATTAAATTATAAAATTTAATCTATTGAAAGTGAATAAAAAATTTGAATCTTCAATTGTAAGCTGATTTAAAATATTTCAAAGGCTTATAAAATATATATTGATAATATTGAAGAATTGAATTTGAAAGTGAATTGTTCAGTTTTGGATTTATGTCGTTTAAATTGAATTTAAAAATAGCCTTCCGAGGCACAGTCTCGGAATTCGACGAAACTAGTTCCATTGAGTCTGTAATATTGAATTATTGCCGGATTTCAAATTTCGTATTTTTCGGAGTTGATATGTGAACACGCGGTGAGAAAACGCATTTAAATTTAAACGAATTCAATTTAAATTTAAAATTTTAAACTTTGTCAACATCAGCCACCCTACTTTATTTTAAAACAGACCTATTCCCTGCAAAGGAAGAAATCTCGTACTCTTTGTCTCCCCTTCGTCTCTGTTATCACGCAGCCCTCCTTATTTTTAGCCGAGCAATTGGAAAAAATAAAAATAAAATAAACGAAAACCTTTCTTCGTTCAAATCAAAAATGGCCGAAACGAAACCCAGCTTTTCTTTGAAATCACGTCTTCCCAGTTCTACCTCTTTCCCTTTAAGTTATTTCCACCCCTATGAAATCAAAACTTAAAAACCCAGAATCATGCAAGGGGGAAAAGAGATTCATCTCGAGTGGCTCGTCGATGGTTCCACTGTGTGACGTTCGCGTGGCGTCGAGGCATGATGGCGCGGCGTTTGGAGTCTGGGCGAATCGCGTGTTCGCAAGCGGGGCTGGGTGGATCGTGGGCGCGGCGGCGAACGAAGCTCGCGTGCGCGAGCATTTGGGGGGTTTGAATGGCGCACGTTCGATGGAGGCGGCCGCGCGTGGGGTTTGGAAGTGGCGAGGGCGAGGGTCCCGCTCGACCTGGGAAGCTTCGAAGTGCGGCAGGCGATGGGGGGAGGGGCGTCGAGATTCGCGGTGGGCACGGCAATGGCTCGCGTGCGTATGGTAGGTCAGTAAGGTATGTTTTGCAATTTGATTTAAGTTTATAAATTGCATTTCAGAATAAAAAAAAAATTGGAATCTGTATAGGTTGAAAAAAAAATATATGTATATATATAATTTTTAATCTGCAGTAAGGTAGTTATTTATTTATTTTAAATTGTTATTACACTAAAAAAAATAAAAAAAAATAATAATAAAATAAATGACTGTCAGTTGTAAAACAGAAAATACAGGTATTATGTATTTATGGGAAATAAAATTTTATTTCAGTAAGGTGAAGTTTGAAGCAATTTTGATTTTCAGCTAACCTTAATCAATTTGAAAGTTTATGAAAGAAAATTTTAACAGTGAGAAGGATAAATAAGTAATTTATTATAAATTTGATTTTGGCACTTAAATGAAATATATAAATTTTAGATTGTTGGAATTTCTATGTAAACTTTGTTTTTGGGATTTTGAATTAAATAAATCATATTTGGTTAATTTATTCAATTTTTAGTTAAACAAATTTGTTTAAAATGAAATTGGTTTGAAATGGAATCATTTGTTCAAATTAAATTGTTGGTAAATTAAAATTGTAAAATGGTTAGACAATTAGATTTATGAAAGGAAACTGGGTTAAAATATAAATCCTTAACTTAAAATTGAAATATTGATTGAATTGAAATTTTAAAATGGCAAATTGAATAGTTCGATTTGATTCGAATATTAATAAATTATATAATTGTTTATACTAGGTCAAAATCTGTAAAGGAACAATCTGGTTTGGAATGGATTGCAGAATAAATCAAAGGTGAGAACTTCTCACTCAAAAGGGTTTGTTAAATTTTAAATAGTTATATTTAAAATTTGTTGATTGATTGTTTGCTTGATTTTGATAGTAGATATAGTAGGATATACTATATATAGCAATATATATATATATATTGGCATATGTATATATTGCAGTTGATGGATTTCCCGCCTCGTATAGCGGATGAGACCCTATTGCGCCGCCTATTAAGCGGATATATATATTTTATAAAATCCCATATACCGCGATATCCCGTCTTGAAGCGGGATTGGTATTGTGCTAACGTCTGTGGATGTAGGGAAACAGGTTGGAGGGATCCAACTGGATTCCTCACAAATATGTATTTGTTTATAAATATTGTGATGATTGTTGACTATCATATTGATATATATGATGTTGTTCCCGTGATTGATTATATGATGCTGTTGCATCATCGGATTCATTTTTAAAGTTAAAAATAACGATTTTTATTTTTAAAGGTATTTTAAAGTGATTTTTTTCCAAAGTATATGTTTTATTTAATTTTTGAATTGATTCACTTTAAAATAAATAAACGTATAAGTTTTTATGTTATAAAAAATTGATACTTCTATAAAATATAACCCAAAAGGAAAATTTTAAAAGAAATAGATTTATAAAATAGTTAGATTTGGGTTTTGAATAATTATCATAAATAGTTATATGAGAGATTTTAAAAATTGATATTTATAAATTAAATTTATTGGAATTATGAAACGAGTTTATTAAGTGTTAAGTTGATGTGTAAAATGGTTTTCATAAAAATTTATAGATTTATAAGTTGTGAAAGTTATCAAATGAATAGATGTTGAAAATAAAAGTTTTATAGGAAATTAACTTATAAACTGGCTTTTGGGCATTTAAATGGATACTGATAGAAACAGTTAATAAAAGAAATTTTTATAAGTTGAAATTGAAAGAAATTATATAAAGAAATCTTATAAGAAATAAGATTTAAAAATTTGTGAAGTTCAAAGGAACGATTTGATAAAATAAAAAATATTACAAGTATTCAACTTATAATGGAGATTTTGGTTTATAATTGGGTTATATAAATTGAATTGGATTTAATAAAAGAGATTAGTAAATTGAAGTTTATAAATAGAGATGGAATTTATAAACATTGTTATAAATTCGGAAATAAATGGAATTTGATAAATTGAATATAGAATTTGTTAAAGGAGTTATATTCACGTTTTTGAACAGTGAATATATCGTTAAATGAAAGGGATATTTTTTGGGAAAATAAATAATATTTGTGAATCACTTACTTTTAAATAAGTATGGAATTGTTTTTCCAATATGAAATGGAACGTTTTTTAAGAATTTATCTTTTTGAAGATAAATTGGAATTGAATGTTTGAAATCTATTGAAAAATGTAGATCAGTAGATATTTTGAAATATAAATTCACTATGGAATTTATAAGTGGAAAGGGAAAATTGGTTTTCAAAATAAACGTTGTTTATTTTTGAAGTATGGAAAATTTTATATCTTGTAAAGATATTTTTGGAAAAATAAATAATTTGAGAAATTATTTGGAATCTGGTGATGTTGCGCATCTTTATTGATAGTTAAATAACCGACTATCAATATTTACCTTTAAATAGGTATTTGTTGTGATTGTTTAAATTGGATGCCACACTTATTTTTAAATAAGCGCTCACTATTCGGGTTAACCGGGAAAGGACCATGGGGTCGTATAACCCACTCCGAATATGTGATACGTCGTTATGAATTGCAATTGAAGACCGATGTTGAAGATCGGATATTTGTGAAAACGGATGGATTACCGTCGAGTTGCTCTGCATCGGCTGATCTCCGATATAGAGGTTTTATCACCCTTAGTGACGGGTTGTCCGGACGTGATTAGTGAATATCCGGATTGTAAGGGCTTCTTTGGAAGTGCCTTCGGTTCTGTTTGATCCCAGAACGGACTTGTATGGATTGTATGTCTGACGTTACAATTTGAGATGTAAAGCTGGTTTCTATCAAATATATTTCTGTTGGTGGTGGAGAATTTATTCTCTTAGCTTAACACCCTTCTCTGAGACGTACGAGCTCAGAGGTTATATAGTTGATGGTTACTAGTGATACATTCCCGGATTGGTAACGTGGCATGCTGAGTGTTGCTGTGAAATGATCGTTGAATGATCATTTGTGATAGGATCATTTGTTTGATCGTCTATCTTGATGATCATTGTTTTGATCATTTGTTGACCCAAAGCACTGCTTTTGTAAAGCGTGGTTTTGTGGACGAGACTTCATCGAGCCTCACACCCCGGAAATGGTCAAAACAGGAAAGATGCGGCAAGGTTATTAGGGGGTAGCACCCCTTTTGGTGTATGTCATTCCTTCTGGATAGAGGTGGTATCATGGTATGGAGCCCAGATACTTAACCTATGTGGTTACTGCAAATTTATTACTTTGTGGTTGTTGGAAATCGGGGATCCTCGGATATAGATCGGTTATGATCGGGGAATGACATATTCGTGTCAGTTGTTACCCAGTTAGGGGTAACCCGGCCTTGTGTTGGCAGAGATCCGGTTAGGTTCTCGGGACGTCATTCCAGAGGCGTTTCCATGTGGCAATGGGAAGTTCCTTGGCCTGACCATTTGTTGGAAATCCAAAGCAACAATACGAGCCTTGTACGGTTTTAGTTGTAGAACCTGCCATTTAATATGGTAGCTATAGCGGGCATAATATAATGGTACCTATGCTGGCTAAGATTTATATTCTACTTTCGAAATTGTTTTCTACACTATACACTAATAATAATATCAAAAATGATTTGATTTTGCGTAGTAAGCATCTTTGACTATCATAAGGAGAAACCTCCTCCAAGTCTGCGTTTGCATTGTGTGTGTGGCAGGAGACCTTATGGTAGTTTCATTTTCAAAAAGCATTGCGAATTTTCTTTTAAAATTTCTCCTATTCTTTGTTTAAAAGATAAATAAACTGTTTTTAGATCTCACACCAGTCACATGACTGACCTGGAGTTTATTGTTCCCTTCCTAAACTCTGGGTGCCCACAAATTTCCACACGGGCAGTCTAGAGTTAGGTTATCAGGTCATTCTGGATTCAGGTGTTGCTACAGATATCTGGAGGCGAGCTGGATGGCGTAGCATATTACCTATTGTATATAGTGTTTCTTTTCCGCTGTTTGTTTGTTGTAAACTCTGATGATGAAATGTAATATGATGTGATGTAATGTATAAATATACAGTTCTTTTGTTTTAATGAATATTCATTTATCTATTATATGTTATTCCGCTGCGATGGTTAGATTCTGATATTGTGTTGTTACTTCCTGTTATGTTCTATCTTTTTCTCTTTTCTTCTACCTCTTTCTTCTTTTTTAACCATAAAGTTTCGGAAGTTTGTTCCTCTTTGGCTGGATTGTTGTGGAATGTTGCCAGCTCAAAGGAGTACGGATTTTCGGGCTTTTACAAGTGGTATCAGAGCATATGGTTAAGCGACAACCATGGCTCTGTTGGGTATTACTCATTAGAGATGGAGTCAGTAGTACTCTAGAATGAGTTTGAGTGTAATAATAGATATGAGCGCGTATTTGTTAGTGAATATAATTTTTTTTTTATATGGTGATGATTTGTTTATTGAGTGGCATATGAACCTTCATCGGCACAGTCTGTACAACTGGATCGAAGGGGTTTCTAAACACTTGAATAGAACAATTCGACACAGTATTGTTTAAAAATAGGGTAAATGAAATAATTTTGCCCAAACTATTTTTGTAGATAAAGAAAATTATCTTTATAAATTATTATAGTATATGGATGCATGGTTGTTAGGTAATAATAATCTTAAATTATTACCATTGATTATTGAAAATAAGAAATTGGAATCATAATCAAAAGTTTAGAAATGAAATCCATATACAATGAAATTTGAGAATGTAAATTATAAATGTGACTTATAATTGGAAATGGAATTCCAGAGAAGTTTTGGAAATGTTTTTGAAAGAATTTGGAAATTTTAGAAGTTTAAATTCCTTTTTGATTTGAAAATGAATTTCAAAGGCTTTTGGAAAAGTGTTTTAAAGGAATGAAAAGCTCTAAACTCTTTTCGGTCGCTGGAAAATAATTCCGATGATGACCGCGGCATCATTGGTGTTCATTTTCGGGTTTCCAAAAGAGGAATTGCTGCAAAATTGTTTTAAATAAAAGTTGTTTGGAAAATTTGGATTTGGTTTTGGAAAAGCTGAAAAGACTCTGGAATGCTATATAAAAATATTTATGGAATATTATTAAGTTGAAAATAAATTTGGAGTAATTAAAATGAATTGGAATTGAAATTGATTTAAGCAAAGCGAAGTATTGAAATGAAAATTAGTAAGCTAAACTAATTGAAGGAATGAAAGTAAATATGATTTGTAAATGAATTGAATTAAATGAAAATGGAAATGAAATTGAAGATTGTTTACAAGGAAATGAACTTGAGTTTGAAGTGAAATAGCTTAAGTAAATTCAAGATAAATATGAAATGCAAATAGAACTGAAGTAGAATTAGAATAAATTGAATTGGTATCAATTTGAATTAGTATAAACTAGAATGAATATGAATTCGTTTGGCTTAGAAACAAATAAAATTGAGATTATAGATTGAATTCAAATAAAAAATTGAAATTGTAAATTGAATTCAAATGAAATTAAAATGCAAAATTGAATGAAAATGAATGTATAACTCCAATAGTAAAGTAAAGATGATATAAGAAGTATATATTGAAATTCTGTAAAGGAAATGTGCAAAATGGTTTGAATATTGTAATTGGATACTACTACTAGCAGGTTATACAGGTGTTATAATGGAATTGAGATTTTGATTTTGAAGTTAAAAATTGAATTGCTCGACAAAAAGGTACGTATTTCAATTTTAATATGAGATTTGGTGATTTTCTTCTCCAGCCACTTGACTTTCTCTTTTCTTTTTGATTCTGAGGGGCCGTGGTGCCATTTTGTAGTCATACCGAGCTAGCCGCGCAAAGGAGACGCTAGCGAAATTTTTCGAAAATTTAGGGTGTTAGGAAAAATTTTGAGAAAATTTTGGAAGTTGAAATTTGAATTTAAATTTAAATTTGAATCGTTAGGAAACAATGTTGTTGAAACTTATAATTGAAGTTAGAAAGCTAGTTGAAATAATAATGAATCTTTAATAAAAAGATTTCTGTTAGAAAGTTGATAAAACTATTTGAATTGTGAAAAATAATAAACGGTTTAGGATCATTCTCCTTAACTTGCAATTTCGGGACAAAATTCTTTTAAGGGGGGAAGGTTGTAACGACCCAGGATTTTGAACAATTTAAATTTGAAAATATTTAATTTATTTTAAATATTTGAATAATGGTTTGAATTGAATTTCAAATTATCAGAATAAATTGGCGATTAAATTATAAAATTTAATCTATTGAAAGTGAATAAAAAATTTGAATCTTCAATTGTAAGCTGATTTAAAATATTTCAAAGGCTTATAAAATTTATATTGATAATATTGAAGAATTGAATTTGAAAGTGAATTGTTCAGTTTTGGATTTATGTCGTTTAAATTGAATTTAAAAATAGCCTTCCGAGGCACAGTCTCGGAATTCGACGAAACCAGTTCCACTGAGTCCGTAATATCGAATTATTGCCGGATTTCAAATTTCGTATTTTTCGGAGTTGATATGTGAACACGCGGTGAGAAAACGCATTTAAATTTAAACGAATTCAATTTAAATTTAAAATTTTAAACTTTGTCAACATCAGCCACCCTACTTTATTTTAAAACAGACCTATTCCCTGCAAAGGAAGAAATCTCGTACTCTTTGTCTCCCCTTCGTCTCTGTTATCACGCAGCCCTCCTTATTTTTAGCCGAGCAATTAGAAAAAAAATAAATAAACGAAAACCTTTCTTCGTTCAAATCAAAAATGGCCGAAACGAAACCCAGCTTTTCTTTGAAATCACGTCTTCCCAGTTCTACCTCTTTCCCTTTAAGTTATTTCCACCCCTATGAAATCAAAACTTAAAAACCCAGAATCGTGCAAGGGGGAAAAGAGATTCATCTCGAGTGGCTCGTCGATGGTTCCACTGTGTGACGTTCGCGTGGCGTCGAGGCATGATGGCGCGGCGTTTAGAGTCTGGGCGAATCGCGTGTTCGCAAGCGGGGCTGGGTGGATCGTGGGCGCGGCGGCGAACGAAGCTCGCGTGCGCGAGCATCTGGAGGGTTTGAATGGTGCTCGTTCGATGGAGGCGGCCGCGCGTGGGGTTTGGAAGTGGCGAGGGCGAGGGTCGCGCTCGACCTGGGGAGCTTCGAAGTGCGGCAGGCGATGGGGGGAGGGGCGTCGAGATTCGCGGTGGGCACGGCAATGGCTCGCGTGCGTATGGTAGGTCAGTAAGGTATGTTTTGCAATTTGATTTAAGTTTATAAATTGCATTTCAGAATAAAAAAAAAATTAGAATCTGTATAGGTTGAAAAAAATATATATGTATATATATAATTTTTAATCTGCAGTAAGGTAGTTATTTATTTATTTTAAATTGTTATTACACTGAAAAAAATAATAATAATAATAAAATAAATGACTGTCAGTTGTAAAACAGAAAATACAGGTATTATGTATTTATGGGAAATAAAATTTTATTTCAGTAAGGTGAAGTTTGTAGCAGTTTTGATTTTCAGCTAACCTTAATTAATTTGAAAGTTTATGAAAGAAAATTTTAACAGTGAGAAGGATAAATAAGTAATTTATTATAAATTTGATTTTGGCACTTAAATGAAATATAGAAATTTTAGATTGTTGGAATTTCTATGTAAACTTTGTTTTGGGATTTTAAATTAAATAAATCATATTTGGTTAATTTATTCAATTTTTAGTTAAACAAATTTGTTTAAAATGAAATTGGTTTGAAATGGAATCATTTGTTCAAATTAAATTGTTGGTAAATTAAAATTGTAAAATGGTTAGACAATTAGATTTATGAAAGGAAACTGGGTTAAAATATAAATCCTTAACTTAAAATTGAAATATTGATTGAATTGAAATTTTAAAATGGCAAATTGAATAGTTCGATTTGATTCGAATATTAATAAATTATATAATTATTTATACTAGGTCAAAATCTGTAAAGGAACAATCTGGTTTGGAATGGATTGCAGAATAAATCAAAGGTGAGAACTTCTCACTCAAAAGGGTTTGTTAAATTTTAAATAGTTATATTTAAAATTTGTTGATTGATTGTTTGCTTGATTTTGATAGTAGATATAGTAGGATATACTATATATAGCAATATATATATATATATATATTGGCATATGTATATATTGCAGTTGATTGATTTCCCGCCTCGTATAGCGGATGAGACCCTATTGCGCCGCCTATTAAGCGGATATATATATTTTATAAAATCCCATATACCGCGATATCCCGTCTTGAAGCGGGATTGGTATTGTGCTAACGTCTGTGGATGCAGGGAAACAGGTTGGAGGGATCCAACTGGATTCCTCACAAATATGTATTTGTTTATAAATATTGTGATGATTGTTGACTTTCATATTGATATATATGATGTTGTTCCCGTGAATGATTATATGATGCTGTTGCATCATCGGATTCATTTTTAAAGTTAAAAATAACGATTTTTATTTTTAAAGGGATTTTAAAGTGATTTTTTCCAAAATATATGTTTTATTTAATTTTTGAATTGATTCACTTTAAAATAAATAAACGTATAAGTTTTTATGTTATAAAAAATTGATACTTCTATAAAATATAACCCAAAAGGAAAATTTTAAAAGAAATAGATTTATAAAATAGTTAGATTTGGGTTTTGAATAATTATCATAAATAGTTATATGAGAGATTTTATAAATTGATATTTATAAATTAAATTTATTGGAATTATGAAACGAGTTTATTGAGTGTTAAGTTGATGTGTAAAATGGTTTTCATAAAAATTTATAGATTTATAAGTTGTGAAAGTTATCAAATGAATAGATGTTGAAAATAAAAGTTTTATAGGAAATTAACTTATAAACTGGCTTTTGGGCATTTAAATGGATACTGATAGAAACAGTTAATAAAAGAAATTTTTATAAGTTGAAATTGAAAGAAAATATATAAAGAAATCTTATAAGAAATAAGATTTAAAAATTTGTGAAGTTCAAAGGAACGATTTGATAAAAAAAAAATATTACAAGTATTCAACTTATAATAGAGATTTTGGTTTATAATTGGGTTATATAAATTGAATTGGATTTAATAAAAGAGATTAGTAAATTGAAGTTTATAAATAGAGATGGAATTTATAAACATTGTTATAAATTCGGAAATAAATGGAATTTGATAAATTGAATATAGAATTTGTTAAAGGAGTTATATTCACGTTTTTGAACAGTGAATATATCGCTAAATAAAAGGGATATTTTTTGGGAAAATAAATAATATTTGTGAATCACTTACTTTTAAATAAGTATGGAATTGTTTTTCCAATATGAAATGGAACGTTTTTTAAGAATGTATCTTTTTGAAGATAAATTGGAATTGAATGTTTGAAATCTATTGAAAAATGTAGATCAGTAGATATTTTGAAATATAAATTCACTATGGAATTTATAAGTGGAAAGGGAAAATTGGTTTTCAAAATAAACGTTGTTTATTTTTGAAGTGTGGAAAATTTTATATCTTGTAAAGATATTTTTGGGAAAATAAATAATTTGAGAAATTATTTGGAATCTGGTGATGTTGCGCATCTTTATTGATAGTTAAATAACCGACTATCAATATTTACCTTTAAATAGGTATTTGTTGTGATTGTTTAAATTGGATGCCACACTTATTTTTAAATAAGCGCTCACTATTCGGGTTAACCGGGAAAGGACCATGGGGTCGTATAACCCACTCCGAATATGTGATACATCGTTATGAATTGCAATTGAAGACCGGTGTTGAAGATCGGATATTTGTGAAAACGGATGGATTACCGTCGAGTTGCTCTGCATCGGCTGATCTCCGATATAGAGGTTTTGTCACCCTTAGTGACGGGTTGTCCGGACGTGATTAGTGAATATCCAGATTGTAAGGGCTTCTTTGGAAGTGCCTTCGGTTCTGTTCGATCCCGGAACGGACTTGTATGGATTGTATGTCTGACGTTACAATTTGAGATGTAAAGCTGGTTTCTATCAAATATATTTCTGTTGGTGGCGGAGAATTTATTCTCTTAGCTTAACACCCTTCTCTGAGACGTACGAGCTCAGAGGTTATATAGTTGATGGTTACTAGTGATACATTCCCGGATTGGAAACGTGGCATGCTGAGTGTTGCTGTGAAATGATCGTTGAATGATCATTTGTGATAGGATCATTTGTTTGATCGTCTATCTTAATGATCATTGTTTTGATCATTTGTTGACCCAAAGCACTGCTTTTGTAAAGCGTGGCTTTGTGGACGAGACTTCATCGAGCCTCACACCCCGGAAATGGTCAAAACAGGAAAGATGCGGCAAGGTTATTAGCGGGTAGCACCCCTTTAGTGTATGTCATTCCTTCTGGATAGAGGTGGTATCATGGTATGGAGCCCAGATACTTAACCTATGTGGTTACTGCAAATTTATTACTTTGTGGTTGTTGGAAATCGGGGATCCTCGGATATAGATCGGTTACGATCGGGGAATGACATATTCGTGTCAGTTGTTACCCAGTTAGGGGTAACCCGGCCTTGTGTTGGCAGAGATCCGGTTAGGTTCTCGGGACGTCATTCCAGAGGCGTTTCCATGTGGCAATGGGAAGTTCATTGGCCTGACCATTTGTTGGAAATCCAAAGAAACAATACGAGCCTTGTACGGTTTTAGTTGTAGAACCTGCCATTTAATATGGTAGCTATAGCGGGCATAATATAATGGTATCTATGCTGGCTAAGATTTATATTCTACTTTCGAAATTGTTTTCTACACTATGCACTAATAATAATATCAAAAATGATTTGATTTTGTGTAGTAAGCATCTTTGACTATCATAAGGAGAAACCTCCTCCAAGTCTGCGTTTGCATTGTGTGTGTGGCAGGAGACCTTATGGTAGTTTCATTTTCAAAAAGCATTGCGAATTTTCTTTTAAAATTTCTCCTATTCTTTGTTTAAAAGATAAATAAACTGTTTTTAGCTCTCACACCAGTCAGATGACTGACCTGGAGTTTATTGTTCCCTTCCTAAACTCTGGGTGCCCACAAATTTCCACACGGGCAGTCTAGAGTTAGGTTATCAGGTCAATCTGAATTCAGGTGTTGCTACAGATATCTGGAGGCGAGCTGGATGGCGTAGCATATTACCTATTATATATAGTATTTCTTTTCCGCTGTTTGTTTGTTGTAAACTCTGATGATGAAATGTAATATGATGTGATGTAATGTATAAAACATACAGTTCTTTTGTTTTAATGAATATTCATTTATCTATTATATGTTATTCTGCTGCGATGGTTAGATTCTGATATTGTGTTGTTACTTCCTGTTCTGTTCTATCTTTTTCTCTTTTCTTCTACCTCTTTCTTCTTTTTTAACCATAAAGTTTCGGAAGTTTGTACCTCTTTGGCTGGATTGTTGTGGAATGTTGCCAGCTCAAAGGAGTACGGATTTTCGGGCTTTTACATTGAACAACTGTTACTTTCAATTCTGGCTACCAAATGCTGTCAGATTTTTTTCAGTTTGTAGTTTATATGTCGTTCTATATTTTTGCAAAATTTGGTTGAGAAATACATTCATTTGCTATGTTAAAAGTTCACCTAAAAATCAGTTTACGGCATGGAAATTCGCTACAAATAAAATCACGTGAGAAAACTTGGCATAGTTGACCATGCTTTACATAGGTTGACCGTACAGTCGACCCATGAAGAGAAGAGGTCGACCGGCAATTGCCTCCTGTGTAATTTTGCATTGGCTCCTTTGTTTTTCGATTTGTTTCCAGCTTGTTTTTCTTGGCTTTACTTCTCGTTTCCGAGTTATTTTTGTGATGTTTAGAGAGCTATGATGCCTATCAATAGGCGAGCTAATTTTCGAAGAATTTGAAATTCATATTTTGAACTATTTTGAGTTAAATTTTAATTTGAATTCGAATATCGTTTGGAGTAATTTTCTTCGATTTTCATTGCTTTTTTAGCACGGGTTTCTCTAAACGACTTTGAAATAATTTTTTAAAATAAATTGGAATTTTAAATAATTATTATATAATATTTTTAAATTATTTTTAAGTTATAAAATCTATTTATTTTCTATAATAAAGGAATTTCAAATACAGGAAATTATTGTCAAGGACAAAATTTCACAGCTTTTTAGCCTCAAGGACAGACCTTAAATATTTTATCCTGAAGGACAACTTTCTGTAGGTATTAGTTTTTAGGTATTGATAGCAGTTTTTAGGTATCAGTTTGTAGTTATCTGTAGCAGTTTTTAGCTCGGTATCAGTTTTGTTGTCCTTATGAATAATTTTGGAAAATGTTTGTCCTTGTGAATAATTTTTAGAAGAATGTTTGTCCTTGTGGTAAAAACATGAGGTCGTGTCCTTGAGGCAAAAAATATAGAAATTTTTTTCCTTTAAATTAATTCCCCCTTTCAAATATTGGTTTCAATAATCATTTTCGGAAAGTATTTTTAAAAGCTCGTTTTCTCTAATAAATTATTTTAAATATAAAATACACATTTTTGTACTATTTAGAAGTATGATAAAGAGAATTATTTGTATAACACGTAGTATGGGATATGTATGTTTACTGTTTTGGTTAATTATGGACTTGTACGATCGAAGCTATTAGAGGTTATCAATTCTGAGTTGTTTTGCCATTATATGGCGTGTTTTGAGTTTTATAATTCCTATATAGGAATTATCTACGATGGCCAATATTTGGCGAGTTATTGTGGTTTGAGATCTCCTATTTTAGGAATTATGGTTGATGAGAACCATTACGATGTTTTTATACTTGCAGATAATATAAGGCAAGTTTTGAGTTTGTGATTTCCTATATTAAGATTTATGGTTCATGAGAAACCATCATGAGGTTTATTTATACTTATCGATGAGACGAGACAAGCAATGACTTTTTTGAGATTTTTGAGTTTTCTAATATGGCATTGGCTAGCGGTTAGTAAACCGTTTAGTGGGAATGTGTGGTATGGTTTGCACGTTACCACTTTATGGGTTCCTAGCTAAGAGTTTGTGACAGATTTTTGGTTTTGCCAGTACTAGATCTGTTGGGCTCATATTAGGCTATTAGGTTCATTCTTTATCGAGCTGTTAGGCACATCACGATTTATGTGACTTCGGTCACCACGAGTTATTACGACTTCGGTCGTTTGAGTTTTACGACTTCGGTCTTCTGGGATTTACGACTTCGGTCGTCTAGGGTAGGTACCTAAAATTTATATATACTGGACAAGAGTTTTGCACGAGCATATTTTTTGATTTGAGCTGTTGGGTTCTTATTGGGCTGTCGGGTTTATCCTCTTATTGGGTCGTTGGGTCCATCCTATTATTTGGCTGTTAGGTACTTACTGAAGATTTGAGTTTGAGATTTCTATTGGGCTATTGGCTCAATATTTTGAGATTTGAGTTTTCCATCTTTGGCGCTTTTATATGAGATTTATAATCTCCTTCTTGGACACACACACATACACATTGACGAGTTTAACATTTTCGCGTATTTTGAGTTTTGAGATCACTCTATTTTGAGTTCATGTTTGCGTTTTCCATTTATGGCGTCCCTTGAGTTTTGAGTTTGAGACTTCTCCTTTTTAGGAGATAAGGTTCATTGAAACAATATTATGGATATTTTGGGATGTCACCAATGATGCGAGGTATTTATTTCACTTATTCGAGTGTTCTTATTAAGTTTACCTCTTTCGAGGTCTTTATATATGTATTTAAGTGACACTAGTTCACCTATGTCATGAGTATGTGTTCTTTTTATTGCCTCTTCTCATTCGAGAAGAATTATTACCTTGTACCTTATACTTCATATTATCGTCTATCTTTATTAACTGATTGTTTTAGCTAGACTTACCCGTGTATTGTATACTCGGGTCAGACCGAATTGTTTCAGGTTAGCTATCAGTTATGGGACTTAGCTTTGATGCATCTGCTTGGACATCAGCTTATCACTTTTGTGTAGTTTATTTTTCTTCTACCTAACTCTGATGTATTATTGATTAGATGTATATAGTGTAGTCTTCAAACCACTTTTGTTGTATCATTTTGTATTGCACCGGGATGTATCGGTGTATATGTATTTATATATAATTTTTATCGTTCTGTGATGTAATACGCATTCAGTTATTGTATTTTGTTCTGATAGATCCATTAGCCACCTATAGTTTTGTTTAAGCATTATTGGATATGTCGATCCACTTGAGATAGGGAAAAAATGTAAAGCACCAAATCGACGTATTTGATAGATGTTTATGACAAAGATACAGATGGTCGCTCCTAACGAGCCATATTCTCTGCATTAGCATATAGTATGACCTAGTAGTACTCTTTGTTAGTGTGAGTCTTAGGGTAGGGAATCATAGCTTGGTATCAGAGCTGAGTTCGAAACAAAATAGGATAAACATAGAACAGAACTTATATTACGCTACATCAAAGTACAACATGAGTGAAAACATCGTTCATAATTGAACTAGTTTCTAATCATGCTTTGACCTTTTTGAGTATTTGGGGTAAGTGAGTGGGAATACGTCTAGGAATGTGATTTTTTAAATCCGTAGTATTTTTAATCGATGAACCTTATTGATAATATCTACCCCTCTGAACAATATATTCTATCTTAACTTTCAGCTCAAGGCTAGAAGAGAAAGAGGTCACACCTTGGAGGTTGAGCAGCCTAGTGGCTCGCGTCTCGAAGGTGTTTACGTGTCAACTAATCAGATCCTACAGCTTATATAGAATATCCAGCCTCCAGCTCTAGTTCATTCTTCTCCTACATGCAAATCCGTATTTGCGTGTATGTGCAGTGATTATTATCATTTAGGCGGCAAGCCTTTCTAAGGTTTCGAGATCGTTCTTAAGATCTAGGCTCGGATTCGGACATGCGAGCGCATCTTCTTTCGCATGGATTTATCTGATCATCATCGCATTCTTGTAGCATCGAGTATGATGCAAGAACATGCTCTCGATTGGTATGAGCTTCTTATTGCCGAGATTAATGAGTCCACCTTCACTTGGCAACAGTTTAGAGAGTGGTTCGAGCCTAAATTTATGACCAAGCCTGAGAAAGCTTCCCTTAACCATCGCTTCCTTGAGTTGAAGCAAGGGAAATCATCTGTTTCAGAGTATGTTTCTTCTTTCGAGTCACTATCCAAGTATGGGCTTGAATTTATCCGCACTCCATATAGAAAGAATCTTATATTTGTTTCTGGTTGAAGATATACTTGATGAAATCTCTTATGCTCCAGCTTAAGTTATCTTTCGAAGAGTTTGTTGATTCGGCGCTTCACCTTGAAGCCGTCGAGAAGGAAGGGGATAGTAGTGATGAGGTTGAGGTTTGCAAGAACGCAAACAAGAGGAAACATCCCTTCCAAGCATCCCAATATTTTCCTAAGAAGAAGAAGAATCATCTTGCCTCTAGTTCTCATTCTGGAGCAAGTCGTCGTTCTCACAAAGTCTTGTTTCAACTGTGGTTCTCATGACACTCTATTAGAGAGTGTTCTAAGCCTATCGTTTGCCACAATTGCAAACAAAAGGGACATTGGTCGTCTAAATGCCCAATTACTCTAAGGGTCCTTATTCGAGAAAGCTCATCGTGATGGATGATTTTGGTGGTTCATCTCAACCTAGAGGTACTCCTTCATCTTTTCTTTAGAGTTCTATGTTATTTTATGATCATTCTATTCGTCTTCTCTTCGATTTGGGAGCTTCACGGTCACTCTTATCAAAGAAGCTTGATGATGTTTTTCTTTTGATCATTTCATGTTTTGTCACTTCTTAAGGATTGTGAATCCTATCGAGGGACCCTTTACCTTAGTAGTTTGAGTATGGGGTATTGAGCTTATTATGTATATCTTCCTTTTCTTGAGTATTCACATGTTATTTTCTATCTTGAGATTTGTATGTTTTGAGTTGAAGCAGCTTGCATTTTTATCAAGCCATAATTTGAGTTTGAAGGATCCTATATTTCGGTATCCTAATTCGGCTAATTTGTTGCTTCTTGTTCTTCGAAATGTTAATGATGATTCCGTAGTCTCTGTATTCACTCTTGAGTTTCGAGATGTTGATGTTATATCTCGAATTCCAGTCATTGTGACTCTGTTAATTTCTGCGAGTCCGTTTCGGGCTTGGCACCCAATCGGACAATCAAGTATTGAGTTGACCTTATCCCTGGCCCTTAGCCTTGTAATTATCCTTCCACGAGGATATCCACTAAGGAATGAGGCGGTTGATTGAGTTCAATCGATATTTTCATCCTTGCTTCTTTCGAGATATCCTTTTAGGATGCTTATTTGGTGTTATACTTTGTGACATTACATCATTTGAAGTAATGATGTGCAGATTGTTTGGCTTCTTCTCATTGAGAAAAATATCTTACCCTTATCTTTATATCTCATTGATTGTTTATTTGATCTATTGTGTGGTGCTAGAGTCTTTCCTTGGCATGACTTCGCACAAATTTTCTTCAATTACGAGTCGTAGGGGATAACATTCCTTTCATTGCATTCTGCACTCGTATGATTCTTATGGATGGATCGTGATATCATTATGATTGATAAACACTACACTCTAATTCTTTTGATCTTCTGAATCGAGTATTCTGGGAATATTTCGATGAGTTCTCTTAAGTGTTCGTTGATTTTGAGTTTATGCAGTTATTTGATATTTATTTTAAGAGAAATTGGAATTTAAATTATTATGAAATCAAAGAATATTTTGTGTATTTATATGTGAGGTATTTCTTTATATAGAAATGAGTTGTGTGTTTGGTTGTCCATCGAGTTCTTTAAGAATTCTATTTGCTGCGCCTGATCAACGTTATCGAAAGGAATTTCCTAAAAGATGTGATGAGACCATTAGACACAATAAGTTTAGTTTCTATGAGATTGAGTTTGGAAATAAATTATTTTGGGAATTGAGCACTAAATTTTTATTTTGAGTGGTATACGCAGCAATTGAATCATAGTGATGGTTAATTAAGTGGCGAGGCAGTTTTGATCAATTGTTCAATTTTGCAGCCAATGGATAGATTCGTTCACTATAAACCATTGGCGAGGCAATACCATTATATTGTTTTAAAATTATAAAATTGAATATGAAAGAGTTATATTGTTAAAATATTGTATAGTCGATTAAAAATATGTTTTGGGTTTTAAATTTAAAATATCTATTGGATATTTAATATAAAAGTTATATGTAATAAATTTGAAGCTTGTTTTCAAAATTTTGAGTGGTTTGAAAAAGAGTGATAAGATTTTAAATTTTACTTTGAATATATATTGGAAAGGGTTTATAAAAGATTCTTTTGGGAATTTAATTTTGTTACAAAAGGAATATCGATTTGAATTTGAGTCTTTGTAATACTTACTAAGTACTATAGTAAAGAGTTTTGAAAGAATTTCAAGTGTTGAAGATTACGGTTATGATTATAAAAATATTGAGTTTTGAAACTCTAAAAAATTTTGATTGAGAGTTTATACATATATTTTAGTTCCTTGTGCTTATATTACACTTGTACTCTTTTCTAACGACATGAATTTATGCGGTCATTTAAATATGATGGCCTTTGAAGAAACCATCTTTTGGTTGATCTATCTTGCCTCTTTTGTGTCTATCTTGTATCGGTTTGTTTCCTTCTATAGTGTCATACGAAAAATCATATCGATAATCATTTTGTTAGTTAGAGTTCGGGTTGGAGTTGTGCTAAATCCCAACCCTACTTGAGAGCTTTTGAGAAATCAGTCTCATTTGAATAACCCTTTGTGTAGCATCTTGTTGTGTTCTCATTAGGAGGTGAGATGCCTTCGAAATCTTATGTGTTGCTTGAAGAATTCAATGGTTCGTCAATCCCAATATTAGCACTATGGAAACTATAGAACTAACCGAGCAAGTCTTATCTTGGTTCTCTACCATCCAATTTTGGGAGTGTGAGAATTTAAACTCGAGCTTGTTTATCTATCTTATGCTTGATAAAATAATTATGTTGAATACGACTCTTTTCTAGAAAATTATGGGACACAATTTTTATAAGAGGGGAGTCTATAGCAACCTTGGTTTTTAGCAATTACCTATAAGTATTAAATTATAACGGTAGTTATATTTAGTACGGAGAATTAATTTTGAGAATTTAAATTTTTTTATTTGGAATAAACAATGAATTTTAGGAATAAAATGAGAAAATAAAGTTTTGTAAACTTTATTATAATGGTTTGGGTTAATAGTAAGTGGAAGATGTTTTTTATTTGGTAATAATGCAATAATTTTATCAATTATTGTCGTTTACTTCTTTCAATAATTTTGAAAGGAGTAACTGATTTTTTTAAAAGCGTGTTTCATTTAATAAAAAGGTAAAACTAGGTTTAAAATTATGATCTGATCATAAAATTGAGTTCAAAACGGTTTGGTAAATTTTATTACACAAGCGGATTATTTTTGTGAAAATTTTGCAGTTAAAAATGGTGATTGATGTAATTATTTGTGTAAATTGGTTTATTAATTGAAAATAAGGATTCTAATTGAAAAAATGTTTTTATAACATAAATTATCTTTTTATATGATGCAAATTGTTTGATTTAACTTGGGAATATGATTCATTAATTTTAGTGTAAGGGAAACTTTGAAACATTTGATGTTTGTGTAAATACATAAGTGCTTACTAGTGTCTTAGGTGGTAAATGAATTAATTTAGGCTATTTCTATTATTAATGGGTCTTAAGCCCATTTAATCACTTAGTATGTAGAAAGAAATGAGTAATATTTCATCTTCCTTTTACGTACATTTACTTCTCTTTACCGTCAAAATTCCAGAAAGCTTCAGATAGTGAGAAACCCATTTTCTCTTGTAAACCCTAGCCATAAATCATCAGATTAAACTCAAATCTTGTCTTTTAAAATCAAATTGTAGCTAAATCTACAGGTAGTCAAAATCTAAAACCATTTATTCATCAAAAATCAAGTTTTGAAAGTGTTACTATGTTAACAGTACTTGTTTCTTCTTGCATGTCCTTGTTACAAGTTTATACAGGTTTTTGAAGCTCAAATTTAAGCAAAGCTCCAACCTTTCAGCTAATAATTCGAGTTTTTTCTCAAGTATAGCAAGGTGAATTGATAACTCGCATTTTCTAGCTGCTGCAATGCTCAAAGAGCAAGTTTCCTATGCAAATACGTGCTCTGTAAATAGATTTTGTTTTAGTTTTTCTTCTTTCTAAAATCTAATCTGAATGCCTACTTTAACCAACTATAACTTTAAATTCTGGCTACTAAATTCTTCCAGGTTTTCTTCAATTTGTAGTTTATATATTGTTCTATATTCTTGCAAAATTTGGTTGAAAAATACGTTCATTTGCTATGTTAAAAGTTCACCTAAAAATCAGTTCGCAACGTGGAAATTCGCTACAAATAAAATTGCCATGCTTCACTTAGGTCGACCTTACAGTCGACCTATGAAGAGAAGGGGTCGACCGGCAATTGCTTCTTGTGTAATTTTGTATTGGCTCCTTTGTTTTCGAATTCGTTTCCAGCTTGTTTTTCTTGGCTTTCCTTCTCGTTTTCGAGTTATTTTTGTGATGTTTTGATGCTATGATGCCTATCAATAGGCTAGCTAATTTTTGGAGGATTTGAAGTTCTAATTTTGAATTGTTTTGTATTAAATTTGAATTTGAATATCGTTTGGAGTAATTTTCTTCGATTTTCAGTGTTTTTAGCACGGTTTTCTCCAAACAACTTTGAAATAATTTTTTAAAATAAATTAACATTTTAAATAATTATTATATAATATTTTTAAATTACTTTTAAGTTATAAAATCTATTTATTTTGTATAATAAAGGAATTTCAAATATTGGTTTCAATAATCATTTTCGAAAAATGGTTTTAAAAGCTATTTTTCTCCAATAAATTATTTTAAATATAAAATACTCATTTTTGCACTGTTCAAACATATGAGAAAGAGAATTAAATGATTTAGTAAAACATGTGGTATGAGACATGTGCGTTTACTTTTTTAGTTAGTTCCGGACTTGTACGATCGAAGCTATTAGAGGTTATCTATTCTGAGTTGTTTTGCCATTTTATGGCATATTTTGGGTTCTATAATTCTTATTTATAGGAATTATCTGAGATGGCCAATATTTGACGAGTTATTATGGTTTGAGATCACCTATCTTGGGTTTTGAGTTTGAGACTTCTCCTTTTTAGGAGATAAGGTTCATTGAAGCCATTATGGATGTTTTGGGATGTCACTGATGATATAAGGCATTTATTTCGCTTATTCGAGTGTTATTATTGGGTTTACCTTTTTCGAGGTCTTTATCTACATACTTAAGTGACAATAGTTTGCTTAAGTCATGAGTATGTGTTCTTTCTATTGCCTCTTCTCATTCGAGAATAATTATTACCTTGTATCTTATACTTCATGTTATCATCTATCCTTATTAACTGATTGTTTAGCTAGACTGACCCGTGTATTTTATGCTCGAGTCAGACCGAGTTGTTTCAGGTTAGCTATCAGTTATGGGACTTAGCTTTGATGCATCTTCTTGGACATCTGCCTATCACTTTTGTGTAGTTAATTTTTCTTTTCACTTAACTCTGATATGTTATTTGATTAGATGTATATAGTGTAGTCTTCGAACCACTTTTGTTGTATCATTTTTTATGGTACTGGGATGTATCAATGTATATGTATTTATATATATATATATATATATATATATATATATATATCATTTTTTACTGTTCTGTGATGTGATATGCATTCAGTTGTTTTATTTTACTCTGATAGATCCATTAGCCACCTAGTGTTTTGTGCTAAGCATTTACTGGATATGTCGATCCACTTGAGATAAGAAAAATTGTAGAGCACCGAATCGACTTATTTGATAGTTGTTAAGACAAATCTATATATTGTCACTCCTAACCAGCTCTATTCTCTGCATTAGCAGATAGTATTTCCTACTAATACTCTTTATTAGCGTAGGTCTTGGGGTGGGGTGTCAAAGTAGGTGCTGAGGTCCCGCAGGTCGGAAGTGGAAAACATGTATCAATTTTTCAAGAATATGATGTAGCAGGAGTTGCAGATCTAGGGCTCAATGATAAGTAGAAGAGGAGGTTGGCATCCAGGCAACTTCAGGGAGCCGTATTATTCTAGTGGAACAATGTAACATCGACAGTTGTTAAGGAGATAGTAGCTTGGAAGGATTTCAAGTGGAGGTTCCAAAAGAGGTTTATGTCTCTGATGGCACAATTAGCTTTGATTAGGCAGTTTGTTGAATTGGTGCATGGTGAGATGTTTGTTACGGAGTTTGTACGGAGTTTGAAGAGTGGGCCCGGTATGGGTATGCTTCAGTGGACACAGTGTTGAAGCGAAATGAGAAGTTTATCAGAGGATTGAAACTAGATTGGTTTGTGTTACTTTGTCCCACCTTTGATATCCTTCTAATATTGTGGTAGAGATGGCTTTGAGATAGGAGGAAGTCCTTGAGTTTTTGGAGAAGAACAAGGAAAAAGGTGCCCCGGTTGGGTAGGGCCAGAAGAGAAAGTTTTTTCCCAAGAAAGGTGCCCAGAAGAATGAAGCATCCAAGAAAGCGAAGTCTGAAGTTTTCTGCTATAAGTGTGATAAGAAGGGGCATTTTGCTAATGAGTGTCGCTCAGGGAAAGAAAAGGATGTGGAAAAGGGGAAGATGTCATATGCTTCAATTGTGACCCGATAGGACATTACAAGAACCAGCACAAAGAGCCCGTTAGAGATGGTAAGGGCAAGGTGTATGCATTGGAGCCCGCTGCTTCTAAGCCAACAGTCCACGAGAAGGAAAAAGTAGTTCTTGGAGTTCGCTTTAGATTTATGGTATGTCTGGTAGCGTTTTATTTGATACCGGTGCAGCACATTCTTTTATATCTAGATGTTTGATATATAGGCTTAACTTTGAACCCACATGTTTAGTTACTTCCTTACGAGTCGTGAATCCAATAGGAGGGTATGCAACTCTAAGGTTGTGGTGTGATCGGTTCGAGTTTGACCTGTTAGGTCATACTTTTGTGTGTAGTTTGCATATGTTTGATTTTGTGGGGTTTGGAGTTATCCTTGGGATGGATTGGTTAAGTGGGTACGATGCTAGGATATCCTTCCAGGATAGGAAGATATCTCTTAGACACCCTGATTGTAGCAACCAGATTGTATTGATCGTAGAAGGTTCTAGTGGTGCAGTTTTGCTTTGTTAGGTGCTTTGGATTCAGATGATGAGTTGAGCTGAGCTTTCGTGGTTAGAGGATTCGCAAAAGTGTTTGAGCCTGTAGTAAGATTACCACGGAAGCGAGCTATCGAGTTTCAAGTGGATTTGGTTTTTAGAGCAGAACCAATGAGTAGGCCACCAAGCAAGATGACCCCTTCAAAGATGAAGGAGTTGAAGGTGAAGTTGGTGGATTTAGAGTGCAAGAGTTTTTCAGGCCAAACAGTTCGCCATATGGTGCAGGGGCAGTGTTTGCTAAGAAGCCGAATGGAACATTGAGTCAATGTAAACGAGAGAATGATAAAGAATCGAAATCCATTGCCCAGGATTGACGATTTGTTCAACTAGTTGAGTGGAGCGTAGGTATTTTCCCAGTTGGATTTGGCAACAGGTTTCCATCATCACAGGATATCGGAGGATAGTATACCTTTGACGATGTTTAGGACCAGATATAGGTCGTACGAATGGTTGGTTATGCCATTTGGACTAACGAATGCGCCCGCTTTCTTTGTGGATTTGATGAGCCGGATTTTCCGAGAGCACTTGCGTAGGTTCGTGCTGGTTTTCCTAGATGATATCTTGATTTACTCTAAGGATGAAAGAGAGCATGAAGTTCATCTCAAAGTGGTGCTTGAGACGCTGAGGCAGCATTAGCGAAAGGTGAAGTTTTCAAAGTCTCACTTCTGGAAGAAGGAGGTGAAGTTTCTTGGTCATGTAGTCTTAGAGGATGGGTCGTCAGTGGATCCGACTAAGATCGAGGCAGTGAATAGTTGGAAGAGACTCGAGACAGTAACCTAGATAAAGAGTTTCCTTGGGTTGGCTGGTTATTATCGGAGATTCATTAAGGATTTTTCATGGATAACAGCACTGATGACCAAGCTGATGAGAAAGGATGAAAAGTTTTTGTGGACCAATAAGTGTGAGGAAGCATTCTAGAGATTTAAATACTTATTGACCCAGGCACCTGTGTTGGTCGTTCCAGAGGGGAATCAGGACTTGGTTGTTTATACCAATGCGTGTGGAATAGGATTAGGAGTTGTGCTGATGCAGAGAGGTAAAGTGATTGCATATGCTTCTAGATAGCTTAGATCGCATGAGATCAGGTATCCAACGCATGATTTGGAATTAGCTGCAGTGATTTTTTCTTTGAAGGTGCGGCAACATTACCTTTTGGGAGAAGATTTGAGCTATATATGAATCATAATTCGCTAAAGTATTTGTTCTCTTGGAAGGAGCTGAATATAAGACAACAGAGATGGTTAAAGTTCATAGCCACCTATGATTTTGGGATCGAGTACACACCAGGAAAAGGCAAAAAGGTTGCAGATGTGCTTAGCAAGAAGCATCAGAATGCAGTGTTGGCAATGATGGCTGAATGGAAAGATTTAGAAGCCTTAGTAGATTACAAAGCAATGGACATTTGAAGCTGGGTCTAATGGGAATACAGTTGTATTTTCTTGTTTAGAATTTTGACTAGTGTTGATCGAGCGGATTGCTTCTAAGTAGATGGAGGATCCAGTGTTAGTCGAATGGATCAAGAAGTTAAAGGAAGGAACAAAGAGCAATGACTTGAAAGATTCCGGTCTTGACCAGAAGGGGTGGTTGAGAAAGAAAGGGAGATTATGTGTTCCGAGTGTAGGAAACATAAGGAAGGAAGTCATAGATGCATGCCATCGTTCGAAGTTCATTATACATCCGGACGTACCAAGATGTATCAGGATAGGAAGAGGAGTTTCTTTTGGGAAGGTTTGAAGCGGGATATTGGTTTGTGTGTAAGGCAGTGCTTGAATTGACAACAGGCAAAGGCCGAACACCAGATGCCTAGTGGTTTGCTTTAGCCGTTAGACATTCCAGTATGGAAATGTGATTCTATTTCTATGGACTTCATTGATGGGTTGCTAAGGTCGAACATGGGTAATGAAAGTATATGGGTCATAGTGGACAGGTTGACCAAGAGTGCCCATTTCATTCCAATTAGGTCAACCAGGATGGCACCTATTTTAGCGAGATTGTTCATGAAGAATGTGGTTAGACTGCATGGGATTTCGAGTAGTATATTTAGTGATAGAGATTCCTTGTTCACTAGCGAGTTTTGGAAGAGCCTGTAGGAAGTTTTGGAAAACAAGCTTAAAATGAGTACCGCTTACCATCTGTAGATGGATGGGTAAACAGAAAGAGTTAACAAGTTCTTGGAAGATTTGTTAAGAGCTTGTGTTCTTGATTTCGAGGGATCATCGAAGGACCACCTGCATCTATTCGAGTTTTCGTATGACAATATTTATCAAACTAGTATTGTGATGGCACCATTTGAAGCTTTGTATGGGAGGCCATGCAAATCTCTCATATGTTGGTTGGAGACTGGGGATAGATTGATTCTTGGTCCATATCTAGTTAGAGAGGAAGTAGAAAAGATTGAAGTCATTCGGACTAGGATGAATGAGGCTCAGTAGGTAAAAATGTTATGTAGATAAGAGATGGAAAGATTTAGAGTTCTCAGTTGGGGACCAGATTTTCGTCAAAGTATCACTAATAAAGGGTGTAATTAGATTTGGGAAATCGGGAAAGTTATCTCCTAGGTTTGTTGGATCTTTTCCTATTCTTGAGAGGATCGTCAAACTCGTGTATGGACTTGAGTTACCAAGCAGTTTGACAAGTGTCCATGATGTTTTTCATGTTTCTCATCTCAAAAAGTGTATTAGAGACCCAAAGACTGCCATAGCACCGACGGTGCTAGATGATTTGGTGGTAGAACCAGAGTTGACCATAGTGAGGAAGCCAATTTGCATTATTGCAAGAAATGAGAAGAGGCATAGAACCAAGATAGTTAGATTAGTCAAAGTCCAGTGGAGTGACCATGACAGAAACTGTACTTGAGAGATTGAGAGTAGGATTAGAGATACTTATCCTGACTTGTTTGATGATATGTTTTACCTTCTTGTTTGATTTTTATGTGCCATATCGTAATTTCGAGGACGAAATTCTTTAGGGAGGGAAGTCTGTAATACCCCATATTTATGATAACATTATTTAGGATATTTAGTTAGGTAAACTAAGTAAAATAATATGTTGATTAGGGGATTGAGATTTGATTTGTATTACGGTAGCCGTGCCTTTTAAAAGAAAACAAATTAAATAAGGGTTTAAAATAAATTAGAGGAGGGGTAATATGGGAAAGATCCAGTTCCTATGTATACTTCCCATAGCTGTATGTATTGGGCACGTCCATTTCTTTTCAATTTTTTAAAAAATCAAGGCTGACCACCATTAATAAGAAAAGGAGAAGAGGAAACTAAAGAGAAGCTAAAGGAAAAGCTAATTCAAATCAAACCCATTCAAATCTCAAGCTCCTTAATATCTAAAGCAAAGGTGAATAATGTTTACATCTTTAAATTTTTATGGTTTTGGTTTTAAGATTAAATCCGAATAATTTTGCAAAGATTTGCTATGTTTTTGAATGATAAAATGATTATATATACATGTTGATGATTTATTAATGTTCATATAATTTTATGACATGTTTTAAGATGAAAACCCAATTAAATGACATCCATTAGCCTTGCCAATTTTTTAGATGATTTAAAAAGATATTTTAGAGATGGGTTTCATTTTTTAGATTTTTATAAATTTTTGTGGAATTATTATGAATTTTCTAAGAAAGAAAATGATAATTTGGATTATAAAATTATTTACTAGAAAAATAATTATTATTTGGGTTCGAAAATTTTATATGTTGTAAAGCATATACTAAATGATTTTTTTGGAATTTTTCTAGATTTTCTAATATGATTTAATAGTTATATAAAATTATTTTCGGTATGGGACTTAAATGTTTTATATAATTATAAAGGAGAAGGGGATTTTTATAAATGTGTTTAAAATGCTAAATATAGAAATTCGGTAGCAATTTTGAATATAAAAATCTAGCAACTAATCAAATTTAGACAAATAAGGCAGGTTAGGTACGGAAGAACTATATTAAAGTACAAATAAATAGTCTTTTAACAATTTTAACTTTTTTGGAAACAAAGTTCCGCCTCTAATCCAAACCTTTCGACAAGGTCGAAGGGCATAAAATTTTTTGACTAGGTCAATAACCAATGCCCATGAGATCAGACAACAAGTATGTAGTGAATTGGTTAAAGTCGAAAGGTTAACTTCCGACAAAGTCGAAAGGTTTAGGGACGAAAGGTAAGAGTTTTCGAAAGAGATGAAGCTTTGTTTTGATTTTAAGGAAAGTATGCCTGTTAGCTTTCGATAGTGTTAAATGGTTTGAAAGAAAAGGTTTCGAAAAGGTTGCAAATATAGTTGCCGCTTCCTACTTTCTAATCAATTGCTTTCGAAGGGAATCTTTTGTTTTCTGTAATATGCCGCCTCTCTATTGCTTTCGAAGAGTTGGTTCCAGTACTAACACTTCATTGTTTTCGAATGGTTTCGAAAGGTTTGTTAAAGGTTTCGAAGCAGCTGCATTCAACTCCAATGTTTTTTCGATCATTTTGCTCTACTTAAAGGCATAATACAAATGTTTTAAATCGGAACGTTTTAAAGGTTTCAAAGTAATCAACTTCAAATGGTTTCGAAAGGTTTCCATTTGTTTTAAATTGAACCCAATGCCTTCGAAAGGTTTTAAGTCAATACTTTTGAAAAGCTTTAACAATGGTTTTATAGGGATGGTCCACGAACCTTTCGACAAGATCTAAAGGTGAAACCTTCCGACAAGTTCGAAAGATTCGACCATTCGACAAGGTCGAAAGGTATGGTTTTTGAATGATTTTGGAAGGTTAAGATTTAAAGGACTTTAGGGCGGATGTCATACGTTTTAAAGCTTATAGAAGGAAAGGTTTTTTATTGGCTTTGAAGGAGTTACCTTTAATGATTTTGAAAGGTTTTATTAAAGGTTTCGAAGGGGTTACCTTCAATGCTTTGGAAGAATTTTATTAATGGTTTCGAAGGGGTTACCTTCAATGATTTTGAAAGGTTGTTTAATGGTTTTAAAAAAAGGTTTTAAACATAAGGACTAGCTAGATAGCCTAAGTGTTTTAAGTTATAAAGGACTTTAACTTATTTTAAAAGGATAGATAATCCTTATTGAACATCATCAACATTATTTTGAGTGAAGTATATATAACATGGTAAAAATAGCTTAGAGTAAAGCTAAAGATATATTTTCCTTGTATAGGTATTATTTGACGGACTAAATAATTATGAAAAAAAATTCAAGGAAAATTTAAATGGCAGTTAACCCAAAAAAATTCATGCAGCTAGCTCATTTAAATTAGGACAATTGGTCCATTTTGAGGGCAGTCAGCCTAGAGGATAGCTAGTCCAGATAAGGACCGTTAGCCCAAATATGAACAATTAGTTCATTTGTTAGCATAACGGACCGTGCTACTTCTTAAGGACAATTAGTCCACCCTTTTTACCTGTTTTATGGACAGATAGTCCATCACTTAGCATAAAGGACATTTCTAATTTTATATAATCAGTTTTAGGACAGTTAGCCCAACAGAGGGCAGTTAGCCTAGATAGTCCATTTATGACATGTTTTTAGCATAACAGATCTTTCTATATTATTATTATAATCGTTTGATTGCAGGAAAGGATTTGCAAAATACATATTTTGAAAAGAGAAATTAGTAAGGGGAAACTCATTCCACTAAGTGACGTGGTCTCACTAAATATCAGTAAACAGAGATGTAACAGAAATTATTCATACCAGGTTTTATGTCTGACTCAAAGTTTTTGTTTTCCCTTAAACTCTTGGGTGCTCAAAATTGATTTGAGTAGGCTAAGGTTTTAGATTTCTGATTTTAGCATATTTTGGCAAATGAAGCATTCGAAGACGAGTAGGTGGCTGATGGATAGCTAAATTAGGAGTTCTGTTTGAAAATTGTATCCGCAGTGTCTTAAGACTATGTCTATATTGTTTTGGTCTTCCAATGAGGCGTCTTCATATGTCACTCTTGGCATATTATTGTAAATTATAATTGATCATTTGCCAGGAATACCTTTAGGGATTTTTATAACTTCGATATGCTTTTATTTGAAGTGTAATCACTGAAATTATTGTCATTTATAAATGTGTGATTTTATTCCTTTCAAGTGCTTCTAATATTGTGGATACCATTAGCATTGTCATATGTCGTCAGTAGAAGTTAATGATATGGATGATTGCAACATCCATAGCGCTTAGCTTTTGGACTTTAGATACGGGATGTTACACATACCTAAAAATTTTGCTTTTCTTAACAAAAATACTTCCAAATAATACTGTTATTGATTTCCAAAATTTTGAAAACCATTTTCAAACATCGAGATTTAAGTCCTCGTGTTTTCTACGTAAATCTTTTTATTTTAATGACTCATCTTATAACTCAATCTCTATAAAACTATTCTCTTCTATAAAACCATTTCTACATATTCCAACTTTAATAAACATCTCTTATTAAACCATGTTTTAACACAACATTAACATTGAAAGCCTTATAGTCAAATTATGAAACTTAATTCACAAAGTGTTCATTTCAATGTTGTCCCAATTTCCCATTTTCCCAACCCATATTTTCAAAAGGAAACCTATTTTATATAAACAATCAACCCTAGCCAATGCACAACTACACGAGCATAACTAATAAAACCCTAAATGATAACAAAATGTTATCATCTCTTAACAAACAATACATCAAAAATAACTATACTATTATTGAAAATCATTCTTTTATACATAAAATATAATCCTATGTAAAATTATTTCATTTATCCATTTTAATACAATATTGTTTAAGTTGGCCTTGTTCAAGCGTTTTGGGATCCCTATCAATAACGTTAGCTACTCTATTGACCAGAATCCATATGCCATTCAAAAGATCAATAAACAAAATATAAGACATTTTTATACCACCAATAATTACATGCTCTAATACACACACACACACACACACACACACACACACATACTCAAACTCAATTCAGGGCGTTAACAACTTTATCTCTGTTGAGTTTACCCTACTAAAGCCAAGGTTATCTCTTAACCTTGCACTCTAGTACCATAGTTAACTATCCGCCTTTTCGACCCTTAGTAATTGACACTAATACATCCATGGTATTCACATGCCGAACAACCAGGTGTGAAAAGGAAAATGGTTAGGGGAAAGAAGAAGAAAGAAATAGAAGAACTAAAACAACACATAATCTCACATCACAATGAATAATCTATAATATAATAATGATCTTTACAAAAGAAAGCTTTTATATTCATACAACCTTCAGAGTACTCTAATCTATTATCAGCTTGGACAGTTATAACAACCCGCCCTTACAATTTTGGTAAACACAGCAAACTATGTAGCGGAACATACGAAATAAGTAGATAGTCTTGGCTTCCAGCTCGTTTCCTGAGCTTCAATGCATCCAGAGCTAATCTGGAAAATATGTTTGGTCTGACCCGAGCATTATAAGAAAACAACACTTGGGCTAATCTGTAAAACCGGCGTGAGAAACTCAAATCATAAGAATTTCTTTGTAACTGGTAAAATCCTTTGAAAACAAAGGTATCTCGTAAGACGTTGCCGTACATAAACACAGACGGGTTTTAACCTTACGGTAACTAAAATATTTTTGTTATAAAATCCAGTGATATTATAATAACGTCTAAGGGTTTAAGATAAGTATATCAAGTAGCTGTGATGTGTGTACATGACAGCAATAATAAGTATATAATCAAAAAATGAAGGAGATTATTGGAGAATGGATTTCCATGAAATGGCAAGGTAAGGGATTACCTTCTCAAAGTCTATACACCCCTGGATAAAATGTACAGTGAGACCGAACCTCTGCTAACACAGAACTGTCCTACACCTTACCGGAGCGTACCGAATATGTCATTACCCTGGTTGTTTTCAAATTTTATAGAGAGCTCTCACGCACAATCAAATCCACAATATGATAATCTAGAAAGGTGATGGCACACCCTTATGGGAGCGACCCATAAAGCCCTGCTACATCTACCCTATTTTAGCCATTTTCGAGGTGTGAGGCTCATGAGGTAACAATTTACCTTCCTTTTGCTGTTCTTACATAGAATGCTAACATTGCCCTTTAAGCAAAAATGTAATGCTAACATTCATCCACATACGTTCGTTCTAGTTTAGAACGAAACCGAAGGCACTACCTCTACTACATCCATTTTGAAATCACCTTCAAGATTAATAGCGGTAGCCCTTGCACTTCAAAGAGCTCCATCTTGAATCATCTTTAAGATTTCTTCTATTCGAATGCTTATATTGGTTTAAAGTGGATTCCGAATAACAAATCCAATCCCGATCTATCAGAACCGACAACCGATAATTTCCGACTGACTCATTCCTAGTTCTTTTAGAAGTATACAACAAGTATTCATGTCCTCGTCGGGGAACTCAAATATACAAAACATACTTCTTAAGTCAAAACTGGCCAAGATTTGATAGTCGGTTATTTAACTGTCAAATAATCATCCAACAACTATTATCTTTAGCCACCAATAAGCCTGAAATAAATCTTTTAATTATTTAAATCTCTTTCCAAAATATTTATCAAAATCTTCATATACTTATCTCACTGGCATAAGTATATATTCATAAATAATTGTGAAAGAATTCTTATTTCAAAATCATATTAAAAAATCAAAAAAAATGTTATTTAATTTGAAGATAAAGATAACCTCAAACACTATTCCTTCAGTATTAAATGTAGAATGAATGTCCACACCCCCTAAATTAAGAAGGTCGGTTAAAGGAAATCCATTTTAAATTCTTTTATAAATTTCTTCCATAAATCCTTTTTAATAAATCTCTTTTATTTATGAAATCTCCTTTACTTGAATTCCAAACCTATTTATATAACACTTTATAAATCACCAAGCTTATTTTATAAATCTCTTTTATAAATATCCGAAATCATTTATAAAGCTCTTTATAATTATCTAAAAACATTTGTAAACACTTTTATGATATTTGAAATCATTTTAAAACTCTTTATAAATCTCCAAAATCATTTATAAAACTCTTTTATAAATATCCATTTATAATTCCTGTGAATATCATTTGTAAATCTCCTTTAAATAAATCATTTATAACATAACATTTGTAAATATCTTTATCCAAATAATTGGATAACTTACAAAAACATTTAGTACAATTAGAATTAAAGTCAATTTAAAAAGCATAACTTTTACAAATTTGAAGGAAGGTTTAGTGACCACAATGGTACTAAATCAAATTACTATTTATTTAAATTTTGTCTCCCAAATCGCATAATAGTCGCTAGCACAAGTCATCATATATGTAGATACAATCTATAAAACAAATCAGAAAATAACATGATAATATAAATCAAATGGCAAATACATATCCAAATATAATAATAGCAGGATGGTGATTTGTCTCGCTAAATTGAAGTCCAAACAATCTATTAAGTTTAGCTGTAGTAGAATAGGGAATTATTCTGCTAAAAGGATGTCCAAATAATCAAATCACTTAAAGCTATGGCAAAATGGTGTTTTATTCTTCTAACTGATGTCAAAGTTGAGTAAATCCTTTTCTCATTTCCATGGTTATTTAATGGTATTGGCAATATAATCCCTTGTGTTCAAAACTATTCTTTGTAAATGAAAGCTGTCTTTAAACAAATTGAACCCTGGAAAACAAAGTAATTAAGAATTTAAACTTCTTTTGTAAATAATTAATTACAAGTTAAATCCTTTGTAAAAACATAATCTTAATTAAGTCTTAAATTAACTTAATTATTCATTAAAAAATAATTAACCTTTCATAAATAATTTATTTATAAATTAAACCCTTAGTTATTTATAATTAGAATAATTAAACATTTAACAATTAATTAATAATTAACGTTATATTTAATTAAAAATTAATTAAAAATAAGTCATACACTTAATTCATAACTAATTAAAAATTAATCTTACTTAATCAAAGATTACTTAACATTAATCTTACTTTAAAAAAGTAATTAATCCCCACTTAGTTATAATCAATAAACCTTTTGTAATACTTAATTAATTATAATTACCAAATTTAATTAATTAATAATTTGCAGATATGTTCTTAATTAACTATCTTTAAACTTACTATTAATTTTATAAAACATTTCTAAAGTTTACTTAAGTATAAAAACTCTAATTCATAAAAAGTCGAACTTTTACCAAAACTGCATTCATAGTGACTATCCTTGTGGATACCATAACTTGAAATTATTTTCCTAAGTTACTTTAAAAAATTATCAGCTTTGAAAGCTTAATTACCTTTCCAAAATATAAAGCAAGTGTTCTTAAAAATAAAACAATGCAATGACCCGGAATTTTGGATATTTGAAACTGGAATATTTAATTGACTTTAAATAGTTAAAAGTTAATTTTTAACATGGATTTCAAATATAACTATTTATTGGACAAATTAATTATTGAATTAGATAATTGGAAATTGGTTAAATTATTGAATCTGGAATTTTAAGCTTGTTAAAAATAATTCAAAGGCTTATAAAATTTATATTAATAATAGGGAAGATAATAAAAAAATTAAAATTGAATTTAAAAGTGATTTGTTCAGTTTTAAAAATATATCGTTTAAATTGATATTTAAAAATAGCTTACCGAGGCACAGTCTTGGATTTCGACAAAACTAGTTCCATTGGATCTATCATAGAGTATTATTATATATTTCAAATTTCGTAGTGTTTAGAGTTAACGTTTATTCGAATGGAATATAAATGCACTGAAATTTATATCGAAAATTCAATATAATAACTGGGTCCAAATTGCCATCTTCTCCATACGATTGAATTAGAATTCAAAACCATTTCCATTGCGTTCGAAATAGATGTATAACATTATATACGCCTAGCGGCACGCCTCAATAGGAGGCCAAGATTTTAAGTTGTGAAATCAAGACGATTTAAAATTTAAATAAATATATATATTATATCGATTGACGTAAATTATTCACATCAGCAGTTTTCTTTTTCATCACCTCAAATCACTATAGCAAGTCGACTCAAGCATGTTAACATCTTATCGTGTCTCCCCTTCCTTTTCTTTTTAAAATGCAATAGTTCAAAAACCGAAAGAAAAAATAAATAAATAAAAAGGAAAACCAGAATGGAGGTCGCGCACGCATGAGGGAGTAGATGGCCTGAATGTGATGATGATGTCGTGATCTCGTGGAGGTGGAATCGTCGGTCGGATGTGTGGTCGTGGTCGTGGAGGAAAGCAGGGCCACGAAGCTTTGTGGAGGAGGCCGCCACACGTTTTGTTAGGGGTCGCGTCAATTTTAAATCGATGGGCTTCAGGTCGAAGTCACAAGGGAGGGTTGCGACTGGTCATGGAGGCATTGGAGGGTAGGCCAAGTAGAACGATGGATGTGGTCAAATTGGATAGCGAAGGTGTGGGTCTGGCTCGCTGCTGGAGGCATTCGCCATGCCAGTGTGGTCGGTAGGAATAGATGCATCGGGAAGATTGGCCATGGCTAATGCCTGAGAGCGAGAGATCGTAACTTTCGATTTGCGGGCCAGTTTCGTTTTCTGGTATGGGTTTTAAGAATTTAAATCTAATTAATGTTTAATCTTAAATTAAGTTATCTTCAACTTATAAAAATCTTATCTCATTCGTAGCTGGGAATATACGGGATGGAATTAAAATTGGATTGGACTGCAAATTAGAATAAAAGTAAGATAAACTCACTCAAATTTGGATTATAGCAATTTATTTTAAATGATTAAAATTAATTATTGTTTGATTGGTTGAATCGATAAATTATTAGTTAGATGTGTTATTATATATAGTAATATATATATATATATATATGTATGTATGTATGTATGTATTGGAGTGATTGATATTCCCGCATATGTTATAGAGCTGATGAGAACATATGCACCTCGCATAATAGCAGATGATCCTATATACCGTGATGTCCCCCTCGAAGTGGGATTGGTATTTTTATATTGTGCTAACATCAGTGGATGCAGGGAAATAGGTCGGAGGGATCCAAATGGATTCCTCAAAAATGATGGAATTATTTCCATATTCAGTTATATGGTTTATTTGAATATTTTATGATAGATTATATTGGGAATTGAATTTATTGGATGTTTTGATATTGTTGGATAGATTCTTGAAATTTTAAAATATCAACAATATGAATATTGAAATTTTTTTAAAGGAAAATAAAAGGGAATTTTAAAGTAAAATATTTATAAAATAAATTAAAAGAATGAATTTTGGGAAAACAAATAGTTTGATTTTAAAATCGTATTTAATAAATTTCAAAATATGGAAAAATAGAGATTTTTGGATAAATGTGAATTAAATAGTCTTTAAAAATAAGAACTTAAGCGATATTGTTTAAGTACAAAAGAGTGTATTTTTGAATTTAGGATTTAAATTGTTTGGGAAAAATGAAAGGGGAATTTTGAAATAAAATATGAAATTGTTGTTTCAAATTTAAATAAGATTTTATATCATAAAAAGGAAGTGAACCTGGAATTAGCGTAATTTGGAATAAGTTTGGTTTAACCATGAAATAAATTTTAAAATGGAATTTAGTTTAGGAAATCGATTAAGTGTTGTGAAAATAATGATAAACGGGGAAATGAGACTATGGGATTTATAAATGAAGTTTATGAATAAAGTAAAGTAATTTATCAGTGGATAATTTGAAATTATAAATTCATTGTGGGAATTTATAAGGAGATGGATAATTCGGTTTAAAAATAAATGGCAGATTTATTTTTTAGAAATGTGAAAAAGGAATTTATGAAATTGGGACGTAAATTAAATTGGAAATAAATCGAGAAGGATTTATTAATATTGGACTGGATTTATAGAAGTTGAAAATATATTTTTCTGAGAAGTCATGTAATTTTAAAAAGGAAAGATTTTTAAGTATTAAATAGAAAATTTAAAGTGTGAAAGAATATTTCAAAAATTAATTATTTTGTTGTTTAAAATAGGTTTAAGTGTATTTTAAATTATGAATTAAGATAGTTTATATTAAATATATTATTTTTTAAGAAGTAATCAATATTATTATTTCAAAGGAATAAATTATTTTATAATAATATTATTTTTAATTACTTTTGTTTAAAAAGTAGTTTTTCCTAAAGTGAAACTTATTTTATAATTACAAGCATAATTTTTTTTGAAAATTATTAAATAGAGTTTTCAGGAAGTAGTGGTATACTCACGGGGCGTAATAGGAGGCAGTGCGTGCCTGTAGTTAAGACTTGGATTTCTCTAGGATAAAGACGTAACCATTGAGCTATGATCCATGATATGATCCCACAGTGGTACTTTCCACATTATTTTAAAGGGTTTTCAAATATTTTTGAAAGACAGTTTGTAAATTTACTAAGTTCGGTAAAATAAGTAAAAACTTTGGATAAGGAGATTTAGTTTATGTAAAATTTAAATTAGATAGACTTGGAGTCTTTCAGTGAAAATGAAGTATTTGGTTGAATTGATTGTTTATTTGATAGTTAAAAAACCAACTATCAAATCTGGACCTAAATATAACTTTGGAAATATCTAGAAGAAGCACGGGGTTATAAGTTACAGTTACAGTTACCGTTTGAGGTGCTATACCGTACGTATAAATTCGTTTCATTCTTCTAGGACGTTGATAAGGAAATACGTCGACTAATAGTTAGTAGGTGATATCCGATCATATTTTCGTTTGTTTATTTCCAAAAGAACCGGGGTTGAGTTTACCAGAAAATAGCGAACGTTGTTCGATGAGACCGGTATGGGATTTGTTATCCGAAAACCACTTTAATCCAATGAGTACGTTTTCGAAATGAACACAAGAGCTTCGAGTCAAAGGTGGAGCAGTGAAGTGCAAGGGCTAATCGCTACTAATCCTAAGGGTGATTCCAAAATGGATGTAGTAGGAATAGTGCATTCGGTTCCGTTCGGATTAGGAATGGACTTGTATGGATGAATGCTATCAGTATATTATCATTGGAGGACAATGAGCATTCTAAGTGAATATTTCTAGAAAGGTAATCATAGCCTCTAGCCTCATCAACTGGGAATGACTGAAAAGCAGGGGAGATGCAGTAAGGCTAAGTGGGTAGCACCCAAGTAAGGTATGTCTATCACCTTCTTATATAACCTCAGATATTATTACTACCTATGAAGGATCTCGAAAAGGGCGGGAACACCCGAGGTGATAGCATATGCAGTCTATCTAGGTCAGGGATAGTCCGGTATTGTGTTGGCAGGGATCGATAGGTTCGCTCTCGGTGTAGTTTTTCTATACTATGACAGGTGGTACCCCAGTGCCTAGTCATTCAATTGGAACCCATTCCCCAATAAGCGTCGTACGGTTTTAGTTATGCCTAACTATGCTAAAATGTGAGATGCAAGCATTTCAGCTATTTGAATAAGTATTTTACTTAGACACTATTATAATATTAGATGTTTTTAATATGAAATGTTTTGGTTATCATAAGGTAAAAACCCGTCGTGTTTATGTATGGCGTGGTCTTACAAGATATCTTTCATTTTCAAAGGATTTTGAAAACTTTAATAATTCAAATTGAGTGTGTTTTCTCATGCTGGTTTGTCAGACTGACTCGGGTGTTATTTTATTATAATGCTTGGGTCAGACCGAGTATTACAGATACATGATAGGATGCTATGGAGCTCAGGAGACGAGTTGGATGGCAAAGACGTATTACACATACTTGGTTTTTATATTCCACAATAGGCTGTATATTCAGCATTGGTGAGGATAAGTTATTATAACTGTCCAGTATTGGTTTGTTGATTACTGTACTCTGATGATCTAATGTATAAATAACATTTATAGATCTTTTTGTATAAAGATCAATTGTTATATATTATATATTGTTACGTTGCGATTGTGAGATTCTGTGTTGTTATTTCTATTTTCTTCTTCTACCTCTTTCCCTAATGATCGGGTATTTGCGACGTTCGATTGTTCGGCATGTAATACAGTGGACATATTGATGTCGATTTTTCGAGCATAAAAAATCCTTGACCGCGGCAGTTCAAAAACCGAAAGAAAAAATGTTAACATCTCATCATGTTTCCCTCTTATTTTTCTTTTTAAAATGCAACAGTTCAAAAACAGAAGGAAAAAAAAGAAAAATCGAAATGGAGGCCGCATGTGCATGAGGGAGCGGAAGGCCTGATGTTGATGGTGTTGTTGCGATCTCATGGAGGTCGAATCGTCGACCGGATGTGCAGTCATGGTCGTGGAGGAATGTGGGGCCATGAAGCTTTGAGGAGGGAGGCCGTCGCACGTTTTGTTGGAGGTCGCATCGGTTTCAAATCCATGGGCTTCAGGACAAAGTCACGGGGGAGGGCAGCAACTGGTCATGGAGGCGCTGGAGGGTAGGCCGAGTAGAATGATGGATGTGGTCGGATTGGATAGCGAAGGGGTGGAGTCTGGCTGGCGGAGGCGTTCGCTATAGCAGCGTGGTCGGTCGGAGGATATGCGGCAGGAAGATTGGCCATGGCTAATGCCTGAGAGCGGGAGATCGTAGCTTTCGATTTGGGGAAGACGATTTGCGGGCCAGTTTTGTTTTCTGGTATGGGTTTTATGAATTTAAATCTAATTAATGTTTAAGCTTAAATTAAGTTATCTTCAACTTATAAAAATCTAATCTCGTTCGTAGCTGAGAATATATGGGATGGAATTAAAATTGGATTGGACTGCAAATTAGAATAAAGGTGAGATAAACTCACTCGAATTTGGATTACAGCAATTTATTTTAAATAATTAAAATTAATTATTGTTTGATTGGTTTAATTGATACATTATCAGTTGGATGTGTTATTATATATAGTAAATATATATATATATTGGAGTGATTGATATTCCTGTATATATTATATAGTGGATGAGACCCTATACGCCTCGCATAATAGCATATGACCCTATATACCGCGATATCCCCCTCGAAGTGCGATTGGTATTTTATATTATGCTAACATTAGTGGATGCAAGGAAACAGGTTGGTAGGATCCAACTAGATTCCTCGAGAATGTTGGAATTATTTCCATATGCAGTTATATGATTTATTTGAATATTTTATGATAGATTATATCGGGAATTGAATTTATTGGATGTTTTGGTATTGTTGGATAAATTCTTGGAATTTTGAAATATCAAAAATATGAATATTGAATATATTTTTTAAAGGAAAATAAAAGGGAATTTTAAAGCAATATATTTGTTATGAAGTTGGATAAATTAAAAGAATGAACTTAGGGAAAATAAATAGTTTGATTTTAAAATCCAATTTAATAAATTCCGGAATATGGAAAAATAGAGATCTTTAGATAAATATGAATTAAAGAGTCTTTAAAAATAAGAACTTAAGCGATATTATCTAAGTATAAAAGAATGTATTTTTAAATTTAGGATTTAAATAGTCTAGGAAAAACGAAAGGGGAATTTTTAAATAAAATATGAAATTGGTGTTTCAGATTTAAATAGGATTTTAAATCATGAAAGGAAGTGAACATGGAATTAGTGGATTTTGGAATAAGTTTGGGTTAACTAAGAAATAAATTTTAAAATGGGATGTAGTTTAGAAAATTGATTAAGTGTTGTGAAAACAACGATAAATAGGGAAATGAGACTATGGGATTTACAAACGAAGTTTATAAATAAAGTAAAGTAAATTATCAGTGGATAATTTGAAATTATAAATTCATAGTGGGAATTTATAAGGACATGGGTAATTCGGCTTAAAAATAAATGACAGCTTTATTTTATAGAAACGTGAAAAGGGAATTTATGGAATTGGGACATAAATTAAATTGAAAATAAATCGAGAAGGATTTATTAATATTGGACTGCCTTTATGGAAGTTAAAAAGATATTTTTCTGAGAAGTTAAGTTATTTTAAAAAAGAAAAGATTTTAAAGTATTAACTACAAAATTTAAAGTGTTAAAGAATATTATAGAAATTAATTATTTAGATGTTTAAAATGGATTTAAGTGCATTTTAAATTATGATTTAAGATAGTTTATATTAAATAAATTATTATTTTAAGAAGTAATCGATATTATTATTTCAAAGGAATAAATTTATTTATATTAATATTAATTTTAATAACTTTTGTTTAAAAAGTAGTTTTGCCTAAAGTGAAGTTTTAAAATTACAAGCATTATTTTTTTGAAAATTATTAAATAGAGTTTTCGAGAAGTAATGGCATACTCGTGTGGCGTAATCGGAGGCAGTGAGTGCCTGTAATTAAGACTTAGATTTCTCTAGGATAGAGACGTAACCATTGAGCTGTGATCCATGGTTTGATATCGTAGTGATACTTTCCACATTATTTTAAAAGGTTTCAAAATATTTTTGAAAGACAGTTTGTAAATTTACTAAGTTCTGCAAAATAAGTAAAAACTTTGGAAAAGGAGTTTTGATTTATTTAAAATTTAAATTAGATAAGACTTGGAGTTTTTCAGTGAAAACGAAGTATTTGGTTGAATTGGTTGTTTATTTGATAGTTAAATAACCGACTACCAAATCTAGACCTAAATATAACTTTGGAAATATGTAGTAGAAGCACGGGGTTATCTAGTACAGTTACCGTTCGAGGTGTTATACTGTACGTATAAATTCGTTTCGTTCTTCTAGGACGTTGATAAGGAAATCCGTCCACTAACAGTTAGGAGGTGATCTCCGATCTTGTTTTCGTCCGTTTATTTCCTAAAGAACCGGGGTTGAGTTTACTAGGGAATAGCGAACGTTGTTTCGAAGAGACCGGGATCGGATTTGTTATCCGAAAACCACTTTGATCCAAAGAGTATGTTTTCGAAATGAAGATAAGAGCTTGGAGTCGAAGATGGAGCAGTGAAGTGCAAGGGCTAATCGCTACTAATCCTGAAGGTATTGCAAAATGGATGTAGTAGGAATAGTGCCTACAGTTCTGTTCAGACCGGAAACGGACTTGTATGGATGAATGCTATCAGTACATTATCATTGGAGGACAATGAGCATTCTAAATGAACATTCCTAAATAGGTAATCGTGGCCTCTAGCCTCATCAACCGGGAATGACTAAAAAGACGGGGAGTTGCACCAAGGCTAAATAGGTAGCACCCAAGTAGCGTATGTCTATCACCTTTCTAGATAATCTCGGATATTACCGCTACGTGTGAAGGAGCTCAGAAAGGGTGGGAACACCCGAGGTGATAACATATTCGGTCTATCCAGGTCAGGGATAGTCCGGTCTTAAGTTGGCAGGGATCTATAGGTTCGATCTCGGTACATCGTTTCTAGACATGTACTATGATAGGTGGTACCCGAGTGCCTAGTCATTCAGTTGGAATCCATTCTCCAATTACCATCGTACGGTTTTAATTATGCCCAACTATGCTGAAACGTGAGATGCAAGCATTTCAGCGACTTGAATAAGTATTTGTACTTAAACACTATTATAATATTAGATGTTTTTGATATGAAATTTTTTGGTTATCGCAAGGTAAAAACCCATCGTGTTTATGTGTGGCGTGGCCTTACGAGATGCATTTCATTTTCAAAGGATTTTGAAAATTTTAATAATTCAAATTAATTGTGTTTTCTCATGCTGGTTTTCCAGACTGACTCGGGTGTTATTTTATTATAATGCTCGGGTCAGACCGAGTATTACAGATACAGGATAGGATGCTATGGAGCTCAGGAGACGAGCTAGATGGCGAAGACATATTACACGTACTTGGTTTTTTATTCCGCTGTGGGCTGTATATTCAGCACTGGTGAGGATAAGTTATTATTACTGTCTAGTATTGGTTTGTTGATTACTGTCCTCTGATGATGTAATGTATAAATAACAATTTTAGATCTTTTTCTATAAAGATGAGTTGTTATCTATTATATATTGTTACGCTACGATTGTGAGATTATGTGTTATTGTTTCTATTTTCTTCTTCTACCTCTTTCTTCTTTCCCTAACGATCGGGTATTTTCGGCATTTGATTGTCTGACATGTACTATAGTGGACATACTGATATGGAATTTTCGAGCATCGAAAATCCTCGACCGTGACAACCAAAGTTTGAACTTTGAAAATGATTTGGTTTTTGAAACCAAGACATCCTAGTATTTATACAAGGGATTTCATGTTGCCAAACCATACAAATGTGCTAACTTTTTGGCATTGTTTGCACCAAAAATTGGCACAAACACCCCTTAAGAAATTTTTTGAAGAGAAATTGATGAAGAATAAAATGGATACGGTAGATAAAAACAAGAAATAGCAATTAATTGAAAGAATAACATGCATACAACGATTTATAGTGGTTCGATGTTGTTTGCCTACGTCCACTTTGAATAGATTCCTTTATTAATCACTATATAATCTGAGTATAAAAGGGATTGGATCAAAATCCTTAGTTACAAAAGAGTATAAAGCAACTAGCAGCGTAAATGTCCCGTAAATGAACAACCCAACTCCTATTTATAGATGAAAATGGCCAAATATCTCTCTGAAAACTCGACAGAAAGACCCTCAACAACATATGAGCCCATAAGAAAGGTCACATGGCCTAATTCCCAAAGAAAAGGGATCAGTACCAATCCTTTCTTTGGTCGAACTTTGTGGTGCGATCCCTATGGTGGCTTCCTCATGCCAAAATATGCTTAGCACCCAAATTTCATACTAATTCGATCAGTGGAGCTCGAGTTATTGCTTAATCTTTGCTTCAATATGGTTTGCATGCTGCTTTCTACCAATCCCTTCCAACGAAAGTATACCGATCCCTCCTACTTCATCCCCTTGAGATGCGATCCTTAGGGTAGGCTCCTTCGGATCTCCATGTCTTGATTACAAAATTACATATGCACTGGACTTGTGGATCTTGAGTTATTAATTTTTTTCGATAGGAACTCTCACACCTTAAGATACCCTATTATTAAAGCCAATTTATGCCTATCCCTCCTAGATGTTGAACCATATTTCATATTTCGAATGCTTTGTCTCTCATATCTATCAAGTGCATTCAACATTGACTTTATGTTAGCATCTGTACTTGACTTCTGGGCCCTATAATCATCGCTCTGGAGTCATCAGCCTTGATGGCAGTCGAACCTGACTTGTGCAATCAGTTTAATATAACCGGGTTAAAATGCCGGATAAAATTTGCCCCCCAAATCACGTCTTGTGATATGCTTTGAATCGAAGTAAGTTAGTGTCATCGAAAAGAAATCCATCCAGTTTTCGGAATAGTTGCTATCCATCTATCAAATTATTTTTGCAAGATGCTGTATTTCTCATTAGTCATCATGATGCTTGGTCAGTTCCCAATAGTTTAAATCCAGGGGTATACTTCATCAATTGATATATATAAATCCGGTTCTGTAAGATAATGACCTTTGGTTATCTGGTCCAGCGTTAAAGTTAAAGGCTTCAAGTTCGACTTCAATTTCTATCGATTTCAAAAATTAAACTTTTTGGGTCATGCACATTCATATACACGTTCTTTGTTGTTGGCTCATGGGCATGTTCGTACGTTCACGGGTCATCGCCAATTTTCATTGGATTTTATATGTATATGCTTTTAATAATTCCCATGCTCATAGCCAATCCCTCATTTCATTTTTTTATTGTTTGTAGGGATCAGCATATGCTTAGCCAATCCCTCCTTTCCACTCCTTGTGCTCACAGGGATTGGCATATTACTAACCGATCCCACTCTTTTCTTTACGTTTGTAGGGATCGACACCTTTTATGTCGATCCCTTCTCTCCAAGTTTTGCATGCGAACCCCTCTCTCCCTATATAAGTTAATATTCTTTCTTTACATCCTTCACAAACCCAGCCTTTCTTGCTATTTCCCATTCGTATCCTTTAAACCGAACCCTCATTTTCCTATAATAAAACCGAAGCCTTCCTTCCCTAATTAAACAATGCCTTCATCTATACATTAACCTTTCGATTCCACTTTAGATTGCCATTTCACTTTCGATTCAAACTGTAATCCAACCTATCTCCCTAAATCGATCATCTTAGTTCATTCAGGTAGTTTACTTGGCTTCGATTTTTATTTTATGATGATATGTTAGATTCCATGGTGCTAGCGACGAGGGGGAGGTTAAACAAAATTGAACGATGACCAAGGTTGCCTGTAAGAGGGTCGAAGTGGGATTTGGTAGAGTATGGAAAATTAGAGAAAGAAGGAGAAAAGACTGCATGGCAAAAAGTTCAGTTGCGTAGAAAGAGAAGGTGGCAGTTGAGTTGAGGAGGGATCGGTGGAAACTTGATGGGAGGAAGGCATCGGTAGAGTAAGGAAAGTAAGGATCGGTGTAAATGGGTTGCATGGGGGATCAACTAAGTGGGAGAGGGGATCAGCGTGTTTTGTGAAAGGGTAGGGGTCGACGTTTTTTGTTTGAAGTGAGGGTTCGGTTAATATGGATCGGCATATAGGGATTAGCATTTAGGGATCGGCTTATATGTACTTGACTAAATCTTAGGATTTAAATTGAAGTCGAAACCTACTCCATAATCACTTGTTTGAGATATAACAACCAATCCCATCTTAATGAATTTGAACATAGGATGACGATGAACAGGAATTACGTATTCATTATGTACTCGAAAATGAACGATCAAATATTGGGGACTTAGAACTGGAATTAAAATTAGCGTATGGAATTGAATAACTAATTCCATATATTGAAGCCAGTAGTCGATCCCAAAGCTTACACAACCGATTAATTTCTTCTCCAGTTGAGATGGTCAACGATGACGGTCACTCTGGTCAAAATCCAAAGTCTCATCTTTTCACTTTGATTTCTTATTTTAAGCTGGTTATTTCTATTATACACCATGCTGTACAACACTACACCACACTAGACCACACTTAGCACGGGAGGATAGGCAAACTTTTCTAATCTCGATTATCTACTGTGTATAGTTGACATGGACTTCAAAAATTTAGTGAGTCTAGCTGCAATGTCTTCTGGACCAGCCTTGCAACATAGCAAACCTGAAGTTGAGTCGCGCTCCACAGCCATATCTGGAAGGCTTTCCCTTGGTCATCAAAATGTACAAACAAAGGCTTTTGTCCTATCAGCCACACTTTTTTTCTGATGTTTCTATCCTCCCGGCGGAAGATGTAAGTCCTACGCCCGACGCTGTAGAAGGCGATGTACTCTTAGATAACCCGATAGATTCTCAAGCCTCTAGAATTAGTGAGGCCGCCTTTTGCAGATTATGTTCCAGATATGGAATTCCATTCAAAGACGTTCTAGCCCCTTCGATAAATGACAGGACTCACTTGCCTCTTGAGGGTTACATAGAATGTAACAAATTCATGTGCTGGGCTGGCTGCATGGCACCTATTAATTCTTTTATTCAGGAAATGTTAAGATATCTTGAAATAGCTCCCACTCAACTTCACTTGAACAGCTATGCCTTTCACCATGGAACTTTTTTACCATTCATGAGCATTTTGTTCCGCCTGCCAACTCCTGAGGACAAAAGGTTCGGTAATAAATTTAAATGACGATCAGAAGTCCTTTCTATGTTTTTCTTAAGCCTTCACCATACTATCAAGTCTTGATGGGTGATTGAACAAACTTACCCTTTTCAAACACAAATGGTTCTACGTTCGATGTCCACCAAACTTTGCGAGGAAATGGTTGGAAGGACGTAAGTGTCGTCTTCACTTTATTTTCAAATTCTCTAATTCCAGTCATATTCTGGATCAACTAACATTTCGAATATCTACAGGTGTCCGCCCACATTCAGAGGGCAGTAGTTTTGCAAGAGTGATCTCCACAACTCATGCTACACCTATCGAAGACAGGGACTTCAGACTCCTCGTAACCAACAAGTTTTATCTCTATTTGGGCTACTGAAAGAGGCCCGCAGCATTGGGCTTCCTGGAAGTTGTAATGACCTAGTATTTTGAACCATTCAAATCGACAATCATCCACTCAAATCAGACTTGAATTGCTCAAAACAACAAATTGTTAATTTATATTTGGCAAAACTTAGCATAGACAGTAAATAAATCAATCACGTAATCATAGACACACATTAATAACAATAAGCAGCGGAATAGGTAAATAGTAGTTCATAAAGCTACTATAAAACATCAGAGTTTAAAACAAAATACAACAGAAATCCCAAATATAGAGTAATCTCAAATACAAAAGTAACCGACAAGACTGAACTTAAGCAACTGGAAATAACAAAAGGCTAAACAGATATAAGGCAGATCTTCAAGCAAAACTCTAAGCTCCACCGGTGAGTCTAAAATGTTATGACTCTCAATCTGACTCGAGCAAAAAGAAAAACACAAAACACTCGAGTCAGGATTAACATTCTTATCCAAGTAAATTCAACTCAAGTGAAATGTCAACTGAAATACAAAATAACTTAAAGGATGTTTGGAATTCCCATCCTCTAAGGATCCACTAAAACTATCTACATACATAGTATAATACGCTACATAGATAATGTCTATAATAAAGTAAATTATTAAAATAGCATTAAGGCGTTATCCATAATCCCTTTAACACATTTTATGTATTCTCATAGTCTATACAATATTGTAAGCTTCAACAAACTGGTGGTTTACCCAGAGGGCGCTCTTTAAGTATGGTACAAAACAAACTCATAGAGGGCGTGATAAGGCATGTGACAAGGCATGCGAGGCAATGCCCAAGGTAGAATACTACTATTTTGCGGATACATACTGGTGTAACGCATAACAGCTACTACCATCCACCTCGAGACACACTCCCAAATCAAAGGTGAACCTAATCAAATCAAAAGGTAATAGAATGGTATAAAAGAAATGTGCCCGATCGAAGGTGCGACCTCATTTGGCCCGGCATGGTTCCTATTTTAGCCACAACAAGCTGACTCACGACAGTCAAGTCTGCTTAATACCTCATATAGAATCGTCGCCAAACTATCCTACTTCATTCTAGAATCTTCTCTACGTACACAATTGTTAAAGTGTTTTCAGTATTAGCAGAGAGTATGACAATATCTGATCCCGGTCTCTTTAACAACCAAACACTAATTTCACACCATGGCCATTTTAAAGTTTCAAACAGTTCATACTTCGTAACAAAATATCATATCCGTTTCAAAATCATATCACTTTCGAAATCATATTCACTTCCGAAATCATATCACTTTCGAAATCATTATTCACTTTAAAATTATATTCACTTCAATTATCATAACCACAAAATAGTTAAACCATCATATCAAAATGTCCGCATATAAATCCATTAAATCTAAGTCATAACAGTTACAACTTAAATAGTTTAAATATTGAAAATAGTTTATATATATTGAAATAGTTATAAATTGAAAATAGTTTATATATTTAAAAACAGGTTATAAATTAAGATAGTTTATATATTAAAAAGAGTTTATATATTAAAAATGGTTTATGTATTAAAATGGTTTATATCGAGAATAGTTTCAAATTAGAATTGTTTCTTCCAATACCACAAATCAATTCAAATCAACTTTAGCTCCAAAAATTCAGTTCAAATCAATCTCAATTCAACAATTGCAATTAAAAAGGTTCAATTTAAAATATCATTAAAACCATCTTTAATTTATATTGATTTTAAATCCATTTTGAACTACAAATTTAAACGACTTCGAATTCAATAGGTTTCAAAGTTTAAATACTCAAATAACTCAATTTAATAAATTTCATTTATGTTTTTGAAATTCAACTTCAATTGATTTTTTTTCTTTTTTATTTGAAAATATTCACTTAATCGTTTTTATTAACATTTAAATAAAATCTCAAATTAAACATTTAAATCAAAACTAAATATTCAATTTCAATTTACTTAAATTTGAAATTATTCATTTAATCGCCTTTAATCAAACTCGAGTTATCAAGTTATAAATTTCATATCTTTAAAATCTCAATATCAATAAGTTCAAATCAAACCTTATTTAAATTTTATTCTCAAAATTTTTAATTATAAATCAATTCTTATTTAATTTATCTTTCCAACTTCCATTTACTTAAAGTTGGTATAAAAATCTATTTTAAAATATTAATTAAATTTTAAAAAATGCTTAACATATTATATATATTATTAGTTAAATTAAATTCTTAATATATTTTATTATATTAGTTATTATTAAATTAAATCTTATTAGATTAAATCTATTTTAAATCTTATTTTATATATTTTAAAAATAAAAAAGGTATAAGAAATTTTTATAATTACAATTTAAAACTTAACTTATAATTTTAAAATTTCTAAAACATATAATTTAAAATCTGATTTTGTTTACACATATTAAAATAAATATTTATCAAAACCCATATATCTTCTTTCAAAAATTTCGAAAATCATTTTTCAAAATAGACCAACGGTGTTCGAATATAGTTTTCTAACCTATGGTCAAGTGATACAGATATTTATCATTTCAATCTGTAATTATTAAATAATTACGGGCATGTATCATTTTAACCCACAATCCCAAATTCAAATTAAATAAAATCGCTTGGGCTTATCATTTCGACCCATAACGATTTTTCGCAAATCTATAAAGTCATTCGGGTACGTATCATTTCAACCCATAGGGAATTTCTAAACTAACAGGAAACTTGCAGAGTGAGAACAATAAAATAATATTATAAAATGACATACATATCAATAGCAGGCATATATCATCATCAACAATTTAAATACAATAAGTTATGGTGTCATACCTTATAGGTAAACAATTGCAGATAATGGCATATCATATTCATCAATTAAATAATTAACAATTTAAATTTAATAACATATTTCATTCGTCATTTCATGTAAATTAAATTTACTAAATATAAGAATGTTAATCATGAGTGATTGCTCACCTTTCGAGGCTAGAGAACACGAAATGAGAAGCATCTGACACAGATACTCACACGGACATGTGCACGATGCGTCAAAGAGCTGTGACAAGCATAAAACAAATTCAGCATGAGAATTCGATGAAAAAATATATATACATATGCGATATATATAACTTTGCATGTATATACTTCACATAAATAGGTAGAGAAACGTTCTAGGTAAGCAAATAAAATAAAGTGGAAAAGAAACAAAGCAGGTTGGAGGCATTAGTTCTTCTTGGAGTCGAGATAGCTGTCGCTTAGGGTCTGACTTTGGGTCAGAGAGGTGAAAACTCAGGTCTGGCTACGGGTAAGAAGGGAAAGGTTAGCGACTGGGTTCGCTTCCAATCAGAAGGGGTGTTTCTTCGGTTCAGGCTTAGGGAAAACTGGGGGTACGGCCTTGGGTTCAGGGAAAAGGATGTTGGCTTTGGGTGTGACTTCGGGTCAAGTTGGGGAAAACTCGGGTACAGCTTCGGGTTTGGTGGGTGCTTGGGTGGTGGCGATGGCTTCATGGCAGAGCGTGGTTTGAGTTGGCGGAGCATAGGGAGTCAGGGCGGATCTAGAGTAGGTAGCGGGGAGTTGGAGCGAAGGGGAGTGGATCAGGGTGTCTCGAGCGGTGCTTGGAGTCAGGAAGGCTGCAGCTTGGGTTCTTGCTTTAGGTCTATGGTGCGGTGTTGTTTTGGTATAGGGATGCGAGGCTGTTGGAGGCGGCTTGGGGTCAGAAGGGCTTCGACTTAGGGTGTAGCTTCGAGAAAACAGGGAAAGCAAGAAAATAAGGGGTAGGAGCCAGAGAAGAAGAATGTAATTCTTACTCTTTTTTTAGAATGAACAGGCAAAAATGAAAGAGGAGGAGACAACAACTTTTGTATATCAAATCAAAGGAATAGAAAAGGTCAACCAGTGGATTCAAAATATATTAAAGCAAAATGGCTTTTGGGTTTATATGGCTGAAATTTGAAAAGGCAAAGGAAACAAAATGGCTCAACTACAACACCGATACAGTAAACTGTTTGTCTTTTTCGCCGCGTACAGGACACCGAAATGAACAAACGAATATAGTGGGGAGATCAACACGACGAGATGAACAAAATGGTATACACTTATCAGTGATACGACCATCCTATCACAAATCGATATTTCGCTGTCAAACTGCTGCAAATTCGCCGAAAATAAGATAAACAGGGCTAGAGAAGTCCAAATTTATCAAATCGAATTATGATGTCTCACTTAGAAAATATTTTACATTTTTATTATATACAGATATTCAAGTTTGAAAATATTTAATTTTCATCAAATTAACCGATTTTAAATTTAAATAAATTTACACAACAAATAAACTTATATATTTTCTGATGAAAACCCGATGTTTGCTACGTTTAAATAGACGTATTTCAAATATCAAATTTTATTATTTTATTCAAAAAAATTCAGTTAATTACCTTATAAAAACCATTAAGATTAACAAGTCGTTACACTCTTCCCCACTTAAAACTTTTTGTCCCCGAAAAGAAACGAGATAGAAGAACAGATGCAATACAAAGGAAAGATTGATTCATAATACTAGTGACAGCAGTTATTTAAAAATCATATAGATTTCATTATTTTTTAAATTGATTTATATTCAACAAATTTGGTTTCAATCCATTCTATTCATTCAATAAATATCCATTGAATTCACATGAGGTTGATTTCAATTCAATAACCGATTTTCTTTTAATTTATTAACAGTTATTACAAAGTTTCTTTCAAAACAATTTTTTTATTTAACTCATTTATTTAATCCATTTACCTTCAGTTAAGATGATTCCACTTAAAATTCAATTTCAACTATATTTAATTCATATTTATTTACTCAAATAGCATTTCTCTTTTATTATTCAATTTGTTTCACTTACATTTTATATTGTATATTATTCAATTACATTCAAACATTTTCCTAGGCGGGTTTTTCAATGTTTCAAAATATAGTTGAACACTATACAAATTTACCTTTTATTTACAAAATTTATATTAAGCGGAATTTAGTTTAAACATTTTAGTACTTAAATTTTCTCTTGTATAACCTTCAATTACATATTCATACAATATTTTAACAATTCAGGTAAGTTATATACATTTTAGAATGCCATTGAGTGTTATATAAATAAATTTTATCCCGGTTCCACCGCTTTAAGCTATTTAAATTCCAATTCTCGTATTAGAAACTCCAATTATTCAAAATTTTGCTTCATTTCAATAATTGAAAACCATAACTCAACACAGAATTTAAGAGTTAAATTTCCAGTTTCACTTTGAACAATTTTGAAATAAGTACACACACACACATATATAGTATATCAAATCACATACAAGAAATTCAAATCAAATCCATTTTCCAAAACAAAAGCGTAGCGAAGCTACTAAGTGGTCTCTCCACTATGAGATTAGAAAATGAGTGTCGATGATGCTGCAGTCGTCATTCAAATTATTTTCCAAAGACAATAGAGGAGAGTACTGACTTACTTCTTTTAAAATTCTTTGAAAATAATTTCCACTCGAAGATACTTTGAAACAATATATTTCAAAACTTCAAAACTCAAATTTTAAAAAATCCCGTAAATTTAATTCTCAAATTCTTTAATTTAAATTCAATTCATTTGCAAATCATATTTATAAACCATGCTTATAAAATTTTATCTCCTTATAACATATGATAATAGTTAATGATTTATGAATGTTAACAAATAATAAATGATAATCGAGTATTATCATTTCTATCAACCAATCCTTTTAACTATATACTCAAAAAAATTATACTTTTATATATGTAATATATAACCGTACGTAAAATTATTTAATTTACCAATTTTGAAAAAAATACCATGTCAGTTTGCTTTATTCAAGTGTTTTGTAATTCCTATCGATAGCGTTGGTCAGATGAATCGAATCGATCAAAACCCAAAATTCAAACTTAACAACTCAAACAACATGATATAAGCATTTTAATATCAATTACAAATGATAGCATGATTCAATTCCAATATAAAAAACTCAAAATTCGCTCATAGGATGATTCAAGGATGGATTCAAAACAATGATAAATATTCAATTTTAAAGGAACCCTAATCAAAGCAAATCCAATTAAGAAGATAGGTACGAAAGAAGATATGATAATTAAATTACAAAAGAGGAAAGTTGGATAGACTTATATAAATCACGGTGACCTTAACCGGGTCAAACGAGACTTAGAAAAGAAGAGAATGTCATCAATGAAAGTGGGGACAAACTGGTTGAGATCATCATGGAAAATGCGATTCTTGAGATTGATGAAGAAGGCAGGAGCATTGGTTAATCCATAGGGGATGACTAATCATTCATGGAAACCATTCGTCCATGAGGTAGACAATAGGTCGACCTCCAGAAATGAGATCGATGTGGAATTCAATTTCTAGCTTAAGAGGGAGGAGTAACTTCACCATAACATCAGGATAATTCTTGACTATAGGAGTGGATTCAAGATCACTAGGCTAAGAATCAGGCAAAGAGATAAAACTGCCTACAAAATCCTGAGGCAATCGATATTCGATCACAGGAGAATCACTCTAGTCATTTACTAGAGAACGGTTTTGGATTTGTAGGATATAACAATATCTAAACCGAGGACGTAGAAATCTTCGATGAATCAATGCCTGTTGTAAAGGAGTTTCACCCCTTCACAAATCATGTTAAGGTTAGCGGGACCGCCGATGGGATCAGTCACATAAGTTTGAAGTTCCCAATTAAGTTTGCACGATAAGCTCAAACTGTTATAGAGATCAACAGAAATAGAGCCATGTGATGCTTCATTATCAAGAAGAACACGAATAGGAAGGGACAAGAATGGATTTCAGAACAAAGGGAAAGTTCCTAAATTCAAACGAAATCCTAATACATGAGGATCCTAATGAAGAATTTCAAGCTCAAACGAATATGATTCAATAATCATTTCCACTCAATCTAGGGTATTACTACCCTATCTCTAATGAGTTTTTACTCCATATGCTATGTTTTTCCTAAATCAGAGCTCTGATACCAACTGTAATGACCTAGTATTTCGAACCATTCAAATTGACAATCTTCCACTCATGTCGGACTTGAATTGCTCAAAGCAACAGATTGTTAATTTATATTTGGCAAAACTTAGCATATACGGTAAATAAATCAATCACAGAATCACATACACCGAGTAATAACAATAAGTAGTAGGATCGATAACTAGTAGTTCATCAAGCTATTATAAAACATCAGAGTTTAAAACAAAATGCAATAGAAATCTCAAATATAGACTAGTCTCAAATACAAAAGTAACTGACAAGACTAAACTTAAGCAACTGAATATAACAAAAGGCTGAACAGATATAAGACAGGCCTTCAAACAATACTCTAAGCGTCAAAGGTGAGTCTCAAACGCTGTAACACTCAACTGACCCGAGCATAAAGCAAGATACAAAACACTCGAGTCAGATTAACATTCTTATTCAAGCACATTCGACTCAAGTGAAATGTCAACTGAAATACAAAATAACTTAAAGGATGTTTGCGATTGCCATCCTCTAAGGATCCTTTAAACCATCTATATACATAGTACAATACGCCACATTGATAATGTCTATAGTAAAGTAAACTATTAAAATAGCGTTAAGGCGTTACACATATCCCCTTTAACACATTTTGTATATTCCTGTAGTCTATACAATACCGTGAGCTCCACCAAACTGGTGGTTTGCCCAAAGGGCACTCCATAGGAATGGTACTATACAAACTCGTAGAGGGAGCGATAAGGCACGTGACAAGGCATGCGAGGCAATGCCAAGGGTAGCACACTACCGTTTTGCAGATCCGAATGGGTGGTAACGCATAACAGCTACTACCACCCATCTCGAGACACACTCCCAAATCAAAGGTGCACCTAATAAAATCACAAAATAAAGGAATGGTATCAAAGAAATGTACCTGATCGAAGGTGCGACCTCACTTGGCCCGGTATGGCTCCTGTTTTAACCACATCAATCTGACTCGTAGGAGTCAGATGTAACCGACCTAGTATTTTAACCATTCACATCTGCACATGTCGGACTTGAATTGTTCAAGATACTAGATTGTTAATTTAAATTTGGCAAAAACTCATCATGAAGCTACTATATAAACATTAGAGTTAGAAATAAAATACAAGAGAATATCTCAAATATGATGAAGTCCAGAATACAAACAGATGACATCTCTGAAAAAATCAATTGGAAAAGCCGAAAGTTGAATCGATAGTTGGATCTCCAAGCGAAGCTCCTTAACTCTAAAGATGGGTCTCAAATGCTATATCACTCAGTCTGATCCGAGCGTAAAGCAAAACACAAAGCACTCGAGTCAGGATTAACATTCTTATATCAATAAATCCAACTCAGGTGAAATATCAACTGAAATACAATTAACTTCGAGGATGTTTCGGATACCCATCCTCTAAGGATCCGTGGAACCAACCATCATTATAACACCGTGTTCATTTCAAAATAATTTATACTTCAAAACTAAAATATCATTTCCATTTCAAATATATCTATTTCCAGATTGTAGCACTATCAAATTTGCAACACTTTCGAAACCCAAATTTTCTTTTATAAAGTAAAATATTTATAATTTCCTCAAAATTCACAAATTGACTTGAATTCCAAATTCAAATTTAATTCAATCTCAATTCATCAATTTCAATTCAATCCAGTTTCTAAAAAAACAATTCCAAATTATATCAATTTCAAACACAGATTTGAACCACAAAAATAAAACATTTAAATTCCAATATATTTCAAAGCTTTAAATATTCAACATTTTCAAAACTAAATTTACAGTTTCACATAGATTCTTATTTAAGCTTATTATTATTTAGTCTTGAAATATTCACTTAATAAATTCAATATTATTTAAATAACCTTAAATTACATTTTACTAAATATTTCTTTCAATTTATTTAAACGTGAAATATTCATTAAATTACTTAAATCAAATCAAGTTATAAAATCGTATCTTAAAACCCTCAAATTCAATAAGTTCCAAATCGATTTCATTAAACAAAATTCTTAATTAAATACAATAAATTCAAGTTAATCTTCCTAACCTTAACTTATAGAAATCATTTAAAAATTTATTTTAAAATAAAATTTAAATAAGCACTTAAACATATAAATCAAACTTCACTAAATTTAAAGCTCAATATTAAATCTATTTTATATTAAAACTTATTCATATACATAATATTTTCAAATTTAAATAAACCCATATATATTTCCTTTCAAAACCATAGAAATCATTTTCAAAATATTTGTATATAGACCAACGGTGTTTGTATATAATTTTCTATCCTATGGTCAAGCGATACATATATTTATCATTTCAATCCGTAATCCCAAATCCAGTTCGAATAAAAATCGCTTGGGTTTATCATTTCAACCCATAATGATTTTCTCCTATTCTACAGATCGTTCGTGTACGTATCATTTCAATCCATAGTGAATTCTATACTAATAGGGAACTTGTAGAGTGATAACAGATATGATAATAATATAACAGGCATATATCATCAATATAAATAAGAGAGAATATAAACAGCATGATATGGTGTCATATCCCACAGGTGAACAATTACTGATAATAGCATCTCATATATAACAATTAAATAATTAACAGTTCAATTTAGAAGTGTATTTCAATTGTCATTTCAAATGAGATCAAATTTAATAAATATAAGGACTTTAATCGTGAGTGATTGCTCACCTTTCGAGGCTAGAGAGAGATTGGACCAATGATATGAATTAAGAAACCAAGTACGAATTTCAAATCAAAGCTAGATTGGCACGAATTCGACGGAAAAGCTGATAGATAAGGGATTGACGAAATCAAATTAGAACCGATCGATGATGACGAGTGGTATAAGTGAACTTATATACATATATAATCATATATAACTATATATATATGTAAAAAGAATCATAATCTAAATTCAGACATGTACTAAAATAAGATATACATATTTATTTTCAACTTAATAACTTAACTTTGATATCAAAAATAATATATATATATATATATATGTTACAAACCATTCACACATGTACATTTTTAAATCAAAACATGTATATATATATATGTATATACACACACACATTGCATGTAATAGAAGATATAAAACATATAATGTCAGCTCATCCATACAATATATAGACTAATATGTGCAAACCAAAGAATATATACTGTTGTCAAAAATAAAAGCACCGAGAAAAATTTGAAATGTGTTTATAATATTTCTTTTATAAAAATCATACAAATTATAAAATTTAACTATTATAACTTCTTAGTTTATAAACAATGTAACGATCTAGATTTTTAATCAAATGTAAATTGGTAATTTAATTAATTTTTGAATTTAATTGTGAATTTATTGGTAAATTTATCTGAAAATTTCCAGAATGAAAATATATGTGTATATAAATTGATTAGAAATTTAAGGATAAGTGTTTTTTTAAATAAATTGGATTTAAACTATATATTTTGGAATTAATAAATATTTGTTTTCTAATTATAAGAATTAGTAAAAAGTTTAAAATACTTTTCCTTTATACTTGAAATAAATTAATTTTGTACATATTTAAATTATATTGGATTTGAAACGTTACATTTTAAAATTAGTTATGTATATATATGTAAAATAAAATGAATTTATATAAATTGAAAATATAAATACGGAATATAATACATATGTAAATAACATGTTTATTAAAAAAACATGATATATAAATAAATTAACATAAGGGTTAAAATGTAAAACAAATAAAAGTTTATCAAAGGGTTTAAACACAATTTAACCAAAAAGAGACATTTGTACAATAATTATGCAAGATAATACAAGTGTAGGCTTAATGAACATGGAAAAAATAAGTGGCATGCAAAATCATTTCTTTTGAAATTAAATTACATAAACATATATGTAGGAAACAAATAGAAACCAGGTTTTTTTCTTAAGCTTGGAAACTTAAAAAATCAAAACCAGGTTGAGCTATACCCCTTTCAAATTCTTCATCTTATAAACAAAATTTAAAATCAAAAACCTGATCATTCAAAGCATTTCAATAACAAACCAGAAGCAATATAAAGATTAGACAATTTCAATAAAATCAAGCTTCTGATTTGAAAAGAAAATCTTCAACCTGAGTTTAAAAGCTTCAGGCAATTTAAAACAAATGTAAAGATCAAATTCAACAACTCAACAAATCAACTTCCAGCTTTACTTTCAACCGAGCTGAAGGTCATTTAAAAAAAACCTGAAGCATGCAAAATTCAATTTGGTTTAAATAGCAAGCATGCAAGTTCCAGGAAAAACTCTCTACTTTCAAACCATTCAAGGTGAGCAAACCCTTTAACCTATATATATGTATATGTTGGTTTGCATTTGATGATCTGAAAAGTTGTGATATAAAATACGCTTGCATATGAATTCCTGTATGTATGTATATGATGTGCATATATATATATATATATATATATATATATATATATATATATATATATATATATCTGTGTGCTTTACTCTGGTCTACAGGGATTTAAAACAAACAATAAATGCAACACCCTTCTTCCAAATCCCTTATTATTGTCAATGTTTAAACAAGAAAAACATTTAGTCTAACTAGATTTAAGTTTCAAAAATATATTTTTTTAAATTTGGAAACTGTTTAAACTGGAAAGAGATTTAACAGTGGAAGCTCTAAATATTGTCAAATTCAAATATCATGATTTCCAATTTCACTTACACCACCTAATTTGATTATCAAAACTAGGATTTTTAAAACTAAAATCAAAATTTTAAAGCTAGTATTTTGCGAAAAATTTAAGGTTGAACGGAAATGAAACTTTGGCCAAATACTGGCGATCACGGTGGTCAGGGGTCTCGAAATTGATGTGGTAGGTGGCTGATGGGTTGTTGGTTGTCAGAAAAATCATGGGTAAATTTATTATTCAACGTGGTGGCCGTGCGAGGTTGAAGTAGGGTTCAGGACCCGTTTGACTCGTTGAAGTTTGGGGTGGAGATTCGTGGTCATAAATGGACTAGTGGCGATCAGACCAGGGGGTTTTGATGCCGCGTGTGGTGGCGCAGCTATGGGTGGAGTGGCATGATCTCTGGTGAACTAGGTTGTCACCGGCGTGGTGGTTTTATTCATAGGGTTAGTTTCAGCTTTGAGTTATAATACTCGATTTCGACTCGTTGCCACATTGGATCATCTGGGTGGTCGGGGAGGTTCAATGGGTTAATGATGATGTGCCAGAGGTCTTGGAAGTGGTCGACGATGATTCGATCAGGTGTACACGTGCACTGTGTATCGCTAAATGTCTGGTAGGGTTGACTGATTTGGATGAAGAAGATGGCTCGTGTTCGAGCACGAGAGAACGGTGGGTCGACTCCAAGAGGGTCGGGGGTTAGCTCGAGGATTTGAATGTGTTGGCCCGGGTTTTCAAACATAGCAGTTTATGTTTGGATTTTAATTTTGAGAAAATGGGTACCAGGTTTCAAAGTTTTCAAGTTTTAAAATGATTTAGGTCAAAAGAAATTTCATCAAGTTTTCCAAAGTAGATTTGATTAAACAGGGTTCAAGTTTTAAAGTCAAATGTTTAAAATGGTTTTCGTTTATAAAATTTTGTATTAGACTAATTATCTTGTTTAATCTCTAATTGTTTTCAAATTAAAATAATTTCAAGTATTTTATTTAAATGACGATTAAGTGATTAAGGATAATCACTTATTGTAATTGTAACTATTAAATGGTAATTAATTAAGGGTTAATTAATTATGTAATTAACTTAAGATTCAATTAATTATTGTAATTAATTTAGGATAATTAATTAAAAGATAATTAAGTAATTAAAGGTTAGTTAATTAATAAAAGTAATTAAGGGATGATTATTAATTAAGGATTAATTAATTAATTTTTGCAATTAATTAAGGATAATTAATCAAAGATGATTAATTATTAATTAAAGGGTAATTAATAAATGATTAAAGGTTAATTAATTAAAATGGGTTGTAATTAATGAACGACTAATTAACCAGGATTAGTAAATTATTCATAAGTAATTAATATGATTTAGATTTATCAGACAATTAACTGATCTTACTTATGAATGTTTGAATTGAACTGGATGCTTTGAATTGTGCGATATGAGTTATTCTGATTGAGCTGTGAACTGTGATGTAATTCAGTTATCTGTGATGAATGCATTTTATTTATCTGTGATAAATTTATATTGTTTATCTGTGATCTGTGAATGAAGATAAGCGTTATAGATTATACCGCTTATCGATATTTTTGTGCTTAAATCTATGATGATTAATAATGTTGCACTATTGTGTAAAAACCCTAGACCACACTATGCACACACAAATATGGATTGCATAAGGAAATGGGTTAAGTCACAGTTTTTGAAATGGTTTTTAAAGTTTAATTTTGACTTCAAATGGTTTTAGAAATGGATTTGGGTTAAATGTGAAAAGCTTTTGAAAAGAAGTTTTGAAGATAAAAGTTATTTGAATAACTTAATTAAATTTTAAAATTTTAAATATTTTGATTTGAATTTAAATTAAAGATTTGGAACTGAATCACATGTTTTGAAATAATGGTTTATACAAGTTATAAGTGTGTTAATGTGGGTTTTTAAACCATTTTAAAAGTATTGTTTTGGGAATTTGTATTTACCCAAATTTTGTACTTAAAGAGCTTTAACTTGTGCAAATATAATTGGATTTTTCCAAAATGAAAATTATTTTTTTTCAAATAATTATAGCTTTCATATAAAGAAAGGATTTCCAATTTGTGTTGAAAAGATTTCAAATTTGAAATGGAATTGTTTTGAAAGCTATTTTAAAATTTTGGTAAATCTTGTTATTGAACTGAAATGGATCTTTTACTTAAAAAGATTTGAATCGTAAATAGTTTCGGAAACTATGACTGAATCTTTGTGAAAGATTGTTAAGCTTGTTTTGGAATCGAAGAGGATTCTAAATGGTGTATCTTTTATATAAAAGATTTGGAATGGAATTGTTTTGTAGAAATGGTTTTGAAAGCTATGAATTGAATCTTTGATTTAAAGATTGGATGAGTTAATCCAATTTCAAAGGAAAATTGTTTTGAAAAGGGCTACGAATGAATCTTTGTTAAAGATGGTGAAGTTTGTTTTCAAATTGAAAAGGGAACTAAAAAGTGTATCTTTTGTATAAAAGATCTGAATTGGAAAGATATTAATGAATCTTTGTGAAAGACTGATAAACTTTGTGAACTTTGTGAAGTGAATCTTTTGTTCAAAAAGATTTGTAAATGGTAATTTGTTTAAACCATTTGAAGAAAAGTTTTGGGTAATAAGACGTGACTTAATTGAGGTCCCATTATCCATATGGTTTTTAAATATTGCGCTCACTATTCGGTTTAGCCGGGGGAGGACTTTGTGTCTATAACCTATTCCGAATAGTCGTACGACGTTATGGATAGCATTTGAAGACCGGTGGTGTAGATCGGGTATTTTCGAAAGCGAAAGGATAACTCGTCGAATGTCTCTACATCGGCTGATCCCCGGTATAGAGATTTGATCACCCTTTTTGATGGGAAGTCCGGATGTGATTAGGAATTATCCGGATGTGCAAGGGCTTCTTTGTGAAGTGCCTTCGGTTCTGTTCGAACCCGAAACAGACTTGTATGGATGTGTGTCTGACATTACACTTTGAGATGTAAAGCTGGTTTCTATCAAATACATTTCTGTTTGGTGGCAGAGATTTATTCTCTTAGCTTAACACCCTTCTTTGAGACGTACGAGCTCAGAGGTTATGTAGTCGATGGTTACTAGTGATACATTCCCAATTTGGTAATATGGCATACGAAGCGCTGCTAATCATTTGTTGATCAAAGCATGGCTTTTGTAAAAAAACGTAGCTTTGTGGACGTGACTTCGTCGAGCCTCACACCCTAGAGATGGTCGAAACAGGAATGTTGCTGCAAGGTTTTTAGGTGTTACGCCCCTAGGGTATATCCATTTCCTTCTGGATAAAAGGTGGTATCATGGTATGGAGCCTAGAAATTTAACCTATGTGGTTGCTGCAAATCTATTGATTTGTGGTTGTTTGTGTTGAGAGCTCTCGGATAAAGTTCGGTAACGACCGGGGATGGCATACTTGTTTGTTAGTTACCTATGTTATAGCTTGGTTAAAGCGTGAGGTAAGGTCGGCCTTGTTAGTAGAGATCCAATTATGTTCTCGGGGCGTCTTTCCAGAGGCGTTCCCATTTCGGTAAGGAAGTTCCTTAGCCTGACCATTTGTTGGAAATCCAATCATCCAATACGCGCCTTGTAGGGTTTAGTTGTATAACCTGCCATTTAACATGGTAGCTATAGTAGGCATATAACGAAATGTGGTATGTTGGCTAAGATTAATATTATATTTTCGAAAGGATTTCTGCATTATGCACTAATAATAATATCAAATGGTTTTTGTGTATGAAGCATTTTTGACTGTCACAAGGAGAAATCTCCTCCAAGTGTGCGCTTGCATTGTGTGTGTGGCAGGAGGCCTTATGGCAGTTTCATTTTCCAAAAAGCATTACGAATTTCAACTTTAATCTTTTGTTGTTTTTTTTAAAGATAAAACTGCTTTTGTTTCATCATACCAGTCCCATAACTGACCCGGAGTTTATTGTTCCCTTCCTAAACTCTAGGTACCCACAATTTTCCACACGGGCAGTCTAGAATTGGGTTTTTTAGATTATCGGATAGTAGGAGTAGATTCAGTAACCTTCAGTCTTTGGAAATCTTCTTCAGTCTTTGGATGAATAACCTTACTTAGTACAACTTGATTGGAAGTTCGAGCTATTACTGGATTGGTGCTTTGGTGATGGATATTGCTGATATTGGAGTTCCTTCTTTGGAGTTCAATTTTATGTTATTATTCCGCTGCTGTGTCTTGTATCTCTAATAGTATTTGGTATCATTTGTATAAAATCTGTTGTATCAAATGTTGTATATCAATGATATATATTATTCATTTCTTCCGCTGTGTTATTACACTTAATGTGTTATAAGCTCCGGCGAATCGGATTGAATGTTTGAATCTGCGGCATTCAAGTACGAGTGAAGTACGGGTGTCGATTTTCGAACGCGAAAATCTGGGTCATCACATTTGGTATCAGATCTAATGGTTGAACTTTAGCTTAGGAGTATAACACATTAAGTGACTCATTAGAGACAGAGTGTAGTATACCCTAGAATGAGTATCCCTAAGATATCCGTCCGTATGCCTTAGTAAATTCTCTTACTATCCATTGATAGTGAGTATGAGCGCAAGAAGAGGACGGGATAGGGGACAGGGGAGTACTACTATAAATGGTCAATACCCTATAACAACAAGGAAATAATCTTTCCTCTATAAATATCTTTTGTTCATCATTCGATTTCAATTATTTGATGTCTTCGTGGCAGCTCGAAGGAGATTATTATTTTGGTTAAATTAAGAGATAAGTTGGTATGGGATATAAACTCCAGATAGGTCAGAATTGTTTATTTGGATGAATTGTTTGTTTGGTTGCTATGGTTGATTGGAATACTTTAGTTTTCAAACTAAATTTTTTGGGAATTATATCCATATATTTGTCTATTCTTTGGGGTCCAGATATGTTCTACGAACGGTTAGTTATCCCTTCGAACTAACCAATGCCCCTGCATACTTCGTAAATCTGGATGACCCAAGTTTCTTGTGAAATGTTAAATAGATTCGTTCTTGTATCTATTGTTGATATTCTGAATTGGTAAGCCAAATGCAGAATAGATTTCAGTTTGATCTGGAAAACTATTTCTCTATCTTTCTATATTCTTTGTCGTCTCCCTACTTTCAAATTCCAGGGACGAAATTTTCTTAAAGGAGGAATCTGTGACGATCCTGATTTTTAATCAAATGTAAATTGGTAATTAAATTAATTTTTTAATTTAATTGTGAATTTATTGGTAAATTTATTTTAAAATTTCCAAAATGAAAATACATGTGTATATAAATTGATTATAAATGGAATTTAGATAAGAAATTTAAGGATAAGTGTTTTTTAAATAAATTTGATTTAAACTATATATTTTGGAATTAATAAAGTTTTTTTTCTAATTGTAAGAATTAATAATAATTTTAAAATACTTTTCCTTTATACTTGAAATAAATTAATTTTGTACATATTTAAATTATATTGGATTTGAAACATTACATTTTAAAATTTGTTACGTATATATATGTAATAGGAAATGGATTTATTTAAATTGAAAATATAAATATGGAACATAATACATATGTAAATAACATGTTTATAAAAAAACATGATATATAAATAAATTAACATAAGGGTTTAAAATGTAAAAACAAATAAAAGTTTAACAAAGGGTTAAAACACAATTTAACCCAAAAAGAGACATTTGTACAATAATTATGCAAGATAATACAAGTGTAGGCTTAAAGAACATGGAAGAAATAAGTGGCATGCAAAATAATTTCTTCTGAAATTACATTACATAAACATATATGTAGGAAACAAATAGAAACTAGGTTTTTTTTCTCAAGCCTGGAAACTTAAAAAATCAAAACTAGGCTGAGCTATACCCCTCTCAAATTCTTCATCTTCTAAACAAAATTTAAAATCAAAAAACCTGATCATTCAAAGCATTTCAATAACAAACCAAAGGCAATATAAAGATCAGACAATTTCAATAAAATCAAGCTTCTTATTTGAAAAGCAAATCTTCAACCTGAGTTTAAAGCTTTAGGCAATTTAAAACAAATGCAAAGATCAAATTCAACAACTCAACAAACCAATTTCCAGCTTTACTTTCAACTGAGCTGAAGGTCATTTAGAAAAAACCTGAAGCATGCAAAATTCTATTTGGTTTAAATAGCAAGCATGCAAGTTCCAGGCAAAACTCTCTACTTTCAAACCATTCAAAGTGAGCAAACCCTTTAACCTATATATATATATGTATATATTGGTTTGCATGTGATGATTTGAAAAGTTGTGATATAAAATATGCTTGCATATGAATTCCTATATGTATGTCTATGATGTGCATATATATCTATGTGCTTTACTCTGGTCTACAGGGATTTAAAGCAAACAATAAATGCAACATCCTTCTTCCAAATCCCTTATTCTTGTCAATGTTTAGACAAGAAAAACATTTAGTCTAACCAGATTTAAGTTTCAAAAATATTTTTTTTAAAATTGGAAACTGTTTAAACTGGAAAGAGATTTTACAGTGGAAGCTCTAAATATTGTCTAATTCAAATATCATGATTTCCAATTTCATTTACACCACCTAATTTGATTTTAAAAACTAGGATTTTTAAAACTAAAATCAGAATTTTAAAGCTAGTACTTTGCAAAAAATTTAAGGTTGAACAGAAATGAAACTTTGGCTAAATACCGGCGATCACGGTGGTCAGGGGTCTCGAAATTGATGTGATACGTGGCTGATGGGTTGTTGGTTGTCAGAAAAATCATGGGTAAATTTATTATTCAACATGGTGGCCATGCGAGGTTGAAGTAGGGTTCAGGACCCGTTTGACTCGTCGAAGTTTGGGGTGGAGATTCGTGGTCGTAGATGGACTAGTGGCGATCGGACCGGGGGGTTTTGATGCGGCATGTGGTGGCGCAGCTATGGGTGGAGTGGCATGATCTCTGGTGAACTAGGTTGTCGCCGGCCTGGTGGTTTTAGTCACAGGGTTTGTTTCAGCTTTGAGTTATAATACTCAATTTCGACTCGTTGCCATATTGGATCATCCGTGGGTTAATGATGACGTGCCGGAGGTCTTGGAAGTGGTCGACGATGATTCGATCAGGTGTACACGTGCACCGTGTATCGCTAAATATCTGGTAGGGTTGGTTGATTTAAGGGAAGAAGATGGCTCGTGTTCGAGCATGAGAGAACGATGGGTCGACTCGAAAAGGGTCGGGGGTTAGCTTGAGGATTTGAATGTGTTGGCCCGGGTTTTCAAACATAGTAGTTTATGTTTGGATTTTAATTTTGAGGAGATGGGTACCAGGTTTCAAAGTTTTGATGTTTTGAAATGATTTGGATCAAAATAAATTTCAGCAAGTTTTCCAAAGTATATTTGATTAAACAAGGTTCAAGTTTTAAAGTCAAATGTTTAAAATGGTTTTGGTTTATAAAATTTTGTATTTTGTATCATGGTATGGAGCCCAGATATTTAACCTATGTGGTTGTTGCAAATCTATTGCTTTGTGGTTGTTGGTGTTGAGAGCTCTTGGATAATGGTTGGTGACGACCGGGGATGGAATACTTGTGTGTTAGTTACCAATGTTATTTCTTGGTTAAAGTGTAAGGTAACGTCGGCCTTGGTTAAAGTGTAAGGTAACATCGGCCTTGTTGGTAAAGATCCGGTTAGGTTCTCGGGCGTCTTTCCAGTGGCGTTCCCATTTCGGTAAGGAAGTTCCATAGCCTGACCATTTGTTAGAAATCCAATCATCCAATACGCACCTTGTACGGTTTTAGTTGTATAACCTACCATTTAACGTGGTAGCTATAGTAGGCATACGATGAAATGTGGTATGCTCGCTAAGATTAATATTATATTTTCGAAAGGTTTTCTGCACTATGCACTAATAATAATAATATCAAATGGTTTTCGCATATGAAGCATTTTTGACTGTCATAAGGAGAAATCTCCTCCAAGTGTGCGCTTGCATTATGTGTGTGGCAGGAGGCCTTATGGCAGTTTCATTTTCCAAAAAGCATTACGGATTTCAACTTTAAATCTTTTGTTGTTTTTTTAAAGATAAAACTGGTTTTGTTTGCTCATACCAGTCCCATGACTGACCCGGAGTATATTGTTCCCTTCCTAAACTCTGGGTGCCCATAATTTTCCATACGGGCAGTCTAGAGTTGGGTTTTTCAGATTATCAGATAGTAGGAGTAGATTCAGTAACCTTCAGTCTTTGGAAATCTTCTTCAGTCTTTGGATGACTGGCCTGGCTTAGTACAACTTGATTGGGAGTACGACCTATTTCTGGATTGGTGTTTTGGACATGGAGATTGCTGATATTGGAGTTCCTTCTTTGGAGTTCAAGTTTATGTTATTATTCCGCTACTGTGTCTTGTATCTCTGATAGTATTTGATATCATTTGTATAAAATCTATTGTATCGAATGTTGTATATCAATGATATATATTTTTCATTTTCTCCGCTGTGTTATTACACTTAATGTGTTATAATCTCCGACGAATCGGATTGAACGTTTGAATCTGCGGCATTCAAGTATGAGTGAAGTACGGTTGTCGATTTTCGAACGCGTAAATCCGGGTCGTCGCGAACAATATAACTATTATCCATGCTATAACATAACTATCAACGCCATATACCAGAGAACAAAATACTATCGGCCAAACCCAACTGTTATTAACTACTTACAGACAAACCTACACACATGTTGTATTCTAAAATTTAAAATTTAACAATATGATTTACCTTGTTATAACTCAAACAGATGAATGTAAATTTATACAAACATTACATACTTACATTTAAGATCTGCATACATTTCAAAACCACAAACATATATTAACATTTCAAAACCTGTACATGTATATCTCAAAATCAAAGACACCTCTTAATAATTTAAAAATAAAACCTTTATATTGTACAAAACTGTTGCATGAATATATATATATATATATATATATATATATATATATATATATATATATAACAGACTGAACTCGACCCTATATATAGCTATAGCCAAAACAATATTTACATAAAAAAAATCATTACAGACTTAAATTGTGAAACTACATATATATATATATATATATATATATATTTATACTTTACAAAACACTGTCACACTCACAGTAGTGATATATGCAAACAACAGTTGTAATTGATATTATAATATATATAATATACTCTAAACATAAATATGTATATATAATAGATTCTACGATTTATTCCATATATATAGCATATATTAGATGCAGATCCATATATATACACCATAACGTATACTCCTGTTAAATTTTAATAATACTGCAAATCTATATTAACAAACATGTATGTATAAAATCCTTAATATATATATATAGGTTATATGTATTTAATCATGCGAGAGGACTCAAAATATGCCTGGAGCAATCTATATTCAGGCTCGATTGCAGAAACTCACTATATTTACGAACATATACAACTTTTGTACACAGCCATATATATATATGTATGTATGTATGTATGCCAACACCTATAAACCAGAACAAATTATACTTTATTGAAAATTTATTAAAATCTAAACCCAATGTATATAAATGTTTTTAACACAGATATAAATATATAAACTCAACAGAATATATACAATAGCAAATATATACATACCAAAAGGAATTGTAGTGAGGTGAAGGGAAGGAAATGATGGCCGAGGCATGCAAAAAAAGGAGGAAGGCGGAGTTGTTGGGTTGGCCGATCTATGGGGTGGCTTCACGCAGGAGAGATGGGAAGAGGAGGAGACGCGCTAGAAAAGGAAGGGGCGGTTGTCACCTCGGTTTCATTTGAATCGGAAGGGAGGAGTGAAGTGATGAACAGCTGACGCATGATGTGATGGCCAAGGGCGAGTATGCAGTCGCATGGGTTCTGGAGCTTGCGTGAGGGAGAGTGAAAAGTGGCAGAGGTGGGAATGAGTAGTAGTGAAGTCATGGCCTCCTATCACCATTCATTATATATATATATAGCTCACAGCAACAGAGAAGGGAAATGAGCAAATGAAGGGAGAATGAATATTAATATAAAATGAAAGAAATTTGAACGATCAGGAGCTATGATTTAGCCAAAAATTATTAAAGCCATTTACTATTGCTTGGAGTACACGGCTACACTGTAACGACAGAGGGAATTTAAAAAGTTACGAATATAGTCCTGGTACAGTGAGCTGCTATTTTGTCTCCGTTGCCTACCGGGCTTCAATATACAAATTTGAATATACCATAGAGATCAGCATGACGAGACGATCAAAACGATATACGGATATTAGTGGTACGATCATCTGATCAAAAGTCGATAATCAGTAACGTAAATGCTGCTAATTTGCCAGAATTAAGATAAACGGAGCAATAGCAGCCAAAATTTGGAGAAACACAATTAAACATCTCACTCAGAAGATGATTTACAAATTTATTATGTAAAAATATTCAGGTTTGGAAAACATTTATTACCATCAAATATTAACTAATTTAAATTGAAATAAAATTACACAATAAAATAAACTTTCATATTATCAAATGAAAATCTACCAGTTTCTATGTTAAAATAGACATATACCAAATATCAAATTCTTACTTCAAAATTTTAATATTTAAAATTTCAAAAAATTTCAATTAATTAAATAAATAAAACTACTACAATTTATGGGTCGTTACATCAGGGCTGCATTAATACCTCGTATAGAATGATCGCCAAATCGTCCTACTTCGTTCTAGAATCTACACCACGTACACAGTTCTGGAATCTCCAAAAAGTTAATTCAAATCAATTTTACTTTAACAATTCCGATTAAAAAGGTTCAATTCAAAATCTCATTAAGACCATCTTTAATTTATATCGATTTTAAATCCAGTTTGAACTACAAATTTAAACCACTTCTGTAACAACCCTGTATTTTGTGATTATTTTAATTGTATATTATTATTATTATTTTAAATTGAATTACGTATTTAAAAACTTTATTTTACTTATTAAGATGGATAAATTTTATTATTTTAAATATAAATTTCGATTTTTGTGTGAATTATAATTCCGAACCTGAATAAATAGAATATTTTCCATAAATGTGAATTTTGGTCAATATGGTCAAACTTTAACTTTTAAATTAAAAATTTAAATATTTGAATATTTGAATTTTATCTTTAATTGTGAAAGTAAATTAAATTTCAAGTATACTACTTTTCGTTTCGTTGAAATCCGATTAATATTGTAAAAGTTATGCTTTTTATACTATTGTATGTAAATTGCTTTATTTAACAAGAATTGTTTATTTCAATTGATATAAATAATATTTTTGTTTGATATATCATGTTATAGTTGTGTATATATGTGTAACATGACATGTTATGTACATGTTTACAACGATTGTTACGCTTTTGTTTCATTTAATTTGGATATATACTTTGTAAATTAAGTAACATACAAAGTTGTTGATAGCAATTAATTTATACATTTCTATAACCGTTTTCTTATTTATTTCTATAGTGTTTATATAAACGATATGTATTTATTGAATTATTTCTTTGACATATATTCTATTAAATATATAGGAAACGCATAAATGAAGATACGTTACCTATTTTTAATGAAAGACATACATTACATTTTGATTTATTACCTCTTTATCTTTCCTTCCATTGATTTCATACCATAACTCCTCCATATTTATTGCCGTTTATTTCCTTGATTCCTAGCCGCCTATATTCACATAAGAAACTCTTTCTCACTTCAGTTCTCACGCATACATTTCAGATCTGAGAAAGATAATGTCTTCTTCTCATATTTTTCTACTTTTTCTTTCACGTTTTCTATTGATTTTTTCAATTATTTTTGCTTCATGTATTTTGCTTGGCTATCACCTTACCACCTCCTCCAACCACCACACCACATTCTTCCTACCACCATATAAGGCCTGACATCCCTCTCCTTTGACCTATTTGGCCGTGGCCATCCAATGGTGCAATCATCTCAAAAAGTTGCAAAATTCATGAAAAATATGCCATAGCCAAACCTAGTTTGCACATACCCTTGCTTGTTCACCACCACTAGCCATCTCTCCAGCAACTACCTGACCTGTACATGTTGTGGCCGAACGTAGATGTGACCCTAGGCCTAGCCTATGTTGAACAAAAGTTCCACTTTTGCCTTGTCTCCTTGCATTCCTCACATGTAACTCCCAAATCCCTTGTATTCTCTTGCTTTCCGTGCATATATGTGCCAAACCAGACCCATTCCCACCAACAAGACCATCATGGCCAAGCCTAAAGCATGTGTGGGCGAGATAAAGTGTGCGCAAGTCAAGCAAAAATTGATTTAAAAAGCTTGGTGATGTCCATTTGTTAATTCTATTTCCATTTGTTTCAATATAAACTTTGGTATTGTAACTATATTTATATATCACTTTGTTTTGTTGTTGAATACAAGATTAACATCTTGGCTCTCTCTCTCCCCACTCAAATAAAAAGTCGTATCATGCTTTCTGGAATTCGTTTGTGTGTTTTGATTTGCTAACTCCAACATATAAGGTGAGTTTTCACTCATGACATTTATATAATTAGTGAAGTGGCAACAAGTGAATGTATAGAATTGTTATATCATGTTATACTTTCCTGTGATGGTAATTATATGATGTTACACCCTGTTATAAACTTTTCTCATCATCTATTATGTTTTAGTCCGTTATACCGTGTATTTATTTCTGTTTCTTACACTACGAGTTCCCTGTAGAATAGAATCACTATGGGTTGAAATGATACATACCCGAACGGACTTTAGAATTAGAAAATTCATTATGGGCTGAAATGATAGGCCTGGATGATTTTTATTTATTTGTATTTGTCTTAGGATTGTGGGTTTGAATTAATCAAAACCCAAAATTTTTACTGATTACGTATTTAAATGATAATTTCTGTATCACTTGATTTAGGTGTGAAATATTATCCGGACCCGCGGTTGATTTCAAAATATGATTTCTTATAAAAATTCATGTATTGTAAATGAAAGAAGAAAAAATATATTAAATTTGACTTATATTGGATATAAAATGGTTAAGCAGTGATTTTCTAAAAGGTTAAATGGTATAAATTAATAGATGGTTTGAGTTGTAGTGTGAAAGTTTGATTTAACTTAATGATGGGAATTCAAGTAAAAATGGAATTATAAGCTTAACTTGGTAATTACTATAATTTGTGTATGAATTGGATAAATATAAAGTAAAAGAAAATATCAAGTTATTTGTAAAATAAAGTTAAGCAACTTACAGTGTATTTTGAATTTATGTCATTAGTTAAATGCAAAATAAACGGATAGTTAAATGGAAATTTGGAATTTAACTTGACTTGGAATTGTGAGATTTGGTTTTAAAATGGAAGTTTAAGTAAATTAAATAAAATGGAAATTTAGTTCAATGTATGAAATGGTAATTTGTAATTTAAGTGATAAATAATTGTTAAAAGGTAAAGAATGGGAAATTTGTACACTTGAATTTAATAAGTGAAATTATTGATATTTATTTGTGAAATTTACTTTATAAAAATCATAAGTTTAAGGGTATTTAAATGACCATTTTTGAAGTGGAAAATATGAAATTTTATAAGTTAAAATGGTTTAAATTGCAGTTTATTTGTGGCTGAAATTCTACTGTAAATATGGAAGCTAATTTTTGGGAATTGAATATTTGATTTGAAGGAATAATAATTTCACTTTTTAGTGGTTTAAATGAATGATTTTAATTCAGAATTATAAATCATTTTGAAATTTATAACCACGGGTACACTGCTTTGTGTATCGTGTGATTTCCTTATGATTGTTTGATGCACACCTTTTGATTTTGAGAGTGTGGCTCGAGTTGAGCGGTTACTACAGCTCTACGCCACCCTAATCACAATAACACTGTTATTTGCATTAATTACTTTAATATGGGTATTACTGGGATAGTGTTTATTTCTGCTTAATTGATGGTTTAATGGATCCTTAAAGGATGGGCGATCCCAAGCATTCTTTAAGTTATTATGCAATGCTATTACAGTTCACTTGAGTTGGTTTACATTGTATAAGTATGTATATCCTGACTCGGGTGTTTTGTGTTTTACTTTACGCTTGGGTCAGCCTGAGAGTCACAACTTTGGATTCACCTTCTGGAGCTAGAGATTTGTTTGAGCTTATCTGACTATCTATTCATCGATTTCTGATCTAATTATTTCCTATTCGGTATTGCTTCTGTATTAGTGATTTATGTATCCAGACTTCTATTGTATCCATTTTTAAACTATGATACTTTGTATATGTTTTGAGAGTATGTATATAGTAGCTTCATGAATTACTATGGTATTTTATTTCCGCTGCGAGTTATTCTGATATTCTGTGTCTGTGATTCTGTGTTGATTTTATTTGCTCCAAATTTTAGTACAATCTGTTATTCTGAATTATTCAAGTCCGACATATGTGGATTATTGTCGATTTGAATGGTCCAAATTAGTGGGTTGTTTCAATTTGGTATCAGAGCTTTCGTTTTAGGCAAACCTTAGCCTGAGGAGCAAAAACTCATTAGAGATAGGGTAGAAATATCCTAGAATGAGTGAAATCAATCTCGGAATCATTTCTTTATGAGAAAACGTATTTTCAAAATATAAAATGATTTCCAAATGATTTTTAAAGGATTTTCAAAGATTATATTGGTATAAATTTTCTTATTTTGTAATCAATATTTTTCTAAACTTCATCCCTATCTGTGTTCTTTTGATTTTGGAGCATTGCATAACCCCACTCTAAATGACCTCTATAAAATCAACGATTCCGCAAAATCTTCGAATGATTTGTAAAGGGGTGAAACTCCTTTATAATTGGCATTGATTCACAGGAGATTTCTGTTTTTGAGGCTATCTATCTTTTGCTATACCTGGATCCTATCTTTGGCATTTGAATGTCGATTTGCCTTAGATTTCCGCATTGATTATATTCCTCAAGTCATGGTTGACCCGGTTAAGGTCACCCGTGATTTATATAGCTTATCATCTCCTATTTGGTAATTATCTCATCTTCGTTTGAGCTTATCTTAGAATTAGAATTCTATTTGATTTGAGTTCCTCTAAATTTGAACCTCTGTTCTTTTGAAATCCATCCTTGAATCATCCCTTGTAAAATTTATGATAGGTTGTATTTTGAAATTGTGTATACATCGAAGTTACTATTTTGATAAGGATGACCAAATTTTTATATAAAGGCGAAATGTTTTTCGATAAGGATTATATACCTTTTTAAAATGAAAATTTGAAGCTTTGAAAGGATTTGAAATTTTTGAAAATTATATAAGAAGTTGTTTTACATAAAAATGATTTTTAATGGAATGGTTTGGTAACTGAAATTTGAGAGATTGAACTCTGGCAATTTTTTTTTAAATTGGTTTAAGAAAAAAAAGATATAATAATATGATTTGAAAATATTTTCCGAATAAGAAGTGTTTCAAATGATTTTAATGAGTTTCAAATGATTTGAAGAAGTTTCAAAAGAAGTTTTCGAGAAAATAAAAGTCCAGAACCCACTTATGTCGCTGGAAACTAATTTCGATGATGAATGCATGCATCATCGACATTGATTTTCGAGTTTCTGAGTGGGGGAAAGGCCACTCTAATAGCTTTACTATGCGAGAGATTTTATGAAACAAATTTTGATTTCAAATTCCATGGTATGATTTGATATTCAAAAGATATATGTATATATTTGAACCGTTTGAAATGAGCCGTCGTTCAGTTCTTGAGTTTCGAATTTGATTGATATGACCCTATCTTTTGGAATCGATTTACTGATTTGTTGGTGATTTCCAATTCTTGGATTGAAAATAAGATTTCTTCGACTATTTGAATGTTCGAACACTTCCAAATCAAGGTTAACTTTTCCAAGCTATGTAATTTTGAAAAGTATAAAGTATTTGATAAAGTATATGAGTTTAGTTTTGTATTTTTTAATATGATTTAAATTAGTTTGAAACTGCTTTGTTAAGTAAATGAATAGGACTATTTTGAATTATACTAGTATGAAATATAGATTATAAATGTATTGAATAAAGTATATATATATATATATATATATAGAATAATAATCTTTCCAATGGTAAATTGGATTTTTCATGTAGAAATAAATTGTTTAAAGATTTAAGAGGGATGGTTTTAAACTTAGTAACCATTTTGGGTATAATTGATTTTGAGAAAATATTTGGTTTTGAAAATAGATTGGAATAAAACCCAGTATTTATATGATGACTTTAGAAACGGATTTATTTGACATAAATTATGTTGATTTAGAAATTTGGATTATTTTTCTGAACTTATTATTTTGGAAACTTTGAAACTGAAGATATTTAATTTGAAAGGAATGATTTGGTGAAATCATATATGATTTTGAAAACTGAACTGATATTGAAATGATTTGAAATTGAGAACATTGTATTAATAAATACTTGATTTGGGAGTTATCGAACTTATATTAAGGTGATTTGTATAAGTATGAAGTGATTTGATATACTATTGGTTTAGAAAGTATTCGATTTGAAAATAAAATCTTATATATAATGGACTTTATATAAGTATGATATTTGAAAGTGATTTGAAAAAGGTACTATATGATACATATTTTCGAAGTAAAGATATGGAAAGTGCCTTCTACTTGATTTTCGCTCTGTGGCCCCATTGTGGATTCATTCTATCGATATTATTCTCTCTGATTTTGGTTTTTCGGATGTGATACTCGAGTGTCCTACCGTGGCATAACCCATGGTTTTTCCTTTTGAGCGCGACTGCATAGAGTAATTTGCCTGGCTGAGATGGCCTAGGGGTACGGATTGTTTCCTAGGGGATCCAGGCGTAATCATTGTGTATTTTGTGATCTATGTAGGTCGTATTAGTAGCGAAATCCGCAGGGCTGAGAAGGCTTACGGATATGGATTGTTTCCTGGGGGATCCAGGCTCAACCATTGTGTAACTGTGGTCTACCAGTCATCATTGCCTAATTCGCAGGGCTGAGAAAGGTTACAGATATGGATTGTTTTCTGGGGGATCCAGGCGTAATCACTGTGTATCTATGATTCATGGTTAGACAAAGGTTTTGGTTGTTTTATTTGGATTGTACTTTCCTTATATGTTTTTAAAAGGTTTTTCTAGTATTTTCACTGGGTGTTGAAACAAGTCTACTAAGTACCTGAAGAATTCTAGCTTTGCGCATGATCAACGCACTGCCAGAGTCTACGGAAATGAGGATAAACTTCTTAAGACATCGAGTTATAAAAGTATTTTGATAAAGTATCACATAAAGGATATTTTGATCATTTATTTTACCTTTCTAAATAATTTAAAATGTTTTAAATGTTGTTACTTCAAAGTAACAAACTTGAAAATGACTATTCATCATATCATAAATTGTTTAAATTGTTATAAATATTAAAAATTCAAAATGAAATTATATAGTTTTAAATTAATGGTTCATCCTTGTCTTTCAACCTATTTTCCTTCCTAGATACTCCTTTTCTCCTATTTTCCCTTCTAGCTATTCCTATTCTCCACCTTATTAAACGTACCTATAACAATAGTTATCAGATATATTTTTAATCTTCTTGTCATCTTGTCTTAATCCTATTTCATTCTATCTTTTTCTGTGTTTTCCGTACCTCGTTTCTTTCCGGGGACGAAAAGTTTTGAGTGGGGGAGCGTGTAACAACCCTGTATTTTGTGATTATTTTTTGGCAAGGCCGACGGTTTTATAGTGGACCGACCACTTTTATTACGAAAGTAATAAAATTGAAGTACAGGAGTAAGGTAGAGACACCTTAGCTACTAGTTTGGGAAAGACAAAAAACAACTAGTACAGCACAGGAGTGTGACAGCTACGTCACAACTACTATATAAAAAAAAAGCACAGCTAGTTCTCCTCCGCAGAGGACGAATCTCCCTCTCCCACAACATCCTTGGAAGAAATCAATGTTCCACCCTCAAGAAGACCAATATAGGGACGAAATAGAGCAGCAAGGGTATTTTGTGATTATTTTAATTGTATATATTAATTATTTTAAATTGAATTTCTGATTTTAAAACTTTATTTTATTTATTAAAATGGATAAATTTTGTTATTTTAAATATAAATTTTGATTTTTGTGTGAATTGTAATTCCAAACCTGAATAAATAGAAAATTTTCCATAAATGTGAATTTTGGTCAATATGGTCAAACTTTAACTTTTAAATTAAAAATTTAAATATTTGAATATTTGAATTTTATCTTTTATTATGAAAGTAAATTAAATTTCAAGTATACTGCTTTTTGTTTCGTTTAAATCTGATTAATATTGTAAAAGGTATGATTTTTATACTATTGTGTGTAAATTGTTTTATTTAACAAAAAATGTTTATTTTAATTGATATAAATAATATTTTTGTTTGATATATCATGTTATAATTGTGTATATATGTGTAACATGACATGTTATGAATATGTTTACAACAAATGTTACGCTTTTGTTTCATTTAATTTGGATATATACTTTGTAAATTAAGTAACATACAAATTTGTTGATAGCGATTAATTTATACGTTTCTATAACCATTCTCTTATTATTTCTATAGTGTTTATAGAAACGGTATGTATTTATTGAATTATTTCTTTGGCATATATTCTATTAAATATATGGGAAACGCATAAATGAAGATACGTTACCTATTTTTAATTAAAGGCATACGTTACGTTTTGATTTATTACCTCTTTATCTTTCCATTCATTGATTTCATATCATAACTCCTCCATATTTGTTGTCGTTTATTTCCTTGATTCCTAGCCACCTTTATTCACGTGAGAAACTCTTTCTCATTTCATTTCTCATGCATACATTTCAGATTTGAGAAAGGTAATGTCTTCTTCTCATATTTTTCTACTTTTCTTTCACTTTTTCTATTGATTTTTTCAATTATTTTCGCTTATTTCTTCATGTATTTTGCTCGGCTATCACCTCACCACCTCCTCCAACCACCACACCACCTTCTTCCCACCACCATACAAGGCCTAAAATCCCTCTTCTCTGACCTATATTGGCCGTGGCCATCCAATGGTGCAATCATCTCAAAAAGTTGCAAAATCCATGAAAAATATGCCATAGCCAAACCTAGTTTGCACATACCCTTCATTTTTTGGCCTCCTCCTTAGCCATCACCACTTACTTGTTCACCACCACTAGCCATCTCTCCAGCCACTACCTAACCTGTACATGCCATGGTCGAACCTAGATGTGACCCTAGGCCTAGCCTATGTTGAACAAAAGTTTAACTTTTGCCTTGTCTCCTTGCATTCCTCACATGTAACTCCCAAATCCCTTGTATTCTATTGCTTTCCATGCCTATATGTGCCAAACTAGACCCTTTCCCACCAATTAGACCATCATGGCCGAGCCTAAAGCATGTGTGGCCAAGAAAAAGTGTGAGAAAGTCAAGCAAAAATTGATTTAAAAAGCTTGGTGATGTCCATTTGTTAATTCTATTTCCATTTGTTTCAATATAAACTTTGGTATTGTATCTATATTTATATATGGCTTTGTTTTTTTGTTGAATACAAGATTAACATCTTGGCTCTCTCTCCCCACTTAAATCAAAAGTCGTATCGTGCTTTCTGGAATTCGTTTGTGTGTTTTGATTTGCTAACTCCAACATAAAAGGTGAGTTTTCACTCATGACATTTATATAATTAGTGAAGTGGCAACAAGTGAATGTATAGAATTATTATATCATGTTATACTTGCCTGTGATGGTAATTATATGATGTTAAACCCTGTTATAAACTTGTCCCATCATCTGTTATGTTTTACTCTATTATACTGTGTATTTATTTCTGTTTCTCACACTGCAAGTTCCCAGTAGAATAGAATCACTATGGGTTGAAATGATACATACCCGAACGGACTTTAGAATAGGAAAAATCATTACGGGCTGAAATGATAGGCCTGGGTGATTTTATTTATTTGTATTTGTCTTGGGATTGCGGGTTTGAATTAATCAAAACCCGAAAATTTTACTGATTATGGATTTAAATGATAATTTCTGTATCACTTGATTTAGGTGTGATATATTATCCGGACCCATGGTTGATTTCAAAATATGATTTCTTATAAATATTCATGGATTGTAAACGAAAGAAGAAAAAAATAAGAAATTTGACTTATATTGGATATAAAATAGTTAAGTAGTGATTTTCTAAAAGGTTAAATGGTATAAGTTGATAGATGGTTTGAGTTGTAGTGTGAAAACTTGATTTAACTTAATGATGGTAATTTAAGTAAAAATGGAATTACAAGCTTAACTTGGTAATTAATATAATTCATGTATGAATTAGATAAATATAAAGTACAAGAAAATATCAAGTTATTTGTAAAATAAAGTTAAGCAACTTACAGAGTATTTTGAATTAATGTAATTAGTTAAATGCAAAATAAATGGATAGTTAAATGGAAATTTGGAATTTAACTTGACTTGGAATTGTGAGATTTGGTTTTAAAATGGAAATTTAGTTCAATGTATGAAATGGTAATTTGAAATTTAAGTGATTAATAATTGTTAAAAGGTGAAGAATGGAAATTTGTACACTTGAATTTAATAAGTGAAATTATTGATATTTATTTCTGAAATTTAATTTATAAAAATCATAAATTCAAGGGTATTTAAATGACCATTTTTAAAGTGGAAAATATGAAATTTTATAAGTTAAAATGGTTTAAATTGAAGTTTGTTTGTGGCTGAAATTCTACTGTAAATCTGGAATAAATTTTTGGGAATTGAATATTTGATTTGAATGAATAATGACTTCACTTTTTAATGGTTTAAATGAATGATTTTAATTTGAAATTATAAATCATTTTGAAATTTATAACCACGGGTACACTGAATTCCTTGTGATTGTTTGATGCACACCTTTGATTTTGAGAGTGTGGCTAGAGGTGAACGGTTACTACGGCTATACGCTGCCCTAGTCACAATAACACTGTTATTTGCATTAATTACTTTAATATGGGTATTACTAGGATAGTGTTTGTTTCTGGTTAATTGATGGTTTAATGGATCCTTAAAGGATGGACGATCCCAAGCATCCTTTATGTTATTATGCAATGCTATTACAGTTCACTTGAGTTGGTTTACATTGTATAAGTACATATGTCCTGACTCTAGTGTTTTGTATTTTACTTTACGCTCGGGTCAGCCTGAGAGTCACAGCTTTGGATTCACCTTCTGGAGCTAGAGATTTGTTGGCGCTTATCTGACTATCTATTTGTCTATTTCTGATCCAATTATTTCCTATTCGATATTGCTTCTGTATTAATGATTTATGTATCCAGACTTTTATTGTATCCATTTCTAAACTATGATATTTTGTATATGTTTTAAGAGTATGTATATAGTAGCTTCATCAACTACTATGGTATTTTATTTCCACTGCGAGTTATTCTGATATTCTGTGTCTGTGATTCTGTGTTGATTTTATTTGCTCCAAAATTTAGTACAATCTGTTATTTTGAATTATTGAAGTCCGACATGTGTGGATTATTGTCGATTTGAATGGTCCAAAATAGTGGGTCGTTGCAACTTCCAATTCAATATGTTTCAAAGTTTAAATACTCAAATAACTCAATTTAATAAAATTCAATTATATTTCCAAATTCAACTTTAATTGATTTTTTTCTTTCTTTATTTGCAAATATTCACTTAATCATTTTTAATACATTTAAATAAAATCTCAAATTACACATTTAAATCAAAACAAAACGTTCAATTTCAGTTTACTTAAATTCGAAATTATTTATTTAATCGCCTTTAATCAAACTCGAGTTATCAAGTAACAAATTTCATATCTTTAAACCTCAATATCAATAAGTTCAAATCAAACCTTACTTAAATTCAATTCTCAACAAATTTAATTATAAATCAATTCTTATTTAATTTATCTTTCCAACTTCCACTTACTTAAAGTTATTACAAAATATATTATAAAATATTAATAAAATTTTAAATAAATACTTAACATATTATATATATTATTAGTTAAATTAAATTCTTAATAAAAAATTTATATTAGTTATTATTATATTAAATCTTATTATGGTTAAATCTATTTTAAATCTTAGTTTATATATTTTAAAAATAATAAACTTATAAGTAAAATTTTATAATTTACATTTTAAAACTTAACTTATAATTTTAAAATTTTTAAAACATATAATTTAAAATCTGATTTTTTTACACATATTAAAATAAATATTTATCAAAACCCATATATTTCCCATATATTTCCTTTCAAAAAATCCGAAAATCATTTTTCAAAATAGACCAACGTTGTCCATACATAATTTTCTAGCCTATGGTCAAGTAATATGGATATTTATCATTTCAATCCGCAATTATTAAATAATTACGGGTATATATCATTTCAACTCGCAATCCCAAATTCAATAAAATTGCTTGGGTTTAACATTTCAACCCATAACGATTTTCCCTTAATCTATAAATCGTTCGGGTATGTGTCATTTCAACCCATAGGGAATTTCTAAACTAACAGGGAACATGCAGAGTGAGAACAATAAAATAATATTATAAAATGCATACATATCAATAACATGCATATATCATCATTGATAATTTAAATACAAAGGTTATGATGTCCATGTCATAGGTAAACAATTGCAGATAATGGCATATCATATTTATCAATTAAATAATTAACAATTTAAATTTAACAACATATTTCAATCGTCATTTCATGTGAATCAAATTTACTAAATATAAGAATGTTAATCGTGAGTGCTTGCTCACCTTTTGAGCCTAGAGAACACGGAATAAGAAGCAACTGACGTACACATGGACATGGGCACGAGCACGGCGCGTTAAAGAGCTGCGATAAGCACAAAATAAATTCAGCACGAGAATTCGATGAAAAACAAATATATATACATATGCGATATATATATTTGTTTTATAGATATTAGAAGGAACCAACATATGTACACAGCATATAGCTTTCAATCAACAAACATACATGTGCAATATATACAACATATATATAAGCTTGGATTCAAAATAAATGCAACTTTCTGCCAATATATGTGTGTAGCATATATGTAACTTTGCATGTATATATTTCATATAGCAGAGAAAAGTTTGAGGTAAGCAAATAAAATAAATTTGAAAAGAAGCAAAGCAGGTTGGAGGCATTGGGTCTGCTTGGAGTCGAGATAGGTGTCACTTGGGGTCTGACTTCGGGTCAGATAGGTGAAAATTCGGGTCTGGCTTCAGGTCAGAGGGAAAAGGATGGCGACTTGGTTCGCTTCGGGTCAGAGGGGGGATTTTTTTCGGGTCAGGCTTGGGGAAAACTGGGGTACGGCTTCGGGTTCAAGGAAGAGGATGTTGGCTTTGGGTCTGACTTTAGGTCAGGTTGAGGAAAACTCAGTACAGCTTCGGGTTTGGCTTCTAGTCCGGTGGTTGGTGCTTTAGTGGTGGTGATGGGTTCAAGGTAGAGTGCGGTCAAGGTTGGAGTGGCAGAGCACGACAAGTCAGGGGGGATCTAGCATATGCAGTAGGGAGTTGGAGCAAAGGGGAGTGGATATGGGTGTCTCGAGCGATGCTTGGAGTCAGGAAGGTTGTAGCTTAGGGTTTAGCTTCAGATCTGTGGTGCGGCAATGTTTTGGTATGGGGATGCAAGGCTTCTTAGAGGCGGTTTGAGGTTAGGAGGGCTGCGGCTTGGGGTCTAGCTTCAGGAAAACAGGTAAAGTGCGAAAAGAAGGGGCAGGAGCCAGAGAAGAAGAAGAACGTAATTCTTACTCTTTTTTAGAATGAACAGGAAAAAATGAAAAAGGAAGAGACAAGAGATAATATAAATCAATTCAAAGGAATAGAAAAGGACAACCGGTGGTTTCAAAATTTATTAAAGCAAAATAGCTTTTGGGTTTATATGGCTGAAATTTGAAAAGGTAAAGGAAACAAAATGGCCCAACTACGGCACCGATACGATAAACTATTTTATCGTTTTCACCGAGTACCAGACATCGAAATTAACAAACGAATATACTACGGAGATCAACTTGACGAGATGAACAAAATGGTACACAGTTATAAGCTATATGACCACCCTTTTACAAGTCGATATGTGTGACGACCCGACTTTCACTCCATAGAAAGTCGTATCATCATGAAGAAAGAAAGGGATAGAAAAGAGAAAAGAAAGAGAAGAAAGAAGAAACAACATCAGAATCTCAACAGCGGAATGAATAAATTATATTAATAACATAAATATTACATAGTATCAATCACTAATCAGAGTTACACAGAATTTACATCACATACTAGACAGTTATAAACACCTGTCTAGCTATTACAACTCAATACAATACAAGAAAAGATACCAACACAGAGAACACACAGCGGAACTATATATCTAACGCCGAAGCATCCTGCTCCATTGCTCCTCCATAATTCGTCAAAAGCTAACCTGAATCCCTTGGCTACTCGTAAAAATTTGAGTACCCAAGAGTTTAAGAAAACATAAGATAAACTCTGGGTCATACATGGGTCTGGTGTGAGTAACAGGTTAAAGTTGCTTAACTTTGAAAAACCTTTTGAAAAGAAAGGTATCACATAAGACTTCCCACACATAAACATGGGAAAGTTTTTACCTTACGCTAACCAAAACATTTGATAGGAAATCCAGTGATATTATAATAGGTCTAGGGTTTTCAAGTAAATAGAAAATAGTCAAAATTGTTACATGATTAAATTCCAGCTACTAGCCACAAAAGTGGGTAATACAATCAAAACCATTGGCACTTATTGGATTGTGGATTCCATACAATGATAGGGCTACTGGGGTACCGCCCGTCACAATACGTGGCCTAGATCAACGTACCGAGAAGTACGCCCGCTCCCCTGCAACACAAGACCGGAACCATCCTTTACTGGATAGTCTCGAACAAGACAAGCCCGCAGTTGGCTTACGTTCCAAACGCCCACTAAGCCGAATAAAAAGGGACCTCTAGACAGGGAAAAATCTCGTCCTACTTGGGCATGACCCACTTAGTCTTGCTGCACCTCCCCTGTTTTAGCCATTCCCGGTTGATGAGGCTTGAGGCTACGATTACCTTTAGAGAACTCATCTCTTAGAATGCTCATCGTCCACCTGACGATGTTCCGAACGCATTCAATCCATACAAGTTCGTTTCGGGTTCGAACAAAACCGAAGGCATTATCTCGTTACACTCAATTTGGAATGACGATAACCCTTGCACTCTGAATCTTTATCTCGAATCTGAAAGTACTACTCCGTCAAACTCAACTCGGAATCACCCCTAGAGTTATACTGACGAATAGTTCTTACACCTCGAGTCTTCACTCTTCACATAAGATTCACGACCAATCGTTAATTTGGATCGATGTGGTTTTCGAATATCCAAATATGGAAACCCGATCCCGGTCTCATCAAAATCCAAAGCATATCTTTTAAGGCCAAGTTGTTTTAAAGGTTTAAAACAATTCAATTATCTATATACCCAGATAGATAAATCACAGATTCACAATAGATAATCAACATTATCATCACAACAGATAATCCATATAACCATTATCAAAAGGTAATCCAAATCATCATCACAATGCAACCAATGCATCCATATCACTCAACATTACTTATCTCATAACTGAGATTCAAACCATTCAAGGCAATTCATACCATCCATTCAAATATAAGCAATGATTAATAATCACACAAATATAACTAATTTAAAATGAATTACATTAATTACATCATTTCTAATTAATTTAAAATAAATTAAATTAATTGCTTCATTAATATCAACTTGCTTATATCACTATTAATTAATTATCAATAAATTAATTAATCATCAACCAATTATTCATTTTAATCAATCATCCCTGATTAATTAACCTTTAGTTACATTCAAGTAATTATTCACTAATTAATTTCTCAAATTAATTATACTTAGCCAAATACAGTAATTAATCTTTAATTACTTCCTTAATTAATTAACTATAATTAATCACATTAATCCTTAATTAATTACATTAATTAATCCCTTCATTTATTAATTATTTCCAAATAAATCTATTCTTAATTACATTATTAATTAATGATTAATGATTTCTAATTACGTTTTCTTTTTAAATTAATTACATTAAGTAATTCATCTTTAATTAAACCATAATTGTTAATCACCCTTGATTAACTCTATTCAGTAATTAACTACCTTTAATTACTTCACAAAATAAATTAATTACACCTTAATTAATTATCTCAAATTAATCCCTTGATTAATTCACAAAGTAATTATATTCAAATTACTTCATCATCAAATCACTTCCAATTAATTACATACAGTAATTACCCATTAATTACTTCTCTAAGTAATTTCTCCTCATTTAATTACATTAAGTAATTATACTTCACAAATCATCAATTGATTATTTTAAATTAATTAAACTGAATTAATTAACTTAATCTAATCAAATTAAACTCAATTAATTACAATAAGTAATTAATTTCTTAATTACTTCCATAAGTAATTATACTTAACAATTTACATAAATGATCATCTTTAAATTAATTAACCTAATTAATAATTAAAATTAATCACATTAATTAATTATTAAATAATCCTTAGTTAATGACCTTCATTAACTATTAACAATTCATTAATTACTCTAAAATAATTAAATTATTTTAATCATTATTACAAATTAATTAATCATTAATAACCCATTAATTAACCCCAAATTATTTAATTAATCAAGTGTTAACTATAACTTAATTAATTCTTTATTACTTGATTAATTAATTATTAATCATTAATTAAAAACTAATCTTATTTAATTAACGATTCTAAAATTACAAGTTAATTATTCTAAGAATAATTAATCTTAAACCTTTAAGATTAAACCCTTAATTACTTTAAGTAATTATTCATTTCATTAATTTATTAAATAAATTAATTATTCATTTAATTACCCTAATAATTAAATGAAATACAAATCATTAAATTATAATTTAACTCCAACAAGTTGTAAAATAAATTTAAAACCATTAAATTTACATGATAAATAATACTTTCACTTATAAAACAAATTTACAAGAGTTCAAACAAATTTCTTTTTAAATTCAAAATATTTAAATTTTTCTTAATCATTCAAAATTGTTAAGCACTTAAATTTATAAAACTTAAATCTATTTTGAAACAAAAATTCAAATCCAGATTTGAACCAAATTTAAACTTTGTTTAAAAACATTTCTTTATATTTTAAATTTCCAATTTAAATTCAAATTTCTTTAAAAACATTTTTAAACACTTAATCCCTTTTTAAGTTATTTAAACAAATTTGAATTTAATAACTTATTAATTTCCAATTATGGTTCAAATTAAAACCTGAATCCATAATTTAAAGTTAGATTTAAAACATATTTTAAATCTTTGCTTAGTATTTGAAATTTCAGTTTAAAATTTTGAAACAAGACAGGTTTCTACCCTGAAACAAAACTGACTCGAGCAACACAAAATTCACTCAAGCCTAATCCTAATCTAGACCGAGCAAAACTCAAAACAAACTCGAGTAACTCGAGTATCATTATCATCTGAATTTATTTAAAACAAATACTGTCAGGTATACATAACCCTGAACTAACTAACTCGCCCGAGCCCACACATCAACACCTTCGAGTCCACTGACATACAGCTTCGAGTAAATCAAGGTTCAACCCGATACAAACACGAGTTCCCCTTCTCCCCTAAAACAGCTGATACACCAAGATCGCCATGCACCTGCACCGCCACTGCCGTCACCTCTGACCCTTCGCGACTACTTGCGCAAGTCACCGATCATCACCAAACACCAAATCGACCATCAAACCAACTGCAGAAACCCCAAATCAAAAATGAGCATTCGAGCTCGAAAAAATGGAAAAATGGTCGAACTGTAATTCGCCTCAAACTCAAAATTCTGATCATCAGAGAAGTACCACCTCCGGCCACGAACTCCTCCACACCCCATCCATCATCCACTCAAATCTGGAAACACTTGATCATCTATAGGGGTTGCGGTGATCATTTTTTCCAGATGAACAAAAACTAGGTTAAATACTATAATCCCTAATCACCACTGCCTCAATGATTAAATCCTTACTTCTATAATTTTCCTTGAATCTTCTATCACCATTCTATCACCAAAAATAATGCTGTCCATCCAGACTTCTCAGATTGACAGAATCATACCAAAACTCTATTTTTGATTAAACCAGTAACGCCCAAACAAATTCAGACTAAATATTCTGATTTTAGTTTTAAAATTCAAGTATTTGATTAAGTAATCAGTTTATACACTTGAATCAAAGAATCTGTATAATTAAATTCTTACTTTCACAAGTTTACTCTGTTGTACATTGTTTCAGAGACATTGATCTGTTGTATTTGGTGTTTCAGAGACACTACAGGTTTTTTTCCTTTTATTTTTATAAAACTTAAACTTTAAACTTATATTACTCAACTATATTTGGTTTGAAATCTAAATCTTAACGCATATTAAATCATCTAAAATGGAATTTAAGCAAATTCTATAACCTGGAACTTAAGAACAGGAAACAATTTACGCTGCAGCATGCATTACACATACATTCATCTATATGCTAGTAATAAGCTTGAAAAAACATACAAACATTTTATTTCTTAAGTAAAACAGTAACAAGATTCATATTTAAGTTATTTAGTATAAAATGTTACTCACGGATTTTTTTATGAGCAGAGCCTTGTTACTGAAAAGCCCGAACTTGAATGGTGCTTTAAATTTGAAAGCTTCAGATTTCTTCTTTTATTTTGCGTTTTAAATTGCAGTTTGTTATTAAAAACTTGCTTTTTCACAATGCTTTGCTCCCTGATGCATGCATGTTTGTTTCCGGGAGAAAAATGCAGACTTGGTTGATTTTTAAACAGAAAAGAAGAGACCTTCAGTTGCATGCAGGTTTTAGATTGCTTTCAAAACAGAGAAGGACAACATGTTTAAGGATTTGCATTTAAGTTTGGAAGATGAATTCAAATAGTTTAGAGGGGAGATTATAGGATTTTGTTGAACAAAGTTTCTGTTTTGATTTCAGATTTTTATTGTCTTGGTTTTTTGATTTGAAGAAGAAGATTAGAAAAGAACATGAGAATGAGGGCAAAGTTTTTATAGAAGAAATTTTTTGACTTAATTAAAATAAAAGAAAAAGGAAAATTTAAATATTACACTTGTTCAATTTTAACATTTGTCACTTTGATAGCTTTATAACTTAACACATGTCTTATAAGTGTTAAAAGATTAACACATGTCTTAAGAGTATTTTAATTTTAATTTAAAATGTTAATAAAAACTTTTAAATCTTAATTTCTTATTTCTTATGTATATAAATGAATTTCTTTCTTTCTTTTAATTAAAAGAGAAATGAAATAAAGCAAATATAACTATAAGCTTATTCAAATATTTTTATGTATTATCCTTTTAAATTTCACAACATTGAATTCACATTTAAATTAATTTAAAAACCAATTTAAAAATCAAGTTATATACATATGCATATATAACTCTTATTAAATTTAAAATAACAAATCCTATTTCTTTACAAAATTTATCTATGTTTATAAAAACTAAGTATTATAATTATTATTTGAAAATAACAAATTAAACAAATTTAAATGATCTATAAAAGAGATTATAAATCACTTCTATTACTTAATAAATTAAAATCATAAGTAAATTGTATTTTAAATCTTATATATGTATTCAAGCAATATTTAAAAATAAAATAAAACAAAGCTTTTAATGTTAATCAATTTTAAATTCATATTTAAGTTAATTAAATAAAATTTAAAACAAATAAGATTTACCTTTTATACTTACAAACCATATATATATTTATTAAATTGCTTTGAAAAACTAAACGTTAAATTTATATCAAAATTTTCAATTTACCAAATATAAACTAAAATTAGAAAATTGATTCATTTATTAAATTCCAAATCAAAGTTTATCAATTTACAATATATACAATTATATATAATAAACAGAAAACAATTTATTAGCTTTAAAAGATAAAATCTACCAATTTAAATATTTACTAAAGAAGATTATTAAATCAATTCAAAATTTATTATTAAAAATTATAAAATCAATTTAATTTTTAACACAGATTATTAAATTTATATTGCCAAATTTCCGGGATATCACATTCTTCCCCCTAGAAGAATTTCGTCCCCAAATTTAAAAGCAAAGGTAATTTAATAATCTATCTTAAGATTTTATTTTAAAACACAAGCATATATTAATCATATGCTAACAACCATAGCAACTAATTCATCCAATCAAACAATCTAATTATCCAGACAAAAATTTTAGGTAGAGTTTCCTCGAGTTTTCCAAGTATATATGTATATATATATATATATATATACCGGGATAATCGCTCTACAGAATTCAAACAATCTATACTACTAAGCTACAGAGCTCCTATCTGAATAGATCTACAAAACTAAACAGGATATCAGACTACAGACAAGTCTGACTCAACAATCACATCCTCCTGAACTGCTGGTTCCACAACCAGAAATAGATACACGTACTCCCTCAGAGATATGTGAAACATATCGAATCCCAATTATCCAAACTGGCAATCCAACCTTGAAAATCAAACACCAATCCTCACAAGAACACAGAAAAGATCCAAAACACTTCAGAGCTAGCTTACCCAGTCTTACTCAATCTTAAAACTCTTTAGATCGGAGAAAACTTATCCAAAATCAAATCTCCGTCTCCGGAATCCAAATTCCTTCGTCTCTTATCCACAAAACACTTCTGACGATTCTGGGCTGCCTTCACCTCTCCCGATCAGCTCAACCTTCTCTGATGTCTCTAGAAACAAACTGAACCAAAACAACCCAACAAAATGATCTCCTCAAGATCAATCCCAAACCAAGAACATCAACTCTACTCCACAAACATCAGAAAACTAACTTACTTTTCCTATACGGAAAAGATAAAACAAAAGCATTCCTAAACTGCTTCCACTGCACAACTCTGATCTGAAGTAGAACAAAAACTCGAGCACAAACTGGACAACCCATCTCAGAAATATGGTTCAACAAATCCATAAAAGAAAACTCAGATGTCCCACCTGATCCTAAGCTGCTTCACCAAAATCTTTGGATCTCAAGAGAATACTCAAAATATCGCAAGTCACTTTTGCGATCAACCAGTCCAATATCCAAAGAAAACTGTTCCCTCTTTACCAATCAGAACAGCTTACACTTATCTAGCCAATCCATCGAAGAAACAGGTCCACTCTGCTGCTTCTGAATTCCATCTCTAGAAAAACTGCTAACCAGAAGACCTTCTTGCTAGCACACAGAATACTCCGAGCTGCACTGCTGACATCGACGCCAAAGACTTCCTAATCCAAAGCTCTTTGAGAAACTCGGACCTCAAACCAGACAGAAACATCCTGCTGAACCCAGCCACAACATCGAAGCAGACATACTTCCTAAACTTGTTCCAAAGAAAAATCTTCGAAAACATCCATAGTCACTGCATTTCATCACGCAGCTACTAATTCTTGAGGTATCGAGATACAATTATTTTCTTCTGCCTAACCGACAGATCCAAACTCAACTCATCCGACTCAAAGATAGACTCCGAACCTTAACAGGTTACCTTAAGAGATCTATGAAATCCTACACTCTGCATAACTCACTTGAGATGATATTAGGTCTACAGTCTCGAAAATACACTTCCAACATCAATACCCAAACTCCAACTATTGGTAGTATTCGTGTTACACACCCCACTACCTTATCTACCTTTATAACTTATACTGGAAAACCTGTACGGTAACCGAAAAATAGGTAGATATATATATATATATATATATATATATATATATATCCAAAATTACAAATACGCTCTCTCAAGAAAGAAATCACTTCAAAGCCTAGGTATTCACTCAACCTAGCACTCTGATACCACCTGTGACGACCTGACTTTCACTCCACAGAAAGTCGTATCATCATGAAGAAAGAAAGGGATATAAAAGAGAAAAGAAAGAGAAGAAAGAAGAAACAACATCAGAATCTCAACAGCGGAACGAATAAATTATATTAATAACATAAATATTACATAGTATCAATCACTAATCAGAGTTACATAGAATTTACATCACATACTAGACAGTTATAAACACCTGCCTAGCTATTACAACTTAATACAATACAAGAAAAGATACCAACAGAGAGAACACACAACGGAACTATATATCTAACGCCAAAGCCTCCTGCTCCATTGCTCCTCCATAATTCGCCAAAAGCTAACCTGAATCTCTTAGCTACTCGTAAAAATTTGAGTACCCAAGAGTTTAAGAAAACAGAAGATAAACTCTGGGTCAGACATGAGTCTGGTGTGAGTAACAGGTTAAAGTTGCTTAACTTTGAAAAACCTTTTGAAAAGAAAGGTATCACGTAAGACTTCCCACACATAAACATGGAAAAGTTTTTACCTTACGCCAACCAAAACATTTGATAGGAAATCCAGTGATATTATAATAGGTCTAGGGTTTTCAAGTAATAGAAAATAATCGAAATTGTTATATAATTAAATTCCAGCTACTAGCCACAAAAGTGGGTAATACAACCAAAACCGTTGGCACTTATTGGATTGTGGATTCCATACAATGGCAGGGCTACTGGGGTACCGTCCGTCACAGTACGTGGCCTAGATCAACGTACCGAGGAGTACGCCCGCTCCCCTGCAACACAAGATCGGAACCATCCCTTACTGGACAGTCCCGAACAAGACAACCCCGTAGTTGGCTTACGTTCCAACCGCCCACTGAGCCGAATAAAAAGGGACCTCTAGACAGGGGAAAATCTCGTCCTGCTTGGGCATGACCCACTTAGCCTTGCTGCACCTCCCCTGTTTTAGCCATTCCCGGTTGATGAGGCTTGAGACTACGACTACCTTTAGAGAACTTATCTCTTAGAATGCTCATCGTCCACCTGACGATGTTCTAAAAGCATTCAATCCATAAAAGTTCATTCCGGGTTTGAACCAAACCGAAGGCATTATCTCGTTACACTCATTTTGGAATGACGATAACCCTTGCACTCTGAATCTTTATCTCGAATCCAAAAGTACTACTCCGTCAAACTCATCTCGGAATCGCCCCCAGAGTTATACTGACGAATAGTTCTTACACCTCGAGTCTTCACTCTTTACATAAGATTCACGACCTATCGTTAACTTGGGTCGATGTGGTTTTCGGATATCCAAATATGGAAACCCGATCCCGGTCTCATCGAAATCCAAAGCGTATCTTTTAAGGCCAAGTTGTTTTAAAGGTTTAAAATAATTCAATTATCTATATACCCAGATAGATAAATCATAGATTCACAATAGATAATCAACATTATCATCACAACAGATAATCCATATTATCATTATCAAAAGGTAATCCAAATCATCATCACAATGCAACCACTGCATCCATATCACTCAACATTACCTATCTCATAACTGAGATTCAAACCATTCAAGGCAATTCATACCATCCATTCAAATATAAGCAATGATTAATAATCACACAAATATAATTAATTTAAAATGAATAAAATTAATTACATCATTTATAATTAATTTAAAATAAATTAAATTAATTGCTTCATTAATATCAACTTGCTTATATCACTATTAATTAATTATCAATAAATTAATTAATCATCAACCAATTATTCATTTTAATCAATCATCCCTGATTAATTAACCTTTAATTACATTCAAGTAATTATTCACTAATTAATTTCTCAAATTAATTATACTTAACCAAATATAGCAATTAATCTTTAATTACTTCCTTAATTAATTAACCATAATTAATTACATTAATCCTTAATTAATTACATTAATTAATCCCTTCATTTATTAACTATTTCCAAATAAATCTATTCTTAATTACATCATTAATTAATGATTAATGATTTCTAATTACGTTTTCTTTTTAAATTAATTACATTAAGTAATTAATCTTTAATTGAACCATAATTGTTAATCACCCTTGATTAACTCCATTCAGTAATTAACTACCCTTAATTACTTTACAAAATAAATTAATTACTCCTTAATTAATTATCTCAAATTAATCCCTTGATTAATTCAGAAAGTAATTATATTCAAATTACTTCATCATCAAATCACTTCCAATAAATTACATACAGTAATTACCCATTAATTACTTCTCTAAGTAATTTCTCTTCATTTAATTACATTAAGTAATTATACTTCACAAATCATCAATTGATTATTTTAAATTAATTAAACTGAATTAATTAACTTAATCTAATCAAATTAAACTCAATTAATTACAATAAGTAATTAATTCCTTAATTACTTCCATAAGTAATTATACTTAACAATTTACATAATTGATTATCTTTAAATTAATTAACCTAATTAATAATTAAAATTAATCACATTAATTAATTATTAAATAATCCTTAGTTAATGACCTTCATTAACTATTAACAATTCATTAATTACTCTAAAATAATTAACTTATTTTAATCATTATTAATTACAAATTAATTAATCATTAATAACCCATTAATAAAACCCAAATTATTTAATTAATTAAGTGTTAACTATAACTTAATTAATTCTTTATTACTTGATTAATTAATTATTAATCATTAATTAAAAACTAATTTTATTTAATTAATGATTCTAAAATTACAAATTAATTATTCTAAGAATAATTAATCTTAAACCTTTAAGATTAAACCCTTAATTACTTTAAGTAATTATTCATTTCATTAGTTATTAAATAAATTAATTATTCATTTAATTACCCTAATAATTAAATGAAATACAAATCATTAAATTATAATTTAACTCCAACAAGTTGTAAAATAAATTTAAAACCTTTAAATTTACATTATAAATAATACTTTCACTTATAAAAGAAATTTTACAAGAGTTAAAACAAATTTCTTTTTAAACTCAAAATATTTAAATTTTTCTTAATCATTCAAAATTGTTAGACACTTAAATTTATAAAACTTAAATCTATTTTGAAACAAACATTCAAATCCAGATTTGAACCAAATTTAAACTTTGTTTTAAAACATTTCTTTATATTTTAAATTTCCAATTTAAATTCAAATTTCTTTAAAAACATTTTTAAACACTTAATCCCTTTTTAAGTTATTTAAACAAATTTGAATTTAATAACTTATTCATTTCCAATTATGGTTCAAATTAAAACCTGAATCCATAATTTAAAGTTAGATTTAAAACATATTTTAAATCTTTGCTTAGTATTTTAAATTTCAGTTTAAAATTTTGAAACAAGACAGGTTTCTACCCTGAAACAAAACTGACTCGAGCAACACAAAATTCACTCAAGCCTAATCCTAATCTATCCCGAGCAAAACTCAAAAAAAACTCGAATAACTCGAGTATCATTATCATCTGAATTTATTCAAAACAAATACTGTCAGGTATACATAACCTTGAACTAACTAACTCACCCGAGCCCACACATCAACACCTTTGAGTCCACTGACCTACAGCTTCGAGTAAATCAAGATTCAACCCGATACAAACACGAGTTCCCCTTCTCCTCCAAAACAGCTGATACACCAAGATCGCCGTGCACCTGCACCGCCACTGCCGTCACCTCTGACCCTTCGCGACTACCTGCGCAAGTCACAGATCATCACCAAACACCAAATCGACCTTCAAACCAACTGCAGAAACTCCAAATCGAAAATGAGCATTCGAGCTCGAAAAAAACTGGAAAAATGGTCGCACTATAATTCGCCTCAAACTCAAAATTCTGATCATCAGAGAAGTACCACCTCCGGCCACGAACTCCTCCACACCACATCCATTATCCACTCGAATCTGGAAACACTCGATCATCTATAGGGGTTGCGGTGATCATTTTTTCCAGATGAACAAAAACTAGGTTAAATACTATAATCCCTAATCACCACTGCCTCAATGATTAAATCCTTACTTCTATAATTTTCCTTGAATCTTCTATCACCATTCTATCACCAGAAATAATGTTGTCCATCCAGACTTCTCAGATTGACAGAATCATACCAAAACTCTATTTTTGATTAAACCAGTAATGCCCAAACAAATTCAAACTAAATATTCTGATTTTAGTTTTAAAATTCAAGTATTTGATTAAGTAATCAGTTTATACACTCGAATCAAAGAATCTGTATAATTAAATTCTTACTTTCACAAGTTTACTCTGTTGTACTTTGTTTCAGAGACATTGATCTGTTGTATTTGGTGTTTCAGAGACACTACAGATTTTTTTTCCTTTTATTTTTATAAAATTTAAACTTTAAATTTATATTACTCAACTATATTTGGTTTGAAATCTAAATCTTAACACTTATTAAATCATCTGAAATGGAATTTAAGCAAATTCTATAACCTGGAACTTAAGAACATGAAACAATTTACACTACAGCACGCATTACGTATACATTCATCTATATACTTGTAATAAGCTTGAAAATAACATACAAACATTTTATTTCTAGAGTAAAACAGCAACTAGATTCATATTTATGTTATTCAGTATAAAATGTTACTCACAGATTTTTTTTATGAGCAGAGCCTTGTTGCTGAAAAGCCTGAACTTCAATGGTGCTTTAAATTTGAAAGCTTCAGATTTCTTCTTTTATTTTGCTTTTTAAACTGCAGTTTTCTATGAAAAACTTGCTTTTGCACAATGCTTTGCTCCCTGATGCATGCATATTTGTTTCCAGGAGAAAAATGCAGACTTGGTTGATTTTTAAACAGAAAAGCAGAGACCTTCAGTTGCATGCAGGTTTTAGATTGCTTTCGAAACAGAGAAGGACATATATTTAGGATTTGCATTTCAGTTTGGAAGATCAATTCAGAAAGTTTAGAGGGAAGATTACAGAATTTTGTTGAAGAAAGTTTCTGTTTTGATTTCAGATTTTTATTGTCTTGGCTTTTTGATTTGAAGAAGAAGATTAGAAAAGAATATGAGAATGAGGGGCAAAGTTTTTATAGAAGAAATTTTTTGACTTAATTAAAATAAAAGAAAAATAAAATTTAAATATTAAACTTGTTTAATTTTAACATTTGTCACTTTGATAGCTTTATAACTTAACACATGTCTTATAAGCGTTAAGAGATTAACACATGTCTTAAGAGTATTTTAATTTTAATTTAAAATGTTAATAAAAACTTTTAAATCTTAATTTAGTATTTCTTATGTATATAAATGAACTTCTTTCTTTTTTTTAATTAAAAGAGAAATGAAACAAAACAAATATAACTATAAGCTTATTCAAATATTTTTATGTATTTATCCTTTTAAATTTCACAACATTAAATTCACATTTAAATTAATTTAAAAATCAAGTTATATACATATGCATATATAACTCTTATTAAATTTAAAATAACAAATCCTATTTCTTTACAAAATTTATCTATGTTTATCAAAACTAAGTATTATAATTATTATTTGAAAATAACAAATTAAACAAATTTAAATGATTTATAAAAGAGATTATAAATCACTTCTATTACTTAATAAATTAAAAATCATAAGTAGATTGTATTTTAAATCTTATATATATATATATATATTCAAGCAATATCTAAAAATAAAATAAAACAAAGCTTTTAATGTTAATCAATTTTAAATTCATATTTAAGTTAATTAAATAAAATTTAAAACAAATAAGATTTACCTTTTATACTTACAAACCATATATATATTTATTAAATTGCTTTGAAAAACTAAATGTTAAATTTATATCAAAATTTCCAATTTACCAAATATAAACTAAAATTAGAAAATTGATTCATTTATTAAATTCCAAATCAAAGTTTATCAATTTACAATATATACAATTATATACTATAAACAGAAAACAATTTATTAGCATTAAAAAGATAAAATCTACCAATTTAAATATTTACTAAAGAAGATTATTAAATCAATTCAAAATTTATTATCAAAAATTATCAAATCAATTTAATTTTTAACACAGATTATTAAATTTATATTGCCAAATTTCCGGGATATCACATTTTAGCCTGTGACGACCCGGTTTTCTCACCACAGAAAATCGCATCATCTTGAAGAAAGAAAGGGATAGAAAAGAGAAAAGAAGGAGAAGAAAGAAGAAACAACATCAGAATCTCAACAGCGGAACGAATAAATTAAATTAATAACATAATATTACATAGTATACAACACTAATCAGAGTTACACAGAATATCAACACATACTAGCAGTTATAAACACCTGTCTAGTTATTACAACTCAATACACAAACAGAAAACACTCAGAGATACCAACACAGCGGAAAACTATATATCTATACGCAGAAGCCTCCTGCTCCATTTGCTCCTCCACAATTCGTCAATAGCTAACCTGAATCCCTTGGCTACTCATAAAAAGTTGAGTACCCAAGAGTTTAAGAAAACAGAAGATAAACTCTGGGTCAGACATGAGTTTGGTGTGAGTAACAGGTTAAAGTTGCTTAACTTTGAAAAACCTTTTGGAAAGAAAGGTATCACATAAGACTTCCCACACATAAATATGGAAAAGTTTTTACCTTACGCTAACCAAAACATTTGGTAGGAAATCCGGTGATATTATAATAGGTCTAGGATTTTCAAGTAAATAGAAAATATCCGAAATTGTTACATTATTAAATTCCAGCTACTAGCCACAAAAGTGGGCAATACAATCAAAACCATTGGCACTTATTGGATTGTGGATTCCATACAATGGCAGGGCTACTGGGGTACCGCCCGTCACAATACGTGGCCTAGATCAACGTACGGAGGATCACTCACAATCCCCTGCAACACAAGACCGGAACCATACCTTACTGGACAGTCCCAAAAAAGACAACCCCGCAGTTGGCTTACGTTCCAACTGCCCACTAAGCCGAATAAAAAGGGACCTCCAAACAGGGGAAAATCTTGTCCTTCTTGGGCATGACCCACTTAGCCTTGCTGCACCTCCCCTGTTTTAGCCATTCCCGATTGATGAGGCTTGAGGCTACGATTACCTTTTGAGAACACATCTCTTAGAATGCTCATCGTCCGCCTGACGATGTTCTGAAAGCATTCAATCCATAAAAGTTCGTTCCGGGTTCGAACGAAACCGAAGGCATTATCTCGTTACACTCATTTTGGAATCACCCTCAGAGTTAACGACGATAACCCTTGCACTCTGAATCTTTATCTCGAATCTGAAAGCATTACTCCGTCAACCTCATCACGGAATCACCCCTAGAATTTTACTGACGAATAGTCCTTACACCTCGAGTCTTCACTCTTCATATGAGATTCACGACCTATCGTTAATTTGGATCGATGTGGTTTTCGGATATCCAAATATGGAAACCCGATCCCGTTCTCATCAAAATCCAAAGCGTGTCTTTTAAGGCCAAGTTGTTTTAAAGGTTTAAAACAATTCAATTATCTATATACCCAAATAGATAAATCACAGATTCACAATAGATAATCAACATTATCATCACAACAGATAATCCATATTATCATAATCAAAAGGTAATCCAAATCATCATCACAATGCAACCCATGCATCCATATCACTCAACATTACTTATCTCATATTCAAACCATTCAAGGCAAACAATATCATCCATTCATATAAGCTATGATTAATAATCATACCAAATATGATTAATTTAAAATGAATTAAATTAATTACATCATTTCTAATTAATTTGAAATGAACTAAATTAATTACTTCACCAATATAAATCTTGCTTACATCACTATTAATAATTATCAATCAATTAATTAATCATCAATCAAATATTCATTTTAATTAATCATTCATGATTAATTAACCTTTAATTACATTCAAATAATTATTCATTAATTAATTTCTTAAATAATTATACTTAACCAAATACAGTAATTAATCTTTAATTACTTCTTTAATTAATTAACTATAATTAATTTACATTAATTCTTAATTAATTACATTAATTAATCCCTTCATTTATTAATTATTTCTAAATAAATCCATTTTTAATTACTTCATTAATTATAATAATTAATGATCTCTAATTACATTATATTTAAATTAATTACATTAAGTAATTAATCTTTATTTAATCCATAAATGTTAATCACCCTTGATTAACTCCATTCAGTAATTAACTACCCTTAATTACTTCACCAAATAAATTAATTACTCCTTAATTAATTACCTCAAATGAACCCTTGATTAATTCACAAAGTAATTATATTCAAATTACTTCATCATCAAATCACTTCCAATTAATTACATACAGTAATTACCCATTAATTACTTCCTTAAGTAATTTCTCTTTATTTAATTACATTAAGTAATTATACTTCTCAAATCATCAAATGATTATTCTAAATTAATTAAACTGAATTAATTAACTTAATCTAATCAAATTAAACTCAATTAATTACAATAAGTAATTAATTCCTTAATTACTTCCATAAGTAATTATACTTAAAAATTTACACAAATGGTTTACTTTAAATTAATTAATCTAATTAATTATTAAAAATTAATCATATTAATTAATTATTAAATAATCCTTGGTTAATAACCTTTATTAACTATTTAACAATTCATTAATTATTTTCTAAAATAATTAACTTATTTTAATCATTATTAATTACAAATTAATTAATCATTATTAATCCATTAACTGACCCATAATTATTTAATTAATTAAGTGTTAACTGTAACTTAATTAATCCTTTATTACTTGATTAATTAATCATTAATCATTAATTAAAAAATAATCTTATTTAATTAATAATTCATAAATTACAAGCTAATTATTCTAAAAATAATTAGTTTTAAACCTTTAAGATTAAACTCTTGATTACTTTAAGTAATTATTCATTTCATTAATTTATTAAATAAATAAATTATTCATTTAATTACCCTAATAATTAAATGAAATACAAATCATTAAATTATAATTTAACTCAAACAAGTTTTAAAAATCAATTAAAAACCTTTATACTTTTCTTATAAAAGAAATTTTACAAGAGTCAAAACAAATTTCTTTTTAAATTCAAAATATTTAATTTTTTCTTAATCATTCAAAATTGTTAAACACTTAAATTTATAAAACTTAAATCTATTTTGAAATAAAAATTCAAATTCAGATTTGAATCAAATTTAAACTTTGTTTGAAAACATTTCTTTATATTTTAAATTTTCAATTAAAATTAAAATTTCTTTAAAAACATTTTTAAACACTTAATCCCTTTTTAAGTTATTTAAACAAATTTGAATTTAATAACTTATTCATTTCCAATTATGGTTCAAATTAAAACCTGAATCCATAATTTAAAGTTAGATTTAAAACATATTTTAAATCTTTGCTTAGTATTTTCAATTTCAGTTTAAAATTTTGAAACAAGACAGGTTTCTACCCTGAAACAAAACTGACTCGAGCAACACAACATTCACTCAAGCTTAATCCTAATCTAGCCCGAGCAAAACTCAAAACGAACTCGAGTAACTCGAGTATCATTATCATCTCAATTAATTCAAAACAAATACTGTCAGGCATACATAACCCTGAACTAACTAACTCACCCGAGCCCACACATCAACGCCTTCGACTCCATTGACCTACAGCTTCGAGTAAATCAAGATTCAACCCGATACAAATATGAATTCAGATAGTTTAGAGGGGAGATTACAGGATTTTGTTGAACAAAGTTTCTGTTTTGATTTCAGATTTTTATTGTCTTGGCTTTTTGATTTGAAGAAGAAGATTAGAAAAGAATATGAGAATGAGGGGCAAAGTTTTTACAGAAGAAATTTTTTGACTTAATTAAAATAAAAGAAAACGAAAAATTTAAATATTACACTTGTTCAATTTTAACATTTGCCACTTTGATAGCATTATAACTTAGCACATGTCTTATAAGTGTTAAAAGATTAACACATGTCTTAAGAGCGTAACAACCCGGAAATTTCGATCCCGAAATTTCCAGATAGTTAGAGAAAAAGAAAAAGAGATAGAAGGAAAAGAAGAACCAGAAACACCAAAATACAGAAACCTCACATTCGCAGCGGATCAAAATATAATATCACATAAATAATAGTTATACAAAGGAACACTGTACTTGTCAAATACACTTTAATATATGAGAGTTACAACATATTTACAAACACAGGATAGATAAATCAATCTGTTTCAGATAATATCACAGCGGAAAACTCTCCATACGTTCCTTCTCTCCAAGTCGCCTCCTGAGCTCCAGAACGTCCTTAACTGAAAATCAGTAATACTCGGTCTGACCCGAGCATTACAACAAAGTAACACCCGGGTCAGGCTGGAAACCAGCGTGAGTAAACCCATCTAACATGGAATACAACAGCATAAAACTTATATAAAACCCAGTTAACTCTTATCAATTTACAAATTCACAATTTGTTAAAGACATCACCTACTTCACACATCAATTTCTAAGTACAAAAACTTAGATTAAATGGTCCAATTTACTAAAATCATTCAATTTCAGCCTATTGATTTCACATATCAATTTACAATGAATCGAAGTGATTTCGGGTATTTATCGATACCCGACCCTAGTCTCTTCGAATCCCATATTATTTTAACCAAAGTTAATCAGATGAATACAGTTCAATTTTAAATATAGGATGTCACATCCACACAGAAACTTATCATACAACCCAATCTTACCATATCATAAAGCATTTATATTAGAGAAAGCGTTCAATTTAAGACATCTAATCAATCCGGTCATTCACAAGCAAGACCAATTATTCACATTATCTCAAATTAATCGATCAAATTAATTTTCTTCCATCACTAAGAATCATGCTTACTTATTCATTAACTAGTCACAAACCAGTTATTTAATTACAATTTTAATTAATTACCCTTTGTAATTTATCTTAAATTAATCACATTTAATAATTAATTAAAATTAACTAAAATTAACTAAGTAATTAACCCTTAATTACTTACATAAGTAATTACCTTCTAATTACTTCCATTAGATGATTACCCTCTTAATTAATTATTTAACAAGTAATTAATTCCATCATTAAATAATCTTTAACTATTTAATTAATTAATTGCTTCATAATTAATTTACTTCAAAAAAATTTATTGATTAATTCCTTAATTAATTACATCTAGTGATTATCCATTAATCACTTCAACTTTAATTACTCCCATGAGTAATTTTCCACTAATTATTTCCATAAGTAATTACCATTCTTAGTTACATTCAATAATTAACCATTGATTACTTCCTTAAGTAATTACACTTAATTAATTTATAATTAAGTGATTCTTTAATGTTAAATAAAAAATTAACTAATTATTTAAAATTAATTAAATAATTAATTAACATCTTATATTCCAAAATCCTGAATTAATTAAGAAAACATTTTTCTTAATTAATCTTTACTTATTAATAAATCACATTAAGTATTCATTTAAGTATTCATTAGTTCATATCAATAATAATTTAACATAATTTATCCCTCATAAGTTAATTATTTGATCAAATTTTAATAACTTAAAAACAAATTATCCTATTTGGATTTCAAAATCATAATAATACGCTTATTTGAGATAAAGCATTAAGAAATCAAGTTTTAAAATTTAAAACTCATTAACTATCTAATTTTAAACTTATTTATTCAATATAAATTCAAAAATTAAGTTTTTAAACATTACTTTAAAATTTACTTTAAACTTTGATTTAATGTTTAAATCCAAAACATTCTTCTTTAAATTTAAAATTTAATTTAATTAAATTACTTCCAAAAAGAAATCATTTTAAACAAATTGAAAACATAAAATAAATTCAATTAATACTTTTTAAAGTTTGATTAACTTTAACTTACAAACAACAAGTTTTAACTTGTAAGTTTATTTCTTTACAAACTTGTTTATAATTTCAAAAGCTTGATCTTCGATTTATTCAAACTCGAGTTACTTTGCAACTTTATATCTATACAGTACAAACCAGCAACTCAACGCCTAAAACTCAAGTTAAAATTTAAAACTTACCCTAACACAGTACTAACTAAATACAGCAACTAAATCACTTGAGAAAATCATGGAAAATACACGAGCCTGCCCGAGTAAATTCCAGCTCCATCTTCTTCGAGTCGCTCTTGATGAAAATGCGAGCAAAGCTTCGAGTAATCCTTTCTTCCCCAAATCAAGATTTCCAGTGCACAACATATACACACGTGCACCCACTGTCGCTGGCCACCATAGTTCGTTGTCATCATCGACGACAATCACACTGTCACGCATGAGCCCAAAATCGAACCCAGATCCAACGAAACATATAAAAATCAAAATTTGACCCTCGCATCGAAAAACTGCAGCAAGCCTCGAACAAAAATTCCATCGCCTCTGACCACCTTGACGCCGATGATCTTCGTCGACCATACCATCGATACGCCATGTCCACGAGCTTCCTCCTCCCCAAAAGCGATCACCTCCGGCCCAACCTACACTTCGCAATATCTTTGATAGTAAAGCCGAGCCAAAAAAATAAAACCCTAGTTCGATCCAATTCGAACAAATCACTCATTAGAAAAATTCTTGAACAATTTTCCCAAAATCAACCATCCATAAGCTAGCGTCGACCACAATTTCAACTCAAATCAATGCGTAAATTGTCGGTAATCCACCAAAATCCCAATTTCGAACAAACCCCAAATACACACGAAATACTCAATTAAAAATTATGATAGTATCATCTAAAATCATGATTTTTCATCACGATTACATGCATGTAATCCAAATTTGAATTTAAAGCAGTTGATCTTTGACCAAAATTTAAGTTTCACTGTATTACCCTATTTAAACATTATTAATAAATTTAAAAATTACAGAAACTGATTTTATAATCTTCATCAAACATTAACATACAACCTTTATTCAATCATCAAGGGCAAATATTGATGTTTAGTGGAAGATTTGAAATTTTGAATTAGGTACTATTTGATATTTAATAAATGTACTCTAAATCACCATTAAGTGACACCCTAGAATGAGTTATGATACCACCTGTGACGACCCGACTTTCTTATCACAGAAAATCATATCATCATGAAGAAAGAAAGGGATAGAAAAGAGAAAAGAAAGAGAAGAAAGAAGAAACAAAATCAGAATCTCAACAGCGGAACGAATAAATTATATTAATAACATAAATATTACATAGTATACAACACTAATCAGAGTTACACAGAATATTCATCACATACTAGATAGTTATAAACACCTGTCTAGTTATTACATCTCAATACAACTCAAACTAGAGATACCAACACAGCGGAATACTAGATAACTACAACACAGAAACCTCCTGCTCCATTGCTCCTCCACAATTCTTCAAAGCTAACCTGAATCCCTTAGCTACTCGTAAAAATTTAAGTACCCAAGAGTTTAAGAAAACAGAAGATAAACTCTGGGTCAGACATGGGTCTGATGTGAGTAACAGGTTAAGGTTGCTTAACTTTCAAAAACCTTTTGAAAAGAAAGGTATCACGTAAGACTTCCCACACATAAATATGGAAAAGTTTTTACCTTATGCTAACCAAAACATTTGATAGGAAATCCGATGACATTATAATAGGTCTAGGGTTTTCAAGTAAATATGAAATAGCCGAAATTGTTACACCTATTAAATTCCAGCTACTAGCCACAAAAGTGGGTAATACAATCAAAACCTTTTGCACTTATTGGATTTTGGATTCCATACAATGGCAAGGCTACTGGGGTACCGCCCGTCACAGTACGTGGCTTAGATTACCGTACCGAGGAGTATGCCCGCTCCCCTACAACACAAGGCCGGAACCATTCCTTACTAAACAGTTCCGAACAACACAACCCCACGGTTGTAGCTAGCAACCGCCCACACAGCCGAATAAAAAGGGACCTCTAGACAGGGGAAAATCTCATCCTACTTGGGCATGACCCACTTAACCTTGTTGCACCTCCCCTATTTTAGCCATTCCCGGTTGATGAGGCTTGAGGCTACGATTACCTTTAGTGAACACATCACTTAGAATGCTCATCGTCCACCTGACGATGTTCTGAAAGCATTCAATCCATACAAGTTCGTTCCGGGTTCGAACGAAACCGAAGGCATTATCTCGTTACACTCATTTTGGAATCTCCCTCAGAGTTAACGACAATAACCCTTGCACTCTGAATCTCCATCTCAAATCTGAAAGTACTACTCCGTCAAACTCATCTCGGAATCACCCTTAGAGTTATACTGACGAATAGTCCTTACACCTCGAGTCTTCACTCTTCACATAAGATTCATGACCTATCGTAAATTTGGATCGATGTGGTTTTCGGATATCCAAATATGGAAAACCCGATCCCGGTCTCATCGAAATCCAAAACGTGTCTTTAAGTCCAAGTTGTTTTGAAGTTTAAAATAATTCAATTATCTATATACACACAGATAGATAACTCACAAATCACAATTGATAATCAACATTATCAAATAAACAAGTAATCCACATTATCAATATCAAAATAGATAATCCATATCACAATGCAACCAAAGCATTTATACCATACAGCATTACTTATCTCATTTCTGAGGTCACAAATCATCCAAGACAATCAATGTCATCCAGTCATATATAAGCAATAATTTATTTCATCATAATATAATTAATTTAAAATTAATTAAATTAACTATCTCTATCTCTAATTAATATAAAATGAATTAAATTAATTACTTCATCTTTAATTAATTTAAAATAAATTAAATTAATTACTTCACCAATATAAATCTTACTTACTCAACCATTTAATTAATTACAATCAATTAATCAATCATTCAAAATTAATCACCATAATTAATCACCCTTGATTAATTATCCTTAATTACATTTATGTAATTATCCTTAATTAATTTCACAAATTAATTATTCTCAACCAAAAACAGTAATTAACGTTTAATTACTTCAATTAATTAATTAACTATTATTGATTACATTAATCCTTAATTAATTACATAAATTAACTACCTTTAATTACTCATCATTGATTAATTAATCATAATTAATCAACTTTAATTACATCATTAATTATAACAATTAATGATCCTTAATTATATTTAATAAATTATCTTCCTAAATTAATTACCTTAAGTAATTAACCCATAATTATTAATCATTCCTCTTGATTAACCATAATCAGTAATTTACTAACTTAATTACTTCATTAAACAAATTAATTATTCCTTAATTGATTTCTTAATTAATCATTTGATTAATTTCTAAGTAATTATACTCCAAATTACTTCATTCTTAAACATCTTCAATTAATTACAACCTGTAATTATCAATCAATTACTTTACCAAGTAATTTCCAATCCATAAATAATTTTCATTAAAACATCAAGTGTTTAAAATTAATTAAATTTAATTAATTAAATTAAACAATCCCATTTTACACAATTAATTACCTTAAGTAATTAATTTCTTAATTACTTCATTAAGTAATTACACTTAAACCATTCACAAATGATTATTATTAAATTAATTAATCTAATTAATTATAAAAATTAATCACATTAATTAATTATTTAAATAATCCTGGTTAATGACCTTCATTAACCATTCTCTAATTATTTCATTATGTAATTAACTTAAATTAAATTATCTTTAATTATCCATTAATTAAAGTCTAATTAGTTAATTAATTAAGTGTTAACAGTCACTCGGTTCATTCTTAATTATTCAATTAATTAACCTTGATTAAAACTTAATTACTTAATTAATAATTCTTTAATCATTAATTTAAAAATCTAATTAATTATCTTAATTATAATCTGATAAATCCTTAATCAGTATTTGTTAATTCCAAATCATAAATTAATTAAATTAATTAACCATTCCTTAATTACTCCATTAATTAAATTAATTTCAAAACATTAATCTTAATTAATTCTAAGATAAAACATTTCTAAATTATGTTTAAAAACAAATTTATTCGAAAACAAATTACTTTTGAACTTACTTTTTAAATTTCATTTTAAATACAAGATTTAAAATGAAAATAATTTAAACTTAATCAAAGTTTAAATAGTTTATAACTTTTAAAATTTCAAGACAAACAAGTGTTTGCCTTAGAAATGAAATTCATAAGAATTCTGAAACATAAATTCATTTCAAAAATTTCAATAACTTCAATTTACATTTAGTTTAAATCTTTAAAATCTTAAAATTCCTTTTTATAACAAAAACTGAAACTCATATTTAATTTCCAGATTTAAATTTAACTTAAACTTGCTCAAATTTTAAAAACTTCAATTTAAAAGGTTTAAACTACTTTCCAAAATAAAGTAGTTAAACAAGTTTAAGTTTAAAACTTTATTTTTATTTAAAACTGAGATTTTAAATTAAACTTGAAATCCTAAAATTCAAACTTGAATTTAAAATCAAGTTTAAAACCTTCTTTTCATTCAAAGCTTCAGATTTAAAAAAAAATTAAAAACAGATAACTACAGGTTTATTAAAACCTGTAAAACAAAAACACCCGAACACCTCAAAATCTGCTTCGAGTTCTCAGCCCAACATCTCCGAGGAAACCACTCCATCACTTCGAGTCAAACAAGGATTTACCCGAGTGACTTATCTACTATAACCAAACATCACCAGTGCCATTACTAGAAAAATTATTCAATCACAATCAGGTCAATGGCTTACACCCTACACAACAATTATATTAATTATACAGCGGAATGGTGTCAGTTCCCGCTGTCCCAATGTCGTCTAGTTTAATCAATATGTATATACATATCTACATGTCTGAATATATGTATGAATACCACTGTTCTTAAGTTTTCAGACCATGGGCACATTCAAACCCAATTCCTCCTTACCTCAACCATTTCAGGTGTTGATGTATAAGGAATATATGTTTGGGATGACTTGAACTTATTAAAAAAGAGTTTAAGGATTAACATCAGATAGTTTTACAGAAAGTGGAAATTTGAGTAGAAATAAATTAAAAATCAGAAAAATAAATCATTCAAGTTTTCAATTGGGGTGTTATGTTCTTCATTTTCAAAACAAGTGATTAAGCCTTTCTGGAATTTGGATTTTTACTTGTTGTTGGCAATCATGCTTGAAGAAAAATGATTTTAGTGTTAAATGTATAAAAATGTGTATATTTATATTTGGTTGTTGCTGTGAATGTCTGGAAAGCATACGTTTGAATCTCTGTTCTAAACATTTCAGGTTTCAAACCTGTAGAAAACAAAACATCATCATATGATCATTTATAGACTTTAATATCTAAATGAAACAAGTTCAAATGGGCAAAATCAAAAATTTTAAAAATATTTTGAAGTAGTAAAAATGCATGGGGTCACTGGAAAGTTAAATACACAGTAAAATAAATTCTTTCTTCAAAATTTGATTTATTAAAGTTTGAGATTTGATTCAAAATCTTGTTCGTTTTTATAAGCCGTGAATTTTAAGGTTTGAATCAGGATTTTTAGTTGTATAAACTATGGGAAATTTCGAAATGACCGGAATTTACAAATTGGTCAACTACTAGTGATCAGAATAGGTTTGGACTTCGGGGTTATGTCAGGTATGGGATCGTCGGACAGTGGTCATAGGAAAATTAATTGCTGGTCCTATAGACCACTGTGGTGATGGCAAGGGAAGATCTAGGGTTTAAGCCCGGTTTTGATTGCCATGGTTCCAGGGAAAGATACAATGTCAATAGGATATCGGAAATGACCGGACCAAGTGGAAGAGTAGCATGGGTCGACGAAGCTTCCCTGGTCAGAAGTTCGGGGTCACTGGTAGTTTGTTTCGGCGGCGCGTGGTGATTGTATGATGAGGGGTAGGTATCAGGTTGAAGCCTGATGGGTTTGAGTTTGCTCGAATTTGATTTCGAGTTGGGTTGTTTGATCGCGAGGTCGAAATTGTAAGAGACGGTCATGGGCGACTCATCAGCGACATTAGTGATGATCGGAGCTCTGGCAAGGTTGCGTGCATGTGCACGGAGCATGTTCTTTTCCGTCATCATCTGTTAGAGTGGAGATGAAGAGATGCTTAGGGTTACTCTCGGAATATTTGGGATGGTGCTTCGGGAAATAATAGTAGCGTGAGTAGCTTGTATGTTTTGTCTCAAGCAGGTTTCAAAAATTTTTAGTAGTAAGAGTTCCAGGTTGAGTAGAAGGATGGATCGGGATGATCGAGAGAATTGCTCGGGTTATGAACGTGAATTTGGGCTTTGGGCTCGAAGTGTTTAAGATTTTTTTTTCTACTTCAATTATCAGGGCCTAAAATATAATAATAATGAACTAACAAGTTTTAATAAAAAAAATGTGGGTTTAAGCTAAGTTGTTTTGGTTTAGGGTAATTATATAAGAAAATTTATTTAATTAATTTCCAAATTCAAATTTTTAAAATTAAGTGGATGGTTGGGACAATATGTTTTAAAACCTTAATTAATCAAGGTCTCTAGGAATTTTGTATAAATTAATTTAATCTTTTAATTAAGTAAGTTTTATATGTTTTAGTTAAGTAACTAAGATAATGGTTACCTTGGATTACTTAAGGACTTAAGTAATTACTCTGGGGAAGTAATTAGGCATTAATTACTTAGAGCAATTAATTAAATAGATTGATTAATTAAGGCTTAGTTAATTAATGAGTGTGAACTAATTTATCAATGTAAGTGATTGTCGAATAATTAATTCGGGAGTTTAATTTAGAAGGTAATTAAAGGTTAATCAATGAGATGGGTTTGGGAATAATTAAATGGTATTATTAATTAAAGGCAAAGTACTTAAGGTAATTAAAGAATGATTAATCAAGTATGGTTAATCAAGTTGTAATTAAGGAATGATTATTTAATTGGGCATAATGAATTAATGATGAGTAAGCAAGATTTTTAAGTAACAAAGTTGTTAATTTATTTCTTTAGTAGTTAATTAAATTAATTAGAATTGGTACGACTAATTATCTTGTTTATGAATGATTGAAGGATATTTGAATACCTTTGACTGTTTGTTATCTCTAGTATGTGATTGTGATACTTTGTGATATGATATGTTTTGTTGGGTTTAAACTGAGATAATGTGGTTATCTACAATGAATTGCTATGAAAAGTGACATCTGGTATTTAAATTTAATCACTTGAAAACTTGGGTTATGATGACATCGGATTCGAAGAGACCGGGGTCGGGTATTAGTCATATCCGAAACCACTTCGATTTGTAATCTACATAATTCTATTTGGATTTAATGTGTACGATAATTATACTGAAATGGAATAATATGAACTTTTGAACTAAGTAAGAATACTTAGAATTTGATTTGTGGATTATGTTTTGAGCATAACAAGAAATGAACTCGTAGTGAAGTACGAGTTACCCGGGTTTTCTTTTATGATTTGAATTTAGTATTTCAAATTATATGGTTTACTCACGATGGTTTCCAGCCTGGCCCAGGTGTTACTTTGATGTAATGCTCGGGTCAGACCGAGTATTACAGATTTCCAGGTAAGGACGTTTTGGAGCTCGAGGGCGAGCTGGATGGCTGGAACGTATGGAGTGTTTACCACTGTGTATAGTATAGTTGGCTTGGACTTGCTGTTTTAAACTGTCCGGTGTATTGTAATGGTTGTAACTCTGATGTATAAAAATATAATTGTACTGATGATGATTCTTCTTTGTAAAACCGTATTTATGTTATATTATATTTTGATCCGCTGCGAATGTGAGGTTTCTGTGACTTGTTTCTGTTCTTCCTTTCTTCTTTCTCTTTTCTTCTTTTTCTAACTATCTGGAATTTTCGGGTTCGAAATTTTCAGGTCATTACATTACTTAATGAGTAAGTAATTAAGATGAATCGTATCTGCGAATAAGATAGGATTAATTGAATCCTAGGGTACCAGGATTAATTTGGCAACGTAACCCTGGAATGTAACATGCAAGCATTCCTACCAAATGTATATAACTTAATTATTCTTGTTAAATTCCAAACTAAAATTAGAAAATTGATTCATTTATTAAATTCCAAATCAAATTTTATCAATTTACAATATATACAATTATATATTATAAACAGAAAACAATTTATTAGCTTTAAAAAGATAAAATCTACCATTTTAAATATTTACTAAAGAAGATTATTAAATCAATTCAAAATTTATTATCAAAAATTATCAAATCAATTTAATTTTTAACACAGATTATTAAATTTATATTGCCAAATTTTCGGGATATCACAATATGCCATTGCCAAACTGCTGCAAATTCGTCAAACATAAGATAAACGGTGTTAGAGAAGCCCAAATTTGACGAAACGAATTATGACGTCTCATTGGAAAATAGTTTACATTTTTATTATATACGAATATTCAGGTTTGAAAAATATTTAATTTTCATCAAATTAATTGATTTTAAATTTAAATATATTTACACAACAAACAAACTTATATATTTTCTGATGAAAACCTGACATTTACTACTTTGAAATAGACATTCCAAATATCAAATTTTCATTGTTAAATCTTATTGTTTTATTTTCAGGAAAAATTTAGTTAATTACGTTGTATAAACCATCAAAATTTACGGGCCGTTGCAAAAGTGCTGCATTACCAAGAAATGTTGAGAACAAAAAGGGGATATCAATAACCCTATTGTGCCCCTAATCGAGGGGACTTAGGATGACGTCAAAGAAGGCGAAATTAAGGATACCCAGATCAATGAGCCTGGGGATGCTAATGTAGGCATAGGCAAGGTGCCTGTGGTCGAACCATCACAAGGCGCTCAACCCCACATGCTTATTAAGAGAAGAAAGAAGCTTGCATATAAGCTTTGTAGGAGGAAAACTGCTAAGGATCCAAAGTTCGTTATCAATAAAGAGTCATCTTCCGAACATTTAGAAACTTCTATGAAAGGGTTTTCAAATCTCCAAATTCCTAATAACATTATGACTTATAACTTCCCTAACATCAACATCGATGGGCTTATTCTCCAACCAAAAGTGGTGACAACATTCTTCCTACCGGCAAAGGTGAGAAAACTTCCATGAGCAAGCCTGCAGCTACTGGTCCATTAGGAGGGACACTAGGACACTCATAATCACGTTCACTTCACCACACGATTTCCATCTATCTTTTGTGCAATGGTCACTTGTACTCTAGTATTTGGTTTTTTGTAGGTTCAATGTCTCAATCCCGAGCTTTTGATCGCTTGAGGTGTTTGTTGACGGAATATGGATCTCGACATGATTCAGAATAAGGTAGGCATAGAGAGAGGGATGATGACAAAGAAAGAAGTCATTGCTTAAGGGAATCTTCATCTTCAAAACATAAATTCCAATCTCACTCATCCCATTAGGAAGTGGAAACTAATCTTCCTGTGCATAGTGGTGATCAGACCTCTTTTCACAGTCCTCCAACTACCCTACCGCATGAGCAATATTCTGGTTCATCTAGCCCTAAGCAGTCCCATGATTGTAGGTTGAGCAAACATCCAAACGTTGTTTTCGATCCATCTTTTCCAACCACTGCTCTTAAAGCTTCCACAACAGAGAAATCGACCGAACTTAAGGCTATTTTCCTAAATATTTGTTTTGACGGGCTTAAGTTCCTCCCTTCATTCATAAAATCCTAGGGAATGTCAATGCAAGCTCTTTCACATGCGTCAATGATATTTTCATGAAACATGAATCATTCTAGCACTAAGTAGTAAAATCTCTTAGGTATTTATTAAGTGAAAACATTAGATAGATCATCTCAAGCTAAAGGCAATTCACAATAAAGATATAATTAAGAACTTAGATAATGAGATCTCGAAGTTGACGATAAAACTAACTGGGGCAGAAAAAAGTTCCATGAAAACATCTGAGGCAATGAGTTGTCTGGAAGCTACTCATAAAAAGGAACTTGATGCTGCCCTCAACCACAGCGATTCACTCGCCTTGGAAATAGATTTCTTGCTAAAGGAGAAAAATATCTTGTCCCGCCACATTAAGGAGCTTGAAGAGCTTCTTAAGAAAGAGAGGGAAGAGAAAATCGAAGCTCAAGAAGAATTGCAGAGATATAATGAAGAAGCTATTGAGGCCCGGACTTTGAAGATTAAACTTGATAAGCAACTTGCTTAGATTGAAGCCCTAAAAGAAGAGGCAAACGAAGCGGGCCATAATGAGATGAGGGAATAGCTTGAGGCCTTGGTAAAGGATGCTAAGGAAGTTGGTCGAAATGAAACTATGTTCTTAAGTGTTTGATTTTGAGTCATATGATCAGCCTTAGAATAAGGCATTCCCTTTTTTGAAAATCAGATGTAAGTACCCGAAGAAGGTACCGATGAACTCCTTTGAAACAAAATAAGGATGGATTATAATTGTTCTATGGTTAATCAGATGATTTCCTTTTCAAAACTAATCATTGACTAGCGCTCGGAGATTAACTAGGTCATGGATTGATACCTGGAGATAGGCGTCTAGGATATGGGATAATGAATATAGAAACCGGTATAGAATTGTATTCTTTTTGAAGGAACAACCATGCTTACAGCCTAGAAGACGCAGCTCGCTGAAGATAAGCAATGATGGTTGATGAATCCTCCTGATTGACACCTAAAGACAAGTGAGATCAAGAATCGATGCCCAAAGATAGGCATATGATACATTGATTCTTAGATATAGGAATCAGTGCAAAATTGGAAATTTTGAAGACACTATGCTTATGGCCTAGCGACATTAGGTGTGGTTGAAGATTGATGCTTGAAGATAAGCATCCAAGACATCGATTCCAAATTCGGATGTTGATGCATAATTGAATTTTTGTAGGTACATCCATATTTATGGCCCAATGTGATATGGTTGATTGATGATAAACAATGTTGATTGACAAGATATCATTGGTCATTACCCAAAGATAAGTGAAATTAAGAGTGGACGTCCAGAGATAGATGTCCATACTCTCGTTTCCCAAAGATAGGAAATAGCGCAAAGTCAATGATTGTTGTAAATACAACCTTGGTTATGGACAAATGGAACTCAACCTAAAATAGATAAGATTGGCCACAGAATTAGCCAAAGTGATGTAGCTCTACTTACAGCTGGCGAGATATGCTCGGCCGAAGACAAGTAAGGTTATCCAATGTAATATAGTTTTGTTTAGCTGAGAAAGAAATATATTAGCAACGATAAACAAGGCTAAGTAATGAAATAACACTAAGTAATTCCAAAGATTTATCTATATGTATGAAGTAGGCATGTGTACTATAAATGTGATTGAATAACATATGATTGTATTATATATGCAAGTTTTTACATAGGCAAGTAAAATAGAATACATAGAGATGTAAAATGCATATGAGATTGAACAGAAAACAATCTTTGGTTTACATGGATTTTACACAAGTTGCGGTGGCCACTCCCGCACAAAATGGCCTATATAGGAAACACTAAAGAAAACAAAATAATGGAAATGCACAAGGAAATTACTTCCAAAAACACAAATGGTCACCTACTGCCATATCCCATGTTTGCTATTCTACATTACAAGTTTGGCATGGTGTTTCCTTGGAGTCTTCATCTCCTTATCCTTTTCTATGGAGCTCTCCTTAGAAGAAGAGAATTATTCCTCAGTCATCCAACAGAACGGACACTCAAATTTTTTAGAGGCAGAGTCGTAGGTCTTGGATCCATTAACATCACAACTTTCAGAGAACTGATTTTCAGCGGAGGGTCTTTAAGGGTAGATAATTGTTTTCCAGATCTGACCAGAGGCTTCTGAGTCCCTAATGCTTTTTTGACCTTGATCTTATCGAGGTTGTGTTTTAACCTCTCCACTTTTGTGATAGAACCATCAGGATCCTTAGTGCCCATAATAGTCGCCTCCTCTTCTTTAGATTGATCGACATCCTCCAACACTTCTAGCAACCCTATCTTTTTGAGTTTGTGCCTAGGCCAAAGTCGAATTGAGTAATCGATGTTATTGTGCGAAGGTAGACATGGTAGCAAGGGCACTTAAGCCTAGGGCATGATTGGTTGGCGATGGAGCATGCAGCGAAGGATGACCTATAACTTAACAAATAGAGTGGTATAGGTTAGTAACCTCCTCAGGCAAGAGCTGAAGTTTCTCAAAATTAGAGTGGATATGCCTTGGTTAGATGGAGTATCCTTAATTGGGGATTTATTTAACTCACCCTCTTTAATAGAGGGTTGAGTCGGTTTAATGGTCGAAGGAGTGAGATGAGGAGTTTTAACACTTGATATAGTAGGAACAAGGTCTTAAATGAGGGTGGCCTTAGAGTAGCCACCATAGAAGTGATGATGTCTATTGCAGGATCTTTTTAAGTAGGATTTGATGTTTCTACCTGATCCAATGCACTTGGACCGACAACAGTTGCACTTATGCCATCAAAATACCTTTCCATTTTTTTAATACTATAAGACCCTCCTCATCTAGAAAGAATGACTTTAGATCGCCATCGATGATGCCTTGGCCAGCTTCATTAAACCTATAGAGGATTCCGAAGTGTCATCCAGTGTGATTTGGCAGCTCTCTCCAAGCCATTTTAGATTTTTCTATTCGATCACATTGGCAAGAAAAACCAGAAGGATGGTGGCTCCCATCTCTGTGTAGGTTTATGTGGCCTTTGCTTTGAGCTACGTAATTTCTTCTCTAGCGTTGCCCAATTTGGACTTGTTCTATATCGACCCTTAAGTCATCTTTAAGCTTATTTACTTTAGCCCAATGCACCGCAAGTTGTTCATCCTTGGCTTTGAGTTTCTCTTCACACATAGCATTTAAAGCTTCGGCATTCTTCAGTTGGTCAATCATGACTATGGTCACTTGTGTATGGACCCTTGGTAGTTTAGCTATTATTTCTTTTGAGTCCTTGGCTGATATCTCTACTTCTTCCATTTTCTTTTTAACATCAGCCAGTTCTTATTTGCACCCTCCTACTATCATGTTATGGTTGGCCCACTCTAAGTTAAAAGCACGAATAATCCACTGGTTGGCCTAATTGACATCAAAGAGGACATTAGCAAGACTTTTCCATTCAAATAATTGATCTACGATCTCCTTGACTATGCAAATGTCCTTATTAACTTCTTACAAGTGACATCTCCAGAATTGTAATCAAACACTATCCCCTTCGAGGTAATAGTCAAGCAAAGCTTCTTGGCTCTTAGTAGTGGTACTTGTGGATTGCCCTATGTGAGGTGGAGGTGGGGCAGCATGACCAGGAGTTCCTTTGGATTTATGGGAGATGGAATTGCGGTGGTTGGAGGTTGAGTTTGTGGGGGATGCTACTGTGAAGGTTGGTAGTGAAAGTGTAGCTATTTGGGGTCGGAATCACGCCCGAAGAGAATGTGTGGACCCTTTCATTCATCTGAGCGGCATTATTTTCTTTCAACATCATAGCACTCTTGCTCTTCATGGTAGTGCTACCTATAAGTAATATACGGATCATGTTCGAGGGGTTCCAAAGATGGGGTTTCACCACCTTTTTCAAGAATGTCCCCAGTAGAGAAGCTAAATTCATGGGGGTTGATATTGTGGATATCTACATGGCTTATTCCTACTAAACCAAAAGCGGACAAGTTCCTAAGGTCGCCTATGGAATCGAAGATGTTCCCGGTGGAGCCTATGATAGGATTTGTTTCTTTCATTGAATTAAGACTTAGATCGGGTCCAAGTTGAGACGACTTAATAATTAGGCATTTCTGGTGGGTCGGGGCTATAACTCTAGTGCCCTTGGGAGAAGTTTCTCCATATGATTCATCCTGCAAAGGTCATATTCTTCATCGTCATCCCCTTCATCTTCCTCCTTCTCTTCTTCTTCTTCTCCTCCTCTTCCTTGATCTACCTCTTTACAACATTCTCTTCTTCTCTTCTTTATTCCTTACTAACTTTTCCTTGCCTTCTTGACCTTATCTGCCCCTTGATATTCGTCATCAAAATAATGTACTAGAGTAGTGGGATCGGCGGTGGTTTGAGAATTCTTAGTAGGAAGTTTGTTTGAAATGGCGCTTTTGATAGAGTTAGAGGTATGCCATAAGGGCATTTCTGTAATTTAATGTAAATTATTATGTCTGTAATAGAATCTCGTCCGAAATAAAGGTGTTTTTCTTCAACGTTATAATGTGTTATATTAATTAATTATTTAATTCAAGTATATTTAATAGAAAATTTATGAATGGCGTGTTTTGTGATAGTAACTACAATGTGTTATAATCATGAGCAACTTATCATATTAATAACCATATCGTTTTAAATATTGACAGTCAAGGTCAATCAATATTGGATATTAACACGCCCGTTGAGACCAAAGTACATAACGCTCTCCAAATATTGGGTAGTTTATTACTTTTGGCTGTTGGGGGGCACCAAGAGGTTACTACTGATAGTTATCGAACGACTATGGAATGTGTCCCATGATAATATTTCTATTGGTTAATATTGCTAGAAAATGTTGATGTGACTGTATTACATGGATAACTTGACTGGGGAATCCTATTAACTTCAATATGGAAACCGCACTTTGATTATAGCTAAATCATGGAATGGCACCTATTAAACAACTATAATTGGGTTGAGTTAAAGAATTGAAAGTGAAACAATATTGAATAGAGAATTCATCTCCTAACTTATACGGAGTTAGTATCAGGGTCAACTAAACTCAGTTCAAAGTCAAAGTGTAACATCACCTATCTTAAGGCCAAAAGCTGAGCATTATAGATGTTGCTGTCAACTATAGTATTAACTTCCGATGACAAAATACGGTAATTTTATTGGTATTCATAATATCAGAAGCACATGAATATGAAACAAAATCACATATTGCAAAAACAAATTTACCGATTACATTTCAAAACCATGTTTCATATTCCATTACATAATCCCACTCATCATCCCGGGTTTTGATCAAATATAATTATTACAAAATATGCCAAGAGCGACATATGAAGATGCCCCCTTGGATGATCAAAGTACTCAATAGACATAATTGTCTTAATATATCACAGCAGAAATAAAACTAAAACCCCTAAGAGCTAACTTTGCCTCTCGTTCTTCTTCGAAAGCTTTATTTGTCCACCAACTAAAACCGAAAAAATCTTAACTCTCAATTTACTCAAATTAATTTCAAGCACTCGAGAGTGCAAGCGGAAAAACATAAACTTCGAGTCAGACATAAGGCTTGGTGTGAAAAATACTATTACATATCGGTTTCTTGATATTAAGTGAGACCACGTCGCTTAGTGGAATGATTTTCCCCACACTAATATCCCTTAAAAACATATCTTTTGGAAATCAGAATCCTGCAATCAAACTGATTAAAGCAACAATAGAAATATCATATATGCATATAAATCAGGTAACATATGAACTATCTGTCCGAACAATATAGTTTTGTTTGGCTAATTACAAGCCATTGGCTGACTTGGGCCTACCAAGCAAAATAAATAAATAAATAACCTAACTTCTGTTAGACACACTCCTGGACGGTCTGTCCTTAACTTACTTCTCTCAGGGTCAACTAATCCTAATGGTTTTTGCGGGCTCACCAATAACCTATTCTCCTTTTCTGTATATATTACTTTCTATGTGTAATCATCATTTTAGTCTTACTAATGAAAAAGCCCTACATTGGAATTTTTAGACTAATTTAGCTAGGGGCTAATAGCTAAAGTATAGGATGCGACCCTATACCGGTCCCATCTGATATACAAATATCTGAGTCATTTACTTAAGGTTAACTACCCGTCAAATTTTCCTTAAAAGCATTTCTTTCAAATTGATATAATCCCTTTAAATTATACTTATACAATTAAAATAAACCTTTTGCTTTACTCAAATCTCTTTGCCATGATATATGCTTTACACAAAAAATTGTTGATGAAAACTTCAAAACCCTTGTTTAAAAACTTTAAACAATCTCTTTTAAAACTTTTGAAGCTACCCTTTTCAAAATCATTTAGTTACTTTACTTTATAACACTAGGCCGAAAGGCCAAAACATACCTTTCAAAACCATTTATGTAACATTCTCGGATTTTAGCTAAATTTAAAACCGATAATTAATTTAATTTATGAAATTAAATTGTGAAATTAATTGATAAATTGATATGAGTTTCTCCAAAAACAAATAAAAACATGTGTTTTGTAAGAAGATTGAAAATAGAATTTGTGATTCAAGATTAAAATATTTTAGAAATAAAATTGGATTTAGTTTTTATGTTTTAAGAAAATATATGTATGATTATTTATTATGTACATAACTTGATTTTAATTCATTTTCCTTTAAAAAAATTATGTAAGTATAAATTGTTTGTGAATGGAATAAAATATATACATTTATAAAAAGATAGTTGTTTATTCATTTATAAATAAAATTAATTGTATATTAATTTTTGAATTTGAAATTTTAAAATAAATATTTTGAATAATATATTGAGTTTGTTAACTCTGTATTTTGAAAAAAAATTAAATTACATATATATAAGATATTTATTTGTGTATAATTTATTTTCCAATTATTTTTCTTTATATAAGTACAAATATAAACATTCATTCATTTAAACAATAAATTTTAAAAATTTAAACAAGAATAAATAGGAAAGTGTAGTTTAAATTCAATATAATATTTACAAAAGTTTACATAGATAATCATTTTCAAAACATTAAGATAGATATTTATTTATTTAAAAGGTTGGAAACTTGAGTTTAAAATTTAAATAAGATTTGTATATATGTAAAAATATAATACATGAATTAATGTACAAAACATAAAAATACAAAGTCTAAATTTATTAAGAAAAAGGATTGAGAAATAATTTATAAATAAAGTAAAGGACTAAACATAGATTTCTTTGTTTGAGACAAGTGTTAAACATGAAGATAAGATAAAAAAAAGTGTAAAAATCTTAATGATATGCATTAACAAGTGTAAGTAAAATGGACATGTGGCAAAATCAACATTTCTCTTGGAATTGAAATGTATACAAAAGAATTTTGTAAACCAGGCTTCTCAAAAAATATTAGCATTCATTTTCAAAGAAACAAAATGCACGAGATCAAAAAATAAAAAAAACCTGGCAATGAAACTAAATGAATTCAAACTCAAAACAGAGAAAAAAATCTGAAGCATGAGGCAACAAGATTCAACCTGGAAGCAAAGCACTCCGGTACAAATCAACAATTAAGTGGCAAGTCAAAAGCATCCTCCAGTTTTCAACAGTTCCAAGTTTTATTCTCTGTTCAAAATCATCAAAACATGTTTCTATGTTTTTCCTCTATGCGTCATCTACAGGTGAGAAAACCTTTAAACCTCTATATTTAATTCCGGTTTGCATGATTGGATCTATGTTGTTAAATATGCTATATGGATGAAATTTGTCTGCATGTGTATATATGGATATGATTGTGTATATATATCTCTGTTAAAGTTCCAGGTTTTGGAAACAAATTCAAAGATTCATATCACTTAAACCAACCAATACTAGGCTATAATCTCAAAATGAAAAGTGATTGTAACGTTGTAATACCAATTTTAAAAATGAATACAATTATAATTATTGAATAAATATTTTGAAAATTAGTAATTACAGTAATGAGTATTGTAAAACAGAAAAATCAAGTATTAAAATTTCAGATTGTGTTTATATTATCGGATTCGAATACAAAAACTATGATTTTTGAGATTAACATCATGATTTTTAACTATGTAATTACAAGATATGTTAAGATGATTGGATTTTGGGCTTCGTTCATTTCCTGGCGATCGACAAAACCGGGTCGGTCAAAATTTGTTGTGAAGATAGCTGGAAGAACGGAGGTGATAGGAAAAATGATCGGAATTTTTTTTGTTCACCATGGAAGCTAGTCGACGAACTTTTAGGGTTTGAATGGTAGTTTTGGTCGTCGGTGATTATTGAGTTCATACGTTATCCACAGTCGATCGTAAGTGATCGCACCCAAGGGAAATGCCTCGTGGATGAGTGGTGAGGGTTTGGACTTGAAGGCAGGGTGGCCGGAGGTCGAGGTCGTCGGCACGGTGTTGATTCAGGTAACTCATTTGGGTTTCCAGGTTGAGCTTGATAGCTCCTTTTCATTTCATGGTAGATTTGGTGATACTGGGTAGTCGATTGGGTAGAGGTGGTCGATGAAAACTTGCTGGTGATAGCGAAGTTGGTCGAAGGGTGGCCGATCACCGATGCACGTGCACCTATGCACTCGTATGTCTGGATAATTAAGTTGTTTGGGAAGAAGAAGTTTACTCGGGATTTTGGTTAGTTGGCTCGAGATTTCTATCGGGTCCATTCGCGTGTGATGAACTGGTAATAAGTTTTAAAATTAAAACAAAGTTTTTTAAAAAAAGAAAAAATAGATTTTCTCGGGTTGTTGCTCAGGGGATTCGAGTTTTGCTTGGGTTTCGATTATTTGGCTCAGGTTGTTTGAACATAGCAAGTTTTTTTAAAGCTATAACTAAAGTATGTGTAGATTTTGAAAACTTTCGTGAGTAAAATCTATACTTGTTTCAAAAGTAACGGAAGATACAGGTTGAAAGCTAAATGTAATACAAGTTTTTCAAGGTCAAATGAAATAAACAAGATTCAAAGTTTTAACATGATAAAACTTAGCTGTTTAAAAATTTCTTTGTTTCAAGAATTTAATTCTTAAAGTTATTTGTATTTTGAATTTAAAATTCTATTGTTTTTGAAATAATTATAAGGTAAATTATCTTATTAAATCTCTATTTTGTTTTCTAAAACGAAATAATGTAATTAAGGAAGTGACTATTGTAAGTATAATAAACTTTAATTAATCAATATTTTGGTATAAAATGATTTCAAGCATTTAATTTAAATGATGTAATTAAGTAATGAATTAAAAAAAGGTTTATCTTTAATTAATTAAGGTGGACAATTAAAAAGAATAATTAATTAATTAAGGTAAGTAATTAAAGGTAACTAATTACTTAAAGATAATTACTTAATTAATAGTAATTAATTAATGGTTAAAGCTGATTAAGTGATTAGAGATAATCACTTAATGTAATTAATTAAGAATAAATTAATTAAAGGATAGTTAAATAATTAAGGGTTAATTATTTAATGATAAAAGGTTAATCGATTTATTAATTAAAGGTTAATTAACTAATGAAGTTGATTAAGGAATGATAATTAATTAATGGCTAATTAATTAATGTGATTAATTAAGGGATAATTAATTTATTAAGGACAATTAATTAAGATAGGTAATTAAAGTTGATTAATTAATTTCATTAATTAATACCAAATGATTTGAAATTAATTAATCAGGATTAAGAAATTAATTCATAAGTAATTAATTTAAATTGAAAATTTTATTGAATTATTTAAGGGTTGAACAATTAATCAATATTGTTTATAAATGATTATTGTATGCTTGGATTGCTTATGAATGTTTGTATTGCCGTGAATTAATTATCCTATCTGATCTGTGATATTCTATTCTATGAATTGTGTTGTGTATTAATTTATTTATTTATCTGTGATACATTTGTATATTATCTGTGAATCCATGAATAAAGATAAGCGTTATAGATTATACCGCTTATCGATATTGATGTGCTTGAATCTATGATGAATGTTGTTTTTGCACTATTGGGTAAACCTCATGGACTACACTATACACACAAAAATATGGATTGCACGAAGAAACTAGTTAAGTCACAGATTTTTGGAAATGGTTTTAAAATAGAATTTTGAATCCAAATGATTTTGGAAATAGAATTGGGTTAAATATGTAAAGCTTTTGAAAAGAAGTTTTAAAAATGTACAAGTTATTTTGAATAACTTAATAAAGTTTTGAAATTTAAAATGGTTTGATTTGAATTTAAATTCAAAGATTTGAAATTGAATTCTATATTTGGAAATTATGGTTTAAAAAGGTTATACAAGTTATAAATGTGTTTATATGGGTTTAAACCATTTTAAAAGTATTATTTTGGAAATTTAAAATAACCCAAGTTTAAAGGGCTTTAACTCATGCAAATGTAATCGGATTTTTCCGAAAAGAAAACTATTTGTTTTCAAATAATAAAAGCTTTCATATAAAGAAAGGATTTCCAATTTTATTGAAAGATTTCAAGTGTGGAATAGAATTAAAATAGTTTTGAAAGCTATGAATTAATCTTTGTGAAAAATTGTTGAACCTTGTTTTGAAATTGAAAAGGATCTTAAAGGTATATCTTTTATACAAAGGATTTGAAATGGAATTGTTTCAAAAGCAATAAAGGAATCTTTGTGAAATATTTGGTGAATGTTGTTTTCAAATATAAGAAGATCTCAAAGATGGATCTTTTGTTTAAATATTGGAAATGAATCTTTGTGAAAGATTAGTGAAATTTGTGAAGTGAATCTTTTTGTTTAAAAGATTAAAACGGTAATTTGTTTTTAACTGAAATCCCAATATCCATATGTTTTTAAATATTGTGCTCATTATTCGGTTTAACCGGGAAAGGACCTTGTGTCATGTAACCCATTCCGAATAATGATACGACGTTATGGATAGCATTTGAAGACCGATGGTGAAGATCAGATATTTTCGAAAGCGGAAGGATAACTCGTCGAATGTCTCTACACCGGCTGATCCCCGGTATAGAGATCTCTATATGTGATGGGAAGTCCGGACATGATTACGGATTATCCGGATTTGCAAGGGCTTCTTTGGAAGTACCTTCAGTTCTGTTCGAACCCGGAACGGACTTGTATGGATGTGTGTCTCACATTACACTTTGAGATGTAAAACTGGTCTATACCAAATACATTTCTGTTTGGTGGCGGAGAATTTATTCTCTTAGCTTAACAATCTTCTATGAGACGTACGAGCTCAGAGGTTATGCAGTTGATGGTTACTAGTTATACATTCCTAATTTGGCAAGGTGGCATACGAAGCGCTGCTGATCATTTGTTGATCAAAGCGTGACTTTGTGAAAAAAGTGTAGCTTTTTAGACGTGACTTCGTCGAGCCTCACAACCCGGTAATGGTCGAAACAGGAACCGTTGCAGCAAGGTTATTAGGGGTAGCGCCCCCTGAGGGGTATGACCATTTCCTTCTGGATAAAAAGTAGTATCATGGTACGGAGCCCAGATATTTACTTATGTTGATTTTGAAAGTGGTACATGGTATGGAGCCCACATAGTTTACTGTGTGGTTGTTGGTGTCGAGGCCTCGGATAAAGGTCGGTAATGACCGGGGGATGGCATACTCGTGTCAGTAGTTACTTCCGGGCAAGGGTAACATGGCCTTGTGTAGCAGAGATCTGGTTAGGTTCTCGGGGACATCCCTCCAAAGGCGTTCCATTTTTTGTGGAAGTTCCTTTGCCTAACCGTTTGTTGGAAATCCAAGAAACAATACGCGCCCTGTACGGTTTTAGTTGTATAACCTGCCATGGAATGTGGTGGTAACCTGCTATTGGACATGGTAGCCATAGAAGGCATACGACGAAATGTGGTATGTTGGCTAAGATTAATATTATACTTTTGAAGTGTTTTCCACTATGCATTAATAATAATATCAAAAATGGTTTTTGCATAATAATAATAGAAACTGATAGGAACCACTATCCACCTTTGAACCCCTCACATCTCTATTCTCCTAAGTACTATTCAGATCTCTAATCGTCCCATCTTCCTAAACCCTAATTCTCAAATTAATTAAACAAATTTGTTAATTTCACCATGGTAGGAAGAGGCACTACAAGAAAAATTGTATGTGTACAAGAAAAATTGTGTCATGCCAGGTAAATTAGTTTGATGTTTCTCAATTTCAATGGATTATAGATTAGATCTATTATTGCAACCTTCTATCTCCTTGTTCATATTTCGCAATATTCTTTTAAACTTGAAGTTTTCCCCAAATTTAGGCTATTCTTTCCAGATCTCATGACTTGGTCCATTTCTAATTCAGATCATGTTAGGTAATTTACTTTTAGTACTTATTCCAAAGACAATATCTTGGTTAGGTTGTAAGGTATCTAACTTTAAATGGTTGCATTAGAATATGTATTTGCTACTAATGTAAAAAAGTTTTTTTCCTTCTTCCCACCAATTTGGTAATTTCATATTTTTCAGAATTGGAATAGTGAATGAATCACATAGCAGAATTGGATTAGGTAGTGAATGAATCACACAAGTCAATAAAAATTAAGTTCTTTATTTATGAATTTTGTTTAGTTGTATAGGCTTGAATCATAAAGTCATCATCAAGCTTGCATTTATTATTTCTCATAATTTTGGTAAGTAATTATGGTCATTGGTTACCAGATCCAATATTATATACCCTTAATATATTGTTATAGCTTTTCATTATAAAGTCCTTTTTTATGTCACGTTTATGTTTAATTATCAAATTTACTAGCTCCATGTGGACTTTCAGATTATGCACATAAATGAAATATTGGTATTTGTACGACCAATAAGTACAACTTTTATACTAATATCTTTTTTCTCCCTAACAATATGCAATTTTAGTCTCTATATTTTTCTACAATTATCTATAGCTTTTTCACATTCAATCCGGTGCAGTTTTAGATTCTTTCCGCTTTTAAATATGAATTTTTTAAGAAGTTTCAATGTCCATAAGAGATTATTTGGGATTATCTTATGGTTTTTGTCTTATTTTATTTCAAAATTAGTAATTATTGATTATAGCGAGATATGTAGTAGATTGATTTTGAAATATTTTCATTTACTACTAAAATTAGAAAATAGAAGCAATTTGATTTTTTTATATCTCTTATTTCTATAACCAAAAGTAATTAATTTTTCATTTTACTAAATTAATTTTTTATAATTCATAGGCTTTTCAACTCATCTTAACTATAAAAAGTTCATACACAAAATTAAGGCATTAACGTTGTAATTTAGGTGAATAAGGTAACTTAAATTGCATCTTAAATTTCCTTTATCTTTGTCATATTTTATTAATAAGACTCATCTAAAGTTTTATTGATATGTACATGGACAGATCTAATATATGCTTATCTATGGCAATTTTCATATCTATATGTCTCAAATATGTACATTACCATTTTTTGATTAAATGTCTCCGAAATTAAGAATCATGCAACATCTAGATTTATGATTTTTTTCTAACTAGAATCAATTTTATGTTATTTCCGATTCTATGTTATTTTCCAAATAGATATGTGCTTTAAATGATATCGTTTTTTCCTTAAATTTCACCAACCAATTTTTATATGCATTATAAATACTATATATGGTTTTATTTGTAGGAATGTTTGGGATTATTTTTTGTTTTTAAGTTTTGATATGTTATGCATTTCAGATCAATTTTCTATGACCATCCATTTAACCTCTAAATTATTCCATGGTGAGACCCACGTCATAGTTGAGTTTTAAAATGTTTTCATTTACTGTTAAAACTCACTATTGTAGAAGTAAATTAAAAGATTTTCTTACTTATATATAATTATCTCATATAGTTTGTGTTACATATTATTTTTCTTATAGTTATCTCATTGATTATTCATTCTACTAAATCAATTATTTCTGATTTATAGGCTGTTTAACTCATCTTTTGCCCCTAAAAAGTCCCCTTATGGAAATTAATATATCTAGCAATAAGGCTGTAATTTTTTATTAAAATGGTAAACGTAACCACCCTTGCATTATTATCACCATTAATATTTAGTTATGATAGTTTTTTGAGCCAATTAATTTAACAGTGTTGTAATACAATGGTAGATTCAATATATGCCTAGCTATACTAGCTGCCATCTACCATAAATACCTATAGAAGAATAATTTTTAAATTGATTGTCATACCTATAATAAATTTACAAGTATAACTTAATCGATGAGTTATGTAATTTATTTGGTGTTTATTTATTTATAAATATATATCAAAATCCAAATAAATAAGTATGTAAAATGAGATTTTGTTACAAAAATTTCACCAAACCTATTATTATTGATGTTGTTAGGTGTTTTCCATTTTCATCTTTTAGTCAACAAGTAGTTGGTGATTCAAAGCATTAAAATGGTATTTTTGTTTCACATTGTTTTAACTCAAATATGTGATTTTGCTTCTTTACTCACTTTCATTTAGGTTAATCTCTTTTTTTTCTAGTCTAAATATAAATTTATGTAAAAGTATACATATACTTATATCTACTTCTTGCTAATATCATCTAATCGGGGGATAAAATCTTTCACATGTCTCATACTTTTGCCTAAATAAAAAAGATATTTTTTTCATTAGTATACTGCATATTGCACATTGCTTCTAATTAAGTTTTTGTTTATATTAGAGAAAAATCCAATCGATGCATGGGATCCGAATCTTAGTGAAGACTGAATTAAAGATGGAAAAATGCATAAAGGACTTTTTAAGACAAGTTTTCATGCTTTTATCTTAGGGAAATAAAAAATGAATCAAATAAAAAAAAAGTTATACATTCAATTTTAAGACCTAGCAGTCTTATAATCATTGTACAATTTGCTACTGATTGATGTTCTTACTAGTCTTTTGAGTAGAAGACTCATTAGAGAGAAGACAGGACCTGCAGTACAAAGTCAAGTAATATACAGTCGAATCATTATATTATAGATTGATATTTCATAAAATAAAAATTGATATTCACATCATATATATGTTTTTTGCAGCGAGACTCCCCAGTAATTAAATTCCTCGACATATTCGATATAGAAGGCACAAAAGACTTGTCATTAGATACAACTGATAAATTTGGAACAATTAAAATATTAAAGGAGAATAGTTCTTATGTATCAAAATCAATATGCTGCTCAGTTTACCTTCAGGTATGACCTCTATTACAAAAAAATTCTTGATATGTTAAGTCTAATTACTAATTGATGATTAATGAAATATTTAATTTTTTGCATGATTTTGAAATCGAAGAAAGCACGAGGAGTATACCATTGTAAACATGTTTTTTCATGTGCAGTGTGTCGATCGTTGGCTCATCAGGCGTGCTTCATGGCTATCATGTAGGAGAGACATCTAATTTTTCAAGTTATTTTCTGTAAATTATATAACCTAGGCATCAGTTGTTTTGCATATATAAGTGTGAATTTTATGTAAACTACATGTACATTTGATTGAACATCACAATGGCTACAGCTGCTTTGATTTGGTTATTTGGGTTGTTTGATATATTAGTTTTGTAGATAATATAATGTATGTTTTTTCTAGTTTATTTTGAATATAGATCATTTATTCTGTTACTATCTTTTACCTACGCAAAACCATTAAATTGACTAAAATATGAATTGTGTAACAGACCAATAAAATGATCCCACATGTGCTAATAAAATAACGCCACATGGTCCATTAATATTGTGCAACGTAGACCAATTAAATGATACCGTGTGGAAAATCATACGATGCCACGTGGACTAATCAAAAGATGTCATGCAGCTTAAGAAAAATGATGCCATATATATTAATCAAATGATGACATATGGAAAAATTGTTGTTTGACACATGGATCAACTATAAGATGCCAAGTGGAGGCACTGATGTATGCAACGTGTATGCTACTGTTACAACCTTGTCAGCAGCCACGTAGGATGACACATCAGCCGATGAATCATCATTTGATTCACAACTTAGTGGGGTCTATGTATTCTTTTACCTACCAGTATTAATAAGTGTAGGTAAAGACTCTTTCCCTACTAACTTTTACCTACCAGACCAATTCAATATTGGTAGCTAAAACTTATTACTCACCATTAGGCTACTTTTACTTGCACTTACAGTTGGTAGGTAAAGACCCCATTTTCTTGTAGTTTACGTGTAACAACCCAGTATTTTGTGATTATTTTAGTGTTTATTTTAATTATTTAAATTGGAACTCCTGATTTAAAAAATTATTTTATTCATCAAAATTAAAAAAAAATTATTTTAAAAGTATATTTTGATTTTGTGTGAATTATAATTTCAAACCTGAATAAATAGGATATTTCCAGAAAAGTGGATTTTTGGTCAATCTGGTCAAACTTACTTTTAAATTTAAATATTTGAATTTTATCTTTTATTATGAAAATATATTAAATTTAAAGAATAATTCTTTTCGTTTCGTTGAAATCCGATCTATATTGTGAAAGTTGTGCTTTTTACAATATTGGGTGTAAATTGATTTTATCTATTTTAATTTATATAAATAATATTTTTATTTGAAAAATCATGTTCTAATATGTGTTAATGACATGTTAGATATATATTTTATTTTAAAAGATTTTTAAAGTGACGTTATAATTTTTCCAAAGTTTATTGCATTTATTTTCTATTTTTAAAGGCTGGTTTCCATTTTTGCTATTTTCTTCATTTAAATTATATTTAATTAAAATTTATTTATTTATTTTTGTGAATGAATTTTTATTTTGTGTTATTATCTTTATTTATAAATATTTTCCTGTACATAAAATTTTTTCAAAGTTTATTCCATTTATTTTCAAATTTTCTTGACTAGTTTTCATTTTCTGTGCTATTTTCTTAATTTAATCTTATATAATTAATATTTATTTATTTATTTTTGTTTATTTACTAAATTTTCGTAATTTATCTGAATTTATATATATATTTCAGTTATTTAAAATTACAAAAAGAAATATGGTAATTTGAAAAGTTTTGTGACTCTTTATTTATTTAAGCCTCTTTGTATTCTCACCTTTTCAACTCCAACCAACACCTATTCAATTTTTGTTGCCATATCACTCCCTCTTCAGCCGACCACTATCTCATTTCATTTTTCATGTGAATTCTCACCTCCAACCTAAGAAAAAAAATTCGGCCTCTCCTTGTTCAAAAACTTTGGTAAATCTTCTTTTTCTATTTCACTTTTTCATTGTTTTATATTGATTTGCACTTGTTTCTTCCTCTTTTAGGTTCGGCCCTGCCTCCTCCTTCAGCCTTGCCACCTCCACCACCACTGGAACCCATCACCACCACCTCCTCCTCATTGGCCATCCTTTTTCGAGCCACCCTTGGTGGTAGATCCATCACCAAATGCAAAATGATTCACCTATATGACCTAGCCGAGCATTTATGCATCCATCACCTTCAACCACCCCTTGGCCGCCACCTACAACACCACCACCTCCTCCAGCCTGACCTGACACCTCTGCCATGTCATCCCCTGACCCCACCAGAGATGGTCGTGCCTACCTGTGCCTTGGCCGTGGCCTTGTTTTGTGGCCTTGTTTTGTGTTATTTCACATGCGCCATACTTTTGCCCCATCACCATACATGTTTAGCCGACCCAATTGAACCCACAACAAGATCAAAACCATGCCTTAGCCATGTATTCCAACCTATGGCCGAGCCTAAGGAAGGTTGAAAGCAAGTGCAAAGCTTTTAGCTTTGTTTTATGCAGTTAATTCTAGCATTGTTTAATCGTATTTTGGGTTGAAAGCTTATGTTTGTTATATTGTTTTGTTTGAATTGTATTCAAGGAAATTAATCTTTGGTTCTCCCACTCGAATCTTTGTCGTGCTTTCGTGCCTCTAAAGATCATTGTTTGTGTGTTTCAGTTGTCATCTCCAGCCTATACCAGTGAGTTATTCTCACTAGACAATTTTATACTTATATAACTAGTAAATCGATCACATTTGAATCTGTGAATTGCATCACCATGTTATATCTGCTATGCTATGATCATATGATGTTCACCCATGATTATATACCTGTTATATCATATATTACTGTTATTTTATGTTGTTCTGTTATTTACATTAATTTATCACACTGCAAGTTCCCTTTAGATTTGTATCACTATGGGTTGAAATGATACATACCCGAACGGACTTTAGAATGGGGGAAAATCGTTATGGGCTGAAATGATAGGCCTGAACGATTTTTAATTTTTTCATTTTACTTAGGACTGCGGGTTTGAAATGATAAACCCGGGTTTTCTTTGTAAATTACGGGTTGAAATGATATATTACCCGTATCACTTTACCTAGTGTAGAAAATGATATACAGACCCGTGGTTAAAATATATTTTTCTAAAAATTTTAAAATATTTTAGAAATGTAAATATTATAATATTTTGATTTAAATTTAATTAAAAATGATTTTTGTAAATTATTTTGATTTTTCTGAGAATTTATAAGCGAAATAAATTAATGATAAAGTGGAAATTTGAAATAAAAGTTATTTTGGAAATTTTGATTTAATTATAAATGGAATTTAAATTAAATATGATAAATTTATGACATTTTGAATTAAATGAATTTAAAATGATTTTTATAATATATTAATGGATTTTGAATAAGTTAAATGTGAAATAAATGAATATTGAGTTGAATTTTGAAATATAACTTAAATTGGAAAATTGTGAATTTTGTTTAAAAGTGAATTTTGAAGTTAAGTAAATAAAATGTAAAATAAGTTATGTTTTTAAATTTAAACTTAAGTGTTAAGTTAAAAATTTAATTATATGAACTGAAATTGAATATTGGAATTTAATAAGTGATTATTATTAAATATTGATTTTTGAATGGAAATTTAACTTTATAAAATCGTGAATTTAAGGAAAATTAAATGATGGTTATAAAAGTGAAAATAAATAATTTTATAAGTTTGAAATGGTTTAAATAAAAATTTAATGGTTTGTGAAAGTATAGTGAATATTTGGAATTTAATTAACAGCATTTTTAAATGCTATTATTTTCTAAATTAAAGGATGTTACAGCATTTGTAAATGTTGTAGTTAATATAAATGAATTAAAGGGCTAAATTGAATTAAAGGCTATTATAGAACTTTGTAAATGTTATAATTATTGAATTTAACTAAGGTTTTATTTGAATTAGTATAACCCTATTACAGCATTTTGAATGCTGTCTTTTGTTAAATTGAATTGTTTTAAAAGTAACTTTCCATAGCATTTTTCTAAATGCTGCGAAAGTTGAATTTTCATTGTTTTAAATAAATTTAAGTGAATAAATGAATTTTGAAAGATTAAAATTTTGGACATTTAATAATTTAATTATTAAATAAAATAACTTCATTTTTATGATTTAAAATGAAGTAATTTGTTTTGGAATATAAACTATTTGAAATGTGTGTTGAAATGGTATTTTAAATAAATGAATGTGGTTTGGAAGATATGGTATTTTGATATTTTGAAATGGATTTTTGAATGATATTGAATTTTTGAAATGATATTTGATTTCGAAGTATAAATACCATTTTGATTTTTTAACCACGGGATGTATTTAAATTATAGTTTAACTGATTCTTAAATGATGGGTGATCCCAAGCATCCTTTAAGTTATTGTGCATTTCTATTACAGTTCACTTGAGTTGGTTTACATTATATAATTATATATGTCCTGACCCGAGTGTTTTGCGTTTTACTTTACGCTCGGGTCAGCCTGAGTATTTACAGCTTAGCTTTGGATTTCTTTTCTGGAGCTAGGATTCGCTGGAGATTTTGCTTGCCTTGTTATATGTTCCCTTTCAGTTTCAGTTGTTCTATTTCAGTTCTGGTATTTATAAATTTCTATATATTTGGGATTTCTATTGTATACGTTACAGACTAATACTGTGTATAATGTTTGAGAGTTTGTTATAGTGGATTCATGAACTACTATGGTATTTTAATTTTCGCTGCGAGTTATTCTGATATTTTTGTATCTGTGATTCTGTGATTGTATTTCATTTGCTCCAAATTTATTTACAATGCGGTATTTTGAGCAGTTCAAGTCCGACATGTGTGGATGCGAATGGTTGAAAATACCAAGTCGTTACAGTTGGTATCAGAGCTTTGGTTTTAGGCAAACCTTAGCCTGTGGAGCAAAATCTCATTAGAGATAGGGTAGAAATACCCTAGAATGAGTGAAATCAATCTCAGAATCCTTTCTTTGTGAGAGAATGTATTTTCTACGTATAAAATGATTTTCAAATGATTTTTAAAGGAGTTTCAAAGATTATTTTAGTATAAAAAATTTCTTATGTTGAAACTAAGATTTTTTAAACTTCATTCCTTCTGTACCCACCTTGTTAGAAATCTCTTTGTTAGGATTCTTATCGATTAGGATTCCTTGAAATTTGGAACGCTCCCACTTGTTCTGAAATCCAGTTTTTTTTCCCTATTTTACCACTTTGATTTTGGGGCATTCCATAACTCCACTTTTGAATGGCCTCTATAATGATTGGTGATTCCGCAAATCATTGAATGATTTGTAAAGGGGTGAAACTTCTTGACAATTGGCATTGATTCACCGGAGATTTCTATACCCTCGGCTTACAATGCTATATATCTCCTGCTCTACCCAGATTCTATCTCTGCAATCGAATGTCGATTTGCCATAGATTTCCGAATTGATTATATTCCTGAAGTCACGATTGACCGATTAAGGTCGCCCGTGATGTATAAAGGCTTATCCATCTTCTATTTGGTAACTAAATTATCTTATCTTTGTTCGAGCTTATCTTCGAACCAGAATTCTATTTGATTAGAGTCCTCTAAATTTTAATCTCTGTTTACTTGAAATCTATCCTTAAAACATTCTTTGGAAATTTGCGTTTGGTTGTATTTTAGAATTTCTACATACATCAAAATTATTATTTTGACAAGGATGTCCCCATTTTATATATAAAAGTGAAATGTTATCGATATGGATTATATATATTTTCTTTCTTTGAAAATTTGAAGTTTTGAAAGGATTTGAAAATTTGAAAATTTTATAAGAATTTGACTTATAAGAAAAATGATTTATAACTGAAGGTTTATGAATTTGAATTTCGAGGAATCGAACTCCGGTGCTTCGAAATCGGTTTTAGGATTTTGGAAAATATATAATAATAATATGATTTAAAGATATTTTCTAAATATGAAATGTTTCTAATGTATTCGAGTGAATTCCAATGATTTCAAAGAGATTTCAAAGAAGTTTCAAGAAAATAAAGCCCAGAACCCACTTGTGTCGCTAGAAAATAATTTCGATGATGAATGCATGCATCGACGACATTGATTTTTGAGTTTCTAAGTGGGGGAGAGACCACTCTAGTAGCTTTGCTATGCGAGTGATTTTGAGAAACCAAAATTTTGATTTCAAATTTCGAAGTATGGTTTGATAGTCGAAAGATATATGTATATATATTTGAAATGATTTAAAGTAAGTCAGCGTTCAGTCCTCGAGTTTGTTCTGGTATAACCCTATCTTTTGGAATTGGTTTACTGATTTGTTGGTGATTTCCAACTCTTGGATTGAAAATATGATTTCTTCGACTATTTTAAGGTTCGAGCACTTCCAAATCAAGGTTAACTCTTCAAAGCTAAGTAATTTTTAATGGTATAGGGTATTTGATAAAGAATATAAGTTTAGTTTGGTATGATTAAAGTATAAAGTAATATGATTTATATAGGTTTGAAACTATTTTTTTGAGTGAAATAAATAAGACTATGTTGAATTATATTGGTATGAAATATAGATTTGAAATGTTTTGAATAAAGTATATATATAGAATAAAAATCTTTCGAATGGTAAATTGGATTTTTCATACAGAAATAAATAGTTTGAAGGTTTTGTTAAAAAACTAAATTGAATTGAAACTGATGGTTTGAATTGAATTAAAATTGAACATTTTAGATTTGGGTTTAATTGAATAAATTCATGAAACGTACAGAATTAAAGGAATGTTTTATGATTTCAAATGTATGATCCAAAAGGTTATGATTTTCAAAGTGTAATGATTTCAAGTATTTTGGTTTCGAAAGATTCATAACTTTGAAAGTAACATGATTTTTGAAATGGAAATGAATTTATTTGACCTAAATGTTTTTTGATTTGAAAATTTGGATTATTTTCTAAATCTATTGTTTTAAGAAACGTTGAAACTGAATATATGTAATTTGGAAGAAATGATTTGGAAAAACCATATATGATTGTGAAACTGAAACGTTATTGAAAGGAATTGAAATTAAGAACCTTGATTTACTAAATACTTGATTTGGGAGTTATCGAACTTATATAAAAATTGATTTGTGTAAGTATGAAGTGATTTGAAACTATTGATCTGTAAAGGTACTAAATTTGTAAATTGAAATCTTATATAATTGAAGCCTATATAAGTGTGATTCGATATACTATTGATTTTGGAAAGTATTCGATTTGCAATGAAATCTTATATATAATGGACTTTATATAGGTATGATATTTGAAACCGATTTTGAAAGGTACTATATGATACATATTTTCAATGTAAAGATATGGAAAGTGCCTCCTGCTTGATATCCGCTTTATGGCCACATTGTGGATTCATTCTATCGATGTTATTCTCTCTGCTTTGGGTTTTCCGGATATGATACTTGAGTATCCATCGAATTCCATGGCGATCTCCATGGTCTTACGAGCGTGATTGCATAGCGCAACTGCCTGGCTAAGATGGCCTAGGGGTACGGATTATTTCCTGGGGGATTCAGGCATAACCATTGTGTATTTTTCCATCTATGTAGGTCGCATTAGTAGCGAAACTGCCTGGCTGAGACGGCCTAGGGTACGGATTGTTTCATGGGGGATCTAGGCGTAACCATTGTGTATCCTGCATTCTACTAATCATCATGGCGTAACTCGCAAGGCTGAGAAAGCTTACGGATACGGATTGTTTCCTGGGGGATCCAGGCGTAACCATTGTGTATCTGCGATCCATGATTAGAAAAATGTTTTGGTTTGGTTGGTTTGTTTGGATTGTACTTTCCATATCTGTTGTTTTAAAAAGGTTTTCCAGTATTTTCACTGGGTGTTGAAACAAGTCTACCAAGTACCTGGAGAATTCTAGCTTTGCGCCTGATCAACGCCTATCCAGAGTCTACAGAAACGAAAGTAAAAATTGTTAAGACATCGAGTTATAAAAGTATTTTGATAGAGTATTGTATAAAGGATACTTTGATCATTTCTTTTACTTTTCTAAATAATCTAAAATGTTTTAAATATAGTTTACTTCGAACTATCAAATTTGAATCAAATGACTATTTATCATATTATAAAATGTTTAAAATGTTGTAAATATAAAATCTTAAATTGAAATGTATATGGTTTTGAAATAATGGTCCATCCTTGTGTTCCAACCTATTTTTCCTCCTAGCTATTCCTACCTTTTTACTCTTCGGGGGTACTTTCTGCATTATAGGAAGAGTTGGTTCTTTGACTTATCGTTTGATTTGCCCAAGAAGCATTCTGGAGTGCATGAGGTATTCCACGTCTCACATCTTCTCTGGTATCTTGTTGGCCTATCTCTTTTGTTCAGCCTTCTGCTCTTGATGGTTGGGATATTGAGCCTAATCTGACTGTTGAGAGTAAGCCACTTCGTATTGTCAATAGAGGTACGAAGCAGCTAAGAAGGAAATCTGTTAGTTTGATCGAAGTACAATGGGGTACTAATGATCGAGATTCTACTCGGGAAACGGAGGAGAGCATTTGTGCTTCGAATTCGAAATTGTTTTTCCGGGTACTATTAGTTGTCTATCGTGCTTTTTCTTATTTTCCTTGTTCGTTTTTTTGAGGACAAAAAGATTTGAGTGGGGGAGAGTGTAACAACCCAGTATTTTGTGATTATTTTAATTGTTTATTTTAATTATTTAAATTGAAACTCCTGATTTAAAAACTTTATTTTATTTATTAAAATGAATAAATTTTGTTATTTTAAAAGTATATTTTGATTTTGTGTGAATTATAATTTCAAACCTGAATAAATAGGATATTTCCAAAAAAGTGAATTTTGGTCAATCTGGTCAAACTTTGACTTTTAAATTTAAAATTTAAATTTTTGAATTTTATATTTTATTATGAAAATATATTAAATTTCAAGAATACTGCTTTTCGTTTCGTTGAAACCCGATTTATATTGTGAAAGTTGTGCTTTTTACGATATTGGGTGTAAATTGATTTATTTAATAAAATTATCTATTTTAATTTATATAAATAATATTTTTATTTGTCAAATCATGTTCTAACATGTGTTATATTACATATTAGATATATATTTTATTTTAAAACATTTTTAAAGTGATGTTATAATTTTTCCAAAGTTTATTGCATTTATTTTCTATTTTTAAAGGCTAGTTTCCATTTCTGCTATTTTCTTCATTTAAATTATATTTAATTAAAATTTATTTATTTATTTTTGTGAATGAATTTTTATTTTGTGTTTTTATCTTTATTTATAAATATTTTTCATGTACATAAAATTTTTCCAAAGTTTATTCCATTTATTTTCAAATTTTCTTGACTAGTTTTCATTTTCTGTGCTATTTTCTTAATTTAATCTTATATAATTAATATTTATTTATCTATTTTTGTTTATTTACTAATTTTTTTTATTTTATCTGAATTTATATATATATATATGTTTCAGTTATTTAAAATTACAAAAAGAAATACGGTAATTTGAAAAGTTTTGTGACTCTTTATTTGCTTAAGCCTCTTTGTATTCTCACCTTTTCAACTCCAACCAACACCTATTCAATTTTTGTTACCATATCACTCCCTCTTCAGCCGACCACTATCTCATTTCATATTTCACGTGAATTCTCACCTCCAACCTGAGAAGAAAAAAAATTCGGCCTCTCCTTGTTCAAAAACTTTGGCTAATCTTCTTTTTCTATTTCACTTTTCCATTGTTTTATATTGATTTGCACTTGTTTCTTCCTCTTCTAGGTTCGGCCATGCCTCCTCCTTCAGGCTTGCCGCCTCCACCACCACTAGAACCCATCACCACCACCTCCTCTTCACTGGCCATCCCTTGCCGAGCCACCCTTGTTGGTAGATCCATCACCAAATGCAAAATGATTCACCTATATGACCTAGCCGAGCATCTATGCATCCATCACCTTCAACCACCCCTTGGTCGCCACCTACACCACCACCACCTCCATCCTGATCTGACACCTCTTCCATGTCATCCTCTGACCCCACCAGAGATGGACGTGCCCACCTGTGCCTTGGTCGTGGCCTTGAATTTCATTGAAACCTGTTGTGGCCTTGTTTTGTGTTGTTTCACATGCACCATACTTTTGCCCCATCACCATACATGTTTGGACGACCCAATTGAAACCACAACCAGATCAAAACCATGCCTTATCCATGTATTCCAACCTATGGCCGAACTAAGGAAGGTTGAAAGCAAGTGCAAAGCTTTTAGATTTGTTTTATGCAGTTAATTCTAGCATTGTTTAATCGTATTTTGGGTTGAAAGCTTATGTTTGTTATATTTTTTTGTTTGAATTGTATTCAAGGAAATTAATATTTGGCTCCCCCACTCGAATATTTGTCGTGCTTTTGTGCGTCTGAAGATCATTGTTTGTGTGTTTCCGTTGTCATCTCCAGCCTATACCAGTGAGTTATTCTCGCCAGACAGTTTTAACTTATATAACTAGTAAATCGATCACATTTGAATCTGTAAATTGGATCACCATGTTATATCTGTTATGCTATGATCATATGATGTTCACTCATGCTTATTTACCTGTTATATCATATATTACTGTTATTTTATGCTGTTCTGTTATTTATATCAGTTTATCACACTGCAAGTTCCCTTTAGATTTGTATCACTATGGGTTGAAATGATACATACCCGAACGGACTTTAGAATAGGGGAAAATCGTTATGGACTGAAATGATAGGCGTGAACGATTTTCAGTTATTTCATTTTACTTGGGACTACGGGTTTGAAATGATAAGCCCGGGTTTTCTTTGTAAATTACGGGTTGAAATGATATATTACCCGTATCACTTTACCTAGTGTAGAAAATGATATACAGACCCGTGGTTAAAATATATTTTTCTAAAAATTTTAAAATATTTTAGAAATGTAAATATTATAATATTTTGATTCAAACTTAATTAAAAATGATTTTTGTAAAGTATTTTGATTTTTCTGAGAATTTATAAGTGAAATAAATTAATGATAAAGTGGAAATTTGAAATAAAAGTTATTTTGGAAATTTTGATTTAATTATAAATGGAATTTAAATTAAATATGATAAATTTATGATATTTTGAATTAAATGAATTTAAAATGATTTTTATAATATATTAATGGATTTTGAATAAGTTAAATGTGAAATAAATGAATATTGAGTTGAATTTTGAAATATAACTTAAATTGGAAAATTGTGAATTTTGTTTAAAAGTGAATTTTGAAGTTAAGTAAATAAAATGTAAAATAAGTTATATTTTGAAATTTAAGCTTAAGTGTTAAGTGAAAATTTTAATTATATGAATTGAAATTGAATATTGGAATTTAATAAGTGAATTATTATTAAATATTGATTTTTGAATGGAAATTTAACTTTATAAAATCGTGAATTTAAGGAAAATTAGACGATGGTTATAATAGTGAAAATATATGATTTTATTAGTTTGAAATGGTTTAAATAAAAATTTAATGGTTTGTGAAAGTAGAGTGAATATTTGGAATTTAATTAACAGCATTTTTAAATGCTATTATTATCTAAAGTAAAGGATATTACAGCATTTGTAAATACAGTAGTTAATATAAATGAACTAAAGGGCTAAATTGAATTAAAGGCAATTATAGAACTTTGTAAGTGCTATAATCGTTGAATTTAACTATGGTTTTATTTGAATTAGTGTAACCCTATTACAGCATTTTGAATGCTGTCTTTTGAAAGTAACTTTCCGTAGCATTTTTCTGAATGCCGCGAAAGTTGAATTTTCATTGTTCTAAATAAATTTAAGTAAATAAATGAATTTTGAAAGATTAAAATTTTGGACATTTAATAATTTATTTTTTAAATAAAATAACTTCATTTTTATAATTTAAATAAAGTAATTTGTTTTGAAATATAAACTATTTGAAATGTGTGTTGAAATGGTATTTTAAATAAATGAATATGGTTTGGAAGATACGATATTTTGATATTTTGAAATGGATTTTTTAATGATATTGAATTTTTGAAATGATATTTGATTTCGAAGTATAAAATACCATTTTGAAATTTTAACCACGGGATGTATTTAAATTATAGTTTAACTGATTCTTAAAGGATGGGTGATCCCAAGCATCCTTTAAGTTATTGTGCATTTCTATTACAGTTCACTTGAGTTGGTTTACATTATATAAGTATATATGTCCTGACTCGAGTGTTTTGTGTTTTAGTTTACACTCGGGTCAGCCTGATTATTTACAGCTTAGCTTTGGATTTCTTTTCTGGAGCTAGGAAACGCTGGAGATTCTGCTTGTCTTGTTATCTGTTCCCTTTCAGTTTCAGTTGTTCTATTTCAGTTCTGGTATTTATGAACTTCTATATATTTGGGATTTCTATTGTATATGTTTCAGACTGATAATGTGTATAATGTTTGAGAGTTTGTTATAGTAGCTTCATGAACTACTATGGTATTTTAATTTCCGCTGCGAGTTATTCTGATATTTCTGTGTCTGTGATTCTGTGATTATATTTCGTTTGCTCCAAATTAATTTACAATGCGGTATTTTGAGCAATTCAAGTCCAACATGTATGGATGCGAATGGTTGAAAATACCGAGTTGTTACAGTATGCATAAAGACACATATTTTACATATAGGAGGATAGAAAAAAATTGTTCTTAAATCTAAATGTTGTGGAATTAAGTTATGCCTTTGGGAAATGTTGAGAATTAATATTTTTGGCCCTTACAAATTTTATTGCATAGTTTCAATATAGAAAATTTGTAAGGGCTTTAAATTTTGATAATTTCCTAATTTTGGAGTGAAACCACTCCAAATGAAAGATATGATGTTTTTTCTGTAGATTGGTCATAGTAGCTTTCTGGACCTGCAGTTTAGGAGGTATGGTCATTGGAAGTTAGATCATTTTTGATTGATTAGTGGGTTTGAGCTAATAGAAGCAGATGGGATAGCCCTAATCATTATCCCACTTTCTAAAAACTTATCTAAACCTCCACTAATTAGTTTCTTAGCTAACAAACCTATTCCTTACTTAATTATCTAAATCACGGAATTATAGCGTGACTAGCATGGGGATTAGCAAATGAGCATCTTAGATTTTAAAATTAGCACCTTGAAAAAAATACATGCCTTGTATGGTTAGGTTCGATTCACCTTATTTTAGTGCATTTGGAGATTTTGATTATTGATTTATGCTTCTCACCTTAGTATGCTTCTTATATAGTAAAAAATTTAGTTTTAAAAGATTTCCAAGTTAAAAATGTGATTTTGACTAAATGTACACCTAATCATGATTTACGAATGAATTTCTACCATTTTAAACTTATTTTGACCTGATTTTATGCATATGTTTTAATGGGTTTACCATATTAGGGAATAGGCTGGATTTAGTGTAATTTGATATTAGGTCCGAATTTTACCATATGTATTTGGTGTATATGATGTATATATTATATTTCTTAGTTATATGTGTCTTTATATGGTTATATTGAATGGAATGCCAATCGATAGGCAATTTAGTGTTATAGATGTTCTGTAAGATAAAGTTCCATGCATATTGATGGATGCACAAGGGATAGAGACTCAAATTGATGGAACTAAGGTATGAAGTGTGTTGGAATTGCAAAAGAGTAGGCAAAAGAACGAAAAATGCAAAAAAAGCTAAGCGCTTTAATTAGTATCGAGTACTCTTGATCATTTGGTATCGATCGATCTAAAGTGCTCAAATGTTGCTACAATCAATAAGAGGAGTCATAAAGGCTTATGGATGCTATGAAATTGATTTCATGATGTTTAACATGTATACACGGAGTTATGACCAAAAGTCGAACAATTTTGAACAAGTGATGGAGTTTTAGCTGGAAAATTTTCACTTCGGGCTTGGATAAGGGAAACTATCGGCAAGGGTGTGACTTAAAGTTAGAATACCTAGCTAATTTTGTTTTAGAAAAAGTGATGTAAAATCTTCATGGGAAGGTTTGAGGTAGAAACACTTACCCATTTGGTCTAAGTTATGGTCAAAATCATTCGACACCGAATGATCATGATTGTTCGGTACTAAATGATCAAAATTTGTCATATGAAGTTGAAATTGATGTGGTGTTCTCATTGTGGTTAGAGGATCTCTTATAGATTTATTTAAGCAAGGAATGGTGAGTAATGGATGGTGATTAAATGGTTTGGTAAGGGAAAGAGATGATGTGGTGCCTTTGCTTGGTGACTTCAGGCTTTTCCTAGGGATTATGGAGCTTTACTTCAAACTTCACTTGGTAACTTCATAGAGCAACTTTGAGACTTAGAAGCAAAGACTCTTATAACTTATAATGGATGTCTAGGGATGTTCTGGACCTAAATGGCTCGAGTCATAGGAGTTGTGTGGACAAGTAAGTCGATATGAAATTTTAAAGTGGAACATTGATGTTTACTATGAAGACATGTGTTAAGGGATCATCGAGATTTAGCAGTTTTTATTTATCCTCATAAAGAGGGGGATTGTGAGGACACTTGCCTAGATTTGATCGTATCCCTAATCTTTCCTTGTAGATCTGTATATCTTGGACTTGTTGTTGTTGATTCTCATTTCTTAGCCTTTAAAGTGGCAAAATGTTATGCACTAAGGAATAGAGTTGTTAATTGGTCTCTAGTTATTGACATGGTTATAAGAGCTATTATTTATCCAATGCACTTGAGTGGGTTTTATATGATAGATTGATGATTGTTATATTTTCTCTATTATGATAGGGATTACACATGACATAGCTACCATTGACTTGTATATCTAGACAACTAATTTCGTACTTCTAGTTATAGTACACCCATATGACGATGATGATAGATTAGCATGTATTTATGTGATGTTCGAACCAAGTGGATGCAGGGACAGTTTGAGTATGATTCCTCATACACTGTGCTTATTTAATATATTAACTTTTATAACATTGTGAGACTTTAGATCGCTTGTAACACCCCGCACTTATGGATAATTGAATAATCAAATAGCAATGAATAGTGAAATTTTTTTTTTTGGAATTGTCAGAATATGGCCTCGAAACTTATACCATTATGTCCATAGCGATCTTCTGATCAATTTATGTATACAACTTGTCAAAATCCGAGTCAATACGAAAAAATTATGAGAGGAAAAAAAACGAGAAATGATCCAAAAAAAGACAAATATTGGTTGACACATAGGTCAACACAGAACCTACCTAGATCGACCGCCTGGTCGACCCAAGGAGAGCAAAAGTCAACCCTAGGGTCGACACGCATTACTACTTGGATGCAATTTCGTCCAGGTACGTGTCGAACGAAATAAAACCGATTTTTATTCAATCCAGGCCATACGTTGTTGCATCTGATGGCTTCGAACGATCCTGTGACATGGTGGCTCCAGATTATACCTAAAAATCCAATGGTTTGAGATCCCCAAACTCCACAGTAAAAAGGACCCTAGGCCTAGCTATTTTCTCACAATCAGATTTTTTTCCCAATTTGGTTCATTGCCTGAGGCTGGACCCTAAAAAGAAAATATTTCTAGATAAAAGATCTTCTCAATAAAAATATTAGACACCTTAGAAGAGGATCCAAAAAGACTATAGAGTCAAAATAAGCACAAGCAAAGCTAAGGATGACAAGTGAGTGGATTTAAATTATATATCTTTTTCTTTTATGATATATTACCGTTACATGCACGTTAATTATTTAATAAGCATTTATTACAGTAGTTAATTCTGTTAATTTATTATGCTAAGACTATAAATTTATATTCAACTATTTATATGGAAAAGGAAGAGAGAGATCCATTTAAATATGTATAAAATTAGGTTTAACAATTATAGCAAAAGGCTTAAGCCCAAAAAGAAGACATTTACAGTAATTATGCTAAAATAGGAGTAATAAATTAAAGAAAAATCTAATAACTTGATTTGGAAGTAAGTGATAGATTAATTGGCTGGTTAGTAAATAGGATACATTTTATAGTTTAATATTTAAAAAGATAACGATAAAATTAATTGTAAGAATAAAAGAAGAAAAAAGGAACTAATGTAAAACAGAAAAACTACTTTACTTTACACTATCCAAAAAGTAAACAAATAATAAAAGAAATATCTTACGGTTACGGATTATTGTTTATAGAATTATTTAGTATTAAAATACGAAAATGTATTTTTAGTACAGTTGTCGTAACCAACCAAATAGAATAGAACTACTTCCAAGAATATAAGAAAATAAAGTGAAGAATTGAAGGAATCAAGTTAATTATTAGATAAGACTAGAAGCCATAAACTGTAATACACCTAGATCTTCATTTACTGCATAGAAAATAGAATAAAGTAAAGTAATTATTATGATATGTAAATTTGTGACAATCGAACATAGTCCCAAGCCAAGATTGTCATATAATATAAGAGAATTAAAGAGAATTCAACATCATAATAAAAGAAGTCAAACTAGAATAGAAAAGAGACGCTTGTAATTATATTTATAATGTACACATTATAAAAGAAAATAAAAATGACAATTACAAGTAAAATTATAATATAGGTTATAATTAAGTAGAAAGAACAAAAAAGGCTTATTTTAAGACTTAAATTAAGTTAATAAGCAAATAGAGCAGAAATAACAGAAGAGGCTTATTTTAATAAACTTAGATCATGGATTAAGTTAATAAGCAAGATAATAGAAGTGGATCATAGCAATAACATTCCTTTTCAATCACAAATTAATCTTAGAAGTATATAATTTGTTCATTCACCGGAACTTTAGTTCTGACCCCCTCCTCATAACATCCTACAGATTATGTGAATGGCAAAGACTTTCCAGCTTTGAGACACTTGTTTAGAAAGTGTTATTATATTGATGAGTATTTACTTTTATATTTTAGTCATTTCTGCTATGAGATATTTATCTAAGCTCTGATATAGTTGTCTTTACCTATTTGCAGGATACCAGAAACCCAGCTCGGGCTTCAGTGGGATTGATTTTTGCATTTTGGCCAAAGATCCAGACCTAGTGGAATTCGGGTTGTTACATCTGGTATCAAAGCCTAGATTTAGGATTCCTAGGTGATAGTGAGTGAACATATTTTTATTTTTGAATAAAATATAAATATATTATGTACTAAAATCCAAATAGTCCTCAACCATAGATTTTAACATATGGAAAGTTTTTAGAAGTACATTTATGCATAGTTTGCGTTGGATTTGGGATGACCTAAGTATGTTGAGTCCTATGTTAATTACCGATTTATAGCATACAAATAAGCCATGTTTTGAGAGAAGATTGGTATTTATATGTTATATGAAGTGGAGAAGTTCCCTAGGGATAGTAGGGAGAGTGTTTTATTTTGAAAGGAATAAGAGGTTTTAGTAGGAAGAAAATCCACTTTATGTCTAGCCCAATAAAATGAAACTTTTGAATGGAAAAGTTGAAAAATATAGTTGTTAATATATTTGAGGAAGTAAATATTGTGTTTTTGAAAAAATAAGTGGTATGAAATTTAAAATGGATTTTATATGATGTAAATTTTGTTAAAAGTGAATTTCTCTTTGAAGAATTATAGAACATGGATAGCTCGCTAGTTTCTTTATCGGTAAACAAAAGATTTTAAATATAAAAACCTAGAGTATGTTAAGTATCGAAACTGTAGATTACAGCATTTATTGTTATAGTATATGTTTTCAGTAAAAATAAAGGAAGCATAGACTATGACATTATTGTTATAGTAGGTGACTCCCAAATTAAATGTTTTTACATAGCACACGGGATTTATAAACATTTATTTTAATTGAATCCATATATTAGTATTTTTGGGTGTAGTAATGGTGTTTTACGCAGCATCTATTTTTACCTAATGAGTTTTGGAGATAATTTCTAAAGTGGCGTGTATGTACACTTATTATTTAAATAAGTATATGAAAATATTTTCTAGTTATGAAAATATTAAAGCAGTTTTGAAAATGAGTTCTTTTGAAAAATAATGAACGTTAAATTAATGAATTTAGTAAGAAATATCTTAGGTAATTGAATATAGAGTAAACATACTTTGATCTATTGGAATGAAATGAATAATGATCTAACTTTCTATGAATCATAAATAAAGATGTTTTGTGCAAGTTATAAGGAATACATGAAAGAGATGTATAAGGTATGAAAAGCACCATATTTTGAATAGCCTATTTCAATAAAATGTAAAATAAATTCCTTATAATTTCACATAAACATGAAATCCTCCTTAAAGGATTCATAGAAGGTTTTAGCGTTAATAGTTTCTCATAAGAGAAAGTAATTCTAATACATTAAGGTATAAAACCATTAAGTGTAGTAAGTTAGAAACTCCTTCAAGGTTAAGTCATTGGAAGAATAGGAAAGTTAAGAGATTTTTGATAAAATAATTGTTCTTATCTACTCCAGTTTTAGTAAATTTGAAAATATATGAAAAAAAGAAGGATATTTTGAAAACATGTGAGGATATTTTTTTAAGTCAAGAATAAAAAAGAAAAATGTTTTAAGAGCAAGCAAGACATGTTTTAAAGAAAGAAGTTTGGTGGAAAAGTAAATAAGTTTTTGAAAAGATAAAATTTTAAGTAACCGAGTACCTTTGAATTTAACAGAAAACTTCAAAATAATACTTTCAAAGGAAGAATTTTGGGATTTAATGTTTCAAAAATTTAATAGTTTTAATTTTTGAAGAAAAATGATAAATACAAAACCTAATCAGACTTTTAAATATGGAGTAGATAGGAATCGTTTCCTAAGTGTAATTGGAAAAGTATAAGCCTATAGTAGTAATTACTCCTAGTAGTAATAATGAAAGTTCCTGTAAGGTGTATAGGACACTAGTAAAAACCTAGAAATGTTGTTCATGTGTGTAGACCATGGAAGAATAGTGAAATGATATTAGTAAGATGATAAGATACACATGGTTGGGATAGGTAGACCTTAATTGGGGAAAAATGAAAACTAAAGAGAGAATTTCCCCAAGCTTAGTTGCCTTCTTAGATAGAGACTACATAAAATGAAATCCATATCCATTGTAGTAAATAAGACTTAGTTATTCCTTTTTGAGTATGGGATAGAAGATATGAATAGATCTGATCATCATGAGTAATACAACGAAAGTTGGTAATAAGTAATAGGCGGCAGGAGGAGCATATGAGTTACTTGGATTCCTAGAGTAGGACCTTTTCTGTGTCAGAGTGGGCATGGTCCTCGAACTTCTAGCCCTAGATGATAGCTGTGTTTAGTTGCTACATTAAAAGAAGAGTAAAAGAAAATAAAAGATAACTAAAAGAAAAAAGTAAGACCTAAAGAAAGCAACGGAGACGTCAAGAGAAATAAATGAGAATTGCAAAAGAAAAGAGAATACATTTTTCTCATAAATTAAGCTTGGGAAAAAGTTTGAAAAGAAAAATCTTTCTTATGTAAACCGTGCTTGTGAAAGAAAATAGAGATTTTATAGGATGGCAACACAAGTTCTAAGTACAGAGAGAGAGGTGAGCAAAAGTAAAACGGAGAAATGTGAAGTTTTTCCCTTTTCTACCTTCTTTCTGACATAAAAAATCGAGTTCGAAAAATTAGATTTTTTTGAAATTCGTATGTTAAAAGTTGTGTGGTAGGATTTGGATGAAAAATTTGTTAATACACACATAATCAGTAGGAGTGTGGGAAAAATTGGATGAAAAATGTTTTGAGTTTTCAAAAGATTGCATTCACATAAATTGCAAGTACATTTCGGATGCGTGCATCATATTTTAAAAATAATTTTCTAGAGAAGAAAAGCATTCATGTAGGAGGTACCGCTAAGAAATCCATGTACACACATATATTTTTATTAAACAACACTTTTACACAAGAACACGGATGGTCGCAAAATTGAATGTGCACAAAATGGTTGTTATTGATGCGAGAAATTACATAATTTTACTCTTGTCGAATTTCAAGGACGAAAGTTCCTAAAGGATGGGAGAATGTAACACCCCGAATTTTTCAATAATTGAATAATCAAATAACAATGAACAGTGAAAATAATTTTTTAGGAATTTGAGAATATAGCCTCGAAACGTATACCATTGTGTCCGTAGCGATTTTCCGATCAATTTTCATACATAACTTGTCAAAATCCGAGTCAATATGAAAAAGTTATGAGAGAAACGAAAAACGAGAAATAATCGAAAAAAAGACTAATATGGGTTGACCCAGAGCCTCCCTAGGTCGACCCAAGGAGAGCATAGGTCGACCGAATAGCTCCGTTGATGCATCTAATGGTTCTGAACGACCCTGTGACATGGTGGCTCCAGATTCAATCTAAAATTCCAACGGTCTGAGTCCCCAAACTTCACTATAAATAAAACCCAAAGCCTAGCTATTTTCTCACAATCAGATTTTCTCCCAATTGGGTTCATTGCCAAAGGTTGGACCCTTAAAAGAAAATAATTCTAGGGATAAGATCTTCTCAATAAAAATATTAGATACCTTAGAAGGGGATACAGAAAGATCATAGAGCCAAGTTGAGCACAAGCAATGCTAAGGATGACAAGTGAGGGGATTTAAATTATATATATTTTTCATTTATGATATATTATTGTTAGATTCTCGTTAGTTATTTAATTAAGCATTTATTACAATAGTTAATTCTGTTAGTTATTATGCTAAGACAATAAATTTACATTTAACTATTTATATGGAAAAGAAAAATAGAGATCCATTTAAATACGTATAAAATTGGGTTAATAATTACAGAAAAGGGCTTAAGCCCAAAAAGAAGACATTTATAGTAATTATGCTAAAATGGGAGTAATAAATTAAAGAAAAATCTAATAACTTGATTTGGAAGTAAATGATAGATTAACTGGTTGGGTAGAAAATATGATACATTTCTGTAGTTTAATATTTAAAAAGATAACGATAAAAGTAACTGCAAGAATAAAAAGAAAGAAAAGGGGAATTAGTGTAAAATAGAGAAACCACTGTATTTTGCACTATCCCAAAAGTAAAGAAATAATAAAAGAAATATCTTGCAATTATGGATTATGGTTTATAGCTTTATTTAGTATTAAAATATGGAAATGGATTTTTAGTACAGTTGCCATAACCAACTAAATAGAATAGAACTACTTCCTAGAATATAAGAAAATAAAGTAAAGAATTGAAGGAATCAAGTTAATTATTAGATAAGACAAGAAGCCGTAAACAGTAGTACACCTAGATGCACATTTACTGTGTAGAAAATAGAATAAAAGTAAAGCAGTTATTATTATAAGTAAATTTGTGACAATCGGACGTAGTCCCAAACCAAGATTGTCATATAATATGAGAGAATTAAAGAGAATTCAACATTATAATAGAAGAAGTCGGACTAGAATAGAAAAGAGATGCTTGCAATTATATTTATAATGTACATATTTTAAAAGAAAATAAAAGTGACAATTACAAGTAAAATTATAACATAGGTTATAATTAAGAAAGAACAGAAAAGGCTTATTTTAAGACTTAAGTTAATAAGCAAATAGAGCAGAAATAAAAGAAGAGACTTATTTTAATAAACTTAGATCTTGGATTAAGTTAATAAGCAAGATAATAAAAGTGGCCCATACTAACAGCGTTCCCTTTCAATCAGGAACCGATGGTCTCACAATAGTTAGGTGAGGTTGGGACAAGATTATGCTATCAAGGTAAATAAGCAGCCAACAGAATAAGAAAAGTAAACTAAATGCAAAATAAAAGATTAGACTTAGGGTCTAATAATCGAGTGAGATGCATTTGGAGCAGCCCAAAGAATGAAGACCTTAACAAAGTGGTTCATCACAAATTTCAGCATAGAAGGAGCATGTCCAATTTAGTTATTTTTGGCTAGAAGGAAGCACGAGACTACAACAGGATGTAAGAGTACTCTAGGATGGCCCTCTGGGGAAGGCCTAATGAAGCAGTCCTCCAAAGACAGGTCTGTTGGTGTTCCATCAAAAGAGTATGCCTTGACTGCTTTTTACATGGCAGGACCATTGTAGGCAGTCAAAAGGGGTTGATGTTTAGAGGAGGATATTCGTATGTCCCAGTTCTTGAAAGTAAGTTTAGTGGGCAGGACCCAAAAGGATAGTCGCATACGGATATCAAGCAAGCATCAAAACTAAGAGCGAGTTCGGAAAAGACTAGAAGTAAACCAACAGTCTAATGATATTTTAACTATCGATACATTGGATGAGGGGCGCAGCCACTTGAATGTTTAGACTGTTTGCAGTAAGGCACAACCATTTAGCTCTTCAGAATACTTTTGATTAGTTGAGGTGTGGCTGTGTGGGGCTATAGCCACGATAAGAAAAGAGATAGACAAAACATAATATCTTTATTGTAGGCCTAACGAGGAAGTCATTTACAGAAATAGAATATCTGTATTGTAGGCCTAATGAGGTAGTCCTTTACAGAAATAGAATATTGGTATTGTAGGCCTAACTAGGCGGCCCTTTACAAAAATAAAACATCCCCGGCCGAGTTTCGTGCAAGTTGACCTTGTTTAGCGAGATTCAGGGAATAGATAAAACGATTACGTATAATTCTCAACGTACGCATTGGGTGGTATATTCTGGATGTCCGAGCATTAGTATAGACTAATGCGGATGTTGTTTTACATTTTCATAGTAGACGACGGAATATTTGTATTGTAGACCTTATGAGGCAGTCCATTATAGATGTTTTCATAGAACGCCATGGAAGCAAGATGATGGTGTCCTTTGCAAGGAGGATACGGAAATACTATGGGTAATACCTAGGATCGATGCGGTCATTGGGCATCTATATATATATATATATATATATATATATATTAGTTATTAGATTTTAATCTACTAGGGAGTAGATGGGCATGAATCACGCACTGAACAAGAGTGTTATAAACCTAATAGTAAATGGAAATAAAATGGTATATGTCGAATTAAGCTTAGAAGTGTTTAATTTGTCCATTCACTAGAACTTTAGTTCTGTCTCCCTCCTCATAACATCCTATTGATTTGGTAGATGGTAGAGACTTTCCAGCTTTGAGATACTTGTTTAGAAAGTGTTATTATATTGGTGAATATTTACTTACTATTATATTTTAATCAGTTTCGATTTGAGATATTTGTCTTTGCCTATTTTTAAGATACCAGAGACCCAACTCGGGCTTTAGTGAGCTTGGATTTCAGCATTTTTGCGGAAAATCCGGACCCACTGGAATTCGGGTTATTAAATCGCTCATACCAGACTGTTATTTGACTAAATATTTTATGCTTTGCATCTTATTATCTTGGTACTCTTAAATGAGTAAAGAAGATAGTAGTCATAGGAAGCATATAGAGCCATGTAGAGGACTAGACAATAGCTTTTAACGTAACTAAATTTGGAGTTTATCCATTATATTTCCGCTATGCATCATTGTAGAGCCTGATCGGTGTAATATTATTATCTAGAAATAGCTTCATTTGATTTTATCATTTAATGCATAAGATTTATCAATATTTGTTTATATAATTAAATGAACCTACTATTGCACTTTGATTATATGGTTCATTTTGGTTATATTATTATCTCTCCTTTTAATATCTATGTGATTAATATGTGTTGTCATATGCACAACGAGATACATAACACTTTCTACTTTGGAGTTTAATACTTTACCCCTTAAATACTGCTCTACGTCGGTTGGTATCATTGTAGCGCACTTTACAGGTATGTTAGGTGCTAAGGGTGTAGGGTGGTCGTCATATTTGGTATCAAAGCCTAGGTCGCGTAGTTACCCTAAGTGGGTTCTTGGATTCATTAGAGAGAGAAGAAGTTATCACACTAGAATGGATCGAGCGATATATGAGAGAGCATACTTGTTATATTTTAATTTTCAAAACTATATGGTAGTATATGTAGTATGTGTCACATTACATACACAAGTGTAAATTTCCTTTTTAAGATACTAATCATTCTTATTTTATATTGTAATAATAAGTTGGAAAATAAAGGATGTGGTAAGATACTCCATCTTAGGAGTAGAAGAGAGAGTGAGCTCGAGGGTGGCTAACCGCATCTTGCAGACCATATTCAATAAGATGATGAGCAACATGCTACAAAATGCACAAGTGGGTGCCACAAATGTTTATATTAGTGGTGGTACTCCAATGCATGCGTCGAGGGCAACCTTACCAAATTGAATATAGATTACTCTAGTCTTGATGGAAAATCGTTTCTTGGAATAGAATCTGTTATGAAAATGTAAGACTAGTTGGACAACTGTGAACAAATATTTGATGACTTGGAGTTAGATGATGCTATGAAGAGGAGGTTGGCCTCTAGGCAACTCTAAGGAAGAGCAATGAATTGGTGGACTACTCTTCGAGCTATAGCTTCCAAGGATCAGTCCATATAGGATTAGGTCAAAGTTCAATTTTAAGAGAAGTTCCCACCAGCAGCCTAAAAGTTGTTTTATTTAGAAAATTTACAGATCAGAACTAAGCGACGTCTTATTTTAGAATATATGCTGAGTTTGACACTCTACCTAAATATGAGATGTTCTACATAGACACTCCATTAAAGAAGAATGAAAAGTTAATTGTTGGTTTGAATGACTATTTGGGAGAGTTACTTTTAGGTGAGTAGATAGTCGAGATGGCTTTGAGGAATGAGAGCATATACCCAATGCCAAAGCTATTATTTCGAAGGAGGAATAGAAGCTGCAAGTGAGCAGGTGAGGCAAGAGGAAATGGAACAACAACAAAGGGAAGAAGCAGCTAAAGAATAAAGACGGCCAAAAGAAGGGGAAATGGGAGCCCGACTACTACAATTGTGGAGAGAAGGGCCATCAGAGCAAGAACAAGAATAATGATGGGAAGAAATGATATATCTACAACAAGTTTAGGCATATACAGAAATATTGTCATGATCAACTGATTTAGAAGTAGATGGTGAAGATAATGTTCTAAATGTCATTTCAACTTCATCGAATTCTCCGAAAAGGAAAAGGAATTGTTTCCAAGATATTCTTTCCATTTATGTTGTTTCTATTCATGCTTTATTCAATACTAGGGCTTCACATTCCTTTATATCAGCTGTTCAAGTAGATGATCTAGGACCGAAACACGACCTAGTAGGTAGACCTTTAATTGTGTCAAATAATGTGGGAGGGTTAACTATTTTATGTACGATTTGTCATGATGTGGTCTTACCAAGTCATGGATGTATGTTTGTTTGTGATTTTTTTATACATAGTTTTGTGGAGTTTGGTATTTATATTAGGGGTGGACTAGATATATAAGTATGGACTAGTAATGGATTGTACGAGGCCATTGGTAATAGTAGGGGAAGGATAATAGGTAGGGACTAGAGTTTAACTACCTGTTGAATGATTGGGTGATGGTTAGTTTTCTATATTCACTCGAGATCTCTCACGATAAGTTGTCATTGATGCTAATAGCTAGCATATACAAGACATATCTGGGTGGGGGGGTGATTGGATTACCTGTAAAATCCCTAATTTTAGTCGAACATTAGTCAAGACATTTAATTCGATAGATTAAATAGAATAATATAATCAAGGCTTAAGGAGAATGAGATTTGAAACTTAATAAAGTCGTACCATACATAATTAATTAAGTAAGATTGTTAAAACTTAACATATATATGAGAGGGGAAATTTAGGAAGTAGACCTCTCCTTTGCTTAAACCCTCTCCCCATCATATCATTCTCACATTATTATTACAAAAACAATCAAAAGGAAAATATAAGGAGGCCAACCATTAATCAACCTAGGGAGGGCGAAACCAAAGAAGATTCGCAAGCTCGAGCTTAGAGACTCAAGAGCTAAGTCAAATCTCAACTCCAAAAATTAATCTAAGGTGAATAATAAGTGTCCCATCTCTATTTTTGGTTTTGAATTCGATTATGGATAATACCCAAATAATTAATTTTTGTTTCGCCAAGATATAGTAGTTAAATTATTGTTTCGATAGAATAATGGTTATTGGAATTTTTATGAAATTGTTTAGATCAGTTTTAAGGGTAAAACCGAAGATTTTAATCTCCAAATGCTTTGATTTTCTGATATGTTGTATAGAACCTTATGTTCGAGAAGATTTTTAATTTCATAATTTTCCAAAGTAAAGAGAATATTTTATGAATTTTCTAAGGAGAAAATAGCTTAATTTCAGGTTTTTATTATTTAAAATAATTGAATATGGTTTTTGGCTCTCAATTTTTTATACGGTAAATAGAACATTGTTCTCTAATTTCTATGAATTTTGGTATTTTTCCCAAGTGATTTCAATTTATTGTGAATTTATTAAGTGGTATATATATATATATATATTTAAAAGGATAATTAATTAAGGATATTAATTAATTGTTTAAATATGTTTTGCAACTTGAAAATTTTGTGTGGCAATAATTCTTAAAAGGATTCGTATAGAAATTGTTTTATCCAATAGAAATTGGACAAGAAATAATATTTGGTGAAATTTTTTTGCTTAAAGTAGTAATAAAATAATTTTTACATAAATTATGATAGTGTTATATGACCCTAATGTCGTCGATCCTAGGATAAGGTTGCATCCATGAGTGTCGACATCGAAGTTAAAGGAAGCACAAGATAGTTACTTCGGTAGTTATGTAATGTTTCCAAGTAAGCAGAAGTCGACCCAATCAACAATATAGTATCAGTGGCAATGGTGTCTTTGTGATTCATCTAAGCACTTTAAAAGCTTACTGTCGATGACATGGAATGTTTTTACCGTCGTTTTAAATGATGCTGCACCTAAGCACTTCAACTGTTTTATGTATTAAGGCGGTATCGTCGCTTGGATTGACTTCGAATCTATATATAAAGTGGCATAATAGCCGAAGCATTTTGAGAAAGTTTTATAATGACTTTGAGCGTCTTGACGTCATTGTGCATAAAGGTCAGCGACCTTATATACTTAGAATTTTATTTTCAATGGAGTCGGCAACGAAGAGTGTAGCATCGACGTCGCTCGTTTTCTTTTTAATGCTAAAGAGGCTTATTTTTATGTAAATTTTGAATTGTTTTAAAGGGTCGAAGTGGCCTGTATTTTAAAAGGGTCGAAGACCATATACCTTCGGCGGTTAACCATATACTTAGAAAGGTTTTAAGTTTCGTTTAAAGGGTGGATGGCCTATAGTTTATAGAAGTCGACAACATCACTTTCAACATGAATTTATACTTGAAAGAATTTATGTTCGGTTTCACCTTGGGTAGGGATCGATGAGGTATATTGCGGCTTGATTATCGCATATCGTCATCAAGGGCAGAGAATTTTATTTTTTTTCCATTTCAATGTTATCATTGGGAATACTAATGCCAATTTAAATTTGAAAATTTTGACACTATCATTGAGGAAACAAATGTATATGAACTTCGACATTGATCTAAATTTAAATTATTTAATGGTAGTGAGCCTATTTTTCGTTTTTGCAACTAAATTGGTCATAAGCACACGAGAATAGGTCTAAGTAATGAAATAAATAAAGAAATTAAACGAGAACTGAAGAACAACACTGAATATAAAGAAAAATGCAATAGAGAGCAAAAAACAAGGTTTATAGTGGTTCGGCGTTGATTTCCTATGTCAACTTTGAATACTTTCTTTATGCTTCACAAATCACTCGATTACATAAAATCAGCAAGAAATAACAAGAGAACAAGGAAGAATGAAATAAGGTTGGTTACAAAAATTGCAGAGTTTCCCTTGTCAGCCAAAGAGAAAAGTCCCCAGCATGGCCCCCCGCCCATGTATTTATAAATGAAAGCGTCCCCCAATATGACTGAAACTTCAGCTCCCGGACCCCCTCAACCATTTGGGCCCACACTAGGGAGGGCTAAGCCCAACTCTCAATGAATAGGGATTGGTACCGACCCCACCATAGGTTGAGTTTGGAATAGCGACCCCTATGGTGGCTCTCTTATAGCCTACATTAATGTTGTTTCAAATATTATAGCGTATGGAGTTGTAGATCCTTAGTTCTCATCATGTTGTAGTTATGGCCTCAACCTGGTCAAGATAATACGGACTCATGCTCCATGAGAGCGCTTTACCGATCCGAATTTCTCAAGTAATGCCCTGCCGACCCTCCATGAGTCACCATCGAGTTGATGTCGACCCATCACACTATAACAATCCAAATATGTTATGACGATTCATAATTCTGGGGTGTTGTTGTGTCGACCCCTTTATTTCCTAGATGTTATGCCGACCCATCACATACAAAGACACTATGTCAACCATCAATATGCTGACCACCATTCTCACACCTTATGCCGATCCAAACACAATTTGCCAATCCTATTGTTTTTACAAGTTATGCAAACCCTATTCATACCTCCCTCTATTCATCAAGCATCCACGCCAATCCCTATTCCAATCAGACTCGATTCCAAAATCCCCACATTCTACATTATCTGTCTGTCGACTCTATTTATCCTGTGCTGGACACAACTATTCATACATTATACTCTAGCCTTGTAGATGTCGTCTTCTAACCATCCTTCCCATAAATAGTCGAGTTTGGCCTTCATAAGCAACCTTATGTAGTCGGGCCAAGGTACTGGGTAACACTTGCCCTCCAAAGTACGTTATCTGAATAACCTGACATGCTTTGAATTGGAGAAACCCAGGTTCCCAAGGATAGGCCTATCCAAGTCACTGATTAATCATTGTTCTTTTATTAACCTTCGATGGAACAGGTCTTACGTCCCGTTCCATTTGAATGCATAGATTTTGGTTATATGAGGCCTTCAGGTTTCTTCCTGACTTAACCTTTCACAAAGCTAAATTGATAAATCCATTTCATGCACATTCATACACATGTTTCTGTTGTTGACTGCCATACGTGTTCAGACATTCGTCGACCTTTGCCGAAATGCTCTACTCCATATGTTTCAGTTTACATCCTAATCTTCACAATATCGGCTACCATTTTGTTTTCAAACATCTGCCACTACCTTCTATTCCCCTTTCTATTTCATTAGCATTCATTATTTATGCACATCTCCATGTTCTTCCGTTGTGTGTATGTGTGTGTGAATATATTAAATTAAGAGGGGTCAACATTCGATATGCCAATCCTTTGGTGAATCTACATGGATAGAGATTGGCATGCTTTAAGGATGATCCCTCTTATTATTATGACAGAGACACTGGTGTGTGATCAGTTCCTCTTCCCTTCTTTCTCTCATATAAAAACTCATATCCCCTCGTCTTCTTCTTTTACTTTATATTTTCAGCACTTAAACTCTCTTTATTTTTTGTACATCAATGTTCGGACGACGAAAATTCTATCGGTTTAGGAAACCGTCAAATGAATTTAAATTAAAAATAACCGCAAGCGCACGGTGTACGAATGTAGCACGTGACGAATACGGGTCGATCCGCAGGGAATTGTTGATTTTAAAAATCTATTCAATCAAATCATACCCAAGTCGATTGAAAGTTTTGCTAGAGAATTAGAGAATTAACTAACTAACTAAAAGAAAAGAGAAACAAATATAAGAGTTAAGTGACAATTTAGAGAATAAATCCACTCTCTAGATCATGTAGTTCAACACATATGAAATTATGATCTCTCTTTTATGGTCATTAGTGCTTTAATTGATGTGCTTATCATAAGTATGACATATTTGTGCTATTGATTAGCTAACATAAGCCATCAAACTATAAAACATCCCTTAAAGCACTTGCTAACTTTCATGAAACTTGATAAAGAAAATGAAAATGAAATCTATTTTAAGTATGGCCTATTAAATATTGATTAGAAATATAGACCATCAAATTTTAATTTCAAATCACTTTCTTTTGCCATAATCATATTTTGATGAAGAGGCAATTAGTGTTAGTGATTGTTTAAGCATAGGCTATTTGGTGTCAACAATATAGGCTATCAAATTCAAAGCAAAAACAACTAGTAAACCATTTCTATCATCATCATTAAGCGCAAAACGATAGCATGAATCAACAAATAGTTGAAACTACATAATTAGAGAGCTTCATTACCCCCTAAATTGAAGGGGTTTAGCCTCTCATATTTGTCATTAAAACAAAAACGTAGCTTGCAACATAAAAGAAAAAGAAAAGGAAAAAGAAAGCAATAAAAAGAAAAACTATTCTACTTGCATGAAAAATAAATCTAAACTACAACATGAAAGTAAATAAGCATGAAAAGGAAAAAAACATGTATTGAAGTTGCGTAAAAAAAATTACATAAAGAGAAATGGCCAAGTAGCCATGAAAAGAAAGAAGAGAGCTTGGTTTTATTTTGAGCCTAAAACTAACTAAAAAGAGACTAAGTAATAGGAAGGGAGATTACATGAAACATATGGGTATTTATACATATATGAAACCCTAATTCATATTTTTGGGGAATGCCCAAAGTACCCATGAGGTAGTGCAGATGCCAAGTAATCATTAGCTTCTACTAATCATCATTTAAGTGTACATGAAGCCATTAATTCCATAAGCATGTGCATTAGCCTCTAACTTGTACATTAAGGTAGGTGGGTAAGTGGGGTCCTCCATGTTCTTCACTTTGAATTATTTCCATCTTCTTCCTTTGTATTCATTTTATGCATGTATATTCCTTCATGAACCCACTTGTAATTGAGTTAAATTTCCTACAAAACAATATAAAAATTTCCAATTAATTTTTCTCAAATTAATATATGCACAAAAATGCAATTTTGCCTCTAGATGAAGATGAAGTTGTGACAATTTCAAATAATATGAATTTTGGTTTAAACAAGTTAAAATACCCAATATGATCATTTATTTAATTTAAATAGATTAAATATGATGGTAAAAATATGCATATTTATGTGCATATCAATCAAAACCGAACGCTCCAAAGCAGGACAAAGCTTCCTCTTCTTACTTGAACCCGAGTGCAAGATCATACTTCGATTTCCTTTAATACCAATTCGTTCCTAATTCAAGCTTCGACTTTGCAACCCAAATCGATTAGGCATAATACCTTCCTCAATTGTGTGGTTAAGCCATGAATCTTCGAGCTTGGAGGTGTTTCAATGTCTGTTGGTTGTATTACCCAGTGGGGTCGATTATGTTATGCGATAGAGGAGGAGAAGGCGAAGGATTTGGAGAAGGAGGAAGAAGAAGGGGAAGAACAAGAAAATGAAAAAGGGCAACGAGAAAGGATGGCTCGACATCAGGTGGGGGATCGGTGAGAGGTAGTCAGTGAGATTTCGGCATTAGAGATGAGAAGGATCGGTAGGGAATATGCTAGCTTGGGTGTTCGATATGTAGTTGTTAGGCGAGGGTTCAGTGTTGGGTAACGAAGTGTAGGGATCAGCATTGGTAGGCGTCTTAAAGTGGATCGGTACAAAAGCTTTTATATAAGGGTTGGTCCAGGAGTTGAAAAGTTAGGGTCGCCCTAAAAAGTTAACTATAGGGGTCGGCTATGAAAGTAAGGCAAAGGGATCGGTATATAGGCTAAAGCATAGGGATCGATATTGTCTAGTGTGTCTAAGTGTAAGGATCGACTACAAGACTAACGCATAAAGATCGACGTTGGAGGCATGGATCAGTGTTGACCATAATGGCCATCTTAAATTTAAGTTATTCAAACATATGACTGTACACTACCTTGCCTAAGCATAAAGTGATTGGTAACAATGCAGTTAGCATATCTGGACCGATGAACTTAAGGTTGAACGAAAAAATTTCCAATCTGCTCAACATGAACTAAGTATAAAATTAGCCCAACATACTCAAACAATGGACCTCATAATTCAAAACGTCGACATCCAATTATAAACCTTTGATTGCCAGTCACACTTAACGTCATTTGAGACGGTCAGCAATGACGGTCTCTCTAGATGAAACCTCCAAGCTTTAAAATTTTATTTTTGCTTTTTTGATTTTGAACTGCTTATGTTTATTTCATATTGCGCTGCACTAGTTCACACACAACATGGAGGGACAGGTTATTATTACTAATATTGATTGTCTGCTGAGTATAGCTGACATAGATCCCAAGTTATACAAAGCGTTCAACCATAATATTTTCTGAATCGGCCATGAGATCAAGTTCCGCCACTTTATCTGACAAGGCTGCATCGAGTCAGCAAATAGAAAAGGTAGAGACACATGACCCATAAGCAAATCTTTTTTCCAACATTCCAGTTCTTCATGTAGAAGTTATTGATCTAGCTCCAGATGTCGCAGAGGTTACTATTATTCTAAACAATCCAATTGACTCACAGGCAACCAGGATCGGTGAGGCTGCACTCTACCGATTATGTTCTATCCATGGGATCCCTTTCATAGATGTTCTCGTTCCATCGAAGTAAGATAGACCTCACATGCCCAAGCCGGATATACTGCATGCAAAAAATACATCTGTTGGGCTGGATGTGTGCCACCATTTAACTCTTTCATTTAGGAAGTGCTATGATTCATTGGAATCGCTCCTACTCAGCTACATCTTAATAGCTATGCCTTTATCCATGGCACTTTTTTCTTCTTCATGAATGTCCTATTTTGCCCGCCAACTCCTGAAGGTATCCGATACATTTACAACTTCGAAAGATGGGCCGATAGTCCTTCTTACATCTTCCTTGAACCTTTGCCCAAATGTCAGGTCTTAACGGTCGCATGGAATAAGCTCTCCTTCAAACATGAATGATTCTACGTACGGTGTCCTTCCATCTTCACGAAAAAATGGCTGGAAGTACGTAATTACTATTTCTGCCTTCGCCTTTAATTCAAAGACTCAAATCATAGCTTCTTCCTCATTCTTACCAAATCCTACAACTCTTTCAGGTGTTCGCCCTCAGCCTGAAGGCATCAGATACACCAGGGTTGTTGACGCTATTCGCACCACTCTGGTAGAGGATCGATACATCAAACTCCTCGTCATTGATGACTTGCTCTCGCTATTTGGATGTTAGAAGATGGCCATAGAATTGGTGTCCCTGGAAGCAAAGCAATTCTGAAGCCTGTTGTCGAGAGAATAGGAGAACTAAACAACGTCTTGTTGCCTCCTATTGTAGGAACCCAAGAAGGCACCGACAAGGGAGAGATAAAGGAATCAGGAGATATAAGGGCGAGAAATGAAGACGTAGGCCTTAGAAAAATGCTAGCAGTTGAAATATCACATACTAGCCAATTGAAACCTCCCAGGAAAAAGTTTGGCGTACAAAATATGAAAAAGTAAGGCCAGGACAGCCCCAAAATTCATTATTACTCCGATTGAAAAAGAATCATCTTCTCAATAGATAGAGAGCTCATTGAAAGGACTCTTCGACATTCTGATCCCGAATGAATTATTAAATTACAAATTCACTATTCTCGACATCGAAGGGCTTAACTCACCTGCGAGAAGCGGTGAAGGCATGCAGCCTTCTAACAGATGAGGAGGAGGAACACAAATCAGCAAAGCTAACGTTACTGGTCCGTCGAAGGAAAATATAAGGAAACACACAAGCAATTACACTTCACCATTCACTTGTGATAAATTTTTAACATGACAATTCCTAATATGTTGATATTTGGCTTTTTTACAGGTGTAGCATCTTACTGGCTTGCTTTCAATCATCACCGCGGCTCTTCCACTTACATAGCTCGAGTCAGGATTCCAAATCTGGAAGAAGCCGAGACAGCGATGAAGGAGGGGACAGAGACTATTATTCTTGGGAATTTTCTTCCTCATCCAGAAGGAAATTTCAAACACATGCTCCGTGCTAAGGTGATCTATAAAAACCCCTTGATTATAGTGGAGATAAATCCACAAATCAAAGTTCCTAAGTAGCTGCTCCCCATGATCAACACTTCGGGTTGTTAAGCATAAGACAATCTCGCGAGCGTTGCAAGTATCCATTAATTGCATCTGATCAAATTCCCTCGGTTACTACCCAAGATCCTACCACAGCAGGGAAACTAGCTAAACTCAAAGCTACTTTCCGAAAAATCTGCTTTGACGGGCTCAAGTTTCTTCCCTCCATACACACCATTCCTAGAAGTGCCAAAGAAAGTTCGTTAGCATGCACGAAAGACGTGTACGTCCAGCATGAAGCGTTCATTCATTAGCTGAAAAAGTATTTGAAGTTTCTATGGAGCGCCAACACAGGACTGATCGCCTTAGGCTAAAGGCCATCCATGACAAAGATATCATCGAACATCAAGATGTTGAGCTGCTTGAATTTAAGGCTCAACTTGATGAAGCAAAGAAAAATGCGAAAGAGATGGATGAGGCTGTTAGTCGCCTAGAGACATCACATACGAAGGAACTAGATGTTGTACTTCAATGCAACGACACCTTGGCTTTAGAGAAGGACTTCTTACAGAAGGTGAAAGATGTCTTAGCCCATCGTGTTGAGGAATTAGAAAAATTACTGTCCAAGAAGAGGGAGGAGAAAATCGAAGAACAAGAAGAGCTGAAAAATATTTTGAGGATATTGTCGAAACAAGGAATTGAAAAATAAAACTTGATGAGCAACTCTCCCAAATCGAAGCCTTAAAAGAAGCTGCTCATGAAGAGGGCAGGAAAGAGGTGCTCGTAGAAGACAACTCCCGAGTTGAGGAAGCCAATGAGTCTGGTAAGGAAGAGATTAAATGCTTATTCGATCCACTCATTGCCGAATACAATGCAAAAGTTCTCCTTCACCGTGACTTAACTTTCCTAGGCAAGGGCTACCTCGAATCGCTCATCGAAGCTTAGGAGATCATTACAAAGATCAAGATAGAGGATTTGGGGGTGGCAGAGCTTGATGAAGGAGCACTTGTGTAGGAAGTGCTTCGAGGAAATGAGCCATCTGACTTGGCTGCGATAGAACTTCAATTCGGCAAAGCTTCTACCCTGCTTAAGGAAGAGGAAGATATTGTAGGGTCTTTCGGAACTAAGCCCAAAGGTCCTGCTCTTGTTCATTAGGCTGGGAAATCATCGGAGCAACATGTTGGTTGTGATCCAGATAGGCTTGGGCTTGGCTCACATATGCTACTCCTATCGTTAAGGTAGCATCCTGACGACCACCGAAAGCCAACCGAATGTCGGTAGCATATATAACTCCTTCGAATTGAAAAAGTTGTTGTTTTGGCATATAACGGCTATAGACTAATGCTTGCATTTTGACGAACTTTGTAGGTCATTCCAATCCTGAATTAACACCTAGAAGCGATGTTGCTAGAGCAGGAAGGAAAAGTGAACAAGGCTCTGGCTGCCATAGATACTCCAGGACCGACACTCAAGCGATTGGGGCACTTGATGAGGACAAACCCGAAGATCCATCTTTTATTGAGGTGCATGATGACGTTGTGGTCACGGGTGCTTCGGAGCATACCACTAAATTCAGCTTGAAAGAACAAATTGAAGAAGAGGAAAAATCAAAATTCAACGTTAAGGGTGAGCCCAGTATGGTGGTGGTTGAAGATCCTATTCATAGGGCTTTGCAATTCATCGCACCCGTTGGGACGGTTCCTATTGCAATTCCTCCTCCTTCCTTAAGTACCTACACTCAAGGCAGTAAAGGGTCTCGAAAGAGACGTTCGACCGATTCAACTCCCGAAAAACCGAAGAAGGAGAAAATATCGAAGAAATAGTCGGCGCCTTGCGTCATTGTACTTAGTCCAAGTAAGTTAGACATGTGACATTTTCCTTTCCTTCTCTTCTTTTTAATAGCACATGTACGGGCGCGGATCCCAAACTTTCGAATAATTTGTAAAGAATTTTTGAGATTGTAAATAAAAGTTTTTGTTTTTTGATTAACCATCAAGTGAATTATTACTTCAATAGTAGAATAACTTTTTCCCTTTCCAATTACTTGTAATAATTTTCACAAGTTTCATTGATAATTCACTATCTTGGTCTCGAAGCCCCTCCATAGGCCCCATCTTAAGTCGTAAGCACTGCCAAACCGAAACCGTAACTATTGACTGTATTTTTTCTGCTAATAGTTCAAGCTTCTTCCGCTGATCTTAGATCGAAATTCGTGGGATAGCGAACGACTGAAATCTCTCTTATCTATCTACTGGGTTTTTGAGTTAGCCTGTGGTTTGGAGCCTTAGAATTTTTCATCGAATCGTTTAAATTCTATTCTGCACTGCAGGGAGTTAGATTACTCTAGTCTGTTCTCCACGGACTTAGAGATTTTCTTGAATTGTTTATATTCTAGTCCTCGCTCTGGAGATTAGATTACTCTTGTTCGCACTTTAGGGACTTAGAGTTTTTGGCCATGTCGTTTATACTCTAGTTCGTGCTCCAAGGACTTAGAGTACTCTAGTCCACGCTGGGGACTCAGAGATTTATGTCAAGTCATTTATGCACTAGTCCGTGCTCCAGGGACTTAGAGTACTCTAGTCTGCTCTTCGGGGACTTCGAGATTTTTGTCATTTTTTTATGCTCTAGTCCGCTCTACGAGGACTAAGAATACTCTAGTCTGCGCTTCGGGGACTTAGAGATTTGTGTCAATTCGTTTATACTCTAGTCCACGCTACGGGGACTTGGAGTACTCTAGTGCATGCTCCGAGGGATTTGAGATTTATGTCAAGCCATTTATACTCTAGTCCACTTCAGGGACTTAGAGTAATCTAGTCTGCTTCAGGGACATAGAATTAATGTCAAGTCGTTTATACTCTAGTCCGCTTTAGGGAGTTAGAATTAATGTCAAGTCGTTTATACTCTAGTCCGCTTCAGGGACTTAGAATTAATGTCAAGTCGTTTATACTCTAGTCTGCTTCAGGGACTTAGAGTACTCTAGTCTGCTTCAGGGACTTAGAGATTTTTGTCATTCTTCCACCATCGCGACCACTATTTCTCATTGCAAAAATTGCCTTTCAATTCATTTGCAAAAGCTGCGAACCAAACAAACGCATAGAACCCCCCTTGTTCATTCTTATCGAGGATCGATATAACTGGTCGATTCTTAACTGTATGTATCTGTTCATACATTGCTAATGTCAATATCAATTAGTTCCAACACATACTTAGCATAACGTGCAATAACAGTAATTTATGTGAAGGAAGCTTCAAGATTTTATTCATCATAGAGATAGGAACAGAATGACTGGTCTAATTACATATCAAAAGAAAGTCAAATACCAATGCAAATATTGAAAGTAAATACTACTGCAATATGAAAGAAACAGTCAAGGTGAAATAGCATCGTAAATGCTCGCTATTCCATGCTCTTGGAAGCGTCGTACCATCAATAGTCACTAGCTTAAAGTTCCTTCTCCAAGCCTTTGTTCAGTTATGTACGACCCTTCCCATGTCAGGTTCATGTGTGACGAGGCCGGATAAATTCATTTCAGGACAAGGTCGCCAACTTCAAAGGTTATCGGTCAGACTTCAGCATTATAGTACCAGGCGATTTGGTATCGATGTGCAATCGCTCTCAAATTAGCCTCCTCACATTTCTCATAAATAAAGTCAAATGACTCCAATAAGAGATTTTGGTTCTTTCTAGGATCGTAGTAAGTTACCTGATGAGAAGGGACCTTGTGTTCTATAGGGACGACTGCTTCGGCATCGTAAGCAAGAGCGAATGGAGTGTATCTAGTCGTAGACTTATGAGTGGTCTTGTAGGCCTAGTGCGTCGTAGGAATTTCATCCACCCACTTGCCTTTAGCCTTTTCCAAATTCTTTTTTATGATGGACTTTATAATCTTGTTTGTAGCTTTAACTTGTCCATCCGCCTAAGGGTGAGCGACCGCCGCAAATTTCTTTTCAATGTGATACCTCCGACAAAACTCTATAAACTCAGCACTATCAAATTGAGTCTCGTTATCAGTCACAATAGTTCGTGGAAGATCTAAACAACATATAATGTTTCGGACAACAAAGTTGATGACTTTCTTAGTTGTGATCGTAGCTAAAGGCTTTGCTTTGGCCTATTTGGTGAAGTAGTCAACATCGACAATTGCATATTTCACACCGCCTTTGGAAATTAGCAGATAGCTGATGATATCGATTACCTATATAGCAAATGGCCATGGACTAACCATTTGGGTGATCTCGATGGTGGTGGGATTTTCGCATGTATTTTTCATTTGTCGCATTGTCTCACATAATCAATGGCGTCCGGGTTTACAGTCGATCAGTAGTATCCATAACAGAGTATTTTTTTGCTAGCATTTTCTCCCCGGTGTGATCGCCACATTCTCCCTCATAGACTTCTTTCAAGACACACTTTATCTTTTCGTGGGCGATACACTGGAGTAAGGGGCCAGAGAATCCATTTCTATACATAGTTCCTTCTCGCGTAATATAACGTGCAACTTTATGACGAACTTGTCACTTTTCATTCCTCTTCGCAAGCAAGATTCCAAGAAACATGTATTCTTTAAAAAGGGTCATCCTTGGCTCCCTTTTGGGTTCTGTTTTCGGTACTTGATCAACTTCCATCACATTTATGCTTGGGGTATGCAGTGTCTCGACTAGAACCAAGCTCATCTGTTGTGCATCACTAGTACTCGCGAACTTCACCAACGAGTCGGCTTCTCCATTCTTCTCATGCAGGATATGTGAAATGTTATAGCATTCGGTATCTGCCAACAACTCCTGAACTCGGGTAAGATATAGGGCAAGCCATTATCCCTCTGCCTGGTAGTCCCCTCTAATCTAGTGCACCACCAGTCGCGAGTTGCAAAAAATGTTAATAGATTTCACCCCGAGCTCTCTAGCAAGCTTAAGTCCAGCAATTAACGCCTCATACTCAGCTTTATTTTTTGTAGTAAGGAATTAAAGCTTCATAGAATAGCAAATTGACTAGTCCTCAGGTGTTACAATAACGATGCCACTCTAAAACAATGATCATTGGATGCTCCATCGGTATATAGCTTCCATCGTATATTAGGGATTACACCACTCTCTAGAGGCTCGTCCTGCATGGTAAACTCTGCTATAAAGTTTGCCAATGCTTATCCTTGGATAGCTCTTCGAGGCATATATGTGATGTTGAACTGACCGAGCTCAATGTTCCACTTAAGCACCCTTCTTGACGCTTTGATTTGCTGCAAGACCTGTCGTAAAGGCTGATCGGTATAGACGTTAATTGGATGTGCCTAGAAGTAGGGGCGAAGTTTGCATGACGTGATCACTAAGCAGTACGCTAGTTTTTCTATCTTGATCTAGTTTCTTTCTGCCTCCATTAATCATTTACTGATGTAGTACACCGGTCTCTAGATCTAATTCTCCTCACGAATCAAAGCAGCACTTATGGCATGTAGGGATACAGCTAAGTAAATGTATAACTCATCATGATTTACCGGCTTTGACAAAACATGGGGCTTCTCCAAATGACTCACCAAAGCTTGGAATGCGCCTTCACAATCTTGTGTCCACTCGAAATTCCTCCTCCCTTTCCTTATCAAATCAAAGAGTGGAATGCATTTATCGGTCGCCTTGGAGATAAACCAACTCAACGCATCGATATTCCCATTTAAGCCCTGCCCTTGCTTAATAGTTCTTGGTGCTTGTCTATCCTGAATAGCTTGAATCTTCTCTGGATTCATTTCAATCTCTCGTGTTTGGATAATAAAGACTAGGAACTTCCATGATGCAACACCGAATAAGCACTTTAGTAGGTTGATCTTCATGCTACAAAATTGAAGGATGTCGAACATTTCCACCAAGTACAAATGTGGTCGTTTGATAGCCGTGACTTCACGAGCATATCATCCATATAGACTTCCATCATCCTTCTGATCTGATCTTTAAACATTCGGTTGACCAAATATTGATAGATTGCTTCTGTGTTCTTCAATCCAAATGGCATTACTACATAACATTATAACCCAACATCCATGACAAAATTGGTGTGCTCCTGATCTACGATGTGCATCAGGATTTGGTTGTACCCTGAGTATGCATCCATAAATGACAACAATTCGTGCCATACAGTTGAACCAACTAGCTGATTAATTCTAGGCGGGGGAAAATTATCCTTATGGCACCCCTTGTTCAGGTGCGAATAGTCAATACACGTTCTCCATTTCCTATTTTCCTTTTTCACTAGCACGGGGCTAGATATCCATTCGGGATAGAGGGTGTAGCGAATAAACCCATTGGCTTTGAGTTATCGACCTCCTTTTTAAGAGCAATGGATCTCTCTAGATCCATACCTCATCTTTTCTGCTTTACGAGGACATACTTCGAATCAATATTCAATGCATGGCTCGCAATGGTAGGCAAGATCCCACACACGTCATAATGAGTCCAAGCGAATACAGCCAGATCCACTTGGAGGAAATTGGTAAGTTCCCTCATCATCGGTGGGTTGAATTTTGATCCAATGTTCAACACCCATGATGGGTCATCATGGCTGGTTGAGATATCAATCGTTAGTTCAGCTGGTGTAGCCTTGGCCTTCTTAGGATCCTCCTCATCATCCCTCGGATCTATATCTCTATAGAACAGACTGTGATGCCCAAGCCAAGGCTTAGACGCTGTTTGTCAATCTTCATTAACCTGGATGCAGATAGACCTATCCAAACCTTTTCCCTTCTCTTTCCGTTGAGCCTCTCTTAACTCAGCTACATAATAGGCACAGCTAGTTGCCTGATCACCACGCACAATACCTAATCCATGTTGAAAATTTCAACGTCAGACACCACAGGGCAAGAGTTGCCCGAAATTCAGCCAGGGATGGACGGCCTAGAAAAACATTGTATGGTGAATCAACATCCAAAACAACGAATGGTAGGATCTGCACCATCCTACGTTCACCTTCTCCCAACTCGACCAGTAATTCAACATAACCCACTGTCTCAGTAGAAAAACCGTGTATATGAACTTTAGATGGTTTCATACCCTTAGCCTCCATCCTCATTTGACCATATTCCTTCTTGAAGATAATGTTCGTAGAGATTTCACAATCAACCAAAATTCTCCTCACTAAAGGGGGTCTAATCATGGCAGAAAATGATCATTGGGTAAATTGTAGGTGCTTCTACTTTATCGGCATCTCTGTTTCTGAGTACTATATCATCCACCATTGTACGTTGTTGGATCAATAGTCGGGGCTTCTACTTTATCGGCATATATGCTTCTGAACACTATGTCATTCACTGTTGTATGTTGTTGCTTGGCTGGAGTTCTATCCTCTATACTCGAACAACAATCATAGTCCACATGTTTCATCGAAGTAGCATAGTGCTCCATTTCCTGCCAACTTCGGTCCGTAGGGTGCCCTCCACCAACTATCGTGTTTATTACCAACCTCCTAAAGGTCTGTGCGGGTCCTTAGGCTGGCATGGAGCTTGCACTCGATTAGGATAAGACGTTCCCTTTTCACCATCCTATGGATTTTTGACAAACTACTGCAACTGTTTTTGCCAAATCAATTTCTCAATGGCGTCATGGAGATGCCTACGCCCATCAGTGTGGTGCCCGTAGCATTCATGAAACTAAAAGTACTTCCCAGTTTTCTTTTATTCTTCAGTAGATTCTTTTGGATGTGTCTTCCTATATTGGAAAGTATTACAGGTACATAAATAGAAGTTCTCTAGAGATGCATTCAGATGTGCATGGTCATTATACGTAGGAATCCTTGACTTCCACTTTTTAGGCTTCCATTTCTGATGGGGATTTCCTTCTCCACTCTTTTTCTGTTGATCTGGGTTGTTTTGACCATTAACTAGCACCTTTCTAGAATCGCCAAATTGCTTTATTACGATGTTGCTTTGTACCGCTTCTCCACTTAGCCCTTTAGCTTTGCTTCTTCTAGACAATCTAGCCTCTTCCTTTCTCATGAACTGGTTTGCCTTTGTATAGAAAAGCTCAAGCGTGGTCGGTGGTTTTCCAACTAGCCAATCAATGAACTCGGATTCTAGGTCAACCACCCTTGTCGCAGCCATAAATATGGCATGGTCGTTACGGGTACTAACTTCAGTGGTAGCAAAATGAAACCTCTGCAAGTAATCCTTCAGTGATTCCCGTGGAGCTTGGATTACATCGGATAGTGGCATCACATCTTTGGAGCGTGTGGCGTGAATCAAAAACTGCTCCATGAATCTCGTAGCCAGCCATCAAATCTTGAGATCGAATGCAGGGGTAATGTAACATCCCCCTACTTGAAGGCCCAAAACTAATGGCCATGGATGCTGTAGTCATCCATGGTTATTAATCTTCGATGACCATATACTGCGGTGCTAGATTCATTGATACACAGATCACAGGAATATGGAAAAAAATTACAATTCAAAAACATATTTCCTTATTCCATTCAAAACATTTCATATTCATTACAAAATACCAAAACGTCAACCACGTTCCGCAAAATGTAACTATTACACATAGGCCAAAAGCGACATATGAAGATGCCTCTTTGGTTGATCAGAGTATATAGTAAGTCTAATAAATCTGCCTTTACAAACAAATACACAACAAAAAAGATAACAATAAACTACTATCTTCCTCCTACATCCTTCGAAAGCTTTATTCGTCAAAGAAAAGAACCTAAGAACCTTAAATCTCAAACTAATTATAATCAATTGAGTACCCGAGAGTTTAAGCAGAAACAAAAACTTTGAGTCAGATATAAAGCCTAGTATGAATAATAATCTAACATAAATCCTTTTAGATATCTAGTGAGACCACACTGCTTATGGAAGGGGTTTTCCTCTCACTAGTATCCTAAAACTTTATAAAACCATATTTCGTGCTCCTACATCTACAATGGTTAAAACATACATTTCAAACTAATCATGATGATATGCATACTTGAAAACAACTAAGATTTCCCAAACCACATTTGTTAGTCTAACCATCTAAGTTTCAAATGACTATCCGTCTTATATTTTCAAGGACTAGCCATCCCATTTTAGACTTTATTTGCATCATAGAGATATTATCCATTAGGCATTCATTTTACTTAAACTGATGTGGACTGTCCACCTCACATTCCACAGTTTTCCTAGGATAACTATGAACCCTTCTTTAATCATATAGAGACTATCCATCCTCGACATTATGTTGGTTATCCATCAAACATCCTATAGTTTTCCTAGGATGACATGTACCCTTCTTTAATCATATGGAGACTATCCATCCCCGACATTATGTCGACTATCCATCAATCATCCCATAGTTTTCCTAAGATGACTATGAACCCATCACTTGGCCATTTAACTCATGTTACCCACATGATTCTAATTTTCTCATGTTAACCACATGATTAACTAATTTCCATTAGTATCCCTAATTTAGGTTATATTCATTTATAACTTACATTTGTATCTTATAATGATTGTGTCAAAACATATAAGTGTCGGTATCCCCAACTATTATCTTAAACTCATTAAACCCACCCCTATATCCCCAAGGTTAAACAACTTTTATTACATAAGATTACCCACCCTACGTATCCAAAAAATCAAGTGTCATATAAACATATCTCTTAGAAAGTATCCCATTTGAAAATATAAAGCTTGGTTAAATGAAAACAATTTTACAAACCCTTCGAAAGTATATACCCTTCAAAAGCTTTTCTTTTTGACCCATTCAAAGCTTTGCCTTTTTATTTTGACTACTTCGAAAGCATAAAACACGTATTTAGAACAACAAGCTCCAGCCTTTATAATACTTTTAAATACCTCTTTTGAAACCTTTAAACCATGTTAAAGTATTATTATATAAGGCAGAAGCATAGCTTCGAAACTACTTGAAAGTACCCTTTCGAAAGCAATGAAGGTTACCCTTCGAAACCGTTGAAAATCCACCCTTTCGAAAGCATTGGTTTGTACTTAAAACATTAACTTGGGTCAAAGTGAAAATAGGTGAAAGCATCCCTTTCAAAACCACTCTTGACTTTATAAAATATTGAGGAAATTTAAAGGTGTCGAAACCATCATTTCGAAAGCATTGAAATATCTAGGAAAATAATTGAAGTTTAGCTTCAAACCCCCTTTCAAAACCGTTACGTTTGACCCATTCGAAAGATTGCTTTCGACCTCTTTGAAAGCTTGCTTTCGACTCCTTTGAAAGCTTTGGGAAGCGGCTTGTATTTATAAAGATGGAACCTTTCGACAACATTGATGCCATCGGATGGTCACAAATTCTTATAAGGGTTTCGACCTCGTCGACAACTACCCCTTCGAAAGTTTTAAAATAAAACTAAGTAACTCCTTCGGAAGCTACTTCTTTAAAACAAAGGCGGTAGATCTCTTTCGAAAGCCTCTTTGAAAACCCCTTTCGAAAAAATAGCTTTCGATTTTGTCGAAAGCCCCTTTATAAACTATCCTTTCGAAATTCTAGCTTTCGACTGTGTCGAAAGTTCTTTTAAAAATAGGCAATTGATTTTCTTTTCAAACCAAAACAAACTAAGGAACCAACTCCTTCAAAAGCAACTCTTCGACAACCTACCTTCCGCCTTTGTTCAGTTCACTATGTACTACCTGAATGATATCATGTGCAGTGGTTTCAACCTTTTTCAGTTTCCGAAAGGTCTTTCCAGAGAAGGCAGAACCCCCTTTTCTGAACAAAAGCTTTTTTCACCAAATTAAGTTAATTTTATGTAACAAACTTGCCTGCATATAAACCTTTGATTGGCTTTCACAAACTTTTAAATAATTCAAATATTTTTCGCATTTTCTCAGATTTAAAATCAAGATAATTTTTTACGAATAAGCTCATTCCATTATAAAAATAAATAAATCATTTAAGCCCTCTTTTCAAATAATTTAATTTCCATACTAAACCACTTAGTAAAAATCCCCAAAAATTCTAAAAATTCACTTTAATCATGTTACTTAACATACTAATATTCTAGACCCAAATTCTAAAATTATTTTCCAAAATAAATTTATAAACCCAAATAACTATATTTTTCTTTTGAAAATTCGTAGTTAATTCTCCACGGCTTGGAAAATTATGAGAATTTAAACCCAACTCCAAAATCATGTTTTCCATAATATAAAATTGTCCTATGGCGTTTAAAACCACTTAATCTCAGTTTTACCTTAAAACCATGTATATCTCCTTTAAATAACCTTATTTAAACCTTATAAATCATAAATCAAGCATATCATCATTCAGTATATCATAAAAATAGATTTACTCATTAATCCGAAACCATATGATTATAAAACAAAAATAAAGATGTAGAAATTATTATTCACCTTAGATTGGATAAGAAAATCGAGGTATGATTGTGATTGATTTCTTCTTAGCTTGAATCCTAAACTTTAAATTGAATTTTCTTTTCTCTTCTTTCTTCCTAATGGCCAACCTTGCTTTATCTCCTTACGGTTATATTTTTACTTGTAATAAAATAATCATGCACGGCCTAATGAAAATGGTATAAGGGGGAGAATATAAGCGACAATTTACCCTAATGCCCTTATGTTCAATTACTTAATATTTAACCATTTATAAGTTCATTTGCTTTAAATAAGAAGGGCCACTTAGTTTATTAATCAACCTCAATCTCCTTATCTATATTATTCTATTTAATCTATTCTAATTAAATCTGTTGAATAATGTCAACAAAATTAGGGGTGTTACAGGCTCCCCTCCGTTTTTGTCCTAGAAATTCAGTAAGGATTAACAAACAAACATAACAATCATCTGTAACATCGCCTAATAACCATACTAGCCTACTAGACTAGCAACCAATCTATATAGATCTAACATAGACATACCATCAAAGCAGATCAAGATAATCCTTTCGAATCATGTCTTCTGTCTCCCAAATATAATCTTTCTCGTTCTCGCTCCACTGAACTTTCACCAACTTGACTGTCTTGATCCTCAATCTCTTCTCCTCTCTCACTACAGCCAGAACTGTTTTTCTAACAAAAGTGAAATCAGGCTCTACTACCAAATCCTCTAACTCTGTATGAGGAATAGTACCTCAGGATCATGCACAAACTAGAGAAGATGAGATACATGGAATACATTACAGACCCTTGCCAAACGGCTCGGGAGCTCCACTCTGTACACGAGCTTCCCAATCCTTTCTATACTCTGAAATGGACCAACATAACTCGGGCCCAATTTTATTGAATTTCCAAATCATACCATACCTTTCATCAGTGATATTTTAATGAAAACCCTGTCTCCCACCGAGAACTCATGGTTTTTACACCTCTTATCTGCGCAGCTCTTCTACCTGAATTGAGCTTCCTTCATCCATCCTCAGATTAAATCAATCTTTTCTGACGCCACTCTAACTAAATCCGGACTTAAGACTAATCTATCTCTTGTCTCCAACCAACATGCTGGCGATTTTCATGGCTGTCCATACAAAGCTTCAAATAGAGCCATTCCTATACTAATCTGAAAACTATTATTGCAGGAAAGCACGAACAGCTGCAGATGATCTTCTTAATATCTACTAAAGTCCAATACATAGGCTCTCAATAAATCCTTGGGTACTTTATTGACCCTCTTTGTCTGCCTACCCATCTTTGGGTGATATGCTATACTCATCTTGAGCTTGGTACCTAATACCTCTTATAGACTCCTCTAAAATTCGCTAGTGAATATTGCATCTCTATCGCTGACTATGCTACTAGGATTCCATGAAGTCTAACTATGTTCTTCAAGAACAACTTAACCAAAACAGGTGCCGTCCTGGTTGACTTTATCAGAATGGAATGGGTACTCTTGGTAAGCCTGTCCATAATAATCCATATGCTTCCATTTCCTCCACTTGACCTTGGCAACCCATCTACAAAATCCATCGATATTGAATCCCACTTCCAGAATGGCATATCTAAAGGCTGAAGTAAGCCACTTGGCTTCTGATGTTTGTCCTTCACTTGTTGACAGTTAACACACTGCCTTACCCACAAGCCAACATCCCTCTTCATCCCTTCCTAATAAAAGCTCCTCTTCATATCATCATACATCTTGGTTCCTCTAAGATGAATCAAGAACTTCGATTGATGGCATTCCTCTAGAACATCTCTCCTTACGTTATCTATATTCTGAATGCATAATCATCCCTTATTTCTCAACCATCCACTTTGGTCAAGACTAAAATCCTTTAGGTCATCAACCTATGATCCTACCTTATGCCTTCTAATTATTTTAGCTAAAACCAAATCTTCTCTCTGCTTAAAAGCTATCCTCTCGATCAACACTGGTCGAACTTCTAAGCAAGATAACGAGGTAGTACCCTGACTAGAACTAGCAGTAGATCTAAACTGCACATCACAACTGGCTAAAGCTTCTTGATCCTTCCATTCTGCCAACATTACTAACACCATATTCTGATATTTTCTACTAAGAGAATCTACTACATTATTTCCTTTCTCGGGAGTATACTCTATACCGAAATCATAAGCGGCTAAAAACTCCAACCATCTCTATTGCCTCATGTTCAGCTCCTTTTGAGAAAAAAAGTACTTCAACGACTTATAGTCCGTATATAACTCAGATCTCTCCCCCAAGAGATGATGCCATCAAATCATCAAGGCAAAAATCACTACAGCCAACTCTAAGTCATGAGTAGGGTATCTTACTTCGTGTGGTGTAAGCTACCTAGATGCATAAGCAATGATTTTGCCCTTCTACATCAGCACTGCTCCTAATCTAGTTCCACATGCATCTGTGTTTACTACCAACCCTAGGTTACCATCAGAAACTACTAACACTGGAGCATTGGTCAACAAAGGCTTTAACTTAAGTAATGCTTCCTCACATTTGTCGGACCAAACAAACTTCAGATCTTTCCTAGTCAACTTCGTCAAAGGTGCTGCTATTTGTGAAAGGTCCTTGACGAATCTAAGGCAATAGCCAGCAAGTCCAAGAAAACTCCTGATCTCAGTTACCATCTCTGGCCTCTTCCAATTATTGACAGCTTCAATCTTAACTGGATCGACTGCCAATCCCTCCTCTGAAACCATATGACCAAGAAACTTAACCTGTTTCTTCCAGAAATGACACTTAGAAATTTTTTCCTTTAGCTGATTCTGCCTCAACGTCACCAGCACCACTCTAAGATGAATCACATGCTCATTTTCATAAATAGAGTACATCAAAATATAATCCATAAATACCAACATTAAACTTTCCAAATGCTCTTGGAAACCCGCTTCATCAAATCAATGAAGAAAGTAGGTGCATTTGTCAATCCAAATGGCATCACTAACCAATCATACGAATCATATCTAGTTTGAAATGCGGTCAAAGGAATGCTATCCTCCGCCACTCTCAACTGATGGAACCCCATCGCCAAATCCAATTGGCAAAATACTCTAGCTCCACTCAACTAATCAAATAGATCATCTATCCTTGGCAGAGGTTACCTATTCTTGATCGTCTTTTTGTTTAACTTACGATAGTTGATGCACATCCTTAACGACCCATTTGGTTTTTTCATAAACATCAGGGCAGCTCCCTAAGGAGAACTACTTGGTCTAATAAAATTCCTCCCTCAAGATACACTAGCTACACCTTCAATTCCTTCATCTCTGTCGGTGTCATCCTGCTATGTGGTTTACTGACAGGTTCAGCTCCTGGCACAAGGTCTATCTGTAACTCAATAGCTCCTTATGGAGGTAATCCAGTAACTAATTCAAAAACATCAGCAAACTCTCTTGCCACACGAACCTGACTAAGGTCTTCTCCAACATCCAAGGCACTCAACAAAGCACAAACACTCTTATTGGAATTCTCCACTGGGAAAATGATTCGGTTATGACTATCTGGATGTCTCAATGATATCCCCCGATCCTGGAAAAATATCCTAACCTCATACTTACCCAACCAATCCATACCCAAAATGATCCCGAAATCTATGAAATTAAAGACATACAAACTGCACGCAAACTTATGACCTAACAAATCAAGTTCTAACTGGTCACATCTCATACCAAAAGTTGCATCCCCTCTTATTGAATTCACAACAAATTCTCAATAGTATACTTCGAATCAAAAGCGTACCTTCCATCATAGTCTTCCCTTTCTCAATAGTAGTTGGTTTAGAGGATGATGGTTCTAAAGCAAAGACTGTTTGCGTCAAAATTGGTACCAAACACCCAATTTTCAATGAAAGCACCTGTTTACAATCATAAATCACAGATAGCAAGTTTTAGAGAATAAATATGAAGAATGCTTAGAAAATTAAAAGGAAAGCAATAGAAACACATGATTTATAGTGGTTCGACTATCTCCGGCCTACGTCACTTTGAAGAGTTAATGTTTTATTGATTGTCACTCGTTGGTTACAAGAGTATAGATGATAACAATCGAGTTACAATGGAGTTCTATAGAGTAATGGCATAGAAGAACCAAAATGATCCTTTTTCTGAAGACCCTGGCTACTATTTACAGGTGTAGGCTGCAAATGTCTCGCCCAGATCTCGGAAGTCTCCTTCTCTCACGTGGGTGGGCAAACATAATCGAACCCCTAACTTTTTGACTTGATCCATGATCGATACAAACCAAATTCGTATCGATCCAAAACTGCTCCTTTTGGGTTGGGAGCGATCATGGACATTCTTGAGGTTGTACGCAAGCTCCTGTGAAAATTTGGTGGCGTTTAGACTTGTAGATTTTGAATTATGATCGATGCAAATTTGTCTTTTTGGTTGCCTATTGTGTTCGTATTGATCCATGGCTCTATATTCACCGTCCTTCGCACCCATGCAATTCGTACCGATGACGCAACTCGAGAATCTAAAGGAGATCCACTTTTCACGTTCGTTGACTGCTTCTTTTGTTTGACCATGCATTTCGTATCCATCATGCAGCTTGCCTTTCGTATTGATGCTGGCATACTCATCGTATCGATCATCTAGTGTCGGTTTCGTATCGATGGAAAGTGATAATTTTGTATCCATCATTTAATTGATCGATACGAAATATACATCAACATGATTGATACGAAGTAGATAAATGTGGGCTACTTCGTATCGATGAAAAAGGTTGGATTTTGCATCGATCCTGTGTCCTTGCTTTCGTATTGATCGAGTGGTCATTGGTCCATATTGATCGCTCGGCTGATACGAAACGTACATAAAAAGGATTGATGCGAATGCAAACATCTGTGGAGGAAATAAACTTGGAGTGGTTCCCTTGCACTTTGCATTGATGCCCGGCTTGTAGCTTCATATCATTTCATGGTTCATAGCCTCGTATCGATCGTTTGACCAATCGATATGAAACGTATGGGAGGTTGAACAATACAAAGCTAGTGAGTGTGGAAGTAAATAGATCGATACAAAGCGCACGATGATGATGGATCCGAAGCACATAGATACGAACTGGATGAACATGATGTTGATGGATATGAAGCGGATGGTCTTCGATCGATCTGTGGCCCTGACGTGAATTAACCATCCCCTTATCCAGAAGAAAACCACTCAGTGACTCGAAGAAGATGCTGCGATGACTCGAAGTAGCTTGTCACTCAAAGACCCAAGGTGAACACTTTTTTAACCCAAAGCAACTCCTCTTAAAACTCGAATCAAACTGGAGAAGACTCAGAGAGAACTCCAAGCAATCTGAAGTGACTCGATCTTTGTTGAAACCATATTTTAAACATATTGCGTTGTTTGTTCGTAGACTATGCTATGTTTTAGCTTCATCATCATGTATATTATATGTGAAAATCCAACTTTGACCATTATGCAGTCGAGTGGATTAAACCCACTTGTATGTTGCCTTGTCAAAAGGCAGGTTAACATTTTTCCCATCAAAACACACCTTGCAATAGAAAGGTGTGTTTTGTAATGCCATAAGCTGAATGTTCGTATCCTGTTAATGACCCGTAAAATAAGTGATAATCTTACATGACTGTGAATTTTGACTGTTCGCGGTCGAATGCTGTTCGAGTCGGTATGAGACCATTCGTGGTCGGATGCCGTTTGAGGCGAATTTTGATCGTTCGAGGTCGAATGCCGTTCGAGGTAAATTACGACCATTCGAGGTCAAGTGCCGCTCGAGGCGAATTATGACCTGAAGTCAAGTGTCGTTCGAGGCGAATTGTGACCATTCGCGGTCGGGTGCCGTTCGAGGCAAATTGTGACCATTCGTAGTCGGTTGCCGTTCGAGGCGAATTGTGTGTGCCCAGGGTGGACTTAGTATCATTAATATCAGATTTCACTTTCTGGTGAGTTTCTGAATTGTTATGAGACGACCCGACTTCCTATATCCAGAAAGTCGCATTATCTATGAAGAAAGAAAGGGACAGAAAAAAGAAAAGAAAGAGAAAGAAGAAAGACAACAACATCAGAGAACTCACAGCGGAACGAATGAAATATAATATATCACATAAAATATTACATAGTATCATATTACATCATAGTAAACCACTTATACAACACATATTAGACAGTTATAATCATCTGTCTAGCTATACAACTCAAGTACAACAGATACAGATACAACAAACACGGCAGAATCAATATATATCTACACGTCGAAGCCTCCTGCTCCATATCTCCTTCAAAATTCGTTAAGCTAACCTGAATTCACTTAACTACTCATACATAATATGAGTACCCAAGAGTTTAATAAAACAGAAAATGAACACTTGGGTCAAACAGGGATCTGGTGTGAGTAAATGGGTTAAAATTGCTTAACTTCATAAAACTTTGAAAAGAAAAGGCATCATGTAAGACTTCCCACACATAAACATGGAAAAGTTTTTACCTTACGCTAACCAAAACATTTGATAGGAAATCCAGTGATATTATAATGGTGTCTAGGGTTTTCAAGTAAATAAGAAATAGTCGAAACTGTTACATTTATTAAATTCCAGCTACTAGCCACAAAAGTGGGTAATACAATCAAAACCGTAGGGTCTCGTAGGAAGAATGGGTTCCCATCAATGGCAGGGCTACTGGGGTACCGCCCGTCACAGTACGTGGCCTAGATCAACGTAGCGAGGAGTATGCCCGCTCCCCTGCAGAAGGCCGAAACCATCCCTTACTGGACAGTCCCGAACAAGACCACCCCGTAGTTGGCGCGACCAACCACACACTAAGCCGAAATAGAAAGGGGCCTCTAGACAGGGGTAAATCTCACGCTCCAGCGGGAGCTACCTACGAAGCCTTGCTGCACCTCCCCTGTTTTAGCCATTCCCGGTTGATGAGGCTTGAGGCTGCGATTACCTTTATAGAACACATCTATCTTAGAATGCTCATCGTCCACCTGACGATGTTCTGAAAGCATTCAATCCATACAAGTTCGTTCCGGGTTCGAACGAAACCAAAGGCACTATCTCGTCGCACTCATTTTGGAATCACCCGCAGAGTCAACGACTATAGCCCTTTCACTCTAAATCACCATCTTGAATCTATAAGTACTATTCCATCAACCTCGTTACGGAATCACCCACAGAGTTATACTGACGTATATTTCTTACACTTCGAGTCTTCACTTGCTCCACTTGGATTCACGACCTAACGTTTAATTGGAATCGATGTGGTTTTCGGATTCCAAATATGGAAACCCGATCCCGGTCTCACCGAAACCAAACGCCATTTTAATGTCCAAGTTGTACTTAAGGGTTTAAACAATTTAAACTCATATTCTAGATGATATATAAACAGATAGATGAATCATATTATCACAATAGATAATTCATAACAAATATTTATCTCATAAAGCAGCATATCCCATATCAGATATATCCAAACATCCAGTATCAACCAAACACCCAACATTAATCATCCAATATAAATCATTCAATATTGATCATCCAATATCAATTAATCATTCAATATTAATTAATCAACTCATATTAATCAATCATCCAAAACAGAATTGATTAACTCTAAATCAATTTGATTACCTAAGATCCTCCTTCATTTATTTATTCCAAATAAATAAATTAATCATCTCTAAAAGATCTTCCTTGATTAATCTTTCTTGATTAATTATCTTTTATTCAAGTAATTATCCTTAACCATATTCAGTAATTAACCATTAATTACTATCATTAATTACAATAATTAATGATTCTACATTTACTTCATTTATTAATCAATCATAATTAATTGCATTAAACCTTAATTAATTACAATTAATTAATCACACTAAAATTAAATCACTTACATTAATCAACCTTGATTAATATCATTAATCACATTAATTAATGATCCTAATTAATTAATAATTACTTCAGTTAATTAAATAATTAACTTATAATTAATCAACTCATTAATCATAATCAGTAATTAACAATTTGTAATTACTTAAATTAATTAATTAACTCCTTATTTAATAATCTTATAAATTAATTATATTAATTAAAGATTAATCAATCCAATTAATTAATCTTTAATTAGTTCATTAAGTAATTATTAAACAATTAAATTAATAAATAAATCCTTAATTAATTGCTTTATTAATTATTTACAATTTTAATTAATTACACTTAGTAATTAATCTTTGGTTAAATTCATTTATTAATTAATTAATCACATTAATTAATTAACTAAATAAGTAAGTAATTAACTCTTAATTACTTAACAAGTAATTATCTCTAATTACCTTATTAATAAATCTTGAGTGCCCTCTTAATTAATTACTTAACAAGTAATTACTTCCATCATTAACCAAATCCTTAGTTCTTTTATTAATTAATTACTTCATAATTAATTAACTTCAACAATTATATTAATCAATTCCTTAATTGATAACATTAAGTGATTATCCGTTAATCGCTTCAACTAATTACTCCCATGAGTAATTACTCTTTCCATAATTAATTTCAATAATTAACCATTAATTACATCATTAAGTAATTACACTTCATAATTAAGTGATTATTTAAATTTAAATAAACAATTAACTAATTATTTAAAATTAATTAAACAATTAATTAATTAACTTATTTTATCTAAAATCCTTAATTAATTAAGAAAACATTATTCTTAATTAAACTTAACAAATCATATTAAATAAGTATTCTTAAGTTAATTATCCAAATAATTTAACCTAATTTATTTTCATAAATAAATTATTTTAATTAATCAAATTTAAAAACTTAAACAAATTATTAAATTTGGTATTTCCAAAATCAAAACAATGACCTTATTTTGAAAATAAGGTATTTAGAAATCAATTTGAAATTTAAAACACTTTTAATCATCAAATTTAAACATATTCATTTTCAATAAAAATTTTGAAAACTTAGTTTTTAAGATATTACTTAAAACTTTTGATTTAATAGTTAAATTCAAAATACTCTTTTTAATTAAAATTCAAACTTTAATTAAGTTAAATTACTTTCATAGAAACCATCTTAACATTTAAATTTGAAAATAAATTCACTTTCCATTTTAAAGTTTGATTAACTTAATTTCAAAACAACAAGTTTTAACTTTATACATTTGTTTCTTTTATCAAACTTGTTATTACCTTTTAAAGCCTACCTTCAATTATTCAAATACAAGTTAAATTTGCAACCTATATTTCGTTAACAGGTTTTAAATCATCAACCTACCATTACAGAACAACCAGAAACCCACGACCCAAACACTCGAGACAAACACCCTACAAACTCGAGTACCATCCCAGGAAACCCTCGTGCCTTTCCCGAAGCCAACCCAACCCCATCCCCTTCGATTCGAACGCGAGAATAACGCGAGCACTTACCCGAGAACATCTCGTCTTCCCCAAAGTTCAAAACACCCAGTGCGCACACCATTATCGTGCACGTGCCCAAGCAACTCCGACCGCCGGCGATCAACGTGACGACTCCCCACGGTCACAAACTCACAAGCGAACACCACCATAAACCCAGATCGAAGAAAGATAAATCGAATCAAAATCGTCCCCTCTCGCTCGAAAACTGCAGAAACACGAGCAACAATCCCACATCGCCAACGATCATCTCGTCATCGTTGCACTCCACCAAACCTAGTATCGAAACCCACATCCATGAACTACCTCTCCACCAGAAACGAATGAACTCGATCCATCCCTTATGTCGAAATCACCTTCAATAGTTAAGCTCAGCCGAGAAACCCATTTAACCCTAGTTCGAGCAAATTTGAACGATTCATTCAATAGAAAAATTCACCTGTATTTTTCTCTCAATCTACAACATTCATGCAAATTTCGATCAAGAACTCATCTTCAAACAATGCTTGGATCATCGACAATTGATCAAATTGCCGAAACCATTCTTTCCCAATTTCCCAATAGATTATCACACTAAAAATTATGATTTGCGTGTTAAAATTCGTGATTTTCAACCACTAATCTAATCCCATAATGTAAATTCGAATTTAAGCAGATTGATTTTTGTGAAAAATTGGGCATTCACTGTTCTTTAAAATTTTTGAAATGAAAAACACTTCTAAAATCCCAGACATGATTTATGGTGGATAAGTTACATGATTTTACATGCTTGCAAATCATAGACTAACAATGCTTAAAAAGAATGATAATGAATTTAAAGAGGAAAAAAAATTCAAAGTCTGTTAACAACAGAATCCATTCCCATTTTTTTACAGACATTTCAAACAACATGCATATAAATTAATATTCATCATCAAAGCAAATTTCATTGCTTGCATCATTTCATTGCATGCATCATTATTAAATCTCAGATAAATTTAAAACTGTTTTTAAAAATAATTTACTCACTTAATTTTGAAGTAAACAAAACAAAGAACAGAGCAGGTTGAACTCCAATTGAATTGTAGGTTTTTAATTGATGTTGCAGGTTCGAAGTACTTCCATTTTAAATTTGCAGATTTGATTTCAGATCTGAAGTAAATTTTCCTGGTTGCCATTACTTTAGTTAAGTAGTATATACAAAGAAAAAGAAATGTTTTAGCAAGAAAACCAATCTTCTTCTGAATACATTTATTAAAATTTAAATGAAAGTAGTGCCACTTGTTACAAAATTTACATTTGTCATTAAATTCACTAAACTACTTTACATGTGTTATATTAAGGCAGTTAACATGTTTACACATGTCTTTTAGTATATTTAATAGATTTTCATTTAATTTAAAAGATAATATAAGCTTTCTTATTTAAGTTACTTAATTTATAAATATTTAAATAAGTATTCATAAATTTACCCTTTCAAGAAAATATTATAAAACTAATTATAATACAAATAAATCTTACACATGTATTTTAAAGATCTAAAGAATATATATACTTTTATAACCATTTTTAATTTCATCATTTTAAAAGAAAACAAAACAAAACTTGTTTAAACATCACATTTAAAATAAACAACCTTATATTTGAAACAATTGAATTAAACTAAATTATCTTTTGAAAAATCTTATTGAATTTAAAACAAAGCTTTAAAATTACAATATTCATTCATACATCAATTATTAATAGATTAAATTAAATTTCAAAATAACTCAAATTATAACATAAGCAAACATATATATTACAAATTTGAAAATTTAGTCTTTTATTTAAACAAAAGATATTCCTATTCACAATATATATCAAATGTATATATTATAAACAGAATAAAATTTGATTAGCTTTGAAAAATTAATTTTATCCATTTTAAATTATTAGAAAGATACTGATCACAATCATCAGATTAAATATTTATTAACCTTTTAAAAGAATAAATTTATCTATTTGAATTAAAATTATAAAGAAAATTTATCAAACCAGTTAAATTATTTATACAAATTATTAATTTGATATTGCCCAAAATTTTGGGTCGTTACAATCCTTCCCCCTTAAAAGAATTTCGTCCCCGAAATTTAAAAGCAAAGGTAATTTAATAACCCAGCAAAGATTTTAATTTCAAACAGCAAAGCATTCTTAACAACCAGTTACTAACAACCAAAGCAATCAATCAAACAAACAAATCTAACTAATTATCCTGATACAAATCAGAATAAATCTTTAATACTATCTCGAGTTTCCCAAGTATAAATCACCGGGAGACTAGCTCTATAAAAGCCAACAAACTAACTACACTACCAAAATCCAGAGCTCCTCTCATCTCCAGATCCATAAATCTGAACAGAACATCAGATTATACTCAAGTCTAGTACACTTCCAAATCTAACTGAACTACAGATTCAACAACCAATCGATGAATCATACACGTACTCCCTCAGAGACACGTGTTACAAAATGAATTCCAGCTATCCAAACTGGCAATTCAATCATATCCTATCAAAACACAGATAAGAAATCTTCAAATGCCTCAGGGCTAACCAACCAATCTAACCCAATTACTGCCCTTTCTTAACCGGAGAAAACTTAACAACAATGAAGTCTCCAACTTCGAATTCCAAAACTCCTTATCTCATATCTGCATAACTCAACAGATAATCCTGGACTGCCAATCTTCTTCCTGATCAGCTCAACCTATGCTGATACTCCCAGAAACAACTAGACCAAAGCAAACCAGTTTCTAGATCATATTCAACAGAAAAGTCTTCCAAAATCCATCGAAATCCAGAACATAAGCTCTACTTCCTAAGCAATAGCAAACTGAACTTACTTCCTTCATTGTACAGCTGCTATCTCGCTTCCGCTGCACAACTCTGATTCTGAAATAGATGAGAATACTGTTGATGAACACGAGTACAAACTTATCCACTAAATCTGGAAAACTTGTTCATCAAATTCATAAAATCTGGGTGACTCATCTGACTCGGTCACACAACCTCAAAGCAGAATCCTATTCAAAAGCTAGATCAGACCAATTCCAGTTCCAAAAATTCTGAGCTGCTATACCAACTCTTCTTTCTCCAAGAACCATCCAACTTCCAGGCTAGCTACCAAAATTACTCCTGGAACCAAAACAATATGGAACTCAACTCCAGATGCAGACAAACTTCTAATTACTTCAGTATCTCCTACTTCCATATAAGAATCTTCAGTCTCAAACAAAAGATTACCCAAAGAAAAATTCCCAAACTAATCGCAAGTCACTTTTATGATCCAACCTAGTTCGGATCCCAAAGAAACCGTCCTCTCTATACCAATTAGAACAGCTTTAAGCTTTTCCGAACAAGGTTAACCCTTCAAAATCATATATAAACTGCCCGGCTGCTGAAAAAGAACCACAAGATTCCTGAACCATCAGAGAAACGAGCCACACTGCTGCTTCCAAACTCTACCTTAAAGATACTACAAGGCTAAAAGATCTCCTCATCAGCACACCGAACACTTCGAGTTGCACTGCTACCACAGCTAACTAAAGACTTCTAATCCAAAGGCTTCTCCATAACCCAAAACCATCAACAAACCACACAAAAGACCCTCGAGATGGCAGACAATTACTCAAGAAATTCGGGCTCCAAACCAAGCATCAACATCTTGCTCTCCTTAAGGAATGATAATGAGGCCATGTTAAAGCAAATAACTTATAGACCTTAGTCTCATATTCCAAAACAGTCAAACTCCTTGCTAAAGATCCAGACAACTTCTATACAGAAGAATCTTTCCTACGGCAGGTAAAACTGCTCCTCAACCACTTCCAAAACTGCTTCAAAAGAAAACATCTTCGGGAAAATATCCAAGGATACTGCATCTCATTACGCAGTTATCAAGATATCCTCACTTACTTCCGCACTTCCAACAAATCCAAACTCAAGAATAATTCGCTCATCCGAGCGAAATCCAAACTTACACTTCAAAGATAAACTCCGAATCTTTTAAAAAGATTTCCTTCGGATCAGAAAAATCCTTACTCCAAACTACAAATCTTACACGAGACGGTATTAGGTCTACAGTCTCGATAAAAATACTTCCAACCTCAAACACAAGAACGTCTTCCATCAGTGGTAGACGTGTTACACACACACCACTACTCCATCTACCTCTAAAACTTATGTTGGAAAATCCGAAAAGATAACCCAATAGATTAGGTAGATATATATATATATAGTTATATATAAAAATTACAAGTACGCTCTCTCAAGAAAGACACCACTGCAGAGCCTAGGTATTCACTCAACCTAATGCTCTGATACCAAATGAGACGACCCAACTTCCTATCTCCATAAAGTCGCATCATCTATGAAGAAAGAAAGGGATAGAAAAAGAAAAGAAAGAGAAAGAAGAAAGACAACAACATCAGAGAACTCACAGCGGAACGAATGAAATATAATATATCACATAAAATATTACATAGTATCATATTACATCAGAGTAAACCACTTATACAACACATATTAGACAGTTATAATCATCTGTCTAACTATACAACTCAAGTACAACATATACAGATACAACAAACACAGCAGAATCAATATATATCTACACGTCGAAGCCTCCTGCTCCATATCTCCTCCAGAATTCGTCAAGCTAACCTGAATTCACTTGACTACTCATACATAATATGAGTACCCAGGAGATTAATAAAACAGAAAATAAACACTCGGGTCAGACAGGGATCTGGTGAGAGTAAACGGGTTAAAATTGCTTAACTTTAGAAAACCTTTGAAAATAAAAGGTATCACGTAAGACTTCCCACACATAAACATGAAAAAGTTTTTACCTTACGCTAACCAAAACATTTGATAGGAAATCCAGTGATATTATAATAGCGTCTAGGGTTTTCAAGTAAATAAGAAATAGCCGAAATTGTTACATCTATTAAATTCCAGCTACTAGCCACAAAAGTGGGTAAACAATCAAAACCGTAGGGTCTCGTAGGAAGAATGGGTTCCCATCAATGGCAGGGCTACTGGGGTACCACCCGTCATAGTACGTGGCCTAGATCAACGTACCGAGGAGTACGCCCGCTCCCCTGCAACACAAGGCCGGAACCATCCCTTACTGGACAGTCTCGAACAAGACCACCCCGTAGTTAGCGCGACCAACCACACACTAAGCCAAAACAGAAAGGGACCTCTAGACAGAGGTAAATCTCACTCTCCAGTGGGAGCTACCCACGAAGCCTTGCTGCACCTCCCATGTTTTAGCCATTCCTGGTTGATGAGGCTTGAGGCTGCGATTACCTTTATAGAACACATCTATCTTAGAATGCTCATCGTCCACTTGACGATGTTCTGAAAGCATTCAATCCATACAAGTTCGTTCTGGGTTCGATCGAAATCGAAGGCACTATCTCGTCGCACTCATTTTGGAATCACCCTCAGAGTCAACGACCATAACCCTTGCACTCTAAATCACCATCTCGAATCTATAAGTTTTATTCCGTCAAACTCATTACAGAATCACCCACAGAGTTATACTGACGTATAGTTCTTACACCTCGAGTCTTCACTTGCTCCACTTGGATTCACGACCTAACGTTTAATTGGAATCGATGTGGTTTTCGGATTCCAAATATGGAAACCGATCCCGGTCTCACCGAAACCAAACGCCATTTTAATGTCCAAGTTGTACTTAAGGGTTTAAACAATTTAAACTCATATTCCGGATGATATATAAACAGATAGATGAATCATATTATCACAATAGATAATTCATAACAAATATTTATCTCATAAAGCAGCATATCCCATATCAGATATATCCGAACATCCATTATCAACCAAACACCCAACATCAATCATCCAATATCAATCATTCAATATTGATCATCCAATATCAATTAATCATTCAATATTAATCAATCAACTCATATTAATCAATCATCTAAAACAGAATTGATTAACTCTAAATCAATTTGATTACCTAAGATCCTCCTTCATTTATTTATTCCAAATAAATAAATTAATCATCTCTAAAAGATCTTCCTTAATTAATCTTTCTTGATTAATTATCTTTTATTCAAGTAATTATCCATAACCATATTCAGTAATTAACATTTAATTACTATCATTAATTACAATAATTAATGATCCTACATTTACTTCATTTATTAATCAATCATAATTAATTGCATTAAACCTTAATTAATTATAATTAATTAACCACACTAAAATTAAATCACTTACATTAATCAACCTTGATTAATATCATTAATCACATTAATTAATGATCCTAATCAATTAATAATTACTTTAGTTAATTAAATAATTAACTTATAATTAATCAACTCATTAATCATAATCAGTAATTAACAATTTGTAATTACTTAGCTTAATTAATTAACTCCTTATTTAATAATCTTGTAAATTAATTATATTAATCCTTGATTAATTAATCCAATTAATTAATCTTTAATTAGTTCATTAAGTAATTATTAAATAATTAAATTAATTAATAAATCCTTAATTAATTGCTTTATTAATTAATTACAATTTTAATTAATTACACTTAGTAATTAATCTTAGGTTAAATTGATTTATTAATTAATTAATCACATTTATTAATTAACTAAATAATTAAATAATTAACTCTTAATTACTTAAAAAGTAATTATCTCTAATTACTTCATTAATAAATCTTGATTACTCTCTTAATTAATTACTTAACAAGTAATTACTTCCATCATTAACCAAATCCTTAATTCTTTTATTAATTAATTACTTCATAATTAATTAACTTCAACAATTATATTAATCAATTCCTTAATTGATAACATTAAGTGATTATCCGTTAATCACTTCAACTAATTACTCCCATGAGTAATTACTCTTTCCATAATTACTTTCAATAATTAACCATTAATTAGTTCATTAAGTAATTACACTTCATAATTAAGTGATTATTTAAATTTAAATAAACAATTAACTAATTATTTAAAATTAATTAAAAAATCAATTAATTAACTTATTTTATCTAAAATCCTTAATTAATTAGGAAAACATTATTCTTAATTAAACTTAACAAATCATATTAAATAAGTATTCTTAAGTTAATTATCTAAATAATTTAACCTAATTTATTTTTGTAAATAAATTATTTGAATTAATCAAATTTAACAACTTAAACAAATTATTAAATTTGGTTTTTCCAAAATCAAAACAATAACCTCATTTTGAAAATAAGGTATTTAGAAATCAATTCGAGATTTAGAACACTTTAATCATCAAATTTAAACATATTCATTTTCAATACAATTTTGAAAACTTAGTTTTTGAGATATTACTTAAAACTTTTAATTTAATGGTTAAATTCAAAATACTCTTTTTAAATTAAAATTCAAACTTTAATTAAGTTGAATTACTTTCATAGAAACCATCTTTACATTTAAATTTGAAAATAAATTCACTTTACATTTTAAAGTTTGATTATCTTAATTTCAGAACAACAAGTTTTAACTTTATACATTTGTTTCTTTTATCGAACTTGTTATAACCTTTTAAAGCTTACCTTCAATTATTGAAATACAAGTTAAATTTCCAACCTATATTTCATTAACAGGTTTTAAATTAGCAACCTAACATTATAGAACAACCAGAAACCCACGACCTAAACACTCGGGACAAACACCCTACAAACTCGAGTACCATCCCAGGAACCCTCGTGCCTTTCCCGAAGCCAACCCAACCCCATCCCCTTCGAGTCGAACGCGAGAATAACGTGAGCACTTACCCGAGAAAATCTCATCTTCCCCAAAGTTCAAAACACCCAGTGCACAAACCATTATCGTGCACGTGCCCAAGCAACTCCGGCTGCCGGCGATCAACGTGACGACTCCCCACGGTCACAAACTCACATGCGAACACCACCATAAACCCAGATTGAAGAAATATAAATCAAATCAAAATCATCCCCTCTCGCTCGAAAACTACAGAAACACGAGCAACAATCCCACATTGCCAACGATCATCTCGTCATCGTTGCACTCCGCCAAACCCAGTATCGAAACCCACATCCATGAACTACCACTCCCCCAGAAACGAATGAACTCGATCCATCCCTTATGTCGGAATCACCTTCAACAGTTAAGCTCAGCCGAGAACCCCATTTAACCCTAGTTTGAACAAATTTGAACGATTCATTCAATAAAAAAATTCACCTGTATTTTTCTCTCAATCTACAACATTCATGCAAGCTTCGATCAAGAATTCATCTTCAAACAATGCTTGGATCATCGGCAATTGATCAAATTGCCGAAACCATTCTTTCCCAATTTCCCAATAGATTATCACACTAAAAATTGTGATTTACGTGTTAAAATTCGTGATTTTCAACCACTAATCTAATCCCATAATGTAAATTCGAATTTAAGTAGATTGATTTTTGTGAAAAATTGGGCATTCACTGTTCTTTAAAAATTTTGAAATGAAAACACTTTTAAAATCCTAGACATGATTTATGGTGGATAAGTTACATGATTTCAATCATTACATGCTTGCAAATCAAAGACTAACAATGCTTAAAAAGAATGATAATGAATTTAAAGAGGAAAAAAAATTCAAAGTCTGTTAACAACAGAATCCATTCCCTTTTTTTACAGACACTTCAAACAACATGCATATAAATCAACATTCATCATCAAAGTAAATTTCATTGCTTGCATCTCATTACATGCATCATTTAAATCTCAGATAAATTTAAAACTATTTTAAGAATAATTTACTCACCTAATTTTTTAGTGAACAAAACAGAGAACAAAGCAGGTTGAACTCCAATTGAATTGTAGGTGTTAACGCTAAAATGTAAACGCTAACACCCCGGTGAGTAAAGTGTAGTTGTGAAAGCACCACCCGATAGATCGGGAAAGAATTACAAACAAGTAATAGCATAAAAGCAGTAAACAACAACGATTTTATAGTGGTTCGGCTTAAGGGTATAGCCTACGTCCACTCTAAGTACTTTTATTAATAATCCCGTTACAAACTGATACAATTCTTCTCAAGTACAATACACTTCAAGTTACAAGTGATTTGGAACAAGTCTTAAGCTTCAATGTCGATTAAAGCTCTTAGATTCATGTTGAAGATGTGTGGTTTCTTCGTGAATTTCTTTGATGTATTCCTCTAATCTTGGAAGCTCTAAGTGTTGATGAAGTTCTCAATGCAGCGAGGTAACGGTGTGAAGAAAATGTGCCCCAAAAAAAAAGTCCCTTGAATGTTGGAGATGGGTGCGTATTTATAGAGAGTTCTGATTCTGAAATTTGCCAAGTCCTAAACCGCGGCCGACTCAAGTTAAGACGCAGCCGACTTAAGGTGCGTCGTGACCGGTCTAAGGTCGCATCCGAGTCAACACCACCTCTTCTCAGTAACATGGCATCGGGCTTATATTAGGTCGTGGACGAGTTAACTTGGTAAGTCGCAAGTCACGGTCCGAACGAGATAACTGGGGAGCTGGATCGGTTGTGACTTGGTTCGTTGCTGAGTTAACATGCGCGTGTCAAGTAGCTGTATAGGATTTGCCTTCATTTGCCTGGGTCGTGAACGGCTTGGCATAAGTCTTAAGTCGGTTGCGACTTAAGTATAGGTCGTGCACCTTTCCATGTCCTGATCAGTTAGGTCGGCAACTCCTTTAGGTAATTAGATCGGTACTTAAGTTAGGTCAGTAGACTTCCTAAGTCGGCATCCTTTAAGGCATTAGGTCGTTATCCATTTAGGGCCTTAGGTCGGGAACTTTGTAAGGGCATTGAGTCGCTGTCCCTTCTGAGTCATTAGGTCGGTAACTATTGAGTCGTCATTCATTTTAGGTCGGCAATGAGCTAAGGCTGTTGGGTCGGTATTTAAGTTGAGTCGGTAGCCTCGTTGAAGTGTTAAGTCGGCATACCCTTAGGCCTTAGGTCGGCACCTCCTGTTGAGCTTTAGGTCGGCACGCTTCTAACTGTTAGGTCGGAACCTCCTGATGCACTAGATCGGTGAGTCATGGTTAAGGCGGTGTTAACATTTGCCCCTCGAAGTATACGCCTAAATGTTAGGTCGTGTGCTTCGATAGTCCTTAACCCGTTCCCTCTTAGGTCGGTAGGTCGTACGCGACCCAACAGTTAGACCGCATCTGCCGCTTCAGTTCTCCCTACTGTAAGGTATAAAACATCCATCTTCTTCTTCCTTTTCATTACTTATTCCCTTGCTCAATTCTGCCATTAAAATTTCCCAGAGCTCCCAAAGGCGATTTCACTCTAGTCAATCACTGATAACCTTTGCCATCCATCGCGTAAGTAAACTGCTTCCCCCTCAATCCAAGACTACCGTTGATTCATGATTTTTACCAATCAAATTTAAACCGCATCTTTGTACGGTGCTTTATCACGAATCCCGTTATATCTATAGTTGATGATCCTTAGCTAGTTTGATCTGGCTTTAGGCTATCGATGAAATGATGCCGATGGGTTACTGCTTTAGGCGTAGCCAATTTTGATTCGCGTTAGGATTGTAAGGCGTTGGATTCGTGGTGGTTTTGAACCAGTTTATGGGATGATTCGGTAGTATGAACGAGATGAAGGTTTTTTTTTGGTTGAGGGAGTGGCTAACGGGTTAACGGGTTGAGTGGGGCGAGGTATTGATTTAGATGCGACCCGGTGATTTGAAGTGACTTAGCTTTCGGCCGACCCAATCCTTAAATCGTGGCCGTGTTAGCACTTGGGGGAAATCTGCCAACCTATTCTTCTGCCGATCTAAGCCTTATACTGATTTAACCTTGAACCGCAGCCAAGTTAACCCCTAAGTCGTGACCGAGCTAAGCCCTTAAACCGTGACCGAGTTGGCTCTTAAACCGCTGCCGAGTTAACACTTAGGCTTTGGGCATGCTGACTTTTTGAGAGCATAGATCCACTTTGAATTTCTGACTCGAACTGCCAAACTAAGTTGCCTGAATTTTGAACTGCCCCAACTTTAAATTTGCTTGAATCTCATTGTATTATTTCACAGATCGCATTAACTTATAAGCTGCTAACCTGCTGAAAATAACAAACAAAGAAAACCAAGGCGAAAATACTGCCATCGACTGCCCATGTCAGATGACAGATTAGTCAAGACAAGACAAGCAACTTAATTATATTGCATGAAATGTTTGTGAATCAATCAGTTAAAGTTAAACATTAATGCAAAGTATCAATAATCTGAACTGATTTATCTGCATCAACATCTTACTTGCATATTTAGGCTTAAAACAATAGTTCCTGAATTTCATAACTAACGAATGTTTGCTAGTTTTCATTCCAGTTATATTTGTTCACTGCTTGATTGATTTTACACAACACTTCACACACTTTAGGAAACGTGCACCTTCATGTTTGAATACCCAGTTGTTTATGTAGAATGACTTCCCACCGAGAAGAAGAAGTGGTAACTCCAGAGGAAGAAACTTTTCCGATAGCTGTTCCCATAGAGAATCCTCCGGAGAGAACCCCGACTATTCTAACTTCGAGAGCGTTTGTCCAGCTGCGCACTCAATTTGGCTTTGCTGAAAGTGATGTTCTTCTCCCTGGGCCAAGTGATACTGCTGACAATCCTCCCTATGGCTTTTTTGCAGTCAATCGCCAAATGTGCTTAAGTGGGGAGATTCCTCCTTTTAACGACTTCCTTCGAACTCTTCTCCTTCGGTTGACAATCTCTCCGTTTCAACTTCATCCCAATGGCTATGCCATCTTGACGGGGTTATGTGTTTTGTTTAGAAGAACCCTTGATCGCCTACCGAGTTTTGAAGAAATTCGTTATCTGTGCTCGTTTGCAAAGAGTAAAGATCATCCTTCCCTTATTATTGTGAGAAGTGCCAGAAACCGCAAGCTCATTTCCGATCTTACTGAAAGCGTTCATGGATTTTTGAACCAGTTTTTATTTGCCCGCTGTCCCTCAGGCTTTTATGCCATCTGGAGAGTAGGAAGTAAGATTAGTGTTTCTATTTTCTCCGTTTTGAAACTTTTTCGAGATCCGAACTTTTAGTTGCTAATTTCATTCTTTGTTCCTTTCAGCACTTCCTCTCCCCTCTAGAGACCCAATTCACAAGCAAGTTTTTGAGAGGTTGAGTGTCGTGGCCACAGAAGAGAGGAGCATAAAATTTCTGTTGAGGGATGAATTTTTACATCAACATGGGCTTCTACACACTTCTCGCTCTATGCATGCTCATGAAGTTCCAACGGAAGTCCCCGATTCTCCGATAAAGACTCCTGAATCTTCGCTGGTGAAGTGCTCCACTTCTGTCGATGTTGCGGGGCCATCCGGTAAACTTGCCCCGGTTATCGAGGAAGAAGAGCCTCAGGGATCCTCTCACCATTCACAAGAATCTGGTGAAAAGGCTAAGAAATCCAGCCCTGTCAAGCAAAGCAGGGACGATACCTTCGAAGGATTGAGCGACCTCTTCGCTACTTCACAAGAGATCTTCAAAGATGACCCTACTACTGCCGGGATTTCTTCTTCAGTAGTTGAAGCTACTTCTATTTTGCAACAGCCGTCGTCGACTCAAGAGCTGACGTTAACTATTACACCCACAGCCACTCCCCAAATAAAGAGTGGTTCGTAGATTAATGCGCGTAGTTTGCACAACACACACACTTAGAATTTCTCATCACTTCTATGCACTTATCTTCTTGCACTTTAAAGATTTCTAAAGCTTATTATTTTAATTCCAGATTCTCCTATGGGGCGCAGCGGCTCGTACTATGACGATTTCCAGCGCTACGGGAGGCGTAGCCAGTATGATTACAGGCGTTACCTTCCTTCTTACAGAGAGTCGGATGAAGAGAGGGCTGCCCGAAAGGCTCATGAAAGGAGGACTGAAGAAGAACATCGTGAAAGAAGGGAGAGAGAAGAGCGCCACGATTCTTGGCAAAAAGGCGATGACTCTCACAAGAGAAAATCTCATGACGATCGAGGAAAAGGTCACATGAGTGAAGACTTAAGCAAACGAGCCCGTCATAGTGAAAAGCAGGCCTCTACTACTCCTGAGAAAGTTACTATTCCTGCCTCACTCGACATTCCTTCTGACTCTCCCGCTCTTGGGAAATCAGATATTCAAACGATAATTAGCAGGCCCAAATTTCAAGTTGGGCCGGGTCCAGCCACTCTGCATAGCCGATTTCCTCAATGGTGCCATAAGGGGGTGAGGTTCGATCTAGACTTGGTCCCCATCGACAAGTCTGCTATGTTGCGCAATCTTGATGCCGTCAAGCTCGATATCGAGAGGATGTCAAACTGGCAGAAGCTTGTCGATGAGCTTCAAAGAGTTAACCGTGCCAACATAGAGGCCATGCTTACTATGGAAAATGATAAGGCCGAATGGCAAAAGGTCGTTGAGCAACACGACACCGAGATGAGGAACATTGCTTCTTACAATGAGGAGCTTGAAGCAAAAGTCGAGGAATTGAAACATGAGCTTGCTGCTTCCTCTACATCCTATTCTCAAAAAGAAGAAGTGCTCCTGAAACAAGTGAGAGACGCTCACGCTAGCCAAAGGGATGCCGAAGACAGGCTAGAAGTACAAAAAAGAATCAGTGAAGGCTATGCTACTGATATTGCTGAGCTCCGAAAGAAAAACAACTCCCAGGAGGCGGAGATACAAATGCTTAAGCTTCAGCTTGCCAAAACTGAAAGGGAGCGTGATGAGGCTGTCGCCGGCAGAATCGCAGCTGAAGAATCTCATGAGGCGACTAAAAACAGCATCAGCTCAACATTATTCGACTTCTACTTGCACAGCGTCTTGGGGCGTGGAAGCCTTGCCTTTCTAGGCCCCAAGTATGAAATCATACTGGCTGAAGTTTGGGAGACAGCACTTGATATGCTCGGTGGTAAAGGTGCTGGATATGCTGAGTCAGCCCTTGAAGAGCATTATCTTGATGACGAAGCCCGTGCCGCTCTTGCCAAGGGTAAGGAGCAGCTTGCCAGAGCGTGGGCCGGGATGGCGGAAGAAGAGCGTTCTGAAAAAGAAGTACCGCCTACCATCTCCGAATGTCCTCTAGTTTCTCCCGAGGTGGACATTACAGGCCCTAGTGCTCATTTGCCGCCTCCTACAAGAACTGGGGTAATCACCCCTACTGATGAAGAGGCTCTGGAGGACATTGGGGCTCAGAATTATGAGATTGAACTGAAAAAGCCAATATCTTCAGGTAATTTCGACATTGGTCCGATTCAGGTGGATTGCCTGCTTATTCCTCAAAAATTTGATGAGCTTCTCGATTACCTCCTGAATCTCGATGAACCCATATCTCCCTTCTTTCGGGAAGATACTAACATTTTCAATTTTTCTTCTTCTGCAGTTGAAACAACAAGTGTCGTGCAGGCTTCGCCTTCTCTGGTTATTCCTCCTCCATCTCTTCAGGTGACTCCTCCTTCTGCTTCACAACCTGGGTCACAAGAGGAGAAAATTGAGGCTCTTCATGGTTTGGATGACCCTGTTGCCTCGCAGGAGCAAAAAGATGAGGGACTCGAAGGAGGCGAGATCTCTCCAGAGCGGACTCCTTCTGACGACGTAGTTTTGTCCGCTCTCGTTACTCTGGGGAGTGAGTCTTCTTCGCAGAGAAGAAAGAAGCTTGGGACATCGAAGAGGAGGGGGAAGAAAATTATCACCACTGAAGAGGAACCGGAAATTGCGCCAGTTGTACCTCCCTCCCCTTCTTCCCTCATGCCTTCAGACCAACCTGGAAGACCCGAAAAGCTAACCACTCGGCCGGGTAAAGGGTCTAAAGGCGGCAAGAAGAAATGAAGAGTTGAGCTTTTTGATTCCTTTTTTGTGTAATGGTCGGATGTTGTGCAGGCACCGGCCCCTGCTTCTTATTTTGAAACCTGTATCTGCAATATCTGCAATTGAATAAAATGATTCTTTATTTGTACATACTTCTGTTTGAATTTGAGTATGCATTTATTATTCATTTTTGCACAAGTTTATTTATATGATATTGCAGCGGGCTTATGGTATGTTGTTTGAGTATTACTTTACTGATGCAGCTACACTATTATACCATGTTGCCCCCATACCTTAAGCTTGCTGCAATATTTCATACTTCGAGGGGACTTGCACTCTTATTTGCTAAAGAATAATTATTTTATTCCTTAAACAAAATTTTTGTAGAGTACAACTCCCTTCGTATAAGTTTCTACGCTTTGTCGTTCGAAGAAATCACTTTTTTCTTTTGCTTATGTGCATATTTTACCAAGTGAATTCCTCTATGTGGTAAAGCGGACCTCTGAAGGGTACTTTAACTTCTTTTCTTTTTCTTTTTTTTTTTTTGTTTTTTTTACGATCATTTTCCATAGTAGGTAAATTACTCTTCCTTTGAAAGTTAAAGTACGCTTTTGATGAGGATTTTTTTTTATACAAAGTTGTACCTCTGAGGAGGGATTTTTCACGTTTCAACACTTGGAAGTTTTATTTCAATCTCGGTGAAACGTGTACCTCCAAAGAGTTGTGCCTTTGAAGAAAGCCTTTTCACGTTTCAACACTTGGAAGTTTTATTTCAATCTTGGTGAAACGTGGGCTTCCGAAGAGGTCTTTCTTCTTGATTGTGCCTTCGAAGAGGTCTTTCCTTTGAATTGTGTCCCCGGGAGGGGGTTGTACCTCTAAGGAGGGATTTCTCACGTTTCAACACTTGGAAGTTTTATTTCAATCTTGGTGAAACGTGTACCTCCAAAGAGTTGTGCCTTCGAAGAAAGCCTTTTCGCGTTTCAACACTTGGAAGTTTTATTTCAATCTCGGTGAAACGTGGGCTTTCAGGAAGGTCTTTATTTTGTTTTTGCATTTCAACTTTGGTGAAGTGAAATTCCGAAGAGCGGTTGTTACACTTCAACTCCTGGCGAAATGTGCCTCCGAAGAGGGCTTTTATTTTGTTTACATTTCAACTCTGGTGAAGTGAAATCCCGAAGAGCGGTCATAACACTTCAACTCCTGGTGAAATGGGCCTCCGAAGAGGGCTTTTTTTTTTTTTTTTTTTTGCATTTCAACTTTGGTGAAGTGAAATCCCGAAGAGCGGTCATAACACTTCAACTCCTGGTGAAATGTGCCTCAGAGAGGGTTTTCATCGCCTGGAAGTTACTCTCTCATGGTTGGAGGGTCATGACTCCTCCAATCTTTTTTGTTGAGTAGAGAACTTTCTTTTTTGTGGCGTATGACCCATTAGAGGTCTTTTATCCTCCGAAGAGTTGCGCCTCCGAAGAGGACTTGTGCTACTGATGGTAGCTTTGGTTGTTCCTCTGTTCACTTGCTTATGCCTTTTCAGCGATCCTCTTTTTTTTTCTTTTCAAGTTTTCATTCCCCTTTTCTCGCCAGTGGCTTGTTTAATCCAAGGAAGCGTACTTCATTGTCAGGCAAGTTCGTGAGAACGGGCACTAGCTTCCTAATTGGATGTTTGTTCGTTCAAACAATCTCAATTTATTAGCAAGGGCTCGTTTCTATCGAAATCATAAGCCGTTCAATCGAAGTATTTCCTATCTAGGATTTGAATTCGGGGCCTTTATGACTTGAAATTTGTTCGTTGAATGATGGTGAGAATCACTCGGTCTTATTATGCGCAAGTTTTATTTCCATTGTCTGCAAAAATTTAAATCGACATTTCAGCAATACATTTTATGTATTTTTATATCGAAAACAAAGCAAACATATAATAATAATAAGGAACACAAGATTTATAGTGGTTCGGCCATGAAATTGGGCCTACATCCACTTTATATTCTTTCATTATTTACTTGCATCAGTTTCACAATTGCTTTCAATTACAAGAATCATACATTCATAATTCTTTTTACAATGTTTCAACAAAATTTTCAAGTAAAGTATGGACGCAAATGGTTGCTGTTCCATGCCCTTGGAATTTGATCTCCATCAACAGTGGTGAGCTTGAATGTGCCGTCAAGAAGCTTCTGACCTATTACATACGGTCCTTCCCAATTTGGCCCAAACACACCTGTCGCGGTCATAATTCTTTTCAGGACTAGATCTCCAATTTCAAAGCTGCGTTGACGAACTTTGGAATTGAAATGTCTGGCTATCCTTTGCTGATGAGCTGCAACTCTGAGGTTAGCTTCATCTCTTTTTTCGTCAAGGAGATCCAGCGCTTCAAGTTGTAGCTTCTCATTTTCTGCTTGATTGAAATGGATTCTTCTGTGTGAAGGGACCTCTGTTTCAACCGGGATCATTGCTTCCGATCCGTATGCTAACGAAAAAGGAGTATGCCCAGTTGCAGTTTTGTGAGTAGTTCTGTATGCCCATAGTGCAAGTGGTAGTTTATCGACCCAACCACCTTTTGCTCTTTCGAGTTGCTTTTTGATGGTTGATTTGATGATCTTGTTCACTGCTTCCACTTGCCCGTTTGCCTGCGGATGAGCTACTGCCGAAAAGCTTTTCTGGATTTTGAATCGTTTGCAAAAATCCTGGAATTCCTCGCTTTCAAACTGAGTACCATTGTCTGTGATTATTTTCTGAGGCACACCGTATCTGCAAATGATATTCTTGGTCACAAAGCTTATCATTTTCTTAGAAGTGATAGTAGCCAATGGTTCAGCTTCAGCCCATTTAGTAAAGTAATCAACTGCAACAATAGCATATTTAATTCCTGATTTAGCAGTTGGTAGCGGCCCAATGAGATCCATTCCCCAAATTGCAAATGGCCATGGACTGACCATCTGTGTGAGTTCGGTAGAAGGTGCTCTAGGAATTTTGGCAAATCTTTGGCATTTGTCACATTTTCGGGAGTAATCTGCAGCATCTCGATTAATTTCTGGCCAAAAATATCCGTATCGGAGAATTTTCTTTGCTAATGTTTGACCACCTGAATGATCACCACATTCTCCTCCATGCACCTCAGCTAGGATTGTTTTGGACTCTTCCCGGGATACACATCGAAGCAATGGCATTGAGAATCCCCGTCTGTACAATCGGCCATCCTGAATTACATAGCGAGAGGCTTTCCTTAGTAGCTTTCGTCTTTCTATCGAATTTTCTGGCAGAGAACCTCTGAGTAGGTAGTCCAGTATTGGAGTCATCCATGACTCTTGTTCTTGAGATACATTCATAATCCAGTCTATATCCATCTCGTCTATACTCGCTGCTGAAAGGACTTCTACAGGGACCAATCCCAATAGTTGAGCTTCACCAGAACTTGAATACTTTGCGAGGGAATCTGCCTTCATATTCTCTTCCCGAGGAATGTGGCTTATTGAATAGTGATCAAGTTCACATAGGAGTTCCCAAGCCTTTGACAAGTAGGAAGGCAGGTTTCCACCTTTTGCTTGAAATTCCTTCTTGACTTGGCATACAATAAGCTGAGAATCACTGAAGATCTGTAATGCTCGAATGTTTAGCTCTTTAGCGATTTTCAGACCTGCAATAAGAGCTTCATATTCTGCTTCATTGTTTGTTGAAGGAAATTCCAATCTTAATGCATAACATAATGATCGACCTTCAGGAGTTTCAAGTACCACTACGGCTCCAGAACAGTAGTCATTTCTTGCGCCATCAACATACATCTTCCACTGGATTGGGGAATCATTGATCGTTCCTTCCTCACCATTATCTTTCTCTGTGAATTCTGCAATGAAATCAGCTAAAGCTTGTCCGTTGATTGCTTTTCGGGGGTGATAGGTGATGTCATATTGACTGAGTTCAATGTTCCATTTTAGAAGGCGACCCGAAGTTTCAGGGCGAAATAGGACTTGCTTTAGAGGTTGATCAGTGAGTACTTTGATAGGATGAGCTTGGAAATATTGCCTCAGTTTCCTTGATGCAACTAGTAGGCAATAGGCGAGTTTTTCCAACTTGGAGTAATTCAGCTCTGCCCTAGTGAGTCTTTTGCTGATATAGTAAACCGGATGTTGAATCCTTTTGTCTTCCCGTATCAGCGCTGCACTTAGAGCATGAGATGATACTGCCAAGTATATAAGAAGATCCTCACCATTGCCTGGCCTAGAAAGTATTGGAGGCGTTTCCATATGACGGATCAACTCATCGAAGGCTTTTTGGCATTCGGAAGTCCATTCAAAATTCTTCTTTCCTTTCTTCAGGGCGTCAAAGAATGGGATGCATTTATCAGTGGCTTTGGAAATGAACCGACTCAGGGCGGCGACCTTTCCGTTGAGACTCTGCAATTCCTTCTTCGTTCTAGGAGCTTTAACTTCTTTCAAGGCAGTAATTTGAGCTGGACTAGCCTCAATGCCCCTAGCACTGACGATGAAACCTAAGAACTTTCCGGACTCGACCCCAAATGTACATTTCAGAGGGTTAAGTTTCATTCTGTATTTCCGGAGGACTGCGAACATTTCTGCTAAGTGTTCAATGTGATCCGCTGCTTTCCTGGACTTCACTAATATGTCGTCGACGTAGACTTCCATAGTTTTGCCCAATTGCGGTTTGAACATAGCATTAACAAGTCTTTGGTAGGTTGCCCCTGCATTTTTCAATCCGAAGGGCATAACTCTGTAGCAATAAAGTCCAACATCTGTGATAAAGCTTGTATCCTCCTGATCCGGCTCGTGCATCATGATTTGGTTATAACCGGAGTAGGCATCCATGAAAGATAACAATTCATGTCCCGCAGTTCCGTCTACCAGTTGATCGATCCTGGGTAATGGGAAGCAATCTTTGGGGCAAGCCTTGTTTAGATCAGAAAAATCAATGCACACTCTCCATTTTCCATTAGCTTTCTTGACCAACACAGGATTTGAAACCCAATTCGGATATGTAGATTCTTTGATGAAGTTATTTTCTATGAGTCGATCAACTTCTTCTTTTAATGCTGCTGACCTTTCTGGACCTTGGGTTCTTCTTTTCTGTTTAACTGGCGTAAACTTTGGGTCAATATTCAGAGCGTGTACTGCAACTTCTGGGGATATTCCACACATATCGGCATGAGTCCAAGCAAAGACATCCAGATTTGCTTTCAGGAAAGATATCAAGATATTCTGAATTGACACATTAAGCTGTGAACCCACATTTAACACCTTATTTGGGTCCTTCGGGTCAACAGGTACCGGAACTGTCGTTTCCACCGGTACCACTCTATTCTCCCCTGCACTGGCTTTTCTGGGATCCATTTCTTTCCGTGCCCCGCTGTGCTCGCCAGTGCAGGGTCCGCCCCGTAATTGCTACAAGGCTGGTTCTTTGATGCGAACTGGGGTTGCCGCATCCTTCCCCATTTCTCTTTTTCTTGACTCTCGCAGCTCTGTCAAATAGCATTCTCGCGCAGCATTTTGATCCCCTTTTATAACTCCTACCCCATTGTCAGTAGGGAATTTAATAGTGAGGCACCACGGGGCTAGGATAGCTTTGAATGCTGCGAGTGTTGGACGGCCAAGAAAAGCATTATAGGCAGAAAACTCATCGACAATCACGAATGTTTGCTTGCGGACCACTTTCCTTTCTGCTTCCCCAAGTTCTACAAGCAGATCGATGGTCCCAATTGGTTGTTTTGGCTCCCCAGTGAAGCCAGCGATCTTTTGTGATGAGGCTTGTACGTCGATCATAGGGATTTTCATCTGGTCAAATGTCTTCTTGAAGAGGATATTACATGATGCTCCGCAGTCAATGAGGACTCTTCTGACAATGGCCGGTCCAATACCAGCCGAGATGACCAAGGGATCTAGGGTAGGAGCTTCTATACCTGTGGAATCTCTGGCTCTGAAAACAATATCATCGCTGAAAGTTTTCTGTTGTTTCAGGGGCGTAGTGTCTTCTAAAACAAAGACGTCTTCTTCGGCTGGAGCATATTTCAAAGCCCTGGAATATCTCTCCATCTCACCCCAGCTCTTGCCAGCTGGGTGAGGCCCTCCTGTAATGACATTGATAACGGGCCTTCCAGATTCATGTCCCGTAGCTTTCTCACCCGTCCTGGGCTGATGAACAGGAACCTGTTGCCCCTGACTTGACGATGCAGGATTGTTGCTATTCTTCTTCACAAATTGCTGTAGTTTGTTCTCTCTTAGCAACTCTTCAATCAGATTTTTCAACTGACGGCATTCATCAGTTTCATGACCGGGTTGATTGTGGAAGCGACAGAATTTCCCACTCTGTATGGCTTTTTTCCGGTCCTCAAAGGGATAGGTTTAGGGAAATCGACGGAATCTTTAGTGGCAAGGTAGATGTGCTCCGGCGTATGTGATAATGGAGTATACTCTGATGTCTTGAAGGATCGGGGCTTCTTCAGATTACCCTGTTTCTTTCCATTATTATTCTCCCTTTTTTGCCCCACCAATTCATTCTTGCGTGGAGCGACGGTGTTGTCTTCTGCTTTCTCCAACACTGTCTTTACTGGCACAGGACGACTTTCCAAGCGAATGAATTCATCTGCTTTTTTGTAGAACTTTTCGAGGGAGGTTGGCTCTTTCATATTCAACCATTTCCCAAATTCGCTTGACTTATCAATAGCTCTCATCAGATAAGTCAATATAATTCGTGGTTCAGCATTGTCCACCTCGGCCAGCGCTATATTAAAGCGGTTCAAGAAAGATCTGATAGACTCACCAGGATTCTGCTCTAAACTCGATAGTGACATAATGTCCTTGGCCTTCGAAGCATATAGTCTAAACAGCTCCTTGAATTTTCTGGTCAAGTCTGAAAATTGATCGATAGATCGGACTGGCAACTTGGTGAACCATAGTAGAGCCACACCTTCCAGGTATACGGGGAAATATCGACACTTTATTTCGTCGGAGGCCCTGGCACCTGTCATGTGCCAATCATATTTATACAAGAACTCATTCGGATCACTTGTCCCTTTGTAAGCTGGAATAGTTGGAGGGACAAACTTCCTTGGAAATTCCGCCTTCAAGATTTTTTCAGTGAACGGAGTTTTACTTGGAGCGAAACCCCATTCCTTCTCATCTTCAACCCTTTGCATACTTTCTTTCATGATCTGCCGGACCATTCCAGAAAGATATTCCTCATCATGCCGAGTTCTAGATCCACCAGCCTCAGGAACTGCCTGCTCAAAGGGACTAGTAGCCCTTTCAGGAGCATTCCTCTCACTAACATCATGAATGTTGCCAACATAGTTCCTTTCATTACCAGCTGGTTGATTGTTTGCCCCAAGTAAATCGTTCAACTTATTCAGAATCAGAGCATTCTGGGCACTTTGAGCCTCTAATTGTGCATTTTGGGCGTTTATCTGCTGGTTTAGCCCTAGAATCACAGCATCCAACTCCGCTTTCGTAAATCCAACAGACGGAGTGGGTTGATTAGGTACAGGGGAAGCGGAGGTTCCCTCTTGAATGTTTCCAGATCTGATAGATCTACTTTTCCTTCCAGGAGCCATAATCTCAGATAGACTTCTGGTTTTTAAGGAAATTCTTTCTTCAAACCTCTGTGAAGCAATGATGACAGTTTTCCTGAGTTCAGTTCTCAGTGAAAGCACCAAAAATGTTAACGCTAAAATGTAAACGCTAACACCCCGGTGAGTAAAGTGTAGTTGTGAAAGCACCACCCGATAGATCGGGAAAGAATTACAAACAAGTAATAGCAGAAAAGCAGTAAACAACAACGATTTTATAGTGGTTCGGCTTAAGGGTATAGCCTACGTCCACTCTAAGTACTTTTATTAATAATCCCGTTACAAACTGATACAATTCTTCTCAAGTACAATACACTTCAAGTTACAAGTGATTTGGAACAAGTCTTAAGCTTCAATGTCGATTAAAGCTCTTAGATTCATGTTGAAGATGTGTGGTTTCTTCGTGAATTTCTTTGATGTATTCCTCTAATCTTGGAAGCTCTAAGTGTTGATGAAGTTCTCAATGCAGCGAGGTAACGGTGTGAAGAAAATGTGCCCCAAAAAAAAAGTCCCTTGAATGTTGGAGATGGGTGCCTATTTATAGAGAGTTCTGATTCTGAAATTTGCCAAGTCCTAAACCGCGGCCGACTCAAGTTAAGACGCAGCCGACTTAAGGTGAGTCGTGACCGGTCTAAGGTCGCCTCCGAGTCAACACCACCTCTTCTCAGTAACATGGCATCGGGCTTATATTAGGTCGTGGACGAGTTAACTTGGTAAGTCGCAAGTCACGGTCCGAACGAGATAACTGGGGAGCTGGATCGGTTGTGACTTGGGTCGTTGCTGAGTTAACATGCGCGTGTCAAGTAGCTGTATAGGATTTTCCTTCATTTGCCTGGGTCGTGAACGGCTTGGCATAAGTCTTAAGTCGGTTGCGACTTAAGTATAGGTCGTGCACCTTTCCATGTCCTGATCAGTTAGGTCGGCAACTCCTTTAGGTAATTAGATCGGTACTTAAGTTAGATCAGTAGACTTCCTAAGTCGGCATCCTTTAAGGCATTAGGTCGTTATCCATTTAGGGCCTTAGGTCGGGAACTTTGTAAGGGCATTGAGTCGCTGTCCCTTCTGAGTCATTAGGTCGGTAACTATTGAGTCGTCATTCATTTTAGGTCGGCAATGAACTAAGGCTGTTGGGTCGGTATTTAAGTTGAGTCGGTAGCCTCGTTGAAGTGTTAAGTCCGCATACCCTTAGGCCTTAGGTCGGCACCTCCTGTTGAGCTTTAGGTCGGCACGCTTCTAACTGTTAGGTCGGAACCTCCTGATGCACTAGATCGGTGAGTCATGGTTAAGGCGGTGTTAACAGTAGGTTTTTAATTGATGTTGCAGGTTTGAAGTACTTCCATTTTAAATTTGCAGATTTGATTTCAGATCTGAAGTAAATTTTCCTGGTTGCCATTACTTTAGTTAAGAAGTATATACAAAGAAAAAGAAATGTTTTAGAAAGAAAACCAATCTTCTTCTCAATACATTTATTAAAATTTAAATGAAAGTAGTGCCACTTGTTATAAAATTTACATTTGTCATTAAATTCACTCAACTACTTTACATGTGTTATATTAAGGTAATTAACATGTTTACACATGTCTTTAAGTATATTTAATTGATTTTCATTTAATTTAAAAGATAATATAAGCTTTCTTATTTAAGTTACTTAATTTATAAATATTTACATAAGTATTCATAATAACCTTTAAAGAAAATATAATAAAACTAATTATAATACAAATAAATCTTATACATGTATTTTAAAAATCCAAAACATATATATACTTTTATAACCATTTTTAGTTTTAGCATTTTAAAAGAAAACAAAACAAAACTTGTTTAAACCGTCACATTTAAAAAAAACAACCTTATATTTGAAACAATTGAATTAAACTAAATTATCTTTTGAAAAACCTTATTGAATTTAAAACAAAGCTTTAAAATTACAATATTCATTCATACATCAATTATTAATTGATTAAATTAAATTTCAAAATAACTCAAATTATAACATATGCAAACATATATATTACAAATTTGAAAATTTAGTCTTTTATTTAAAAAAAAAAGATATTCCTATTCACAATATATATCAAATGTATATATTACAAACAGAATAAAATTTGAGTAGCTTTGAAAAATAAATTTTATCCATTTTAAATTATTAGAAAGATATTGATCACAATCATCATATTAAATATTTATTAACCTTTTAAAAGAATAAATTTATCAGTTTGAATTAAAATTATAAAGAAAATTTATCAAACCAGTTAAATTATTTATACGGATTATTAAATTTATATTGCCCAAAATTCTGGGTCGTTACATGTTCCTTATGACGGTTTATCGCCATCTAAGAGCATGTTTGAGGACCATTCACAATCTCGTGCATGTGTAAGTGACTTAGACGTTATGGAATTACAAACACCAAATTTACATTCAAAATGAGCCTTATAACCAAAATGTTCAATCAAATCAAGTCCAGATGCAAAGAATAGAAAACAAAAGTAAAGCCGAGACGTCAAAGTGCAGACACCTACACTAATGCGATTGATTGTCGTCTCAGAGCATGCCTAATGATCGTTCATGATCATGTATATGTGTAAGCGACTTAACCGCACTAGTGTGGAGTTTGCGACTTATTCGTCATTATTTCAATCAGTTGATGACAAGTTGATGCCTCGATCCTAAGCCGTCCCTAGTTGATCCCGATGGTGGTTGTTCTTGCTCCACCATTGCTGCTCGACTCCTCACTTATTGTAATAGCATGTCCTTTTGGATACGCCCTTTTATCTCATCCCTCAAGCGCCTGCAATCATTTGTACTATGGCCACTTAGTTCGTGGATTAAGCAGTACTTGTCCGACTTCTTCTTATTGTTGGTCGGATCCCTCCTTACTGGCCTCCGGTTGGGAACCTTCCCCCTAGTGTCTTGCTAAATTCGTTCCAAAATCTCGTTCAACTCCATGTAAGAGGTGAATCTCAAATCCTTTCATGGCCGCTTTGGTTTATCACCTCTATTATCTGCCTTTCGTTTCCCTTTATCTTCGACTGAATCCTTTCTAGGAGGGTCTTCGCTTTTGACTGCATAAAAATCAAGTCCCTCTCCTTCCTCTCTCTCTCATCAGTTGCAACCTCTTGTCGTAGAAACTTCTCTACCTCATGGTAAAACTCTCCTAGATCCATGGTTGGATTCCTTTTCAATGAGTTCTTGAATTCTGTGCCATCGGCTATGCCAGATACAGCTGCCATCAAAACCATGATGGGTCTGGTCGATCCACCGATGCTACCGTAGCATTGAATCATGTCAAAAAAATCTTCATTGATTCCTCGGTTCTTTGCTTCAGCGTTGTCAAATTCATCACATTCTTAGTTCTCAAAATGTGAACTCTAAACTGCCTCATAAACTTCTCAGTCAACTCAGTCCATGTTCCAATGGATCGGCTCTCTAATTGCCTGAACCATAATGTGTTATGTCTATTAAATACAATAGGAAATACTGGGCCATGACCTCCTCTGATGCCCCCAGCACCTCCATATGTCTCATATACCTCGTCAGATGGACAGCAGCATCAGTCCGTCCATCATACATCTCCAGTGTTGGTAGCTTGAATTTTGGTAGATTCCTGGTCTGCCTAATTGCGGTAGCGATGGGGCTCCTGTTCACATTTTCCAGATCTATATTCACTAATTTTCCTCCCATTGCTCATCTGACCATCTCCACCAATTTGTCACTTTCATCAAGTTGTAGTCCTTATCTGTTGCCTCCGATCCACCCCCCGAGTTCATGAGGGAATCCGAGAATCTGCTCTCTTGGGCATCCATTCCTCTATCAACGCCGTGTTGAACAGCTCCGCTTGGTATCATGCCTAAGGTTGGATCAACATACTCTTGGGGAGTGCCCCTAGCTCTGAGGCTGCTCCTAATGGTCGTGCTCTATTCTGGGTTCTGATTGCTCCATGCTCCTGACCTCTATCTCCAGCACTTTCTGCCGTGGCGTTCCCTTGATTCTTCTTCTTGCTTGTCCAATTTACTGGAGTAGGTTTTGCATCATCTCTTCTTGCCTTTTCAGCAATCCCTCCTACGTTGCTTCCATCATCATCTCCATCACATCTCTGGTGATGAAGGATGAATTCTGATTAGCTCCTAAGGAAGCTTCCTGGCTTCCTTCATGCTGGCTCCTTTCTACTCTTGGTCTCCTTGCTGATTGCTTCTCCATTGCTTTCCAGATCTAAGTCCTTAAGCCTTCAGATACAAAATCCAAGCAGTAGAATCCCTGAGTTCATTTTTTAGTGAAAGCACCAAAATGTTTGTCCCAAAATTGGTCACAAATACCCAATTGTCGATGAAAGCACCTATTTACAATCACAAATAGCAAGTTTATAGAGACTAAAATATGAAGAATGCTCATAAAATTAAAAGGAAAGCAATAGAAACACACGATTTATAGTGATTCGGCTATCTCCGGCCAACGTCCACGTTAAAAAGTTACTATTTTATTGATTGTCACTCATTGGCTACAAGAGTATAGATGATGACAATCGAGTTACAATGGAGTACTGCAGAGTAACGGCATAGAAGAACCAAAAAGATCCTTTTTTTGAAGACCTTAGGCTGCTCTTTTAGCTGTAGGCTGCAAATATCTTGCCCAGATCTTAGAAGACTCTTTCTCTTATGCGGGTGGACACACATGATCGATCCTTTGACTTTTTGACTTGATCCATGATCGATGCAAACTAAATTCGTATTGATCCAAAACTGCTCCTTTTGGGTTACGATCGATCATGAACATTCTTGAGTTTGTACGCAGGCTCCTATGAAAATTTGGTGGCATTCGGACTTATAGATTTTGAGTTATGATCGATGCAAATTTTTGTTTTCGGTTGGCTGCCGTGTTCATATCGATCCATGGCTCTATATTCACCATCCTTCATACCTATGCAATTCGTACCGATGAAGCTGCTCGAGAATCCAAGGGAGAACCACTTTTCACATTCGTTGACCACTTCTTTTGTTTGACCATGCATTTCGTATCCATCATGCAGCTTGTCTTTCATATCGATGCTGGCATAATCTTAGTATCGATCATCTGGTGTTGGTTTCATATCGATGGAAAGTGATAGTTTCGTATCGATCATCCAGTTGGTCGACACGAAATGTACATCAATATGATTGATACGAAGTAGATAAACGCAGGCTACTTCGTATCGATGAAAAAGATTGGGTTTTGCAACGATCTTGTGTCCTTGCTTTCGTATCAATCGAGTGGTCATTGGTCCATATCGATCGCTTGGCCGATCGATACGAAAATAAAAGAAAAGGATCGATACAAATGCAAGCAGCTGTGTAGGAAATAAACTTGGATTGGTCTCCTTGCACTTTGAATCGATGCTCGACTTGTAGCTTCATATCGTATCATGGTTCATAGCCTCGTATCGATACGAAACATATAGAAGGTTGATCGATACGAAGCTGGTGAGTGCGGAAGTAAATAGATCGATACAAAGTGCACGACAGTGATGGATTTGAAGCACATGGATACGAACTAGATGAACATGATGTTGATGGATACGAAGCGGATCGTCTTTGATCAATATGTGGCCCGGACCCGAAGCAACCATCCCCTTATCTCGAAGAAAACCACTCAGTGACTCGAAGCAGGTGCTGCGATGACTCCAAGTAGCTTGTTCCTCAAAGACCCAAGATAAACAATTTTTTGACTCGAAGCAGCTCTTTTGAAAACTCGAAGCAAACATAGAGAAGACTTGAAGCAGACTCAAAACAACCTAAAGCGACTCGATCTTTGTTGAAACCATATTTTAAACATCTTACGTTGTTTGTCCGTAGGCTTTGCTATCTTTTGGCTTCATCATCGTGTATATTATCTATAGAAATCTAACTTTTTTCATTATGCCGTCGAGTCGGTTAAGCCTGCCTGTATGTTGCCATGTCAAAAGGCGAGTTAACAAAGACCTTTCCTTTTCCTACCTTGGCAGCTTTAGGACACTTGTTCTTTTAATGCCATCATCTTGTTGCAATTACAGCATTTCACATTCTACTTCCCCACGGCCATATTTCCATCACCCGAACGGCACTAATTAGCATAGTGCCCCTTCTTTATACATCTGTAACAAACTATATCTATTTTCCCTTTCTTGGCTGCTCCTTCTTTCTGAGCGCCCTTTTGCTTGAAGAACTTCCTCTTCTTTACCCGAGGACCCTGGAATTCAATTGGATTCTCTCTTGCAGAAATAGCAAGCATCTCCTCATGGTGAATGACCCTCTCCACCACCACATTAGAAGGATCCCGGATATGGGCAATGGTCATTCTGCCTAGCTCTGGCCTCAATCCTCTAATGAATCTCTCATTCCTTATGACATTAATGTCAACTAAAGCATAACCATATTAAGACAGCTCATCAAACTTAGCAGCGCACTTGATCATAGACATCCCTCTTTCGACAAGATCCATGAACTTCCTTATCAATGCCGATTTGGCAACCTTACACAGAAACCTTTGTGTTAACCCGTCTTTTTACAAGGTCATAAATAGGCGGATTCAACCAAACCAACTTTACAACTAAAGAGGCTAGAATATAATGGATTTAGTTTAAAAGGATGAAGTCCACTTGGATATGTTATTCGGTCTGGAAGTTGTGGATCATTCGACATGGAAGGCTTGGTCTGGAAGTGAGGGTCGCTCGGCATATGTCACTCAGCATATGCCGCTCGACATCCTTCACTCAGCATATGCTGCTCGGCATACATCACTCAGCAAGGTGGCTCGATATACGTTACTCAACATATGCTGCTCGGCGTACATCACTCAGCATATGCCGCTCGTCATACTCTTGGCAAGGTCGCTCGGCATTGTGTTAAAGTCAGGGTCGTTCGACATAGAAAGCTCGGCCTGGAAGATAAGGGTCGTTCGACATGGAAGGCTCAGCTTGGAAGATGAGGGTTGTTCGGTATGGACGGTTAGGCCTAGAAGATGAGGGTCATTCGGTAAGATTGCAGGAATGCAGGATTGCAGGAGTGCATGATTATGGCTCGGCAGGAGTGCGGCTCGATAGGAGTGTGGCTTGGTAGGACTGTGCATCTCGACAAGAGTGTGGCTCGAAAGAAGTGCAGCTCGGTAGGACTGTGCGACTCAACAGGAGCGCGGCTCGGCAGGAGGGCAAGATTACGGCTCGGCAGGATTGCGGCTCGGCAGGATTGTGGCTCAACAGGACTGCACGGCTCGGCAGGACTATGCGGCTCGGCAGGATTACGGCTCGACAGGATTGTAGGACTACAGGAGTGCGGGACTGCGGCTCAGTGGGATTGCGCTCGGCAGGATGGTATGGCTCGGCAGGACGGTATGGCTCGGCAGGATGGTGTGGCTATGGACCTGATGGGCCTAGGATACTCAGAAGGCCCAACAACCTGGATTTGCCTATAAATACAGCATGTGGGGGTTCAGAAAATGGATCTTTTTTTGGTTCTCTGGTTTTATGTTTTCTAAGGCTAGGACTACTCTGCAATGTTGTAACTATAATTGATTCTAACATCAATAAAAAGAAAAATTCTGGAGTGGACGTAGGCCGGAGTTAGCCGGACCATTATAAATCTGTTGTTCTCTACTGCTTCCATTTTAATTTTGACTGTTCTCCATATTATTACTCTCTGCATACATTCTATCTGTTATCTGTGACTGTTAGTTGGTGCTTTCATTTACATTTGGGTGTTGGTGACCAATTTTGGCGCTAACATTTTGGTGCTTTCACTAAGAAGGCAAGCACTCGGGGATTTTGGAGCTAGGTACTTGGATTCTAGAAAGCAATGGCGAGGCCATCAATAAGGAAGCAAGTGACCAAAAGAAGCAATCAGGAGGGAAGTCAAGAGGCATCCTTTAGAGTTGGAGTAGGTCAAGTATCCATCTATATCACTAGGGACAAGATGGACACGATGCTAAAAAGGCAGGAAGACATGACAAAGAAACTGCTTTGACAGATTGGACATATTGGGCACAAAGTCAAGGGAATGGATCTACCGTGGCTGCTGGCATTGCAGAATAAGGAACCAAAGCGTTTTAAGTTTTTGGAGGTCAACATCGGAACCAGACTGGAGGGATTGAAGGAAATCAGCAAAGGCTCGATGGCAAACCTCTAGGATTGGATACTGGGAGAGCAGTTAACGAAGCTCAGCAAGTAGGGACCAACGTGAACGTAAATGACCAACATGAAGAGTACTACCCGAAGTACCTCCTAGGACATGGGGGGCAAGGTAGAGATGCAAACAGGAGACTACCCTCGGATGGAGACGAGTGGATGGTTGGGTTAATAAGAAGGATTATGAGGAGGATTGTCAAGCGGAGGTATAGAGGTAGTCAGTCGGAATCTGTTCACTCCGAATATCAGAAATGCAAGGAATCCTCCAAAGTTCAAGTTACCCTCGTTGGATCCTTATGATGGGAAATCAGACCCAACCATGCATATTACCAGATATATCAAGCATATGGAAGTGATAGGGTTATCCGAGGAAGTGATGGCACGATGCTTCCCTCTATACCTAACAGACTTGGCTGCGCTTTGGTTCAGGCAGCTAGAGAATGGATAAATCAGAACATGGGGTGAGCTAGTGGAACGCTTCATGAGACAGTTTAGGGTCCATGCGACGCGACCTAAGAGTGCGATGACCTTTGCTTCAATGAAGCAGAGGACCGGAAAGTCCATAAGAGATTTTCCATTATGATTCAATGCAATGGTGGCTTCCGTAGATCGCCCGGATCCATCGATGATTTTGATGGCGGCGGTAGCAGGGGTTGTGGAAGGCACAGAGTTTATGGATTCTTTGGAAAGAGATCCACCACAAGACCTTGGAGAGTACTATCATGAAGCTGAAAGGTTCATTTGGCTAGAGGATTCACGCGCCGAAAGGCGTGAAATAAATGTCGTGCAAGGCGAAGGAACCTCAAAGGAACAGACTAGCATAGACAAAGAAAAGCGGGAACAGGACGACATATACAATGGTCCTGACAAATGAAAGAAATTTCGTGAACCCAGATTCAAACAATATGCTGACTTGACGGCAAACGTGGAACAGATTTACATGGAAACTCGAGGGCACCTCCCTATCGGAAACCACCCAGGAGAGATCCTATGGAACGGGATATAGAATTGGAAAGTACTACCTATTCCATGAGTTGGAAGGGCATACTACCGATGAGTGTCGCCATTTGAAGGATGAGGTGAAAGAGCATGTCAGAAGTGGTAGATTTCCACAATACACCAGAGATCGGACAGCGGCCGTAGGACCTGAGCAACTATCACCTCCACCCAACAGAATTAACACTGGATTGGGATCACGGCTCGTCATCAATCGATCATAATGAAAAAGGCCAAGTTTAGGAGTTGAACTTAGGCCGATCGTTTAAATTTCTTAGATTTGATTTCAAAATAAAATGACTATTCCACTTACACATGTACGGGAACCGAAGAGATCACCAGGCATGCTCTGAGATGGCAATAGACCGCTATGCCCGGAGAGGCAATATTTAGATTTTTCTTTTCTTTGTGATTGAACACTTATAATTTTACATTAATAAATGAACTTGAATTTCATAAAATAAACCTTTGAATGGAGAGTTAAAGGATGAATATTGGAAGTCAATTTAAAATTAATCGCTGTATGACCCTACCCGAAGAGACGGGATCTAGAGTGCAAGAAGTGAATTGCTTCGTCGGAGAGCGACAGGATTAACATTTAACGTCGTTCCTCATTCATCGGTGAGTGATTGGATTGGGGTTCAATAAGAGCCTAAAGTGGCTGTAATCGGCCTAGGATTTAGGCCATGACATCGCTTAATGTTCAGGAACACTGAACCGGAGTGCAGCGAGTGACGCTGCTTCATCGGAGAGCGATAGGATCGGCTCACTCAACGTTGTTTCCCCTTTACTAGAGAGTGACCAGATGGGATCCAGTAAGAGCCTGGAGAGGCTGACATTGGTCCAGGAGGATCAAGACATCGCTTAATGTTCAGGGACACTGAACCGGAGTGCAGGGAGTGACGTTGCTTCGTCGGAGAGCGACAGGGTCGGCTCACTCAATGCTGTTTCCCCTTCACCGGAGAGTGACAGGATGAGATCCAGTAAGAACCCATAGAGGCTGACATCGGTCCAATAGGATCAGGGCATCGCTTAATCAGGGACACTGAACCAGAGCGCAAGGGATAGGTTTCTTCGTCAAAGCGCAACATGATCTGCCTAATCAATCGTTAAGTTTGGGTTGAACTTAACAAGGGTCCGGGGAGGCCGTCAACGGTCTAGAAAGATCGTAAGATTTGATTGCTGACTTTCAAGGGGCAAATTCGGAATTCGATAACAACTTGGAACAATCGTGGAATAAAACTATAAGATTTCGATGGAATCGTTTGATAATGAATGTAATATGGACTTTGGATATCGGGAGGAGACTATTCAAAACACACCTTCCAATAGCAAGGCATGTTTTGGGGGGGCAAATGTTAGCCCGCATTTTTACAAGACCATAAATAGGCGCATTCAACCAAACCAACTTCACGACTAAAAAGGCTAGAATATGATGGATTTAGTTTAAAAGGATGAAGTCCACTTGGATATGTCGTTCAGTCTGGAAGTTGTGGGCCTTTCGGCATGGACGGCTCATTCTAGAAGTGAGGGTCACTCGGCATACGTCACTCAGCATATGCCGCTCGGCGTACTTCACTCAGCATATGCCGCTCGACATACTTCACTCGGCAAGGTCGCTTGGCATACGTCACTCAGCATATGTCGCTTAGCATACTTCACTCAGCATATGCCGCTCGGCATACTTCACTCTGCAAAGGTTGCTCGGCATTGTGTTAAGGTCAAGGTCGTTCGGCATAGATGGCTCGGCCTGTAAGATAATGGTCGTTCGACATGGATGGCTTAGCCTGGAAGATGAGGGTCGTTCGGTAGGATAGTAGGACTGCAGGATTGCAGGACTACAAGTGCGCGGCTCGGTAGGAGCACGGCTCAGCAGGACTGTGTGGCAGGAGTGTAACTCGACAGGAGTGCGGCTCGGCATAAGTGCGGCTCGGCAGGATTATGGCTCGGCAAGATTGCGGCTCGCAGGATTGCGGCTCAGCAGGAGTACGGCTCGGCAGGACTGTGCGGCTCGACAGGACTGTGCGGCTCAGCAGGATTATGGCTCGGCAGGATTGCGGCTCTACAGGAGTGTGCGGCTCAGCAGGACTACGGCTCGGCAGGATTGCAGGACTGCAGGATAGTAGGAGTGCAGCAATATGGCTCGGCAGAATTGTGGCTCGACAGGACGGTGTGGCTCGGCAGGATGGTGTGCCCCGGCATGATAGTATGGCTCGACAGGATGGTGTGGCTATGGACCTGATGGGCCTGGGCTACTCAGAAGGACCAATAACCTGGATTTTCCTATAAATACAGAATATGGGGGTTTAGAAAAGGGATCTTCTTTTGGCTCTCTATTTTTCTATTTTCTAAGGCTAGGACTACTCTGCAGCGTTGTAACTGTAATTGATTCTAACATCAATAAAAAGAAAACTTCTGGAGTGGACGTAGGCCAGAGTTAGCTGAACCACTATAAATCTATTGTTCTCTACTACTTCCATCTTAATTTTGACTGTTCTTCATGTTATTACTCTACATACATTCTATCTGTTATCTGTGACTATTAGTTGGTGCTATCATTTACATTTGGATGTTAGTGACCAATTTTGGCGCTAACACTCTGCTCAAACCTTCTCCTGAAATCTAGCCACGACAGCTCTTCCTCTGGTACTTCGGCTGTTACGTTGTTCCACCAATGAAGCGTCAACCCTTGCAACTGCCTAGAGGCTAGCCTTAAGCCTAAATCTGTAAAGATCTTTTCACAGTTCAAAAGCTAGTTTTCAACTTCAACAGCGTCCTCCGTTCCAACAAATGTCTTTCCACCTAAAGTGGTGTAGTCTCTGCTCAGCCTAGCATAGTTATTAAGTAGTAGAGCTGCTTAAAGTCCTCCCACAGCATTTCGTCCCACAACCCCCGCAGCGAGTCCAGCTTGCATCATGTTTACGAAAACCTAATACATGGCTTCCATGTCAACTTGGAGAAACCCAGAACCAACATTTTTAGCCTGACCTTGTCCTCTTCTAGCATTAGGTCGATCATTTCCAATAGTGGTGGTGCTTTCTTCTCCCATATTAACCCCGCCTCTTCTTCTATCCATATCTGTATTCAAGCCTCGTGAGATACTAAAGAGTAGCCTAATAAAGATAGGATTCTAGAGATAAAGCATATACTTATATGTAGAAAATACAAGTGTGTTACTATAGTATTAACCTATACCCCGATCTTTTCTCAAACATCAAGGGATTTACGTTTCCAAAAATCATTTTTAGTTAAAGTATTTCATAAACCTATGCTTTGATACACACTTGTAACATCCCCCTACTTGGAGGCCCAAAACTAACAGTTATGGATGCTGGAATCATCCATAGTTATCAATCTTCGATGACCAAATATGGCGGTGTTAGATTCATTGATATAAATGTCACAGGAATATGAATTTTTTTTGACAATTCAAAGACATATTTCCACATTACATTCAAAACATTTCATGTTCATTACAAAATCTTTATTACAAAATCCTAAAACATTAACAACGTTTAGCAAAATATAATTATTACACATACACCAAGGGCGACATATGAAGATGCCCCTTGGTTGATCAGAGTATATAGCAAGGCTAATAAATCTGCATTTACAAAAAATACACAATGGAAAAGATAACACTAGATAACTATCTGCCTTCTGCCCGCCTTTGGATGCTTTATTCATTAATGAAGAGAACTTGAGAACCTTAAATCTCAAACTACTCAAAATCAATTGAGTACCCGAGAGTTTGAGGGGAAAACAAAAACTTCGAGTCAGACATAAAGCCTGGAATGAATAATAATCTAACATCTTAATCCTTTTAGATGTCTAGTGAGACCACGCCGATTAGCAGAACGGGATTTCCCCTCAGGTATCCTAAAACCTTTATAAAACCATATTTTATGCTCCTATATCCAAAATAGTTAAAACGTACATTTGAAACTAATCATGATGATATCATACTTGAAAACAACTAGGATTTCCCATCCTACATTTGTTAGTCTAACCATCTAAGTTTCAACCGACTATCTGTCTTGTATTTTCAAGGACTACCCATCCTATTTTAGACTTTATTTGCATCAAAGAGGGATTATCCATCCCATTCATTTTACTTAAACTGATGCAAACTGTCCATCTCACATCCCATAGTTTTCCTAGGATAACTATGAACCCTTCTTTAATCATATGGAGACTATCCATCCCCAACATGATGTTGACTATCCATCAAACATCCCATAGTTTTTTAGGATGACTATGAACCCTTCTTTGAACATATGGAGACTATCCATCCCCGACGTGATGTTGACTATCCATCAAACATTCCATAGTTTTCCTAGGATGACTATGAACCCATCACTTGGCCATTTAACTCATGTTACCCACATGATACTAATTTTCTCATGTTATCCACATAATTAACCTATTTCCATTAGTATCCCTTATTTAGGTTATATTCATTTTTTTAATTACACTGGTATCCCCCAATGATTGTGTCAAAACAAATAATTGTCAGTATCCCCAACTATTGTGTTGGACTCATTAAACCCACCCCGATATCCCTAAGGTTAAACAACATTTATTATATAAGGTTACCCACCCTACATATCCAAAAATCAAGTGTCATATAAATATACCTATTCAAAAGTATCCCCTTCAAAAGTATAAAGCTTCGTTAAAAGAAAACAATTTTACAACCCCTTCGAAAGTATTCCCTTCGAAAGCTTTGCTTTTGACCCCTTCGAAAGTATAAAACACATATTTTAGAACATGCTCCAGCCTTTATAATACTTTAAAACACCTCTTTCGAAACCTTTCGACCATGTTAAAGTATTATTATATAAGAGTAGAAGCATAGCTTCGAAACCACTTGAAAGTACCCTTTCGAAAGCAATGAAGCTTAGTCTTCGAAACCATTGAAAATTCACCCTTTCGAAGCATTGGGTTTATACTTAAGACATTAGTTTGGGTCAAAGTGAAAATGGGTGAAAGCAACTCTTTCGAAACCACTCTTTATTTTATAAAATATTGGGGAAGTTTGTTGGTGTCGAAACCATCCTTTCGAAAGCATTGAAATATCTGAAAAACAATTAAAGATTGGCTTCGAAATACCTTTTGAAACCATTTCCTTTGACCCCTTCAAAAGCTTGCTTTCGAACCCTACGAAAGCTTTGGTAAGCAGATTGTATTTATAAAGATTGAACCTTTCAAAAACATCGATGCCATCGGAAGGTCACAAATTCTCAAAAGCGTTTTGACCTGGTCGACAACTACCCCTTTAAAAGCTTTAAACAAAAACTAAGTAAATCCTTTAGAAGTTATTTCTTTAAAACAAAGATGGCAGCTCACTTTTGAAAGAATCTTTGAAATCCCTTTTTGAAAACAAAGCTTTCGAATGTGTCGAAAACCTCTTTATAAACTATCCTTTCAAAACCATAGCTTTCAACTGTGTCGAAAGCTCTTTAAAAACTATCCTTTCTAAATCATATCTTTCAACTTTGTCAAAAGCATAGCTTTCGACTGTGTCGAAAGCTCTTTCAAAAACTAGCAAGTGATTTTCTTTTCAAACCAAAACAGACTAAGGAAACAACTCCTTCGAAAGCAACCCTTCGACAATCTATCTTCTGCCTTTGTTCAATTCACTACATACCACATGGATGATATCATGTGCATTGGTTTTAACCTTGTTGGTTCCAATGAAGTCGAAAGGTCTTGGTCGAAAGGTCTTTTCAGAGAAGGCGGAACCCCGTTTTTTGAACAAAAGCTGTTTTCACCAAATTAAGTAAACTTTCTGTAACAAACTTGCCTATTTGTAATCTTTTGATTGGCTTCCACAAACTTTTAAATAATTTGAATAATATTTGCTGCATTTTCTCAGATTTAAAATCAAGATAATTTTTAACAAATAATCCCATCCTATTATCAAAACCATTAAAACATTTAGACCCTCCTTTCGAAATAGTTTAATTTCTATACTAAATCACTTAGCATAAATCTGTAAAAATTATGAAAATTCACTTTAATCATGTTATCTAACATAATAAAATTCTAGACTCGAATTCTTAATTTATTTTCCAAAATAAATTTATAAACCCAAATAACCATATTTTTCCGTTGAAAATTCATAGCTAATTCTCCACGGCTTGGAAAATTATGAGAATTTAAACCCAGCTCCAAAATCATGTTTTCCATAATAGAAGATTTTCCCATGGCATTTAAAAACGATTTAGTCTTGGTTTTACCCTCGAACGTGTATATCTCCTCTAAAAAACCTTGTTTAAACCGTATAAATCACAAATCAAGCATATCATCATTCAATATATCATGAAAAGATATTTACTCTTAAATCCGAAACCATATGATTACAAAACCAAAATAGAGATCCAGAAATTATTATACATCTTAGATTGGATAAGGAAATTGAAGTTTGATTAAGATTTATTTCTTTTTAGCTTAAATCCTAAGCTTTAAATTGATTTTTCACTTCTCTTCTTTCTTCCTAATGGCCGGTCTTGCTTTATCTCCTTTTTGTTATAATTTCACTTGTAACAAAATAAACGTGTATAGCGTAATAATAATGGTATAAGGGGGAGAATATGGGCGGCAATTTACCCTGATGCCCTTGTGTTCAATTGCTTAATACTTAACCATTTATAAGTTCATTTGCTTTAAAAAAGAACGGCTACTTAGTTTATTAATCAACCTAAATCTCCTTATCTACATTATTCTATTTAACCTTTTCTAATTAAATCTCCTGAATAATGTCATTAAAATTTAGGGTGTTATAGGTAAACTTGTGAACCACATTGTAGCAGTCCCGGATAGAGTTATAGGGAAGCACCTGCATTTGGCAGCATCATTCGCTATTGCCGAATCCATCAACCATTCATACCTCATGATGTGTTGCCGGAGGTTGGTCTTCCCTTCGTAAGCGGGTATTGTAAGCATGTTAAACCTCCTAGGATACTCTGCTTGTAAAATGTTCTTAGTAAACAGGGTATGACTCCCAAAGACTCCCCAGTCGTCGTTTTCCAAACCCTTATTTTATTTTATCAACTGTCTGACCATTGTGGATAAATCTAGTGTTTCAATGGGTGGCACCAGGTGGTGGTCGTGCTCCATTTCGTGTAAATGTTCTGGTCGGTGCCTCCGGGGCATCTCACGCCTTCTTGGCCTATCAACGTCCCAATGCGTATCTCGAGCATTCACTTCATTATCATTCTAGAGAGGTTTTTAACCAACATCCAATCGTGCTTTAGTGTTTTAGTTCTCGGTTTCAAGTCAAGTACGATCCCAAAGTTGCAGTTGAGGAGTCATGTCCTTGGTTGAGGGATCGGTATCGACCCCTGGGGAGGGATCGGCACCGATCCGGTTTGGCATACCACAATGGTCTGCCAAATGTCACTCGATTGCTCTAGCTCACGCTGCTTCAATCCTACGTCACCTACCCCTATGGTGGTCATCTAATGAAGTTGAACTATCTGATGCCGAGTATGAAGCGAGACCTCCTCCGGTGCTTTGGCGCTGCTGTTGAGCAATTTGGTTCATCGGGTAGGCATTAGCCTGGATTTGCTCGTTTAGCTGCCTACGACTTTCCTTCAGCTCCTTCATCAAGTCATTAAATTAGCTCTAGTAATGGAATTAGAAGGGTTCTGGACTGCAGCAGGCTCCACATTCACATTAGTAGGCTAGTTGCTTAGGTCCATTGCTGGACACTTTCAGTTTCGTTGGCATCAACACTATGGGAAGTAGATCTGGTACGCCTTACCATGTTGGATTCCTTTGCTTAGATCTTGAAGAATCTGAATAGTATTTGCAAGCTTCTGAAAATGAACCTGGATCAACTTTGGGGAATTTCTTTAATCCAATAACAACAAAGATGATCCTAATAGCCTGAGAATCGACTCTTTCAATGAAAGCACCAAAATGTTTGCAACTAAATTGGTCACAAATACCCAAGAATAGGTTTGAGAAGTGAAATAAATGTATAAGTTGAATGAACACTGAGTAATAACACTGAATATAAAGAAAAGTGCAATAGAGAGCAAAAACAACAAGGTTTAAAAGTGGTTCGGCGTTGATTGCCTACGTCTACTTTGAATACTTTCTTTATTGCTTCACAAATCACTCGATTACACTTACAATCGACAAAAAATAAGAAGAGATCAAGAAGGAATGAAATAAGGTTGGTTACAAAAATGGTAGAGTTTCCCATGTCAGCCAAAGAGAAAAGTCCCTTAGCATAGCCCCCGCCTCTGTATTTATAGATGAAGGCAGCCTCCAATCTGATTGAAACTTTGGCACCTCGACGTCATAAACCATATAGGCTCACTAAAGGGAAGGCTAGGCCCAACTCTTAATTAATAAGGGTCGTTACCAACCCCTTCATAGGTTGGGTTTGGACTAGTGACTCCTATGGTCGCTCTCTTATGGCCTATATTGATGTTGTTTCAAATATCATAGCATTTGGACCTGTAGATGTTTAGTTCTCATGTTTTAGTTATGTCCTCAACCTAATCAAGGTAATACTGACCCATGCTCCATGAGAGCGCTTTGTCGATCCGAATTTCTCAAGTTATGTCCAACGGACGCTCCATGAGTCACATCATCGAGTTAATGCTGACCTATCACACAATATCGATCCAAATACATTATGATGATCCATAATTCTAGGGTGTTGCTGGTCGACCCTTTCATTTCCTAGATGCTATGCTAACCCATCACATATGAAGACACTATGTCGATCACCAATATACAGATTCCATCATTCTCACACCTTATGCCGATCCAAACTCAATATGACGATCATATCGGTTTTACAAGTTCTAACAACCCCATTCATACCTCCCTCCATTTGTCAAGCATCCATGTTGATCCCTATTCCAATCAAACTCAATTCCAAAATATCGACATCCTGCATTATCTATCGGTCGACATTATTAATGCTGGGTTGGACACAACTATTCAGACATTATACTTTGGCCTTGTGGATCTCGTCTCATAACCATCCTTCCCATCAACAGTCAAGTTTGGCCTTCATAAGCAACCTTGTGTAGCCGGGCCAAGGTACCGGGTAAAAAATTTATGACTTCGATTCTAAACATTGGGGATACTAATGCTATTCTGATTATAAATGTCGACACTATCCTTGGGGAAACCAAAGTAAATTAGTTTTGACAAACTAAATGTTTCATAAACGAGACTTATCATTAACGATACCAATGCATTTTCTTAACTGAGTTTTACATTGATTATTTGGGGATACCAATATATGTCACTTTGAAATGTTATAACTTTAAAGGGAGATAACCTAACTTAGTACACTGATAGACATGGGTAAAAATGTTGGTAGCATGAATTAAACTATTAAATGATGGGTTCAAAGTCATCCTAGGAAAACTATGAGATTTGAGATGGATAGTCCCCATATCATACTGGAGGTAGATAGTCTCTTCGAGGATAATGAATGGTTCGTAGTTATCCTAGGAACACTATGGGATATGTGAGGACAATTTACACAATTTTAAGTTAAATAGAATATGTGTGATGGATAGTACACATTATTTTAAGTAATTAAACCATATATGATGGGCAAATAATGTGCTAGGGGATGGGTAATACACATAATAATTACATGTTAGATGGATAGTCCACATAATTCTAAATATGCTTATATTTGAGATGGGTAGTCCACATAATTATAAGACTAGTGGTCATTTTAAATTGTGATGGGTAGTCATTTTAAAACAAGATGGATAATCTGATGAATTGGGATGGGTAATCCAATATATGTTGCATTAGTACAAATGTAATTTTCTATGTTTTAACTATTGTTGCAGGAGCACTGTATATGGTTGTTATATTTCGATTAAGATAATAGTAAGGGGAAAACCCGTTTCGCTCAATGGTGTGGTATCACTAGTTATCTATTTTGGTTCGAGATGCTAGGTTATTTTTCACACCAAACAGTTGTCTGATTCGAAATTTTTGTTTTTCCCTTTAAACTCTCAGATACTTATTTAAATAGGTCGGAATTAAGAGATTCCAGGTTACAATGGGACACATAAGCTTGCGAAGACATATACGAGGCAGTCTAGCTATTGGGAGCTTTATCTATTTCAGTTGTATAATTTGATTTTGCCTATTTGGATGCAATGGCAAAGTATTTGACTTTGATCAACCAAGGGGGCATATTCATATGTCACTCTTGGAGTACTTTATAACAGTTATATTTTCTCTGAACATGGGATTACGATTGGTATTGTATAATGAATATGAGATATCATTTTTGAAATGAGATATGAAAATTTACTATTAAATCATGTTGGAAAATTTTCATATGCATGTGCTTATGATTATTGATATGATTAACATGGCCGCATTTTTTCGCTGACAATTAATAACTATGGATGACTGCAGTATCTATAGTAGTTTGTTTTGGGTCTCATAATGAGGTATTCTACCACTTGATATCAGAGCATAGGTTCATGATTAAAATAATTTTACACCTAAAGAGTTTTTGAAAACATATTTCTAATGAATAATGAATTGGATTGGGGTATGGGATAATGCTATAATAACATACTTATATTTGCTACATATAAGTATCTATTATCCTCTCTCTCTCTCTCTTAGATCGTTCTTATGTATCTTACTAAGGCTCGTATGCAGATTTACGAGAAAGAAAGGTATAGAGGCAGGAAACGGAAAAGTGAATCTAGGTGGAGGAAGCATCATAACCAATGGAAATGCTCGGACCAATATGAGGAGGAACCAAGGTCGGTAGGCAATGCTAATCAAAATGCAAATACCAATGTAGGTGATGTGATCCTGCCAGTAGATATGGGGACTATGTGTCAATTTTTTGCCAACTTGATGCAAGCTAGAGCAGCTACAAGAGTAGTTGGAAGAAGTTATGCTAATGCGGGAGGAGTTTATCCCATAGCACCAGTTGGTAATTAATGCTAAGCTGAGTCGAGATTACACCAGTCTTGTTGGGGATCCTTTTCTAGGGATAGTGGATGCAATGGAAGTAGAGAGCCGACTGTTACATTGAGAAAGGATTTTCATTGATTTCGGTCTAAATGATGTGAAGAAAAGGATATTGACTTTAGGATAGTTGCAAAGAGCTGCTTTGTTCTAATGGAACGAGGTGACCACAGGGTTACTGGAAGAGGTATTAACTTGGATAGAATTTCAAATGAGGTTTGAGGAAAGGTTTTAGTATGAATTAGCCAAGTAATCCTTGCTCATGAAGTTTATGGAGTTAAAGCAGGGGTAAATTTTAGTGTTGAAGTACTCTGCTAAATTTTATGACCTATCTAGATATGGACATGACACTATTGACACTGTTATCAAGAGGAATAAGAAGTTTATTAGGAGTTAAGGCTAGAGATTGCTAAGGCAACTATGCCACATCTCAGAGAACCATCGAATGTAGTAGCGGAGATGGCTATCAGGAATGAAGAAATGATTTCGACCTTTGGGCAAGAGAAGTAGTGGAGAAACAGAATTCTCAGAATAAGAAGAGGAAATTCTTTAAAAAGAGGAAAGCTCAGAAAGATGGGGCTGCAAAAAAAGGGAAATTGATATAGTATGTTACATGTGTGACAAGAAGGGGCACTATGCTACCAAGTGTCGCTCTATTGATGGCCGGGTGATTCTAGGAAAGAAAAAATTAAGTGCTTTAATTACAACAATGTGGGCATTATAAGGAAAAATGTCCAGAAGCGGCCAAGCATAACAAAGGAAAGGTATTTCCTTTGGAGCCAACTACATCAGCACCAATAGTGGCTGAGAAGGGAAAGTCTATGATGGAAGTATGCTTTTTATTCATAGCATACCAGTTAGGGTACTTTTTGATACCGGTGTATTACATTCATTTATATCTCAGTTTTTTTATATAAGCTATGTTTAGAACATCATATCTTGTTACTTCCTTAAGGGTAGCTAATCTGATAGGAGGGTACATAACTTTTGGCTCTAGATGTGACCATCTTGAGTTTGAGTTGTTAGTTTATATATTTTCCAGCAATTTGTATGTATTTAATTTCATGAGTTTTGAGATTATTTTGGGTATGGATTAATTGAGCAGATACGATGCTAGGATATTTTTCCAGGACAGGAAAATATCATTGTTACATCCTAACAATAGTAACCGAATAGTATACTTAGTTGAGAATATGAGACTAGAAATCTATGCTTTATTGGGTGCCATTGAAGTGGAAGACGTATTGAATAGGGTTTCACTTGTAAGAGAATTTGTAGATTATTTTGAGCTAGCTACAGGACTACCAATGAAAAGATCTGATGAGATCTTGTACCAAGGGCAATACCCTTAAGTAGACCGCCTAGTAGGATGATGCCTGCCGAGATGGAGTTAAAGGTGCATCTAATGGACGTATAAGGAAAGAGTTTTATTACACCAAGCAGTTCACCTTAGAGAGTGATTATGGTGTTCGTGATGAAACTGGATAGGTCATTAAGATTATGCATTGATCATCGTAAGTTGAACGAAAAGACGATAAAGAATCGATATCCTTTATCGAGAATTGACAATTTATTTGATCAGTTGATTTAATCCAAAGTATTTTTCCAGTTGGATTTAGTGATAAGGTTCCATTAATTAACAGTGGCAGAGCACGGTATTTTGTTGACGGCATTTCGAATGAGCTGGTCCATATGAGCGGTTAATAATGTTATTCGGATTAACTAATGCACTGGCTTTCTTTGTGGATTTGATGAGCCTGATATCAAAAGCACTTGGATAGGTTCATCTTGGCAATCATTGATGAAATTTTAATATATTTTATGTATGAAAGAGATCTTGAGTTAGAATAGTCCTTGAGACTTTGAGGCAGCATCTACAGATAGCGAAGTTTTCAAAATGTCATTTCTAGAAGAAAAAAGTGACGTTCCTTGGTAATGTAGCTTTAGAGAAAGGGTTGTCAGTCGATCCAGATCGAAGTTGTTTACAGTTGAAAAAGACCCGAAATGGTGATCGAGATCAGAAGTTTCCTTGGATAAGCCGGCTATTACCAGATATTTATCAAGGATTTCTCACAAATAGCACCATCTTTAACTAAGCTAAATCGAAAGGATGTAAAGTTTATTTGGTATGCTAAATGTGAGGAAGTATTCCTTGAGTTGAACATTTGTTTACCATTGTGTCCATGTTAGTAGTGCCAGATGGGAGTCAAGATTTGGTGGTGTATACGGATGCGTGTCGAACAGGATTAAAAGTTGTATTAATGCAGAGGGGTTGATTGCTTTTGCTCATCGGCAGTTTAGGCCAAGTGAAGTTAGGTATCCAACTTATAACAACCCAAAATTTAACTCGTAATAATTAATTCATTAATTAATTAGATAATAAAATACCTTTGTGAAATTATCAGAATTAAGCCACGGAAGTTGCACTATTGTGTTTGGGGTAATTTTCTAGTCAATTTCCATATACAGAACATCGTAATCCAAGTTAATATGAGCTAAGAACTAAATAATCAATGAAACGAATATATATATATACACACACACACATATACAGGTCGACCGGACGGACGACCTGGGCAAGGGGGCGATAGACCACCCGGTCGACCCGCCTTTCCTTTTGGCAAGCAAACGGACATTCATTCGTTCGAACGAATCGGCAGCGATTAAACACATATTTTGCATCGTTTTAACTTATTCGGTCCCTCCCTTTCTACATCCGAAGGCCCTTATTTAGCCTATGACGAGGTTGCATCATATTCAATCTCCAAATTCAACAGTCCGAGATCCACTTCTACACCTATAAACAGACCTCTAGACCTATCACTTTTTCCCATTCTAGGTTTTCCCCACTTGTGTTCACCTTTCTAGGAAGGACCCTAAACAGAATAATTTTTCCAAAGGAGAAAATTGTTATAAATTAAATTATTTTACAACACTAAGTGGATCTGGGAAGACCAAAGGAAGAGCTTAGGACTAGAGGTGAATGATTGTAATTATCTTAAGATTTCTTTAAGTAATTTAAAATAATAGGGTTCCCAATAGTTGTAGTTTTACTACGATTTTTGGAATAGCCTTTTAAGTAGTTTATTTGTAGTTTTTAGAATTATTTTCAGTCTATTTCCTTTCAACTATTCTTTTCAGCAATTCTAACTCATTTCTATTAATTATAGCTTTCCCATTTATTTATAGTTTATTTATAGTATTTTAGTTTATTTACTATTATTTATACATCTTTCTACGCTTTGGAGTTTCTTCAATATTCTTTTATTCATCCTTCTTCTTCGCGTATGGATTAGAATAAGATTAACGTGAATACGGATTAATTTGTAAGAAAACTAAAATAACGGTATATAAGATGTAAATTTCAAAGACTATAATATAAATGGAATTGGACTGAAATTACACCTAATTATGACGTTAATTGGACTGAATTAAAAAGATTGGCCTGGTTATAACTTAGAATTATAACTAAAAAGAGTAAAATATGAAAGAAGCTTATTTTCACACTTAAACCTTAGTTTAAGTGATAAGCATAATTATAATGTAGGTTATAATAAGAAAAAGAATAGAATAAGGCTTATTTTAAGACTTAGGAGAAATTAACAAGTACAGATAGCAGAGAAATATTTAAATAATTTACCTAAGTTAATAAGCAAAGATGAAAGTAGGGTCTGTACCAAATATCATTCCCTATTAGACAAAACGGTGTGCCTAGGGCACACTTATGCTAAGAATTGTAGTAGTTGGTCAAATAGAAATCCAAACAATAGGGGATTTGGATAAGGGGCGCAACTAGATATTTTTTGGATGAAGGGCCAGTACCAACAGCATTTCCCTTATAGATTCTACGGACATGCGGTTATCTCATGTTAGCCTGAAATGGGATGAGGGGCATGCTTATGCTAAGGTTGGAGATAAAAAGAAGACCCAATAGAGGGAGCAAAAGGTCGCATGGGCATGGTGGCAGTTAAGCGTGAGGCTTCCATTCGGGTTCTCAGTAATAGCTATGAGTCCCAAGCACTTAGTATGGGTGTCTTTCGTAGACACCATTACCTTCTGTGTAGGGAGCTATATATGTCGTCTAGTCTACAACAACATTCTATGTAAGGAATTATATATAATGTCTTGTCCATCGTAAATAAATGCCTTATATGAAGGGAGCTATATATGTCGTCTACTCCACAGTAACATTCTATGTAGGGAGTTATATATAGTGTCTGGTCCATAGTAAGTAAATGCCTTCTGTGTAGGGAGCTATATATGTCGTCCGATCCACAGTAACATTTTTTTTAAGATTATATAACAACTGGTCCACAGAAAGGTACTATGGAGTAGAAGGTCGATCAAAAAGGGTAGAATTAGGATTACTTCCTAATTACAGGATTGGGAATTCAGCCTAACCAAATCAAGGACAAGTGCAAGCAATCAAAGTTAACATATCTTACAAATTAAGCAATATTGTATCATACTTATTTTCAGTTTATCTCTTTCTGATTTCCTTTATTATCCTTATTTATGCTAGAACTATTATAGAGGCTATTACTTTTATCTTGCTTAAGGACTCTAGTAATTACTGTCATTCACTAGACTTTTAGTCTGACCCACTCCTCTATTTTCCCCCTCCCCCCATAGGCAATCAAGGGAGAAGTTAGTAGATTGTTGTTGCTTGGCAGTTTCATGGAGGAGTTCTCTACTATGTATTTCGTTTATTTCAACTTTAGTTCTTTTGTGTACTGGCTTATTATGAGGGATATTATGTACTCTGATTTTTAGACTGTGAATTTTTATTTCATAAGACAAGATGGGTTTTGAGATATGGATGTTGTATTTGGTATTTGACTTATTTATGAAGTAATTATAAAGCTTTGTTTTAATTAAGTTATTATTTTAGTTTCCACTGTGTTTACCTATTTTTCCTTGTGCAGCTTAGTCTTTATTAGTTTCAATTATACCTACAATGCGTCATGCCTTTTAATGTGTCCTTTTGGGTATATTAAGAGGCGTAGGGTGTTTCACTTGATGTCAGAGCCAGGTTTACAGGATTCCTAAAAAAATATTTTTGAAAATAAATTATTTTTCAAAATAACTTGTTTAAAAGTATTTTTTTAGAAATAAATTCTTAGAGTATATTCAAGTATAAAAGAGTTTTTATAAGTATCCCCTCAAAAGTCCAGTTCAACCTTTTTTCGATTCTTTCGAGCCGATGTTTCCTTTTTTTGCATAATATGGCTAACTGATTTTGTAAAGCTACGTTACTAAAGGTGCAAGGGCAAGCGCGTAATATAGCACTGGTAGGTGGAGGTTCCTTTAATCCATCTACAATAGACATTTTTCTTAAATATGCAAGAACTTCGGTAGTCTAGGAGGCAGAATGATTTCTGGCATAAAGGATTTTGAGGAGGCATGAGCTATGTTAGAGGTTATAGAGCAAAGGTTTAGGATGTTAGATTTGGAGGACCTCGAAAGTGGATCAAGAAAAGCGGGAAATGTAATTACTACGGACGGGTTGGCCATTACAAAAGGAACTATAAGAATAAAACGACGAAGGAGAGGTGTTTCAATTATAGGCAACCCAGTCATCTTAGTAGAGCTTGCCCTTAGAGAGCGTGCACACTTACGTTGCAGGTACAAGCTTTGGATGCATAACTTTTTAGAAGTGATTCGGATAGAGGTAGGAAAATCTCTTTGGAAGGATTAATCTCTCTTTCTGATTTTCCCATTCGGACTCTTTTCAATTTTGAAGCATTACACCCTTCCATTACGAATTCTTTGGTGGATTGTTTGCACTTAGACATCTCTTTAGCAGTATACCTCATTGTTGTTTCAAACCCCATAGGTGGATCGACATACATGTTTATGGTTGGTAGGGGTTTGAAATTTTTTATCCTATGCATAGAATTTGACTACGATGCCTATGTTTTGGGATTTTCGGGGTATGGGATGATTTTGGGAATGGATTGGCTATCCACATATGGAGCTATATTAGATTGCGAGAGGAGAGTCGTCAGACTAGAGACATGCGTCAGTAGGACTCTCGAGATTCCTTGCAACCCACAAGGATCAGTTACGTTGAGCTTTCTTTATTCCCTCGATTCATCATCATCAGAGTTAGATTCAGTTCCTATCGTCAAAGATGGTTCCAGACATCGTTAAGGAGGTTAAGGCACTATCCCCCCACCCCCTCTAAGAGAGAGATTGACTTCAGGATTTATTTTGCTAGCCAGTAGCATTACCCATAGGGCATATGGCGCCTACGGAAAGGAAGGGATTAAGCAAGCAGATTAATGAGCTTTGGAGAAAGGTTTTATAAGAAAAAACATAGCGGAATAGGGAGCGCCAGTCATCTTTGCTACCAAAGCATGTGGTTCTCTATGACTTTGCTTTGACTATAGAGAATTGAATAAGCTCACTAAGAAGGATCATTATCCACTCCCTAGGATAGATGACCTTTTGACTGGTTAGTTGGCTCTGCAGTATTCTCTTAGCTTAATTGAGCCACGGAATTTCATTAGCTTAGGGTCGTTGATGACAGCATTAATAAAGCCGCATTTAGGACACCCGATAGATTCTTTGAGTGGTTGGTTTGGCCTTTTGGGCTAACCAATGCCCCAGCTTGTTTTGTTGATTTGATGAGCCATGTTTTTAGAGATGTCCTAAAATAAAGTTCGTGATGGTATTCGTGGTCAACATTTTGGTGTTTTCCAAGGAATATGGAAGAGCATGTTATTTATCTAAGGGAGGTTCTTCCTGCGCTTCATCAGCTGAAAACAGAGTTCTTGAAGTATCACTTCTAAAGTGCATTTATTAGGGCATAGAGAATGTCTACACATAAAATAAGTTTGATAAATGATTTTGTACATTTAGGATCGGACTATGGTAATCCAAAGAGAGGTAGGCAAGATTGGGGGATGTACAAGAGGTTCAGTTGATAAGAAAAGATGAAAATCCATGTGTAGATAAGTATAGAAATTATAATTGTTTCATACAAGTTGATTTTACGATGATGCCTTAAAATAGATATGAGCATACAAGAGGAATAGGAGTAAAAACCTTTAGTTTAAGAAAAGTACTCCTAGGTTAGTAAGGACAAAATCCACTTTATGCCAAGCCCGATAAAATGAAATTTAAAAATTTGAAAAAAATGTAATTGTTAGAATTGAAAATTTTCATTGTTAATATTTTCTTTTACAAAATAAATATGGGGTTTTTGAAGAATTTTATGAAATTTAAGTTGGTTTTTATATAATTAAAAATTGGATTTCTTTTTGAAGAATTATGGAGTATATGCATATATAACTCACTAGTTTCATTGTAAGTAAATAAAGATTTTAAACATAAAAACCTAGAGTGTATCAAGTATCAAAATTGTAGATAACAAATTTTATTGTTGTAATAAATGTTTTCGTGAAAAATAAGTGGAGCATGGGCTATAACACTATTGTTATAGTAAGTGACCCCCAAGAGAAATATGTTTACATAGGTATATGAGATTTATTGGTATTTATTTAATTGAATCCATATTCTAGTATTTTTTAGGTTGTAGTAACGGTGTTTTAACCCAAATAAAAATGTATTTTAAAAGGTAATTTTTAAGTATAGAAACAAAATGGTTTGTAAAGTACACTTATCAATTTTAATAAGTATAAGGAGGTGGTTTTGCAGTTATGGAAATATTACAACAATTTTAAAGATGAGTTTTTCTGAAAGGAAAATGTGTAAGTTAGATATTAGAAAATATTTATCATGGAAAAATATAAATAAAACATACTTTAATCTATTAAAATAAAAAGAGTAATGGTATAATTTTCTATGAAACCAATAAAAATGTTTTATGCAAGTTACAAGGAACACATGAAAGAGATATACAAGGTATGAAAAGAACCATATTTTTGTACAGCCTATTTTGAAAAATATAAAATAATTTCCTTGTAATTTCACATAAACACGAAATTCTTTTTTAAAGCGGTTCATAAAAGAATTTAGCGTTAGTACACTACAAGAAAAACTGCATTTGACAGCAAAATAGAACAGCGTTTTAACCATACCCGCAGTCAATTGCGATTTCAGATGTTAACAAAATTCCATAATCGCTGTCTACTATCTTCGCTCTGAATAAATCAACATTTATTTTCATGGCCTCCATTTATCATTTTGTTTCCCTCCAAAATAAAGCAAGGACCATAATGGAAAACTTCTCAATTAGCGTTCGCTTTCAGCTTTCCATTCTCTCAATCTTATCATCCGCATGAAAACTCTAAATCATTTTCAGCCTCCGCAAGAAGCCCTAATCCAAAATCACAAATCCTTTCACCCTCCGCAAGAAACCTTAAATGAAAACCCTAAATTCTAGACCACTTCAGCTGCAATTTAGGGTGGTAATGGTGCCACCGAGCAATCCCAGACTATTTGAATAGGAACACTTCGGCTGGTTCTAGACCACTTCCAACCGTCATGCTTGAATCCGACTGCAATGTACAGGTAATACATTGGTATTCATTTGACATGTATCCTTACTACCTAATGTTGTTAACCATATTAAATATCAAACATTTATTGCTGTTATGCTTCAAAAGTTCACTTTGGAAACTTGGTTTTAAAAATTTTGTATGTAGAAAGAAATATTGGGGGTAGGAATAAAAATGTTGCAATTGAATATTGAGAAATATAATTACTCTATCATAGATTACATAGATGCTGTAGAGCCAAATATGTTTGACATTTGTCATTCTTTGATTATACACATGCTGGAACACGGAGTTAACAAAATTGAATTTTCTCATTTTTTCAAAATCGATTTTTTCAGTTTTGGAAAACTGGGTTTTACTCGGTTTTGAAAAACTGGGTTTTACTCAGTTTTTTCTTGTTTTTTCAATACTGAAAATGCCCAGCATTGCAAAGTTGATGTATCCTTCAGTATAAATCATAAATAAGTAAAATGTATGATTATTGCAGACTGAAATCGATAATAGTACTTTCTTTGCAGAAAGGGAATAAAGAACATAGTATTAGAATGATCAAGTGAATTGGGATCCTGTGGATAACTACGTGGGAAAAATGCATGGAGAGCCTTGGATGCACTTGGAGTAGGAGACTCCCTCGGCAAACACAGCCTATGGCTTCATTGGTATGATCTTTTTCTATTGCTAAGAGCATTCTTATTTTCTTATCTGTATAGCTGGATAATAAGATAATAAGAAATTTCAGTCTACTTACATGACATAGAAGTTGTTTAGGGACATCTACTTTGAATGTGAATGTATATGTGGGGGAACTACTACATCAGAAATTTCTAGAGCTTTAACCTTGAAATTGGATCTTATGACTCAAATCAAACGTTTGATTTATACATGCTAAATATGTTTAACATTTGTCATTCATTGATTACACACATGCTCGAACACCGATTTAACAAAAATGAGATTTTGTTATTTTTTCAAAACTGATTTTTCTCAGTTTTGCATTCTGAGTGTTGCTCAGTTTTGCAAACCCGAGGTTCACTCAGTTTCCTCAATATTGAGAATACCTAATATTGCAAAAATGATTTTATTCGGTTTTGAAAAACTAAGATTACTTAACTGAGTTATTTCAATTTCACAAAAATGAGTGTTTGATGTAATCAACATATGTATATTATTATGCTCAAGCACTTGTTGAAAAATGTTGTCCTTTCTGTTATAGCAAAAGGTTGAAAATGTATTTCGATTGTTACATCATAATTGCCAAGTTTTTGTAAAAGTTCGTGTCTATATAAGTGGATAACATGGTAAGTTGTTCGTTTATTTTTCACTTAAAGAGAACAATGGTCCAAGCTTATTGTTTCCAAATTGTTTGCAACCTCATTGAACAATAAGTGGACATATAATCGAAAAGTCTTGCTCATGCGGCCGCACTTTTCTCCTTATAGGATTTTATTAATTCACTATCTTTATCAAATATTCTTAGGTGCGACGGTCAACTATCAGGAGACGATGAATCATCGATGCTACTTTTCCAAATGCACTTACGCTTCTCCCGGTGATGCTCATTTGACCAACACCAATATTAAGAAACACCAGGCAATGAGTAGGTATAATTTTTCTAAACTACAAATCAATTTCATGTTTTTCATAGTTTGTTTGATTTTATCCTGAAATGAGGCCCAAAGCTCACGTGATAGAAGAACACGTTACGCCGGTAATCTTGTCGAGTATCCTTGGCCAAGAGCAGATTCTCCAACTCAGTAGCCTTTTGTGGGTAAGTTGTCTTCCACAAAAGCATCTTTGGTTATAATTTCATTGAACATTTGTTTCACAAAAACTTTTTTGGAACAAACTTCTCAAATAACTAATTTGAATTATAATATGAATATGATGAATTATAATATGAACATAGTAATAAATCCAGCTTTATCGACTTGAAGAACCAAAACCTAACAGTGTTTCGATAACCTAATAAAACATTGATAAGCATAGCTATATCATAGTTTTTTAACATCTTTAGTAAGTGGTAGCTTGTTAGCCCTTTGAGGACTTTTCATCCTCAGTACTAGTAGTTCAGTAAAGCTGTTGTCCAGTTGTCTGATATCATTTCAAATTAGAACCATTACAGCAAATGTGACTATGCTCAGCTCCTAAACACTACTTGTGCCATAATAATATTATCTGTTTCATCAAGTTAGAAAAGTACAAAACTGTTTAATATTGCTCAATGTGCAGCAGAAAAGAATTTGTTACAAGATAATTCATTGAGTAAATATAAATATATCCTTTTGAGGCATAGTTTTTTTTCCTCTCAAGGGATAAGAAGGCCTTTTTTTATGCATTAGATCTGGGTGGCTCAAACTTCCTAATACTGAAGGTCATATTAGTGGGAGGGAAATTAGAGTTATTGATACTGAATTTGTGCAAACGTCAATATATTAAGAACTGATTTATGGTACTATAGAGGTTGCTGTCTATCTTTTCTCCATGTTTTATCTAATCAATTATATAAAATATGCATTCATTATTTTTTTAAAATATTATCTTCATTTGATAACATATGAACTGTTCGACTTTATTGCCTCTATACTAAATAATTTTGCTACCAAAGATGGAAAACTTCATTCACTAAGGAGAGGCAAGGAGAGATTGGTTTCACATTTTTTTTTCTAGTCAAGCAGACTTCAAAAGATTCAGGCATTTTGATCGAGTTGACCAAAAGTTTTGTTGTTTTTGGGAAGGTAACTTTTAACTTCAGTGTAAAATCTAGTTACATGTATACCGTTTATGTTTTATTTGGTGATCGAATTAGATTAAGTATTTTTGGCATAAAAATATTTTGAGTTTTACTATTTTATTAATACTTATTGAAACTAAGTTTTTCGCAAATTACAAAAATATACATATAAGAGTATTGTTTGACATTTAGTTATTTGAGTATACATATGCACTATATTCATGCCTAAACAAATTTTACTATAGCCTTTGATTACAAAGTTTCATTAACTTCTCATACACGTAGTCATACAAAGTATTTAAATTCACATTATGGTTTTTTCTATCTGCCTGCACATTCTTCATGGATGTGTTTTTTATACTATAAGCAACTAATTCTAACTCTATATGTAAGTATGTATGTGTAAGTGTATTCTTTTGATAATAAAAATAAAAGTATTTGTAAGTGTATTCTTTTGCTTCAATCTCACTCCTAAGTTGGGACATGATCTTTGCCACCCTATAAAATGTCCTTATTGATAAGTCGAAGTGTGTGAAGGCTTTACACATATTTTTGTAAGTGCACAGACAGTAATTGATGGGTTTGTTCCTTTATTAATTTACAAAGTGCGACATTCTAAATCATTATAACATTATTTTTTTGAACATGGTTCATTATTGGCAACAAGTATCGATTTCAAGGATCGAATTCATTATCTTTAATCTTGTAGTTTGAACTACTGACCAATTGATACAACATTATTGCTGTTATTTAGTGTTTAATGAGTTATGACAAATGTTCTTTACTAACACTTCAATACATTTCAATTTCTCATGATGATTCATTTCTAATCACAGGCAGTGAAGATGGCATAATTTGTGTTTGGTCTACCATAATGTAATCGACATATCATATAGGTTTCATCACATTTTATTTTTTAAATTACATTTGTTTTACTCCTACAATCTTGAATTAATAGATCGACCACAAATTCACACTAAATCACAAGCTCATATCCTAATATTTCTATTCTCCATAGCCAAAAGTGCATGCTTCAAAGTGAACCTTTCTTCTCTCCTTCTCGTCATCTAAATCTGAAACCCACAAAATATTTTCTTAGTATTTAACTTACCTAGACTATGAAGCATGTTGCATGTATATAGACTAAGATGTGCTTGCAATAGTCTGAAATGGTTTTTTACTTTTATGCAGCACATTCTAATACCACTACAGCAAAGATACTAATGGGAAATAAGATTTGGAGAACGTAAGAGCTGTGTCAGTAGACAAGTCAGCCTACTTTTTTTTAATGAAAATGGCTGATATGCTATTGGTGGACTTACGGGTAATGAAGATAAGGATTCTTTTTAGCTTGTTGTAGCCCAGTGCACTGCCACACTGCCAGAGAATAAACCATGCTATGTAATGGTAATATTTTATCAGTATTCATATTTATTTATTTGGTTAGCTTGTGCAATAACTTCCATCTTACTTATTCTGACATACACTATCCAATTTTGTATTTGTAGTAGTTTTTGAAGAGGTTATGATTCAAAATTTTGAAGATTTTAGGGAGGTTGATGTTTTTATTGAGGTATATGGTTTAGATCCATAGTAGTTAAGAGGTCGGCAGAAAAAATTGTCTAACGTAACAAGTAGTGCATCAGATAAAGTTTTCTATGCTTATAATGAATAATATCCATGCTTCAACAATATTAGATTTTCTAGGTTTTTTTTAAAGTTTTGTGTTAATATATATTACAATAGTGCTTTATGAAATTAAATATCAGAAGCACTTTCTCTGATGTCTTCATTCTTTTATTTATTTTATACAGATTTTTGAAAGCAAGAAAATTTGATATTGAGAAAGCAATAATCATGTGGGCCGAAATGCTCAGGTGGAGGAACGAATTTGGTGCTGACACTATTCTAGAGGTAATTATAGCTTATTTGCCTTTTTTACTTGCCAAGTTTGATTGAGAAGCACTAGTTTTTTCAAGCTTAGGAGATTCTGCTTGTGTAATGATGTTATAAACAATACAGAGCAGTGTACTGGAAACACTAGCAAGTGGGATGATGCTATAAGCAACAAAGATCTGTGTAATGGAACAGCTAGCAAATGGAATGAAGTTATAAACAACAGAGAGCAGTGTAGTGGGAACACTAGCAAATGGGATAATGCTCTTATTAATTATGAGCAATCAAATGGAAAGGAGATTGTACATTTGAATGAGAAGAATGCAAGCAGTCCTATTGATTTTGAAAGCCTATTTCCATTAAAGCGTATTCCTCAGGTAAGTCTAATATTGATCTTCTTCTTTATTACGGCTTACAACATGCCTTTGTATGGTAAATTATTCGTATACCTATTACCTACCACTAATGAGTTTACCCATTTTCTAATGTTTTGTATTATTATCTTTTCTTTGTAGGGCTGAGTTCACAAAACAGGTTGTAGTACCAGCACTTGGAGTATACGGTGTAGGTGGTGCACTGGCTGTTTATGGAGCCACGGATGCAATAGTAAGTTTAATTATTCAAGCTGTTACATGTTTACTTCCTTCAGTTGCATGTTTACTTCCTTCAGTTACATGTTTACTTCCTTCAGTTACATGTTTACTTGTTAAAAATTTCATAACTTGTGCAAGTGCGTATCAGTACATTAATATAACTTTAAAAAGAAAAAAGTTGAAGGAACTAGTTGAATCATCAGCTGTAATCCTCAACTTCAAATATTGTCTGATATGTTTCTTGATGATAAGAAAGCAGTCTGATTTTGAACTATAATTCTCGATAGGGTTGGCTTAATTCTAGATGCTATGATTTTCGTGATGCCCTTGTATATTACAGAACAACAGGCTATCGATCGGAATTGATCAACAACAGTTGGATTGCTGATTTTCGGTATCATTGCAAGGTTTGTTGAGTTTACTCCTTTTAGAAGTTTATTTGTTTTGAAAAAAATGGTGGATTGCTTTACAAAATGTAGGAGCTATGTGTTTCCATGTATGTTTATAGAACAGCGTGTTGAATCCATCAGGACCACCAGTGCTTGTAGAATTTAGGCTAAAAAGCGCCTCTTTGATTTCTGCATCAGTAACAAAGGTTATGATATTACATGCTTCGGTGTTGCTTATTCTAGGAAGGCCGAGAGATGGAATTAAGGAGATGTCAATGGTGTCAGTGTTATCATTCATAGAGTGGTGGAAGAAATCAAGAAAAGCTCTGTTGATATTTGGGGCTTTAGTATGGAGTGTTCCCTGCATATCAGTGATGTCGGTAATCTTTACTTTTGCTTGGCTTATGATCCCAGTAATTATTTACTGTCAATTTGGACCCCAGGCAGGAACATTTTATAATACGTGATCAGTTAACGATTTGAATGAAATTATTTCCTCGCATGTCAAATGGAAAATGCAATTGTATCGTGATAGGCGAGACAGCTCAGTCCATCGATGCCCCCAGTAGCTTGCAGTAATTCTCCAGAGTCGGGTGAAACGTGTAAGTTGAGCACATTTTTCAGTTGTGGTAGCATAAAAGAAGCACAATCTCAAACAGCAAGAGGGACAATTTTAGTAACGTTCACATTAGTACATAGTTATTTTGGTGAATTTAACAAATTTAATTTTGCTACAATGCTGTAACTGTTTTGGGCAATTAGATTCCTGAGTGAACCACTGTTTTGGTTTAAAGCAGAGCATGCATACAAGTCCGTAGTTTTGTACTATAAATTTTGACTATCACAAGCACATTTTATTACTAATTATAATGTAATTATGACCAGATCTCATGTAGAACAGCTAACAGAAGAAGTCGCTTTCCACTTAATGGAACATATTTTCAAACAAATGAGGTAAGTGTACCGGTGTGTCATTTTCTTGATACTAAAAATTCAAAATTATCACTGAAATTTTTTATGCTTATATCAAATTTATTGTGCAGGTCTTTGTGGATCACGAATCAAGCCGTAATCCAATTGACGCACATAAGGATTGGATATGGAAACTGAAAAGATGAGCCGTCCGTTTTGGAACATCAGTAACATCAGTATGTAGAGGTATTTAATCATAAAAATTCAATTTTCATATCCGTGTTTGGGTCATACTTTTGTCCCTTGCTGTTTGATCATATATACATGCTAATTTGTGCATGCAAATTTTGTTGTAGATCTTACTACTGAAGCAATACGATGCTTTCAGAGTGGTATAAAACTGGTTTTATATTTAGAAATATCAATATCAAGGAGATTCTATGTTGAGATTAATATTGTTTTTTAAACCCATCATATAACATAGGTAGGGTTTGTTTGTGTAGGCAGATATGAGAGATAAAAGAGATCACCAAAACTTTTGATCGCAAGTGTCACGACCCGAAATCGATGTCCGATAAACAGTCCCTAAACCCTAAACCCTAGTATGCCAATTTCTAATCATCACAGACAAGAGAAAAATCCAACAGTATTTTTCCATCACTCTACCTTACTCCAACCTTCTTCGTGCCAAAACTCGAAGCTTCAATCGACGCCGTTCAACGGCAACACCCCAAAAACCTAAAACTCTTCATCCCTGATTTCCTTAGAATTTACTTCGCTAAAAATCACCATTCCAATTCCTAAAATCGTGAATTTATACTACTATTCAGAGTATGTAATCAGAAATTGAAATTTACTTGATTGATTACTGATGCATTTTAAGCTTGTTACTGACAGTGTTCATTTCATTTCATTTTTTTTAGTTGCTAATTATAAATACAAGTTATTATTCTTAAAATTCGTAACCCATTATGATTTCAAATTTTCATTTATATATTATAGCCCAAATCTGATTGTAGGGAAAGATAAAAATATCTTTTTTTTTTATTTGAAAGTTGAGCCTGTAATTTTTTTTTTCAAAACAGAGAGATGTCCCTGTAAACAAGCATGCATACATCACATATACATATTCAAACATACGCACTCATAAATATGTATATATCCAACATGCAGGTATTTTAAAACGATCATACTTCAAGTATCAACCATTATATCAAAGCATATAAGCAGATTCCAGTGAGTTTGCTCACCTTCATGCTGAAGACAGAGGCCTGGTTTTGATTTGCAGGTTTGAACTTGCTTCTTTTTTTTATCAAACTTGTTTTTATCTTTTTTTTTCCCCCTGCTGAATGACCCTGAGTTTAAAAGGAGTAGGTGGCAATATGTTCTGGGGACGGATAGTTTCTTGCTGTTCCAAGTGTATGTAGAGCCAAATGTAGGAGCAGGGAGAATGGAAGCATTAGATAAGGTTCCTTTAAACTATGCTGATTCTAATTTGTCTAAAGTATCTGCAGTTGCATTTGTTGCCTTGGTTGTCGGTGCAGATATTGTGCCTTTGTCCATTTTCGTAGGATATTAGTTTATAAATATTATCGTTGTTTATGAATTTATGTAAACTTTGTTTATGGATATTGTATTCAACTTAATTTATTGAAATAGTTGATTGTTATGTTTTTATATGATATTTTTTAGTTTGATTTGTATATGTTATGTATATTATCCGGTTGAAATATAATAAAATGCTATTTAGATTAATGATACCTGTGTGTAAATATTGCAATGGGGCAACGCTGTAAAAATAGTACAAACAAACAACAGCGTTTAAACCGTGCTGTCAATTCTATGAAAAGATAATGTACATTGCTCCAACAACATAATAAAAATGCTGTGAAAAGGGGAGCAACAACTGTGGAACGGGAGTTATACAGCGTTATTAACAACGCTGTTATATCCTATTACAGCGTTTTTAGAACGCTGTTAAAAGTTTATTTTGGTGTAGTTATAAACGCTGTTGAAACATAATACAGCACGTCTGAAACGCTGTAAAAATATTATTGACAGCTCGTAATAAACGCTGTCACAGAGATGTTTCAACAGCGTTTATAGAAACGCTGTTGTAAGTTATGTATATACGACAGCATGTCGTTATACAGCGTTTCTAATAACGCTGTTGTATCATATTACAGCGTTTATCAAACGCTGTTAAAAGCCTTTTGTGGTGTAGTGGTAATTTCTCATTTGAGAAAGCGGTTCCAATATATTAAGGTATGAGACCGTAAGGTATAATAAGAATATGTTTTAGAAACACATAAAAACAGTTAAAGATATTTTAAAAAGAAAATGTTTTGGTGAGAAAGTAAATAAGTTTTTGAAAATGAAAAACTTAATAAAAGTAGAATTTGAAAATTAATTTTTTTTATAGAAAACTAAAAACGTCTTTAAAAGAAAACTAGGAATAAGTTTTGGACTTAGAATTTGGAAGTTTTCCCCTCTAAGTTGGGAAATAATGTTAAGTAACCAAGTATTTTTGAATCTAATAGAAACTCAAAATAACATTTTTTAAAGGCAAAGATTTTGGGATTTGATGTTTTGAAAATTTAAAAGTCTTATCTTTTGGAACGATAAATACCTAACCAAACTCTTATAAATATGGAGTATAGAGAAATCATTTCCTAGGTGTAACGGAAAAAGTGTGAGATCATGTAGGGATAGCAGCGATTGCTTTTGGAAGTAATAACAGAGTTACCATAAAATATATAGGACCCTAGTAAGAACCTAGGAATGCTGATTCATGTATGCAGACTAAAGAAAGCAGTAAAGTGAAATGAGTAAGATAGTAAGGCATGCATGGTTGAGAATGAGTATTCTTGATTTTGGAAGGACTTGGGAAAAGCATCTTTCTTTCGAGGAATTCGTATGGTGGTAGTTTTCTAGCTAGCATTGGAATTGCACCTTTTGAAGCTCTTTTTGGAAAGGCCGTGTAAGACTCTTCATGTTGGTTGGAGTCTACAGAAAGGTTGCTTCTTGGTTTCGACATGGTTAGAGAGATTTCGGAGAAGAATAATTTGATTAGGAGAAAATTTGTATCTCATATGCACGTCTTTTTGATAATAGGTTTAAAATTTTCCTTTTTCCATCTTTAGTTTTGAATAAGTTCTTTTCTTTATTAAATTTGAGGAAGGTAGAACTTAAGATTTAACCTATGGATGGTAGGATTTGATGCAAACAAGCTAACAAAACATGTTATGAATGATGTATGCTAGTGATTGCAAGTGTATGCTAGTGGATGCTAATGGACGCATATAGGTACATAGTTATTATTCCTTAGGGACCGGCCTAATTAGGACATTAGAGCATATGCATATGGATGTGTGTGCATTTTTAATTTATTTCTATGGTTGCTATAAATGGATGTTGACCACATGATTGTTGCATTTGGATGATTTTTGTAGCATGCATATAGAATTATCAGTTATCATTAGGAAATTTTCGCATTTATTTGGATACATGGCACTAACATGATTGCATAAAAGGAGGTTAACTGAATTAGTGGACCACCTAATCTTTTGCATTACTTAGGGACATTTACACTACACTAATTGCATAAGTATCATAAATTGCATTCGAAACACATAAGGACAATTGATGAATGGTTGATGAGTATTTGGTTGTAGAATTGGATGAAAACATTTAGTACATTCTTTTATCCTTAGAGATTTCGGGACGAAAATCCCTTAAGGAGGGGAGAATGTAACAACCCAAAATTTAACCTTTAATAATTAATTCACTAATTAATTAGATAATAAAATAAATTTGTGAAATTATCAGAATTAAGCCACGGAAGTTGTACCATTGTGTCCGGGGTACTTTTCTGGTCAATTTCCATATATGGAACGTTAGAATCTGAGTTGATATGAGCTATGAACAAAATAATCAACGAAACGAATATATATATATATATATATATATATATATATATATATATATATATATATATATTGGTTCAACCGGCGGTCGACTTGGGCAAGGGGCGGTCGACCACCCGGTCGACCTGCCTTGTCGTTTGGAAAGCGATCGGATGTTCGTTCGAATGAATCGGCGGCGATTGAACACATATTTTGCATCATTCAACTGATATGGGCCCTCCGTTTCTTCATCTGATGGCCCCTATTCAGCCTATGACATGGTTGCATCCTATTCAATCTCCAAATCCAATGGTCTGAGATCCACTACTACATCTATAAATAGACCCCTAGACTTATCACTTTTTCTCATTCTAGGTTTTCTCCACTTGGGTTCACCTTTCTTGGAAGGACCCTAAATGGAATAATTTTTCCAAAGGAGAAAATTGTTATAAACTAAATTATTTTACAACTCCAAGTGGATCTGGGAAGACCAAAGGAAGAGCTTAGGATTGGAGGTGAGTGATTGTAATTATTTTGTGATTTCTTTAAGTAATTTAAAATAATAAGGTCTCCAATAGTTGTAGTTTTACTACGATTTTTGAAATAGCCTTTTTAGTAGCAAATTTGCAGCTTTCAGAATTATTTTCAATCTATTTCCTTTCAGCTCTTCTTTAAAGTAATTCTAATTCATTTATATTAATTATAGCTTTTCCATTTATTTATAGTTTATTTACAGTATTTTAGTTTACTTACTATTATTTATTCATCTTCTTTCTATCTTTGGATTTTCTTCAGTTTTCTTTTATTCCTCCTTCTTCTTCGCATGTGGATTAGAATAGGATTAATGCAAAAATAGATTAAATTGTAAGAAAATTGAAATAACAGAATATAATTGTAAATTTCAAAGACTAATATAAATGGAATTGGACTGAAATTATGTCTAATTATGATGTTAATTAGACAGAATTAAAAAGATTAGCCTAGTTATAACTTAGAATTATAACTGAAAAGAGTAAAAGATGAAAGAAGCTTATTTTCACACTTATACCTTGGTTTAAGTAATAAGCATATTGAAACGTAGGTTATAATAAGAAAAAGAACATAATAAGGCTTATTTTAAGACTTAGGAGAAATTAATAAGAACAGATACTAGAGAAAAATGTAAAGGCATATTTAAATAATTTACCTAAGTTAATAAGCAAAGATGAAAGTAGGACCTGTATCAAATATCATTCTCTATTAGACAAATCGGTTAGCCTAGGGCACCCTTATGCTAAGAATGGTAGTAATTGGTCAAATAGATTTCCAAATCACAGGAGATTTGGATAAGGGGCGCAACTAGATATTGTTTGGATAAAGGGCCAGTACCAAGAGCATTTCCCCTATGAATTCTATGGACACACGATGATCTTACGTTAGCCTGAAGTGGGATGAGGGGCACGCTTATGATGGAGTTAGAACTAAAAAGAAGACCCAATAGGCGGAGCATAAGGTAGCATGGGCATGATGGCAGTTACGCGTGCGACTTCCATTCGGGTGCTTGGTAATAGCTATGAGTTTCAAGTGCTTAGTATGGATGTCTTTCGTAGACACCATTGCCTTCTGTGTAGGGAGCTATATATGTCATGTGGTCCACAGTAACATTCTATGAGGGAGTTATATATAGTGTCTGGTTCACGGTAAATAAATGCCTTCTGTGTAGGGAGCTATATATATCATCTGCTCCATAGTAACATTCTATGTAGGGAGTTATATATAGTGTATGGTCCACATAAATAAATGATTACTGTGTAGGGAGCTATATATGTCGTTTGGTCCATAATAACATTTCGTGTAGAGAGTTATATAGTAGCTGGTCCGCGAAAAGGTACTATGGAGTAGCAGGTCGATCAAAAAGGGAAGAATTAGGGTTACATCCTAACTACAAGATTGGGAATTCAGCCTAATCAAATCAAGACAAGTGTGAATAATCAAGTTAACCTATCTTATAAATTGAGCAATATTTAATCGTACTTATTTTTAGTTTATCTCTTTCCTATTACCTTTATTATCCTTATTTATGCTAGAACTATTGTAGAGGCTATTACTTTTATCTTGCTTAAAGACTCTAGTAATTACTACCATTCACCAGACTTTTAGTCTGAGCCACTTCTCTATTTTCCGCTTTCCCCCCATCAGCGATCAAGGGAGAAGTCAGTAGATTGCTGTTGCTTGGTGGTTTCTTGGAGGGGTTCCCTACTATGTATTTCTTTTATTTCCGCTTTAGTTCTTTTTGTGTACCGACTTATTAAGAGGGATATTATGTAGTCTAATTTTGAGACTATGACTTTTTATTTCATAAGACACGATGGGTTTTGAGATATGGATGTTGTATTTGGTATTCGACTTATTTATAAAGTAATCATAAAGATTTGTTTTAGTTAAGTTAATATTTTAGCTTCTGCTATTTTGACCTATTTTGGTCTTGTGCATCTTAGTCTCTGTTAGTTTCAGTTATATCTACAAAGCACCACGCCTTTTGACGTGTCCTTTTAGGTATATTAAGAGGTGTGGGGTGTTTCACGACTCATGATTTGGAGTTAACAGCGATGATTTTCACATTGAAAGTGTGGAAAAACTTTCTCTTAGGAGAGCAATTTTAGTTGTATATGGATCATAAGTCTTTGAGGAACTTATTCTCCCAGAAAGAGTTGAATATGAGACAACAAAGGTGGTTTGATTTTTTTTGTAGGAAATGCGGATTAAGGATCTTAAGGCAGAATTAACACTAGAGGGGGTGTGAATAGTGTTTAATTAATTTTATGAATCTTTTTAAAATCTGTTCAAATTAAATCCAAACAGATGCAATTCACAAACACAGAAACAATTATGGAATCAGACGCAAATGAAAATAGTAAATAAAAGCAGTAAACGAAAGAACACACCAGAATTTTATACTAGTTTGGAGTTACCTTACATCCAGTCCCATACAATTTCATGTGTAGATTTCTTTTCAAATACAATGTTGATATTACAACCTCGATTTCAAGGCCACGAGATACACCCTCCTGTCTCCGAGTCTAGGGCAAACTCTCTTGACTTAACTAGGCTATAAGATCACCTAATTCATTTATGGGCTACAATCATACCCAACTGATTTACGGGCCACAATCACACCGTTTCTAATTAAACTTTGATAGATAGAGAGACTCGATACACTTCTTTGATTACAAATGATCCTATAACGCTGAATAGCACTGAGATCTTTGAAAGAGAGTGGTAGAGAATCAAACTAAAGATTATCCAGTTTGATTCACTTCGAATTTCAATAGAGTTTTGTTAAAACATTTGAAATATAAGAGAATATTTGAGTGGAGAAGGAGGAGTGAAAAAATGAAGAAAAATTAACTTATAATTCGTTGATAAAAATTGGTTTTTTAGGAGAACAACGGTCATGTCCATTCATGAAAGGTTATGATGAATAGACGCTTCTTTTGAAAATTTGAATTTTAAATCTACGCCTACCATGTCGACATGGGGGATGGGGGATGTCGACATGCCTATGTTAATTTTGAAAATAGACTTTGCTTTAAAATGATTTCTATTCTAAAACTTGTCAAAACAATTTCTAAACTTGTAAACCATTTTGAATATATGTTCAAATTTATAAAAGAGTTTTATAAAGTAATCTTAAAATATATAATCTATAATATAAAAGTAATATTAAAGACTAAATATAGATTTTTTTTAAAGCTAAAATATTAAAATCAAAAGATAGTTTAAGAATCAAAAGATGATTTTGGAATTAATATGATTAAATACAGTTTTTTAATTAAGGCTAAAATATTTAAATTAATAGAGATGGCTTTAAAAGATAGTTATGAAAAAATAAATCATTTTAAAAATTTCGTGGATTCCATTCTACTGTAGAAGGTTATGGGTTCCATCCCACTAAAGAGGTCGTGGATTCCATCTCACTATTAAAGCGTGAAGGTGGATTCCATTCCACAATTAAAATCTGAATAAAAATGTTAGTGCTATAATGAAGTTTTGACATAAAACCTAGACTCTATTACTTATCTTAATATCTTGAACTCTTAATATTCTTAATACCCATGAGTCTTCGGTCTGGATTTCTACAATCTTGAACTTGTCACTCGTGAATCTCTATACTCGGTCTTGAATCTTTATACTTAGTACCTGCATATATGTATATCCTACATATACATATATATATATAGAAAAGAATATTAGTATTTATATTTTATAACAAGTGCTAAGGTTTTCAAAACCATCATCTCAGGAACTAACAATCTCCTCGTTTTTGATGATGATAACCTATGTTTCTAAAATCTACTCCAACAAACTTCGATTCTACTTCGACTCCCACTTATTCCAATAACTCCCCCTTAATCTACTAACTCCCCCTTAATATAAGCCTATCTAACCTATTTTATAATTGTTCACCTTTGTCATCAACAAACAAAGTAAGCCTAAACTATATAACTCCCCCTTAAACTAATACTATAGAACTAAATGCTAATAACGAAGTGTAATAAGTGAAACATAAATCTAATTTTATTATATATGATGTTACATTACACATATGAAACATATACACAAATATATACAAGTACACAAAATATACAAACATTAATATGATAACAATCTAACGAGAGTCCTTGACAATTGGATAATTGTGAATCGAATAGTTAGGGTAATGAAGATAAAAGTTTCCATGTCGTTCGACCAAATAACCATTTTTGTCAAAACAGACTTCTCCAACATAAATAACTTTATCATCTTCGTCCATTTGCGCTTCTTCCTCCTCTTCTTCTTCGTCATCCTCTAATGGATTATGAATATGTATGTTAGAAGAATCATCTTCAATCATGATAGGATCTGCATGATTATCCATTAGAAATTTTTTCAAATTTCTAAGGATCTTGCTTTGTTTCTCATGTTCCTTTGTCATCTTTATTTGGATGACTTGTAATTCAGTCAGCATTTGTGGGAAATCTTTCAAAGTTTCCTCGATCTTCATTACTCGAGCCAATGTAGTTCATTGAAATGGACCAGAATTAGGAGAAGGGAAGGAAAAGGTTGCATTTTGGTTTGATTTAGAATAGATGGCCATTATTTTATATTTTCAGAAGTTTATTACAAAGAAAATAAAGAGAGAAGGCAAAAGAATTTGAAATATTGTGGTTTATATAACCACCAAACTAGTTTTAGAAGGAAAATCAAAATTCAAATTTTACCGTTGTATGTCGATATGAGGGGTAGTGGCATGTCGACATCCTTATGAAAATTTTGACAATTTTGTTTTCTGTATTTATTTAAATATATATGTTACTATATATATATATATATATATATATATTATATTAGTTATAGAACAAATACCTAGTTCTCTTCTTCATTTTATAAAGGTTGATTGATTCAAGAATTTGGTCAGAATATCAGCTATTTGATTCTCAATTTTGATAAATTCAAGAGAAATAATCTCTTATATTATCTTCGAGAAAATGATGTATGATATCAATATGCTTGGTTCTGGCATGACGAGTAGGATTTTTGGATAAATTCATTGCATTTGTATTGTCACAATAAATTGATGATTTTGAAATATTTAATCAAAAATCCTTTAGGGTCTGTTGCATATAGATAACTTGAGAATAAGCCAAAGCAACAGAGATATATTCTGCATCAGTTGTTGATAGTGAGACAATATTTTGCTTTTTACTAAACCAGGAAAAAGACAATGTCCTAAAAAGTGACAAATTCCACTTGTACTTTTTCGGTCTGATTTACAGCCAGCATAATCATCATCATAATATGAGATTAAATCGAATGAATCATTTTTAGGGTAAAATAGGCAATAGTCTAAAGTGTGTTTAACATATCTTAGGATACGTTTAACATATTTTAAATAAGTTTCTTGGGTTGAGATTGGTACCTTGCATAGAGACAGATACTATGCATGATATTAGGCCTACTCACAGTTATATAGAGTAGCAATCCAATCATTCCCCTATATAGTTTTTATCAACATCTTTTGACATGTCTTCTACTCAAGACTTCATTGGTTGCCATAGGAGTGGGTTTTCCACTCGCAGTGGTCATGCCAAACTTTCTAATTAGATCCCTAGCATAATTTGCTTGACTAATGAAAATACCACTATGTAATTATTTTATTTGCAATCCTAAAAAGAAAGTAAGTTCATCCATATAACTCATCTCAGACTCCTTTGTCATTATTTCAAAAAACTCATTGTTCATTTCATTATTTGTTGATCCAAAAAATTAAATCATCTACATAAATGTGCACGAATTGGATATCATTTTTAGTTCTTTTAATAAAAAGAGTATTATCTACTTTACCACTTTCAAAATTTGATTGTAAAAGGAAAGATTGTAGTCTATCATACCAGGCTCTAGGAGCTTGTTTCAGACCATATAAAGTTTTCTTTAATTTGTAAACATGATTTTGAAACTTTTCTTCTTCAAAAGTAGAGGTTGTTCAACATAAACATTATCTTCAAAAAAAACCATTATAAACACTTTTGACATCCATTTGAAATAATTTTAAATTTTTGTGGTTTGCGAAAGCAATTAGACTTCTAATGGCTTCTAATCTTGCTACGGGTGCAAATATTTCATCAAAGTCTATTCCTTCTTCTTGACAATAACCTTGCGCGATTAACCGAGCTTTATTTCTAACGATCTCACCTTGTTCATTCATTTCATTTTTATAAACCCATTTAGTTCCTGTTATAGTTTTGTCCTCAGGTCTAGGAACAAGTTCCCATACATCTTTTCTGATGAATTAATTCGGTTCTTCTTACATAGCAAGAATCCATGAATCATCAGATGATGCTTCTTATGGATTTTTGGGTTCAATAGTTGATATAAAAGCCACATTACTCATCTTGTATAGTTGATTTATAGTTATAACAATAGATTCAATATTTCCTAGCACACTTTCTATAGGATGATCTTTTAAAAGCCTGATGCTTTTATTAGGATAAACAGTTTCACAATTTGTTTCAACTCATTAATTTAAAAGTAAGAAATCATCTTCATCATTTGTTTGAACAAAATCTTCGAAATTCTCATCAAAAAATACATGCATTGTTTCTCCAAAGGTGTTAGTTTTTAAATTAAAAATTCTATATGCTTTAATCTACTGGAATATCCTTTGTAGGATTTAGGATCAAATTTATCCAAAATATCCTTTCTATTTAGAATAAAGCATTTACTTCCAAAAACTTTAAAATATGATACATTTGTTTTCTTATTGAAAAGAAGTTCATATGGTGATTAATTGGTTAGAGGTCTAATTAAATCCTATTTAAAATGTAATAAGTTGTAGCGACTGCTTCAGCCCAAAGTTTCTTGGTAATTTACTATCTGAAAGCATAGTTCTTGCACACTCTTGAATCATCCTATTTTTACGCTCTACCACTCCGTCCTGTTGTGGAGTTCATGGAAAAGAAAAATTATGAGTCATTCCTTTTTTATTACATAAGTTCTCAAAATTTTCATTTTCAAATTCTCCACCGTGATCACCACGAATAGTTTTGATTTTCAAAGAAAGTTAATTTTGAATTATTTTTGCAAAAGTTTTAAATAAATCAAAAGGATCACTTTTATGTTTCAGAAAATTTTCCATGTAGATCTAAAATAATCATCTAAAATTTACAAATACATATTTACTGTGATTTATTGACTGAATTTGAGATGGTCTAAACAGATCTAAATGAAGTAACTCAAGTGGTTTTGAAGTTGAAATCATATCTTTCAATTTGAATGAACTCCTCCTAAGTTTTCCTAATTGACAAGCATCACATATACTAGCTACTTTAAAATCTATTTTAGGGAGACCTCTTACTAGATCAAGTTTTGAAAGTCTAGATAAGAGTTCGAAATTCAAATGCCTAAATCTTTTATACCAAATCCAAGGGTCACTTGTATTAGCCAAAAGACATAGGTTATCGTTTGAGATTTTCATACTGAGAATATAAATATTTTTCTTCCTAATTCCTTCAAAGATAATATTTGATTTATTATCCTCAATGTGACACTTTTCCTTTTCAAATTTAATTTTGTAGCCCTTGGCACAAAGTTGACTTATGCTATGTAAGTTATGTTTTAGATTCCAAACTAACAGAACATCAGAAATAGTAGGTGTTTTAGAGTTACGTACATTGCCGATGCCAATCATATATCCTTTTGAATTGTCTCCAAAGTTAACCATTCCTCCATCTTCATAAGTTATGTCATTCAGTATCTTCGGATTACCAATCATGTGTCTTTAACGTCCATTATCGAGTATCCATTTGTTTTTCATGATTTGAATTATTTGTCCGTTGAGTGTTGAACACATCTGTTCTTGCATAACATACCATTTCAGTAGATAACTTGATTTTCTATAATAACAATATGCAGACTTATGAGAAAATGATGATTTGGATAGTTTTGAGCTAGCATTAATAGAATCTCCAAAAATTGCCATTTAATTTTTTCTCAAAATTCATATTATGATAATTTTGAAAACCAATGCTCTAAAACCAAATGTAGAAAATGTGGATTACGGATCTTAAGGCAGAATTAACACTAGAGAAGAGGTGCATAGTGTTTAATTAATTTTATGAATCTTTTTGAAATCTTTTCAAATTAAATTCAAACAGATGCAATTCACAAACATAGAATCAGACACAGATGCAAATAGTAAATAAAAGCAGTAAAGGAAAGAACATATCGGAATTTTATACTGGTGTGGAGTTACCCTACATCCAGTACTACACAATTTCTTATGCACATTTCTTTTCAAATATAATATCGATATTACAATCTCGATTTCAAGGCCACGAAATACACTCTCCTGCCTCTAAGTCTAGGGCAAACTTTCTTGATTTAACCAGGCTATAAAATCACCTAATTGGTTTACAGGCTACAATCACACCCAATTGATTTATGGGCCATAATCACACCGTTGCCAATCATACTTTGATAGATAAAGAGACTCGATACAATACTTTGATTACAAATGATCCTATAACTCTGAATAGCACTGAGATCTTTGAGAGAGAGTAGCAAAGAATCAAACTAGAGATGATCGAGTCTGATTCACTAATTTCGACAGAGTTTTGTTAAAGCATTTGAAATATAAGAGAATATTTGAGTGGAGAAGAAGGAGTGAAGAAATGAAGAAAAACTAACTTAAAATTCGTTGAAAACAACGATTATTTACAGGAGAACAACGGACATGTCCATTCGTGAAAGGTTACGACGAATAGACACTTCTTTTGAAAATTTTAATTTTAAATTCTACGGCTACCATGTCGACATGAGGGGATGAGGGATGATGACATGCCTGTGTTAATTTTGAAAATAGATTTTGCTTTAAAATGATTTATATTTTAAAACTTGTCAAAATAATTTCTAAACTTTGTAAACCATTTTGAATATAGTTTAAATTTATAAAAGAGTTTTATAAAGTAATCTTAAAATATATAATCTATAATATAAAAGTAATAATAAAAACTAAATATAAATTTCTTCAAAGCTAAAATATAAAAATCAAGAGATAATTTGAAAATCAAGAGATGATTTTGAATTTAATATGATTAATAATATTTTTTGAATTAAGGCTAAAATATTTAAATTAATAGAGATGACTTTAAAAGATAGTTTTGAAAAAATAAATCATTTTGAAAATTTCTGATTTCACGCCTCTTCTTCTTCTTCCACATTTTTTTATACATATTTTTACCATTACTCTGCCGAAATCAACACTGAATCTAACTAGATCATTTCTGGTTTGATTCTCTATCACTATCTCAACAAGATCCTCGGTGCTATTCAGAGTTATAGGCTTCTTTGTAATCATTTCTGTGTAAAAGGCGTGATTGTAGCCTTGGAAATCAATCAAGTGTAAAAGGTGTGATTGTAGCCATGGAAATCAATCAAGTGTAAAAGGTGTGATTGTAGCCTAGGAAATCAATTGGCACTACTACAAAACAGGTAATTTGCATCGGTTGTTTACCCCCCTTTTGCATCAGTTCAACAACCGATGCATATGCAACCGATGCAACAGGCTTAACACTTTTGCATCAGTTCTGAAACCGATGCAAAAAGGTCCTTTTTGCATCAGTTGTTATTAACAACTGATGCAAAATATCATGGTTAGTTGCTTGGACACAGCCCCCACGTTGCATCGGTTGTAATGAAAACCGATGCAACAAAGGAACTTGTTGCATAGGTTGTTGTTGAAAACCGATGCAAAAAAGCCATTCTCGGAAACCATTATTACAGTTTCAAATAGACTATATATATTATTGATTATAACAAACAATTATTGCATGAAATATTACAATTATTCAAAATTAAATTTGATGGCAAATACATAATCAGATTTAATAATTCTACAAAAGAATGAAAACCAATATTTTCAGTATATCACTGTCATACATACATACAACCACATTGCTTCCCACCTCTGCCATATACAACACTTCCATATCATAACAGCTACAACTTCAAAAACAACTGCCTCCCCTTCATTCAATTCACCCACATCTTGCCTTACTGCTCATCTGCCCACCAACACTGATACAACAGAAGCCACAACTCTATCACCATCCACTTGATTGTTGCAAACCTTACATCAACCTTCCGACAGTTCTACAAACATCACCAACAACCTATACTTTCCATTATTGCCTACAACCTCACAGTGCACATTGGCAATTACTGCCTTCACACCTGTACATTAACATAATATCATATACCACCTCAAACCATCTCCTCACTGGCCATCTGACCATCTGCTGCCTGACAACATCATAAATCCACCTCTGAACCACCACACTTCAACCCTCCACTTAACATACACTTTAGCCCTTCAACCTGCTGCACCCTCATCTCTGCATATCATAACTTACCCACCTCATTGCTACTATAACAGCCATCACAAATCTCCACCCACACTTACTGCCATACTTCCTTCAACTCCAATATCAAACCACCACTGTACTCCAAGCATACACCTTCTGCCTATAACCATCTCTGTTCATCAACATAACCATCATTAACTGACATTGTCACAACCAGAAACAACAACTAGCGACAACCAGAACATCATACCATCATACCAAACATTAACATATCAACCAGGACCATCTCATATCTCCTCCATCTGGACAATGCAGGTACCATAACATACATCGACAACCATCAACTGTCCACAAGCTCTAACCAAACACTGCCTTCCTCTGCTTGCACACTTGCTACTGTCAACAATATACACTCGCCTGAACTCCCACTCCATCACCTATCTGCCAGTGTCACCATCTCCCCTCAACATCACACCCCACTGTCCAGTGTCAAACATGCCACCCTATTATAGTTTCAACAGAAAACATCATACTGCTGCAAAATAAAAACATCAGACAACTGATCGCCTGCAACAGCAACCCACCTGAACCAGTTCACATCTCCTCCTTGACTCCGCCGTGACCCACAAACACCACCAATCGAGTCGAACATCAAACTCACCCAAGTCGACAATTGAATTGAACTTGCAACTATGAATTCTTCGATTGCAAAAGAATAGACCATTTAAAAAATGCGTGGTTCAAGTCAAGCAATATAACTGGCATATGCAATCCAGATTCTAAAGTATATCATTTTGGCATCTATGCTGATGCAGTCAGCAAAAGCATCACTTCCTCACCATTCTTCCAGAAGTATTTTTATTGTTTTTGGTGGGGACTTAAGAACTTGAGGTAATGGTCGATATTACATACCTCACCGAATTTTTTGAATTTTGAAACCCGTTTGTTGTATGCTAATGAAATAAATTTTTGCAGCTCTCCGGGACAGGATTTTGAAACCAACACATACGTTGGTGAAAACTTGTTCGCGATTGTCCTAGCAATTCTTGGGTTGGTTCTGTTTGGACTACTCATTGGAAACATGCAAGTCAGTACCTGTTAGAGGTCCACTTCCATTAGGAGAAATCTTGGTATTCTGGAAAACAGAAATAATTTACTAAAAAGGTTAGTAATCTCACAAGCATAAAAAGACACCTGAGCTAAAATAAAATAATCTACCTACAGATATGAGTATGTCCAAGCCTTCCATTTCTGGATACTTCAAGTTCTCCAGTTCAGCTGAGATGGGGGGAAAATAATCCAAATTGAGACACCAGAAATAGAGAGTCCAAAATAAGTTACATAAATATTTTATTTTACCAGCATACTCAAGGGCTTCTTGATTGATTTCATGTACAGCTTGTGCCATTGAAATAAGATTTATAAATTAGCAGTAAGTCAATGCCTTAGCATAAAGTTATGTATGTATATACGAACTCTTGAAGGTCAAGAAATCGTTGTCTTTTTTATCAGCGATGTCCCGGATCTTCATGCTTTTTTTTTAAAAAAAAATTCGAACATATAAAAAGCACAGATTTTATGGTTTAAGTGCTTTTGTTAAGAAATAGTGGTAGGTTGAGGTATCTTAATCATTAGTGCAGGTTGAAAATGAATATTATTACACAATGGTTTGTATAATAATGCTGCAAGAAAAATGGTTATAGCTTGAGTTTTTATCGTGCACACAGATATACGCTTTTTAGCAATAAATTTGATGTTGTATATATGTTGCACGGGGTTTCCTCATCATAGCACATAAGTGCAAGCTTATCAAACTATCATAATTTCACGCCATTATTGATTCAGATAATGTATGTCTCATTGTCTATGGTTGATAGAACCATAAGAGATTATAGGCTGGTCAGAAGTATTTAGTTTGTTCTACCGGTCGACCAAACTGAATTTAAAGAAGAAAAAATGTAAAGAAGTAGCTATTTGGTTAGGAAAAGGGAAGCATGTTTTCTTTTATTCAATTTAATTGTTTTGTTAGTTCTGTAAACACAATGCAAAGCTGATACATAAACTCGGAAGTTCTGATGTTCAATTTAGAATGCTTTGGCTTCACATTTAGTAATAAACATAAACCTTCTATAGTATCATCTTAAAGTAGAGCGAAAGTTGTGCTTGGACGGTGGGAATGTTGTAGAGGTCTAGTTGATGAGTGATATCTATTACAAAGGTGTAACTGATTTATATTGAACTTTACATTGTAATTATTATCCTACGTCAAAGAATATTTGTACAAGTTGGCCATTGAATATCAATTATTCACCAATACTTGAAAACAAATACTTGACTTCTGTGCATATCAAAACTGCAAACAAATACCTGACTTCTGTGAATATCAAAACCATTCAGCAACCATATCCTCCGCATACAACTTCTGCACATTACATTCAACTGTTACTGCATAAACTCACTGCTACTAATCAATCCATTTCAACTGCTGCTGCTTCCCAAACCTCTTCTTCCCACATCACACATCACCAGAACCACCCAACATCACCTGACCATCAACATCGCAAACAACCTCAACCACCATCTCTACTCTCTGATCAACTCACACAGCGCTCTACATCAAAACACACCACAACATAGACCATCATCCTTCACCATTTCTCACTGCATAAACCATCACAAAACCTTCCACTTCGAATTCTACCATCATCAAGTCACAGTCCAATTCCAAACCAAACAACTGTATAATAAAACTGCTTACCTTATAGCCTTCGCCTGCAACCTATATGCAACCACAATCACAATTCACCCAAACTATCGACCTCGATTCGACCACCACAAACAAATCAGCTACTGCAGTTCACTGACACACACGCGGCCACTTCAATTACTGCTCGTTCAACTGTCTAATCACAAAAAACCACTAGAACCCATCACAACTGTCGAACCCCTACCCCAATCGCCAATCCTCCAATCGACCCAAATCTCACCAACCTCCATCGCCTCTCAAAAATCGACAGTAACCACCCCCTTTCGATCCTGCAATCGACTCCATTTACTTCGCGGTGGGATCGAGAATTGAGAATTAGATTTCATGAATGAGTGTGTTCGCTGTTAATTTTTTTTTGTGAATTGACTTCGCGAATTTGCTATTGATATGAATTTCAAATGAGAATTTGCAATTGATTTGGATTTGAGAATTTTGTTTGTGAATTAGAGAGGTCAGAGGTATTTGGCTGTGTTGATTAATGGGTTACGGGGGAAGTGGAGGTACAAAGGAAAGCTAAGCGGGAAATGAAAAGTTAAGGGGAGGAAAAATGAAAGTTGGAATAGCAAACCGATGGAAAATGAATGCAAACTAATGTAGTTGCATCGGTTGAATTTAAAACCGATGCGACTAAAACTATTTGCACGTACCAATTGCATCGGTTGTTGGTGACAACTGATGCAAATTTGATTCTTTATTACCTATTGCTTTTCACGTATCAATTGCATCGGTTATTAAGATGGAACTGATGCAAATAGTTCTATTTGCATCAGTTTTTACTTCAACTGATGCAAATGAGGCGAAGAAATATGCATTTTTTGTACTAGTGTGGGTGAACTTGTTGCCTGTGAAATCAAGTATCTCTACCCGAAGGATTGTGAATCTGGAGGGTGTACCTTGTAGCCTTGAAATCGAGGGTGTAATTGTAAAGATTGCTTTGAAAGGAAATTGCACTTGTGTGCGGGACTGGATGTAGGGTTACTCTGAACCAGTATAAAATCCGGTGTATTCTTTCCTTTATTGCTTTTACTTTATTTCTGCATCTGTGTTTGTTTCTTTGATCATATCTTTGTCTGAATATTGCATACATTTGTGTTTAAATTAACAAAAACTCTAAAAGATTTAGTAATTTCATGAAACACTATTCACTCCCTCTAGTGTTTATCCTAGCCTTAAGATCTGTAATCCGCATTTCTAACATTTGGTATCAGAGCATTGTTTTCAAAGTTTCATAATCTGATTTTTGAAAAAGTTTTTAAAATGGCTATCTTTGTTAATATTAGTTTAGAAATATTCAGATCATCATTGTCTCTTGAGTCTACATATAATCAATATTCAAATACAAGTTGTCTACTATGATTGTTTGATGTGCAGGAAACATGCTTTATAGTGGTTGAGGAATCAATCCACAGCGGACAAATTATGTAGATAAAAAAGAATAAATGGATACTCAATAGTGGATGCTCTAGACACATGACTGACAATCAAGATATGCTAAATGATATAATATACAAATATGGATGAATGCTTAACTTTGGAGACAATTCAAAAGGATATGTGATTGGCACCGGCAAAGTCGGTAACTCTGAACTCCTATTATTACTAATGTTTTACTAGTTAAGAATATGAAACATAGTCTGCCAAGTATAAGTCAACTTTGCGATAAAGGATATAAATTAAATTTGAAAAAGATAAATGTCACACTGAAGATAATAATTCAACCATAATATTTGAGGGAATTAGGAAAAAGAATATTTATATTCTTAGTATGAAAGTCTCAAATGACAACTTATATAACGACCCGCCTTTTTGGACAGTTTTTAAACCGACGATCAAATACACATGCCGATTCCAAACCATTCAAAAGGGCAGATGGTTATTGGGGTAAATAAGAAAATAAAAGAAAGAGAAATAAAGGAAATGAAACAACACAGAATCTCGCAGCGGAACGATAAAATATAATAGTCAAATAAACAGTTCATGAAGCTGTCTACTATACTTTGACAATTATTTATACAACATTTATCAGAATTATACATATACAACAGAACAATTAAAATAATGCAGCAGATAGCATGATGCAAGAGTAATAATAGTAATAGAATACCAAATCTTCATCTTCATCCTCCAGAATAGATCTTCAAAAATTTGAAAAACTCAGGACTGACACGAGCGTAATGAAAAGACAAAACACTCGAGTCAGGACTAAAATATCCTTATGAAAGTTAAATCAATCGTAAATAAATATGAGTGTAACGGCGTCAGAGATGTTTACGGGGTTTGACATCTCATATCCAGTGTCAACGTGCGTGCAATAACTTAAGAGATGTTACGGTATTTTTCATCTCTCAAGGATCCGTTAAACTATCTACTATGTAGTAATGTACGCTAAGTAGATAATGCCTATTAGTAATATAAAGTATCAAAATAGCGTTAAGGCGTTACCATAATCCCCCTTAACACATTTTTATAATGCCATAGTCTATACAGCACCGTAAGCCCCACCGTAAACGTGTGGTTATCAGAGGGTACCCCATAGGTATAACACAAAACATAACGTAGTGGTCGCGAATAGGATAATCAGTATGACAAGGTACATGAGGCGATACCAACTAGGATACTAGTAGTTGCGTGATCCGTACTGATGTTGAGCATAGCCAGCAGCTACCCCAACACCGCGAAACAACACTCCCAAATCAAGGGGTGCACCCAAATCGAATCACAAATGTAATAGATATGGTATCGAAGAAGTATGTCCGCTACAGATGGCGAACCTCAATGGCCCGGCGCGGCTCCTGTTATAGTCATGTCAGGGGTCATCCAATATCGTTCTCTTTCTTCAGTCAACGCGTTCACCAAACCATCCACTTCATTCTGGATCAACAATCCGCGTATAATAGTTATTAAAGTGGTTTTTGGTATCGACAGAGAGTATGTTCATATCCGATCACGGTCTCTTTAATAACTACGTATTATTACACCGGTGGCTCTTTTACATTTCAAATCGATTCATAATTGATGTCAAAATATCATATTCGCTTCAAAAATCAAATCCATTTCAAATATCATCGTATCTATTCAAATGTAAGATTCCGTTTCAAAAATCATTTTTCACATCAATATCTCATTTCGATTTCAAAATCATTTCGAATTTCAATTTAGGTTGCAACTTCATTTAACCCAATTCTTATTTAAATTCAAGATTTAAATATAAACATTTCACCTTATTGACCAGCTTGAAATTTTAGAAAAATAGTTTTAAGTAGTTTAAAAGTAGTTTAAATAATTAAAGTCTTAAAATGGATTTAAAATAGATAAATTAGTTTAAAATAATTTAAATTGGGTTAAGTAGATTTAAAATAGATTAAAATAGTTTAAGTATTTAAAAAAATGGTTTATATAACTGAGTAATTTGGAAAACAAAATAAAACAGCTTCAAAACCAAACCATTTCAATTATAACTTCCCAATTCAAAACAATTTCAATTTCCCTTCTACCGATTCAATTTCGATTTCGATTCAATCAATGTCAAACTTTGACTTCAAATTTATTCAATTTTATATTCACTTTCAATTAATTCAGTTTCAATTTATATCGATTTGGAGCTTGATTTTCAAAAATATCCATTTGTAACACTTAACAGAATTTTCCATCAATATTCAAGTTTAAATCCAAATTTCAAATATGATTCAATTCCAAGCTCGATTTCAAAATATCATTTTTTATATCACTTCTACTTAGTAATATTCAAAGCTCGAATTAAGGTTAAATCTTTAAACAAATCAATTTTCGAAATTCAATCATATCCCGATTTAAAATTCCAAAGTCTCCACTTTAAATTTTAACAATTTCTTTTAACCAAAATTTATTTCAACATTCCAAACTCAATTTTTCGATAATTCGATTTCTATAAATTGATTTCTATTTATAACTTTTAAATCAAAACATTTAAATAATTTCAAATCGACGATTTTAAAAATTATTAATTTAGCCAATTCGGTGTCCGTATATAATTTTCTATCCTATGGCCAAGTAATTATTTATTTCAATTAAATGTCAGGGATGAATACATATCACTTAAATCAAATCACAGTTTCATATGTATGCATAACAGGATATATATATATATATATATGAAAATAAACATCCAAACATTTAAATATCAACCAATAACATCCATCGAAATACATCATCCAATAGACAATACAATTCACAGCAATTTCATAGTTATCAATGTCAGGTAATTTAATCGCAATTCAATTTTAATTTCAATTTAACTGTCAATTTAATTTTCAACGGTTAATTCAAATGACAATCCATATAACGATTAAATTTTATCAAACAACGACAAATAAAATTCATATCACTTCATAATATTAAACTTAACAACCATAAAGATATTCAGTACGTTGTGAGCGTTATAAAACACTCACCTTGATTTCAATGTAGTTCCAGCGTTTTATTTCGAATAAAATTAAACGAGCATTTAATTTTACCCGAAATTTTCACTAGCTCTAAACAATTCCTATCCAGCTCCATTGTGTAGTGTTCGTCCATACGAACCCAACGCAATTGATTTCGTGCGTTTTCGACCTCGTATGAAAAAGATATGAATTTTTAAACATTACACGAATTTAAAATAAACTAAATCAACATTTTCTTTATTTTTATATACCCAAGCCAATCCTAGCCGTTAGGTCCCTGCATCCAACGCATCAGGCCGCACCCCATCTCTTCTCCTTTCCCTCGTTCACGCGCCCAGGTGATGAACATGCACGGCAAACCCATAGATCACGATTCTAGGGTTAATAATCGCGACCCCTACGATCGCTTACACCCTGATCAACAACCACCACTTCGAAGAGCATCTACTACTCTATGCTCGGCCAGAACCAAGTGCAGCTCGGCCTCCCCTAGACCCTCGAAATTTATGTCGAACTGTAGGCCTTTGGCCGAGCTTTGGCGACAAACCATAGCACTATTTTCCATCATCACCGTTGATCGCGTAGAGCTCGAGGAGATCTACAATCTTCTAGTTGAAGCCTTCTGGAAATAATCGATGGATTGGAAGAAAATTGAGGAGAAAGATCATTGTTTTCGGCCATTGGTTATATTGGAGGCGGCGGCTGAATGCCCACACCCTAGCTTGTTTATTTTGCAAAATGAAATATCCAAGGCCTTTTATAGAAAAATTCTCAAACACTATTCACCTCGAATTTTCCGAACTCCAAACGAAGCGTGCCGGTTGGCGTTCCTAAGATTTACCCCGCGTTCCGAACACAATGGAACATGTTTCGGGAGCTAATTCGATCATCTGCGCAAGTTATGGCAATAAACGATCGATTTTAAATTAAATCGATTAGACGAATTTCTAGGCGTTTTGGCTTGCCCCGGACAAACGATAAATCCGATTGACTTGAAATTTGAAATCTTACAATAATATCACATTACGGATCTGATGAAACTAGTTTCGTCGAAATCCGAGACTATTTGAAAAATGGATATTTTTACTCGTCAATTGAATATTAAAATATTCAATTTTCACAATTTAACTTTTAATTCGATTTTAAAAGTTCTACAACATCATTCTAACTTTAATATGATAAAATAAAATTTTACAAATCATTTTTAATCATATTAAACCCGTTATTCAATTATCCAATAAATCCGAATTTTAAAATATTATTAACTCTGTTATAATCCCGATATAACTTACATTCACTTTGGAAACCAATTTGAATCATATTAAATCAAATTTCAATTATTCACTCTATTTTCATATATTAAATTTCAATATCAAATTAATCATATCAAATTTGGAATTTAATTATTCAAACATTTGTAATATTAAATTTAAACAAATTTGATTATTCTTAAATCACTATCTTTTGAAATATTCAAACGAACTTATAAAATTAACAAATTCAAATTATAGAACAACCATTTTCATTAAAACAGTTATTCAATTCCCGTTATTCAATTATTCAATAAATTCCAAATATTAAATTTAAACAATTTAATTGTTCAATATTTGACATTTGATTTGAATAGATTTTACTTATCAATCAATTACTCTATTATACCCAATGAATTCAACATTTATTATTATTCCAAACGACTTACAAATTTTTTTCTAACACTAAATCACGAAATCTTATTAAATTAGCTATTTTATTTATCGAAAATTTACGGGTCGTTATACTCTCCCCCACTCAAAAATTTTCGTCCCCGAAAAGGAAAAAGAAGGAAAAAGAAACTAAGTATAGAATTCAACACTAGATATATTTTATTCAAAGTTACCAACTTATAAAACAATGAAATTCCATTTATAAAGTCATAACTACGCTTCCACTAAGTTACCCTGAACGGCTTTCTAACTTTAAAAGTTAGTTATCAAAACAAGTTATATAAAAAAAATTAAAACTTGAAAATTTTTCTAACACCCGGATTTACGGAAAATTTCGACAGAGTCTCCTTTGCGTGGCTCGATCCAAAAAAAAATGACAGTAATATATCACAAATATACATCTCATCAAGTGATGAGGCATCCCGTAGGGAAAAAAGTGTAAAAGTACGGTATGTAATCCGAGATATGTACCTTATATATTATTAGCGAGCATATACGGCTAATATAGCGCGAAAGCGAGCTCCAAATGCGAAGCAAGCGCAATCCGCACCTACTAAACACTCAAAAAACCATGAGAAACATGCATATATGAAAATAATATCAATATACATCATATAGAAACATAACAACTACCTGTGCCAACACAGAAAATGCAACAAAACAACAAATGCATCCAACAAATCAATTATCATCCAACTATCATCCAACGAATCCATACCAATCAATATAAATTCACTTCTCATTAATATTTATTGACTTGGTTTTTCAATTTTTTAATCACACTTGATTCATTAACGTTGGATTTTACTAACTTTCATTCTTAATTCAATTAGTTAACATTCACTAATTTATATTTACATAAGTTCACTTCCAATTTGAATCAAATTAAATTCTATTTAAATTCATTAACTTCCAATTTGATTTCAATGATTTATATCTTTCAATTTCATTAACACTTAATGAATTATATACAATCAACTGACAATCATATAACAACCAAATCATATAATTTTAAAAGAATCATTTATATTTGGCATCATAAATTTCCAATATTAACTTTAATTAAGTCCGTAAGCCGTACATATATCATCCGTGAGCAATATCAATCTAATCGCTTATTCGATCTCACAATTTCACTTCCAAACTAGTATCATTCACACGACTCTCTAGTGCGGACTCAGATTTGGTTTCTTGATTGGAAACTGTTACTCTCCTTGCATAGCCATATACTATGATAGAGAATTCCAAAATCAAATTAAAAATCCATATCTAGGGTTCGCCGTCGAAAATCGAGTGAAAAATCCTAACTTGGATCGATATAAATCATCTCGAAATTTTATGCTCGAATTTGGATCAAATCGTTATGCGAATAAAATAATATACGTACAATCTTACGTATTACCTTCCAATGGATTTCTATCCAATCTGTCTATACTAAATTATTTTATTGGCTTTTATATTTTTTTTCACTTAATTACTCACAATCCATTATTCAGTTAGTATATTCATTTCTTTACATAGCATATTCTTTAACATTATCTTTTCTTAAACATCATATCATAGAATTTGCTTACTCAAGTTCATTTTAAACATTCTATATAATTTAATTTAAACTCAATTTCTTTTCCCAATTGATTTTTAGCTATAAGAAATTCCTTTGTTTACATTTATTGCATTTTCATAATTTCAGTTAAAACGAATTCATTTGTGGAACATTTTATTAACCGGCACTTTAGTTTATTAATCATCCTATAAAAGTCTAACCTCTCATAAATGACTCTTCTTAGTTTACTGTTATCTTAAAGGTTACAAATTCAATTTTTTTTTTACAATCCCTTTGCAATTTATATTTATTCCTATAACCAATTTACAAAGATATAATACGATTCATTTATCTTCTTTCTTAAGTTCACTTACTTGTTCCATTTATCCACTCATCACTTCATGCTATATTTAAGTATATAACATTTTTATCACAACCAAATTTTCCATTTATATACATTTTAATTCCTTTTGAGTTTACCTTACTTGTATACTTCAATTATTTTCAGGTTCTGTTTATTTGTACAACATCTCATTACATATCCAAAACATCATTTCAACTTCTTAATATTGGGTAAGTCATATTATATGTTATTAGAATGTAATTTGGTATTATACAAATTTATAGAATTTCATTTTACTTAATTAGAATGTTCACAAATTTAATTTATTTAAATCCTCTTTACCTTTTAACTTTAAAGGTACCCTACACTCAAAAGTTTCCCTAAAACATAAGCTTAGATATCTTAATCCTCTTATTTTATAAATTCTGGTTATTCACATTTCATTCAAATTATTTGAATAATTAACAGAACTTAGAAATTTAAATGCTCGGTTCTTTTCAAATCGTTTGAAATAAATATATATGCTTATATCTTTTTTATATATCAAATCATACCTTTGGAGTTTAAACCAAAACCCATTTACCCAAAATAATTTCGAAGAAAAGCAAAGCTTCTTAGAAGTCTCCCCCACTTTGAGACTCAAAAATGAACGTCGATGATGCTGCGCAGTCATCACCGAAATTATTTTCCAGCGACAGAAGAGAGGAGTACTTAATTCATTCCTTCTTAAAATCCTTTCAAAATATTTCCCATAAATATTTTCCAACTAATATTACTATATACTTCTTCAAAGCCTTGAGAACCATTTTTCAAAATCTCCGGGTCTTAAATTCAATATTTCTCAATTGAAATCTATTTTAAATATATAAGTCACCTTTATAAAATATTCTTATAGGCATTTTTTCTTAAAACAATCCACAAGTTGTTTCATCATTGTTCATTTTGAAATTCGCCTTATTTATTAAATTACAATATCAATTAATGATAATAACCAATATTTTAATTCCTAACAACCAGGTAAGCTAGATAAGTCACAATAATTTCTGAAAACTTTTCTTTATATACAAAATATAATTAGAGCAAAATTATTTCATTTACCCAATTTAAAACAATACTATGTCGAATTGTTCTGTTTAAGTGTTTAGAGATCCCTATCAATAACGTTAATTACTCGTATTGACCAGAATCCATAAGCCACTCAACAAATCAACCGACACAATATAAAACATTTTATATCACTAACAAATACACTCTCTCATATATATACACTCAGCGACTCATCATAGGGTATTACTACCCTATTTATAAAGAGTCAGACCCCACAAAGCTAAGGTATCGCTAAACCAAAGCTCTGATACCAACTATAACGACCAGCCTTTTTGGATAGTTTTTAAACCGACGATCAAATACACATGCCGATTCCAAACCATTCAAAAGGGCAGATGGTTAGTGGGGTAAATAAGAAAAGAAAAGAAAGAGAAATAAAGGAAATGAAACAACATAGAATTTCACAGCGGAACGATAAAATATAATAGTCAAATAAACAGTTCATGAAGCTGTTTACTATACTTTGACAATTATTTATACAATATTTATCAGAGTTATACATATACAACAGAACAATTAAAATAATGCAGCAGATAGCATGATGCAAGGGTAATAATAGTAATAGTATACCAAATCTTCGTCTTCATCCTCCAGAATAGATCTTCAAAAATCTGAAAAACTCAGGACTGACCCGAGCGTAATGAAAAGACAAAACACTCGAGTCAGGACTAAAATATCCTTATGAAAGTTAAATAAATCGTAAATAAATATGAGTGTAACGGCGTCAGAGATGCTTACGGGGTTTGACATCTCATATCTAGTGTCAACGTGTGTGCAATAACTTAAGAGATGTTACGGGATTTTCCATCTCTCAAGGATCCGTTAAACTATCTACTATGTAGTAATGTACGCTAAGTAGATAATGCCTATTAGTAATATAAAGTATCAAAATAGCGTTAAGGCGTTACCATAATCCCCCTTAACACATTTTTATAATGCCATAGTCTATACAGCACCGTAAGCCCCACCGTAAACTGGTGGTTATCAGAGGGTACCTCGTAGGTATAACACAAAACATAACGTAGTGGTCGCGAATAGGATAATCAGTATGACAAGGTACATGAGGCGATACCAACTAGGATACTAGTAGTTGCGTGATCTGTACCGATGTTGAGCATAGCCAGCAGCTACCCCAACACCGCGAAACAACACTCCCAAATCAAGGGGTGCACCCAAATCGAATCACAAATGTAATAGACATGGTATCGAAGAAGTGTGTCCGCTAGAGATGGCGAACCTCAATGGCCCGGCGCGGCTCCTGTTTTAGTCATTTCAGGGGTCATCCAATATCATCCTCTTTCTTCAGTCAACGCGTTCACCAAACCATCCACTTCATTCTGGATCAACACTCCGCGTATAATAGTTATTAAAGTGGTTTTCGGTATCGACAGAGAGTATGTCCATATCCGATCCCGGTCTCTTTAATAACTACGTATTATTACACCGATGGCTCTTTTACATTTCAAATCGATTCATAATTGATATCAAAATATCATATTCGCTTCAAAAATCAAATCCATTTCAAATATCATCGTATCTATTCAAATGTAAGATTCCGTTTCAAAAATCATTTTTCGCATCAATATCTCGTTTCGATTTCAAAATCATTTCGAATTTCAATTTAGGTTGCAACTTCATTTAACCCAATTCGTATTTAAATTCAAGATTTAAATATAAACATTTCACCTTATTGACCAGCTTGAAATCTTAGAAAAATAGTTTTAAGTAGTTTAAAAGTAGTTTAAATAATTAAAGTAGTTAAAAATACTTAAAGTCTTAAAATGGATTTAAAATAGATAAATTAGTTTAAAATAATTTAAACTGGGTTAAGTAGATTTAAAATAGATTAAAATAGTTTAAGTATTTAAAAAGAATGGTTTATATAACTGAGTAATTTGGAAAACAAAATAAAACAGCTTCAAAAACAAACCATTTCAATTATAACTTTCCAATTCTAAACAATTTCAATTTCCCTTCTACCGATTCAATTTCGATTTCGATTCAATCAACGTCAAACTTTGACTTCAAATTTATTCGATTTTATATTCACTTTCAATTAATTCAATTTCAATTTATATCGATTTGGAGCTTGATTTTCAAAAATATCAATTTATAACACTTAACAGAATTTTCCATCGATATTCAAGTTTAAATCCAAATTTCAAATATGATTCAATTCCAAGCTCGATTTCAAAATATCATTTTTTATATCACTTCTACTTAGTAATATTCAAAGCTCGAATTAAGGTTAAATCTTTAAACAAATTAATTTTCGAAATTCAATCATATCCCGATTTAAAATTCCAAAGTCTCCACTTTAAATTTTAACAATTTCTTTTAACCAAAATTTATTTCAACATTCCAAACTCAATTTTTCGATAATTCGATTTCTATAAATTGATTTCTATTTATAACCTTTAAATCAAAACATTTAAATAAGTTTCAAATCGACGATTTTAAAAATTATTAATTTAGCCAATTCGGTGTCCGTATATAATTTTCTATCCTATGGCCAAGTAATTATTTATTTCAATTAAATGTCAGGGATGAATACATATCACTTAAATCAAATCACAGTTTCATATGTATGCATAACAGGATATATATAAGCAAATAAACATCCAAGCATTTAAATATCAACCAATAACATCCATCGAAATACATCATCCAATAAACAATACAATTCACAGCAATTTCATATTTATTAATGTCGGTAATTTAATCGCAATTCAATTTTAATTTCAATTTAACTGTCAATTTAATTTTCAACGGCTAATTCAAATGACAATCCATATGACGATTAAATTTTATCAAACAACGACAAATAAAATTCATATCACTTCATAATATTAAACTTAACAACCATAAAGATATTCAGTACGTTGTGAGCGTTATAAAACACTCACCTTGATTTCAATGTAGTTCCAGCGTTTTATTTCGAATAAAATTAAACGAGCGTTTAATTTTACCTGAAATTTTCACTAGCTCTAAACGACTCCAATCCAGCTCCATTGTGTAATGTTCGTCCATACGAACCCAACGCAATTGATTTCGTGCGTTTTCGACCTCGTATGAAAAGGATATGAATTTTTAAACATTACACGAATTTAAAATAAACTAAATTAACATTTTCTTTATTTTTATATACCGAAGCCAATCCTAGCCGTTAGATCCCTGCATCCAACGCATCAGGCCGCATCCCATCTCTTCTCCTTTCCCACGTTCATGCGCCCAGGTGATGAACACGCACGGCAAACCCATAGGTCACGATTCTAGGGTTAACAATCGCGACCCCTACGATCGCTTACACCCTGATCGACAACCACCACTTCGAAGAGCATCTCCTACTCTATGCTCAGCCAGAACCAAGTGCAGCTCGGCCTCCCCTAGACCCTCGAAATTCGTGCCGAAGTGCAGGCCTTTGGACGAGCTTTGGCGACAAACCGTAGCACTATTTTCCATCTTCACCGTTGATCGCGTAGAGCTCGAGGAGATCTACAATCTTCTAGTTGAAGCCTTCTGGTAATAATCGATGGATTGGAAGAAAATTGAGGAGAAAGATCATTGTTTTTCGGCCATTGGTTATATTGGAGGCAGCGGCTGAATGCTCACACCCTAGTTTGTTTATTTTGCAAAATGAAATATCCAAGGCCTTTTATAGAAAAATTCTCAAACACTATTCACCCCGAATTTTCCGAGCTCCAAACGAAGCGTTCCGGTTGGCGTTCCTAAGACTTACCCCACGTTCCGAACACAATGGAACGTGTTTCGGGAGCTAATTCGATCATCTGTGCAAGTTATGGCAATAAACGATCGATTTTAAATTAAATCGATTACACGAATTTCTAGGCGTTTTGGCTTGTCCCGGACAAACGATAAATCCGATTGACTTGAAATTTGGAATCTTACGATAATATCACATTACGGATCCGATGAAACTGGTTTCATTGAAATCCGAGACTGTTTGAAAAATGGCTATTTTAACTCGTCAATTAAATATTAAAATATTCAATTTTCACAATTTAACTTTTAATTCGATTTTAAAAGTTCTACAACATCATTCTAACTTTAATATGATAAAATAAAATTTTACAAATCATTTTTAATCATATTAAACCCGTTATTCAATTATCCAATAAATCCCAATTTTAAAATCTTATTAACTCTATTATAATCCCGATATAACTTACATTCACTTTGGAAACCAATTTGAATCATATTAAATCAAATTTCAATTATTCACTCTATTTTCATATATTAAATTTCAACATCAAATTAATCATATCAAATTAGGAATTTAATTATTCAAACATTTGTAATATTAAATTTAAACAAATTTGATTATTCTTAAATCACTATCTTTTGAAATATTCAAAACGAACTTATAAAATTAACAAATTCAAATTATAAAACAACCATTTTCATTAAAACAGTTATTCAATTCTCGTTATTCAATTATTCAATAAATTCCAAATATTAAATTTAAATAATTTAATTGTTCAATATTTGACATTTGATTTGAATATATTTTACTTATCAATCAATTACTCTATTATACCCAATGAATTCAACATTTATTATTATTCCAAACGACTTACAAATTTTTTCTAACACTAAATCACGAAATCTTATTAAATTAGCTATTTTATTTATCGAAAATTTACGGGTCGTTACAACTTATGTCTTTTGGCAAATACAAGTGACCCTTGGATTTGGCATAAGAGATTTGTGTATTTGAATTTCAAACTCTTATCTAGACTATCTAAACATGATCTAATAAGAGGTCTCCCTAAAATAAATTTTAAAGTAGATAATCTATGTGATGCATGTCAATTAGGAAAACTTAGAAAAAGTTCCTTTAAATTAAAAGATATGATTTCAACCTCAAAACCTCTTGAATTACTTCACCTTGATTTTTTTGGACCATCTAAAATTTTGTCAATAAATCATAGTAAATTTGCTTTTGAAATTGTAGATGATTATTCTAGATTTACATGGACAATATTTTGAAACATAAAAGTGATACTTTTGAATGTTTTAAGAACTTTACAAAAAGGATTCAAAATCAACTTTCTCTAAAGATTATAACCATCCGTAGTGATCACGGTGGTGAATTTGAAAATGAAAAGTTTGAGGAATTTTGCAATAAAAAGGGAATAACTCATAATTTTTCATTTTCAAGAACTCCACAACAAAATGGAGTAGTAGAACGTAAAATTAGGACGATTCAAGAATATGCTTTCAGATAGTAAATTACCAAAGTATTTTTCAACAGAAGCAGTTGCTACCGCCTATTATATTTTAAATCGAATTTTAATTAGACGTTTAACCGATAAGACATCTTATGAACTTCTTTACTCAAAGAAACCTAAGGTATCTTATTTTAGAATTTTTGTAGTAAATGTTTTATTTTAAATACAAAAGATAATTTAGATAAATTTGATCCTAAATCCGACAAATGTATCTTTATCGGATATTCTAATAAAAGTAAAGCATACAGAGTGTTTAATTTAAGAACTAACACCATCAAAGAAACAATGCATGTTTCATTCGATGAAAATTTGAAATTTTTTGAAGATACAAATGATGAAGATTATTCAACCACTCAAAATCAAGAGACAACTGAAACTAATAATGAAATTAATCATCCTAATAAAAGGACTAAACTTTTATAATATCACCCTATTGAAAATGTACTTGGAGACATGCAATCTGTTGTTAAAAAACTAGAAATCAACTAAGTCAAATGAGCAATGTAGCTTTTATATCAACTACTGAACCTAAAAATCCAAAAGAAGCATCAACTGATGATTCATGGATTTTAGCTATGCAAGAAGAATTAAATCAATTCACTAGAAATGATGTTTGGGAACTTGTTCCTAGACCTGAAAATAAAACTATAATTGGAACTAAATGGGTTTATAAAAATAAAATGAATGAACAAGGAGAGGTTGTTAGAAATAAAGCTCGGTTAATCGCTTAAGATTATTATCAAGAAGAAGGAATAGATTTTGATGAAACCTCTGCTCTCGTAGCAAGATCAGAAGCCATTAGGATTCTACTTGCTTTCACAAATCATAATAATTTCAAATTATTTCAAACGGATGTTAAAAGTGCCTTTTTAGGATTTGTAAAAGAAGAAGAATATGTTGAACAACCATCAATTTTTGAAAATGAAGAATTACCAAATCATGTTTACAAACTTAAGAAAGCTCTGTATGGTCTAAAAAAGCTCCTAGAGCCTGGTATGATAGACTAAGATCTTACTTATTACAATCAAATTTTGAAATTGGTAAAGTAGATAATACTCTTTTTATTAAAAGAAATAAAAATGATATTCAACTAGTACAAATCTACGTAGATGATATTATTTTTGGATCAACTAATTTTGAAATGAATAAAGAATTTTCTGATATAATGACAAAAGAGTTTGAGATGAGTCATATGGGTGAATTAAACTTCTTTTTAGGATCACAAATAAAACAATTAGATAATGGTATCTTTATTAGTCAAGATAAATATGCCAAAGACCTAATTAATAAATTCGGTTTGACTACTGCGGGTGGAAAACCCACTTCCATGGCAACCAATGAGTACCTTAGTAAAGAAGATCTCTCGAAAGATGTAGATCAAAAATTATATAGAGGAATGATTGGAACACTACTCTATATCACTGCTAGTAGACCTGATATCATGCATAGTGTGTGTCTTTGTGCAAGATATCAATCCCAACCTAAAGAGACCAACTTAAAAGCCGTAAAACGTATCATAAGATATGTTAAACACACCTCTGATTATGGCTTATTTTACCCTAAAAATGATTCTTCTAACCTAATATCTTACTATGATGCTGATTATGCTGGTTGTAAATCAGACCGAAAAAGTACACGTGGAACTTGTCACTTTTTGAGGCATTCTTTGATTTCCTGGCTTAGTAAAAAGCAAAACACGGTTTCTTTATCAACAACTGAAGTGGAATATATTTCTGCTGCTTTATCTTTTTCTCAAGTAATATATATGCAACAAACTTCAAAATATTATGGTTTAAATATCTCAAAATCGCCAATTTATTATAATAATACTAATGCGGTAAATTTATCCAAAAATACTACTCAACATGCTCGAACTAAACATATAGATATAAGACATCATTTTCTCATAGATAATATAAATAAGGAAGTAATTACTCTAGATTATATTAATTCCGAGAATCAAATTACTGATATATTAACAAAACCCTTAAATGAATCTATATTTACTAAATTAAGAAGAGAATTAGGAATTATTTCAATAACTGAAATATAAAAATATAAATAACAAAGTATAATTAAAAATTAAATCAAAATAAATTAAATAGCAAAAAATCAAGCACCATGTCGACATCCCCCCTCTACCCATGTCGACATATAACGATTTTTTATTTTTGAAATTTTTCCCACCAAAATTCAAATAATTGGTTATATATTCTTCTTATTTTCGAAACTTTGATCATTTTCCCTGCTCTCTTTCTGTTCTAACCTTTGAAATAAATTAAACCATGGCCTCCTCTTCCAAATCAAATATAAATTCAATTTTTCATTCTCTTCTCCTACTTCTGGACCGTTTCAACGAACTACGCTCGCTCGAGTGATAAAAATGGAGGATTCTCTGAAGGATGCACTGTAATTACTGACTGAAATTCAAGTGGTGCAACTTAGAATGGCGAAAGAACAAGAGAGGCAAGGCAAAAATTTTAGGAATTTGCAAAAATTTCTAATGGATAATCATGCTAACCCAATTTTGATTGACGAAGATTCTTCAGGAGATCAAGTGCAAGAGGGAAGCGAAGAAGAAGAAGAAGAAGAAGCCTTCATGGAAGAAGAGCACGTTGAAGAAGATGGCAAAGTGATTTGTATTGGCGAAGTGTGCTTTGACAAAGATGGAAATCTTATCGAACAACGTGGAAATTTCTGTTTCCACTATCCAAATTGTTCGATTCATAGATCTTCCATTTTCAAAGACACTCATTAGTTTCTTTTCTATTGTTGTATGTTCTTTCTTACATTCTCTACGGAATGTAAATATAACTATATAATTAATAAAAAATTTGTGTTCTTATATGTGTTTATTAAAAGTATTATTATATGGATACTTAGTTAGGATAGTTAGTAGTTTAGGACTAAGTTTTAAGTTTTAGAGTTAAGTGTTGATTATTTATGATAAATCTATCATTATAATCACATGTCATAGAGTATTAGATTAAGGGGGAGTTATATAGTTTGGAGATTATATAGTTTCGAGTTAGTTTTTTGTTAATGAAAAAGGGGGAGAAGTATAAAATAAGATAGTTTGGCATAGATTAAGGGGGAGTTACTAGTTTTAAGGGAAGTTATTACGATAGAAGTAATATTTTATGAACAAAGGTTGTCATCATCAAAAAAGGGGAGAATGTTAGTCCTTGAGATGATGGTTTTGATGACAACAACCATAGAATAGGATTATAAAATATAAATACTAACATTATAGTTTAGAAATATATGTATATGCATGAATTAACCATGCAGGTACCAAGAACGAAGACTATACAGTATAGAGAGATTCAAGATATCAAGATTGAAGACTCATGAGTATCAAGAATATCAAGATTATTAAGAGTTCAAGATTTCAAGAATAAGTAATTTAATTAGGAATTTTATTAAAATTCCTAGAAAAGCACTGGCATCTTAAAATCCAATTTATTCATGGAATAGAATCCACTTCTAGCTTGTTAAAGGGATGGAACCCTAAGTAGGATGGAACCTATGAAAAATCTAGTGGAAATTGTTTTGTATCCGCTAACTTTTATACAAAATGATTTATAAAATTATATCTTGTTTTCAAAATGTTTTCAAAACCTTCTTTTTAAAAGAATCAAAAACATCTATCCTGATTTTAAAATATTTTTAGCCTCAAAATAGTCTTTAATTTCAAAATCAAATTACCCTTAGTTTTAAGCTATCTTTTAATAATAATATATTTAATTTTTAATATTGATACTTAGATTTAAATATAAAATTACAGTAAAATTTTATATATACCAAAATATTATTCTCTATATTTATTTATGTATTTTAACTATAGTTAAGTATATTTTAAAGAGTTTAAAATAGTTTTAATATAAGATAAAAGTTATTTTCAAAAGAAAAACAAAACACCAAAATTTCCTTTGGGATGTCGACATACCCAAGTTACCCATGTTGACATAGTGTCGGTTGATTTCGAAAATTTGAATTTCAAAAGAAATGTCTATTCGTCATATCCCTTCACGAATGGACATGACTGTTGTTTTTCTATAAATAGGGGTTGTTTTCAACGAATTTCTAACCATATTTTCTCTGATTTCACTCCTCTTCTTCTTCCACATTTCTTTATACATATTCTTACCATTCTCTACCGAAATCAACATTGAATCTAACTAGATCATTTCTGGTTTGATTCTATATCACTATCTTAACAAGATCCTAAGTACTATTCAGAATCATAGGCTTCTTTGTAATCATTTCTATGTAAAAGGTGTGATTGTAGCCTTGGAAATCAATCAAGTGTAAAAGGTGTGATTGTAGCCTTGGAAATCAATCAAGTGTAAAAGGTGTGATTGTAGCCTAGGAAATCAATTGGGTGAACTTGTTGCCTATGAAATCAATTATCTCTACCCGAAGGATTGTGAATCTGGAGGGTGCACCTCGTAGCCTTGAAATCGAGGGTGTAATTGTAAAGATTTCTTTTGAAAGGAAATTTGTACTTGTGTGCGGGACTGGATGTAGGGTAACTCCGAACCAGTATAAAATCCGGTGTGTTCTTTCCTTTACTGCTTTTACTTTATTTCTGCATCTGTGTTTGTTTCTTTGATCATATCTGTGTCTGAATATTGCATACATTTGTGTTTAAATTAACAAAAAATCTAAAAGATTTAGTAATTTCTTAAGACACTATTCACCCCCTCTAGTGTTTATCATAGCCTTAAGATCCGTAAACCGCATTTCTAACATTGATTATTTGTAGTGCGCAGTTAAGGTCGACTGCCAGCTCCAATAAAAGTACTTTCATGTTGCTTTGTTTAGAAGTCCGATCAGTATTGATTGAAAGGATTGCTTATAAACAAAGGTAAGATTTAGTATTAGCTGAACGGATCAAAAGACTGAAAAACGGGAATGAGATTGATGATGTGAAGGATTTTAATCTTGACCAAAGCGGATAGTTAAGAAAGAAGGAATGGTTATGTGTTTTGGATGTTGGAAACCTAAGGAGAAAAGTTATTAGAGAACGCCATCGATCATAGTTAAAGATTCATCCCAAAGGAACCAAGATGTATTAGGATATGAAGAAAAGTTTCTTCTGGGAAGGTATGAAGAGGGATGTGGGCTTATAGGTAAAGCAATGTGCGGCATGCCAGAAAATGAAAGCCGAACATTAAATGCCAAGTGGATTTCTTTAGCCTTTGGATATACCGGTTTGGAAATGAGATTCGATATTCATGGATTTTACTGACGAGTTGCCAACATCGAACAAGGGAAATGAAAGTATATGGGTTATGGTAGATAGACTGACCAAAAGTGCCTATTTCTTTCCTATTAGGTCTAGCAAGACGACGCCTGTATTGGCTAAGTTGTTTATGAAAAATATTGATGGATTGCATGTGATAGCTCGTAGTATAGTCAGTGACAGAGATTCATTGTTCGGTATTAAATTCTAGAACAGTCTACAGGAATTGGTAGGTACCAACCGTAAGATGACTATCGCTTATTACCTACAAATGGATGGGCATACAGAGAGAGTCAATAACGTACTTGAAGATTTTTTGAGAGATTATGTACTAGATTTTGGTAGGTTGTGGGAAGACCATTTGCACTTGGTTAAATTTTCCTATAATAACTCTTATCAAGCAAGTATAGGAATGCACTTTTGAAGTTTGTATGGAAGGTCGTGTAAGTTACCGGTATGTTGGTTGAAGACCGGAGATAGATTGGTCCTTGGTCCGGATATGGTGAGAGAAGCCACAGAGAAGATTGAGTAATCAGGGATAAGATGAGAGAAGCTTAGTCTAGGCAGAAAAGGTACGCAGATAAAAGGCATAAAGATTTAGAGTTCTCATTTAGAGATCATGTTTTCACTAAGTTAGCACCGATGAAGGGTGTGGTATGGTTTGGAAAGTCAAGGAAACTGGCACCGAGGTATGTCAGATTGTTCTCTATTATAGAGAGGATCGAAGAACTCATGTACTGAGTAAAGTTATCGAGTAGTGTGGAAAATGTCCATAATGTGTTCCATAATTATTCTTGAGACTGGCTCCCTTAATTTTAGCTGAATATTATTTAGGACATTTGATCAGATAGATTAAATAGAATAGTGGAAAGGCTTAAGGAGATGAGACTGGAAACTTAGTAAGGTCATGCCATACTTAATTATTAAGTAAGATTATTTAAACTTAACATGTAACATAATATATGAGAAGGGCAATGTAGGAAATAGACCTCTCCTTTGCCCTAAACCCTCTCCCCCTTATATCATTCTCACAATATTCATACAAAAACAATCAAAAAAGAAAATATAAGGAGGTCTGCCATTAATCAACCAGGGAGGGAGAAATCAAAGGAAATTCACAAATTCGAGCATAGAGTTTCAAGAGCTAAATCAAACCTCAATTCCAACAATTAATCAATCCATGGAAGCCAACAACGTCACTTTCGCCATGAATTAATACTAAAAAGAATTTGAGTTTGGTTTCACCTTGCGTAGAGGGTCGGTGTGGTATAATGCGGCTTGATTATCGCCCATCCTCATCAAAGGCGGAGCACCTTTGTAACATCCTCCTATTGCAAGCCCAAAACTAACGGCTACAGATAATTCAGTCATCCATAGTTATTAATCCTCGGTGACCAAATGCAACAGTGTTAGATACATTGATACACATATCACAAGCATATGGAAAAAACTAACAAATTAAAAACACATTTCCATATTCCATTCAAAACATTTCATGATCATTACATAATCCTACAGACATTGACAGCGTTCAGAAAAATATAATTATGACATATACGCCAAGATTGACATATGAAGATGCTCCTTTGGTTGATCAGAGTGTATGATAAGGCTAATAAGTCTACCTTTACATCCAAAATACACGGTGAAAAAAGATACTCTAAATAACTGGCTGCCTCTTACATGCCTTCGGAAGCTTTATTCGTCTAAAAACAGAACCTGAAAACCTTAGATCTCAAACTACTCAAAACCAATTGAGTATCTGAGAGTCTAAGGGGAAAATAAAAACTTCGAATCAGACATAAAGCCTGGTATGAATAATAATCTAACATCCCAATCCATTTAGATATCTAGTGAGACCACACCACTTAGCGGAAAAGGTTTTCCCCTCACTAGTATCCTAAAAACTTTATAAACCATATATTATGCTCCTGCATCCACAATGGTTAAAACATAGATTTTAAAATATTATTATGATACATATAAACATTATGAATTTTCCGTCCCTAGTTTAGTTGACTCCCTGTCATATCTATAGTTTCTAAGGTCACTATTAACCTTTTCGTTTTCATGGGTTTACTAATAACCTTTTTATAATTCATGGACACCTTGTTAATTTCAGAGTTTTCATGGATCACCAAGAACGTATAGGCCCTTACCAGTTAACCTAATTAATTCATGGGTTTCACTGAACCTATTGATCATTCTAGTAACTCATCTTTTATTCTAGTTTTCATAGGTTGACTAGGAACCTATGGATTACTCCAGTAACTCCCTTCTTATCCTAGTTTACATGGGTTGACTAGGAACCTACTGATGCCTCTATTAGCTTCTTTCTTATCCTAGTTTTCATGGGTTGACTAGGAACCTTTTGACAGATGTCAATACTTAATCCGCATATAGTTTTTTATGGGTTCACTACAAACTAAGTGGCCCTTGCGAACCATCCTTAATACATAGTTTTCATGGGTTTACTATGAACCTGTTGATTACCCCCAATAACTTCCTAATCATAGTTTTCATGGGTTTACTATGAACTATCTCCTGGATAACTTCAAGGTTTAGGAACCCTGTATTTTAGTCTCCCTAACTTCTTAGATGAAATTCTTCTCATTTAGGAGTTTAATCGATTTATATTCACTTTTGGGTTAACCTAGCTGGTACTTCTACATCTTTATCTCCCAAAATACAGTTATGGGTTCTTTATTATGTGAATATAGTCATATTTGAAGAAGCAAATATAACAACTTAACAATACCACTTCTGTGGGTTTAATATCCGTGAAAATATTTGCATATAAAACATGGTTAATCCCTTTAACCTATACTTTTATCAAGGGAAGACTTTTTCATATTTACATACTTAATTCATTTCAAAACTCCTTTATTTAGCGATAGGTTTTCCTTTAAAAATGAGTTTGGGTTTAAAATGCCTTTCGACACCTTCGAAAACATGTTTTGGATTTCACTGGATAACCTCCTTTGAAAGAAGTAAATTCTATCTTCAAAACATAAGGCACCTGCCTTTCGAATACTTTGAAACTTCTCCTTCGAAATCCTTCGACCTTGTAAAGCATTATCGTATAATTATAGAAGCATATCTTAGAAACAAAAAATACCCCTTTCGAAACTGTTGAAGGTTAACTTTTGAAAACTATACCTTTCGAAGCCATTGGGCTTATATTTAAAATAAAACATTTGGGTCAAAGTGAACAAACGCGAAAGCAACTCCTTTAAAACCATTCTTTTTTTCATAAAAGTATTTGGGGAAACTTGATGGTGTCGAAACCATCCTTTCAAAAGCATTAAAACATCTGGGTAAAATAATTGAAAGTTGGCTTCTAAACCCCTTTCGAAACCACTACCTTCGAAAACCACAACCTCATTTGAAAGCTGTAGGAAGCGGCTTAAATTTTTAAAAACGAATAATATCTTTCGATAGCATTAATGTCTTCAATACTATTTAAAGGCATCTAAACACTGAAGGGTTTCGTCTTGATCAAAACTACCCCTTCCAAAAGCTTCAAATGAAAACTAAGTAACTTCTTCGGAAGCTACTACTTGAAAACAAAGGCGGTGGCTCTCCTTCGAAAGCTTCTTTAGAAATACCCTTTTGAAACCATTTGTTTCGATTACGTTGAAACCCTTCTATAAGCAGGTAAGCGCTTTTCTTTTAAAACAAAACAAAACAAAAGAACCAACCCCTTCGGAAGCTACGTTTTGACACCCTACCTTCCGTCTTTCTCCAATCCACAACGTGCCAATTAAACGATAGCATATGTATTGGTTTACAGGTTTTGACTAGATTTAAGCAGAAGCTCTAGGTTGGAAGCTCCTTCCAAAGGAGGCGGAACCCACTTTTCTAGAGCTAAAGGATGTTTTAACAAAATAAAGTAAAAATTTTATAACAAACTTTCCCACTTGTAAACACTTGATTGGCTATCACAAACTTTCAAATAATTTGGCTAATGTTTTCTGCATTTTCTCATATCTAAAACCAATTAACAATTAACATATAAGCCCTTCCAAGTAATAAAGCAATTAAATCATTTAGGTCCTCCTTTCAAAATAATTCAATTTCTACACTAAATCACTTAGTGAAAATCTCCAAAAATTCCAGAAATTCAGTTTGATCATGTTATCTGACATATCAATTTTTCAAACCCAAATTTGTATTGTAATTTCCGAAATAAATTTATAAGCCCAAATAACCATATTTTCCTTTGTAAATTCATAACTATTTCACCATGGCTTTAAAAGTTATAAAATAATTGAAACCCAACTCCAAAATCATGTTTCTCATGACATAAAATTTTTCCACGGCATTTAAAAATCACTTAACACCAGTTTTACCCTAAAACCATGCATATATCCCTTGAAACAATCTTGTGTAATTCGAAAACATACGATTATAAAATAGAGATGTTGTGATTATTATTCACCTTAGTTTGGATAAGAAAATTGGAGATTGATTGAGATTGATTTCTTCTAGCTTGATCTTAGCTCTAGTTGAATTTCTCTTCTTTCTTCCTAATCGCCGACTTTGCTATTTGCTTTCTTACGTTTAGTTTGCTTATAAAAAAATGAACTTGTATGGAAAAGGGAAATAATATAAGGGTGGAAAACATAGATGGCAATTTACTCTAATGTCCTTGTTTGTGCCAAAATTGGTCACAAACACCCAATACCGTGAAAGCACCAGCGTATGAATATAAATTAGTGATATTCAAACGCAAATAACAAATCTCAGCAAATAATAGACAACAATCCAAAAGTAAAGAACAGAGACACAAGTTTTATAGTGGTTCGGCTATCTCCGGCCTACGTCCACTCCAATTTTTTTTTATTGATTATCCTTGAAGATTACAAGTGATTACAACAGTTGTAGTGACCAAATCTGAAGAAAATAGCAGTAATGATGCTATGGAATGATTCTAGCAGCGTCTGGGCTTGCCTCTTCTCTCCAAATTTTCCGATCCCTTTTCTGAATGACCAGGGGCTCTATTTATAGGTGTGGAAGGCCGAAATCCCGCCTAAAACCTGGGGAGGCTGCTTGGCACGTGAGGGGGGCCCACAGGCCCGTGTTCTCGGAATCCGTGCCCAGTTTGGGATTGATTCGAAGTGACGTTCGAATCGATCAAGAATCCATCCAATTGAGCTGAAATTTGGTGTGCACATTCTTCAACATGTATGTAAGCTCCTGTAAAAATTTCATTGCATTTGGATCAACGGTTTGGAAGATATGATCGATCCAAGTTCAAGAATCCGTGCGTCCTGAATGGTTCGAACCCATGCTTCGAAACCATCTACTTCGAAACCATCCCCTTCGAATCCATAGGGCCGACTCCTTCGAATCCATACCCTTCGAACCCATGCTGTTCGAATCCATGCTTTCTGAAGCCGCCTCCTTCGAGTCCATATCCTACGAGTCCATCCTCTTCGAATCCATCCCTTTCGAATCCTCGTCCTTCGAATCCATGTCCCTTGCTTCGTATCCATCATCTTCGAATCCCATGTCCTCTTCGAATCCATCCCCTTTTTCGAATCCATGTCCACTTCGAATCCATCTCCTTCTTCGAATCCATGTCTACTTCGACTCCATCTCCTTCTTCGAATCCATGTCTACTTAGACTCCATCTCCTTCTTCGAATCCATGTCTACTTCGACTCCATCTCCTTCTTCGACTCCATGCCTACTTCGACTCCATCTCCTTCTTCGAATCCATGCCCACTTCGAATCCATCTCCATTGCATTGAAGCTACTCCTTTCGAACCCATCATGTTCCCATCGATTCGAAGCGTCATCGATGCGAACCTCCTGGGTTCGAACCTGATGGGTTCGAACCTGATGGGTTCGAACTACGTACTATTCCTACTTTGAATCCATCATATTTCCTTCATACGAACTCCGATTAACCTGAAATTCGAAACATAGCCATTCATAGTCCTTATCATCATTTCCAATCAATTTCGTCCCGATCGGAGTTCAACAAAATCTTGACGATATCCATTGTAGCCTTATCTCCAGTCCTGATATCCATAATTCCTTGCCAATTTGTTGATATTCCAGTTTTGACCAAAAAATGGGATAACATTTTGCCCCCCAAAACATGCCTTGTGATAACAAGGCGTGTTTTGAATAATTACGAATCCAATATCCGAAGTCCACAGCCATATTGCCAGAGTATATCGTCCTTGACTGCTTCGAGTCGATGTCCAATTCCATATCCAATAGCCAAAGCCTTAGCCAATTCTGTATCCATTCGAACTCGACAACCAAGTTCCAATCCATCCTTATCCAATAGCCAATAACCGGAGCCAGGACCTCTCCGGGTCGATATCCAAATCCATAACCTCTCTGGGTTCCTGTCAAGCGTGATCCACATCCGACGACCGTGGTCCAGTGTCCCTGGACGTTGAGTTAACCTCTCCGGGCTCTTGCCAAGCGCAATCCATATTTGACGACCTTGGTCCAGTGTCCCTGGACGTTGAGCCAACTTCTCCGGGTTCTTGCCAAGCGCAATCCATACTTGACGACCTTGGCCCAGTGTCCCTGGACGTTGTAAAATGCCATGGCTTAAGTCCTAAGTCGAATCCTGATCTCTCCGGACCCTTGCCGAGCATAGTTCATACTCGACGACCTGAAAATAATAAATGATAATAGAGGGTCTAAGTCCTAGGCCGAATCCTGGTCACTCCGGACCCTTGCCAAGCATTATCCATACTTGACGACCTGAATGAGTCAATCTACCTTGTTTGGGTAAGGTGACTCATCCCTTGCCAGGCATAATCCATACCCGACGACCATTTACCAAAAACCAGATAAAAGTCCAACCAAAATTTATTCCAAAGTCCAAATCCAAAATTCAAATTCGAAATCCAAATCCAAAATCCAAATCCAAATCCAAAATTCAAATCCAAACCAGAAAACCAGAAATCCAAACCAGCATCCAAAACAAAAAACAATCATCCAAAGGAAAATCCAAATAAAAAAGCAAGAAAAACCAGGAGCTCAATCCAAGCTCCAAAACCAAATCCAAAAAAGAAAAGCAATGTCCAATCTAAAAAGCAAGAAATAAATTTCACAAACCATAGCATCCCGGTTTATCATCATTCAGAGCATGCCTAGGGGCTATCTCCGTCCCCGTACATGTGTAAATGACTTTACCGTTTGCTAGTAGCTTGCTACTTATTCCATATTATCCTGGTCAATGGATGATCAATCGACGATCATCCCTGGGCCTCCCATCATCACGGCGTGAAGTGGTCGGTGGTTGCTCCTGCTCCACCGTTGCATCCCGAGTTCCAACGTATTGCTGTAACTGTCCATTCCTTACATGCTCCTCGATTATGTCCTTTAGGTGCCTGCAGCTGTTGGTATCGTGTCCATCCAGATCATGGAAGAGACAGTGCCTTCCTGATGTCCTTTCCCGCTCTGTTGGTTCCCTCCTAGCCGGCCTTCGGTAGGGAAGGCGATTCCGAGCTTCCAGGTATATCCGCTCCAGCGTCTCGTTCAATCCTGTGTATGTGGAAAACTTTGGATCCTTCCATCGCTTCCTAGCGTTTCCAGAGTCGTCATCTAACTTCCTTTTCCCTTTATCCTTATCCAAACCATTTTTGGATACCGCTCCAACCTCGATTGCATTAGCCTTCTTCACCTTTAAATCCGTACTTGCATCTTCTTGCCGAAGGAACCTTTCTGCCTCATGAAAGAATTCGTCGAGATTTTGCAGGGGATCTCGTATCAGAGATACCTTGAAATCCGAATTCTCCTTGACTCCTGATACTGCTGCCATTAAAACCATTGATGGATCAGGCCGATCCACCGAAGCGACTGCCGCACTGAATCGAGTTAGAAAAGCTCTAAGCGATTCGTCCATCCTTTGCTTCACCGATGTTAAAGTCATTACGTTCTTCGGCCTCTTGAAGTGAACCCGGAACTGTCCCAGAAACTTTTCCACTAATTCCTTCCAAGTCCTGATAGATCCTTCTTCCAGCTGCCTAAACCACATTGCAGCTAAGTCCTTCAAATACAAAGGGAAACATCGGGCCATCACTTCCTCCAATGCCCCCAGCACCTCCATGTGTCTGGTGTACCTCATTAAGTGATCTGTTGGATCCGTCTTACCATCATATACCTCCACGCTAGGTAGCTTGAACTTAGGTGGATTCCGAGCCATTCTTATCTCCCGAACGAATGGACTTCTATTCACTCCTTCCAAATCTCCGTTTGTCAAACCACCTCGCACAGTCTTCCTAATCATTTCTACTAATCCTGTATTGTCTGGTAGGGGTTGCCCCCCATGCCCCCGAGGGAATTCTGGTACATATTCCTCGTGTAGCTCACTAGCGGCAATGTTAGCCCTAGCTTGCTGAATTCCTTCCAAAGGTTCTCCTGCATTGAATCCTGTGGGCCTGCCCCCAAGCCCTTGTTGATTGCCTTCTGGCTCCGTATCCTGTCCTTCATTGGGTTCCACAACCCTAGCTCCTTGTCCTACATCCGCAGTTGCTGTAGCCGTTCCTAAGTTCTGCATCCCTGTAGCTCTCATTTGTTCCAAGAAAGTTTGCATCATTTCCTGTTGACTTTTCAACAATCTCTCCTGCAAAGAATTGGCCATAGCTTCCATTTCATCCCGAGTTATGTAGACCGAAGCTTGTCCTTCCTCACCTCCGGAGGATGCTTGTTGACTTCCTCCTTGTTGGCTTCTCTCAGCCCTTAGCCTTCTGCTATTCTTCCTAGTCATTGTCTTCCAAATCCGAATTCCTCAAACTCTTCAAATCCGATGTAGCGGGTGCTAGTTGCTCTCAATGAAAGCACCAAAATGTTTGTGCCAAAATTGGTCACAAACACCCAATACCGTGAAAGCACCAGCGTATGAATATAAATTAGTGATATTCAAACGCAAATAACAAATCTCAGCAAATAATAGACAGCAATCCAAAAGTAAAGAACAGAGACACAAGTTTTATAGTGGTTCGGCTATCTCCGACCTACGTCCACTCCAATTTTTTTTTATTGATTATCCTTGAAGATTACAAGTGATTACAACAGTTGTAGTGACCAAATCTGAAGAAAATAGCAGTAATGATGCTATGGAATGATTCTAGCAGCGTCTGGGCTTGCCTCTTCTCTCCAAATTTTCCGACCCCTTTTCTGAATGACCAGGGGCTCTATTTATAGGTGTGGAAGGCCGAAATCCCGCCTAAAACCTGGGGAGGCTGCTTGGCACGTGAGGGGGGCACACAGGCCCGTGTTCTCGGAATCCGTGCCCAGTTTGGGATTGATTCGAAGTGACGTTCGAATCGATCAAGAATCCATCCAATTGAGCTGAAATTTGGTGTGAACTTTCTTCAACATGTATGTAAGCTCCTGTAAAAATTTCATTGCATTTGGATCAACGGTTTGGAAGATATGATCGATCCAAGTTCAAGAATCCGTGCGTCCTGAATGGTTCGAACCCATGCTTCGAAACCATCTACTTCGAAACCATCCCCTTCGAATCCATAGGGCCGACTCCTTCGAATCCATACCCTTCGAACCCATGCTGTTCGAATCCATGCTTTCTGAAGCCGCCTCCTTCGAGTCCATATCCTACGAGTCCATCCTCTTCGAATCCATCCCTTTCGAATCCTCGTCCTTCGAATCCATGTCCCTTGCTTCGTATCCATCATCTTCGAATCCATGTCCTCTTCGAATCCATCCCCTTTTTCGAATCCATGTCCACTTCGAATCCATCTCCTTCTTCCAATCCATGTCTACTTCGACTCCATCTCCTTCTTCGAATCCATGTCTACTTCGACTCCATCTCCTTCTTCGAATCCATGTCTACTTCGACTCCATCTCCTTCTTCGACTCCATGCCTACTTCTACTCCATCTCCTTCTTCGAATCCATGCCCACTTCGAATCCAACTCCATTGCATTGAAGCTACTCCTTTCGAACCCATCATGTTCCCATCGATTCGAAGCGTCATCGATGCGAACCTCCTGGGTTCGAACCTGATGGGTTCGAACCTGATGGGTTCGAACCTGATGGGTTCGAACTACGTACTATTCCTACTTTGAATCTATCATATTTCCTTCATATGAACTCCGATTAATCTGAAATTCAAACATAGCCTTTCATAGTCCTTATCATCATTTCCAATCAATTTCGTCCCGATCGGAGTTCAACAAAATCTTGACGCTATCCATTGTAGCCTTATCTCCAGTCCTGATATCCATAATTCCTTGCCAATTTGTTGATATTCCAGTTTTGACCAAAAAATGGGATAACAGTCTTTATGTTTATTTAGTCAACACTTAAACATTTTAAGCTCATCCATTTTAATAAGCATGACCACTAAATTAATTAACCAACCTCAATCTCTTTATCACTCTACATTATTCTATTTAATTTATTCTAATTAAATCTCCTGAATAATGTTGTCAAAAATTTGGGGGTGTTACAGGCTCTCCTCCTTAAAGGATTTTGTCCTCGAAAGTCAGTAAGGACTAACCAGCAAACATAGCAATCATTTGTAACGACTCCTAACATCCATACTAGCCTACCTGACTAGTAACTTATCTGTATAAATCTAATATAGACATACCATCAAAGAAGATCGGGATAAGCATCTCGAATCCTACCCTCTGTCTTTCAAGTACAGTCTTTCTCGTTGTCGCTCCATTGAACTTTTACCAACTATCCTGTCTTGGTCCTCAATCTTTTCTCGTCCCTTGCTACAACCTGAAATGTTGTCTAGTAAATGTCAAATCGGGCTCTACTACTAAGTCCTCCAACTCTGTCTGGGGATTAGTAGTCTCTGGATCATGCAAAAACTTGCAAAGATGAGACACATGAAATACATTATGGACACTGCCAAACTACTCGGCAAATCTACTCTATACGCAAGCTTTCCAATCCCTTCTAAAATCTGGAATGGACCAACATTTCTCGAGGCCAACTTTCCTGATTTTCCAAATCATACCACACCCTTCATCAGTGATACCTTAATGAAAACTCGGACTCCTACTGAGAACTCTTGTTCTTATGCCTCTTATCCGCGTAACTCTTCAGTTTGGATTGAGCTTCAATCTTTTCTGACAACTCTCTAACCAAACCCGGACCTAAGACTAATCTATTTCCAATCTCCAACCAACATGCCAGTGATTTGCATGGCCTTCCATACAAAGCTTCAAAAGGCGTCATTCCTATGCTAGTTTGATAACATTATTATAGGAAACTCAATTAAATGTAGGCGATCCTCCCAAGATCCACCAAAGTCCAATACACAAGCTCTCAGTAAATCCTCAAATACTTTATTGACTCTCTCTATCTACCCATCCACATGTGGGTGATATGTTGTACTCAATCTTGAGCATGGTACCTGATACCTCTTATAGGCTCTTCCAAAATTCGCTAGTGAATAATACATCTCTGTTACTGACTACGCTACTAGGAATCCCATGGAGTCTAACTATGTTCATCATGAACAACCTCACTAAGACAGGTGTCGTCCTGGTTAACTTGACTGGAATGAAATTGGCACTTTTGGTCAACCTGTCCACAATGACCCATATACTCCCATTTCCTCTGTTTGACCTAGGCAATCCATCTATAAAATCCATTGATATCAAATCCCATTATCACATTGGAATCTCTAAAGGCTGAAGTAACCCAATCGGCTTCTGTTATTCGGCTTTCACTTGTTGATAGTTTATACACTGCCTAACCCACAAGCCAACATCCCTCTTTGATACCTTCCTAGAAGAAGGTCCACTTTATATCTAAATATTTTTTGTCCCTCTAGGATGAATCGCAAACTTAGATCAATGACATTCCTCAAGGACTTCTTTCCTCTAGTTTCCAACATCTGGAACACACAACCGTCCTTTTTTCTTACCATTCTTTCTGGTCAAGGCTAAAATCCTTTAGATCATCGATCTCTAATCCTAACTCAATCCTTAAAATCCTCTCATCTAAAACAAGATCTTCCCTCTACTTAGAAGCTATCCTCTTGATCAACACGGGTCAAACTTCTAAATAAGACAACATGGAAGTACTCTGACTAGGACCAACAGTCAATCTCAACCGCATATCACAACTGGTCAAAGCTTCTAGGTCCTCCCATTCTACCAACATAGCCAATACCACATTCTGATGCCTTCCACTAGGAGCATCAGCCACCTTATTACCTTTTCCCTATGTATACTCTATACCAAAATCATAAACAGCTAAAAACTCCAGTCACTTCTGCTGTCTTATATTTAACTCCTTCTGAGAGAATAAATATCTTAAGGACTTATGATCGGTATACAACTCAAATCTCCCCCTAGAAGATAATGCATCAAAATCTTCATGCCAAAATTACCACATCCAATTCCAAGTCATGAGTAGGATATCTTACTTCGTGTGGTCTAAGTTGTCTGGCTGCGTAGGCAATATCTTTACCTTTCTGCATCAATACTACTCCTAATCCAGTTCCACATGCATCAATGTATACTACCAACCCTTGGTTTCCATCCAAAACTGCTAACATTGGAGCATTGGTCAACAAATGGTTTAACTTAAGGAATGCTTCCTCACATTTGTCGGACCAAAAATATTTACATCTTTTCCTGCTCAACTTTTTCAAAGGTGCTACTACCTGCGAGAAATTCTTAGTGAATCTTCGATAATAGCCATCAAGTCCAAGAAAACTCCTTATCTAGGTCACCGTCTCTGGTCTCTTACAATTATTCACAACTTTAATCTTATCTGGATCGACTAACAACCTTTTCTGCGAAACTACATGACCAAGAAATTCAACCTCTTTCTTCCAAAATGATACTTGGAAAACTTTGCCTTTAGCTGATTCTGCCTCCTCGTTTGAAGCACAACTCTAATATGATTCTCATGCTCTTTTTCATCTTCTGAGTACACTAAAATGTCATCAATGAATACCAACACGAACATATCCAAGTGATCTTGGAAAACTCAGTTCATCAAGTCCACCAAGAAAGCAGTGCATTTGTCAACCCAAAAGGCCTCACTAACCACTCATATGAACCATGTCTAGTCCGAAATACTATCAGAGGAATACTCTCCTCCACTACTCTCAACTGATGGAACCCTGTCACCAAATCCAATTACGAAAACACCTTGGCTCCATTCAACTGATCAAACAGATCATCTATCCTTAGCAAAAGATACTTATTCTTTATCATCCTTTCATTCAGCTTACAATAGTCGATATACATACTCAATGACCCATCTAGTTTCCTCACAATACCACGGCCGCTCCCCAAGGCGAACTTCTTCGTTCAATAAAAGTTCCTTCCTTCTAAATCCACAAGCTGAACCTTCAATTCCTTCATCTCAAATTGTGTCATCTTGATATGTGTCTACTCACAGGTTCAGCTGCAGGTACAAGATATATTTGGAACCGAATAGATCGTTTCGGTGGAAATCCCATAACCGACTCAAAAACATTAGCAAATTCCCATGCCACACGATCCTGACTTAACTCTTCTCCTAATTCCATAGCACTTAACAAAGCACAAACACTCCTACTAGAATTCTCCACGAAGAAGATGATTTGGCTATGACTATCAGGATGTCTCAATGATATTTTCCTATCTTGGCAAAACATCCTAGCCTTATACTTACCCAACCAATCCATACCCAAAATGATCCCGAAATCAACAAAATCAAAAACATACAAACTACATGCAAACTTATGACCTAACAAATCAAGTTCTAACTTGTCACATCTCATCTTAGAGTTGCATACCCTCCTATTATATTCGTAACCTTTAAAGAAGTGATAAGGTATGTGGGCTCAATGCATAACCAGTCAACCAAATACTGTGACATAAATGAATGTGGTGCACTTGTATCAAATAGTACCCTAATTGGCATACTCTAAACCAAAAGCGTACCTTCCATCATAGTTTCTCCTTTCTCTGCTGTAGTAGGCCTAGAAGAAGATGGTAGTCCAAAATCAAAAACCTTCCCTTTTTCCATCCTGATAGGCTTTGGACTGGTTCTTATAATGCCCAAATTGGTCACAGTTTAAGCATTTCACATTCTTCTTCTGTAGGCTTCTTCCCCTTGCATGTCCAGTACTCGTGGTCATGATGACCCTTCTTGTCACACTTGAAACACACCAAATCAGCCTTTCCCTTCTTGGCAGCGTCCCCTTTTTGGCCTCCCTTCTTCTTAAAGAATTTACTCTTCTTTCCATGAGGACCTTGGGATTGAACTGGTTTCTCCTTGGAAAAAACAGTAAGCATCTCCTCCTAGTGAGCAACCATCTCAACCACCACATTATAGGGTTCTCGGACATGTGTCATGGTCATTCTAGCAAGCTCCAGTCTCAGCCCTCAAATGAACCTTCCATTCCTTCTAATGTCGGTGTCTATAGTAGAATGTCCATATCGAGATATCTCATTGAACTTAGCAGCATACTCGATTACTGAAAATCTCCCTAGACTAAATCCATAACCTTCCTCATCAACGCCGACTTAGCTACTTTAGATAGAAACCTCTACTCAAACCTCATTTTGAAATTAGCCCAAGTCGGTTCTTCCTCCGGAACTTTGGCTGTCACACTATTCCACCAATGGAGCGTTGTCCCTTGCAACTATCTAGAGGCTAGCCTCCTCTTCTCCCCATCATCCAGGCCTAAATCAGTAAATATCCTCTCACAACTCAGCAGCCAATTCTCAACCTCAACAACATCCTCCATTCCCATAAACAGCTTTTCATCCAGACTGGTGTAATCCTGTGTAACGTTCCGTTTTCCCGTACCCTTTGAATCGACAATAAACCACACATGTTCAACTCAAATTGCACGAAAAGACGGATCATTAAGGGTAGAAAGAAAAAAATAGATAGAACAGAATCTCACACGAATGGAATAACATCTAATATTGAAAAAATTATTTTTACAACGGAAAACTTTTAAATACATATATCAGAGTCTAACCTAAATTCATCTTGGACAGTTATAAGCATCTGTCCTTACAATTGCTGACAAACATCAAACAAAATATACTAAGTATATCGGATAATAGAATGTGCCCATACGTCGATGAATATCTCCAGCTCTCCTTTGGAAACTCCAACCGTCTTTGATTATCCTGAAACTACTCGGATCTGACCCGAGTATTTAAATACCCGGATCAGGCTTGATAAACCAGCGTGAGAAAACTCAATAATAAATGACAGTGTCATATATTAGCCTTTGGATAAAATCCTTTACAAAGAAAGATTATCTCATAAAACCACGCCTACACATAAACACGGACGGGTTTTGACCTTATGATAACTAAAACACTTTTATATCAAAACCTTTAATATTATTTCTAATGACATCTCTTTGAAAACATTTGCAAATAAACTGATTAATTTTATCCGAAATGGTTACCCATATAGCATTTCGAGGATATTCATTATGCCAATACAAATAAAACCACAGGCTCTTATTGGAGAATGGGTTTCCATACAAATGACCAGGTTAAGGATCTACCTTCCGATGGGTACATCTCTTATGGATGTCTCGAGAACCATCACAAAGGATCCTCTACCAACACAAGACCGGCCTACCTCTGTAACTAGATAGTACCGAATATGTCATCCCCCAGTCGTTATCGACCTTTAACCGAGCGCTCGTTTTCCATACACCACATTAATTTACATCCCGAACGTCATAGCAGGAAGAAATATATCTAGAAGGGGATGATCATACCCTACTTGGGAATGACCCATTTAGCCTTGCCGCATCTAATCCTGTTTCGGTCATTTCCGGTTTGATGAGGCTTAAGGCCACGATTACCTTTTCACAGAGCATATATCACATCTTTGAATGCTACATTACTATTTTTGTGTATACTTCTCTTTTCAAATCCTATCTAATATTGTTTGAATCATATAACCTTACATATTTTATATTTAAAGTCACTCTAAATATTATATTTTAAAGTGGCCAAATTTTGGGTCGTTACATTCTCCCATACTTAAAAGAATTTCGTCCTCGAAATTACCCAAACAAAAGTTTGCCTAAAACATTTATCTTTAAACTTAATTCCATAATATACAAAGATCATCCATATGAAATATCTTATTCGATCTCCTATTCGAATACACAACTTCATTTCCGAACTAGTATCGATCCCCCGATCCTCTAATGCGGACTTTAATCAAGCTCTTTGATTAGAAACCTTTGCTTTCCTTGCATAGTGCTCAACTATGATAGAAAACTAAAGTACCTAACCAAATATCCTCATCATTGTTCGTTGTCAAGAATTGAGTGATAAATTCTTTTCCGGATCAGTGTAAACACCTCGAAGTTCCGAACTCGAATCATAGATAAAAATTGTATAATGAGATGATCTACATATAACATATGTATTTATTAACCCTCAAAACTTTCATAAACTTTTATCTTAATCTCAAACACTTTATAAAGGTGTTTTTTTTAAATAATCCCTTTAATTATTTATTTCCAAATATTTTTATTAAAGGAATATATTCCAAAGAAACCATTTTTCACTCAAAAGATAATTTGTCTTTATAAAAAAGTCTTCCCACAATCTTTTAACACTAATATTATTTATAAACCATTTTATAAATCTATTACTTAAGTTTATTACATCTTATAACTTATGTATATCAATCACTTTTAAAGACTTAAGTCCAAATTCTTAGTTAATGCTAGAATTCATTAATAAAATATTTTCTAGGTTTTAATTTCCTTTTTGAGGAGTCATTATTTTACTTAATAGTTCATGACTTAAATCTACATTTGTATGATATACCTTTACATCCTAAAAGTATATACAAATCCCAAATTGGTTTTATTTGAATCCATCTGTCTAACAAATTTAAACTTTGTTGTAATTTACTATTATCTCAAATTCATAAGTTATATAACTTATTTTAGTACTATCGTTAATTTTCTAGCTTTGAAAAACAAATTTTAAAACCACCCGTATTTAAATCTTATACTCTTAACTCTTAAATATTTTTTCATCTTTGTAATTCAGATTTATAAGTTATCCTTATCTTATTTCATTTACTCAAAGTATTTCACAATGGTTTATCTTTTTTCAAAATATTCCATAAATTTCATAGCTTTGATTTTGATGCGATTCAGAAATTTTCGACTGTCCAAAATCGTCGGAAATTCCGCTTTATTTTAGCAATTAGTGATTCCAAATTTATCTTTACTTTAAACACTTTTATAAAGATTACTAATCAATGGTTCATATTATTTCATTAACTTAAGAAAATTACATTGATCGAGTAGCTCCAAAACAATCCAAGGAATTGGGTACTACCAATAGTATCATATATCCTCTTAACAAGAAGAGTAATACTTAAGTGAAGCGCTTACCATCCGAACACATCTCTTTCCCATTTTTAGTTATTTTCGAGTAAATCGAATTACTTATCATAAAATACCTCTTTTTATTTGAAATAATAACATTTTCAAAATCCTTTAGAGATTACTTTATAAAACCTATTTTATAAATTCATTTTATAAATTTATATTGTATTAATTAACTTCATTTAATTGCCACAATTCTTTTAAATTACTCGAATTTTAAACCTTTGTTCCTTTTATATTTTCCTTTTTACACAATCATTTTGTGTTATTTAAATACATTTTCATCCTATATGTTCAATCCTTAAACCTATATTATTATCAAACATCTTATAGTCAAATCGTTAAACTTAATTCACAAGATATTTGTACTTTAACTTTTAAATTAAACAATTGATTAATTTATGATAGTAACTTAACATTATCATTTCTTAATTTATTGTTTTGGAATAAGTATTAAAGATCTTAATAACCTTATCAGATTTCTTACTTATCGATTATCATTATGAAACATCTTATAGTTAAATCGTGAAATTCTAATCACAAGATGTTCATATTAAAATTTCACCGATCTTGATTTCTAACTATACAATTTTTCCAAATATATACATTATATTCAAAATATAATCCTAGGTAAAATTATTTCATTTACCATTTAAAACAAAACCATTTTTATAAGATTAACAATTACATGCTCACATATATATAACACTCTCGTAATTCATTCTAAGGTGTTACTAACCCTATCTCTAATGAGTTGCTCATCCTAGGATATTACTAATCCTATCTCTGATGAGACTTACCCCTATCAGGCTTCGGTGTTCGCTTAACCAAAAGCTCTATACCAAATGTAACGTCCCGTTTTTCCGTACCCTTCGAATCGACAATAAATCACACAAGTCCAACTCAAATTGCACAAAAAGACGGATCATAAGGGTAGAAAGAAAAAAATAGATAGAACAGAATCTCACACGAATGGAATAATATATAATATTGAAAAAAAATATTTTTACAACGGAAAACTTTTAAATACATATATCAGAGTCTAACCTAAGTTCAGCTTGGACTGTTGTAAGCATCTGTCCTTACAATTGCTGATAAATATCAAACAAAATATACTAAGTATAGCGGATAATAGAATATGTCCATACGTCGATAAATATCTCCAGCTCTCCTTTGGAAACTCCAATCGTCTTCGATTATCCTGAAACTACTCGGATCTGACCTGAGTAATGAAAATACCAGGATCAGGCTTGATAAACTAGCGTGAGAAAACTCAATTAATAAATGACAATGCCATATATTAGCCTTTGGATAAAATCCTTTAGAAGGTGATGCAGCGCACCAGGCCTTGAGTTGCGTGAGCGACCTAACACATGCCTTGATTCGCATGAACGACCTAACACCATACCTTGAGTCGCCTGAGCGACCTAACACCTATGAAGCTAACGGCTCAGGAAAACAAGGCCACATTTCTTAAGTCGCTCGGATAAGCCGCATTGTTTTCTTTAAGTCGCTCATTTTCATAAGTAGCTCAACTTAAGTCGCTGAGTCCTTACGCCGCATTGATTTCTTCAGCCGTGCATCTATAGCCGCTTCTCTTAAGTCGCCTGCTTCTTTAAGTCGTCTGCTTCCTTAAGTCGCCGAGTCCTTATGCCGCATGTAGCTGTGATATCTTCTTGGGTCGTTGCTTTCTTAAGTCGCTGATGCATATGTCGCTGATCTTCTTATGTAGCTATGTCATATTGTTGTTATGTCGCAAATGTTAAGTCGCGAACTGTTGTAACTTGTTGATGTTATCTCGTATGTCGTAGGTCGTGTATTGTGTTGTACTGAGTCGCAGTGATGTTGTAACTTCTTATGTCGTTGAGTCGTATGTCGTGTGTATTATTGTACTGTTAGGTCGTGTAACATGTAACTCGTGTGATGTTAGGTCGTGACTTGTTAAGTCGCAGGAGTTAGGTCGTAGATCGTGCTAGTTGAGTCGCATGAGTGCTGTGTTGTTTTTTTCCTATAAATAGGGATGTTTCGTCACTTGTAAAGGGAGTTGATTTTTGAATAAAATAGTTTGTGTGCTTTTGCCACTTTTGTTGAAGTTGAGTGTGATCTCCTTCTTCTTCCATATTTGGATATTCAAGTGCGCTCGAATCAACGAATTTGAAGTCGATTCACGGAATCTCATGCGCGAGATCAACGTCGAAGAATCGTAGATCTTCTAACACGGAATTGTGCGCGATCAACGTGTTGAAGATAGCTAGAATCCAGTATCTCGAGAGATCAATGGATTTGGGCATTTATCGTTCTATCAGGTTTACTTGACACGAAATCATTTCGTGAGGAAGAAAGTTGCACCAATTTGAATCAAAGCATTATTAGCATGTCGAAGTTAAATCCGATGCGTCACCTATTTGGTATCAGAGCCATATCAGAGATTGCGCCAAGTCAATCCATATCAGGTCCGTACCAAAGTTAGAGCCGAGTAAGAGCTATGTCAGAGCCGAGCGAGTTAAAGTCAAGTTAGATCGGGGCTAAGTCAAAGAAACGAGATTGTTTGAAGATCATGCCTCCAAGACGTGCTAATCGCTATCATAATGTTGAAGATGTGTATAGAAGACAAGAAGCTGAGTAGATGGAGCAGCGTATCAATGAAAAGTTCGATTAAGGTATTGAGAAGTTGGAGAAATTGATGAAAGACATGAATCAAAATCAAAGGAGAACATCACCAGTGTCGAACCATAGTAGAAAAAGGGTTTCACCATCGGTTTCGGAAGATAGAAGGATGTCACCCCAGTCTTATCAGGAGAGGAGAGAATCTTCAGTTTTAATGAGAAGAGAACACCATGAGTATCGAGGTGAAGAAAGAAGAACTCAATGTGAGTTTGAAAATGAACCTTATTGTGATGTTGAAAGACAAGGTAGAAGGGACATGCATAGTCGTAGAAATGTAGATGGACGGGATCGATATCGAAACACATATGATTTTGAGGAGGATGGTGATGGAGGTAGTATTCATTATCGAGATCGAGACCAAGTGCGAAATCGATATCTTGATTCAGAGAATGATCGTAGATGGGAATCATGTATGAGGATGGAAATTCCAGAATTCAAAGGTGGTATGCAAGCAGAAGAATATCTTGATTGGTTGTATAATGTTGAAAAGATTTTGGAATTCAAGGAAGTGCCTGAGAATCGCAGAGTTCAGTTAGCTGCTACAAGACTAAGGGGAAGAGCTATGGCTTGGTGGCAACAAACTAAACTAACTCGGGAGAGAATGGGAAAATCAAAAGTTGTCACTTGGGAGAAGATGAGAAAGATGATGAAAGCAACTTTCTTGTCGTACAATTATCAATCTCTTATGTATCAACGTTTGCAGAATTTAAGACAAGGAACGAGGACAGTGAATGATTATGCTGATGAACTCTATCAATTGATTGCGAGGAATGATATTATGGAGACCGAGGAACAGCTAACGGCTAGATATATTGGAGGGTTACGAACGCAAATTCAAGACATAGTTAATATGTTCAATCCAATGTCTGTTGCCGAAGCACATCAGAAAGCTCTAGCTTGGGAGAAACAAGGGAGACGAGGAGGTGGTGTGTTTATGAGTTCTAATAATCAGAGTAAGGGTGCTAGTAGCTGTGCTAATGTATCCAAGGCAATCAGTAAAACAATTGTCAAAGAAGCCTCTAAAGCAAAGGTCAATGACAGTATCAAGTGTTATAATTGTCAGGAGTTTGGCCATAAAATTAATGAATGTACAAAGCCAAAGAATAGAGCATTGGTTGCAGAGGAATGTGACTATGTGGATGTGGAAGCTGAAGTTGACTATTCTAAACCATCGAAGTTTGATGAAGATGAAGAAGTTGTGTCAGGAGATGAAGGAAGTAATTTTATGATAAGAAGGTCTTGTTTAGTGCCAAAGCATGAGAATGATTCTAGTTGGCTAAGAAGCAATATTTTTCAGTCTACATGTACTATCTTGGGGAAGGTTTGTCGATTTGTTATTGATGCTGGAAGCTATGATAACATTATTTCTGAAGAAGCCATCATGAAGTTAGGGTTGAAGACTGAAAAACATCCTAGAGCTTATAAACTGGCATGGCTAAAGAAAGGTGGAGAAGTTACAGTGGGAAGACGAGCATTTGTTGCATTTTCTATTGGGAAGAAGTACAAAGATGATATATGGTGTGATGTTGTAGACATGGATGTGTGTCATTTACTATTGGAAAGACCATGGCAATATGATAGAGCTGTACAACATAATGGTCGCACCAACAGCTACGTTTCATGTTCGAAGGTACTCAAATTACTTTGGTTCCTAAGAAGCGTGAACAAAGTGAAAGCAAAGCAGAGAAGAAGTTGGAATCAACTAGCCTATTATCTTCGAAAGAATTTGTTGAAGAGGTGAAAGATAGTGCTGAAATGTTTATGTTGATTGGGTATGAAACAAGTGAAGATGTTGAAATTCCTGCGGAGGTTAGACCGGTATTAAATGAATTTGAAGATGTCTTTCCTGCGGAATTGCCCAAGGAATTACCGCCATTGAGGGACATACAACATCAAATTGATCTAGTGCCAGGTGTTGTTTTACCGCATAGGCCACATTATCATATGAGTCCGAAAGAGCATGAAGAGTTAAGGAGACGGGTTGAGGAGTTGCTTGAGCAAGGGCGCGTTCGAGAAAGTCTCAGTCCTTGTGTTGTACCAACTTTGTTAGTACTGAAGAAAGATGGTTCATGGAGGATGTGTATGGATAGCAGGGCACTCAACAAAATAACTGTCGGATATAGATTTCCTATGCCAAGACTTGATGATCTATTGGATCAACTTAGCGGGTCTTTAATCTTTTCGAAGATCGATCTTAAGAGTGGTTATCATCAGATTCGCATTAGACCAGGTGAAGAATGGAAGACAGCATTCAAGACTCGAGAATGATTATATGAATAGCTGGTTATGCCATTTGGTCTATCTAATGCACCAAGTACATTTATGAGGGTGATGAATCAAATTTTAAGACCTTACATTGGGAAGTTTGTTGTTGTTTACTTTGATGATATCTTGATCTATAGTGCAAGCACAGAGGAGCATATTCAACACTTGCGAAAGGTGTTAACTATTCTTCGTCAAGAACAATTCTATGCAGCGACGAAGAAATGCGTGTTCATGATGCCAAGTGTTTTATTTTTGGGTTATGTTGTGTCTGAGGAAGGGATACAGGTGGATCAGAGTAAAGTAGCCGCAATCAGAAATTGGCCACAGCCCAAAACTATATCAGAAGTCGGAAATTTTCATGGGTTAGCATCATTTTATCGAAGATTTATACCACACTTTAGTAGTGTGATGGCTCCTGTTACTGATTGTATGAAGGGAAAGAAATTTTTATGGGCGGAAGAGGCAGGATTTTCTTTTGAACAAATCAAGGAACTTTTAACCTCAGCACCGATTCTAGTGTTGCCAGATTTTCAGTTGCTATTTGAGTTACATACGGATGCATCGAAAGTTGGAATTGGAGGAGTGTTGAGTCAGAAGGGTCGTCCAATTGCCTGATTCGGTGAAAAACTTTCAGGAGCAAAGATGAGATAAAATACTTATGATGTGGAGTTTTATGCAATTGTGCAAGCTGTGAAGCATTGAAGACATTATTTGTTCCATAAAGAATTTGTTTTGTATACGGACCATGAAGCATTGAAACATTTACAAGGGCAGGATAAAATTGCAGCTAGGCATGCATCGTGGATAGCTTATTTGTAGCAATTTACATTCGTCGTCAAGCATAAGTCTAGAGTAACTAATCGCGTTGCTGATGCATTGAGTAGGAGGAGTAGTTTACTAACAACCATGCGAGTAGAGGTGATGGGTTTTGACTTACTTTCAGATTTGCTTACATCAGATTCTTATTTTTCCAAGATCTTAGACAAAGTCAAGCAGGGAAGCATGGATGGATATATGTTGGTTGATGGTTTTCTGTTCAGGGAAAATCAGTTGTGTATTCCGGATTGCAGTCTACGAATGAAGATTATCAAAGAATTGCATGATAAAGGACATGTGGGTCGCGACCGTACTATGCAGTTGATTTCAAAGTCTTATTTTTGGCCGTCAATGAGAAAAGAAGTTGAAAAGTTTGTTCAAAGGTGCCATATTTGTCAAGTTTCAAAGGCGATCGCGACAAATGCAGGTTTATATTTGTCGTTGCCTATACGTACTAAGCCATGGGTGGATGTTAGCATGGACTTTGTATTGGGTTTGCCGAGGACGCAACGTGGCAATGATTCTATCTATGTGGTGGTTGATCGGTTTTCAAAAATGGTACATTTTATCGCATGCAAGAAGACAACAGATGCAGTTAATGTTGCACAGTTATACTTCAGAGAGATCTATCGTCTTCATGGGTTACCTGAATCTATTGTATCAGGTAGAGACACTCGTTTTCTGAGTCATTTTTGGATGAGTTTATGGAGAATGGTTGGGACGAAGCTGAAATTTAGTAGTGCTTATCATCCATAAACGGATGGACAGACAGAAGTTGTGAATAGATCCCTGGATAATCTGTTGAGATGCCTCGTGAATGACAATTTGAAGAGTTGGGATTCTCAGCTGTTTCAAGCTGAGTTTGCACACAACCATGCAGTTAATCGTAGCACTGGGTTCAGCCCATTCCAGGTCGTTTACTCGATAATTCCTAAAGGACCATTGGATTTATCTATAGTACCACAGCAGAAAGGACTGATCAAACAAGCTAGTGATTTTTTGAAAGAGTTGCAAGAATGCCACAAGGTTGTGCAGGAACGATTGCTTAAGGCGAATGAGAAATATAAGCAATCCGCAGATATCAAATGACGACATGTTGAATTCAAAGAAGGAGATTTTGTATATGCAGTATCGACTAAGGATCGATTTCCTATTGGTACTTACAACAAGCTAGCTGCTAGAAAGATTGGTCCTTTGGAGATCGTAAAGAAAATTAATGAGAATGCTTATCAGTTGAGACTGCCGGATCATATCCATAGTGCTGACGTTTTCAACGTCAAACACTTGATTCCATATCATGAGAATAAGCATGTCGAAGAAGAGGAAAATGTGAATTCGGGGTCGAATTCTTTTCAACTAGGGGAGGATGATGCAGCGCACCAGGCCTTGAGTCGCGTGAGCGACCTAACACATGCCTTGAGTCGCGTGAGCGACCTAACACAAGCCTTGAGTCGCGTGAGCAACCTAACACCATACCTTGAGTCGCCTGAGTGACCTAATGACCTATGAAGCTAACGGCTCAGGAAAACAAGGCCGCATTTCTTAAGTCGCTCGGATAAGCCGTATTGTTTTCTTTAAGTTGCTCATTTCCATAAGTCGCTCAACTTAAGTCGCTGAGTCCTTATGCCGCATTGATTTCTTAAGCCGTGCATCTATAGCCGCTTCTCTTGAGTCGCCTACTTCCTTATGTCGTCGAGTCCTTATGCCGCATGTAGCTGTGATATCTTCTTGGGTCGTTGCTTTCTTTGCTTTCTTAAGTCGCTGATGCTTATGTCGTTGATCTTCTTATGTCGCAATGTCGTATTGTTGTTATGTCGGAAATGTTAAGTCGCGAACTGTTGTAACTTGTTGTTGTTATCTCGTATGTCGTAGGTCGTGTATTGTGTTGTACTGAGTCGCAGTGATGTTGTAACTTCTTATGTCGTTGAGTCTTATGTCGCGTGTATTGTTGTACTGTTAAGTCGTGTAACGTGTAACTCGTGTGATGTTGGGTCGTGACTTGTTAAGTCGCAGGAGTTAGGTCGTAGATCGTGAGTTGTTGTTGGTTGAGTCGCATGAGTGCTGTGTTGTTTTTTCCTATAAATAGGGATGTGGCGTCACTTGTAAAGAGAGTCGATTTTTGAATAAAATTGTTTGTGTACTTTTGCCACTTTTGTTGAAGTTGAGTGTGATCTCCTTCTTCTTCCATATTCGGATATTCGGGTGCGCTTGAATCAACGAATTTAAAGCCGATTCACGGAATCTCATGCGCGAGATCAACTTTGAAGAATCGTAGATCTTCTAACGCGGAATCGTGCGCGATCAACCTGTTGAAGATAGTTAGAATCCGGTATCTCGAGAGATCAACGGATTTGGGAATTTATCGTTCTATCAGGTTTACTTGACAAGAAATCATTTCGTGAGGAAGAAAGTTGCGTCAATTTGAATCAAAGCATTATTAGCATGTCGAAGTTAAATCCGCTGCGTCAAAAGAAAAGAGTATCTCACAAGACCACGCCCACACATAAACACGGACGGGTTTTTACCTTATGATAACTAAAACACTTTTATATCAAAACCTTTGATATTATTTCTTGTGACATCTCTTTGAAAACATTTGCAAATAAACTTATTAATCTTATCCGAAATGGTTACCCATATAGCATTTCGAGGCTATTCATTACGCCAATACAAACAAAACTGCAAACTCTTATTGGAGAATGGGTTTCCATACAAATGACCAGGTTAAGGATCTACCTTCCGATGGATACACCTCTAGATGGATGTCCCGAAGACCATCACAAAGGATCCTCTACCAACACAAGACCGGCCTACCTCTGTAACTAGATAGTACCGAATATGTCATCCCCCGGTTGTTACCGACCTTTAACTGAGCGCTCGTTTTCCATACACCACATTAATTTACATCCCAAATGTCATAGCAAGAAGAAATATATCTAGAAGGGGATAATCATACCCTAATTGGAAATGACCCACTTAGCCTTGCCGCATCTAATCCTGTTTCGGTCATTTCCGGTATGATGAGGCTTGAGGCTTGAGGCTTGAGGCTTGAGGCTACGATTACATTTTCACAAAAAACATATCACATCTTTGAATGCCACATTGCCATTTTCGTTAACTACTAATTGTCTTCCACAAAAATACAACCCTTGAGCTCATATGTCTCAAGGAGGGTGTTAAGCTAAGAGAAGTTTCCTTCTTCGCCACCACTGATGTACGTTTGTAAAAACCAATGTACATAATCTTTAGAAACGCGATGTCAGACAAACGTCCATACAAATTGTCCAGGAACAGGACAAACCGAAGGCGCTCTCATACTACCACTAGTAGCAAGTAGTCCTTGCAATCCGAAAAATCTCCATAACGAGGAGACCGCTGCTATATATAACTCTATAATGGGTGTGACCCCGAGCAAATCAACAAGCAGTCCTCACGCTATGAAGATCCACGATCTTCAATAATCATCGTCTTCAATATGTCTTCACGTTCGAACGTATACATTGGTTGAAGTGGTTTTCGGATAGGAATTTTCCAAATCCGACCCCGGTTCCTTCGAAACCAATTATCGATTCAAAAGATGTTAAGTTCATATGTGGATACCAATCATCAATCAATTACTTCATCTTTTATAAAATATCTTTGTTAGATATATTCTTTTCGATTTATTCCATTTTCTTTTCAAGAGTATAAGGAATCATTAAGACTCGTTTATCAAATCGTTTGGTTTATTTAAACCTTTCTTAAATCCTGGAATAATTCCAAATCATTTTCTCTTTTACTTAGGAAAACCTTTTCAAATCATTCATTAAATCTTAATTAAAGATTTTCTTTCTTAACTTAGGGAAAATATTCCCTTTTTATAATATCACTTTCCAAAACATCCATTTAATTTAAAGGATTTTTCACTGTTCAAAATTGCAAATATAATTCCTTTAATAAACTTTCACATTTAAATTATCAAATTAAATTGATTTCAAATTTACAAAACGGTGTTTATAAATTCCATTTATATTTTATAAACTTCCATATATAAAATTTCTTTACTAGCAAATTCCATTTATATCTCACTTATAAGTCAAAATCCAATTATAATTTAATTACTTATAAAACTCTTATTTACAAATTCATTCCTTTCAAATCTTATTCTTTATAAAATCCATTATAAATTATTTTCCAAATTTCAATTGCAAACCCATATATAAATTTAATTACAATCCCATTTAATATTTATAAAACACTTTTATAATTCCATTACTTTTATTTATAAAATATAGATTCTATAAATCTTATATCTAGACCGTTTATAATAAATTCAATGAATTTATTTCTTTTCTTTTATCTTATAAAAACTTAATTATGATCTTTTAGAGCATCCAGGCTTTCCTTTCGATATGTTCCAGCCCTCGCCTAAGAAGAGAAAATATAGGCCAGCTAAGTTCAGGGAACTGGTTGCTCCATTCCTAACCTTAGTTAAACACCTTGTTTTATCTTTGCAGATCTCACAAGCGGGACAAATGTACTAGTCGTTTCTGCATTACTCAGTTTGTTATTATATTCAATCTTCTTTACTTTTTGTTTAAGTGGTATAAACAATTTCTCTTAACCATTTATTGAAACTCTTATTAAAACTTCCAAGTCATATTTAAATAACTTAATTATTATTTTTACACAAAATATATAGGAAAGAATTGTTAAGTTTAAAACATCATTTCAAAAGTTATTTCAAACTGCTGCGAAAAGCCTTGTAAAAAGTGTTGCAAATAGTGTTTTAAAAGCTATATTCTTCGAAACGACTTTTATATCATTTACAAATCCATATTTTCAACTTAAATATCGTTTAATACATATTAAAGGATTTTTAGGATTTATTTCTTATTTTTAAAACATTTAAAATATCAATTTTAAACTTTGATCACTTTACTGCAAAAGCATGATTTTTCCTGGAAAATTGTTTTGGACATATTTAAAATATACAAGATAAAATATTTATTTTCTTCCTTTGTTTCATTATACATATTTACATGTTTATATAACATTTCTAACTCATTTTAAAACTTTTTCAAAAAGGTTTAAGCATTCCATATACACCATTTCATTTTCAAAAGGAAAGTGCTTTCCTTTGTGCTTATCGACGTGTATTAACATGACTTGGTAAAATAGTTTAACAATTATATCAAACAATCAATACTTGATGATCAAAGCATATATAAACATCAGTAGCAATCATAACACAACATCAAACATGTATATATATATATAGAGATGCTAAATAGAGTTTCTCATCATAAACCAAAGCGATTAACTTCCTACCAACATTCTAATCAATCAACACTTCACTAATTAATTCCACTCCATTAAACACTAGCAAACAACATCCTCTCCCTTCGAACAGCTTGGCTGAGGCTTAAGATGGAGGTTGGCCAAAAATATAGAGAAGAAGCGATAGAGCTTTGAACTTGAATTCCCAAGATTTAGATCCGAAAAATGGGTCATCTTCTCTCTTGTTTTTGACTCTCTTACTCTCAAAATTTATAAAACTTGTTAACTAAAAAGTTGTTGAAAATTCTTTTCTCTTAAATTTAAAAATAATAATCATTTGAATACAAGTTGTTTTGAGGGAGATATGATAGAATTAAGAAGAGGTATTGTCGGACTGACAAAAATAAAGCCCAAAAATGCACTTCAAAGAATTGAGTTTCAGGTATAGCAAACCTCAAAAGTGGAAAAAGTGATCAACAAAAAAGTTTTCTAATTTTATTTATTAAAAGTAAACTTGATTAGTGAATTAATTAATACTTACACTATTTGAATATATGTTCCTATATAAGAAAATAAAGGTGCGACGACGTTGCGACGACTTTTAGTCGACAAAACGTCGTTTTTCGACAAAATGTTTTACGGTCACATTTTGACATTTTAGTTAAACTATTTATTTATGTAAACCAAATTTAAAAATAAATTTGTATAATTCTATTTAAAAATATAAATATTCATAAATAAATTAAGATAATTTATTTAACCATTGAAACATACTTTTTTGAAATCAGCATTTTGTCACTTTTGTCGATATAGGCAAATGTTACTATTTTTGTGTATACTTCTCTTTCCAAATCCTATCTAATATTGTTTGAATCATATAACCTTACATATTTTATTTTTAAAATCACTCTAAATATTATATTTTGAAGTGGTCAAATTCTGGGTCGTTACACCCTGCTCAGCCTAGCATAATTATATCCAGCTGGAGCTACAAGATTAGCTCCTCCAACATTACCAGCAGCTCCTGCTTGCAAAAGATTGGCGAAAAATTGATACACCATCCTCGCATCTACTGGCGGATTTCAAGCACCTACATTGGCTTTAACATTTGGAATAGCATTAGCCTATCGACCTTGGTTCCTCCTAGTATTAGGTTGAGGACTTTCGTTAGTTGTGGAAATTCCTCCATCTAGATTACCTCTTCCGTTTTTTGCTTCTATATCCTCTTTCTCGTAAATCTACATATGAGGCTTAATAAGATACAGAAGAATGGTCTAAGAGAGTGGGGAACTCATACTTAGATATACATCTATATATCAATTACAAGTACGTTACTATAGCGTTAACACAAACCCCGATTATATTTCTTATTTATTGGATTATGTTATAAAAAAGAAAAGATTTTAGGTTAAAATTCATTTTAAAGATTCAAAAACCTATGCTCTGATACCAACTTATAACATCCCCTTATTGGAGGCCTAAAAATAATGGTTACTGATGCTGCAGTCATCCATAGTTATTAATCCTCGACGACCAAATACGGCGGTGTTAGATACATTGAAACACAGATCACATGAATATGGAAAAATTTAACAAATTAAAAAAAAATCCACATTCCATTCAAAACATTTCATGTTTATTACATAATCCCATTAACGTTGACCACGTTTAGAAAAAAATATAATTATTACATATACGCCAAGAGCGACATATGAAGGTGCCCCTTTGGTTGATCAGAGTATATAATAAGGCTAATAAGTCTACCTTTACATCCAATATACACGGTGAAAAAAGATACTCTAAATAACTAGCTACCTCTTACACGCCTTTGGAAGCTTTCTTCATCTAAGAACGGAACCCAAAAACCTTAAATCTCAAACTACTCAAAACCAATTGAGTATTTGAGAGTTTAAGTGGAAAACAAAAACTTCGAGTCAGACATAAAGTCGGGTATGAATAATAATCTAACATCCCAATCCATTTAGATATCTAGTGAGACCACACCACTTAGCGAAACAGTTTTTCCCCTTACTAGTATCCTAAAAACTTTATATGCCATATACTATGCTCCTGCATCCACAGTGGTTAAAACATAGCATTTCAAAATATTATTATGATATACATAAACATTATGAATTTTCCAACCCTAGTTTAGTTGACTCCCTGTCATATTTACAGTTTCTAGGGTCACTATTAACCTATTCGTTTTCATGGGTTTACTAATATCCTTTTTATAATTCATGGACATCTTGTTAATTTTGGAGTTTTCATGGATCACTAAGAACCTATAGGCCCCTACCAGTTAACCTAATTAATTCATGGGTTCCCCTGAACCTACTGATCATTCCAATAACTCATCTTTTATCTTATTTTTCATGGGTTAACTAGGAACCTATGGGTTACTCCAGTAACTACCTTCTTAGCCTATTTTTCGTGGGTTGACTAGGAACCTACTGGTGCCTCCATTAACTTCTTTCTTATCTTAGTTTTCATGGGTTGACTAGGAACCTTTTGACTAATGTCAATACTTAATCATGATATAGTTTTCATGGGTTCACTTCAAAGCAATTGGCCCCTGCTAACCATTCTTAATACATTGTTTTCATGGGTTTAATATGAACCAGTTGGTTACCCCCAATAAGTTCCTTATCATAATTTTCATGGGTTTACTATGAACCTATCTCCCGGACGACTTCAAGGTTTAGGCGCCCTATATTTTAGTCTCCCTAACTTCCTGGGTGCAATTCTACTCATTTAGGAGTTTAATCGATTTATATTCACTATTGGGTTAACCTAGCTGGTTCTTCTGCATCTTTATCCACCAAAATACAGTTATGGGTTCCTATTATGTGAATATTGTCATATTTCGATAAGCAAATATAACAACTTAACAATACCACTCTTGTGGGTTTAATATCCTTGAAAACATTTGCATATAAAACATGGTTAATCCCTTTAACCTATACTTTTATCAAAGGAATACTTTTACATACTTAAATCATTTCAAAACTCCTTTTTTTAGCCATGGGTTTTTCCTTTAAAAATGAGTTTGGGTTCAAAAAGCCTTTCGACATCTTTGTAACTCTACTTTCAATTTCATTGGATAACCTCCTTCGAAAGCAGTAAATTATATCTTTAAAACATTAGCACCTGCTTTTCGAATACTTTGAAACATCTCTTTTGAAATCTTTCGACCTTGTTAAAGTATTATCGTATAATTATAGAAGCATAGCCTCGAAACAAAAAATACCCCTTTTGAAACCATTGAAGGTTACCCTTCGAAACCTATACCTTTCGAAGCCATTAGGTTTATATTCAAAATAACATTTTTGGGTCAAAGTGAACAAACGCAAAAGCATCACTTTCAAAACCATTATTTTTTTCATAAAAGTATTTAGGGAAACTTTATGGTGTCAAAACCATCCTTTGAAAGCATTAAAACATCTAGGAAAAATAATTGAAAGTAGGCTTCGAAACGCCTTTTGAAACCACTACCTTCAAAAACCTCAACCCCATTCGAAAGCAGTAGGAAGCGGCTAAAATTTATAAAAACAAATAATACCTTTCGATTGCATTGATGTCTTCAATACTGTCGAAAGGCATCTAAACACTAAAGGCTTTTGACTTGATCAAAACTACCCTTTTTGAAAGCTTCAAATAAAAACTAAGTAACTTCTTCGGAAGCTACTACTTGAAAACATAGATGACAGCTCTCCTTCGAGAGCTTCTTTAGAAATACACTTTCAAAACTATTAGTTTCGGCTACTTCGACACCCTTTTGTAAACAGGCAAGCACTTTTCTTTTAAAATAAAACAAAACAAAGGAACCAACCCCTTCGGAAGCCACGTTTTGATACTCTACCTTCCGCCTTTCTCCAATCCACTATGTACCATCTAAATGATACCATGAGTATTGATTTACCGGTTTCGGCCTGGAAGGTTTCAACTAGGTTGGAGGTAAAAGCTCTAGGTCACAAGCTCCTACCGAATGAGGCGAAACCCACTTTTCTGAGCTAAAGGCTGTTTTTACTAAATAAAGTAAACTTTTTGTAACAAACTTGTCCACTTATAAACACTTGATTACTATCATAAACTTTCAAATAATTTGGATAATATTTGCCGCATTTTTTCAAAACTAAAACCAATTAATAATTAATATATATATAAACCCTTCCAAGTAATAAAGCTATTAAATAATTTAGGTCATTCTTTCAAAATAATTTAATTTCCATACTAAATCACTAAGTAAAAATCCCCAAAAATGCCAAAAATTCACTTTAATTTTATAGCCTAACATATCAAAATTTCAGACCCAAATTCTTATTATAATTTCCAAAATAAATTTATAAACTCAAATAACCATATTTTCCTTTGAAAATTCATGACTAATTCTTCACTGCTTGGAAAATTATAAAAATGGAAATCCAACTTCAAAATCATGTTTCTCATGACATAAAATTTTTCCACGGTATTTAAAAATCATTTAATCTCAGTTTTCCCCTAAAACCATGCATATCTCCCTTGAAACAATCTTGTATAACCTAGACAAATTATAAATCAAGCATATCATCATCCAATATATCATAAAAATGAATTTACCCTTAATTCTGAAACATATAATTATAAAATAGAGATGTTGTGATTATTATTCACCATAGTTTGGATAAGGAAATTGAAGATTGATTGAGATTGTTTTCTTCTAGCTTGATCCAAAGCTTTACTTGAATTTCTCTTCTCTTCTTTCTTCCTAATGGCCGGCCTTGCTAGTTGCTTTCTTACGTTTGTTTTCTTATAATAAAATGAACGTGTATGGATAAGGGATATACTATAAGGGTGGAAAACATGGGTGGTAATTTACTCTAATTCCCTTATGTTTATTTAGTTAACACTTAACCATTTTCAGCTCATTCATTTTAATAAGAACGACCATTAAATTAATTAACCAACCTCAATCTCCTTATTACTCTACATTATTCTATTTAATTTATTCTAATTAAATCTCCTGAATAATATTATCAAAAATTAGGGATGTCACAACCTTACGTTTTCCATTCGATGTTATCACTAGGGATATTAATGCCTTTTTAAAATTTGTAAATTTGACACTATCATTATGGACATCTATGTAGAAGAACTTCGACATTGATCTAAATATAAATTATTTAATGGTGATGAGCCTATTATTTTATGACTTTGATTATAAACATTGTAGAAACTAATGTTATTTTGATTATAAATGTCGCTACTTGAGTTAACCGAAATAGATTAGTTTCGACAAACTAAATGTTTCATAAGCGAGACTTCATCATTAGGGATACAAATGCATTTTCTTAAATGAGTATTGATCATTTTGGGATACCAATGTATGTCACTTTGAAATGCTACAACTTTAAAGGAAGATAACCTAATTGGCGATAACGATAGACATAGGTTAAACATGTGGATAGCTTGAATTAAACTGTTAAATGATGGGTTCATTGTCATCATAGGAAAACTATGAGATACGAGATGGATAGTCTTCACATCATATTGGAGATAGATAGTCTCTATGTGGATAATGAAGGGTTCGTAGTTATCCTACAAAAAATATGGGACATGTAATGGATAGTCCATATCATTTTAAGTTAAATGAAATATGTGTGATGGATAGTCCATATAATTTTAAAAAATTAAACCACATGTGATGGGCAGTCAATGTGATAAGGGATGGGTAGTCCAGTTAATAAATACATATGAGATGGATAGTTCACATAGTTCTTAATATGCTTATATGTGAGATGGGTAGTTTACATAATTATAAGACAAATAGTCGGTTTAAATTGCGATGGGTAGTCATTTGAAATTAAGACAGATAATCTAATGAATTGGAATGGGAAATCCAATATATGCTTCATGATTATAAATGCTATTTTCTATGTTCTAACCATTGTGGTTGTAGGAGTATAGTATATGGTTTTTATTTTTTGGTTAATATACTAGTGCGGGGAAAATCTGTTCCGCTTAATGGCATGGTCTCATTGGAATCTATTTTGATTCGAGATGGTAGGTTATTATTCAGACTAGACTGTTGTCTGACCTGAAGTTTTTGTTTTTCCCTTTAATCTCTTGCATATTCATTTGAGTAGGTCTAGAGGAAGGGATTCCAGGATACCATTTAAACGAATAAGCTTCTGGAGACAAGCAGGAGGCAATCTAGCTATTAGGATTTTTATCTCATTCCACTGTGTAATTTGGTTTTGTCTGTTTGGATGTAATGATAAAGTTATGTAATTGCCAAGTATTTGACTATAATGAGCCAACGAGGCATCTTCATATGTCGTCTTGGAGTGTTTTGTAACATGGGATTACAATTGGGATTACGTAATGAATATGAAATATCATTTGTGAAATAAGATATGAAAATTTTCTACTAAACCTTGTTGGAAATTTTCCATATTCATGTGCTTTTAATTATTAATCTGATTAACATAGCCATATTTTGTCATCGAGAATTAATAACTATGGATGACTACAGCATCCGTAGCGGCTAGTTTTAGGCCCCAAAATGAGGGATGTTACATTACAGCCACATAAGAAGATAGATTTTTATATTGATTTGGAGAAGAATGTCAAACCAGTAATTATGCCTTTGAGGCGTATTGCACCCAAAGAGCAAAGGGAACTAGAGGTAAAGAAAATGACCTATTTAGGAAGTGGTTCATTTGATGGAGTATATTCGAGCGGGGAGCACGTATTGTATTTGCAACTAAATCAAAAGGCTCCATGAGGCTTTTCGTTGATTTTCGTAAGCTGAATAAGATAACGAAGTAAAAAATGTATTTATTCCCATGTATTGATGACTTATTTGATCGGCTCCATAGTGAAAAGGTATTTCCTTAGTTGGAATTGGTGATAAGGTTCCACTAACTGAAAGTAGCAAGGGAGAGTGTGTTGATTGCTGCATTTTTTATGTCATTGAATTTTATGATTGATTAGTTATGTCTTTCGGACTAATCAATGGACCGACATACTTTGTTGATCAAATGAACCGTATTTTCAAAGATCAACTAAATAAGTTTGTACGTGTGTATATTGACGATATTATTTTCTATTCACAAACTAAGGAGGAACACATGACACACTTGAGGATTGTGCAAGAGATGCTAAGAATGTGAGAAATGCGGATTACGGATCTTAATGCTGGAATAATACTAGAGGGGGGTGAATAGTGTTTAGGATCTTAATGCTGGAATAATGCTGGAGTAACTAGGGTTATGTTGTTTTTGAGGAAGGCATCGTTGTTGATCCTACTAATTCAATAGCAGTTTAGGATTGGGATCGACCGAAGAGTGCTACAAATGGGGATAGTTTTCTTGGATTAGTGAAGTACTATAGACGATCCATAAAGGACTTCTAAAATGTAGCAGCACCGTCAACCAACTTGATAAAGAAGAATCAAACTTTCACTTGGAACACAAGGTGAAAGCATGAATTCGTAAGTTCAAAGGAGAGATTGATGAGGGCATCAATGTTGATCACTCTAAGTAGGAATGAGGAGATGAAGGTATACATGGATGCCTATGGTACAAGATTGGACACGGTACTGATGAAGAAGGTTAACATTGTCGCCTATGCAAGTAGACAATTGAAGCTGCATGAGAAGAAATAGCTGGCTATGATTTAGGGTTGCACGATCATGCTTATACTAAAGATTTCGAGGCACTATTATTAGGAGAGAGGTTTGAGTTATTCATATATAATAAATGGATAAAGCACTTCTTCTCAAAGAAGGACCTTAACCCTTATCACCAGCGAGGGTTGTAGTTCTTGGCCTTCTACGACCTTGACATTTCATATGCGCTTAGAAACGGAAATGCGTTCATTGATGCTTTAAGTCAGCTTGGGAGCGGTGTCCTTAAAGTGGAAGCAGCTTGAGTATATTAGTGGTTACGAATTTCAAGCTTGATGCGAGCTAGAGTTAGAAATGTTTGCAAGCTTGACCATCAAACCTACCCAGATAAAGCGGATCGATGCTTGTTAAAGACTTAATGCTAAAGTTAGAGAGATCATTGCTAATATTAAGACTAGAGTAGAGACTAAAAATATAATAAAGTATAGATTTGACAGTGATGGTTGGCTACGTAAGGATGGATGATTGTTTGTACCTGATGTCGATGGGTTAAGGATGAGACGTTATGCTAGTGCCATCATTCGAGATTGGTTATGCATCCCAAAGGCAATAAAATGTATCATGTTATGAAGCAGACATTTTATTAGGAAGGGATAAAGAAGGACGTCGGGGAATCATATTGAAGTGTATGAACTGTTAGCTAGTGAACATCGAATAGAAGAAGCCAAGTGGGTTGTTGCAATCGCTTGAGATTCCTAAGTGGAAATGGGAACATATATGACGGACTTTATCGATGGATTACAAAGTACTAGAGGAAGGTGGGATATCATCAGGGTCATAGTTGATAGATTAAAGCAGAGTGCTCGATTCATACCTATAAAGTCCATTAGAACAACATCAAAGTTGGCTAAGTTGTATATGAAGGGGATAATACGATTCCATGGTGCGTCGAAGAACATTGTAAGAGATCGAGATCCATAATTCATTAGCGGATTTTGGAAGGGCTTACAATAGGTGATGCGGATAGAGCTGCACTTGACTATACCTTAGCACCCACAAAGTGATAGGAAAACTAAGAGAGTGATAAAGAATCTCTTGTGAGCTTGCATACTTGACTTTATAGGCTTGTGAACAATCATTTGCATCTTATTGAGTTCACATACAACAATAGTTACCAGTTTAGCATTTGTATTGTTCCATTTAAGTCATTATATAGCCGACCATACAACGCTTATTTATATTGATGGGAAGCAGGTGAAAAACTAATACTTAGGCCGTATAAGATTAGAGAGATTTTGGAAAACATTTAGATCATTCGTCAACAAATGAAAGCTTCTCAAGGTAGACAAAAGAGCTACTCTGATAAGAAAAGACATGATCTAGAGTTTTCTATCGACGATATGGTGTTTGTTAAAGTCTATGTATTAAAAAATGTAGCTCGATTCGTTACTATGCGGAAGTTGGCAACAAGATTAGGTATTTTTCGATAATTGAGAGGATTAGAAACCTAGAATACAGAGTCGGCTTACCTAGATAATGGTGGGTGTGCAAATATGTTCCATATTTCTCATCTTAGAAAGTTTATGCATGGCTCGGGCGTAATTGCTACACTAAATCAATTAGATAATATCAAGAGTGAACCAGAAGCTTTGAGACCTTGTAGGCCTATTCGTATAGTTGGACATGATATGAAGTGGATTAGGAGGAGTGTTGTGAAGTTGGTGAAGGTTCAGTCCTATGAAAGCAAAACTGGTTGCACATGGAAGACCGAGGAAAGCATGATGAATACTTATCTGGAGCTCTTTACTTGGTAAGATTTTCATTTCTAGCATTGGCTTTCACATTTGATATCACATTTGGTATAATTTACCTAGTTAGTACCTTGCATGCTAGGGTAGGCTTAGGTTCAATTTCTTGCTTGAGTATGCATTTTTGATGGATGTTATGCTTGCTTATCCTCGTATTAATTAACTAATTAATTTCTTATCTAAGCATCCATTAATTAATTTCTTTTTCAAAAAGAAACATAAATCCTTACTTTAATTAGCTAAATGAAGGGACTAAAGGGTAGCTAACATAGAAATTAGCAGATGAGCATCTTGGATTTTAAAATTAACTCCTTAGAAAAACATGCCTTGGCTGGTTGGTTTTGATCCACCTCATTTTTAGTGCACTTGGATATTTTGGGTGAGTGGTTTATGCTTCTCATTTTACTATATTTTTTTACATAGTAAAAATGATGCTTTTAAAAGATATTCAAGTTAATAATATGATTATGACTATATCTAACCCTAACCATGATTTACAAACAAATTTCTAATGTTTTAAAATTATTCTAACTTGATTTTATGCATATGTTATGGATGTACCATATTAAGGAATATGCCAGATTTAGGGTAATTTGGTTTCAAATCCGAGTTTGAACATATGTATTAGTTGTATGTGATTTATGTATTGTATAGCTTAGTCGTGTATTTCTACAGCTGTATTAGATGAAAGGCCAATCAATATGTGATTATGAGTTAAAGATGTTCCATAAGATATATTTTCATGCATACTGGTGGATTTAAAAATTATGGAGACTCAAATCGATGGAAAAAAGATATGAAAGGGTGATGTAGTTATAGAGGAGTAGGCTAGAGAAAGAAAAATGAAGAAGCAGAGCTAAGTGAATTGATCGACACCGAATAGTCTTGATCATTCAGTACTGATCAGTCTAAAGTGCTCGAACCTTATTGCGATCAATTAGAGGAGTTTTTGAAGGCTTAAGGATGTTACAAAATTGATCACATGCTATTTGGATGAATGTATTTGAAGTTATGACCAAAAGCCAAATGATATTTTTCACCATGTGATGGAGATTCAACTAGAGAATGTTTACTTTACGCTTGGACGAGGGCAACTTCGAGAATGTATATGGCTTGGAGTTAGAGTATTTAGCCAATTTAGCTTAGTACCAAATAAAATGAATCAGGCCTGATCCACATGGATGGCACTAAACCATTTTATTTTAGGTAAGGTGATGGAGGAGCATCGTAGGATGGTTTGAGGAAAAACACATTGCGATTTAGGTTAAGTGATGGCCAAAATAATTCAGCATCAACTTGATCGTTTGATAATGAATAATCTAAAGTTAGTGTATGAAATTGAAATTGATGTGGTATGCTCATGGTGGCTAGATTAGCTCTTTTCGATTAATTTGACAAGAAATGGCGAGTGAGGGATTGCGATCGAATGGTTTTGTAAGCGAAGGAGATCATGCAGTGCCTTGGCTTAGCTACTTCAATCTTTACCTAGGGATTATGGATTTTTACTTCAGGCTTCACCATTTAACTCCATAGGATGACTCTGGGACTAAGTAAGGAAGATTATATAACTTATGATGGATATTTTGATATGTTACGAACTTAAATGACTCAATGATGGGAGTTGTGTTGATGAACCTTTAAGGAAAAGTTCGATGATGTGCACATGTGATGTGGAACGTTGACGTGTTCTACTATAGACATATGTAACATCCCGTATCTAGAGGCCAAAAGCTAAGCATTACTGATGCCGCAATCATCCATAGTATTAGCTTTTGGTGACAAAATATGGTAATGCTAATGGTATCCATAATATCAAAAGCACTTGAATATGAACAAAATCATATATTTCCAAAAATTACATTTTACCGATTACATTTCAAGATAAATTCATATCCAAGTTACATAATCCCATATCATTTCTCAGGTAAAGATCAATTATGAACATTACAATAACACACTAAGAGCGACATATGAGAGCGACATATGACGATGCCCTCTTGGTTGATCAAAGCAACATAATCATAACTGACTTAATATACACATCGGAAATAAACAAAATAAACTACAACTCCTAATTAGTCATCTGACATCCACATGCTCGTCTCCGAAAGCTTTAATCTCCAAAATGAAAAAAACCTGAAAACCTCAACCTTTGGCCTACTCAAATCAATTTTGAGCACCCGAGAGTTTAAGGGGAAATAAAAATTTCGAGTCGGACATAAAGCCTGGTGTAAATAATACTGTTATATCTTGGTTTATTGATATTAAGTGAGACTATGTCACTTGGCAAAACGGGTTTCATGCACTAATATCATTTTCAAAACATATATTTGCTAATCCTTTCCTGCAACCAAATTAGTTAATCAAACTGATTATATTAATAATAATAGCAACATCTGTTATGCTATAAACAGGTAATAAATGGACTATTTGTCCAAAATCTAGGCTAACTGCCCGCAAACTGGACTAACTGTCCTTTTGGATGACTTGGGAATACTAGATAAAGTATCAAATGGTCTAAACATCTGTTATACAAAACTTCTGGATGGTCTGTCGTTAACTTACTTCTCCAAGGGTCAGCTGATCCTAATGGTTTTGTTGGCTAACCAATAACCTATCTCTGTATACAAATATTCTTTTTTTGTGTGTAATCAACATTTTAATCTTACCTGTGACTAAGCCCTACACACTGGAATTCTGGACTAAATTAGCTAGGGGTTAATAGCTAATGGGCATAGGGCGCTATCCTACACAAGTCCTATCTGGTTTTCTAATCTGATTCATTTCATTAGGTTAACTACCTTTCATATTTTTTCTTGAAAAACCTTTTCAAAATGATTTAACCTTTTAAATCATACCTATATAAGGAAAATACATCTTTTAACTTTACTTTAAGCTATTTTTCCATGTTATATATACTTTACTCAAAAAAATGTTGATGAGAATTAATAAGGGTTAACTGTTCTCTCAAAATAAGTTAAAGTTCTTTTTAACTTGAAAACACTTAGGTTATACTGCCTACTTAATCCATTCGAAACCTGTTTTTAAAACCTTTAAACAACCCTTTCGAATCCTTTGAAAGTACCCCTTTCGCAACCAAGTAAAACCTTTACTTAACTTCAACAACATCCTTCGTTCCCATAAATGGCTTTCCACCTAGATAGTGTAGTCCCTGCTTGGCCTAGCATAATTATATCCAGTTGGAGCTATAAGATTAGCTTCTCCAACATTATCAGCAGTTCCTGCTTGCAAAAGATTAGCCAACAACTAATACAACATCCCCACATATACTGGAGGATTTCCAACACCTACATTGGCCTCAGCATTTGGATTAGCATTGGCATGTTGACCTTGATTCCTCCTGGTGTTAGGTCAAGCATTACCATTTATTGTGGTGCTTCCTCCACTTAGATTTTCCCTTCCGTTTCCAGCTTCCATATCCTCTTTCTCGTAAATCTGCATACAAGCTTTAGTAAGATACATAAGAACGGTCTAAAAAAGAAAGGAACGTGTACTTATATATATATATACACATATCAAATACAAGTACATTACTATAGTGTTAACCCAAATCCTAATCATATTTTCAAATTCATTGGATTGTGTTTGAAAATATTTTAGGTTTAACTTTTCTTTTGAAGTTTCATAAACCTATGCTCCGATACTAACTTGTAACGTCCCCCTACTTGAAGGTCCAAAACTAACGGCTATAGATGTTGCAGTTGTCCATAATTATTAATCCTCGATGACCAAATATGACGAAGCTAGATTCATTGATACACAGAAACACATAAATATGGAAAAAAAATAAACTTCAACCGAAATCACATTCCATATCAAAACATTTCCAATTCATTACATGATCTCACATTCATAAATCATGTTATGAGAAAATATATTTATTACAACATACACCCAGAGCAACATGTTACGATGCCCCTTGGAATGATCAGAGTATATACAGGCAATATAACAACTTTGTCCTAACAAACAACCCAGTGGAATAAAAAAGAAAGAGAACTCTAAGTAGTTATTATGCCTCTTACACATCTCCGGAAGCTTATTCGTATTAGAGGTGCCTGAAAACCTCAACTCTCAAACTACTCAAAATCAATTGAGTATCCGAGAGTTTAAGTGGAAACATAAAATTCGAGTCAGACATAAAGCCTGTTATGAATAATAATTTACCACCTGAAATCATTTAGATATCTAGTGAGACCACGCTGCTTAAAAGAACAGGTTTCTCCTCACCAGTATCTCAAAACCTTTATAAAACCATATACTATGCTTCTGCATCCACAATGGTTAAAACATTTCAAAAGTATAATATGATGATATGCAAAACAAAAGAATTAATTCTGGGTTACCCATCCCAATCATTTGTAGACTATCGGCCTCAAATATTTTTTCTAAGGTTATTATTAACCTTTTAGTTTTTTCATGAGCTGACTAATAACCAGTTAAACATTTAAGGACTCTCTGTCCAATTACATAGTTTTCATGGGATTACTATGAGCCTATTGGTAACTCCAATATTTCTCTTATTCTAATTTTCATGGGTTAACTAGAAATCTATTGGTGAATCTAATGTCCTTTCTTTTATCCTAGTTTCCATAGGTTGTCTGGGAACCTATTGGTATCTGTCAATATTTCATCCGGATATAGTTTTCATTGGCTAATTACAAACCTACCGGCCCTGCCAATATCCAATCATAGTTTTCATGGGCTTACTATGAACCTATCTATATAACATCTTTCTTTATACATAGTTTAATGGAATAACTATGAACCTCTTGGCCCCTGCCAATGTCATACCATTTCCGTGGGATTACAATAATCCTATTGGCCCCTGCCAATATCATTTCTTTATATTTTAGCATCCTATATTCTGGTCTACATGACCTCCTGGATGCAATTCTACTCATGTAAGAGTTTATTTAATTGATATTTACTACTGGGTTAACCTAACTGGTTCTCCTATTCTTCATCCCCAAAATACAATTATAGGCCCATTATGAAGTGAATATATTTATTTTAGAAGAAACAACATAACAATATAGCAATACCACTCCTGTGGGTTTAAAATAAAACATGGTTAATCCCTATAACCTATTTCTTTAAGAAATAATTCTTAAAACCATTATAAAAACTCATTTAATATTCCATGGGTTTTTCCTTTGAAATAGAGTTTGGGACATAAAACCTTTCGATGACTTTGAAACCTAGCTTTCGACTTCATAAGATAACCTCCTTCGAAAGCTCTTATAAACATTAGGCTCCTGCCTTATAATACTTTAAATTTTACCTTTCGAAACCCTTAAATACATTAAATTATTAATATTTAACCTTTAGAAGCTTAGCTTCGAAACCAGTTGAAAGTACCATTTTCGACACTATTGGAAGTAACCCTTTCGAAAACATTGAAAACGCCACTTTCAAAATCATTGTGTTTATACTTAAAACATAACTTGGATCAAGGTGAATACAGTCGAAAGCATCTGTTTCGAAACCAATATAAAACATTAGAGAAGATTTGATGGCGTCAACACCATCCTTTCAAAAGCATAAAACATCTAGGTAAAACATTAGAAGGTTGGTGTCGAAACCTCTTTCGAAAGCATAAAACATCTAGGTAAAACATTAGAAGGTTGGTGTCGAAACCCCTTTCGAAACCATCACCTTTGAAACCCCTAATCCCTTTTTGAGTACATTAGAAAGTGGCTTAAACTTATAAAATAAAGTAACCTTTCAACAAAATTGATATCTTCAACACCATCGAATGGTTAAAGAACAACGGTAGGGTTTCGACTAGGTTAGAACCCCTTCTTTCAAGGAACCCAGTCGAAAGCAATCTTAAATTAATGGCAACCTTTTCAAAACCTTCTTTAGAACCTCTTTTGAAACCATCTGCTTCGACTCTGTTGAAGGCTAAAACAAAACAAAGGCGGGCGCTTTTCATTTTAAAACAAACCAAAGTTTCGACCCCTTCAGAAGATATGCTTTTGACACCTTACCTTCCGCCTTCCTCCAATTTACTACATACCATCTTAGCGATACCTTGTGCATTGGTTTCGATGGAGTAGGTTTCAACAAGATGAAGGCGGAAGCTTCTATATCGAAAAGTGCTTTCCTATGTAGGCGGAACCTATTTTCTGATATAAACCTGATTTAGTTCTTTATAAAATAAAATTTTCTCTAACTAACATGCCACATGTCAACACTAGATTGGTTGCCTTAATTTTTTTCAAATTCTTTTTCAAAAGTAACTGCCACTAATTCAAATCTAAGCTATGGTTAAGTTAATCAACTAAGCCCTTCCATCTTTTGCAAAGAAGTCCCTCTTCTAAAACGATTTATTTTGCATAGAAAATCACTTTAGAAAAATCCCTAAAAATTAGATAAATTTACTTTAATCATGTTCCTAACATATCAAAATTCTAGACCTAAACTCTCAATATATTTTCCAAAATAAATTATAAACCCAAATAACCATATTTTCCTTTGAGAATTTACAATAACCATTCCATAGCTTGGAAAATTCTCAAAATTGAAACCCAACTCCAAAATCATGTTTCTTATAACATAAAATTTTCCCATGGCATTTAAACAAATTTAATCTTGGTTTTGATCTAAAACCATATAAAAAACCCTTTTAAACAACCTTGTTTAGATTAAATAAATCATGAATCAAGCATATCATCATCCATTATATCATAAAACAAATTCATCCCTTAAATCCGAAAATATATGATTTAAAAATAGGGATGGAATTATTATTTACCTTGCTCTTGATAACGAGATTGGATTGAGATTGATTTCCCCTAAGCTTGATTTTCTAGATTTATTTTGATTTCCTCTTAATTTATTTAATGGCCGACCGTTCTCTTTATATTTGCTTGCATTTTAAAAATGATGTGAATGGGAAGTAAGAAGGTGAGAACGAAATATATATGAGGGTGGAAGCTAGAGGCGGCAATACCTAATATACCTTATGTGAATTAATTAACCAAAACCCATTCTTAAACCCATTTGTTTATTCATTAGGTACGGCCTTAATTAGTTAATTCAAGTCTCGATCCCCTTATCACTTACATTTACGTTATTTTATTTTATTTATCCAATTTAATCTTCTGAATAATGCTATTAAAAATTAAGGGTGTTACATGTCTATTTTTGAGATTATCCATTATATTTTCACTGTGTAGCACTGTGGATCTTGTTCGGTGCTGTATTATTACCTATAGATGGTTTCATTTGAGTTTATTATTTGATGTATAAGCTCTATCACTATATGTTTGTACAACTATGATAAACCTAATCTTGCACTCTGATTAGGTGGTCATTTTTGCTATTTACTATTTCGTTTATTTTATGTCTATGCGATTATTGTTTGTTATCATGTGCACCATGACATATATGACAGATTCTACTTTGGAGTTAACTATTTTCCCATTAAATATCGCTCTATGTTGGTCGGGTACCGTTGCAATGGACCTTATACGTATATTTGATACTAGAGGCATAGGGCGGTTGTGACAATTTAGGTTGGGAACTATGAAATAAGAGAAGTGGAAGAAGTGCAGCTCATGTATATGCTAACGCTAATAGGGAGAAAGTACAGTTGAAATGTCAGCATTGGTTCAAGCGATTTATGTGAACCATGGCGTGTGGCAATCCTTAATTTTAGCTAATACACTTGAGGTTGCAAATGGAGTAGGTAGGGCCATAAGTACCATTATTCCTGCTTTAAGAATCAGTTTTATGAAGTTAAGAAAGAACTACATTAGTCATATAGGGAAACCGTATCGAGATGTCGAGTCACCTAGTAGAGATCTTATAATTCTATGTTGATAATATGGCTTTACATGACTTTATGATGAGGAGTCATGTGTCAGATAACTTTGGGAAGAGACTCTCAAATTTAATATTATTTTATAGTGCCTGAAGTGAATGTCAATTGTATTACTTAGTAAGATTCCCAATGGTGCTATGAAACATAGCTTGAATATGAAGTGAAAGAAAAATGTGTAGTCTGAGTTTGGAATTTGTAGGGAAACCACCATAAGCTTAAAGGACATATAGTTAACACTTATGCCTTAAAAGCAATCCTAAGTTCTGGTGGAACATTGGCATTGGATAAGGGAAAGGACATCACTTTGGAGGATAGTCTTTCAGTTGTGGCATTCTCATTCATTAGATTTTCTCATTCATTTTCATATTTAATAACTCGGTAGGAAAATTAGGCCTTACACTTGACCTTATCGATATACCTTTGATAGTTTTGAATCCAAAGGGAGGATCAACTAGACTAGTATGGTTTAGCTCAATGTGGGATGAAGTCTTTTTAACGACGAATTTTCTATCGGATTAGAAATCATCGATAAATTTCAAATTAAAATTTAACCGCAAGCGTACGACGTACAAAAGTTAGTACGTGGCGAGTACGGGTAGATCCACAGGAAAATGTCAATTTTAAATCCCTATTCAATCAAATTAACCAAGGTTTGAGATGTTTAAGCTAACTACTAAAAACTGCAAAAACTAACAACTACAAAGCTGAATGAAAACTATGAGAATAAATGACAATTTAGAGATAATTCCACTCTCTAGATCATATAGTTCAACAAAATATGAAATTATGATCCCCCATTTTTGGTCATAAGTGAATTTAAATGATGTGTTTATTATAAGTATGACATATTTGTACTATTAGTTAGCTAAACATAAGCCATCAAACTATAACACAACTTTTAAACCACTTTTAATTCTCATGAAATATGACAACAAAGTTGAAAGCAAAATCTATTTTAAGTATGGTGTGTTAACTATTAATTAGAAATATAGATCATCAAATTTTGATTTCAACATTCACTTCATTACCATCATCATATATAAATTGAGAGTAATTATTGTTTGTGATTGTTTAAGCGTAACTTATTTGTTATGAACAACATAGACTATCAAATTTAACATGAAACAATAAATCACATCAACATTCATTTAAGCATAAAAGAGAGCAATAATTATCAAAATCTTGAAGCTACATGATTAGAGGCTTCATTACCCCTAAATTGAAGGGATTAGCCTCTCATTTGTGTAATCATATGAACATAAGTAGCATGCAACATGAAACTAAAAAAAGAAAAATGAAAGCTAATGGAAAAGAGAACTATTCTACTTGCATAAATAAAAGAAGATATACACTACTAAGATGAAATTAAAAAAAACAAGAAAAGACTTGAATTAAAATTGCATAAAAAATTATATAAAAGAAATAGCTAAGTAGCCATGAAAGAAAGAGAGCTCTCATTTTATTTTTGACATAAACTAAGAGAAGAGGGCCTAAGAGAGACTAAGGGAGAGAGAGCTACATGAAGCATAAGGGGGTATTTATACATGTATGGAAACCCCAATTCATTTTTTTGGAACTACCCAAAATAACCCTTAGAAAGTGTGATGGCCAAGTAACCATTAGCATAAGATAATCATCATTTAAATGTGCACGAAGCTTTAATGGCCTTTTAGCGTGTGCATTAGCTCTAATTTGTTCATTAAGGTAGGTGGGTAAGTGGGGTTCTCCATGATCACAACTTTGAATTATTTCCATCTTCATTTGTTCTCTTCACTCATGTGCACGCATATATCTTCATGAAACCACTTGTAAAATTAACTAAATTTTCTACAAAACAACATAGAAAATTCTAAGTAAATTTTCACAATTTAATAAATGCACAAAAATGAAAATTTTTGTCCTATATGAAGATGAATTTGTGACAATTTGAAAATAATTTGAATTTTGGTTTAAACAAGTTAAAATACCCGATATGGTCATTTATTTAATTTAAACAGATTAAATACGGTGGTAAAAATATGCACATTTATATGCACATCAAATACCCCCACACTTGTCTTTTTATTTGTCCTCGAATAAAGAAAAGCTAAGATAAATCTGTTTTCGTAGGGTGCACGATTGCATTGAAAGTATGCAACAAGCCGTTAAACCTTTGGGTGTCCCCAGTAGGATGAGTGTTGTCTCGTGAGGGTTTTTAGCGGATACTACCTACAAAATCCAATTGCGAAGTGTAGAATTCTTAAATGCAAGATGTTTCACTACGGTATGGATGCAAGTTTTTAAAAATATTTATAAATGAATGATTTACTTTTAAATTGACATGAATAAGTTAAATATAAGTTTTGGTCATTATTTTGAAAATTTAAGTCATTTACTTGTCAAATTTCCTAACAAAAATCAAGTTATCATAAAAAATATACAATAGGTTAACTAGTTATTTCGGTTGACAACATAGTGTAATTATGAAATGAATCCTTAGTTGATTATCAAAGTTTATCAAAGTGGTGTTTTCATTTATTTTCAATAATAAGTCAAATCAAATAAGTTAAAATAGTGCTTGGATTTCATTTGCTTACTCTCTCTATTTTTTTGAAAATTTTATTAATATTTACACTATTTACATATATGCCTAACTCAGAAAACTGAGACCGGATATATTACCCATGCACTACCTTTCGGGCTTATGTGAGGAGAATACTGAGTGCGGCGAGTGAACACACAAGTGTGAACACTTATCGACTGTATGCATTATTAATAAAAGAATTTTTATATACATACCTAACTTAGATAAACTGAGGCTGGATATACTGATCGTGCACTGCCTTTTGGGTTTACGTGAGAAGCGTACAGAGCATGGCGAGTGAACACACGAGTGTGAACACATGACTCTAGGTGTTTATTGAAAAATATATACACATATATATATATATATATAAGAAATATTTTTTTTGTTTTTTTAAGAGAGAGTTTCACAAAATCATCTTAGCATCATTTAACTTAAAAAGACAAAAAAATGTTATATCCTTTACTTTAAAGTCACCACTTTTTAAAACAAATATTTTCAATGAGGATTTACTTCATTGTTATCACCATGAAATTTCCTATATAATAGTTAACCCATTCTTATTTGTAATCAAACTTCATTTATATTTTTGTTAAGACAAATAAATTTTCAAAAACTTTAATTTAATTACCAAAACCATATATTTATCCTATAGTATTCCTTTAAAGATAAATCAAAATGCTAAAAAAAAAATTAGATTTTTTTGGGCTTTGAAAAGAAAATGTAAAATAAACTATGAAAAATCAAAAAGATGATGAGACTCCCCCCGTACTTGATTTTCACCATGTCTCCACAGTCAACCCAAGTGAAAGGAACGTTTATCATTATTTACATCAAAGTGAAATGTATCTACAGGGCATCAGAAATTATATTGTTAAAAATAAATGAAATGGTCTTCCAAAGAACGATTCATTTGTCTCATCAAGTACGTGAGATACGGCTGAAGCTTGAAAAACCAAACCTTCAAAGAAAGTTGAATGTTGATTTGTAAAAACTAATGTCCTTTTATTAAAAGTCGTATGAGTTGTTTTATTTTCGATGATTTTTGGGATAGATAGATCGATTTGTTGAAGTTCAAGCATATTTTCACCATTTTGAAATTCAAATTTATCATTGAAAACTTCTTCAAAATTAATGATTTCAAAATCAAAATGGTGACGTAACTTTTCTCCATCAGAATTTGACAACTCATTTTTCAAAAAAGCCAAAGAAATTGTGTTCGTTAAATTCGTCTTCCTTTATTGGATTATCAATAACTTCATTGCATATGTCAAGTTCAAAATCCAAATTTGTTGTTTTTAAATTTTCAAAATCGGTAAAAGGAAGATCGAATTTTAGATCGAGTTTCTCACCCTCAAAAGAATTGAAATCTAACTCAATTGCCATGTTTTCAACAACTTCATTGAGATCATTGCATATATCATCTGACTCGTCACATGTTGGGATTTGATTTTGTTTATCCCGTAGTTTCATATATATTTCAATCAACAAATTCATATGATCATCGTAAATTTCGTTCATTTGTTCAACAAAATTCAATTTATAACTATTAACTTGAGAATTTTCGATTTGGACATGTTGAGAAGAAATTTTTTCACTCGCATCGTAGTTGAGATTATTCCCATTTTCAAAATTATTTGAAAAGTGATTCAGATTTCCATTTTGAAATTTGTTTTGGATTTCAAAGTTATATTGGCATGAGTTAAACTCGAAAACATTTGAATTTTGAAGTGAATTCAAATTTTGATTGCCTTGAAATTTTCGACTTGAGTTGTCACACAAATAAGAATTACACAAATCATTTATCATTTGATTTTGTTGTGTAGAGATTACAAGTAAAGACGAAATGTATTTCAAGATTTGAAGGTTGGTAATCATTTTGAAAACTTTGTGGTTCAAAATTTAAATCATTTAAACAATAGTTGTTGTTGAATATCCATAAGAATTTGGTGTGAAATTATAGGGATTATATTGATTTTCACAACTATCGTAGAATTCATGTGACTATGGAAATTCAGACATTTTCAAGAATGTTTCTTTTTGTAATTTTTTTATAAAGGAAAAATATTTACAAATGGAATTTATTTTTCAAGATGGAAAATTGATTTTTGTTTTTGTATTTTGTTTTTTTAATTTTTTTGGTTTTTGAAAAGGTTTTATAATTTTTTTTGAATTTTTGATTTTCTAAAAAAAAACTAAGTAAATTTTTTTTGGATTTTTATTTTTGATTAAAAAAAATTCAAAAGAAAGGGTTTAAAAACAAAGTTAAGGAATATTTACATTATTTTTTAGTTTTTGATTTTGAACTTTTTTTTATTGTTTTTTAAATATGCATGAACTAATGCAACTAAATGAATGCAAAGGTTTAATTACAAATTATTTATCTAAGTAGCTTCTAACCCAAAATTGTATAATTACACTTTGTTTTAAATCAACAAGATAGTTCTCAACCAGGTAACGGACAGAATTTATTAGTGCACCACGAATCACCGTAGCAATGCAGTCGAAGGTTTAAGTACCTTCAGAGGAACAACCACTATGATATTTATGAATCACCGTAATATTTATAAGTTGTTATTACTCTGTCGTAGCGTAGACATCACGAAATTAAATTGTCAAAAGAGGACAACTTGTCAATATACAATTAAATGTTATCGATGTCTAATCGTTATTATTAATCAAAATTCTAAGATGAAATGCAAAGCAGAAATCAAACCTGAATTAACAATGCAACTACAATGAAATTTTTATTTTTGTTTTTGAATTTTTTTTAAATGCAAATGCAATCAACGGTGCAAAACAAATAAAACAATAGATAAGGGTGTAAAAAATTTATAAGCATGCAATTTTTTTAAGTAAGCAAGCAGTTATTTTTTGACAAGCTAAGCGAAGCAAGCAACTCTTCCAATCTGTTTTGGCAACCTAAAAATAAAAACAAGATATATATACATTTTTTAAAAAAGAAAGAAACTCAGAAAAATTTGAAACCAAATCAATTTTTTTTTTTGAATAAGACAAAGCAAAACTAAAAACAACTTATGCAAAAAAACTTTTTTTAAATAAGGATGAACTTGTAAAAAAAAAAAAAAAAAAAAAAAAAAAAAACAGTATAACCCAAAGAAAACAATTTCACAGGAAAGAGAAAAGTGCTCCCTTTTTTTTTTTTTTAATAAAACTCAGGCCTTCAAATTTTAGCTCACCCGGCCGACTAACAATTTTTTGTATTTGCACAAACTTCATTCAATTCTCGCAATTAAAAATCGATGCAGAGCTCCAAACATTTCCTCCCAAATCAAATTTCAGGAATCAAATCGAATTTCACAATTTTTTTAAGTTGAATTAAAAGAGAGATGAAAAATCGATCTAGATATGGAACCGAGTGAGGCGATGTAGTAATGGCTCGTAGTTACGGTAGTCGAAGTTGTCGGCGATTGTTTGTTCAGGTGTTCAGGTTGACCGATGTCGATTTAGCAAATTGGGGAGTGGTTGCTGAGATAAGGCGAACTGTTCGGTGATAATCGTGGGTAGTTTTGGGTATGACAGAAGCCAATTTGGTCGCTGTCGAGGAACGAAGGTGGAGGCGTGGCTGCTATGTAGTAGTTCTGATGGCAGTAGCTTGCGTAAAGAGGGTGGAAATCGTCGCGAGTTGAGGAAGTGAGTGGTCGTTGGTGGGTTCGGCTGGGTGGTTCAGGCTACTTCTTGATTGTTTTGTGCACTGGAAATGAAGATAGAAATCACAGCAGTTATGTTGTGCACTGGAGTGGAAATCGAAGTGGACTTTCTTGGTGCTGTGAAGGATTGAAGAGAGGAGAGTGGTCAATGCTGGTGGATGGTATTGTTGTAGTGCAAGCAGTGACGAGGAGGAATCATATGTTGCTGCTGTGGTCAGGTGATTGATGGAGTCAGGTGTAGTTGGTCTAGGTGGTTGCTGTAGTTGTTTGTGAGGGTTGCGATGTTGGAATGGGCAAGTTTGTGGTTGAGTTTTTGCTGCAGCTGAAGTTGAAATGCAGTGTGAAATGGAGATTGCAGTTATGATGAAGGTGTTTCTTGCTCATGGTAAGGTGAAGTGTGGTTGAGTTGCTGGTTGAAGTGTTTGTGTATATGGTTTGAAATTTAGGCACAATATGAAGCCGAGGGGGTTGCGTGCAGTAAGCTGTTGAGTTTGTGAAAGGAATAGTGAGCTGTTTGTTGACAGTGCAGAGGAAGACCGTGCCTGATGGAAGTAAGGCTTGCGATCTAATGAAGAAGTGATGAACTAGTTAATTATGATATGTAGGCAGTTTGATTCTAGTTGAATGGCAGAGTGGCGGTGACTAGAAGGGATGTTCTGGTGATGCATGCAAGCAGTGACCAGAGTATGTTGAGACAAACAACAGAACATAGATGAGTAAATGTGATGATGTAGCTTTATGATGTGGAGTTTTCTGTGGAGATGTTTGGATGTAATGAACTGTTGGTAGGGATGGTAGTTGTATAATGGAGGGGGTGGTATGGCACTGTTGACAGTGTACCGTATGCTGCAGTTGCAAGCTGATGAGAGTGAATGGTAGAGGGGTCGCAGCAGCTATGCAAGTAGAAGGGGAGATGCAAGTAGAAGGGAATGTGTTGTGGTGAGCTAATGAAGCAAGTGTATATGCTGCTGTATTGTGGAGGAATAGGAAGTGATGACTGGTTTTGTGAATGTTGATGGTTTTGGCTTGAGTGAAAATGTGGTGTTGACTGTGATGTAGTGAAGTATATAGCAGTTTTGCAATGTGCACACAGAAATGTGCACAGCAGTGTCGTTTTCATGATGCAAGGTTATGGTGGAGGGGTGGTCTGTATGTGTAGGCACTGGATGATATGCTGTACAGTAGTAGTGATGTGAGGATGTGTGCACTATTTGTTGGAAGAAGTTGTTGAATTGGGTGGAGAAGTGGTAGATATGTTAGTAGTATTTGGGGATTTGAAGTAGAATTGCTTGGTTATGGTTGAGGGGGTATGGCTTGTAGCTGTGATGCTGGTGGTATAATGATAGTTTCTGGTGATGTATATGCGATGGGAAGTGGATCAGTGAAGTGTTTTGTATGGGATGAAGCAGAAGTTTAGTGTTTAGTAGAAGTTTGGGGATAGAGTGAATATGTAGTGTATTGAAAAGGAGATGAAGGTGGCAGTGTATGTGCAAGATGATACTGATATGGTGAGCAAGCCCGGCCCTAGGGGGCGGCTGGCAAGCCAGCCGCCTAGGGCAACGGGTAGGGAGGGGCAACAATCTACCGGATCTGATAAGTATTCACTTTTATTACGAATCAATAACAAATGGTAATTTGTTTGAGTGGTAACAAACATTTGCTTTCAACCTAGCAACCTGACTTCAATTCTGCAGTTAACCATCCTTGAGCATTTTTTCCGTCCCTGCTCTGCTAAAAATTTTACTCTGTCTGCGGCAACCACAACAAACGGGCCGGGTCTGATGGTGAGTTGTGTATATGATCAAATTGGAAGAGGATTGTGGTCTGCTGGTTTTCTTGGAGGCAGTAGTGAATGAACATAAGCAAATGATATGTTGATGAAAGCAGTGGAAGCACTGTGGTAAAGTTTTGGAACGATGGGTAATGAGATGATTGTAGAGGATAAAATTGTTATGGCAATGAAGGTTGAAGGCTGTGGTTTGGAGTGAAACAATAGTTGTAGGAGCAGTTAAAAATTCTTTTTTTTTTTTCAATGAAACGAAAGAAGAAAATGTAGATGTAAAAGATGTGAATGCAAACATATATGAAATAAATAAAAAATTCTGAAATTGTGTGTTTTTTTTTTTTTTTTTGATTATGAAAAACAAATGCAAAACAAACTAGAAAAACAAGCACACAAATCAAATCACACAACACACTCGACAAAAAAAAATCTGAAAGAAAAAATGCAACAAACACACAAAATAAAAACATGCAAAAATCAAACAAAAATAATTCGAAAAATAGAAAATCAAAATCAAAACTATATTCCGGTAACGGCGTCAAAAACTTATTTAACGACGAATTTTCTATCGGATTAGAAAATCGCCGATAAATTTCAAATTAAAATTTAACCGCAAGCGCACGGCATACAAAAGTTAGTACGTGGCGAGTATGGATCGATCCATAGGGAAATGTTGATTTTAAATCTCTATTCAATCAAATTAACCAAGATTTGAGATGTTTAAGCTAACTACTAAAAATTGCAAAAACTAGCAACTACAAAGGTGAATGAAAACTATGAGAATAAATGGCAATTTAGAGATAATTTCACTCTCTAGATCATATAGTTCAACAAAACATGAAAATATGATATCTCTTTTTTGGTCATACGTGAATTTAAATGATGTGTTTATTATAAGTATGACATATTTGTACTATTAGTTAACTCAACATAAGCCATCAAACTATAACACAATCTTTAAACTATTTTTAATTCTCATGAAATATAACAACAAAGTTGAAGCAAATTCTATTTTAAGTATGGTATATTAACTATTAATTAAAAGTATAGACCATCAAATTTTAATTTCAACATTCACTTCATTACCATCATCATATATAAATGAAGATGCAATTATTGTTTGTGATTGTTTAAACATAACTTATTTGTTATGAACAACATAGACTATCAAATTCAACATGAAACAATAAATCACATCAACATTCATTTAAGCACAAAAGAGAGCAATAATTATCAAAATGTTGAAGCTACATGTTTAGAGGCTTCATTACTCCTAAATTGAAGGGATTAGCCTCTTGTTTGTGTTATCGTATCAACACAAGTACCATGCAACATGAAACTAAAAAAAAGAAAATGAAAGCTAATGGAAAAGAGAACTACTCTACTTGCATAAATAAAAAAAGATCTACATTGCTAACATGAAAGTAAATAAACAAGAAAAGACTTGAATTAAAATTGCATAAAAGAAATAGCTAAGTAGTCATGAAAAGAAAGAGAGCTCTCATTTTATTTTTGATCTAAACTAAGAGAAGAGGGCCTAAGAGAAACTATGGAAGTAAGAGAGTTACATGAAGTATAAGGGGTATTGTACATGTGTGCAAACTCTAATTCATTTTTTTGGAAACTACCCAAATTACTCCTTAGAAAGTGTGATGGCCAAGTAACCATTAGCATAAGATAATCATCATTTAAATATGCATGAAGCTTTAGTGGCCTTTTAGCATGTGCATTAGCTCTAATTTGTTCATTGCGGTAGGTGGGTAGGTGGGGTCCTCCATAATCATGGCTTTAAATTATTTCCATCTTCGTTTGTTCTCTTCACTCTTGTGCATGCATATATCTTCATGAAACCACTTGTAAAATTCATCAAATTTTCTACAAAACAACATAGTAAAATCCGAGTAAATTTTCACAATTTAATAAATGTACAAAATGACCATTTTGCCCCTATATGAAGACGAATATGTGACAATTTGAAAATAATTTGAATTTTGGTTTAAACAAGTTAAAATACCCGATATGATCATTTATTTAATTTAAACAGATTAAACGCGGTGGTAAAAATATGCACATTTACGTGCACATCAAAGTCGTAATGTCTTTTGGGACTTATGTTGTAACGATCCCGATTTTTAATTAAATTCAAATTGATAATTAAAGTAAATTTTTGGATAAATTTGTAAATTAATTTGAATTTTTCAAATTAAATAGGGTATTTGTTTATTTAGACATTGAATTTAAAATATAATTAGGGTTTTGAATTTGGATATTTAAAATCTTATAAATTAAAAAAAAGTAACATCCTAAAATTTGTCAATATAAAAATTAATAATATATTTTAAACTTTTGGAATTTAATTTGAAAATAAATAGAGAAAATTCTTAAACAAGTAAAAATAAGTGATAATAATATATAAATAAATTCCAATTTATTTTGAGTTTAGATATTTCCAAAAGTCATTTAAATTTAAAATTTTATACATATATGTATACTGCATATATGAGTAGATTTAAGTGTATACGTTTAATTTGAATATAAATTGCATAAGTATGTGTATGAATATAATAAATGGACATAAATGTTTATATTTCAAAGTTTAAAATTGAGATTTGGATTTAAGTTTAAAATGAATGTTTTTAAAAATAAATGGCATTTAAAATTCATTAAGATATAATGTATATAATGTAAATATTGGCTAAGAAAAAAATCTTTTAACATTGTATATGTGTATACATATATGCAAATGAATAAAGGGATACATTTATTTGTAAAATGTATATAATATAAAAAAAAGATCACCAATGTAAATAAAGATGCACATGGGAGATAGAGTAAGGTGATTAACAAAATCTAGAGTTTATGACCTCTCTTTAGAAATGGCCTTCAATACAATTAAATTGAATAAAATAATTAAATAAAAAATTACAAAAAAACTCTTCATTTCCATATATGCAATTATAATAACTTTTCAGAAATCTGAAAACAACAATATCTCACCAAATCTGAGCAAACACCAAAGAAAACCAGATCAAGAAAAATATATGATAAAAACCTGTAAGCAAACCAGAAATCTGAGAAATCTTCTTCAACATCAAGCTATAGGTTACTCTCAGGTAAATTTTAACTTTATAGTTTAATAAATTATGATTTCAAGATCAAGTTTTAACATAAAATAAATTTGCAGATTTGTTTTATATAAAAGAAAAGAAAAAAAAAGTGGAGCTTCAGTTTTTCCAGTGAGCAGTTTTCTCTGGAATGAAGTAAAGGCAAGTAAATTTTCTTTAAGCTTCAAATTTAAGTTGTAAATCAGCGGTAAAATAAGGAATTAATCAGTAAGATTAATCAGTTGCAGGGAAACAAAAATATCCAGTTCAAAGAAAAAGAAATCAAGCTCTGGTTTCAACTGCAAAAATAAAAATAAAAAGGGTTCTCTGTATATACATTCAAACCTGTAAGTAATTTAATTTTTTTTTGTATTGAATGAATTAAGAACAACAAAGAGTAAATGAAAATCTGTATTTACAATTTACAGATCCAAACTCTAAGATCTAAAGAAGAAGAAAAAAGAAAGATTCAGGCTTTCATTCTTTGAAACTGTCAAACACTCCTCTGTCTTTCTGGAATTTCCATGTGAGCAAACTCCACCTCTTTTATTTTGAAAAGCCTGTGAGTCAACCTTTTAAATCTGGAATATTTGGTGTTGTTTGTGTTGATGCTTGAGATAAATAATGAAGTATTTATATGCATGCAAATGTATGTGAATATTTATATGCAGATAGAACTGTGCATGCTTAGTATCACGTTTTTTGCGTCTGTCTGGAAACAGGTTTCCAAAACCTGTTCGAAATTCAAATTCTTTCACCCCTGATACTTGCTAGATCTTAGGATTCGAATAAATTTTGTTTGATTGAACTTGTTTTAAATTTTAAAAATAAATTGGAGCAGCATAAATCAAGCATTGGCTGGAAAATAATGAAACACGGGGTAATCTCATTTTTGGTAGAAATGTAATTGATTAACATTTAAGTTTGAATGTTTGATCTTGTTCATCCTTGCAAATCATGATTTTTAAAATAAAAATCCAGATTTTTAGTCTTGATTTAACGGGGGATTTGCGAGTTGAACAGAAAACTTTTTTTTATTAAGTCCTGCTGATCGAGTTGAAGATTTATCGCATGATTGTAATTGAAGTTTGCTGGAGAGTCGTAGATCACCAGAAAAATAGCAGTAGCATTTATAAACGATCAAGGAGGTGTTACGGCATGATTCTAGGGTTTAAGAACCCAGTTTGATCGATGTGTTCTTCAACATCGTGTAGCAACGTGGGTTTGCCGGAGTGAACCGCGACTGGGGGAAACGAGAGAGCGAACTGCGATGCAGCTCTGGGCGTGGTGACGTGGTGTCTGGTGGACGAGATGGTCGGAGCGATGGGTTTTTCTGATTTGGGTTTTGGGTTGTAGTTCGATCGAGGAGCTCGATTTCGATTTCGAACTTACTTTGGATTTTGGGCGGTTGAGATCGTGGGTGGAGATGTCCAATGACTTGTCGGTGGTGGTCGTGATGACCGGAGCGTCGCCGTGCGACTGTGCACGTACACGTGTACGCTTTGATGTTTGCTGCGTAATGATGGTTTGGGGTAGAAGCATCCTTCTCGGGTAGAAACTCGTGTAGATGATGATATAACTCGAGCAGTGAATCGGGTTGTTTTGTTAGTTTTAAAAATGTAAACTGGAACAAAGTTTAAAAGGGAAGAAAGAAAAGACTCGAGGGGGAAGCTCCGGGAGAACATCAAATGGCTTGGATTTTTGAAAAAGAAAAAAAAAACTTGTTGATTCAAAGAATTTTCAAATAAGTGTTGAACAAGTTTAAAGTTTATTAGATTAAATAGGTTTAAAAGGATATAAATCAAGATTTTTTTTAAAGTAAATTTATTTACAAGGGTTGAGATAAATTTCCAAGATTTATTTCTAAAGGATTAAGTGTTTTAAAAGAATCTATTGATATGATTTTTTTAATAGTTTTATCAAGATGATTAATTTAGTTTCAAAAATGTAATTTAATGGTAAAATCAAGAAATAATTCACCAAGGATTTCTTATTCAATGATTTGATGTAATTAGAACAAGTTGTGTAATTAAAGTTAAAAAAATAAATAAAGATAAAGCGATTTATCTTTTAATTTAATTAAGAAATAAATGATTGTTAATAAAAGTAATTAAGATAAATTTATTAATAATTCAAGTTAATTAATCAAGTAATTTATGAATGAATAAATAAAAATAACAATTACTTAGTGAAAGTAATTAAGAATAAATAATTAAAGATTAGAGATTGATTAATCAAATATTTAGGGTTAATTACTTTAAAGTATAATTAATTAATGTGGTTAATTAATTAAGGTAATTAAATTAAGAATAATTAATTAAAGGTTAATTAACCTAAAGTGATTAAGAAATCATTATTAATTAAGGAACAATTAATTATTATAATTAATTAAGGAATGGTGAATCTAGAAATTAATCAATTAAGGATAATTAATTATAATTAAGATTTAATTAATAATTAAGGATTCATTAGTTAAAGTAATTAATTAAAGGTCCATAATAAAAGTAATTAAGATTTAATTAATTAAAATTAAGGGGTAATTAATTAAGATAATTAATTAAAGAAATGATTAATTTATGAAGATGGTTAAGACTTAATCAATTGTAGTTAATGATAATTAATCATTGATTAAAGATTTCTAACGAAAGTAATTATGTGAGTAATAAATTTATAACCACACGGTTTATCCATTTTAATTAAAGATGTTTGATTGTTACTAAATGTTGTGTGATGGATTGATATATTTGATATGTGATGTGATGCTATGTGATGCTTTGTGCTGAGCTGCTATATTTGTGATGAATATACTGTTGTATGAATATGAAAACCCTTGACCCGTAAAACGACATTTGAATTTCGATGCGATAGGGAGTCGGATTCCATTTATTTATCCGAAACCCACATCGAATCATAATGATGAATCTTTGTGATTGATAATTTATTTATCTATGAATCTGTGAATCAAGATAAACGTTATGGGTTATACCGCTTATCGATATGATTGAATTTATGATGATGATGTTGTGCACTATTGTGTTGAACCCCTGGACCACACTTATACACACACAAATATGGGTTGCACGTTGAAATGGGTTGAATCATAGATTTTTAAAATAGTTTAAAATTTGAATTTTGAATCCAAATGATTTTGGAAATGGATTGGGTTTAAAATAAAAAGCTTTTGGAAGGGAATTTCAAAGATTAAAGTTATTTTAAATAACTAGATTGAATTTTGAAATTTAAATAATTTGATTTAAATTTGAATTCAATATTTGAAATTGAATTCTATGATTTGGGAAATAGGGTTTAAAAAGGTTATTCAACATATAAATGGGTTTATATGTGTTTTTAAACCATTTTAAAGGCAATGTTAGGGAATTTAAATTTAACCCAAGATTTTAACTTGTATAGATATAATTGGATTTTTCCGAAACGAAAACTGTTTGTTTTTAAATAATAAAAGCTTTCACATTAGAAATGAACTTCCAATTTGTGTAAGAAGGATTTCAAGGCTAAAACGGAAATAGTTTTCTAACTTATGGATGAATCTTTGGGAACGTGTTTTGAAAGCTATAAATTAAATCTTTAATTTAAAGATTTAGTTGAGTTAATCCAAATTGAAATGGAAATTGTTTTGAAATCTATGAATAGATCTTTTTGAAACTGGATGAATTTTATGAAACGAATCTTTTTGTTAAAAGGTTGAAATGGTAATTTGTTTAACCATTTAAAAGAAAAGCTTTGGATTTTTAAGTTGTGACTTAACTGAAATCCCATATCCATATGTTTTTAAATATGGCGCTCATTATTCGGTTTAGCCGGGAGAGGACCTTATGTCATATAGCCCATTCTGAATAGTGATACGACATTATGGATTGCATTTGAAGACCGGTGTTGAAGACCGGGTGTCTTCAAGAACGTTAGGATAACCTATCGATTGACTCTGCACTGAGTTGCTCCGGTATAGAGTTCTCCATATGTGATGGGAAGTCCGATCGTAATTGTGGATACCCGGATTTGCAAGGGCTTCTTCGGAAGCGCATTCGGTTCTGTTCGAACCCGGAACAAACTTGTATGGTTGTATGTCCGACACCGCGCTTTGAGATATTAAACTGATCTCTATCAAATACATTTCTGCTTGGTGGCGGAGAATTTATTCTCTTAGCTTAACACCCTTCTCTGAGACGTACGAGCTCAGAGGTTATGTAGTTGATATTTATCAGTGGTATATTCCCAATTTGGAAGTGTGACATGCTGAGTGCTGTTGTGTGTTGATGATCATTTGTTGATCATTTGTGATCAAAGCATTGGTTTTGTATAAAGCGTAGCTTTCGGACGAGACTTTCTTATCTAGGTGAAACGTGACGGGGAATTCTCGTTTTTTGTTTGGTGGCGAGCAGGAGACTCTTACCGCTACACGTCCTCTTTACGGGGTTGGTTAGGCGTAAGCCGTGACAATCGAAAGGCTGGCCGTAAAAGCAAGTTTCGGGTACCAATGTATGCCACGGCGGGGCTGGGATGGTTGAAAAGCCTACCAGTCGAGATGGGCCGCTGTCGATGGTTGAAAAGCCTAGACTGCTACATTTGATATCAGTGTTGAGGGTTAAAACTTTAGCTCAGGAGTATAACACATTAAGTAACTCATTAGAGATAGGGTGAAGTATACCCTATAATGAGTATATCCCTAAGATATCCGTTCGAATGCCTCAGTAAATTCTCTTACTATTCACTGATAGTAAGTATGAGTGCGAGAAGAGGACGAGATAGGGGACAGGGGAATACCATTACAAATGGTCAATACCCTGCAACAGTGGAAATAATCTTTTCTTCTCAATCTCCTTTGATTCGATTCCTAATTCTTTTGATGTCTTCGTGGCAGCTCCAAAAAGAAGTTTCGGTGTGATGGTGGCCCTACGTATCGTTGTAGAAAATTCTTACTTCGTATCTTCATCGGTTTCTTATCAGCTTTTCGGTCTAAACTCTAACGAATTTGAATTTGAAATTGAAAATTTTAAATAAATTGGAAATTTTAAATTAAGTTAAGTTGGTTAACAAATATAAGGCTAAATTGAGTTGTATCAATAAAACGATCTCGGTTAAAACCAAATTTGGAATTCTATCCTAATTTCTTGTGCATATCAAAGTCCGAAGAGGGACAAATTGGTGTATAATTTGGGGCATTCCAACTTGAATTTGAAATCCATATCTAGTGTTTGAGAAATTGTAGAAGGTTGAATCTATCTATCTATTCTTTGGGTTCCGATATATTCTACAAACGATTAGTTATCCCTTCGAACTAACAAATGCCCTTACATATTCGTAGACCGGTGGACCCAAGTATCTTGTGTAATAATTGTATGAGTTTGTTATCATATTATCGATATTCTGATTTGGTAAGCCAAATACAGAATCGATATCCAGTTTGAATTGGAAAGAAATTTCTTTATCTATCCTCTATTCTTTCTCGTCTTCCTTGCAAATTTCGAGGACGAATTTTTTTTGGGGGGGGGGGGGGGAATCTGTAGCGATCCCGATTTTTAATTAAATTCAAATTGATAATTAAAGTAAATTTTTGGATAAATTTGTAAATTAATGTGAAGTTTTCAAATTAAATAGGGTATTTGTTTATTTAGACATTGAATTTAAAATTTCAATTGGGGTTTTGAATTTGGATATTTAAAATCTTGTAAATAAATAAAAAAGTAACATCCTAAAATTTGTCAATATAAAAATTAATAATATATTTTAAACTTTTGGAATTTAATTTGAAAAATAATAGAGAAAAATCTTAAATAAGTAAAAATAAGTGATAATAATATATAAATAAATTCCAATTTATTTTGAGCTTAAAAATATTGAAATAATAGATATTTTAAAAAGTTATTTAAATTTAAAATTTTATACATATATGTACATTGCATATATGAGTAGATTTAAGTGTATACGTTTAATTTGAATATAAATTGCATAAGTATGTGTATGAATATAATAAATGGATATAAATGTTTATATTTCAAAGTTTAAAATTGAGATTTGGATTTAAGTTTAAAATGAATGTTTTTAAAAATAAATGGCATTTAAAATTTATTAAGATATAATGTATATATTGGCTAAGAAAAAATTCTTTTAACATTGTATATGTATATACATATATGCAAATGAATAAAGGGATACATTTATTTATAAAATGTATATAATATAAAAAAGAAAGATCACCAATGTAAATAAAGATGCACATGGGAGATAGAGTAAGGTGATTAACAAAATCTAGAGTTTATGACATCTCTTTACAAATGGCCTTTAATACAATTAAATTGAATAAAATAACTAAATAAAAAATTACAAAAAAACTCTTCACTTCTCCATATGCAATTATAATAACTTTTCAGAAATCTGAAAACAACAATATCTCACCAAATCTGAGTATACAGTAAAGAAGATTTGAGTATCAAAGTTCAAACACCAAAGAAAACCAGATCAAGAAAAATATATGATAAAAACCTGTAAGCAAACCAGAAATCTGAGAAATCTTCTTCAACATCAAGCTATAGGTTACTCTCAGGTAAATTTTAAATTTATAGTTTAATAAATTATGATTTCAAGATCAAGTTTTAACATAAAAAAAATTTGCAGATTTGTTTTATAAAAAAGAAAAGAAAAAAATGCGGAGCTTCAGTTTTTCCAGTGAGCAGTTTTCTCTGGAATGAAGTAAAGGCAAGTAAATTTTCTTTAAGCTTCGAATTTAAGTTGTAAATCGGTGGTAAATAAGGAATTAATCAGTAAGATTAATCAGTTGCAGGGAAACAAAAAAATCCAGTTCAAAGAAAAAGAAATCAAGCTCTGGTTTCAACTGCAGAAATAAAAATAAAAAGGGTTCTCTGTATATACATTCAAACCTGTAAGTAATTTAATTTTTTTCTTTTGTATTGAATGAATTAAGAACAACAAAGAGTAAATGAAAATCTGTATTTACAATTTACAGATCTAAACTCTAAGATCTAAAGAAGAAGAAAAAAGATTCAGACTTTCATTCTTTGAAACTGTCAAACACTCCTCTGTCTTTCTGGAATTTCCAGGTGAGCAAACTCCACCTCTTTTATTTTGAAAAGCCTGTGAGTCAACCTTTTAAATCTGGAATATTTAGTGTTGTTTGTGTTGATGCTTGAGATAAATAATGAAGTATTTATATGCATGCAAATGTATGTGAATATTTATATGCAGATAGAACTGTGCATGCTTAGTATCAGGGTTTTTTGCTTCTGTCTGGAAACTGGTTTCCAAAACCTGTTCGAAATTCAAATTCTTTCACCCCTGATACTCGTTAGATCTTAGGATTCGAATAAATTTTGTTTGATTGAACTTGTTTTAAATTTTAAAAATAAATTGGAGCAGCATAAATCAAGCATTGGCTGGAAAATAATAAAACACAGGGCAAACTCATTTTTGGTAGAAATGTAATTAATTAAAATTTAAGTTTGAATGTATGATCTTGTTCGCCCTTGCAAATTATGATTTTTAAAATAAAAATCCAGAATCCAGATTTTTAGTCTTGATTTAAGGGGGGATTTGCGAGTTGAATAGAAAACTTGTTTTTGTTAAATCCTGGTGATCGGTTGAAGATTTATCGCGTAATTGTAATTGAAGTTTGCTGGAGGGTCGTAGATCACCAGAAAAATAACAGTAGCATTTATAAAAGATCAGGGAGGGGTTACGACATGATTATAGGGTTTAAGGACCCAGTTTGATCGATGTGTTCTTCAACATCGTGTAGCAACGTGGGTTGGCCGGAGTGAATCGCGACTGGGGGAAACGAGAGAGGGAACTGCGGTGCAGCTCTGGGCGTGGTGATGTGGTGTCTGGTGGACGAGATGGTCAGAGCGATGGGTTTTTCTGATTTAGGTTTTGGGTTCTAGTTCGATCGAGGAGCTCGATTTCGATTTCGAACTTACTTTGGATTTTAGGCGGTTGAGATCGTGGGTGGAGATGGCCAATGACTTGTCAGTGGTGGTCGTGATGACCGGAGCGTCGCCGTGCGACTGTGCACGTACACGTGTACGCTTTGATGTTTGCTGCGTAATGATGGATTGGGGAAGAAGCATCCTTCTCTGGTAGAAACTCGTGTAGATGATGATATAACTCGAGCAGTGAATCAGGTTGCTTTGTTAGTTTTAAAAATGTAAACTGGAACAAAGTTTAAAAGGGAAGAAAGAAAAGCCTCGGGGGGAAGCTCGAGGAGAACACCAAATGGCTCAGATTTTTGAAAAAAAAAGAAAAAAGAAAAAAAACTTGTTGATTCAAAGGATTTCAAATAAGTGCTGAACAAATTTAAAGTTTATTAGATTAAATAGGTTTAAAAAGATATAAATCAAGTTTTTTTTTAAAGTGAATTTATTTATAAGGGTTGAGATAAATTTCCAAGATTTATTTCTAAAGGATTAAGTGTTTTAAACGAATCTATTGATATGATTTTTTTTTAATAGTTTTATCAAGATGATTAATTTAGTTTCAAAAATGTAATTTAATGGTAAAATCAAGAAATGATTCACCAAGGATTTCTTATTCAATGATTTGATGTAATTAGAATAAGTGATGTAATTAAAGTTAAAAAAATAAACAAAGATAAAGCGGTTTATCTTTTAATCTAATTAAGAAATAAATGATTGTTAATAAAAGTAATTAAAATAAATTTATTAATAATTCAAGTTAATTAATCAAGTAATTTATGAATGATTAAATAAAAATAACAATTACTTAGTAAAAGTAATTAAGAATAAATAACTAAAGACTAGAGATTGATTAATCAAATATTTAAGGTTAATTACTTTAAAGTATAATTAATTAATGTGGTTAATTAATTAAGGTAATTAAATTAAGAATAATTAATTAAAGGTTAATTAACTTAGAGTGATTAAGAAATCATTATTAATTAAGGAATGATTAATTATTATAATTAATAAAGGAATGATGAATTTATAAATTAATCAATTAAGGATAATTAATTATAATTCAGATTTAATTAATAATTAAGGATTCATTAGTTAAAGTAATTAATTAAAGGTCCATTAATAAAAGTAATTAAGATTTAATTAATTACAATTAAAGGGTAATTAATTAAGATAATAATTAGAGAAATGATCAATTTGTGAAGGTGGTTAAGACTTAATCAATTGTAGTTAACTAATCATTGATTGAAGATTTCTAACGAATGTAATTATGTGAGTAATAAATTTATAACCACACGGTTTATTCATCTTAATTAAAGATGTTTGATTGTTATTAAATGTTGTGTGATGGATTGAAATATTTGATATGTGATGTGATGCTATGTGATGCTTTGTGCCGAGCTGCTATATTTGTGATGAATATACTGTTGTATGAATATGAAAACCCTTGACCCATAAAACGACATTTGAATTTCGATGCGACAGGGAGTCGGATTCCAGTTGGTTATCCGAAACCCACATCGAATCATAATGATGAATCTTTGTGATCGATAATTTATTTATCTATGCATCTGTGAATCAAGATAAGCATTATGGGTTATACCGCTTATCGATATGATTGAATTTATGATGATGATGCTGTACACTATTGTGTTGAACCCCTCGACCGCACTTATACACACACACAAATATGGGTTGCACGTGGAAATGGGTTAAGTCACATATTTTTAAAATAGTTTAAAATTTGGATTTTGAATCCAAATGATTTTGAAAATGGATTGGGTTTAAAATAAAAAGCTTTTGGAAGGGAATTTCAAAGATTAAAGTTATTTTAAATAACTAGGTTGAATTTTGAAATATAAATAATTTGATTTAAATTTGAATTCAATATTTGAAATTGAATTCTATGATTTGGGAACTAGGGTTTAAAAAGGTTATTAAAATATAAATGGGTTATATGGGTTTTTAAACCATTTTAAAGGTGATGTTGTGGAATTTAAATAACCCAAGAATTTATCTTGCATAGATATAATTGGATTTTTTCGAAACGAAAACTGTTTGCTTTCAAATAATAAAAGCTTTCACATAAGAAATGAACTTCCAATTTGTGTAAGAAGGATTTCAAGTCTAAAACAGAAATAGTTTTCCAAGTCATGGATGAATCTTTGGGAACGTGTGTTGAAAGCTATAAATTAAATCTTTAATTTAAAGATTTAATTGAGTTAATCCAAATTGAAATGGAAATTGTTTTGAAATCTATGAATAGATCTTTGTGAAACTGGGTGAATTTTGTGAAACGAATCTTTTTGTTAAAAGATTGAAATGGTAATTCGTTTAACCATTTAAAAGAAAAGCTTTGGATTTTTAAGTTGTGACTTAACTGAAATCCCATATCCATATGTTTTTAAATATGGCACTCATTGTTCGGTTTAGCCGGGAGAGGACTTTGTGTCATATAGCCCATTTCGAATAGTGATACGACGTTATGGATTGCATTTGAAGACCGGTGTTGAAGACCGGGTGTCTTCAAGAACGTTAGGATAACCTATCAATTGACTCTGCACTGAGTTGCTCCGGTATAGAGTTCTCCATATGTGATGGGAAGTCCGATCGTAATTGTGGATACCCAGATTTGCAAGAGCTTCTTCGGAAGTGCCTTCGGTTCCATTCAAACATGAAACAGACTGTATGGTTGTATGTCTGACACTATGCTTTGAGATATTAAACTGATCTCTATCAAATACATTTCTGCTTGGTGGCGAAGAATTTATTCTCTTAGCTTAACACCCTTCTCTGAGACGTACGAGCTCAGAGGTTATGTAGTTGATATTTATCAGTGATATATTCCTGATTTGGTAGTGTGACAAGCTGAGTGCTGCTGTGTGTTGATGATCATTTGTGATCAAAGCATGGCTTTTGTATAAAGCATAGCTTTGTGGATGAGACTGTATCAGGACCTCATACCCCGGAAATGGTCGAAACAGGAAAGATGCGGCAAGGTTATGAGGGTCGTGCCCTTTAGGGTGTGTCATTCCCGTCTGGAAAAGGGTGGTATCTTGGTATGGAGCCTAGATGCTTACTCATGTGGATACTGCAGATCTATTACTTTGTGATTGCTTTGTGGTTTAGAGGCACCTCGGATAAAGGTCCCAAAGGACCGGGGGATGGCATGCTCGAGTAGTAGTTACTTAGTTACAGAGGTAACCCGACCTTGTGTTGGCAAAGATCCGGTTAGATTCTCGAGACGTCCCGCCAGAGGCGATCCCATGGACAGTAGGAAGTTCCTTAGCCTGACCACTTGTTGGAAATCCAATCAAAACAATACGCGCCTTGTACGGTTTTAGTTGTATAACCTGCCATGGAATATGGCGGTAACCTGCTATTGAACATGGTAGCTATAGTAGGCATATGATACTGGTCGTATGTTGGCTAGGATTTATATTATACTTTCGAAATGGTTTTCCACACTTTGCACTTATAGTAATAGTATCAAAGAATTTTCTCGTATCAAACATGTTTGACTATCATAAGGAGAAATCTCCTCCAAGTCTGCATTTGCATTGTGTTTGTGGCAGGAGGCCTTATGGTAGTTTCATTTTCCAAAAAGCATTGCAGAATTCAAATTTAAATTCTTTTGTTTGTTTTAAAGACCAAATGCTTTTGTTTGCTCATACCAGTCCCATGACTAACCTGGAGTTTATTGTTCCTTTCCTAAACTCTAGATGCCCACAATTTTCCCACACGGGCAGTCTAGAGTTGGGGTTTTTAGATAGTCGGGTTTAGTAGATTATCTGGAGCTAGTTCCGTCTTTGGATCGGGACTGCACTTGCTTATCTTTGTGCATCGTTATTGGGAGTTCGAGCTATTTCTGGATTGGTGCTATGAAGATGGAGATGGAGATTACCAATACTGGAGTTCCTTCTTGAAGACTTTCTTTGGAGATTTTGTTCCGCTGCTAGTGTTACCTTTTATTTCCGCTGCTATTGTCTTGTATCATATCTCTGATGTATATTGTTATTCATTATACCATTCTGTTGTATCAGTTATTGTATCAAATGTTGCATATGATATATATATTGTTCTTTTTCTTTCGCTGTGTTGTTATACTTAATGTGTTATAAGCTCCGGCGAACCAGATTCGACGTTTGGATCTGCGGCATTTGAATACGAGTGTCGTATTCGGTGTCGATTTCCGAAGGCCAAGTCAGGATCGCTACATATGTGGAATGTAAGTTCTTGGATTTTCTAATTTCAGTGCCATGTTGGGTATGGATTGGATAGAGAGGCATAGAGTGACACTTATTTTGAAGAATAACAAGTTAGAATGAGGGATAGTTGTAGGGGTAGGCCAGATTTATATTGTGAGCTGGAGGATCGGAGATGTTTAGCTACTCACATTTGGTCGATGGCTCTTAGGATGAGGATAGCATGATTCCCAATTGTGCATAAGTATCTAAACATGTTTGAATATGTTCACAGCTTCCTACCTCTCATGAGATCTAGTTTTGTATTGATATAGAAAGACAATAAGTTTAGGTATATGCCTTTTAAGGGGGATGGCACCAAAACAGCAAAGACGTCTTGAGGCACAAATTGGAAAAGCTTTGAAGAAAAAGTGTTTATCCTAAAGAGTACTTTGATGTAGGGTAGTTTTTTCAATTGAAGTTGATGTATCTTTGAGGCTCTATGCCTTTTAAAGGAAATGACACTTGGTAAAAGTTTCCACCGGCTTAGAGTAGTAGAAGAGAGTGTGTCAAGTACTACATTTCAGACTTTGTATGAAATTTATGAGTAGTTGGTTATGTCATTCAAGCTAACCAACAAACTGACATATTCTATTGATTTTGTAGATCGTGTATAATTTATGCTTGTGTTCATGGATAATGTTTTGGTTTACGTGTGAATCATAGAGGAACACAAAGCGTATTTGAGGGTAGTGTTAGAGACTTTGAGAAAACACCAACTTAAGGTAATATTTTCAAAATGTTACTCCTGGAGCAAAAAGATGCACCTTTTTGGTCATGCTGTCTTGAGGCACGTTACATGGAGAAGTTTTTTAGGAACTCTCTAGAAGTTATGGCATATTGACAACTTACTATAAAGAATCATTCTATTGCTTGAGATGAATGATGTGAGCAAGTTTTCATAAGATTGAACATATGTTGGACTAAAGCATTTGTAACAGCTATTCCTAGCTGAACCTAAGAGTAGACGTACGTACATATTCAAATGATAGAGACTTGGAGTCATCTTGGACTCAAGAAGAAAGAGTTGTTGCTTATGCAAGTGAGCAACTCAAGGCACAAAAAGGAAAGTTCGACTCATAATTTAAAGTTTATTTCTTGTGTGTCCATGTTGGCTAATAGGAAAAGCTAGTCCATTAGAGAATGATTCGCATTTTACATTGTTAGGAGTATCTCTTCCTTAAAGGGATCTTAGATGACAATAGCCGTGGTTGTTAAAGTTTCTTATTTCCTACTATTCTAGTATTTTCTATTCCCATAAGGAAAGAAAATGGTGCAGTAGTAATATTTAGCAATCGGTATGTTACATTTGGTTTTATATCTGTCTTATGATGGGGATTGAGGCAGATAGTTGGATAATACAACCAACCTCAATTGAAACTTTACTCAAAGGTGTTAGCATCTTTAAAGATAAGTCCAACTGTGTTGGAACACATGGCAGCTATTCAGTGGAGAAATGCAAGAACTATAAAACACCCTTCACCAATATAAGACAAAGAAGAGCTTAAACACTTAAGTTGTTTTTGTGGACTACATTGATGCACAACATAAGTTGGAATAAACAAATTATATTCATACTCATGATCCTACGAGGACTATTGATAAGATGGCTAGGTTATGTGTGAAACAAATAGTGATCAAGACCTGTTATGTGCAAGTGGATAAGATCATGTGTCTCTATTAGAGTTACATACAAGAGTGTTTATCAATCAAGCATAAGCATTATATTATCTGGACTCACATAGAGATGGTCATGCCGATCATAGTTCTCTAGGTATGGAGTTGGAAGAAAATTAATGCTTGGGACAGTTTTAGTTGAGAGAAAATTCTAGGTAAATGATTAGAATTTTCTCTAAGTATTTTGACAATCATTAAAGTTTCTTTATTGAAGAATGAGTTTAGAACTTAAGGTAGAAAGTTGACATAAGGATTGTTGGACATATCTGATAGTTAAGAGAATCAATAGTCTAGCATATCAAGCTAACTAAGCTTATAGGATAATGAGTGTGCACTACGTCTCCTAAATATCACATAAGAGTATGTTTACGACTCAAATATTAATATAATATGGAGTGAGCTTAAAGACATGGATATTTGTAGGTAAATATACGGCGTATGGCATTCGACCTTTTTGTTCAGGGCTTTTCAAGATTTGATCGTGGTATTTTAGTTCATCATATGTTCTACTTATCCAAGCATTTGTTGTAGGATATGTTTATAATGTTACTATGCTTGCTAGGATAGTTGGTTACATCATTTCCTCGATTGTAATTTTGGAGATGAAATTATTTAACGAGTGGAATGCAATGATCCATATTTTTCAGTCTTTTATTTTTGGTATTTTCGATAGTTATATGTAACTTACGGATATACGTGCATTGATTGGAAACAGAGAATTCTAACGAATGGTCTATGTCTTTGTAAAGAGAAACCATAGGAGTTGCATGATCAAATTGTTTTCGGGATTATACTTTCTGATAGTTCATATGATTTAAAAATGCATGAACATGATCTCCTAGAGCATGGCTTCAAATTTGATGTATTTTATATATTGGATGAGAAAATACGATGAATTGCTTCGTCAAAGAATCATTGTGATCCAATGTTCACACAAGTTGTATAATGACAAAACGTGTAATGGATTATTCAATAAAGCAAAATAAATTAGTAAAAACCTAACCCTACATAACATATATCATGCTCTTGTTCATTAATTTGCTGACCACCTCATTCTTATACTATTCTTTCTCCTCCTCTTTCTTGTGAAAATAGCAATTTATTTAAGGAAAGTAAGATATGTATTTCTCTATTTGTCCAAGAGGAATCCAACCATGGTCTCGTTTTAGCTTAACTCCACTTGTGATGGCTGAAAATTGCATATTCGATGAAGGGAGAAATTTTGAAGGTGAACTGAAGTGGATTTGGAGGGCAAGGTTGTGTCCGCAATATCAAAAAGTGATGAATGTCATGGGTTTCATGATCTTTAGTGGAGTATAGTAGCGGTGGTAAGAAAATCCAACGATAGATGGTCATCCATGAATTTTTCATACATGCTCTCCAAAAGGGTAATGACTTATATGTGTTTGCTTGTTTTTTGAGAGGATGACGAAGAAGATGGTTGAAGCTAGTTCTCTTTGAGGCGCTGCTAGTGATGAGTGAAAGTGGGTTGTTGGTAAGGCCGATACCAATGGAGGCAGACATTAGCAGTGGACTAGCAATGCCTTGGTTATAGGAGAAATAGATCTAGCAACAATGATCTGGTACGGTCTGGTGGTTAGAGAAGAAAGCACGACGGTGAAGAATAATGCCTCAATGTAATAGTGGATTAGGAAGAAAAGAATGAAATTTTCTTAAAAATCGTTATCCCCTGCAAAGTTATATTTATATAATAACATGTAACAGTTAAATTATCATTTAACCCTTGAAATTTATATTAGTTATATATCCTGCATACGAGGTTCAATTTTGACGTGGTTTCTTGCATTGCATACATATTTAGATTCTTAGAGACTTGGCATGAGTTTGGACGAATTTGGCTAAGGGGAGTGGAAACCTATACCATATATTGTAATTATGGAATACCATATATTGATAAATATATATATGTATGTACGTACGTATGTATGGTAATACGACGTAAGTCGTAAGTTGTTAAATGTTACGTCACACGATGCGAGTCATATGTTGTTATGGGTTTAGTTATACGACTTAAGTCATATATTGGTATGTGTTTAATTATACAATGTAGGTTGTATAGTACATTATATTTTATTAAAAGCTTAGAAAATATGGTTAAATGATTTAATTGGTTGTATTTGATCTTTCAAAGGCCATTAATATACATAGCCAATCACATGATTAATTTACACTAGCAGACCCATAAATTTATTAAATTAGTGACTTGACTTTTTCTATGATGGTTTCCTTATGGATTCATAAGTTGTATAAGTTAGTAAACTTAACATTTTATGGTTGAATTAAACATGAGTAAAAACTTCAAAATTGCTTTTGTCTAAAATTGGATAAGTTTGTACATAGGTTTATTTGGATATAGGTTTTACATGTTTGATTTTGGACTTTTGATTATGCTAATGGGTCAAGGAAAGTTTTGTGCTTATAAATAATCATGAATGAGAGAGTTAGTGATGTGCCTTAGGGGCAGTTACCTAATTGTTATATATATCCAACTCTGTAATCAATCTATTTTGTAGTAAAAGTCTTTTGGTGTTGGTTTTCTTTTATACACTTTTTTATTTTATGATATATATAATTAAGTGAAGAATTTAAAGTATATAAATATGAAAATTCTTAAATAAAATATTATGTGATTGTAATTGAAAATAGTTGCAATTGTTAGTAATCAATCATAATATAAAATAATATTTTGTTTTAAATATTTCTAGTCAAGACGTTTTGAGAAAGGGTATCGATACTTCCATTGAGACCAGAGCGCAAAACGCTCTCCAAATGTTGGAAAGTTTATTACCCACTTGTTGGGGGCACTAAGTGGTTATGTTCTTAAAGTATTGGATAACTATAAATAACTTGACAAAGAGTTTCATGATTGTTAATAACAACATTATCAAACAAGAAATATCAATGCGAAGATGTTACATAGTTCTCTCGACTTGAGAATACTACTAAACTTCAACGTGGAAACCCACTTAGATTATAGTTAAATTATGGTATGACAACCATCGAGCGACTATAGCCAGGTCCGAATTGAAGTGTAGGAAGTGAAGCACAATACAATAGAGAATTTGTCTCCATGGTTGTATGAGTGTAATGTCACAGTCAACTTTGCCAACTCAAGTCTAAATCTCTTACCAGAGTAGGACGATTAATAATAAATGTTACTATTAAACCATGGACTTTGTAAATGGACTGAATAGTCGAATATGGATACCATTGGAGTTTTTACCAATACCAAACTCCATATATCCTAAATTGATATCGTGTTGATGAAGTGAACATGTGTACATTATATCGTCACTTAACGGTATGGATTAAGGTGGTCTAAAAATTGATTTTACCAAAAAGGTCTGTAAGCAATGAATTCAGCCAAACAATCACACGTTTTGCTACGGTGATGTGCGAATATTAATATACGAATTGTTTAATATTAATCGCTGACTGAATTCATAAGTGTAAGTCACACAAACGAATCTGCGAATTCTTCAAAATTCCATATGATTTAATTATTTTATAAAGCGTTATAAACTAATTAATATTTAAGAAATATTAGTTATTAAAGTATTTGATGGTTTGGATGTATTTAGTAAATGTGGTGGCTCCTAGAAATTTACTAGGTGTCATTAATAATTGCTCGAATGTATACATAAATGTCTGTGTATGGTCTGATACAAATTCAAATAGGATCGTATCTGTATTCGTATTTGAAATCAATTTCGGATTTCGAATATCCATATTCGCGGATATGGATGAATATTGGATATTTATTGGATATTCATCGACTTTTCACAACCAATAAATCTAAATAAATAAATACAAAATTTTGATTTATTATAAATCCATTTCAATACTAAAAATATAAAAAATAATAAATACGCTAAGAAAAAATAATTTTAAGTAGCAAATATTGATTTTTATATACATATTGATCTTTTTACCTAGATAATATAGTAAAGTCAATCATTTCATGTACTAAAATACCCATTTACTATAATCTTAAAAAACCCGAATGGATAATTATCGGATACGGATATGGCCATATCCTCATTCGTATCTCTTTTCGGATATTGGATAATTTTTTATATTTTGGATGCGAATACAGACGGATTTTGGATTTTTCGATTACTCATTGACAGCCCTAGTTATTTGTGCACGTATCAATATAATATATCGATACATGTTTAAACAGACTCTAAATATAAACAATTTCTTAAGGGCTGAAAAATAATTTGACCTATGTTTGGACATGATACGGTTGGCCTTAGAAGCGATAGAGGGTCTTGATTTGGTTTGAAATAGTATGGAAGCTTGAGTAAAAATTACAACTAAAATTATATATTTGAATGCATACAACACCTATAAATTCACACTCTCTGCTAACTCGAATGTACTAATCATATGCCTAGTAACCCTGCCTCGACTTTATCCCCAATCAAGAATTTTTCAAACTACAAATAGTAGTTCAACCTAGTTAACACTAGAATTTTAAATTTAAAAATAAAATATAAAAAAATGAACAAACTCCCCTAAATAAATATTTGGAAATAATGAAGTAATGAGCCTAGGAATAAATTTCACTTTAGCTTTAATGTGAGTAGCCAATTCTCCCATTTTAATCAGTTTGCCTGGCCTTCACTCTTAGCAAACCCGAAAACAAATCATGTTACCCTCCTTAACGCATTTTGATATGGTAATGATATAGCACCAATACTGTACCCTAGTAATACAACTAGTGCATAATAAGCTTCAACAAACATTACCAACAACATTGCAAGACGAACAGTTAAATTGCCATGTCATTTTACGGTATAAGACTCACTATCAAAGAAACAATTCAACAGCCTATCCCTATAATTCATAAGCACCAAAGACAAAGTACTTGGTTACAACCATTTCTTTTTTAATTGTTTGTTTGTATTTCATTTAATTGGTTGTTACAAAATATACGGCTACACAAAAAGCTAGCCAATAGCTTTAGGACAACTAGAATCTATAAGCTTTGTATTGGAGCCTAGAGTAAAAAAGGTATAGCAGGCTGGTTGCTAAATTTCTTTTCTATATACTTTTTCATGTATTTTCTCCTTCCCTCTCCTTCTCTTCTTCTCCACCAAACTCTTCTTCAACTTCTTTTCTCCTCTAAAACCCTTCTAATATAGCTCATACTATATCAATTGGTGCTTCCACAAGATTGAACCATGGCCGAAACCATCATCCATAACCACATCATCGAAAAATCCATCCAACTCCATGAAACCAGCACACAACACCAAACCGGCATTAACACCATTCAAGCCACCCTCATTTACCATCACACCATACTCGATACTCAACATAAAAGACATTGCCGACATCAAAACCATCCTTACAAACAACACAACCTCCAGTAATCATATCATCCACTCTTATCCATTCTCGTCACGAAATTTGACATCCAAACCACATTGCCACCACCGCTCCCTCTCTCTCCATTCTCTATCGCTACCACTAGCTCTATAACTCCTTCCCCTTTAGATCACATCAAACCTGATTCAACCCTACCAAATCCTAACTTTGATTCTGACTGCTCTGACTTTTCAATATGCCGCTGGCTTTGAGATTGAATCAGCCAAGGACCAGTTTAATGAAGCTTTACTTTGACGTAGGTGGATTCAAAAAAGTTTACAAAGGAGTTATAGATGATGAGTCCATGAAAGTGGAATCAAGAGAAGCAGCCCAAATCAGATTAGATCCAGTTAGACCTGCACTCATTTGGAGTCATACTTTTTGAGGTTTTGTGCATGGGGTCAGCATTAATCCCGCCTTACCTAAAGAGCGGGAATGGGCAGATGCGCATGATTTGTTTATTGAAATGAACAAGATGAGATGTGAAAGTAAAGTTATCATACTTATCCTGATGGAGCGTTCGACATAGAGAAGATTCAAAAGGAGATGGGATGATGCTCGTATTACGACTTACGACCTTGAGGACAAGGTCGATTTCGTGGAGACGATAATGATACAGTAATGGTATAGCACCAATATTGCACAGTAAGCTTTTAGAAAACATTGCCAATAACAATGCCAGAAGCAGTTAAATTTTCATGTCATTTTATGGCATGAGACCCACTATCAAAGAAATTCAACAGCATGTCCCTATAATTCACAAGCACTAAAGATAGTAGCTGGTTACAACCATTTATTTTTTTAATTATTTGTACTTCGTTTAATTAGTTGTTACAAAATATTTGACTATACAAAAAGCAAACCAATAGAATAGGGACAACTAGCATCTAGAAGCTTTGTGTTGGAGCCTATTTGGGCAACAGTTTATAGAGCGATACTGAAGAATTAAGCCCGCTGCATAAAGAAAGGAATAGCAGGTTAGTTGCTAAATTTCTTCTCCGTATAATTTTTCATGTTTTTTCTTCTTCCTGCTTCTTCTCTTTTTCTCCACTAAACTATTCTTCACCTTCTTTTCTCCTCTAAAACCCTTCTAATGTAACTCATGCTCTATCAATTTCATAAAAAATAGTCCACCTTTTGAAATTCATGTGCTCCTCCCAAAACAAAAGTTGGGCCTAAAAAAATCACTGCTGTAAAAAGCTTGTGCCACCTAGAATTTGGATTGCTAAAGGTCTACTAGATGCTGAAGAGATTGCCACTGGCTGAAAGTCACTGCCGCCTAAATTTGCCATGTCAAGCTGCCGCTGTGAAGAGTTAATGAAGTCGTGTGTGGCTGGAGGTTACTACTGCTGCAGATCTAGAGTGGTTGATGTAAGAAGCTCAATGTCGTCGTCTTGGATCTGCTCTCGTGCTACGCATGAGGTTGAAGACGTCGATGTTGATGTTGTTGCTTGTACGTCGATTTGTAATTGCCACGCCATCGAGATGGTGTTGCGGTTACCTTTTTATGCTGAGAGGATGAGCTTTGATTCCTATATAAATGTCAAAGTTGAGTGTTTGGATATCGATGTTTGTTAGTTTACTACTTCGCTTGGATTAAGTACTTGCTGGTAATGTTGAATTTGGATGATTCAAATGTTCATTAAAAGGGAAAGAAATTAATTAATTGATTCAATCAAATCAATTAATTTAGCTGATATATGGAAGGATATTTTAAGGAAACTAATTAATTAGTAAATCAATTAATTAGTCTGCTATATGAAGAAATAAATTATTAGGCATGGAGAATAAAGGAAAGATATGAAAACGAAGATCACGCCATCTATTTATACTAAAATCAAATCATGCAAATTGGAAAGATATCTGCGTAATCAGGAAATTGATTTGCTTAATCTCCAAGCAACCCTTCATTATCAAGTCTATATAAATGAAGGAACTTTATCTTCATATGAACAAGCAAGTGTAGTATCCACCATTATTCTTTCCTCTTTCTTTTGTACTCTCTTCTTTAGTGAAATAAAAAGTTGTTGGGTCTCCGTGGACGTAGGATATTCATATCCGAACCACGTTAAATCTTCCTGTCTTCTATTTCTGTTATTTTTCTGTGAGACTGCATAATTCTTTTTAAGTGTCATTGATATCTAAATAGGCAATACTAGATTCTGAACAAATAAACCGCTTCCGCTCAAATAAAAAAAAAATCACTACAGTTTGGTATCAGAGCTAGTGTTATTGTTTCTGTTTGGATATTAATGGCTACTTCTAGTAAGTCTGTTGGCAGGTCTGGTGTCAATTATGGAGTAACACGTTTTGACGGAAAAGGAGATTTTGGTACTTGAAAGATGAAGATGGAGGCTGTATTGAAGAAGGAGAAGACTTACAAGGTTGTTTCTGCGCCTGAGAAATTGAAAGATATTGATGCAGCTGATTTGGAAGAGATGGAAGATGAAGCTCTTACAACAATTCAGTTGAGCCTTTCAGATGAAGTTCTTAGAGAATTCTCTCAAAAGAAGACAGCGAAAGAACTATGGGATGCATTATCGGATGCATATCAAGACAAGTCTCTCACTAATCGGATTATTCTTCAGCAACAACTTTATTCGTTCAAGATGAAGCCTGGAGCTGATCTCATGGAGCATGTAGATGCTTTGACGACTTTGATTATGAACCTGAAGGCAGCGGAAGTTGATATTACTGATGAGGCTCAAGCTGTGATCCTCTTATGTTCCTTGCCTAAGGAGTATACTGCTTTTGTTAATTCCATGATTTATGGCCGCAGTAAAATTAGCCTATCTGATGTAAAGGCTGGTCTTCATAATGAAGTATTAAGAGGTAGATTGGCGAGCACTAGCTTGGATAATGATACTGAAGGCTTATCTGTTCAGAGAGGTAGAGGCCAAAGCAGGACGAAGAAAGGTGGAGGACGGAATTATTCACGGTCTCAGTCTAGGGGGCCTAAGAATTTGACTTGCCATTATTGTAAAAAACCAGGGCACTTCATAGCACAATGTCCCAAGCTTGAAGGTAGAAGAAAAGATCCAAAGCAAGCTTCAGCTTCTACAGCAGAGAAATCAGATACAGAAAGTGACACCGATGTATTTACAGCTTCTGGCTCTTCTGGGAAGAGCAACTTATGGCTGATTGATTCTGGCGCATCCTATCATATGACACCTGATAGGAACTGCTTTTCCACTTACCGTGAAATTGATGGAGGAGAAGTTCTGATGGGCAATGATGCTTCTTGCTGTATGGTGGGTGTTGGTAGCGTGATGATTAGGATGTTTGATGGTGTTATTTGTACGATCACCGATGTTAGACATGTACCTGATTTGAGGAGGAGCTTGATTTCTGTTGGGGCATTAAGTAGACTTGGCTTGAAGATTGTAGTGGAAGGAGAGAAAACGAAGATATCGAAGGGTTTCATGATTGTTATGAGAGGTGTGAGGGCAGGAAATCTTTATCTACTAAAGGGCACTACTGTAATTGGTGAATCGGCTTCTGTTACATCTGTTGATTCGGATTCTTCCAGATTATGGCACTTACGGATGGGTCACATCGGTGAGCGCAGCATGGATGAGTTAAGAAAACGAGGATTGATTGATGGAGTTCATCATTCAAAACTTGGTTTTTGTGAAGGATGTGTTCTTGGAAAGCAGACGAAGATTTCTTTTGGTACAGGAGAGCATAAAGCAAAAGCTGTCTTGGAGTATGTTCATACAGATGTCTGGGGTCCGTCCCCTTGTCCGTCTTTAGGTGGAGCCAGATATTTTGTTTCATTTATAGATGATTTCTCTCGTAAAGTATGGGTATACTTTCTTCAGTCAAAGAGTGAAACCTTTGCCAAGTTTCGGAAGTGGAAATCTATGGTTGAGAAGCAGTCAGGGAAGAAATTGAAAGTTCTCCGTTCAGATAATGGCGGTGAATTTGTATCACAAGAATTCATCGATTATTGTGAGTCTGAAGGCATTAAGAGGCATTACACCACACCAGGCGACCCTCAGTCCAATGGAGTTGCAGAAAGGATGAATCAGACATTATTGGAGAGAACAAGATGCCTTAGACTGACTGCTAATTGAAGAAGGGATTTTGGGCTGAAGCTTTATCTATGGCGGCTTTCCTCATCAACCGCACACCTTCCACTGCCATAGATATGAAGATCCCTGAAGAAGTATGGAAAGGTGAGTCTGTCAGCTATTCATTTCTCAAAGTGTTTGGTTGCCCAGCTTATGTGCATGAGAGCAAAGGAAAGCTGGAACCTAGAGCTCGCAAGTGTATTTTTCTAGGTTATAGGAGAGGAGTGAAGGGATATAGGTTGTGGTGTCCTATTAGCAAGAAGATCGTTATGAGCAGGCATATGACTTTTGATGAGAAGGCTATATTAAAGGTGGAGCCTTCCTCATCGGATGACAATGAGAGGACATGTGAAGAATACCAGACACAAAGCAAGTCATCTGTTGATTCTTTCCATAGACGTTCAAATGGTGTTTCCGATGACACCGTGGTTGATGAGGATAATATCGATGTTGGTACAGAGGATCAAACTCAAGGTGGAGCTCATTCGGAACCTAGGCCTGTCAGACAAAGAAGAAAGCCTAAGTGGCTTGATGAGTTTGTTGGATTGAGCATCGAAGATATTAACTTCGATGATATGGCAACATATGCTTTGAATGTTGTCCATGATGAGCCCTGTGATTATAGAGAAGCCATCGCATCAGTTAACGGTTCCAGTTGGTTAGTTGCTATGGAGGAGGAGATTGAATCATTGCAGAGAAATCATACTTGGGATTTGGTGCCTCTTCCCACCGACAAGAAAGCTATTGGATGCAAGTGGATCTATAGAGTGAAAGACGGCGAAAATGGTAATCTCAGATACAAGGTAAGGTTAGTCGCAAAGGGGTATGTTCAGAAGAAAGGGGTAGAGTATCATGATATCTTTGCTCCAGTGGTTAGACATACTTCTATTCGTATTCTTTTGGCATTGGTTGCTCATTATGATATGGAATTAGAGCAACTAGATGTCAAAACTGCATTCTTGCATGGTGATCTGGATGAGGAGATTTATTTAAAGCAGCCGGAAGGGTTCATTGACAGTAGAAGGCCAGACTATGTTTGCAAACTCAACAAATCTCTATATGGACTGAAGCAGTCTTCTAGACTATGGTATAAGAGGTTTGATAAGTTTATGCTTTCACAGGGATACTCCAGAAGTTTCAAAGACCAGTGTGTTTATTTCAGGAGATGTGATGGTGATATGATTTATTTGTTGTTATATGTTGATGACATGCTGATTGCATCTCGGAGTATGGCCAGAATTAAGGAGTTGAAAGCGGAGCTCAGCAGAGAGTTTGACATGAAGGATTTGTGAAAGGCACAAAGAATATTGGGTATGGAGATAAGCAGGGATAGGAAGCGGAGAGAGTTAAGGCTCACTCAAGCTCAGTACATCGAGAAGGTCCTCGCTCGATTTGGAATGGAGAAAGCTAAACCGGTTGGCACTCCATTAGGCTCTCATTTTAAGTTGTCAAAAGACTTATCTCCCTCATCGGAAGAAGACAAAAGGTATATGGCTGGTATACCTTATTCTAGTGCTGTTGGTAGTCTTATGTATGCGATGGTGTGCACAAGACCAGATTTGGCCCATGCAGTGGGTGTTGTGAGTCGATATATGTCTAACCCAGGCAAAGAGCATTGGCAAGCTGTGAAGTGGATTCTTAGATATCTTCGAGGCACTTCTTCGGTGGGCTTGTTATATGGTGGAGTGGATGGTGACATCTTTCTTAGAGGATACTGTGATTCTGATTACGCTGGGGACAGAGATGCTAGGAAGTCAGTGTCGGGCTATGTTTTTACACTTGGCATAGGCTCGATTTCATGGAGATCACAGCTGCAATCTATCGTAGCTTTATCGACTACCGAAGCAGAGTTGATATCGATTGTGGAAGCAACAAAGGAAGGATTGTACTTACTTCAGTTGTTGGATGATCTTTCAATAGTGCAGCAGACAGTAGAGCTATTTTCAGATAGTCAGAGTGCGATTCATCTTGTAGAAAATCAAGCTTATAGTTCACGGACGAAGCACATTGATGTTAGAGGTTTCTTTCTTATGCTTGAGGAAGAACGAAGAAAGATCAAATTGTTGAAGGTGAGCACTTTGGATAATCCTTCAGATATGATGACAAAGTCACTTCCTAAGGACAAGTTTGAGCATTGCTCAAACTTGATCAGTTTGATACCTGTTACTTGAGCGCCATGGGGCGCTAGACCCAACAACTTATATGTTGATTATTTGATGATAAGGTGATGAAGAGAGATTGCTATATTTGAATCAAGGTGGAGTGTTGAATTTGGATGATTCAAATGTTCATTAAAAGGGAAAGAAATTAATTAATTGATTCAATCAAATCAATTAATTTAGCTGATATATGGAAGGATATTTTAAGGAAACTAATTAATTAGTAAATCAATTAATTAGTCTGCTATATGAAGAAATGAATTATTAGGCATGGAGAATAAAGGAAAGATATGAAAACGAAGATCACGCCATCTATTTATACTAAAATCAAATCATGCAAATTGGAAAGATATCTGCGTAATCAGGAAATTGATTTGCTTAATCTCCAAGCAACCCTTCATTATCAAGTCTATATAAATGAAGGAACTTTATCTTCATATGAACAAGCAAGTGTAGTATCCACCATTATTCTTTCCTCTTTCTTTTGTACTCTCTTCTTTAGTGAAATAAAAAGTTGTTGGGTCTCCGTGGACGTAGGATATTCATATCCGAACCACGTTAAATCTTCCTGTCTTCTATTTCTGTTATTTTTCTGTGAGACTGCATAATTCTTTTTAAGTGTCATTGATATCTAAATAGGCAATACTAGATTCTGAACAAATAAACCGCTTCCGCTCAAATAAAAAAAAAAATCACTACAGGTAACCCATTCGGTAGTTGGAATTTGTGAATGAAAGATGAATATTGATGTTTGCAACTTGAATCAGAAAAGTTACATTGTTGAGATGATGATTCGACGTTGCCTTGAGATGCCTCAGATTGTGTAATGCTCCTTACTCTTTTGGTTTTGTACTCGGGTTTGAGTCTTACCAAAATGGGCGACAATGGTAGATTTCAGGTGGCTGGAATGGTTCAGGTGGAAGCAGGTTGGAAATAGAAGAAGGGGTGAGTATTAAATACAGAAGAAAATGGTGAAGAGCTTCAGAAATATTCAACAGAAGTAAAGAATGCAAGATAAAAGAAAATCTAGTATTTTTCTTGTTATTTCTCAATTCTACTGTATTACATGATTTATCTCCATTTACATACATTAATCACAGAAAGCTTAGTCAAACTAGCCGTTACAATTACCAGATTATCAACGAAGTACTAAATTGAAAATATATTTGCAATCAATATTAGCCAAAATGCAAAACTGATTATTCCGATTGTGCACGCGCACATGTTCATAATGTGCATAGCGTCAATTCTCATCATCTATCTTTGATCCAACATTATAGCTAGCTTCTTCTTGTATCTGAGTCTTCACTAAGTCTTCAAAAATCCTTTCATTGATTCCTGATAGCTGGGGTGAAGTGTTGATCTCGCTTTCCTTAACTATTTGATGAAATGTCACTTCAGCTTGATGCGTATCATGTGTTTGCTAAAATGTTTGAACGTAGCAACTCCCCTCCCTTTTAAAGAGACCTTGTCTCAAGGTCTAAGGTGGGAAACATTCTCGCTACATCCCAATAATCTTCCCAAGTAGAAACTATGATTGGTTTATTTTTCCATTTGATCAAAACTTGTGCTACTAGTTTGTTATTCTTTGGTATGAGTCTCCTGTCAATAATTTTTTCTGGATCGTTAACCACTACTTCCTTGTATGGTGGAAAACATTGTTGAAGAATTATATGTGTACCCAATTTTCTTTTCAGTTGAATGATGTGAAAAACTGGGTGAATTTGAGCATCTGTTGGTAGTGCCAGTTTGCATGCAACTTCTCCAATTCTGTGAATTACCTTGAATGGGCCATAGTACTTTGGAGATAGCTTATTAGTTTTGGATGTGCTGACTGAAATTTTCCTGTAAGGTTGTAATTTCATATATACCCACCCAATCATTCACAGAAAAGTCTGTTCTTTTGTTATTGGCAAACTTTTGCAATCTCTCTTGTGCTAACATTAAGCTATCTTTTAGAAACTGCATAGTGATTTGTCTGGAATATAAATGTTGTTCTACTTGTTTTACTTGTTCTACTTTTGTAGTGTGGGGGACATAAGAAAGGAGTGTTGGTGGTTGTCTACCATACACTATTTCATATGGGGTTAACCTTATTGCTTCCTTCCATGAAGTGTTCAACCAATATTCTACCAAGATGGGCCAGTCAGTCCATTCACTAGGTTGATGAGAAATAAAGCAGCGTAGGTATGTTTCCAAAACTTTGTTGGTTATCACAGTTTGACCATCTGTTTGGGGATGGTAGGCTGAGCTGTATTTAAGTGTGCATCCTTGAAGGGTAAACAACGCCTGCCAGAAATTTCTTAAAAAGATTGAATCCTATCACTTACTATTATTGTTGGCATGCTATAGAGTTTAAATATATCATCAAAAAATACTTTAGCCACTTGTTTTGCTATGTAAGGATGCTGAAGAGAGAAGATGTGTACATACTTTGATAGTCTATCCACCATCACATAAGTAACAATGGAATTGTTGCTTTTTGGTAAATGGGTGGTAAAATCCATTGATAAATATGTCCATACATGTTCAGGAGTTGATAGTGGTTGTAGAAGATCGGGGTTGGCAACATCTTCTGGTTTAGACCTTTGACATATATCACATTGTTTAATATAGGTCTCTACCGATTTCTTCACGTGCCTTCAAAAGAACACTTTTTTGATTTTTTTTCAAACGTTTTCTTGACTCCTGCATAACCACCAAAAGGAGAAGAATGAAATTCAAAAAGTATAGAGTCCAATAGGGAAGCTTGTGTAGAGTCAAATAATATTCTGCCTTCCTAAAAATTAGCTCATCAACCAGTTAATATTTATTAGCTAGGGTTCCTTGTATAATCTGCTCCTTTTTTTTTTTTTTTTGTGCATAAAACGTTCTTTGGTTGACTTCTCTTTTTAGTTCACTAATCCAGTCAGTTTGTACAACGGACATTGCTTGGATCTCTGGGTTATCATGCATTCTAGAAAGACTACCAGCGATAATATTCTTTTGCCTTTTTTGTATTCAACTTCATAGTCATAACCATGCAACTTGGCTAACCACTTGCCTTGGATTCCTATAGGTAGCTTTTGAGATAATAGATGCTGCAAACACTGATGGTTGGTACTTATAGTAAACCTTCTGCCTAATAAGTATTGAGACCATTTTTTTTGTTGCAAGAATCAAAGCTAGTAGTTCCTTCTCAAAGGTAGATAAGTGTAGATTTCTTCCTTGTAATGCTTGACTAATATAAGCAATAGCTTATTATCTTAAAGTAACACTGCTCCAATCCTAGATCCACTTGCGTCACACGTAACAACAAATTCTTTGTTGAAATTAGGCATAGTGAGAATTAGAGGGTTGTTAAGACAAGAATTAAATTTGTGGCATCTGTGGCCTCTTAAGCCCAGTGAATAGAATTTTTCATTAACATTGATGTTAATGGATTTGCAGTCATTCCATACCCTCAAATGAATTTCCTATAATACCCTGATAACGCAAAAAAACCTCTTAAAGCCTTTATGTTTTGGGGTTGTAGCCAACCCAAAACTGCCTTTGTCTTTTTTTGTCAACTGAAATGCCATTTTCAGAAATAACATGTCCTAAATATTGCAATTTATCTTCAGCAAATGAGCACTAAGAAAGTTTGATAACCAATTTGTTATCTTGTAGAATTTTCATTGTGATCCTTACGTATTAAGATGATCATCCTAGCACTTGCTATAGATCAGAATGTCATGAATAAATACCAAAATAAATCGCCTAAGAATTTTTTTAGAAATAGAATTCATAAGTGCTTGAAATGTAGGAGTATTTGATATACCAAAAGGCATAACCAAAAATTCATAATGACCTTCATGAGTTCTAAATGATGTTTTATGGACATCATCTTCATGCATTCTTATTCGATGGTATCCTGATTTTCAAGTTTAGTAAAATATTTAGAACCATAGAGCTCATCTAAAAGGTCATCAATTAGAGGGATAGGAAATTTGTCTTTAATGGTTAATTTATTTAACCCTCTATAATCTATGCAAAGTCTTCAAGATCCATCTTTTTTCTTGACCATAACAACAGGGGCAGAGAAGGCACACTGGTTTTGCACCCTACATTAATGGGATCTTATGATCACATTCTCTCTTAGGTGGTAGAGTATTTTAAGAAGATGTTACTCTCGAAACTCAGAAAATAATTATTTGATACTAGGATGAATATACTGTTCGCCTGGAACAGTTGTTAATGTTGAAAGAAGCATGAATTTTGAGTGAGCAGAATTAAACTCTTTTGAAATGTTTTTGTCATTAAGATGTTGAAAATGGGAAGTGGTTAAACCTTGCCGCTTATACTCTTTTCCATTGTAATAAAATATGACTTGGAGTTTTTTGAAATTAAAGCAAATTTCATCACGCTCTCTCATCCATTCTATACCCAATACAATGTCACATCCTTCCATTGGTAATACTAACAAGTCTATAGGCATTTTGCAGCCTTGACGTTTAATAATATTTGAGAACAAATTTCATTACCTTGTAGCTTATGACCATTAGCAACTTGCTCCTCAGAAGTCTTTGTTCGGTTTTCCTTGAGTTTTGATTTCTTGGCTAAGCTGCTATCAATAAAGCTATAAGTAGATCCAAAATCAATTAACAATATAATGGTTATTGATACCACCCTTTATCTTGACTAGTAAGTGGGAATACCTAAAAGAGCATTAATAAAAATTGACAAGTATGATCTGGATTTTGATTATTTTCTGGGTCAGAGAGTTCTAATTAATTATCAGTGGAATAATCAGGGTCAAAAAAGTTTTCAAGGCCCATAATGCCTTGTAAAATGTAAACCTGTTTTGTTTTACATTTATGGCCATAATGATATTTTTCATTGCAACCAAAATAAGGATTCTTCTCTTTTCCTTTCCTATTTCGTCAGGGGTTAATCTTTGATGGTTTATCAGAAGAATTTTGAGAAAATGATTTAGAGGAAGATACTTGGTTAATTCCAGAAAAGTTTCTAAAATTAGAATTATTTTTATAATAACTTTGCTTGGAATGCTTATTGGCCGAAAGCCATTTGGTTTCAAAAGTCTTGGCTAAAGAAACTGCTGCATCAAAATCAGGAGGGTGGGCAGTAATGTCATCAAATTTAATCTCTTCTTTCAAACCACCTTTTTTTATGAAAGATGAATATGGGTTATTTTTTCATCATACCTTTGAGTTGCTCGAATTGGTTGACATAGTGCATTACTGATGTGGTTTTCTTGAGGGAAGAGAAGGTGTCATACGGTCTTTCTAACTCATTAGGATTAAAACGTACCTGAATTGCTTTGTAGAAAAGTTTTCCATTGATTATAGACTTGAACTTTACGGGAATACCTATAAAACCATTGCATAGCTTCTTTTTTAAGATGGAAAGAGCAAATATGTACCCATTCTTGAATATCAGTATTGTTGTATCTAAAAAATTGCTTTACTTGTCTCAGCCAATCAATCACCCTATCTTCTCCTGAAAATGTAGGGAAGTCTATTTTGATATTAAGCTTTGTAGTGTCTTCGGAGTGATTTGTGAAGTGGTCCAAATGTCTTGAAGGAGAATGATCAAGATTAATGGGTTCTGGTCTAGGAAATACAGGGGTCTGTTGTTAGGAGGAGTGAGTGTGAGTTTGAGGAAGAGAATTAGATCTGTTAATATTAGATCTTGATGTTCCTTCATAATTCCTTTGATTTTTAACCTCATTTACCTCTGTAAAAAATAGGTCATCATTTATTCCATCTTGTCTAACTTATCATCGACTGCTTGACTGTTCTTTGATAGATTCATGGTTGTTGCTATCAGTTCTTGAGTGGTTACCGACAGTTCTTAGGTGGTCTTCTCCAGTTTTTTCAGAGTTAAGGCATTCCTATTGTTGGTGAGGTCTTGCCTTTGCAATAACTTTAATATATTTTCATTATTTGCATATATTCCAAAGAAGAGGAGCCTTCCTTGTTTGCATCAGAATTTAGAGGAGGATCTGGATGGTGAGGGTCTGAGTCATGCTCACCAGGCACCTCTGAAACCGTAAAGTCATGCTCCTCACTCTTTTGATTTTGTGCTCGGGGTTGAGTCATACTGGAATGGGTGACAAAGGCAGGTTTCAAGTGGCTGGAATGGTTCAGGTGGAAGCAGATTGGAGATAGAAGAAGGGGTGAATATTAGAAACAGAAGAAAATGGTGAAGAGCTTCAGAAATGTTCAACAGAAGTAATAGAATAATGCAAGATAAAAGAAAATCCGGTATTTTTCTTATTTTTTCTCAAATCTACTTATTATATGATTTCATATCTGTTTATATGCATTAATCATGAAAGGCTTAGTCAAACTAGCCGCTACAATTGCCGGATTATCAAAGAAGTACTAAACTAAAAAAATATTTGCAATCATTATTAGCCAAAATGCAAAACTGGTTATCCTGGGTTGTGCACGTGCACATGTGCACAATGTGCACAACATCAATTCTCATCATCTATCTTTGATCCAGCATTACAGTTAGCTTCTTCTTGCTTCTGATTCTTCACTAAGTCTTCCAAAATCCTTTCATCGATTCCAGATAGCTGGGATGAAGTGTTGATCTCGCTTTCCTTAACTTTTTGATTAAATGTCACTTCATCTTGATGCCTTCCATCTGTTTGCTGAAACTATTTTGTTTTAATCAATGTTTGTGGCTAATACTGTCACTGATATTGATGATATCAGTTTGCTATGACTAATAAGTGGATATGGGCTGCCTTTAAGTGCTTGAACATTGGAGATGATCAGAATCTAGATATGATGCTGCCCTTGCTTGAGAAGATTATTGGAAAACAAGGATTTTGGTTCTCTGATGTTGGTTTTAATGAGGACGACTGATGAAGTTTATGCTTTGAATTTGACATGATCAGATAATTAAGTTATGATCTTAATTTCAGAGAACAGATATGAAAAACAAAATTGTAATTGGAAGGATTTTTAAGTCAATGGGAAGCTAGGACGTACACGGCATGTTGATGGTTCAAACATCCATTAATATAGGCAAAAGACTTGCTGGAGAAAATTTTGATTTGAATGATTCTTTTAACTTGAACAAGTCCTTCTCCTTTTAAAACATCAACACTAACCACGTGTAAGCTTTTGGAAACTTTGAGTTGAAGCTTGATTCAAGATTTTATTCCTCTGTAGTTTTTGGTTTTAAAATGAATAGTTCTATTCCTTTTACATTACATTGAAGCTTGAATATTTTGTGAAACAAGTCTTTTGTAAGTTATTATTATGTGGCTCATATACTTGTGTCTTGTTATGACTTGTAAAATTTCTTTTGTGCATAAAATTCTTGAATTGTACCAATATTATTTTCAAATCGGTATAACATGCATAGACTTGTTTTGTATCCACAAAAGGAAAAAAAACCCTCATTTATAAACTGTTTTTAGCTTGAGAAAAATTCCACCAAATGATGTAGTAAATTTGGTTGTCTACTTGTAGCTGTACTTAAAGTAAAAATGAAAACTTTTCCTTGAATAATTCCTTAAGTGGTGTTATTTCTTTTGTGTTTGCATTTGAGGTTGGCTAAAAAAAAAAAAAAAATAAATCTATTTGTACATATACAAATATGTAAAATTGGATGCTTGTTTCAACCACTTCACTATGAAGATATCAATTTGTTATTTAATCCATATTTAGTATAACCATTGGAAAAATTGATTGAAAGTGATCAATCTTATTTAAAAGAATAACTACTTGAAAAATATATTTATTCACTCTCTTAATAGAAAATATTCACGCTTTATGTACTTGAAATTGTTAATTATTTTCCTTGTTGATATTTTATTTATATCACTCAATAATTAATATCAATAAAAAATATCAAGTAAATAAATATATTTATCAAATAAAATCAATGATAGAAAAATCAATTTTTATATATTGCGTATAATTTCTGCACACTTTCAATAAATGAAATTAAATGAAAAATATGTGTGTTATCATCATAAAAATCATCGATTTTCATAATCCATAATCTCTCTCATTTGTTGATAACAAACAAGTTAAGATTTAAGAAGTGTAATTTATGTTGAGTGTGTACTCGATATCATAAAATTAAAATCATAGCACAATATTTCAATATATATCTATAACATGCTTCCACTATTGACAAGCTCCCTTTACATATGTGTAACATCCTGTAAAATCAACATAAAATTTAATGAATAATAAATTAATTAATAATAAAGCTAAAAATGAAAATTTTGCTAAAATCAAAATTTCGCTACGAAACATACACCTTGTTAGCGATATTCTGAGCAATTTTCATATATAAAGTGTTATGATCGGAGTTTAAACAAAGAAGTTATCAACGTTGGAAAATTTTGAATCGGAAATTATTCAAAATGAATTAAGTAAATAATTCGAAAAAAATTTAAAGCAATAAACATCAACAATAGCTTTCAACAATAGCTTAAGATCAAAGGAACCGTTAACGTTAATTAAAAACATAATAAACTGAAATAAACCACAATAAATAATTTTCACCCACGAACGAAGGCCAGTCGACTAGTTTTACGATGGCATCTAGGGTTTGCATAGGCCAAAGACGGTCTAGATTTAATTAAAATATTCTCAATCCAACGGCTCTAACGCGTTCCAAGCACTATAAATAAGTGGTTGGGCCCCTCACTTTTATTCATAAGAAAAATACAAACGCTAGCAAAACTCTGTTAGTTCTCTTCCTCCTCGATAAGCTTTTTAGATTTAACATTCATGCTTTATGGAAAATTCAATTGGATTAAAGGAAAAAGAAATAATTTTTGGATACATATATAACTTCTTTTTTATTCTTCCTAATCTTTGAATTCTGAATCTAATCTATATACAATTGAATTATATTATAGTGGAAAAGTGAAAGAAGATGACCGGAGGTGGAAAGAAGCAAAGGCATGGAATCGAACCCCAAGGGTTTCAGGAAAGCTATCTATAAGTAAAAATCTTAGTTTTCTCTATATAGCAATCTGTGTAGCAAAAGTTCTGATTTGTTTTATGCCTTAGGGAATTTTGTATACGAAAACCTTAAATATAAAACCCTAAAATTCCTCCGCAAAATGTGAATTCTTGGATTTGTTGAAATCTTAAATTACTTTATGTTAATATAGTAGAATTTAATTTGTTATTTGCAATATGAATAATTTATATTCCATTCAACTTCCAACTTCTGTTTGTTGTGATGAAGGGTTCTAAAAGAAAAGAATTTGGAAATGATGTGCAAAGTATGGATTTTCATATTTGTAGTTTGCACCATCTATTTCGGTAATTTAAGTAAATATGAATCCTTTTTTACCTCAATATTGTATATGTAAAAGTTGAATAAAATATAAAGGATTTAAGCTGAAATGTTTTGTTCCCTTGAAATAGAGGCATTAATTCTACAAATCGTAATGTATAAAATAAATAGGCACTAAATAACGCTAATACCTATAAAAAGGATGTTAAACATAATGTAATCCGTTATTAAAGGCAAAATAAGGAGTTTTCCTTATATGGCCTCAATGTGTAAATGAAGGTGAATTACATTATATATACATAGAGTGTGTGTATGTGTATGTGTATCTTAGCATATTTTGTAATGTCGAAGAGTGCAAATATGACCAAATTATAGAGATGTGAGGTTGGCTAAAAGTACATAAAAGTCTGCCCAGCTAATCTAGTTACCAGCAATGTGACTTTGGAACTGATGTGAGACATCGTCTATAATAAGTACCCATGGTGGACGTAAGGTTAAAACCAATTCCGTGAAATAAGTCAGCCCAGCTAATCCAGCTATCAGTGCCTACAATTGGTCGGACTAATGTGAGACATCGTTGTTGGGTTACGGGTCATAGAATAGATATATATGTATGGGCATGCTTCAGGGTTGGAGGCATTAAATGGCTATTGTTGGGTCTACCACCTTTCCATTCAAGAAGTATTAAATGGTCAAGATCAACTTTTAGGTGCATTACCGGAAAATCTCTAAAGGAAGTCCATTTCAGGGTTGAGGTATTAAATAATGGGGGTATGCCTAGGGTATATGTATTAAGTATTAAATAGCCTTATGAGATTTCTTACGATGTCAGCTAGGAGTACCAGAGAGGGGTCCGCCTTAGGTCTAGGTATTAAATAACGGGGGTATGCCTAGGATATATGTATTAAATGGTCGGAGTTTACCTATTTTCCATTAAAAATGTATTAGGTGGCTTCGTACTTTCTCTTGCATCGTTAGGACATGGTTGAAGGAGATGGTCATTAGACTTAATATATTACATAATTTCTTTGCACCCACGTTATAATTTCAAAGTTGGATTGGAAAGGGCCATTCGCCTATAGTTGAAGATAGGTGATAGAGCTGGACTAGAAGAGCCTTTGGTTTTGTTGGATTGAATTAACCATAGAGGGGGTGAATAGGGTTTATGAAAAATTCACAGATAAATAAAAATTGTAGCATAGATAATAACAGAGTAAATACGGAAATTAAAATGACACGCAAGTTTACCCAGCGTTGGCAAAACCCGCCTACTGTTGCTCTCAAGGTTTCTGCTAGGAATTAAACAATTTGACGCTTATAGACCCTGTAAACTCGCGACCCTTGCTAACTTGATTGTTCTAACCTTATGCTTAAAACCCTGTCACGTCTCGGCCACTGAGTTGTAATTCTCTAACTACGCCCTGTATTTCATATCTAGTTAAAAACTAGAGTTTTTTTTCAAAGTTAAAAGAAAAATACAATTAAGAAATACAAGCCCTAAATACAAATTATAATTCAATTGTTCTCAAGTGAAAGTAAACAACGACCCAAATAAAATATGCGTTTACCCCATTTTTATCTTCAGCCCAAATCTCCTTTTAGTCTATGCCGTCTGTTCCTCTTTCTCTCCGTTCTTCAAAATTAGGGTTCCTTTATTGAAGCCATCACTTGAATTTGTGATTCAAATCGCCTCCTTCTTCTCTGATGCCTATGTTCTTTGATTAGTTGCGATTTAAAGACCCGTCTGCTTCAATGAGTCGAGAAGTTCTTCAATTATTGCTTCAGTAAGATTTTGAATTTTCAGTTAATTAAATTATATTGGTATGAACCCGACTACCTTTACACCAATGATGATTTGGGTTTATATAAGAATCAATTTCCTATGTTTTCGTTTGACTTTCATTTCGAATTTTGATTTGAATTCTTCAACTGCTTTCCTTGGCCATTTGATATATTGATGAATAGTGTTTTCATTTTTGACTAGATCAACTCTGTTGTATATTCGTGTATATTTTTACATGTTGTTTTGAATTTTCGATTTCGGTCATATGCATTTCTGAATTGTTCACTGCTCTGTTCTTCGATATTGATATGATTCGAAATTTGTGTTGACTTCTTTTTTGAAATGGGTCATGCTTTATTTCTTGAATCAGTTTGGTTATTTCAATGCCCGGTTCATTTGTGTTTGAATGTGATTGATCTATATGAGTGTCCATTCACTGCCTTGTACATGTGATGCACTCCATTGAGACAATGCTTGTTTGCTTTTCTATTGCTCCATTTTTCTAATGCATATGTATTTGTATACATATACAAATATATGTATATATGCACATCCTCACTCTTGTTGTACTCGACTGATTTGTTACTAATAATCTAAAATCTATCTTCGTTGATACTGTTGTGCTAACTGGAGTTTGAAGTGGGCACCATGTTCATGTATACGTGTATATACATCTATGTATATATGTATGTTTATGTGCCTGTCTTGAGTCTGAACCCATGCACTTGCACTTGACCTATTTTCTGATATGTATGAACTGTGCGCATTAAGTTCATTTATGTCTGGTTTGTATACATGCATATCTTTGAAACAGTTGCACCTTGCTATTGTTCGCTAAGTGGTATTCCAGTGTGCATGTGTCCATCTTGTTGCATTGTTGTTCATCTGGTTGCTGACCCTATGTGCACTACCTTTATATTGCATGTGCTTGCCTTTCACTATGTTGCCTAATACTTTGTACCTGTGTGCATTTGGTTGTCTGAACCTGCTTGCTATGTGATGCTCTGATATGTTTTACTTTCCTTCCTTGGACCAGTGCACCGAATTGTATTCATTCTTGTCCATGTGCTTGTGCCTTGTTTGTGCATGCTTGCCTGAACTGGTTTGCACATATGTATAGTGCACCTGAGTTGAGCCTGAGATGACTTGGGTTTGATCCTATGCACATTTGCACTAAGTTGAGACTTCGGGAATGACCTTTGCAATTTTCCATGAGATCAGATCGAGGCTCGGCATTGTGATATTCAAAGCAACCCACTGTGCATATCATGAGTTGTCCGTGCACCTATATTTGTCTTTGTCAAAATATGAAGAGAGTAAAAAAACTCATAAAATGTGGCAATATTACTATTCAAATTCAATTTTATTTTTGCAATTTAGGTTTCTTTATTTTTTCATTTTACTATTTGTTTATTTGATAGGTATAGCTGATGACTGGAAATAAGTTAGAGCAAGCAAATCAAGATCAACATCAAAAACAAACTCCAGCGAGTGTGAATGAGTGAGAGTAAGAGAGATGTTGTATATGAAACTTATAGAAATGTTGTATATATAAGAGTGATAGTGAAAGTTGTATTGTGTTGAAAATGTAAAAATAGTGGAAGCTAAATGTGTAATATTTGAATTTGAAATAAAAACACTTCTAACGAATATTTATCTCATTCTGTGAAATCGCAATAGTACTATAACAAACACATTTAAGGAATATATATATTCATTATCATCAAACAAAAAACATAAATTATTGTATTCTACAATCTCTCCCTTTTAATGATAACAAACATATATTAATATTTTGAATTTTAAATAAATGTGCTTAGTATGATGTGTTAAAGCTCCTCCTATTTAGATGTTCCCCCTACACAAATGCGTGCAATTAAAAATGAAAAATTGATTTTTCAAAAATAATTTCAAAACAACTCTTGAATAATAAAAAACACTCTTGAATATCAATTAGGTTATTACTCAATCAACAAAATCTTAACCTTTCTCCCCCTTTTATTATCATAAAAAATAATAGTAATTGAAATAGTAATGAATTTTGATTAAAATTGTAAGATCAAATCAAGAGGGGAATATATATCACAAATTTCAATTAATCAAACAAAAATCATAAAATTTTATTTGTTAGAAACTTTAAAGAAATGATAGGATTATGGTTTGCGAAAATTTTATATAGTGACATTATTTTGTTATTATCAATAAAGGTGTAATTTGTGAATTTTCCTTTTAAATATTATATAAAAAAATATTAAGCACTTTCTAACCATGCATAACCGTTACGATTTTTAAATGAAGTCAGTCGTTACTTAAAAAAGAATGCCAAGTATTTTCTAACCATGCATAACCTTGAAGACTTTTAAATGAGATTAGAATCTACTTGAGTATTTATCTCTTTCTTAAATGAGTCCCATACATGTATAACCGTAAGGACTTTTAAATGAGAATAGAAGCACAAATATAGAAATTAAAGTGATTCACTCATGTATAACCGCGATGACTTTTAAATGAGAGTGAATACTTTGTGATAGAGTTATTTTACAAAAAAAATACTTCCTTATTTTGAAATACAACTTCTGCACACTATATTAATTGCAGTGTATGGATTGAAAGAACGAGGGCAGTGATAGAACTGATCATGGAATAAGTACTAAATTAAAAAATATTATAATATTTGTTTAGTTTTCACAAAATTTAAAATTATACTTTCTCTTGTTCTGAAATATAATTTAATCACAATCTATCACTTCCTCAAATACCATTAATAATTTTGATAAGTTTCAAAAAGGTTCAATTAGTCAACGATTTTCTTTTCTAGAGTAAATCCCTTATCAAAATAAACAAGAGTATTTTCATCAAAGGAAAAACCCAAGTTATTTAAAAAAAATTCAAATATGTGAAAATAAATTTTCTACGGGTGTTTTAATAAAAATGTGTGCTGTTTGAAAATCAGTTGAAAATAGTCAATGAAATGCAAATATGATTTCAATATGATGTTTGTTACCACTTTTATTTCGATTGACCAAGGTGGCATATAGTGGTATATAAGAACGCAAGCAAAACTTTTACTTCTCAAAATCACTCGAATTGATTTTCAGCAGCTAGACCATTTATATTGGTCAAAAGTAAAAAAATTATATTGAAGCAAAGACAAAAGCATTTCTCTAACCATTACTTTGTTAGTCATGAACGAGACAATGAGAGATAACAATTCTACCAAAGCAATTGAAAATTCCTATTTCGAAAATTCAATCCATTTGGAACCACTATTTGAAAGCTTTAGGTCCGTAATTTGATTTAGCACAAAATGAGAAAGTTTTAAATATTCTAAAATTCCACTCGTCAAAATTTGTTTCAAGTCAAAACGATTAATCGATCAAAAGTTATGACCAAGATATTACAACCTGTTTAAGTAAATCAGAAATATCTTTCAAGTAGTGTGCTTGAATGATTGCTGTTTTTCAATATTTTTCAAAATGAATTAGCAAAAATTCAAAACAGTAATGCTGTAGTATTATCAGTACGCTTTCCAAAACTTTATGAAATCCAATAATCGGAGTAGAAATGTTCAAGTTATGATTAAATTATTACAGCTGCGGCAAGAATTTTTGAAACAGTTTTCAAACAATACTCTAAATGATTTTCCCTTTTTCACCCGTGTAAGTTCAGATTCTGGGAAAACACAAAAAAAATAACTCATAGAATTTTCTTGCTATTTTCCAGAAGATCTTGAATTTTGAAAATCGGAGTTAAGGAGCTCAAGATATGGCGAATTCACGACAGTCAACAAAAACAGAATTAACAAGAAGAAGAAAAAATCGGGTTTAGAGATCATACCTCTACTTACCTTCGATGTCGTAATATTTGAAATATGTGACCACCTCATTTTTCTAGGCTAAGAAACACTAAAATTTTAGCTCATCAACTATATAGATTAACTTAAAATCTGTCTCTATCGAAGTTGTTCCTTAGCCCTCTTTTGTACCTAAGTTTTGGAAGAAGCGAGTGACTTAACAAGGAGAAGGACCACTTTTAATTTTTGGTACCCAAATTTATATATGGCAAATGGTTAATTTTAACAATCATATTATTAGGAAACCAAACTTGTTTAAATTTAAAAGAGTTTGCTTTTGTACCTATTGGAATCCAGATTTGTTTAACGGTCTTTTTTTCTTATTTTGACAATTATTATTGCCATGTCCAATATTTCCACAATCACATGTTTGGGTATGACACTTCTCCCTCTAGCGTTGTTATTAGTCGTTTGTTTATATATTGGCACCTTTTCGAATCTAAGTCCTTTTCTATTATTTGCAAAGAGTTGATTTCCTAATAGCATATTAAATAATTTTTTACCATTGAATTTTTTTCGAAGAGTCAACTCAAGATCATTGACTTTGGATTTCAAAAGTACATTTTCATTTATCAGCTTTGAACACCCACTAATATCATTTTCTCTCTTTTCAAAATTATTCCTCTTTAAGGCCATAATTTCATTTTCAAGCCCATTAACTTTGGTCTCAATTTCTAGCATCTCGACTTAAAAAAGTTGGTGCTTTTCGAATTCAAGTTTTTCAAAATCCTTGATTTTTCGATCACTTTTTCACATTCGTGATTTATTCGAAAATTTTCTATTTTGCTGTTTTTAAAATCAAATTTTCTTTTTCCAGGGTTTTGAGATTTTCTTTAACCTCGTTTAATTCCTTTTAAAAAATCGCACATCTACGATTTTCCGACCTCTTAAAATTATCCAACTCTTTTTGTAAAACGTTATTTTTGCAAATGAATCAGTTTCCTTTTTTTATCAAAATCATTATTTTCTTTTCTAGCTTTTGAATTTTCTGTGAAAACAAGCAAATTCTTTTTCTTAATTCAAATAATATTTACAATTGGAATTTTTAATCTTATTAATATTTTTAAGCTCTTTTTCCAAATTATTATTCTTTTGACGCAATTTAGATTGTTCCATTTTGTAGTTTACAATTGGAGGTATACTTAGTAGGACATAGTATAGGATGCGTAAGACATAATAGTCATCTAAATGACACTTCCCAAATATTGTTATTGTAAGACTTGAGATTTCATTTACCGAGCATTTGTTGTTTTTAATCCCTCCTTATTACAACCCCTAAGTTCGGGGAAACGATGCAGATGAAGATTGTGAAAGAGGCAGTGAAAACTTGTAACATTTTAGTTATTTATTTATGTTTTCCATTTATTCTAATGTACCTAGATTTTAGACTAGATGATGTTCAACTTTTAGACATTGTGTTATGGATATTTGGAATGTTGTATTTCTAAAATTTGTAATATGTGAAATGGGTATTTATTTTGTTATTATATTATACTCCTTCCGTTTTGAGATTTTCGAAAGCATAGATAGATGACTCTGTATATTGTTTATTTTACTAACCAATAGCTAGCTCTGGAGTGGACCAACGGTTCAATTAGGCTTTATTGGGTTAAAAATTAGGCCCGTTCCAGAGAGGATTGTTGCATTTGGTATCAGAGCTTAGGTTGCCTGATCGATGAAAATAGGTATACGTGAGAGTACGTATTTGCTATTTTTGAAAATATTTTTCAAAACCCTACTATATATATACATGAACATATGCGAACACCCCAGGAAATTTTTTGATTCGTCGAATAATATTATCGTAGGAAATCAGGATTAATTCGAAATATTGAACCTATAAATAATCTAATAGCTGAGAATAACGCCTCTGAAGTCGAAAACCACCCCGCACAAGAGATACCGACCATTTTGGGTATGGCATCATGGTTCCGACAATATCTAAGGCAAATGGGATAAGTCCTTGTTCCTTAACAAGCTGCACCAATGGCGCTAGTTGCTCTATCTGTTAAACCAATACCTCACCCACAAATGTGTAAAGACTTCCAAAATATAGAAAGACTAAAATTTTCGAGGGCAAAAGATTTTGTAGAAATCAAGGGGTGGATTAATGACTATGACCGTATATTCCAAAAACTAGGATGGCAAGACCTGGTCAAAAGGAGGATAGCTACATGGCACCTAAAGGGGATGTGACGAACTAGAATTTTCGACCCGCGAAATTCAACACTAATACGTCCACTATATTGCATGCCGCAAATTCTAATGTCGAAAAAACGATAATCATGGGGAAGAAAGAGGAAATAAGAAGAGAAGAGAAGAAGAAGAAGAAGAGAGAAACTAAAACAAACATAGAATCTCATAATCGTAGCGGAATAACATATAATATAATATAAATGAGCTTTACAAAGAGAAACTGTAATTTTTAATATATATACATCAATCAGAATACAACAATCAGATCAATCATCAGCCTGGACGGTTATAATAACATGTCCTTACAAATGCTTATAATTTAAAACAACCATGTAGTGGAAAATAAACGTGGAATACGACCAAAAGACTTCCAGCTCGTCTGCTAAATCTCCAAAGCATCCAAAACTAAATCTGTAAATATGCTCGGTATGATCCGAGCATTAAAAGGGATGAACACCCGGATCAGTCTGGTAAACCAGCGTGAGAAAACACATCTCAAATTTATTTTAAAGTTATAAAACTTTTTTTTATCAAAAGAAAAGGTATCTCGTAAGACCATGCTGCACATAAACACGGATGGGTATCTGATATTGTACTAGTGTCTAGTATACAAATAATATTCAAATAGCCGAAATTATTGCATTGATTAAATTTGACGGCGTAATAAATTTACAAACAAACTGGCAGACACGTATTGGAGATGGATTCCATACAAATGACAAGGTAAGGAACTACCTTTCATACAGTACACCTCTAGAAAAATGTACCTATGGTCCGGATACTGAACTCCTAACCAACACAGATCAGCCTACCCCTTCCTGGATAGTACCGAGTATAACACCACCCCGGTCGTTCCCGACCTATCCGTGGCCACAACATACAAATACTCGACAAATAGAGGATAATCTAGAAAGGTGATGGCCATATCCTTATGGGAGCGACCCACATAGCCCTGCTGCTTCTACGCCGTTTATGTCATTTCCGGGTGATGAGGCGTAAGGTAACGATTACTTTTCACATAGCACATTCCACTTTGAATGCCACCCTTCTATTCCATGGTCACATAATTGATTTCTACTAATGTATAACTTCTGAGCTCGTACGTTTCAGGAAAGGGTGTTAAGCTAAGAGAAGTTGCCTTCTCCACCACCAAACAGATGATACGTTCATAGAGATTAATTAATCTAATTAAAAATGCAATGTCATACATTCGTCATTACAAGTTGTCTAGAAATAGGACAAACCGAAGGCACTCTCCTACCACATTCTGTCAGGAGTTACCCCTAGGATTAGTAGCGAGAAGTCCTTGCATGTCATAAGTTTTCATAATGATGCACTACTACATACATTATACATGATATGGTAAGTTTCACCTCGAGGGACTAGTGGCAGTAGTCTTGCATCATGAAGATCTCCATCTTCAAAATCATAATCATAAAACTGCACTTTCGGACGCATATATTGGTCCGAAGTGGTTCTGTGATAAATCTGACCCCGATCTCTCCGAACCAACAACGAAAAAGAGGCCAATATTTGATAGTCGATTACTTAGCTATCAAACAACAACAATATCTAGCACATAAGCAGTCACTAGGCCCATTTAATTAATCTTTTATTAATTAAACAAATTTTCAAATATTTACTTCAAATTATCTTTAAAAAGATATATCGACAAAACCATTTCAATCTTCTGATATTGGAAAACATTTCCATTTACGTATATCAACGGCGTAAGTATATTTAATAACACTACCATTTTGGAACACGCCAAATATATTTCAATAACCGTACAACTCCAGAGTTCATACGCCTCTGGATGGGTGTTAACTATAGGAAGCAAAGCTCCTACACCACCAAGCCTTTAGTACGACCATAAAAACCAATTCGTGTATTTCACCATGGAAGGTCAAAACGTAATTTATTAGGTCAAAACGAATGTTGCATAGAACATCGTTACGACAACCCAAAAACATTAGTATAGGGATTCGATTAGTTATATATAAATCCCATATACTATATAAAACGTTTTCGTTTGGAAATCATTTACTATAACAACAGTGTTATAGTCCACGCCTTTCTTACTTCCCCGAAAATGTCTATTACAACAATAAATGTTGAAATCTATGTTTTCGATACATACCACATTTTAAAGCATTTTTCAAAACCATTTAAATTCCATTTGGAATTATCACTTTCAAAATATTACTTTTAAAAAATATAGATTACTTTTTAAAGCCATTAAAAATATTATTTTCAAAACATTCTTTTTGAAAGATTATTTAAATCTAATTAACTTGAATATATTTTCTTTATATAAAAATCCATATTAAAATCTCAACATAAATCATTTCCATGTTTATAAAACTATATTTATAAATCTCCTTTCTATTTTATAAAACTTCTATTTTACAAAACTTCTATTTTATAAAATCTCTTTATTTATAAAATTCTATTTATAAATCATTCTTTACAAAAATTCCTTTACTATCAAAATCCATTTATAAATCCATATCTTTATAAAAATCTAATTTATTTATAAAATCCATTCATAATCCATTGACTAAATAACTTTTGAATCCATTTACAAAACATTTATAAATTCTGATTATAACTCTATTTTATTATATAAAAACCGCTTTTATAAATACTTTATATAATATTAAAAAATCTCTATATAAAATATTTGACCAAAACCATAATTTTATAACATCAAAAAATCATACCTTTTTATTTGTTTTAAAAATAAAATCATTCCTTTTAATAACTTAAAAATTATTAAAGCATATATACTTTCAAAATCACCTTAAATCTTTTCAGTTTAAAATACTATTGTATAGTATTTCAAAAATACTAAAAATATGGCCCAGTGCTGCCATAGAACTAAATGAGCAAAACAAATCCATGTCATCAAATATGGCATCCAACACATCATATATCAAAATAGATAGAAAGTAAAATCAACAGTGTAAGGAATCCTGTTGGATCCCTCCAATCTGTCCCCCTGCATCAAATACAACATATAATCAAATAATATAAAATCAACCGCTTCGAGGTGTGAATCGTATACAAAGGATCATCCGCCCTTACACGAGAATGAAATAGTGTCTCATCCACTAAAATAGGCGTAAATTTATCGAAACCAACTAATAAATATAACATATCATCCAACCAAGTAACAAACAACATAAATAAAATTATTTTCCACTTATATAAAAATATAAGCAGGCCAGAGAGGTGAATTAACTCACAAAATTTCAGAAATTGCCAAAGCGCTCGAGTTTGAATTAAAATTGAAAGGTTGTTCAATTTAACCCAAAATTCCAACTAGCTCTAAATTCATCCATTCTAACTCCATAGCATAGTACCCACTGATACGAACGCAACACAACTTGTCGGGCTTGAAACAGACCTCGTACGAGAAAGTTATGAATTTGTAAACGTTTGATATAATTATTGTTAAACTAAACTAAATTAACTTAAAATTTAAATTAACTTATCTTTCATTATCTCCCTCCTTTGCTCTCATGTTCTAGGTCGTCATGCAATTTTTTTATACGAAAAAACACGATCGCGCCACCTGTGTTTTCCACCGCCACCTGAACCGCCAACCTACCATGCCGCGACTGTCGCTGCTCCAGCCCCCTCCATGCGTGCCCATCACGCAAAATGATGTCGCAAATGCTGTGACTTCTCTACTGCCTCGGTTCGTCAATTGACGATCCAACCATTGAAAGCTTCGTATCGTCGTGCTCAACGTTCCCCTAGCTGAAATGGAAGGCTAATTCGACCATTAGAGGCTCTGATCGTTATCGATCGTTGGATGGAGCTCGTTTTAATGGCGGCTGAAAATATATTCAGGGTTCGGTTTTGCAAATGGAAGAAAGTTGAGGGCTATTTATAGAAAATAAACCCGGCACTATTTATTCATGAAAATTTTGAACTCCAAACGAAGCATTCCATCTGACGTTCTATATGTTATATCTCTAATCCAAACATAATGGAATATATACAGAAAGCTAATTCCATCATACTTAGAAGATAGCTTTCAAAATCAAGTTATTTCAATTTAAATTTTATGCGTTTAGAACTTGCACGACCAAATGATACTTTCGATCGCTACAAAATTCGACGGCGTATAATAATTCACTATTACAAATCGATGAAACTAGTTTCGTCGAAATCTGAGACAGTGCCCCAAAAGTCTATTTTTTACACGTAAATTAAAACGAGTAAGGGATAGTGCCTTTGATTTGGATGTCACCATTAAGGCTCTGGTCTACTCCTTCATGAAGTTTACTGGGATCCCTTAGCGATCTCTTGTGAGGAACGATGTTGAAAGCATTGGTGGCGGCGGCACACTCCTTCTAGAAGGTCTAGATCACTCAAAGCATCAGAAGTTCTTCGATGATGGGAGGTTTCTCGATTTTCTTCATTAATTTCTCGATTGTTTCCCCTACTGGATTCTTTCTAGGCAGTGAGAAGAATGTAGCTAACTAGCTTCAGAAGAGCATTGTTGGCATGCTTCTTCCCTTTTTTCTTTTCTTCTTTTCAATTAATTAGCGACCGAAAACTATTATAAGCCTAGTGGGTGGGCATTGTGCTCCCATGCACTATTGAAATGAATGAAACAGATTCTTTGTTGCAAGCTTGTCATTTGAGAAACTAACTGCAGTAGTTTTATCTTGCTTACAACTTGTAAGGTAGCGTATCTCGAGCGGCTAGCAGTATTTTCCGTTGGTCTGGCCGGATTTCTTCGATCACCTACTCGGGCAGGTTGAGGGACTCAAAATCAAGCATTGGCCATGCTTCCTAGGTTCTTCTTAAGTGTCTAGGTTGGGCACAACAGTTGAGCCTCACAGTATTGCTTTGGCGATGAGCGGTCTCAGTTCAAACACAAGCGCTAGGGGGCTTAGAGCTTCTCTTAATTGGTGCACTAACCGAGGCATTCCTTTATGATTTTCAATACAGAAAAATCCATTTAAAATGTGCTAAGTAGCATGATTGTCATGTGACAAGTTAAGCCCCGTTGTTCATTCATACAAACTGATTTCCTCCCAACCGTCGAGTGATGGGTGGCATTGATGTTAAGTGCGAGCACATGCTTGCCCATGGGTTCTTTTGGGTAACAAACAATGGTGTGCGTAGCAGCGGACGAGCCCTAGCTCAAACCAGAGTGTGCGGGGCTTGGGTATTCTCCAAGGTGACATGTTGCCTGTAACTTAGAGGACTACAGGCCCGGCTCGGCCGGGGTGCATGGTTGGCTCAAGCACTTCTGTACGATGGAGTGATAATAGTGAGACGGGCAACTGCCACCATCGTTCATAAGAACTTAGCAAGTAAAAATTATTAAAAGTAAACTTATCTTTGCATTACTTTGGGGGTGGGTGGTCCCAAGTCGAAACTAAGCGCTAGGCAATGTGAAGGTTTCCTTAGGTCACATGCTGAGAGTGGAGTTTCGCTTAGCTTCTTTTTACGTGCGTACACTATGGATTTCAGACTTCAGCATCACTCGGGGTAACAGTGGAGGTCCGCACAATAGTGTCCCTTCCTATTATTAGGATACGCGGTATCATGGACGAGGGTACAATCTATTGTAGTTGTGCATCTAATAGCCGATGCATTCTGGTGCACAGGAGGGAGATGTCTCACCTGGATCCCCAAGGTGTTGGCAGCCCTAAACAAAAAAAAAAGAATGCATGGAGATTCAACTTTGTTGTAGCTTAGCAGTCCCTTACAAGGAAATGAACTCTAGGTAATTCATCCTTATGGATAGCCTGCGGCAAAAAAGGTAGCAACGACTTACGCGGTCCTAGGTGGTGAATGAGGCGGTCCCTAAACAAGGTAATGAGCATGTACAAACTTATCCTAGTTTAGCCTAGGAATTCCTTAACAACAAAGTGAATTCTTCGTAATTTATCCTCGACGATAGCCTTCTGGTTGAAGGGAAGCCACAGATTGCACAGTCCTGGGTGGCTTATGGCGGCAGTCCCCAAACAAGGTAATGAACACATAAAAACTCATCATCATTGGATAGCCAAACATTACCTAACAAGGAAATGAATTCACAGTAGTTTACCCTATTGGATAGCATACTAATCGATATGGGAGGGATATCTCACTCAGTCCTGGACGGCGATGGGCGATGGTCCCCAAATAAGGTAATGAGAACATAAAGGCTCGTCCTCGTTGGATTGCATAGGAATTCCCCGACAAAGAAATGAATTATGGGCATTCCCCGATAAAGTAATGAATTCTCTATAATTCATCCTCCTGAATATCCTCCGGCTAGGAGGGGAGTGATGGCTCACACAGTTTAGGGTGACGAAGGGCGACTTTCCTTAGACAAGCTAATGAGCACATAAAAACTCGTCCTCACTGGATATCCTAGGCATTCCCTAATAAGATAATGATTTCTCAATAATACATCCTCATGGATAGCTATCCAACCAAGAGGAAGTGAAGGCATGCATGATCCTAGACGATGAAGGGTGGCAGTCCCCAAACAAGGTGATAAGCACATAAAAACTCATCCTCATATGATAGCATAGGCATTCCCTAAAAATAAAATGAACTATCAGTAATTCATACTCATGGATAGCCTATTTGCCAGGAGATGAGCGATGGCACATGCTGTCCGAGGCGGTGAAGGGCGACGATCTCCATATAAGATAATAAGGACATAAAAACTCATCCTCATGGATAACTTATTGGCCAAGAGGGGAGCGACATCTCCTATCCCTGGACGAGGAACGACGGTGGTCCCCAAACAATGTAATAATCACATAAAAACTCATCCTCATTTCGATAGCTTGGGAAACATTGTTGGATAATGTAGGCTCTAAGACTTCAATACTCTCTTTATAGGAGACCGTGGACTTAGGAACAAGCTTGAGAGAGTCATTGGCTGCTGATCTCGGATGCCCTAGGACATGCCGACCAATACTGGTTGCTCTCGGAAACCTTTGAGGGAAAATACGAAGGAGGGATTCATTCAGAAGCATAGTGTAACGACCCGTAAAATTTTCAATAATTTAATTTGTTAAGTTAATAAGTTTTGGTAATTTAATATGAAAAAAAAAACTTATTAATTTAAGATTGAACGATGGTAATTAGAACTAATTAGTAACAATTGAAACGAAATTACAATTTAGTGAAGTAATGAAAATTGGTATACTTGGCTATAAATTAATATCAGAAAATTAATGCTAACATTTAAATTTATAAAAGGAATAATATGAAATAAATGACTCTTGAATAAAGAGTGGGTATGCAATGGTAACATTTGTTGTGAACAATGAAATCACAAGTGTGAATGTTGAATCATTAATGAGATATATGATAAATATAAATTGAAGTAAATCAGTGTTAATTAAGTAATTGTGACATTTGATTTGTAAACAACAATGAATTCATTAATGTGACTTAAAGTAATAGTAACGGTTGTAAGTTATTATTTAATTGGCCTATTAATTTAGTTGTAACTGTTATATTTGAGTATAAATATGAATATAAGTAAATAAGGGTAAGTGGTGTATAAATAAATGAATTAGTATAATCAATAGAAATTAAATGAATTCAATATTAGGTAGGTAATTATAATAATTAGTTGAATATAATAAACTTAAGTGTAAATTAAAGGGTAAAGGTAACAACTATTATAAGTTGCCTATTTAGTCCATAAAATAAATAGGAAATCTTTAATGTCATTAATGAGAATTAATGCAGTAACGAGAGGTGTGAGTGTATGAATTAAATAGAAACATAAATTTATTTATAAAGTAATAAATTGGTAAAAGGAATGGAACTAAGTTAAATTAATTAATTGGTTTTAAACCTTAATTAATGTGTACAATTGACAAGATTTCACATTTAGAAATGTAACATTTAATAAAAATTTAAGATGAAAATAGAAGTAGACTAGTGTAATTGAATATAAAGCTAATGTAACTAGGTATATAGGGTAGTAATGGACCTATTATAAAGATGGCAATTAAACCAAATCAAATTATTGGAAGCAATTTTTATTTAATTGGAATGTAATCCATAATAAAATGGATTATTGTAGTTAAATGAAATTAATTACTATGTAAGTTGAAATTTGGATGAATTGGAAAGTTATTAATGTATTAGTATATAAACCAATATTAATATTACCCATAAAAGGATAAGTTAATAGTTGCTTCAATAACAAAATTGAGAAATCAAATATATGGATTTATTGGAGATTTAAATTTATACTTTTTAAATTAGATAAAATACAGTGTTTACACACAATGACTTTCTATATTTTATTTCCCTACGTTTGTTTCTTATTTTTTATTTTTTATTTCATTTGTATAAACTTTGAATATATTTATTTGATTTTGATTGATTTATTTTTAATAATAGCTTAGAAATTTCAAGAGATATATGTTACTTATTTTGTTTATTTGTTGCGTTCTCTTTTCCCTTGTCTTTCCATTTGCATAGCCAATTACTTCCCACATTCATAGCCATGAATTCTTCTCATAATTCACGTACATATAGTTCCTCAAAATCCTCTTTTCATTGCATGCAAACAAAGGAAAAAAAATTAATAAATACATAAAGTTATTTGTTGCCTTTTTATTTCCCAAACCATTCAACTTCTGCTTTTTATTGCCTAGCCTCGTTATTTCTTGCCATTTCTTTCTTTTGGATGTGTATTTACTAAAACCTAGCCACCATCTATTGTTTTCACGTACAAAGTTTCTCATCTCCTCATCTTATTTATTTGCATGAAGAAAAAAAAATACAAGATCTAAAGTCATGGCTTCCTTCTTCTTTCTTCTCCTTTTTTCATTTTGTTTTCTTTGTCTTCCTTCAAGTTGGGCTCGGCCTCCATCTTCTCCTAGCACACCTCTAACCATCATGACCAAGCAACACAAGATGATGGTTGAACACATATGTGGTGTAGCCAAGCCATTGATTGATTAAGGCAAGTTATGCCACTTTGATTCGTTATTTTTCCATTGTTTTAACCTCTATTCTTTTGTATTGAATCATTTTCTTATGTATGTAATATTTGTTTGCATACAAGATTTGGATCTAACTCTTCATCCACTCAAGTTTGCATTGTAATTTGTCGTGCTTTTTCGTACTTTGCGAAGTTTTGATTTTTATTCTGAATTTGTCAATTCTAGCTTTTAAAAGGTGAGTTGTCACTTTAGACTTACATACTTATATTATTGTGAAATGATGACAAGTGAATTGTATAAATTAATATTCTATGTTCATACATGCCTGTGACATATTTATATGATGTTTAATGCTGTTTGTATAACTGTTGCATCATCTGATATGATATGTTATATTGTACTGTTCATTTTATTTACTGTATCACTACATGTGCCCTATACTATGGGTTGAAATGATACATACCGAAATGTACTTTAGAATAAGAAAAATCACTATGGGCTGAAATGATAGGATCGTGTGATTTTATTGATTTTTATTGTATTTATTTTACTTGGGATTACGGGTTTGAAATGATAGAACCTGGATTTTCTTTTAAATTACGGGTTGAAACGATATATATACGTATCACTTGACCTAGGTTGGAAAATATTATACAGGCCCGTGATTAATATTTTTAAGGTAATACTTTCCTAAAAATTTATTAAGTATTTTGAATATTTAGAAAATATGAAATTTTACTTTGAAATTTGATTAAATGAATCAAATATAAAGAGATATTGGCTTTCAGCAAGTTAAAATTTTATAAGTCGATGATTGGTTTAAATTGTAGTTTAAAAATCTTTATTTGGTTTAATAGTAATTTAAAGAGCTTTAATTGTGATAAATAACTTAATTATTAAAGTTAATTAATATGGAATTTTTAAGTTTAGCCTGGTGAATGCAATCAATTTTTATTTTATGAAATGAATATGTTTGTAAAATAAATAATGTCCTTTGAATTGATAAAATGAAATACAATTTTAATTGTACATTTTGTAATAAATGTATTTAGCCTGAAATCATAGTTTAGTTGATGCCTAAATGAATAAATTTGCAAAGAAATTGATCGTTATATTTACTATGACAAATTACTTTATTTATGAAATGGAAATGTTTGGAAATTGAATAATTATGATTTAAGTGGAAAAGTGTATTTTCAAAATATGACTTAACTTGATAATTGGAAATTTGGTTTTAATTGAAATTGTTAAGTTAAGTATATAAATGGAATTTAGTCTTGCTTATGAAGTGGGTATTTTAAAATAAAGTGGTAAGTTATTTGTTGAAATAAAAGAAGTAAAAGAATGTGTTTTTGACTTAATAAATGAATTATAGTTTAATTTGGATATTTATTGATAAAATTTTATTTTATTAAATCATAAGTTAAATGATATCCAAATGAATATTTTGAAGTGGGAAATGTTATTTTTATAAGTTAAATTGGCTAAAAATTGAAATTTTAATGTAGCTGAAATATACAATGTTTTTGGAAAGTTCATAATTGAATGAATAAACTTATAAATGCTACAACTTTGAAATGAATATTATTTGACATTGAATTAAATGTTTAAATGAATCTTGTTGGGAAGATATTGACATTGAATTTAGATGGTTTAAATAAATATGTTTCAAAATGTTTGGTTTTAGAGTTGTTATAACTTGAAAGTAATATGGCTTTGGAAATGAAATTATTGAAAATTGTATGTAATTAAGAATTGTCTTTAAATATATAAACTTGGAACTTACTGGAAATGGAAGATTTAATAATATGACCTTATAAAGTGGTTTGGGTTAAGGTGATTTAAAGGAATATTTCAAGTTTAATAAATTAAAGGAAATATTCAGTGATTTGGAAACTTGGGTTTTATTTAAATGAGATGTTGATTTTGTTTTTGGAATATAAAGGATATTTTATTACTTTGGTTTTTGAAATGGGAAAATGATATATTGATTAGATTTTGAAAGGAAATAATATAGTATTTAGTTTTGAAATGGATATGATATTTTTGTTTTAAGTATAAATGATTTTGAAATAAATATCCATGGGTAATAATAACGTTTGGTTGTTAAAGAGACCAGGATCGGAATTTGTCATACTCTCTTCCAACACCGAAAACCACTTTGACAACCGTGTACGCGGTGGAGATTCCAAAATGAAGTAGGATGGTGGCGGCGTTCCTTTGAGGTATATACGTGCACCCGACTTCCATGAGTTGGCATAAGGTGGCTAAAACAGGAGCGATTACGGGCCAGTGAGGTAGCTCCTCTTATCGGACACACTTCTTCGTATGCCATTCTATTACCTTGTGATTGTTTGGTGCACACCTTTGATTTTGGGAGTGTGGTTCGAGGTGGGCGATAGCTGCGCGCTATGCGTCACCACCAGCGCGGACCCGTAATTGGTATATCTACCCAGCCATTGCCTAGTTGTGTCGTGTCACCAACCTAGCACGCATTGTACGATTTTGGTTTTGTGTCGCACCTATGGAGTATCCTCTGGTAGCCTCCCGATCAGGAGGTATTACAGTACTGTATAGACTACGGGCATTATGTATGTGTTAAGGTGAAAAATGTAAAGCCTTAACGCTATTTTAAAGTAAGTTTATTTTACCAATAGACATTATTATAATAGAGAAATATTACTACATAGTAAATAGTTTAACGAATCCTTAGAGGATGGGCGGTCCAAAGCATCTTTTAAGTTAACCTTATATTACAGTTCACTTGAGTTGGTTTACATTGTATAAGTATGTATCCTGACTCGTGTGTTTTGTGTGTTTTTCTTCATGCTCTGGTCAGACTGACTGATCAGCATTTGAGACTCACCTTCAGAGTTGGAGCTTTGCTTGAAGATCTAGCTATCTATTTCATTTTAGTTATCAAGTTGATTCCAGGGATGTATTCAGCCTTTGTGCTTGATTATCATATTGTTACTCCTGTTGTATCTTGTTTATCTCTGATGTATATTTAGTAGCTTCATGAACTACTATTTCTTTTCTTCCGCTGCATTTTATTACTCTGTGTCTGTGATCTGTGATTTATTTATTTACTGCATATTCTGAGTTTTGCCATATTTATTTTTAGAATTCGGTATTTTGAGCAATTCAAGCCCGACATGTGCGAATGCGAATGGTTGAAAATATCGGGACGTTGCACATATAGGGGGCGGCTTTGGAAATTTATGAGTGTCGAATCTCGGGAATTTTCCAACGAGAAGCTAGGTGGAGATCAAGATCATCGAAGATGACCATCCTGCCCCTGGGTCTAGTCATGAGGCTGATCGACTATGGCATCTCATAGGGGCATGCTTGGCAAGGGGTAGGAGGCTTATCCCTTGTGTTAGGGGTCTTGTAGAAGATCGTAAGGATGAGCGGACCGCACTCGCGGGTGCCATACTTAATACTAGATATAGGATACCAAATGGAAAAAGAGTTTTTACAAGAGGCTACTAACATAAGACTGGAGGTTCGGCCCTCCTTCCAGTGCGTGAATGTTGACTATATTTTTCATCAACCCAAAATTAAACCACAAAAATAATAGGTTACTAGCAAATCGTCCGATTTAAGAGCTAAAATGGGCATTCAATGGGTAAATGACACCGGATATAGAGTGGTTCGATAGTGCTGCCTACGTCCACAATGAATTCCTCTTATTATACAGCTTTATTATAATTATAGGGAATTATAAGATATACAATAAGATAAAAAGGAGAGGCACAAGACTAAGGCTACTGTTAATCTTGACGACTTGCTGAGCTTAGAACTGTAGAATGTGAGCTGTTCCGACAATCTACTACTTGATGCTGAGCTGAGGATGTGGGATCGCGAGTGATTGATGAATCAACCGAGTAATCGACCCATGGTGAGTGGGGACCAATAACCGATTAGTCGACCCTTGGCGGGTGGCGACCAATAACGATCGAATAGTCAACCCTTGAAGGGTGGTGACCAATAACCACTTTGAAGTTACCATACGTGGAGTGTTTATAGTGGTTAAACCTGATGTTGGGATGGCTGAGATGATGCTGTAAAACCAATTGGAAAGGCATTTCATCATAGATTTGATTATTGAGTGAGGACTGGCGAAGTGAAAGGAGTTAGCAGCAGAGGTGAACGTCGATAGGGAAAACCTTGCCCTACCCTTACTATTCAGGTAAAGCTCATGCACAATGGCAGCATGCTCCGTGTAAGAAGAAGACACACTTGGCTGTTCTTCTCTGTCAACCTTGCCCATATGTTGATTTGGCAAGGCACACTAAGCAAGCCATCCCTTTCCTAAGGATATGGAAAGAGATTGGAAACTGCCAAGGGTAGTGTTGAAGGAGTGAGCCGAGCCGGGAAGGTTGGCTGCTCTGCTTGGAATAATATGAAGGACTTATTGTAAGGTTGCTTATGGGGGCTACATTGGAGCCGAGATAGCAGGCCATGTCCGAGGCAATCAAGAGGCGTTGATCGGTGGTTGGGCCAAGGGAGATGCTCGAGTAGACATGCTGCTTGGGAGCTGGATGGCCATAAGAGGGAGGCCAAATGATAGGGATGAGGCCGAGTAGTGCGGATGTCTTGACTTGCTTAACGAGCTAATTATTGGTTGTTACTTTGGGGTGCTGTGGCCAAGGGCTTACTTGAAGTGGCATGGAGAGGACAAATGGACAGAGGTCCAACCTGGATGGGAGTCGAAGGAGACTTTTTGGTCTGTTTCTGATTCTCTAGTAGCTTATAGTGGGCTGGCTTGGGCCCAGGCTGGCCCAGATCGGAGCGAGTTAAGCTAAGAAACATTGATTATCCTATCTTCTTATTTCCAAAAAGTTGGAGTGACATGTACTGCTACCACTGCTTAGATCATAAAATAAACCATGCTTAGAAACAACATGACCATGAAAGCAAACTTTTCTTCTTCAAAAATAACATTTGGTGAAATTTGCCTTTAATTAATGCCTCCTTAGTATATCAAGCACTGCTATCAAGTTCTTCTTATGTTTTTCCTTGCTTCTTGAATAAAAAAGAATATCATCTTCGAAGACTACCACAAACTTATTCAGTTGCTCTCTAAATAATTGACCCATCAGGTTAACAAAATAAGTTGGAGTATCTGTCAATTCAGATGGCATGACCAACAACTCGAACAACCCATCTAGTGTATAAAAAGTTGTCTTACGATATTATCACTTGCCACTTAACTAATGGAAACTAGTGGCCAAGTCAAGTGGAGAAACTGTCTTTGCTCCTACTAGCTAATCAAATAAATCATCAATATAAGGAAATGCTCAATAATTCTTCTTTTTAAGCTTATTCAACTTTTGATAATCAACACATAGCTGCAAAAGGCCATCCGCTTTAGTGATATTGGTGCTCCCACTCTAAGACTCTTCTATGAATATTGCCTTTCTTTAATAACCTGGAAACTTCCTTTTCTAGTTCCTTTCTCTCTTTCAGAGGTATATGTCTAAGTTGCATAAAAACATGCCTAGCATTTATTTGAGATCAATCCTGAATTCGATTTCTCTTCAGGGAGGTAAACCAGAGTCCTCTTCAAAAACATTTAGGAATTCCCAAACAATAGCGACAAAAGGTAACTTGTCTTGATGCATGTAACACAACATCAAAGAGCTATCAGGCTCATAGTATACATCTAAGTAACCCCTCCACTTCTCCATAATCAAATTATCCTCATATCATAATCTAACATTGCCCCATAATGCGACATCTAATCAATTCTCATAATCAGTCCATACCCTAAAAAACCAAGTACATACGCATCACATAAGAATACAACACCATATATAATAAGTTTCAACTCGTGACATATTGTAAGTAGGTGTATCAATCCCCCAACAAGATTTGACATTGTTATATAATCGTGCACTATCTGAGTCTCTAACTAGAAATTGTCAAGCAAGCTACTAGAAATAAAAGTATGAGATTCTCCAATATCAAATAGGTACTAGGATAAGTAGATAGAAGTAATATACCCACCATTACTACCTTTTTCCCTTATCTGCCTCTGTTAGTAGTCCACTGGCACTAGAAGTAATGTCAAGTGGATAGGCTTGCACAACCTGTCTAGTTTTTACTATGGTTGGTCTTTACCGTTTCATATGTTCAAACTAGTAATAGTTGTAACACTTAACCCTTTCTAGTTTCACTCTATGGCTATTAGCTATACGACACTATTTTGGCATTTCCTACATATCATGTAACACCTCACAAAATTTATAGGAAGTTACTTAAAAAGAATTAATTAATTAATAATAAATTTAAAAATGGAAATTGAGCAAATGTCTTAATTTAGCTACGAAACTTGTACCATTATGTTCGTAGTGACCTTCTAAGCAACTATCTATATAATGCTTCGTGGTCGGAGGTCAAACGAAGAAGTTATCGACTTTGAAGATTTGAATCAAAAATAGTTTAAAATGAATTAAAATAATAAAATAGTAATAATAAGTTAACATTAACATAAGCGGTTGGGACCTACAGGTGGATTACCTCTATGGGTCAGCCTACCGCTCATAAAGACCGATCAACTAATGGAAGTGTGATGACTAGGGTTTTGTCTTCTAAACATCCCAGATTTGAAAATACTAAAAGATTTTGAATCCAACGGTCCTGACGTATCCAAGCAACTATAAATAAGAGGCTTGCCCCTTCATTTTTCTTCATATAAATCTAAACTTGGTAAGGGATTATGCCTAATGTTCTTCCTCTAGAAAAATTTCTAAAACTCAAAATTAAAAATAAAAAATATATACATCTAGAGATTAGGGGAAGAATTGAAGAAAACAAGCTAGGGAAAAAGTTACTAAATCTTATGTAAATCTATATTCTGAAACATCCTAATCCCAAATTCTCTAAATCTAATTGTTATATAATACACAATGAAAAACAAATAAATTAGAGAAAGAGATAGGAAATAGCACAAAAGGAAAATCCAAGGAGATTTCAGTCTAGATTATCTATGAGTGAAAATCTTAATTTTTCCTTAATAGTAATTTGTGTAGTTTGCTTTTGGATCTGTACTATGCCTTGGGAAATCTTAAACATGAAAACTTATCGATTCAAAACCTCAAAATTTCTTCGTAATATGTAAATTTTGATATTTATTGGAATTCTAGTAATTTTATTTTAATATAGTAGAGTTGGATTTGTTATTATCACGATATGAATATATTGTATTCCATTTGATTCTACCACTCAAATTTTGATGTAATATAGAAATAGGTGTCCAAAGTAGGGAAAGGGGGATTTTTCCTCTTATTTATAGCTTACATCGCCTATTTCGATAGTTAAAATAAATATGCTTTCTTTGTCATTTCAACCTTGTAGACTTAAAAAGTTGAATGGAATATAAAAGATAGGTATTGTAAATTTGTTTCTTTAGAAAAAGGTGCCATGGTTCTACAATATTAATGTAAAATGAATTGCATGTTTTAGATTCCATATTGAATATAGAAAAGTCTATTAAGTGTAGCTAATTACCGATGATGTTAGCTATTATGTAATTTGTTGTATTGGGTGCTTGTATAGAAATTCAAATTATTGGCAGATTAAAATAACATACCATCCCGAGTAAGAAACGAATAAATTAATTGAATAAATATAGAAACAAATTATCCATATTTTAATGTTACCTATAAATGTAATAATAACATATTCTTTTAAATTTTGAAATCGAAAAACCAAATTACAAATGTTTAACATACATGATAAATAAGGTATTACATAAAGGAATCAGTCATTTAAAAAGGAAACTTTATAAGTATATGATAATTAAAAATCAATAATAAACCTAACAAAGAAATTAAGGCTAGTTATGGAATTTAACCATAAATAAAGACGAAATAAGGAGTTTCCCTTATAAGGCCTCTAAATGGATAAATATGGATGAGGGGGTGCCCTAATGTGTGTGTTGTCGTAGTTTAATATTTAATCTTAAAAAATGGAGATATGGCTAAGTATACGGATGTGAGGTCAGTTCGAAGAATACAAATGTCTACCCAACAAATCTGGCTACTACCAGTATGACTTTTTGGTACTTATATTGGACATCCCTATAATAAGTATCATTGATGCACGCGAGATTTGTCCTAAATTTGTTGGGTAAGTCTGCCCAGTTAATCTGGCTACCAGCACCTACAAATAGTCGGACTAGAGTAGGATGTCATGGTTGGGTTGTGGGCCATACAAGGAAATTCCAAGAGGCCCCTGCTTTGGGGTTGAGGTATTAAATGGATGGTTTAGGGTCTGCCTCCTCTCTATTAAGAAGTATTAAATGACTTCGGGTATTTTTCAAAAATAACATAGGGTAATTACAGGACGGGTCTGCTTCGATGTTGAGGTATTAAATGGCTGTCAGGGTCCACCTCTTACTTATTTAAGAAGTATTAAATGGTCGGAATTATCTTTTAGAGGCGTTAATAGAAATCTCTTGGGTTTTCGCTTCAAGATTGATGTATTAAATGGACATAGGGTCTGTCTCTTCCCTATCTAAGAAGTATTAAGTAGCCATAAGAGATTTTCGATGATGTCAACTAGGAAGTACAGGGAGAGGTTCGCTTTAGGTCTAGGTATTATATAATTGGAGAGTCTGCATATTTCTTATTTAAAAGATCATAAGTGACACGGGTACTTCCTCTCGCATCATTAGGATATGATTGGGTGGGAGATGGGTAGTTGAACCCAATATACTCCATAGTTGCGTTTTATCCATGTATATAATCATGGAGTTACGTTTGTAGGGCCATTATCCTAAGGTTAGAGATATACTTAGGAATGTATAATAAATACATAGGACATAATACTTATTCGATCACTTACTGCCCATATAATATTATTGTAAAACTTAAGGTTTTCATCCACCGGACATTGTTGTTTTGACCCATTACTTATTACAACCTATAGGTTAGTTATAGCGGTGAGGGTGGAGAAGATGGTGGAGACTTGGTAGGCAATTATCTATTATAGTTATCTATTTATGTTGTCATTATGTACCCAGCTAAGTATCAAGCATGTTTTATACACTACTGTAACATTACACTCATGTGATTTGGTTTTATGAGATGGGTATTTTATTTTATTATTTTATTTTTTTCTTTCGATGTGAGACTCTGAAAGCATGGATAGATAACTCTACATATTGATTGTCGAATCAATTGTAAAAATCAACAGCCAACTCTGAAATGGACCTAAGGTACGATGGGCTTTTATTTAGTCGAAAATTAGGCTGACTTGGAGAGAGTTGTTACATTTGGTATTACAGCCTAGGTTAATCGATCATGAAAATTAGGATATGCTAAGTGAACATATTTGTATTTATATCTAGAATATATATATATATATTACATGCCAAACTCTACAGATTCCGACTATAGATGCAGGTACGACCATATTCTTAAAATATGGATAGGGTAACTATGAGTTGGAACAATAAATTTAGTTAAATTTATACACCTATCTCGATTACTCCATAGTATGTAAGCCATACTGTAAGATGTTGACTTAAGAAGAGCATGAGCATGGTATATAGAAGGGTCCCTAAAGATGGATGGTAGCTGACTCCTTTATTGGGCTTAGACTGCCCTATAATTATGGATTTCACTGGATTGCCAATTTGACGACATCATTTCATCCAAATAAATAGGAAGTAAGAACCTATATGGTGCAAATATTAAAAGCTAAGGTATAAAGAGGCATGAGCATGTTTCTGCAAGAAGGAGTGCATTAACTACCACTAGATGATAGCCGGAATTTTATATGTTACTAATAAAAATAAGTTAAGAATAATTGGAGAAGAAAAGTATAATTCATTTCTGATTCTGATCCTCTATGAAAGAATTTAATAAAACATTTTAAATTCTCTTACAATATTTGAAATGGCTTTCAAAGGATTTATTTAAAAAAATAAAATAATCCTATTATTGAAAAGTTGTTATTTTTGAAAAGTAAGTAAATATTAAATTTGTCACCATATAAGATACTCTTTATAGGTTCTTGATAAAAATAGGAAATTTAGCAAATTTATTTAAATGGGTTATCTGGAAAAATTTTAGGGAGAGCTAAAACTGACTAGACTAAAATTCCAAGAAAAAAGTTCTTATAAAGAATAAGGAAAAACTGATAATCTCTCTTTTTAAAACAGACAAAAAATAGGGCTTATGTTTGACTCAATGATTTTTTTATATTTATAAATTTTAATTTTTTAAAATTCTTTTTTAGGGGTGAATAAATGAAAATGGTATTTGATTTAAATGGGGTAAAGATAATTGTAGGGTAAGAACACCCGATAGTGGAAATAGGAAAAATATTCCCGTATAAGGAAAATATAAAGAAAAATAACTAAAATAGATTTATACGCAAAAGGTAAACAGTTTCATGGGAAAAGCTGAATGGCTAAAGCGGTATGCGAACGCATTATAGTGAACCGATGAGTAAAACGATCAAATAAAGAAGAAAAAGTGCTATATAAGGAGGAGCAATTTAGTTTGAAGAAATTTATATAGCAGCAACATTAGGAATTTTAAATAGAAGAAACGTAAGTAATTTATATTAAAAGAATCTAATTAGAAAAAATTTAAGAAATCAAAGGAAAGACAAAGAAAAAATGAATAGTTTCCATAAATGTGCAATAATTGCACATATCTTTTAAAAGGCATATTTATATGCTATTAGAGCCTCCACTAATGTTGAAAGTGAAAATACCATGAGTAATAAGAAAATAATAGTATGAATGTTGTTGTTGTCTGCTCTAGTTTATATGTTTAAAGTTATAGAAAATATTATAGAAACCCTGCAATTATGCAATTTTAAACCATGGTTTAGTATAGCAATTAAGTTTTTGAATGCAAAACCTAAATGCTTTGAGTAAAAAAAATCCTACCTTTTTAGAAGATAATCTCTGTTCTAAAATGGCCTTAATGGGAGAATTGCTTTGATGACTATTCATGCAATAAAAACATGACTCTAACTATTTGAAAAGAAGGAAATAATATGTTGTTTAAAGGAAAGGATCTTTTAAAGTAAAATTCTAAGATTGACTTTTGAACCTAATTGTAATGACCCACAATATTCACACAACTATGATATTGTGATTCAAACAAGTATAAAGTATTGAAGTATATTTGTGCACACATTTGGACTTGGGGGGTAAATTTGTGATTTCCCATCTATTAAAACCCTAGCCGTGAGTGGATTATAAAAAAAAAAATAGAAGGACGTGGCCGCTGTTTTCATTTTAACTCTCTCGTTACAAAACAAAAATAAAATGGCCGAAGCCCTAGAAATCAGATTGGGGGAAAATTATTTTGCCGTATCAAATGGCGTTGGATTCGTGAGAAAAAGGGGGAAAGCTATGGCAATATCTAGGGGATCGACATCTCATATAGCTACGTGAGTGTTCTTAATCATGATTTGGCAATAAGACCTATCTCAGGCAGCCGTGGTTATATTTCTGTAAATTAATTTGTGTGTATGGATGCTTTGAGTGCATTGATGCTTGTTAATGATTGTTTGATCTTTAGTTGCTTGCGTATTCATATATGGATGATGATTAGTTCTGATTATGTTCATATCTGTACCTGAGATGATATCTATTCACTATTATGTCACGATACACTGATTTAACACTATGTATTACTGCCAAATGAATTGTTTAAGTACACTCATACCAGACGTATCATGTCTGACCCTGTTGATTGTCTCGACAATCTCCTGGGTGTCTCATTCAACGAGGCAGTTCGGGATGATGTTTTTACAGGTTGCTATGCACATATTGATGAGATGATGATTTAAGAGATGGAGTTAGAATGATTTATACTGCATGTAGATGATATGAAGAAAGTATTTAAGTATTTTCATTGTCACTTCATATGTATTGCTGAACTAAAATATGTATGTAATGCCCTGAACAGTGAACCATCATGTGTTAGATTGATTTGTATATAGTCTTGAAAACTGTATTGTTTTATATGTAATTGTAAGTTTGAAACTGAAACACTTGGATTATTCAGTTTGTATATATTTTCTGAAATCTGTATTTGGAGAAATAACTGGTGTCAAGGCAGTATACACAAGTGTTTACACTTGTGTATATGTGCAGACACATAGATCTGCTGAGTTTTGTGATTTAAAGGATTTTTATGGATTTTGTTCAAGTTTCCTTTCAGAAGTTTGGGGAAAACTTTTATAAACTTATTTTGATGGATTATTTCTATATTTATGCATAAGCATATATGGATCTGGAGTTTGATTTTTGTATGTAATTATCATATCTGAGAATATGTATATATATATTTATTGTTTTTGGCAAGTTGAATGCCTTGAATGTGAAAAGCAAAGATGAGGTATACATATATATATTTCTCTATGTTATGTTTTTTTTTGAGATCAAGTTACTTGTGGTTTGGGAGATTATATGGATCTGAATCCACACTTTTGAGATATGAATTTGCATCTGAGCATCTGAGTTTTAATAGATACGTGTTTTTTTTTGATATAAGATGTTTATTCTGGAAAGAAATGAAGTTTTATGTGGAATTTGGATTTATACAAGAATCTGAAATAATTTCTGAAATGAGTTTGAGAACTTACAGCCTCATGGCTTTATAAATCTGAAATATGTTTAGTGGCTTTAACAGTATGACTTACAAGTCTGAACTATATTCATATGTTTTGGCATATTTGATGTCGTAGACTTTTGAAGGAAAGATGGATTTTTAATGCTTTCAAATGCATTATGATTTTTGGGAAATGAAATTTTCTATGTTAAGTGGTTGTTGCTATTCGAATCTGTATATAGCATATAGCTAATATATGTTCATGTGATAGATTCTTGAATTATATTGAGGACTTGCCATATAAATTAAAATACGTGCATGCCTTTACTTTACATTTCTAAAATGAATAAACGCAGTTTTGGATAAGTTTTGCAAAAGAAAGTAAACTGTTTTATATTCATAAGTATTCTAGAAATGGATTACAAGTCCATGTATTATCTTGAGATTTTTATAAAAGGAACTTGTTAGTTTCCAATTGTTTGTGTTAAAAATATTTGTATGATGCAGAATAGCTTTTGTTCTTGCATCAGTGACATGTTTTTGTTTTAAAGAAGGATAGTTGATGTAAATTCATCTTTTATGTCTGAATATAACTTGCATAAATGAGAAAGAGGAAACTCAATGACCTCATTTTTATATAGTTGGATTGGTAATCCTTTGTTTATACATATAATTATTAATATTTTGTTGGTGCCAAGGCTTCATTGCCTATTCATTAATATCATTGCTTGAGCTTGTGTGTTGGCGAGGCCGTGCACACCTGTATTTATATGTGTGTGTACGTGCAGCCACACCTATAATTGTGCTATAGCAAGAGTTGAATTAAATAAAGAATATCTATGACTTTTATGATATACTCAGGAATTCTGATATTTCCTGTCTGCTTGTGTATCTTTTGTGTCATATTGAAAATAATTTTTATAAAATGGATTTATCTTTATATTAAAATGCTATGTGTGAATGCTTTAGCTAATTTTCTTAAACTCTGATTTAATAGCTAAAGAGATTGGTATATCTTCATATATACTAATCTATGTTTAAGAATACACCAATATTTCTATATTGGTAATAGTGGATCCTGGTTTTGGTTTTGAAGATAGATGACCCTGTTTTCATTTAGCATATTTCTTTATGCAGAAAAAAACAAACAAACAAATTAGTCCATGATTTGGCCACTAAAAAAAGTAGGGTCATCTCACTAATAATACTAAATTATAGTTTTAAAAGTTACGATGCTTACGTTAAAATTAGTTAAAATGAGGATTTTTTCATGGCTTCTTTTGAAAACCAAGCAATTTGTTGAATTTTATAAAAATTCTAAGTTTATATTTTAAAGTTAAAATTTGGGTTAAGTGCTTCATGACTATCACATTTAATGATTTGATAAAAGAAGTGAAGGCCAAACCAACCATGATATGAAGTAGATAGGGACGACATGTTAGAGAAAACAGAGAAAGGCTTAAACTATGAGCAATTGCTACAAATATTATAGTGATTGGAAGTGGAAACCTTAGGAAGGTTTTGAAACAACCCCTTTTTTTTGAGGAGGTTAATACTAAAGGAAAGTGATCTAAAAAGGAAAAGTTAAGAGACATTGACCTCACATTATAAAGCAAGTCCATAATAAAAGAAATGAGTCATTGTTAATACAGATTTATATGTAGGCAACACATTAGACCTTATGAATACTTCTTTCCACCACTGAAATTGTAATTTAGAAATTCTTATAAGCATATTAAAAGAAAAAGTAGTTACTACATGACATAAGTTCTAAACTTTTGAGGCTAAAAGGTGGTTTTAAAAACTAACGGTCGGTGAAAATTGAAATATTTGTCTTATTTTTTGTCTTATTAAAAAGAAGAGTAAAACAACTTTTGTAAAACATCCATTAATTATGGATAAGTTGATCCTTTGAACTTTCTACGTATAATAATGTAAGGTAAAAGGAGTAAATAGATGGATATTAAGATTTGGCATTTGACTTTCATAAATTAAGCCTGATTAATTTTCTCCTAAACTTTTGAATCTTTCTTACAAAGAAGGTTTAATTAAATAACCAATTTTAGAACTCTCCGTTTTTGGTTACCAATTAATCTTGTAAAAAGCTAAAAAAATGATGAAATATTAAAATTGAAAGTGTTTATAAATAAATAATAATGATGAAATATGAAAATAAATAAAATTAAATATATTGGACCTAGGTAACTAGTATCTGATAATATCGTTGATGTATCACCGATATATCTCATATCTCTCATAAGCGAATATTTTTAAAATATCACTTAATATATCATTATCGATATATCACCGAATATTTGTCGATATATCGCTCCGACATTTATTGTAAAATATCTGATATTTTTTAAGAATATCGTCATCATTGTTTTTGTTGGAGAAAATATCTTTATAAATAAATATCTTCGCATTCTCAATAATTGTTTTTTGTATATAGCGAATGATAATTTGTAGACTATATTGGAAATCCAAATACACTAATTTTCTACTTCTAACCATACAGTTTTAGTCTTCTTCATTGGTCTTTCAATAAAGAAAACTCTATGTATTCAATTATTTTATATGTTTTATTTTCCTTGAAGGCTTTACCACTAAAGACAAGATCATGAAAGGGGTACTTCTCCTTTTAGTTATTTTTTGTTCACCATTTCTAGTTGGTAAGTAAGCTTATGAAAATTTATTTTATTAGTTATTACTATGCACCTAAAACTAAAAGTTGAAGAGTAGTAAAGATATATATTTGACATACTGATAAGGAACGAGCTAAAGTAGTAATTGGTATCAAATCAACATTGCTTATTCGATAAATTAAGTAAAAATGAAAATGACAAAACTATGAATACTGAAAATTTAGGAAAGTAATATATATGATTGAAGAAGCAATGGATATAGTATAAAACGAAGAAAATAATAAAAATGTACATTACAAGAATTTCTCAATTTTTATGAGCGTATATTATGGTTTGTATTAAATAGAATATCTCAGTAAATGGATTATAATCTATAAACTATATGCAATAAGTCTGTAATAGTAATTTGTAATTATTTATCTAAATATTTAAATACTTATCATCAATATAACGGTAAAACATTGTACAATATCATTTATAACATGTTCTACCATGTTCGATATTTTTCGATATTATCACGATATTTTAAAATATCTCATACAAGTATTTAATCGATGCACACCTAAAACTGATATTAACTACTTAGTGTTGGACCTTCTGTCTTGAGTCCATTGGTTACCCCATTGATTGGGAAAAACATTTGATTTTTGAATGTAGAAATCTTAGCATATAACACTTTCCATCTTGTTTTGAAAAGAAACTTTTGTAATAAAATAAGAAAAAATTGTTTTCCTTTTGGTGAAAATTTTTAATTTTCGAAAAGAGACGATCAATTATAAGTTAGACGGTTTAAAAATGTTGATAAACATAATGCTTATAGTTAGAGGATTGTGGAAAGGTCATATGAAGAAGAGAATGCTAGTAAACATTTCAAGAATATTATGGATAATTATCTTAAAACAATAACATGTAACGTAAGGATACCACTCAGATAAATTAAAGTTAACGGAATAAATGATGACATCGCTAGCAAAGAGTAGATATATTATACTAAAGAAAGTTCTCACAATATTTAGCCAGTAAAGGTGGATGATCATGATGTTTTGGGCATGTGTGTCTTATTCAGATATTTTGGTTGTCCTAGAGCTATTTATTCGGTTATGGATTTTTGTTCACCATGCCAGTAGGATGTCATATCACAATATGTATTTTTTGATTATGGCTATACAGATGGAAGTGCTTAGGTTTTTATTGCAACCTCAAGAAATTCATTTAGGATTGAATTCAGGTTAACATGGAGTTACTCAAACCTGGGGCAGCTTACCACTTGGATTCCAAGGGTTATCATCTTAGGCAATACCATAGTAGGATGATCTGAAGGCTGTCAAAAAAATTAAGTAGAAGTTAGACCTCATCCATGTAACAACCCTGTATTTTGTGATTATTTTAGTTGTATATTTTAATTATTTTATTTGATTTCTGATTTAAACACTTTATTTTATTTATTAAAATGAATAAATTTTGTTATTTTAAATATAAATTTTGATTTATACGTGAATTATAATTTCAAACATGAATAAATAGAATATTTTCCAAAAATGTGGATTTTGGTCTATATGGTCAAACTTTGACTTTTAAATATAAAATTTAGAAATTTGAATTTTTGAATTTTATCTTTTATTATGAAATTAAATTAAATTTTAAGTATACTGCTTTTCGTTTCGTTGAAATCTGATTTATATTGTGAAAGTTATGCTTTTTACAATATTGTATGTAAATTGATTTATTTAACAAAATTGTTTAGTTTAATTTATATAAATAATATTTTTGTTGCCATATCATGTTATAATTTGTGTATATATGTGTAGTATGACATGTTATATATATAATTTTATTTTTAAAACATTTTAAAAGTGTAGTTATAATTGTCCAATGTTTATTGTATATTGTTTACAATTTTTAATTCTAGTTTCAATTTAATAAACTATTTCTTATTTATTTTCTATTTTACTTAAAATATTTATTTATTTTCTTTTTCTCTTTATTTTGTTTTCTTTTTATATTTTATTTACTTACTTTTATTTAGTTTATTTTGATTAAAAGAAATAAGAAATTCAAATGGACAAAGACCTTTCATTTTCATATGACTTTTCATTTAACCTTTGGCTTTTCATTTCCTTTTGACTTTTCATTTTGTTTGGCCGTACATCTTTCTTTTCTTAGCCATATATTTCATTTCTCATTCACATGAGAAACTTTTCTTCATCTCAAAACTCACGGCCAAATAATTTTTTTTGTTAATGGCTTCTTCCTTATCTCACTTTTCTCTTCTCTTCATTGATTTTGTGCTTTTCCTCTTCGAGCTTGCACGGCCTAGCCTCTACCACCATCACCACCGATCACCAACTCATCATCCACGGCAGCACCATCTCCTCCTCCTCTGACTAAGACCAGGCCATGCCTCCTTATAATGCTAGCACCACAACTTTGCATAAGTTCCACCTCTTGAAACCTTGCCTAGCCGAACATAACTTCACCTATACCCTTCCTATTCACTTCGGCCACCCCCTTAGCTACCACCACTAGCAACTACACCACCTCTGGCATCTTCACCTCTGTCCAAACCTGACCTAAGCATGGCCGAGCCCATAGGATGACCTGGCCGAGCCTATGTGCACAAGAACTTCACCATTTAGCCTTGTCCCTTTGATTGCTTTATGTTGCAACCCTACCACTTCACATTCCTTGCTAGCCGACCTACATGATGCCATACTCGAGCTATAACACATGATGACCGAGCATATGTTCCACCTAGGCCAAGCATTTGGATGGTTAAAGCAAGATCTAGCTGTCTTGTCTTTGTTGCTTTTTATTTTTCAATTTGTTCAATATTGTTTTGGGTTGAATATTCATGTGTACATTGTTTTGTTTGTTTTGTTGCTTACAAGATCATTATCTTGGCTCTCTCTTCCTGATTGAAGCAAAAGTCATGCTGTGTCGTGCCGTATCGTGCTTTCTGGATGTTATTCGTGTAGTTTGATTTGTTATCTCCAACGTAAAAAGGTGAGTATTCACACCTGACATTCATACTTATAGAATTGTGAATTGATAGCAAGTGAATATGTAGATTTATTATATCATGTTATACCTGCCTGTGATATGAATATATGATGTTAACCTTAATTATAAACCTGTCATATCATCTGATACTATTGTATGTTGCTATACTGTTTATTTATTTTGTTCTCACACTGCAAGTTCCCTGTAGAATAGAATCACTATGGGTTGAAATGATACATACCCGAACGGACTTTAGAATAAGAAAAAATCGTTATAGGCTGAAATTATAGGCCTGAGCTATTTTTATTTATTTTATTTTATTTTACTTGGGATTGCAGGTTTGAAATGATAGAACCTGGATTTTTCTTTGTAAATTACGGGTTGAAATGATATATTATCCGTATCACTTGACCAAGGTTAGAAAATATTATATAGACCCGTGGTTATTTTATATATATTTTCTAGAAATTTTAAAGTATTTTTAATTGTATACTATGATATTTTGATTTAAATTGAATTAAAAATGATTTTTTTATAAAGTGTTAGTGATTTTTCTATAAGTTAAATAAGTGAAATAAATGAATGGTAAAGTTGAAATTGAAATATAAATAAATTTTAAAATTTGTGATTTTGTTCAAATATGGAGTTTAAGTTAAGTAAATGTAAAGATATGATAAATTGATTTAAATTTGAATTTAAAATGACTTAATAAAGTGTTATTGATTTTTCTATGAATTAAAATGGTTAAATAAATGAATGCTTAAAAGTGTAATTTGAAATATAACTTGATTTGAAAATGTGAAATTTGGTTTAAAAATAAAAGTTAAGTTAAAGTAAATGAAAACGGAAATTAAGTTTATATTTTGAATTGGTAATTAAAACTTAATTGTTAAGTTAATTCTTAAAATGTAAAGAATAGGAAATTGTGCACTTGAAATTAGTAAGTGAATTATTAATAATTTAATTTTTATGTATAAAATTTTCTTTATAAAAATCATAAGTTAAAGGGTATTTAAATGAACATTTTTGAGTGTAAAAATATGATTTTTATAAGTTAAAATGGTTTAAATTGAAGTTTGATTGTTGCTGAAATTGTATTGAAAATCTGAAAATTTAATTTATAGCACTTCAGAAACGCTATTATTTCTGAAGTTAACTTAAAATCCGTTGTAAAGGATATTACAGCACTTTGTAAGTGCTGTAGTTGATGCAAATGAACTAAAGGCTAAAAATTAACTAAGGGCTATTGCAGCACTTGGTAACTGCTGTAGTTGCAGAAACTTAAACTAAGACCTGAAACTAATGAAATAGCTATTGTAGCACTTGTTAAGTGCTGCAGTTGGCTGAAATGAGATTTTTGAATATAATTGTACTATTGCAGCAGTTTTAAATGCTGTCTTCGCTAAAATGAATTGTCTTCAAATGTAACTTACCGTCGCATTTTCTAAGTGCTGTGGAAAGCTGAAATTTAAATGTTTTGTTGTTTTTAACTGAATAAATGAACTCTGAAAAGAGTAAATTTTTGGGAATTGAATATTTAACTAGTAAGTATAATAACTTCACTTTTAAATAGTTTAAATGGAGTATTTTGATTTGAAATTTAAACTATTTTGAAAGGTGATTTGGAATGGTATTTAAAAATAAAATGAATGATATTTTGAAAGGATATGATATTTGAATTTTGAAATGGTTTGTTGGGAACTGAATTGAATTAAAACTGATGGTTTGAATAGAATTAAATTGGAAATTTGAAAATTTAGTTTAATTGAATAAATTTGTAAACTAAACAATTAAAGGATGATTTCAAATGTATGATTTCGAAATGTTATGATTTTCAAAGTGTAATGATTTCAAATATTTTGGTTCGAAAAGTTATAACTTTGAAAGTATTATGATTTTTGAAAGGTGAATATATGTTTGAAATGGAAATAATAAACTATTTGATTTGAATATAGTTTTGAAATAAAAATGATTTTGGTTTTGAAATGTAAACTGTTTTTGGAATGTATAACCATCGGTTATAATGACGATTGGTTGTTAAAGAGACCGGGATCGGATATGGACATACTCTCTGTCGATACCGAAAACCACTTTAACAACTGTGTACGCGGTGGAGATTCCAGAATGGAGTAGGATGGTGGCGACGATCCTATTAAGGTATGAACATGGACCAGACTCCCGTGAGTTGGCTTAAGGTGGCTAAAATAGGAGTGATCGACGGGCCAAGTGAGGTCATTCCTCCTATCGGACGCACTTCTTCGATACTATACTCTTACTTGTGATTGATTTGATGACCATCCTCCGATTTTGATTTGGGAGCGTGTTCCGATGTGGGCGGTAGTGGCTGCTATGCGTAACCACCAGCCCGGAAGCGTAATTAGTATATCTACCTTGGCATTGCCTAGTTGTGCCGTGTCACATACCATAGCGAGCCTTACTACGAGTTTGTTTTTCTTCCGTAGCCCGTGGATTATTTAGCGTAGCCTCCCGATCTGGAGGTACGCTGATAATGGATGGACTACTAGGACTATTATGTGTTGGGGGATATATGGGTAACCCTTCAATGCTATTTTAAAGTAAGTTTATTTTACTGTAGACATTATTATAATAGTGTAATATTACTACATAGTAAATAGTTTAACGGATCCTTAGAGGATGGGCGGTCCCAAGCATCCTTTAAGTTACTTGTTCATTTACTACAGTTCACTTGAGTTTGTTTACATCATACAAGTATGTATGTCCTGACTCTAGTGTTTTGTGTTTTTCTTTACACTCGAGTCAGCCTGAGTATCACAGCTTTGGATTTCTCTTTCTGGAGCTAGGAATTGCTGGAGATTCTGCTTATCTACTTATTTATCTTTCAGTTTCAGTTTTTTCTATTTCAACTCTTGTATTAGTGGATTCTTATGTATTTGGGATTTCTATTGTGTTTGTTTTCAGACTGATATTATGTATTTGTTTTGTGACTTTGTTATAGTAGCTTCATGAACTACTATGGTATTTTAATTTCTGCTGCGAGTTATTCTGATATTTCTGTGTCTGTGATTCTGTGAATGATTTTATTTGCTCCAAATTTTATTACAATATGTTATTTTGAATTATTCAAGTCTGACATGTATGGATTATTGTTTATTTGAATGGTCCAAAATAGGGGTTGTTACAATCCATTTGGGATAACTCTAAATAAAGCTAATTGGTAAAAGATGAGGAAACCATATGTCACTTTCAAGAGTCACTACTATTGAATCATGGAATATTATGTGTTGTATGGACGATGATTAAATGGAGATATTGCATGCTTAGATGTGAAGGCGATTCTTATCGGAAATAATTTTTACAACTCGAAAGTATGTTAATAAGAGGATTAGAAGTCAACTTTAAGTCAACCCTTGGACTAATGGAGGCAAAATATTTCATATAACTGAGTTAGAAAATATATTTTAGGGACCTAGGAAACCTCACAAATTTTAGGATTGTGTATTTTAAAAAATTTTGGACCAAGAACAACACTTATTCACTTTAGGGTAGGGAATTAATAATTTCTCCTAGGTTTGGAAGAACAATGCTTCTGAGTCATGATTAGTTGAAGTTGAGAAAGAAATGGCGTATAATGACATGGCCTGTAATGACCTGGTATTTTCAACCATTTGCATCTGCACATGCCGGACTTGAATTGCTCAAAATATCAGATTGTTAATTTATATTTGGCAAAACTCAGCATATATAGTAAATAAAATAATCACAGAATCACAGACATAGAGTATTACAACAATAAGCAACGAAAACAAATGAATAGTAGTTCATAAAGCTACTATATATATATATATATATAACATAGTTAAAACAAGATACAAAAGAAGTCTCGAATACCATAGTCAAATGACAAAATCTGAATACATCATTGGAATCAACTGAATGATTGAAAGCTGAATCGATAGTTGGATCTCCAAGCAAAGCCCCAAACTCCAAAAGTGAGCCTCAAATGCTGTATCACTCAGTCTGAACCGAGCGTAAAGAAAAACACAAAACACTCATGTCAGGATTAACATTCTTATATCAATAAATCCAACTCAAGTGAAATATCAACTGAAATACAAGTAAATCAAAGGATGTTTAGGATAACCATCCTCCAAGGATCCATGGAACTATCTACTATGTAGTAATATACGCTATTATAATATGTCTATAGTAAAGTAAAAGACATTAAAATAGCGTTAAGGCGTTATCCATATCCCACATAATACATTTTTTATATTCTCGTAGTCTATACAATGCCGTACGCTCCTCCGTAAACTGGAGGTTTACGCAAAAGACATCACACAGGTATGATACAAAACAAACTCGTAGAAGGCGCGATAGGGCATGCGACAAGGACTCGAGGCAATGCCAGGGTAGATATACCGTTCGCGTATCTGAACTGGTGGTAACGCATGGCACCTACCACCTGTCTCATGAAATACTCCCAAATCAAAGGGTGTACCCAATCTAATCACAAAAGTAATAGAATGGTATCGAAGCAATGTGCCCGATCGAAGGAATGACTTCACTTGGCCCAGCGTGGCTCCTGTTTTAGCCATATCAAGCCGACTCATGGGAGTCAGGGCTACGTGAATACCATATAGAATTGCCACTAAACCATCCTACTTCATTCTGGAATCTCCACCACGTGCACAGTTGTTAAAGTGGTTTTTGGTATTGGCAGAAAGTATGACAATATCTGATCCCGGTCGCTTTAACAACCAAATGTTATTATAACACCGTGGTCATTTCAAAACAGTTTATACTTCAAAACTAGAATACCTTATCCTTTTCAAATATATCTATTTCCAAAATCGTAGCACTTCAAAGTTATAACAATTTCAAAACCAAATACTTGGATTTTTAACATTTTGGAAATTGCAACACTTTAAAATCATAACACTTTGCAATCATAATTCTTTCCTTTAAATAGTTTAGATGTTAATAATAGTATATAAAATAAAATAGTTTATAAGATAAAATAGTTATAAGTGAAAATAGTTTATATTAAAATAATTTGTATAAAATAGTTAAAATAGTTTTATATTAAAATGATTTATTGTAAAATAGTTTATATTAAAATAATTTATAAGGGTAAAATAAATAAATAGTTTTAAATATAATTTAAAAATACTTTATATAATAAAATAGCTTCCTCAAAATTTTCAAATCGATTCAAATTAACTCAAACTCCAAAATTCAAATTAAATCTCAATTCATCAATTTTTAATTCAATTCAGTCTCTCAGTAAACCACTTCAAATTAAATCGATTTCAAGTACAGATTTGAACCACCAAATAAACCATTTATTTTTCGATATATTTTAAAACTTTAATATTCCACAAATTCAAAACTACATTTGATAATTTCATATATCTCTTTAATTTAACTTCATTATTATTTAGTTTTGAAATATTCACTTAATAAACCCAATATAATTTAAGTAAACCTTAAATTTCCAAATTTAAATAAAGCTAAATACCCCATTTCGACTTAAAAAAATTTGAAATATTCATTTAAATCGCTTTTAACCAAATTCAAGTTAAAAATCATACTTTAAAATCTCAAATTTAATAAATTTCAATCAACCTATTTAAGTATATCTCTTGAATAAATATAATTTCAAACCAATTTCTATTATAAACTTTATATTTGAAATATAATTTCAAAATTCATTTATAACCATATAATTTTCGAAACATATAAATTTTAAAAATCTAAATTTTAAACCCTTATAAATAACATACATATATAATATACTAAAATCCATTATATATTAAAAACAAAATATTCATTTTTAAAACCTTGGAAATCATTTATATATATATATATATATATATATATATATATATATATATAGACCAACGGTGTCTGTATATAATTTTCTATCCTATGGTCAAGTGATACAGATATTTATCATTTCAATTCACAATTTAAAATATATACGGGTATATATCATTTCAACCCGCAATCCCAAACTCAATTCAATGAAAATCGCTTGGGTTTATCATTTCAACCCATAACGATTTTTCACCTATTCTACGAAATCGTTCGGGTATGTATCATTTCAACCCATAGGGAATTCCATACTAACAGGAAACTTGCAGAGTGAGAAGCAGATATGATAATAATTTAATATATCAACAACATGCATATAACATTTATGACAATAAAATATGAACAATAGGATATGGTGTCATATCTCACAGGTGAACGATTTACATATAAATGCATATCATATATAACAATCTAAATAATTAACAGTTCAATTTGGAAGTATATTTCAATTGTCGTTTCAATTGAAATCAAATTTAATAAATATAATAACGTTAATCGTCAGTGATTGCTCACCTTTCGAGGTTAGAGAGAATAGATAACCCGACAAGCTACGATTTGAATCACGATCTAGACTATCGACCGATCCGACAACAAATCTCAAAGCGAAGTAAGCTGAACACGGATTTGATGGACAAAGCTGATAGATAAGGAATTAATGAGAATAGATCAAATTAGCTTGATATAAGCTAAACAAAATATACGTTTTAATTTTTCTCTAAAACCAACTATTTAAAACATATATTTATATATAATTTCAAATCAATATTAAATCCCAACACATAAAATATTCTTATATATATTTGAAAAACTAAATTCCCATATACTTACATATGAATTAATGTATATAAGCATATATATATATATATATATATATACACACACACAAACTTACATACATGCTACTTCACTTTTTTTTAAACAATAATTACGTTGAAATTATGATGGCTTCTATATGTTGTATGCATCTAAAATGATTGCTAGCATTTTTATCTGTACCTTTTTTGGAGGTATTTCTTATGTACGTCGAGATCACAAATAATCATTTTAGTTGGACATTTTACCGCAATGGTCATTATTCTTTTTTTGTATATACTAAGTTTGCCTATCTTGAGTGAATTTTTTTTTGTTTCAACATGCATTCTGAGGCACAATGATGGTTCGAAGCTCAAAATTTTAGTTTTAGTTTTTTTTTTTTCAAAAAGATAATTGCTACACTTTAGTCAATCAACATTATCAAGTCTGACATCTTGGTTCTCCCACTACCATCTTTACAGCCTAAAACTCCAACTACCTGAAGAATAATCTCATCTCACAAGTTACTTTCATTTCATGTAATCAATTGGTTTGTGCAATAAATCCTATTTTAAAGTTTCCCTATGTTTCCTATGTTTTCATAAAGTTGTCTCAGTGCGAAATTTTGCATAATGCAACATGGCACTGTATGCCTTATTAATAATTTTGCTATCAATTATGCAAACAGAACACAAGAACTCACTTATATTTGTTTTTATATATATATATATATATATATATATATATATATATATATATGCAGATTATATGATCTATATAACGTATATTTAACACGCATAACATATGGATATAACAAATCATATAATATAATACTGCTATAAAGTAAAATATATACATAGACCATAGGTTTATATAAAAGACAGGTCATAAAATTTACATAAAGCTTATATATATATATTCAAACTGGCTGTCTACAACTTAATATAACTATATTTATGTAAATTAAAAATCAACCATCAATATATAATATGGTATATATAACAATTTACATGAATTTACATGCATACCAGAGGCACGACTAAAGCATGGTCGAAGAGAAAGGCGTGCGTGTGAGACCGCCTCGAAGTGGATGACTGAGGCACTGGTTTATCAGGGGAAGGTTTAGCCACACTTTAGGAAGTTGTTCGGCCTACAGGTGGAGGCGATATGTTGTGGTGGCCAACCATGAAAAGGAGGAGGAGTGGTTGTAACAACCCGCATATTTTACGATTGTATATTTAAATATTTTATTTAAATATAGCATCGTTAGTCGAATTTAAGTCTGAAAGGTTACTTTTTGCAAACAGTCAAATTAGAACTCGATACCACTTCCATTGAGTTCAAAATGATGTTTGCGACCTTTTGAGTATAAACGTCGATATGTTTGGAGTTAGCTAGAATTTCGACCTTTTCACTTAGGGCTTTGGGTTTGGGTTTCAGCCCACTAACCCAGGTCATCTTATATCCTAAATCCGACCCCTCTCCTCTTCATTCATTCTAATATTTCCTCACACTTCAAGCTTTAGAAAAATGGGGGAAGAGAAAAGAGATTAGAAATTCCTAAGCTTTAGCTTCATTTGCAAATCCAACTTTTAGCTCCAAAATCAAAGAGAAGCTTAGGTAAGCATCTCCTTCTTCTTCTCCATCTCAATCTCTCTCCAATATCATAAATTTCCTATAACCTAATTTGAGAAATTATTGCTTATGATCTTAGATTGGAGCTTTTAGAGTTGAGATTGAAGAGTGGTTGATCTTCCTTTGTCATCAAGCTTCTCCTTCCTTTTTTGTGTGTGTAAAAAGGTGAGTTTTTGAACTCACATCTATGTCTATATTTGATAGTTGTTAGGAAGTGATTCCTAACATCTATTCCTTGTCCCTTTGTTTTTGATTGAATTGGTTTTATGAATGTTCCAATTTTTGGTGTTTTGAAGTTAAATCTTTAAAAATCCTAGATTTGATGTTTGATCATGCTTTTAGGGGCGTATCGAAGAGCCTATAGGGCCGGGTTGCCGATTAGCGTAAACCCCTAGCCCCCATCGCTCGACCGATCGCAAATTGCTTGGGATTTTGCCCCTTGGGGTCTAGGCTGAGAATACTGGAATTTCCAGTTCAGTCGACTGAACTAGAAGGTCAGTCGACTGAACTAAACCCAGGAATTTTCCTAGGCCAGTATCAGTCGACTGACCACTTTAGGTTAGCCGACTGAGCGTGGAAACCGAAAGTTTCCAGGCATGATTCAGTCGACTGACCACTTTGGTTCAGTTGACTGAACCTGGAAACAGAAAGTTTCTAGGATTTGTGTCAGTCGACTGACCACCCTGGTCCAGTCGACTGAATCTGCCGTCTCTGCCTATTTTGCCTTATGTGTTTGAATTTCCAATTTTTAATCGATTCTTGTTTCTCCAATTTGTTGTTATCACCTTTGTTGACTTTGATAACTTCTTTTTCAGGATTTTTGGGGAATATCCATTTTGATGGATTTGGTATCGATTTCTTTGGATTCAATTCACGTCTTCGAATGTGAATTTTTGGTGATTGATTGTTTTACAATCAATTTTGTGATTTATCACTTTAGAATACAAAGGTTTCTATGGTAATAATAAATATTCAAACTCTTTCTCAAACATGATTTCAACTCTATTTTTAATACAAAGCTTGTTTATAAAACTATTATCCAATCTATTAGTATACACAAACCTTTACCTCATTCGTTTGAGAAATCTAATTAAACGGCTTAGTAAAACTAGTGGTATGAAGCGCTTGCATTTACTTTGTCGGTTAATTTTTAGACTTGTTCGGTTGAAACTCTTGTGACAACTTTCGAGTGGAGATCTACAATTTGTTCGTAAATAATTAAATTAAACCAATGGTTATGGGACATGAAGCTAAACTCATTTATTTATTCGCTTAGTGTAATTGACACTTCTTGATGATCGATGATGATCATTTTTGTGGTTTAGACTAGCGATGTGCGATGTCTCTTTGTCCGCGTGGGGGACTATACCCCGTTTGTGGAGTTTCGGCTCAAATTGATGGGGTAGCGACCCATGGTCTTCGAGCCGTTTGTGGAGCTTCGGCTCAAAGGTCTTCGGGCCGTTTATGGAGCCTCGGCTCAAATTGATGGCTAGCAAGCACAGAATAACGTTCCGTTTGTGATATATGTGTTGGTGAGTTTTCATGCTCCCGTTTGTGATAGGCCTCCCCCTTTTGTAATTTCTGGATTTCTAGTTGATGATTTCTAGAATTTGTGATTCACCAATTTTTCGATTGGCATTGATATATTTGTCAATATTTGTGGTTTAGTGAATAAAATAAAGAATATGACATTCTTTTAGTGCTTTGAGATTTCTTATGATAATGTTTGATTTTTGTGTTATTTAATGTATACTTGTCACAGTATGAAATTATTGATATCATATGATTTTGTCATATCTCTTACTCTGTCTCATTTTATCTAATACTTATAGCTAGACTGATCCGTTTATTATTTTCTTATTAAATAATACTCGGGTCAGGCCGAGATGTTACAGGTGCTTCAGCTTGACTCCTTATCAGGGATCATCATCTGACTATTGTCTAACTTTATTAGATTGGTAGTTTTTGTTGTTATACATTCGAGATAAAGACTCCTTGATGTATACATATATTTTTGTGTAGCACTTGTATCTATTCTTTTGTGATATTATGGATCTTATTTGACCACTACTCTGATGTACACTTCTATGTGTTATATTCATATCTATTTCCGCCTTTGTGATATGAATATCTGTGACTAATTTATGTTATGCTTATTTCTATATTTGTTTTCGAAGATCATATAGCCACTGTGTAGTAGCTTTGAGTTGTATCGTTATGTCAAATTCACTCTTGAAATGAAATGCATGTTATAATATCTGACATATCGGTGCTCACACAAAGTCATTACACGGATGGTCGCTCCTCAACAGCCTTATTCTTCGTGTTTGTTGACGACATTACTCCATAGTGTCCTTGGTTAGCGTGATTATAGAGGTGGGGAGTCATCTTTGTATAAAAGCCAAACTTCGGAACAATATAGAATAATCTAGCAAGGATCATTGTCCTAAGTTCTTCTTAGGAATCGTGCTTTAGGATTTATCCAAGTCTGGGACCCTTTCTATCCTATTTTCTTTTATGATGCCTTGTTTTATCAATCAGGATTGTTTGATATTCATTTTGAGAATAACCTTTTTCTTCTTTCTTTATTTCTTAAAGAAGAGAAATGGTTAGACTTGGCCGTTCCAATGCCGGTCAATCTAGTGCTGCTTCCGAGGAGGGAGTATTCATGTCTGCCCGGCAGCGTTTAGATCTTGTAAAGAATGCTCAGGCTATCAGACCCATTCCAGAGCCTACTCATCCTAGATCTGGGTTTGTACGCTTGTGTATAGACTATACCGATTTTGGTGGAAGGCCATTCAAGGGATCCAAAAGTGTTATAAAAATCCAAGCTTGGCTTAGATCATGCGATCTCATCTTTTCTCGCATGAATCCTGTTGGTCTCCATCGAGTCCAAGTGTTTCTAGCATGCCCCAAGAGAGAGCATTTTATTGGTATGACCTTTTGCGTTCGGAGATTATTGAAGCGGATCTTACTTGAGAGCAATTCCGAGAAAAGTTCGAGTTAAAGTTTGTGCCGGAGGCTGAAAAAGTAATTTAGCTCGACGCTTTATTGACCTTGTTCAAGGTGAATCTTCTATGATGGATTACGCCGCATCTTTTGAATCTCTCTCCAAATATGGGGTCGAGTATATTAATACCCCATTGAGGAAAAATCAGAGATTTATCTATGGGTTGAATAAAAACCTTAAAACGCCTTTACTTTTGAAACTAGAAGTTTCTTTTGATCAGCTTATAGATATCGCCCTTCGACTTGAAGAGGCCGATAAAGAAAGTGATGTTGAAGTTGTAGGTGTCAAACAGAACTTAAAAAACAACATCAAGAGGCCTATTAAGTTCAAAGTCCCCAATCCCAACAAGAAAGGGAAACAAGAAACTCCGATAGCAAAGACTCCTACCTCTAGTCATGGACAATGCTACAATTGTGGTTCCACGAACCACTATGCAAGGGAGTGTCTAAAACCTCTTTATTGTCGCTATTGCAAAAGTTTGAGTCATCATATATCTGTGTGTCCCATACTTCAAAGGAAGAAGGAGGGAAAGCTGAATATTGTGCAAGCCCCTAGTGGCACTTCTCTTGGTCGAGTTATTTCTCATTTAATCCTTGATGACATTTGTTTTGTGATTATCCTATTCGAGTTCTTGTTGATATGGGTTCATCTCAATATTTTTATATCAAAAGAATTTGTTGATTCTTTTTCTTTAAATATTTTGGGCTCGATGACTTCTTTGAGAATTGCGAATCCTATTGGTGGATCCGCAACACTCAGTTTGCTTTGTAAAAATGTCGAGATTATTTTATATGATTATCCTTTCCGGGCCGATTTGCATGTTATGCGCTACTTAGGTTTTGGAATTGATTTTTTTGAAGGGATTGGCTTAATTTTTATGAAGCCATATTCCATGTCCCGAGTAGATTATCCATCTTTGACATTTTCAATCTGTTTAGCAGATTTCTATTTTTCTAAATGATTTCGATTCCAATTTGGTGGCACCATTTTATTCTCTAGACCCACTTGTTGACGAAGATGTTATTCTCCTCATTCAAGTAGTTTATGAATTTTTCAATATTTTTGAGCATGTCTTAGGATTATCACCTAAGAAATCTTTCGAGTGGTGTTAAGGTCTTTTCAGTTCGACTTTACCACCAGTTTTCATTAGTTACAAGTTGCGGAGGATAGCTTACCCCATTACTGCATTCCGCACTCGTTATGATTCTTATGAATGGCACGTGATGTCATTCGAGTTGTCCAGCTTATTTCATCCATCTTATTAATCGAGTATTCGGCGAATATTTCGATGAGACCATCCTTGTGTTCATTGAGTTTGGATGAAAAAACAACTTAAAATTTTGCAAATCTTTTTCATAAGATTTATTTATAAGTATAATTGGATTTTTATTCTTAAAACGAGCAAAGAATATTCGTAAAGTTTTTAAGAAATATTTTTATCATAAAGAAGATGATTTTGTGTTGTTTTGCCATTGAGTGCTTTAAGAATTCTAGTCGATGCGCTTGATCAATGTTATCGATAGGAATTTCCTAAACGCTACGATGAGACAATCAAACACAGTAAACTGACTTGGAATAAATAATTTTTTCTAGAAAGATGATTAAATAAAGTTAATTGTAATTTTGAAAGTCTTAGCTTTTCAGGAAAGAGGATCAATTAAAAGAACTCTTTTTCGATACTCATATTCTTGTGATTCTCAAAGGGAACCAAGACTTCATTGTTTGTACCGATGCTAGTCGTATTGGTTTGTGTGTCGTTCTCTTGCGATAGAGAACGTTCTATTACTTATGCTTCCATACAATTAAATCCTATCGAGACTAGGTATTCCACTCATGATCTAGTGCTCACGGCTATTGTTTTCGCTTTTAGAAATTGGCATCATTATTTTTGGGAGAGAAATTTATTCTCTACACCGATCATAAATCTTTGGAGTATTTATTTTCTCAAAAGGGACTTAATTTGCGTCAAAAACGTTGGCTCGAGCTCCATGCATCTTTTGATCTTGATATTCTTTATACTTTGGAAAGGGAAATTGTGATGCCAATACCCTTGGTCGTAAAGAACAAATGGTTGTTTCTTTGATGATGTCTGAATGGAATGATCTTTTTGACATATTCATTTGACGTACCGTAATGGTACTACGTCGTTGTTCCAAATTATTTCAGTTTCGGGTTACTTGGGCATACCGTTATTGAACAACGTCGTTGCATCGACTCAATTTTTCGCTATTCATGACGTCTTCCACGTCTCTCAACTGCAGAAATGCCTTAAGGATCCCGATTCTATTCTTGAGCCCGATGTTATTGAAGAAATTGAAGTTTCACCTAGTTTGACTTATGAGCAACATACTCTCTTGTGCTCTTTGAGGTGAACTTTTTATTTCAAATTTCTTTTGTGGTGATATGCTTTTATGGTTGTTACTTTTTATTTTCTTCTTAAGAATTGCGAGGACGTAATTTCTTTAAGGAGGGAAGTCTGTAGCAACTCGTATATTTTACGATTGTATATTTAAATATAGCATTATTAGTTAGATTTAAGTCCGAAAGGTTACTTTTTGCAAACAGTCAAATTAGGACTCGAGACCACTTCCATTGAATTCAAAGTGATGTTTGCGACCTTTTTGAGTATAAACATCGATATGTTTGGAGTTAGCTAGAATTTTGACCTTTTCACTTAGGGCTTTGGGTTTGGGTTTCAGGCCACTAACCCAACTCATCTTATATCCTAACTTCACCCCTCTCCTCTTCATTCATTCTAATATTTCCTAACACTTCCAGCTTTAGAAAAATGGGGAAAGAGAAAAGAGATTAGAAATTCCTAAGCCCTAGCTTCATTTGCAAATCCAAATTTTAGCTCCAAAATCAAAGAGAAGCTTAGGTAAGCATCTCCTTCTTCTTCTCCATCTCAATCTCTCTCCAATTTTAGAAATTTCCTATAACCTAATTTGAGAAATTATTGCCTATGATCTTAGATTGGAGCTTTTAGAGTTAAGATTGAAGAGTGGTTGATCTTCCTTTGTTTTCAAGCTTCTCCTTCCGTGTTTTTGTGTAAAAAGGTGTGTTTTTGAACTAACATCTATGTTATATCTTTGATAGTTGTTAGGCAGTGATTCCTAACATCTATTCCTTGTTCCTTTGTTTTGGATTGAATTGGTTTTATGAATGTTCCAATTTTTGGTGTTTTGAAGTCAAATCTTTAAAAATCCTAGCTTTGATGTTTGATCACGCTTTTGGTGGCATATCGAAGAGCCTATCGGTCCGGGTTGCCGATTGGCGTAAACCCCTAGCGCCATCGCTCGACCGATCGCAAATTATTTGGGAGTTTGCCCCTTGGGGTCTAGGCTGAGAATACTGGAATTTCCAGTTCAGTCGACTGAACGAGAAGGTCGGTCGACTGAAGCGAACCCAGGAATTTTCCTGAGCCAGTATCAGTCGACCGACCACTTTGGATCAATCGACTGAGCCTGGAAACCGAAAGTTTCCAGGCTTGATTTAGTCGACCGACCACTTTGGTTCAGTTGACTGAACTTGAAAATAGAAAGTTTCCAAGATTTGTGTCAGTCGGTTGACCTCCCTGGTCCAGTCGATTGAATCTGTTGTCTCAGCCTATTTTGCCTTTTTTGTTTGAATTTCTAATTTTTAATTGATTCTTATTTCTCCAATTTGTTGTTATCACTTTGTTGACTTTGTTAAATTCTTTTTCGGGATTTTTAAGGAATATCCATTTTGATGGATTTGGTATCGATTTCTTTGGATTTAATTCACGTCTTAGAATGTGAATTTTTGGTGATTGATTGTTTTTACAATCAATTTTGTGATTTTTCACTTAAAATACAAAGGTTTCTATACTAATTGTAAATTTTCAAACTCTTTCTCAAATATGATTTCAATTCTATTTTTAATACAAAGCTTGTTTATAAAACCGTTTTCCAATCTATTAGTATACATAAACCTTTACCTCATTCATTTGAGAAATCTAATTAAACGGCTTAGTAAAACTAGTGGCATGAAACACTTGCATTTACTTCATCGGTTAATTTTTGGACTTGTTCGATTGAAACTCTTGTGACAACTTTCGAGTGGAGATCTACAATTCGTTCGTAAATAATTAAGTTAAGCCAATGGTTATGGGACATGAAGCTAAACTCATTTATTTACTAGCTTAGTGTAATTGACACTTCTTGATGATCTATGATGATCATTTTTGTGGTTTAGACTAGATATGTGCGATGTCTCTTTGTCCGCATGGGGGACTGTACCCCGTTTGTGGAGTTTCGGCTCAAATTGGTGGGGTAGCGACCCATGGTCTTTGGGTCATTTGTGGAGCTTTGGCTCAAAGGTCTTCGGGCCGTTTGTGGAGATTCGGCTCAAATTGATGGCTAGCAACCATGGAATAGCATTCCATTTTTGAAACACGTGTTGGTGAGTTTTCATGCTCCCGTTTGTGATAGGCCTCCTCCTTTTGTGATTTCTGGATTTCTAGTTGATGATTTCTAGAATTTGTGATTCACCAATTTTGTGATTGGAGTTGATATATTTGTCAGTATTTGTGGTTTGGTGAATAAAATAAAGAATATGACATTCTTTTAGTGCTTTGAGATTTCTTGTGATAATGTATGATTTTTGTGTTATCTAATGTATACTTGTCGCAGTATGTCATTATTGTTATCATACAATTTTGTCATATCTCTTATTCTATCTCATTTATCTGATATTTATAGCTAGACTGATCCGTTTATTATTTTTTTATTAAACAATACTCGGGTCAGACCGAGATGTTACAGGTGCTTCAACTTGACTCCTTGTCAGGGATCATCATCTGACTTTTGTCTAGCTTCATTAGATTGGTAGTCTTTGTTGTTATACATTCGAGATAGAGACTCCTTGATGTATACATATTCTTTTGTGTAGCACTTGTATCTATTTTTTTGTGATATTGTGGATCTTATCTGACCACTACTCTGATGTACACTTCTATGTGTTATATACATATCTATTTCTGCCTTTGTGATATGAATATCTTTGACTGATTTATGTTATGCTTATTTCTATATTTGTTTTCGAAGATCATATAGCCACTATATAGTAGCTTTGAGTTAGTATCGGTATGTCAGATTTCCTCTTGAAATGAAATGCATGTTATACTATCTGACATTTCAGTGCTCGCACAAAGTAATTATACAGATGGTCGCTCCTCAACAGCCTTATTCTTCATGCTAGTTGATGACATTACTCCGTAGTGTCCTTGGCTAGCGTGAGTATAGAGATGGGGCGTCACAGTGGTGGTGCTGTGGCATTGGTTAGGGGCTGGCGGTAGTGGAGGCTGCATTTTGGGCGGTCGGCTGTAGAGTGGGAAGGGTTTGGGTTCAAAAATAAAGGGGAAGAGAAGTGCCAGAGAGGGGGAGAGGAATGTTTGGTTGTTTTTTTGGTGATCTGGGGATGTGAAGAAGTTGTAGGAGAAGAAGGGAGAGAAAAAGAAAAAGGAAAAAGCAGAAAAAAATAAAGTAAAAACGAAACATTTCACTACAAAGTGAACGGCGAGAACATGGGAAGGCAATATAAAACAAGAGGTAAGGGCAACGGTCATCCCCTAGATTCAGCTGAAAGTTATTAAAGTGATTTATTTTTTCTTGGATGACATAGTTAAAGTTTGAAATGCAAAAGAAAACAAAAGGTCACGGATCCGGTACCGATACGGTTACCGGTTTCATGGATTCTGCTGTGTACCGGACTTCAAAACACAGATTGAATATATCATAGAGATCAGCACGACGAGGCAATCAAAATGGCATACGGATATCAGTGATAGGATCATCCGATCAAAAGTCTATATTCGGTACCGAAAATGCCACAAATTTATCGAAAATAAGATAAACGAAGCAATAGTAGTCCAAATTTGAAGAAACAAAATATGACGTCTCACTTGGAAGATGATTTACAAATTTATTGTATAAAAATATTCAGGTTTGAAAAAAAATTATTATCAATAAATATTAACTAATTTAAATTGAAATTAAATTTCATAATAAAATAAACTTCCATGTTATCTGAGTAAAATTTACCATTTGCTATGTTTAATTCGACGTATCCAAAATATTAAATTTTTATTTTCAAATTTTATTATTTAAAATTTCATAAAAATTCAATTAATTAATTTAAAAAAATCACTATAATTTATGGGTCGTTACATGGCCCTACTTAAATGGAACTAAAATTTGAAATAAAAGATCACATACCATTAGAAGGATAGACAAACCTAAAGTTCACAATGCCTTCAATGTGTTGCACTTGGAAAAGTACATAAATGATATGGCCATTAAGATAAATCATGATCAGTTGGGGATGTACAAGCAGAGACAATCCTATTGAAAACACCTAGGAAACAGAGGAAAAGTAGAGGGCTCCTCATCTCGCTCTTCTTTGGAAAACTCTCTCTCTCTCTCTAGATTTAGTATTATATATGTTTTGTTTGCACCATGGTTGCCACGTTGTATGGTAGGGGAAGATTGCCACACTTTTTCATGTTTATATAGAACTTTATGCATATTTAGATTATTTGCATACATGCCTATATTTCACAATATTACATTGAAGTTAGGGTATAGATCACACACACACAGATATATATATTGCATGCATAATAAAATTACACTTTTTGGTTGAGTAGATGGTTGTATAGAAAACTTAGTTGTATAAGATGGTTATAGAGTGCGTGTGTTGCGCTATCTGTCCTTTAGGAATTTCAAGGACGAAATTCTTTTAGTAGGGAGAATGTGGCACCCTACATTATGAACAAGAAATTTAATAAAGAAGAATTAATTAATAATAAAACAAAAACCAAAAATTAAGGAAGCAATATAATTTGGCTACGGAACTTACACCATTGTGCTCTGAGATGACCCTACTTTTTTAGTGGCCAAATCATGGACTAATTTGTTTGTTTTTTTTTCTGCATAAAGAAATATGCTAAATGAAAACACAGGGTCATCTATCTTCAAAACCAAAACCAGGATCCACTATTACCAATATAGAAATATTGGTGTATTCTTAAAACATAGATTAGTATATATGAAGATATACCAATCTCTTTAGCTATTAAATCAGAGTTTAAGAAAATTAGCTAAAGCATTCACACATAGCATTTTAATATAAAGATAAATCCATTTTATAAAAATTATTTTCAATATGACACAAAAGATACACAAGCAGACAGGAAATATCAGAATTCCTGAATATATCATAAAAGTCATAGATATTCTTTATTTAATTCAACTCTTGCTATAGCACAATTATAGGTGTGGCTGCACGTACACACACATATAAATACAGGTGTGCACGGCCTCGCCAACACACAAGCTCAAGAAATGATATTAATGAATAGGCAATGAAGCCTTGGCACCAACAAAATATTAATAATTATATGTATAAACAAAGGATTACCAATCCAACTATATAAAAATGAGGTCATCGAGTTTCCTCTTTCTCATTTATGCAAGTTATATTCAGACATAAAAGATGAATTTACATCAACTATCCTTCTTTAAAACAAAAACATGTCACTGATGCAAGAACAAAAGCTATTCTGCATCATACAAATATTTTTAACACAAACAATTGGAAACTAACAAGTTCCTTTTATAAAAATCTCAAGATAATACATGGACTTGTAATCCATTTCTAGAATACTTATGAATATAAAACAGTTTACTTTCTTTTGCAAAACTTATCCAAAACTGTGTTTATTCATTTTAGAAATGTAAAGTAAAGGCATGCACGTATTTTAATTTATATGGCAAGTCCTCAATATAATTCAAGAATCTATCACATGAACATATATTAGCTATATGCTATATACAGATTCGAATAGCAACAGCCACTTAACATAGAAAATTTCATTTCCCAAAAATCATAATGCATTTGAAAGCATTAAAAATCCATCTTTCCTTCAAAAGTCTACGGCATCAAATATGCCAAAACATATGAATATAGTTCATACTTGTAAGTCATACTATTAAAGCCACTAAATACATTTCAGATTTATAAAGCCATGAGGCTGTAAGTTCTCAAACTCATTTCAGAAATTATTTCAAATCCTTGTACAAATCCAAATTCCACATAAAACTTCATTTCTTTCCAGAATAAACATCTTATATCAAAAAACACGTATCTATTAAAACTCAGATCTCAGATGCAAATTCATATCTCAAAAGTGTGGATTCAGATCCATATAATCTCCCAAACCATAAGTAACTTGATCTCAAAAAAAAACATAACATAGAGAAATATATATATATGTATACCTCATCTTTGCTTTTCACATTCAAGGCATTCAACTTGCCAAAAACAATAAATATATATATACATATTCTCAGATATGATAATTACATACAAAAATCAAACTCCAGATCCATATATGCTTATGCATAAATATAGAAATAATCCATCAAAATAAGTTTATAAAAGTTTTCCCCAAAACTTCTGAAAGGAAACTTGAACAAAATCCATAAAAATCCTTTAAATCACAAAACTCAGCAAATCTATGGGTCTGCACATATACACAAGTGTAAACACTTGTGTATACTGCCTTGACACCAGTTATTCTCCAAACACAAATTTCAGAAGATATATAAAAACTGAATGATCCAAATGTTTCAGTTTCAAACTCGCAATTACATATAAGACAATACAGTTTTCAAGATTTATATACAAATCAATCTAACACATGATGGTTCACTGTTCATGGTATTACATACATATTTTAGTTCAGCAGTACATAAGAAATGACAATAAAAATGCTTAAATACTTTCTTCATATCATCTACATGCAATATAAATCATTTTAACTCCATCTCTTAAATCATCATCTCATCAATATGTGCATAGCAACCTGTAAAAACATCATCCCGAACTGCCTCGTTGAATGAGACACCCCAGGAGATTGTCGAGACAATCAACAGGGTCAGACATGATACGTCTGGTATGAGTGTACTTAAACAATTCATTTGGCAGTAATACATAGTGTTAAATCAGTGTATCGTGACATAATAGTGAATAGATATCATCTCAGGTACAGATATGAACATAATCAGAACTAATCATCATCCATATATGAATATGCAAGCAACTAAAGATCAAACAATCATTAACAAGCATAAATGCACGCAAAGCATCCATACACACAAATTAATTTACAGAAATATAACCACGGCTGCCTGAGATAGGTCTTATTGCCAAATCGTGATTAAGAACACTCACGTAGCTATATGTGTCGATCCCCTAGATATTGCCATAGCTTTCCCCCTTTTTCTCACGAATCCAACGCCATTTGATACGGCAAAATAATTTTCCCCCAATCTGATTTCTAGGGCTTCGGCCATTTTATTTTTTGTTTTGTAACGAGAGAGTTAAAATGATAACCGCGGCCACATCCTTCTTTTTTGTTTTTTATAATCCACTCACGGCTAGGGTTTTAATAAATGGAAAATCACAAATTTACCCCCAAGTCATGCCAAATGTGTACACCAATATACTTCAATACTCTATACTTGTTTAAATCACAATATCATCGTTGTGTAAATATTGTGGGTCATTACAAATACCCCACCTTTTTGGAATTGTGTCCTCACAATTCACTCTTACTCGTTCTAGCATCCCAAATATTCATTAAATTTTGCGGAGTGGCTGCAATACACACATGTATAAATATACACGTGTGCACTGCCTTGCCAACTCGAGTGCACCAGCAAATTTCAATCAACATGTTTCATCATCAAATGAACCAGCACAAGGGTAACTGCAACTGTCATACAGACAACACATAAATAAGAAAGCGACATATTCAAACAACTCAGTGCATCTGAAAACAGCAACCTCAGATGGATGTATGGAAACTTACACATAGACTTGGCAAATGCAAGACAACACAAAATGACAACAGCAGAAGTGATCAAGACAAAGCACAAGTGTGCAGCATCTAGTAGTTTCAAGTACATGGACATATATATATATATATATATATATGGAACTGCCACTGCATGCAAACAGCAAATCAAGTCTAAAGTCTCAAGTGCAACAGCAGATTTCAGATGCAACAGTGTTTGGACCAAATCTATGCATACAGTGTAACTCAGGGGTGCACACAGGATGAAGTGAATATGCATAAATATGGCAGTGTACAAATGAGAGCAGGAAACAGTGCCATTGCATTCATCATAATAGTGTTCACATTCAGTTTTAAACTAAACACTATTGGCAAATTGGTTTAGAAAATTCTAGAATCAATACAGATTTTACTTTCTGCTTTTCAAAGCAATTTTAATGTCTCAAACATATTTATACACACCAAGCTTACTCAACCAGAACTAAACAAATATTAATTCAGTAACAGTTCATATGTTTTGTCATCAGGTTATATGTTGCTTACAAATACATTCCTACTCATGATTCATATTGAAGTCATTTTAAATGTAATGCTCATTCATCCATGGCCATGCACACCATCTTCATGCAAAACATATCATCTATATGCAAATCAAAATAGGGATCAATAATTTGTCTTTATTTAAATGAATTTTTAATTCAAAACAGACCCCATTCTTGGCAATCAAAGCAAAATATCATAAACATACATATGAATTAAGTTTATACAAACAATACTCAATCAATACAAACAACAAACAACCACTTAATACTGGTATATTTTTTTTTCAGTTCCAAAAAGAAAACCAGACATCTATAAGAACATCAACTGATTGCTTGTCATCAAAAATCATCCAACAAGTATCTTAGCAGAAATTCTTATTTCAAGAATTCATAACAACCATCACCCAAATCACACAAGCATCTCATAAATATGAACAAGCAAAACCCACAACATTGAGCTAAGGCATCAAAACTGAGTCTGCATACCAGAACTCACCATACCCCTAGCCTAATCACCTCTGCTTGTAGGTTCATTTCATTTTTTTTTTTAAGGTCCAATATCGCATTCATGGTTGCACTGGTGCACATTGCCTGGAACATCTGTTTGATTTCCAGCGCACTACAAACTATTTGGACATGAACATGCCATGTGCAAACTCACACCCCATCCTTGATGCAAGCCAACCACCATGTCATACCCACTTCCCTCATACCCAACCTGATAGAGGTGACCCATTTTTCTTAGTTTAATTACTAAGTTTTCCTTTCATGTGTGCAGGTCTCAACTATACTGTATCATGCTCAAAACCTTTATGTACATAACCAGTAAATGCAAACAGTTTTCATGCATCCATGAAACATTCATCCATTCATACATTTCAACAATCAATTAATCACATCTGTACATCATTTAAAGTCAATTTTTGTTCAGAGACAGGCCTTTGACTAAAGCATAGATCAAATATTTTAGGAGATAAAATACCACTGGGGTTCCCAGTAACCAAATCTAACAACCAGCAAGGCATCCAAACATTTCACATAGATTATATCACCACAAAGAAACTCATCCAACACATATGTGGTTAACAAAACTTATTTTCATTCATATAAAACTAACATACACCTAATCATAAGTAGCTATAAGTGTTCCTTTCGTCTTCACTTATGTCATTGGGCTATATAAACTTGCAGGTAAGGCACAGGGATTTTGCATATCAGAAAATTCTTATGTTTTTCATATTTTATATTACAATCAACATGTGACCAGAGATGTTTATATGTATAATTTTTTTTTTGAGGAAATACTTAGGCAACTAGAGCTCAGCACATGGTCAAACCATTGCACTCTTATCCCCTTATTAAATACCAGACATAAGCAAAAGAACTTCCCTCCTTTTACTGCCTTGTACTTAACCAATCTTAGATCACACTTGACTGTAATGATTATATAATCCATTTTTTTTCAGGTTATATTCATAAGAAATTTTATCTTCCTCTAAGGGACCTGTTTTATAAACTTCCATCACAAAGTTATATGCAGTTATCAAACATATTCAAGAAATGCAGCTTAACAATTATGCATCCAAATCAGACAATTCACTTTTTCAATGTTTATTCATATAATGACCTATTGCAATTGATACTGGCATTTGACATTTATTTTTATTTTTTTGAAATTTTACCAAATATCAACATCACTTGCATCAGCTCATTATTGTGTTTATCAAGTTCTCAAACATATACTTATTAGTTATGGTGTAACAGTGGTGATTTCAGATTTAAATCAAAATAAATAAATACACCATCTACATTGAAACAAAGCAACATCCATGAAGTCCACAAAGAAGTAAAACTGTAATTTTAGCCATCTTTTAGATCAGATATAAACATAGGTGTCTTAATCCAACTTTTCTTGTATTAGAAAACATTTATAAATTCAAATTCTCTCATTTTAAATTTCTTACTACAGAGATTTACAATAGGTTTGTGGGCTTTCCAAAATAATTTAGGCATTCATGATTCTACTATATTATTGTAAAAATATGGACAGAGGTGTTTGTTAAGAAAATTTCACCAAAAACCCAGAAAACCTCATATCTTATTATTTAGAAAATAAGCATGAGCCAGATTTCTATCTTGCTGCCTATGTTCTAAATAATTTAAATCCATACTTGACAATAATAAGAATAGAATAATAAAAATGCTCAAACCATTTTAACTTGGAAAACTGACATACAAAACTCCAAATAGAAATGCACAAACAAACATCCATCTCATCCATAATAACCACTTCAGAAATTTAAATAATTTTTATAATACTTCTTTGTTCATAGCAAATTTAAATGAACTAGACATGAGCATAAACCTCTCTGTTCATACTGCTTAATCCACTATTATTCAATACCCTACTTCTCAGTAAATTAATCAGGTTATTTTCTTATAAAAACTGAGTCATAAACTCATTTCTGTAATCAGGTTATATGATTGATTAAACAATTTTCAAAACAAAGTAATAGAAAGGAGAAACATCATTAACATTGATGTAATTCAAATAAATCATCCAAAGCAATCAATTCAAACAATGCAACCAAAGCAGTCAATACAAACAAATTCACACAAATTAAATTTTTGCTATGTTATCTACCAACATAGCTCTGATACCAAATGAGATGACCCTACTTTTTTAGTGGCCAAATCATGGACTAATTTGTTTGTTTTTTTTTTCTTTTCTGCATAAAGAAATATGCTAAATGAAAACACAGGGTCATCTATCTTCAAAACCAAAACCAGGATCCACTGTTACCAATATAGAAATATTGGTGTATTCTTAAAACATAGATTAGTATATATGAAGATATACCAATCTCTTTAGCTATTAAATCAGAGTTTAAGAAAATTAGCTAAAGCATTCACACATAGCATTTTAATATAAAGATAAATCCATTTTATAAAAATTATTTTCAATATGACACAAAAGATACACAAGCAGACAGGAAATATCAGAATTCCTGAGTATATCATAAAAGTCATAGATATTCTTTATTTAATTCAACTCTTGCTATAACACAATTATAGGTGTGGCTGCACGTACACACACATATAAATACAGGTGTGCACGGCCTCGCCAACACACAAGCTCAAGCAATGATATTAATGAATAGGCAATGAAGCCTTGGCACCAACAAAATATTAATAATTATATGTATAAACAAAGGATTACCAATCCAACTATATAAAAATGAGGTCATCGAGTTTCCTCTTTCTCATTTATGCAAGTTATATTCAGACATAAAAGATGAATTTACATCAACTATCCTTCTTTAAAACAAAAACATGTCACTGATGCAAGAACAAAAGCTATTCTGCATCATACAAATATTTTTAACACAAACAATTGGAAACTAACAAGTTCCTTTTATAAAAATCTCAAGATAATACATGGACTTGTAATCCATTTCTAGAATACTTATGAATATAAAATAGTTTACTTTCTTTTGCAAAACTTATCCAAAACTGTGTTTATTCATTTTAGAAATGTAAAGTAAAGGCATGCACGTATTTTAATTTATATGGCAAGTCCTCAATATAATTCAAGAATCTATCACATGAACATATATTAGCTATATGCTATATACAGATTCGAATAGCAACAGCCACTTAACATAGAAAATTTCATTTCCCAAAAATCATAATGCATTTGAAAGCATTAAAAATCCATCTTTCCTTCAAAAGTCTACGGCATCAAATATGCCAAAACATATGAATATAGTTCATACTTGTAAGTCATACTGTTAAAGCCACTAAATACATTTCAGATTTATAAAGCCATGAGGCTGTAAGTTCTCAAACTCATTTCAGAAATTATTTCAAATCCTTGTATAAATCCAAATTCCACATAAAACTTCATTTCTTTCCAGAATAAACATCTTATATCAAAAAACACGTATCTATTAAAACTCAGATGCTCAGATGCAAATTCATATCTCAAAAGTGTGGATTCAGATCCATATAATCTCCCAAACCATAAGTAACTTGATCTCAAAAAAAAAACATAACATAGAGAAATATATATATATGTATACCTCATCTTTGCTTTTCACATTCAAGGCATTCAACTTGCCAAAAACAATAAATATATATATACATATTCTCAGATATGATAATTACATACAAAAATCAAACTCCAGATCCATATATGCTTATGCATAAATATAGAAATAATCCATCAAAATAAGTTTATAAAAGTTTTCCCCAAAACTTCTGAAAGGAAACTTGAACAAAATCCATAAAAATCCTTTAAATCACAAAACTCAGCAAATCTATGGGTCTGCACATATACACAAGTGTAAACACTTGTGTATACTGCCTTGACACCAGTTATTCTCCAAATACAAATTTCAGAAGATATATAAAAACTGAATGATCCAAATGTTTCAGTTTCAAACTCGCAATTACATATAAGACAATACAGTTTTCAAGACTTATATACAAATCAATCTAGCACATGATGGTTCACTGTTCATGGTATTACATACATATTTTAGTTCAGCAGTACATAAGAAATGACAATAAAAATGCTTAAATACTTTCTTCATATCATCTACATGCAGTATAAATCATTTTAACTCCATCTCTTAAATCATCATCTCATCAATATGTGCATAGCAACCTGTAAAAACATCATCCCGAACTGCCTCGTTGAATGAGACACCCCAGGAGATTGTCGAGACAATCAACAGGGTCAGACATGATACGTCTGGTATGAGTGTACTTAAACAATTCATTTGACATTAATACATAGTGTTAAATCAGTGTATCGTGACATAATAGTGAATAGATATCATCTCAGGTACAGATATGAACATAATCAGAACTAATCATCATCCATATATGAATACGCAAGCAACTAAAGATCAAACAATCATTAACAAGCATAAATGCATGCAAAGCGTCCATACACACAAATTAATTTACAGAAATATAACCACGGCTTCCTGAGATAGGTCTTATTGCCAAATCGTGATTAAGAACACTCACGTAGCTATATGAGATGTCGATCCTCTAGATATTGCCATAGCTTTCCCCCTTTTTCTCACGAATCCAACGCCATTTGATACGGCAAAATAATTTTCCCCCAATCTGATTGCTAGGGCTTCGGCCATTTTATTTTTTGTTTTGTAACGAGAGAGTTAAAATGAAAACCGCGGCCACATCCTTCTTTTTTTTTTTATAATCCACTCACGGCTAGGGTTTTAATAGATGGGAAATCACAAATTTACCCCCAAGTCATGCCAAATGTGTACACCAATATACTTCAATACTCTATACTTGTTTAAATCACAATATCATCGTTGTGTAAATATTGTGGGTCATTACATGCTCGTAGTAAACTTCTAAGCAACTTTCGCGAACGTAGTTCAAACAAGAAGTTATTGAATTTCGAAAATTTCAAATCGAAAATAATTTAAAATGAATAAAAATAATAGTAAACAATAATAATAATAAATTAACTTTAACACAAGTGGTTGGGACCCACCGATAGATCGCCGATATTGGTCGTCGATCGTTGGTGGTCGACCGATCATAGAGATCGGTTTACCGATGGAAGTGTGATGGCTTGGGTTTTCTCAGCCTAAATGGCTTGGATTTGAAAATATTAAAAAGTTTTGAATTCGAAGGTCCTTGCGCATCCAAGCAACTGTAAATAAGAGGCTAGGCCTCTCATTTTTATACATAAAAATCTAAACCTAGTAACGAGATTCTTCCCAATTCTCTTCCTCCACAAAAATTTCTAAAACTCAAAATAAAAAACAAAGTATATATACATCCAGAGATTAGGGGAAGAATTGGAAAAAACAAGCTAAGGAAAAAGACACTAAATCTTCTATAAATCTATATTACAAAACTCCATAATCCCCAATTCTCTAAATCTAATTGTTATATAATGTACAATGAAAAGGAGTTAAATTCGAGGAAGAGATGGGCAATAGCAAGGAAGGAAAATCCAAGAAGATTTCGGTTGGGATTATCCGTGAATGAAAATTTTCATTTTTCCTTAATATTAATTTGTGTAGTTTGGTTTTAGATTTGTACCGTGCCTTAGAAAATTTTAAATACGAAAACTTTTTAATTTAAAACCCCAAAATTTCCCTAAAATATGTAAATCTTGACATTTATTTGAATTCTAATTATTTTATTTTAATATAGTAGAATTTGATTTGTTAATATCGCAATATAGATATTTTGTATCGCATTTTATATTTTGTATTGCATTTGATTAAACCTCTCTAATTTTGATAATATTGACAAAGAATTCTACATAGAATATAGAGAAGGGTGTGCAAAGTATGGAAAAGGGAATTTTTCCTCTTATCCATTGTTTACACCGCCTATTTGGATAGTTAAAATAAATATTCTTTCTTTTTTATTTTAACATTATGCACTTAGAAAGTTGAATGGAATATAGAAGGTTGGTATTGTTAATTTGTTTCTTTATAAAAAGAGGTTATGGTTCTACTATATTAATGTAAAATGAATTGCATGTTTTGGATTTCAATTTGAATATATACAAGTATATTTAGTGTAGCTAATTTATTAATGATATTAGCTACAATGTAATTTCCTGTATTGGATGGGAACTTGTATAGAAATTGCAATTATGGACACATTAAAATAACACACCACCTCAAATAAGAAATGGGTATATTAGTTGAATAAATATAGAAATAAATTAGCCATAATTTAATGTTAGCCATAAATGTAGTAATAATGCATTCGCTTGAATTTTGAAATCGACCAACCAAAATTACAAACGTGTAACATACATAATAAATAAGATACTAAATAAAGAAACTGACAATTTAAAAAGGAATCTTCACAAACAAATGATAACCGAAAATCATCAATAAACTTAATAAAGGAAATTAAGACTAGTTATGGAATGTAGTCCATAAATATAGGTGAAGTAAGGAGTTTCCCTTATATGGCCTCTAAATGCGTAAATATGGGTGAGGTACATATGTTGCCATAGTTCAACATTTAATTTTCAAAAGTGGAAATATGGCTAATTTATAGGGATGCAAGGTCTGTTCGAAGCACACAGAAGTCAGCCAACAACTCTAGCTACCAACAGTGTGACCTTTTGTAACAGATGTGGAACATCCCCATAATAAGTATCCTCCGTGGATGTGAGATTAGTCCCAATTTTGTAGAGTAAGTCTACCCAATAGATCACGTTACCAACAGCTATAAATAGTCAGACTAATATGGGTCGCCACATTTGAATTACGAGCTATAAGAACGGGGAAATTTCAGGAGGATTCTACTTCAGGATTGTGGTATTAAGTGGTTGGTTTAGGGTCCGCCTCCTCCCTATTAAGAAGTATTAAATTACTTAGGGAACTCCTCATAAATAAAATTGGGTAATTCCAAAATGGACCTGCTTCAAGGTTAAAGTATTAAATGACTGTTGGGGTCCGTCTCTTCTTAATTTTAGAAGTATTAAATGGTCAGGATTACCTTTCAGGGGTATTAGTGGAAATCTATTTGGGGGTCTGCTTTGGGGTTGAGGTATTAAATGATCGGAGGGTTTGCCTCTTCCCTATCTAAGAAGTATTAAGTGTCCTTAAGATGTTTTCTCGATTTGTCAACTAGGAAGTATAAGGAGGGGTTCGCCTCGGGTGTAAGTATTAAATGGCTGTATAGGCTGCCTATTCCTTATTTAAAAGGTCTTAATTGAGTCAGGTACTTTACCTTACATCTTTAGGATATGATTAAATGGAAGATGGGTTATTGGACCCAATACACTCCATAGTTGCATTGCATTCGAGTATATAATCATGAAGTTAGGCTTGTAGGGCCATTATCCTACAGTTAGAGATTCAATTAGGAATGCATAATAAATATGTAAGACATATTACTTGTTCAATTACTCACTGCCCGTATACTGTTATTGTAAAACTTGAGGTTTTCATTCATCGGACATTATTGTTCTAACCCTATCCTCATTACAATCTACATATTAGGTATAGCGGTGAGTGTGGAGAACATGGTGGAGACATGACATCTATTATAGTTATCTATTTATATCGTTATGATGTACCTAGACCATGTATCAAACATTTTTAATGCACTATTGTAACATTGTACTCATGTGATTTGATTGTATGATATTGGTACTTTATTTTATTATTATATTTTATTCTTTCTGCTGTGAGACTCTAAAAGAATATATAGATAGTTTTACATATTGTTTTGTTGAATAAAAACGAACCAGCAGCCAACTTTAGAATGGACCTAAGACTCGATAGGCTTTTACTAGGTCGAAAATTAGGCTCATCTTGGAGAGGGTTGTTACATATATCCTTTTGCTTTTTGAATTTTCTTTGCTCCTCTTTACCTCCTCCTTCTTTGAGCTTTCCTTGTTGGATTTCGTTGTCACCTTCCTTCTTTGGCTTCTCTTTCTCTACCCCTTTAGAAACTATATTCGGTAATCCATTTCTACAAAGCTTTAAAATGTATCTCACGTAGGAGTGTGGCCAAGTGTCAAATATTGAAGTGATTGTCTCATTCTTTAGCAAACTTCATAGTCTTTTTGGCTATTGTATTCACTAAGTCCAAACCAAACTTAGCAAGCTCATTGAATGGATTCATATATTCCTTTACTATCTCCCTGTTGTGGATGAATAAATTTGTCGATTTTAATTCCCTCTTCGGTGACATACGTAAACTTAGACCCAAAATGCCATTTGAAATCACCCTAAGTTATGTCCACTTCATTTATTTCAGCAATAACAATGTCCTAACAATTTAATGATTATCCTTGCAAGTGAACCAAGATGCCTTATACTAGCACAAGCCAATCCCATTATTTCAATGATTCTCTCAAACATATGTATCATATGTAGCCAAGCTTTTATATCCGCAAAATATTCAATTCTAGCGTACGGCTTTCAACCCAAACTTTGAAAATATCTACAGGGCTTTGGAAAGTCCATGACATGTAGATTCACAAGTACTTCTTGTGTTTGTTATACAATTTCATTAGGGTTGACATTGGCTTGAGTTCGTGCCTATAGATACCTATAGGACCAAAGCGGTAAGTTCATGCCAAGAATATCCAAGATTGCATCTCCTATGCTGTTCTGGTGTTGTTATCCATCTCAAATATGTTTCAAAAGGATTTAATAGAAACTTTCCAAGATAGTAGATATAAGTAGAAATAAAGTGGTGTATATGCACGTGTACTATACATGCGTATATTTATAGGAAAATAAAAATATGCTCTTAATACCTTTTTAACCTATAGGATTCAAGTAACCTAAGCTCTGATACCAAATGTATCAACCTATCATATAACAAACCATATTTTTACGAATAGTTTTAATCAAATTAAATGAATTAATGGCCTTTAAAGAAGAATTTTAAAGATGAATGAATTAGAACTAAGAATTTATTCCAATGCATTCATGTAACATCCCAAAATTTAAGCTATAAATATTAATTAACAAATTAATTAAATAATAAAATAAGTTTGTGAAATTATCAGAATCAAGCTACAGGAGTTGCACCAATGTGTCCGTGGCGATTTTCTAATCAATTTCCATATATAGTTTGTCAAAATCCGAGCTAGAACAAGAAGATACGAAATAAACAAGAAAACATAAATTAAAAGAAGATAAAAAATAATAAACAAGGGTCAGGTCGACCCAGAACAAGGCTAGGTCAACTTTAGGGTCGACCCATATTGGCCTTAGGTTGACCTAAAAGTCGACCCTCACAATATAAAGGTCGACCCACCTTTGTTTTGTACATAGATTCACCCACCTTTGTTTGAACACGTCATTTTGCAACTTTTCTTCAATCCTTTGCGTTCAGTTCCAAGCAAGCCTATGACGTGGTTGCACCAGATTTAATCTTCAAATCGAATGGTCTAAGATCCCTAGACTACACTATAAATAAGACCCTAGGCCTAGCTATTTTTCTCATTCAGATTTTCCCCTATTTAGGTTCATTGCCAAAGGCTGGACCCTAAATAGAAATTTTTTCTAAGGAAGAAATCTTTGATAAAAATATTCTACGCTCTAGAAGTGGATTGAGGAAGACCAAGGACTAAGGACCACATGTGAGTGTTTAGTAACTATTTTAGATTTATAAGTAATTTAAAAGAATAGGGTTCTCAATAGTTGTAGTTTTTCTGCAATTTTGAGACAATTTTTATATAAGTTCTTTATAGTTAATTTTCAAAGTTCTTTTCCATCTATTTTTATCTAGCTATTTTATTCAGTTATTTACAGTTATTCACATCGGTTTTATGTTAAGAATTCAGCCTGTAAATGTTAGTTTCCTTTTATTCCTTTTTACGCAAATAAAATAATAAAAAGAGTATAATTAGCAAATATGGATTAAATAGAATTAAACACTAAATTTACAAAAATTAGACGTAAAATTAAAAACTGTGATAGAAAGAAGATAGACTGAAATAGGAAAATTTGATACATTTGCAAGCATGTTTATAACTAGTGGTTATAACTAAAATGACAAAATAGAAGAGTAACAATTATAACGTAGGTTATAATTACGCAGGAAGAACAGAACGACTTATTTTAAAACTTTGACTAAGTTAGATAGCAAATTATAACATAGGTTATAATTAGAAATAACAGAAATGGCTTATTTTAAATACTTATAATTTAGTTAATAAGAAAATATAGCAGAGATAACATAAAAGGCTTATTTTAAAGACTTAGATTAAGTTAATAAGAAATAAGTGCAGAAATAATAGAAGAGGGTTATTTTAAGAAATTACACTAAGTTGATAGGCAAGAAGAAAAATAGGGCCCATACCAATAGCATTCACTTTTAGATTAGGACTAATAGTCTCACAACATACTAGGTGAGGTTGGGCAGGACCCTTTCAGACTAGGACTGATGGTCTCATAATAGTTATGTGAGGCTGGGACATAGGGTAAATTAGTGGCCAATAGATAGAAGCTAAAATCGGAGGATTTGGGTAAGGGGCGCAACTAAATTTTGTTTGTTATGACCCATACCAAAAGTGCTCCCTTTCAAACTAGTACTGATGGTCTCACAAAACATTTAGGTGAGGCTGGGTAGGACCCTTTCAGGCTAGAACTGATGGTCTTACAACAGATTAGGTAAGGCAAGGTATGCTTATGCTGATAGGGTAAGTAAGAGGTCACAAGAGGGGGGCGACAGTGAGTGTGTACCAACGGTGGCCGAGTGTGCGGCATTGACCAAGATTGTAATCCGCTACTACATTCCAAACGCTAAACATGTGTCTTTTACTATGGAACCCACAGGATGGGACTGGCTTACAGTGGCACAACAGAGATAGAAGGCCGATCAATGACTAGAATTAGGACTTCAGCCTAATTAAAATAGGATTAGAATTTCATCCTAATCAAAGCATCCATCTAAGACAAGTGCAAACAACCACAATCAAAGCAAACAGTTAAACAATATTTTATTCTAGCTTTACCTTTTACTTTATTTTCTTTATACTAGAACTATTGCTTAGTTTGTTTTCTTTATCTTACTTAGAAATGCAAGTAATTACTTCCACTCACCAGACTTTTAGTCTGACCCACTCCTTTGTTTTCCGTTTTCCCCTATAGGCCAGTAGAGGCAATGATAGTTGATTTAGATTTCATGGAGATACATTTCTGGAGTTTTCATATATTCTTCTTCTTTTCAGTTCTCATTTCATTTGTTTTTTTATGTACTGGTACTTATAAGAGGGATGATTATTTTACTGTACATTGATTTTATGAGACTGAGATGTATTTTTCATAAGACATGTGTATTTGGTATTTGAGACATGTGATGTTTTTCAAACTTATTTATGAATTTTTATTTTCAATAATGAATTACCATTTAAATGTTTCCACTATTTTATATATTTGTCATGTGAATCTTAGTCTCTGTAATATTTTAGTTATACCTATAACACACCACATCTTTTAGTGTGTCCTTTTTGGATATGCGAAGGAGTGTGGGGTATTTCACTTGGTATCAAAGCCTAAGGTTATATAATTCCTAAAAACTTGTTTTAAAAGCGAAGTATTTTTCAAAGATAACATATCCTAAAAATATTTTTTCAGAAATAAAGTCTTATTATAGAAATGGTTTTTAAGTGCAAAGGAGTTTTTATAAAATCCCCTCAAAGCCCAGTTTAACCTTCTTTCAATTCTTTCGAGCCCAAATTTTCTTTGCATAGTATGGTTGACTGGTTCTGTAGAGCTATGGTGCTAGAGATGCAAGGGCAATCGCCCAACGCAGCACTAGCAGGTGGAGATCCCGTTAATCCACCTATAGTAGCCAATTTTTCTAAGCTATGTAAGGACATCGCTTGTCTAGGAAACAGAACATTTTCCAGCATGGAGGACTTCGTGGAGGCACAAGCTTGGTTAAGGAATATGGAACAGATATTTGGGCTGTTAGGAATAAGAAGGATGGGGACAAGAGGAAAAAAGAAGGACCTCAAAAGCACCTCATAAAAGGTAGGAAATGTCATAATTGTGTTCGTATAGGACTGTAAGAAGGAAAGGATGAAGAGGAGATGTTACAACTGTTGGCAGCCTGGTCATCTTAGTAGAGCTTGTCCTCAGAAGACAGGGTAGAGAGCAGGCGCACCTATAGCGCAAGTACAAGCTTTGGATGCAGTACCTTCTAATGTGGATCGGATCGAGGTAGGAAAGTTTCTACAGAAGGTTTGATCTCTATTTCGGATTTTCCTATTTGGACTCTTTCTGACTCCGGAGCAGAACATTCTTTCATTTCCAGTTCCTTGGTTGATTATCTACACATAGATATTTCTCTATTAGTAGACCCTATAGTCGTTTCAAACCCCATAGGAAGATCGATACATTTATCCATGACTTGTGTGGGTTTGAAAATTTTTATACTAGGCATAGAGTTTGATTGTGACGCCCCTGTACTGGGATTTTCGAGATATGTGTTGATTCTGGGGATGGATTGTCTATGCACTTATGGAGCGATATTGGACTGCGAGAGGTGAGTCGTCAGACTATAGACACGCAGTGGTAGGACTCTTGAGGTTTCTTGTGACCCACAGCGGTCAGTCATGTTGAGCTTCATTTATTCCCTTGACTCATCACTAGGGAGTTAGATTCTATTACTGTTGTTAGAGATTTCCCAGACGTTTTCAAGGAGGTTAGGGCATTACCGCCTAAGAGAGAGATCAACTTTAGGATCTATCTGAATGACAATGCTAAGCCATCGACATTGCCGGTGAGACATATGGCTCCTAGGGAGAGGAAGGAGTAAGGTAAGCAGATTGGTGAGCTATTGGAGAAAGGCTTCATCAGACGGAGCATATCTGAGTGGGGAGCGCCAGTCATCTTCGCTACAAAGGCGGATGGTTCCCTTCGACTTTGCATAGACTATAGAGAATTGTATAAGCTCACGAAGAAGAACCGTTACCCACTTCCTAGAATAGACGATCTTTTCGATCAGTTGGTTGGCTCTTTGTTATTTACTCAGCTTGATTTTGCTACTAGATTTCATCAGCTTAGGATCGCTGACGATAGCATCGATAAGACAACATTTAGGACACCCAATGGATTCTTAGAGTGGTTGGTTATGCCGTTTGGGCTGACCAATGCACCAGCCTATTTTGTAAGTCTAGTGAGCCGCATTATTCGAGATGTCCTAAACAAGTTCGTAGTAGTATTTATGGACGACTTTTCGGTGTTCTTCAAGAGTATGGAAGAGCATGTTATTCATATAGAAGAGGTTCTTTGTACACTTCGTATTCATCAGTTAGAGGCTAAGTTCTCGAAGTGTCACTTTTGGCGTAAGGAGGTGCCTTTCTTGGGGTATGTAGTCTCAAGAGAGGGTCTAGCTGTTGATCCCGCTAAGGTAGTAGCAGTGCAAGATTGAAAGGCCCCTAAGAACGCTATTGAAGCTAGAAGCTTCCTAGGTTTAGCTGGTTACTATAGGAAGTTTAACAGAGATTTCGCTAAGATTTCGGCACCGCTTACTCATTTCACTAAGAAGAATGCGACATTCGTGTGTGACATAGATTGTGAAGATTTTTTCACGATGATAAAGAGGGCCCTTACCAGTGCACCCGTGTTAGTTGTACTCGACGAAGCTAAGCCTTTTACAGTATACACTAATGCATGTGGGACGGATCTTGGGGCAGTATTGATGTAAGAAGGGAGGGTAGTATGCTATGGAAGTAGACAGTTGAGAACTCATGGGAAGAACTACCATACCCATGATTTGGAGTTAACTGCTATTGTTTTCACGCTTAAGTCTTGGACACATTACTTGTTAGGAGATAGGTTCGAGCTTTTAACCGACTATAAATCATTGAACTACCTATTCTTACAAAAGGATTTAAACTTGAGGCAGTAGCGTTGGATGGAGTTTCCAGCATCATATGACTTTGAGGTAGCCTATACCCCTGGTAAAGGGAACGTGGTTGCAGATGCGTTAAGTAGGAAGAAAGCGACTCTTAGTCCAATATTCATAGAGTGGAAAAGTTTAGAGTTTATATCCACCTTTGATTTTAAGCCCTCTATGGACATTACCCCTGGATTGTTGGCAGCATTTGAGAACAAGCCTACTCTCACAGATCAGATTGGCTCAAAGCATCGAGAGCATTCAGAGCTTATGGATATTCCAGAGAGGGTTAGCAGAAGAGAGGTCTCTAGACATCTCCAACGCTATTCCATTTAAAGAAAAGGGTGGATAAGGAAAGATATAAGACTTTGTGTCCCTCGTACTAGTGATTTGATAACAGCTGTTCTAGCAAAAGCACACCATTCTCGAATGACTATTCATCCAAGTGGTGATAAGATGTATGGGGACATGAGGAGAGTGTTTTATTTGAGTGGCATGAGGAAGGAGGTGGCGGAGTTTGTAGCCAAGTTTCTTGTTTGCCAAAGAGTCAAGGCGGAGCAGAAGAAGCCCGATGGATTGCTTCAACCATTGGATGTACCCAAATGGAAGTGGGCTAGTGTTTCGATGGACTTCATAGATGGTTTACCCCGATTTAGGAAAGGGAATACCAGTATTTGGGTGATTGTAGATCGTTTGACTAAGAGCGCCCACTTCATTCCGGTAAAGAGTAAGAGGACGATACCTTTTTGGCATCCTTATATGTTCGTGAGATAGTCCGACTTCATGGAGTTCCCTTTAACATCGTGAGCGATAGAGACCCTATCTTTACTAGTAAGTTTTGGAGAAGCTTGCAAAAGGCTTTAGGAACACAGCTTACGTTAAGCACGGCCTATCACCCTCAGATGGATGGCCAAATGGAGAGAGTTGGTAGAATTCTTGAGGATTTGTTGAGGATGTGCATTCTTAATTTTGGAGGAACTTGGGAGAAGCATCTTCCTTTAGTGGAATTCGCTTATAATAATAGTTTTCAAGCTAGCATTGGGATAACACCTTTTGAAGTTTTCTATGGAAGACCGTACAAGTCGCCTTCATATTGGTTGGAGTCTGTAGAAAGATTGCTACTTGATCCCGACATGATTAGAGAGACGTCGGAAAAGATTGATTGAATTAGAAGGAGAATGAAGACGACCCAGGATAGGCGGAAATCTTATGAAGATAAGTGGAGAAGGGATATTGAGTTTGAAGTAGGAGACTTCGTTTTCATTAGGGTATCTCCGCTAAGAAAGGTAGTGAGATTTGGATCAAGTGGGAAACTTGCTACCAGATTCATAGCACCGTTCCCCGCTATGGAAAGAGTAGGAAAGAAGGCGTATTGGACAAAGCTACCGGAGAGGCTCGCAGGAGTTTATAATGTTTTCCATGTTTCGCACTTAAGAAAGTGCTTACATGATTCAGCAGTGGTAGTGGAACCTAGTCGACTTGAAGAAGTTGAAGTGGAGAGAGAAGCATCGGTTCGTCGCATTCCTACCAAGATCGTTGGGCATGATACCAAGAAGCTTACGAATAAGGAAGTACCTTTGGTTAAGGTGTAGTAGGGAGATAGCGTTGAAGACGCTATGTGAGGGGCTGAAGAGAGAATTCATACCTCTTATCCACATCTTTTCAATAGTTCCTTTTGAATTTCCTATTTCCATCTTTAGTTTAGAATATGTTCTTTCCTTTAGTATCCTTTGGGAGGGTAGATCTTAGGATTTAACCTATGGATGGGAGGATCGAATTTAAACATGTTATGTATGATGGACGCTAGTGGTTGTAAGTGTTTGCTAGTGGATGGTAATGGATGCATATATATATATACACACACACATTAGGCACTATTATCCCTTAGGGATCGGCCTAACTAGGTCACTAAAGCATATGCATATGGATGTGTGCTCATTTGCATTTTAATTTTATTTCCATGGTTGCTATAAATGGATGATTATGATATGATTGTTGCATTTGGAAGATGATTGTAGCACGCATATAGAACTATTGGTTGCCATTAGGGAATTTGCATTCATTTGGATAAATGGCACGGACATGATTGCATAACAAGGAGGTCGACTGAATGGTAGATCACCGAATCTTTTACATTAGTTAGGGATATTGACACTACATACTGTTTGCGCCAAAATTGGCCACAAATCCTAAATACCGTGAAAGCACCGGTGTATGAATACAACTCAGCAAAATTCAAACACAAATCACAGGTCTCAGCAAATAACCCAAAAATGTTTGCATAAGAAATGGGCAAACACCTCCAAGTCGTATGATTTATGTTGTTTTTAGTGATTTGGGTGATTTATGCAAATATATAAAAAGCAGAGACTAAACTGTAAAAGACACATAGATTTATAGTGGTTCGGCCAGAACGTGCCTACGTCCACTTTATATGTTATTCTCCTTTCCTCTTCAGATTACAAGTATAAAGCTTTGGTTACAAGTAACTGAAGGTTGTTTGAAAGTTCCATCCGTGCTTGAGCTCTCAAACTTGTCCCCCATTGTTGTACCCCTGCCCCTCTATTTATAGAGTGAGGCCGGGGGTAGGGGTTCTGGATTTATATAGCTGCTGGTGGGCCTGGGCTGATGCAATCTGGCCTGGCAACGTTGATTCGGCAACACCCTGGTTCGGTGGTGAGTGGAGTGTTGATTGGATCGGTAGTGTGTGGAGCGTGGGTTGGTTCGGCAACTCCGGTCCGGTAGTGGTTGGTTTGGTGGAGGTTGACTCGGTAGTGAGTTGGTTCGGTGTGGCCTTGGACCGGTGGAGCTTGGTCCGGTGGAGGTGATTCGGTGGAGGTGATTCGGTGGAGCTCGTTCGGTAGTACATGGAAGTGTGGTTGGTTCAGCTAGGAAGGGAAGTGGAGTTGGTTCGGTGAGGCCTTGGACCGGTTGGTCCGGTGGTGAGAGGAAGGTGGTTTCAAACAGTATGTTCTTCCTACCTTACATCAATCATATCTCCTTCATACGAACTCCGATTAACCTGAAATTTGAAACATGGCCTCTCCTAATCCTTATCGTCATCTCCAACCAATTTTGTCCCAATCGGAGCTCAACCAAATTTTGGCGACAACGATCGTAGCCTTGATTCCAACTGATCTCCACCATTCCTTGCCAATTTGTTGATATTCCAGTTTTGACCGAAAATGGGATAACACTTTGCCCCTCAAAACATGCCTTGTGGTAGGAAGGCGTGTTTTGTAATGCCATGAGCTGGATGTTCATATCCTGTTAATGTCCTGCAAAGGAATTTACAGTTTTATGTGACCTCAAATGACGACCGTTCGTGATCGAGCCATTCGAGGGGAATTGTGACCGTTCATGGTCAAGCGCCTTACTTCAAATAACGATCGTTCAGGATCGAGTCATTCGTGGTAAGGTGCGACCGTTGGCGGTCTGGGGGTGGACCCCAAATGACGACCGTTGGTGATCGAGCCATTTGAGGCGAAATGTATGGTGCCGTTCGAGGCGAGTTTGCGACTGTTCGAAGTCAGATGCCGTTCGAGGCGAGTTTGCGACTGTTCGAAGTCAGATGCCGTTCGAGGAGAGTTTGCGACTGTTCGAAGTCAGATGCCGTTCGAGGCGAATTTGTGACTGTTTGTAGTCGGGTGCCGTTCGAGGCGAGTTTGTGACCGTTCGAGGTCGGGTGCCGTTCGAGGCGAGTTGTGACCGTTTGAGGTCGGGTGCCATTCGAGGCAAATGAGTGTGGCCGGGGGGGGGACTTAATATTATCAGTGCCGGAGTTATTGTTTGGGGGAGTTTCCGAATCAAAGACTTCGGCAGTTCGCTGCCATGCAAGAGGTGCTCGTGGACCGTTCGCGATCCAACGGGCATACAAGTAAATTTTTCCATAGAATTGTAAATGATAAAGCAATAATCATATGAACCTTACGGCAGAAATGTCCAAACAGGAAGAATTTAAATGTTCAAATCAAAATCAAAGAAAAAAGCAGAATGAAGATGTCAAAGCGTAAACTCTTACTATAACGCGGTTGGTAGTCATTCAGAGCATGCCTATGGATCGTGCGCGATCGCTCACATGTGTAAATGATTTAACCGTACATGTGTAAATGATTTAACCATGTTAGCGAGAGGTTTACAACTTATTCATCGTTATTTTAATCAAGCAATCAATGGATAATCAAATGGTGCCCCGATCCAGGGTCACCTCTAGCCGATGTAGACGGTGGTCGCTCTGGCTCCACTGTTGGAGTTCGCCTCCTCACATACTGAAGGAGCATACCGTTCCTGATATGCCCTTCCACCTCGTCCTTCAAATGCCTACAATCATTAGTGTTATGACCGTTTAATTCATGGAATACACAAAACTTATCTGATTTTCTTTCGTCAGGGGTTGGATCCTTTCGCGTTGGTCTACGATACGGAACCTGCTCCTTGGTATCCTGATAAATTCGTTCCAGACTCTCATTCAGCTCAGTGTGAGTGGTGAATCGCGGCTCCCTCCGTTGCCGTTTTGACCTGTCCCCGTCATTCTCAGTCTTTCTTTTACCTCTACTAGTTTCCGCCCCTTTCTCGGGGGATTTCCTCCTTTGATCGCATAAATATCAATTCCTTCGTTTTCTTCTCTTTCGGCGTTCGCATCCTCCAATCGTAGAAACTTTTCCGCCTCATGATAGAATTCTCCTAGATCCACGGGTGGATCCTTAGTTAATGAATTTTTGAACTCTGTTCCGTCAGCTATCCCGGACACAGCCGCTATCATAACCATGGATGGATCTGGTCGATCCACCGAAGCTGCTACCGCATTGAATCGCGTTAGGTAACTCCTCAAAGTCTCTCCGGTTTTCTGCTTTAGGGTTGCCAAAGTCATCACATTCTTGGGTCTTGTAATGTGGACCCTGAACTGCCTCATAAATCTTTCAATTAAATCATTCCACGTTCCGATGGATCCATTCTCCAATTGTCTAAACCACAATGCTGCAATATCCGCCAAGTACAATGGAAAGCACCGGGCCATAACCTCCTCTGATGCCCCCAGCACTTCCATATGCCTCATATACTTCGTTAGATGAACCGTGGGGTCCGTTCTCCCGTCATACATGTCCAGGGATGGTAACTTGAAATCCGGTGGGTTCCTAGCTTGTCTGATTGCTGGAGTAAAAGGACTCCTATTAACGTCCTCCAAATCTTTGTTTACCAAACTGCCTCTCATAGCTTTTCTAACCATCTCCACCAACCTATCATTGTCTCCGAGATGCAATCTTTGTTCATTACTTTCGACCTGCCCCCCGAGTCCATGAGGGAATTCTGGGATCTGCCCCGTTGACTGAGCGTTCACTCCTCTGCTGCTCCCAGGTTGTGCAGATGCTCCTCTTTCTCTCTCCAAAATTGGATCTATGTTCTCCATGGGTGTGCCTCCTAATCCAGGTGCTATGACGGATGGTCCTGCTACGTTCCGAATTCCATCCGTTTCCCTATTCTGTGCTCCAAGTTGCCCAATCCGCTGAAACAAATTCTAAATCAACTCCTCTTGTCTTTTCATCATTATCTCCATCTCATCCCTGGTGATGAAGACTGAAGTTTGGTTCTCTCCTGAGGAAGCCCCTTGACTCCCTTCGTGCTGACTTCTTTCTGGTCTCTGTCTTCTACTTGTTTTCCTTCCAAGAGCCATGATCTCGGATAGACTTCTGGTTCTTAAAGAGGGTCTCTCAACAAATCTTTGCGAGGCAACGATTAAAGCGCTCCTGAGTTCAGTTCTCAGTGAAAGCACCAAAGTGTTTGCGCCAAAATTGGCCACAAACCCCAAATACCGTGAAAGCACCAGTGTATGAATTCAACTCAGCAAAATTCAAACACAAATCACAGGTCTCAGCAAATAACCCAAAAATGTTTGCACAAGAAATGGGCAAACACCTCCAAGTCGTATGATTTATGTTGTTTTTAGTGATTTGGGTGATTTATGCAAATATATAAAAAGCAGGGACTAAACTGTAAAAGACACACAGATTTATAGTGGTTCGGCCAGAACGTGCCTACGTCCACTTTATATGTTATTCTCCTTTCCTCTTCAGATTACAAGTATAAAGCTTTGGTTACAAGTAACTGAAGGTTGTTTGAAAGTTCCATCCGTGCTTGAGCTCTCAAACTTGTCCCCCATTGTTGTACCCTTGCCCTCTATTTATAGAGTGAGGCTGGGAGTAGGGGTTCTGGATGTATATAGCTGCTGGTGGGCCTGGGCTGATGCAATCTGGCCTGGCAACGTTGGTTCGGCAACACCCTGGTTCGGCGGTGAGTGGAGTGTTGATTGGACCGGTAGTGTGTGGAGCGTGGGTTGGTTCGGCAGCTCCGGTCCGGTAGTGGTTGGTTTGGTGGAGGTTGACTCGGTGGTGAGTTGGTTCGGTGTGGCCTTGGACCGGTGGAGCTTGGTCCGGTGGAGGTGATTCGGTGGAGGTGATTCGGTGGAGGTGATTCGGTGGAGGTGATTCGGTGGAGCTCGTTCGGTAGTACATGGAAGTGTGGTTGGTTCAGCTAGGAAGGGAAGTGGAGTTGGTTCGGTGAGGCCTTGGACCGGTGGAGCTTGGTCCGGTGGTGAGAGGAAGGTGGTTTCAAACAATATGTTCTTCCTACCTTGCATCGATCATATCTCCTTCATACGAACTCCGATTAACCTGAAATTTGAAACATGGCCTCTCCTAATCCTTGTCGTCATCTCCAACCAATTTCGTCCCGATCGGAGCTCAACCAAATTTTGGCGACAACGATCGTAGCCTTGATTCCAACTGATCTCCACCATTCCTTGCCAATTTGTTGATATTCCAGTTTTGACCAAAAATGGGATAACACATACATACGTACATACATACATACATACATACATACATACATACATACATACATACATACATACATATATATATATATATAGACACACACACACACACACTCACAGCATAAATTGCATTAGAAAACTTAAGACAATGGATGTAATGGATGGTGGCTGAGTATATGGTTGTAGAATTTGGGTGAAAATATTTATTTCATTCTTTTTTCCTTGGAGATTTTGAGGAAGAAATCCTTTAAGGAGGGGAGAATGTAACAACCCAAAATTTAAGCTATAATAATTAATTAACGAACTAATTAAACAATAAAATAAGTTTGTGAAATTATCAAGATCGATCTACGGGAATTGAACCAATGTCACCGTGGCAATTTTCTGATCAATTTTCATATATAGTTCATCAAAATCCGTGCTAAAATGAAGAAGATACGAAATAAACAAGAAAACAGAAATTAAAAGAAGAAAAAATAAACAAGGGTCTGGTCGACCTAGAACAAGGCCAGGTCGACCCTAGGGTCGATCCACATAGGCCTTAGGTCAACCTACATGTTAACCCTCACAATATAAAGCTCGACTCGCCTTTGTTTTGTACGTGGATTCACCCAGTTTTGTTCGAACACGTCATTTTTTAACCTTTCTTCAATCCTGTGCGTTCGTGCTTCCATCCGACAGTTCCAAGCGAGCCTATGACGTTGTTGCACCAAATTTAATCTTCAAATCCAACGATCTAAGATCTCTAAACTACATTATAAATAAGATTTTAGGCCTAGCTATTTTTCTCATTCAGATTTTCTCCTATTTGGGTTTATTGCCAGAGGGTGGACCATAAATAGAAAATTTTCTAAGGAGGAATTATTTTTAATAAAAATATTCTATGCTCTAGATGTTGATTAAGGAAGACCAAGGATTAGAGTTAAGGACCACAAGTGAGTGTTTAATAATTATTTTAGATTTTTAAGTAATTTAAAATAATAGGATTCTCAATAGTTGTAGTTTTTCTGCAATTTTGAGACAATTTTTATATAACTTATCTACAGTAAATTTTTAAAGTTCTTTTCAGTCTATTTTATTCAGCTATTTTTATTTATATATTTTATTCAGTTATTTACAATTATTGACATCTATTTTACGTTAGAATTCAGCCTGTAAATGTTAGTTTCTTTTTATTCCTTTTTACAAGAATAAAATAATAAAAAGAGAATAATTCGCAAATATGGATTAAATAGAATTAAACACTAAATTTACAGAAATTAGATGTAAAATAAGAAAAACTGTAATAAAATGAAGATAGAATCAAATCGGAAAATTTGAGACATTTGCAAGCATGTTTATAACTAGTGGTTATAACTAAAAAGATAAAACAGAAGGGTAACAATTATAATGTAGGTTATAATTAAGCAGGAAGAACAGAAAGGCTTATTTTAAAACTTTGACTAAGTTAATAATCTAATTATAACATAAGTTATAATTAGAAATAATAGAAAAGGCTTATTTTAAAGACTTATAATTTAGTAAATAAGCAAATATAGCAGAGATAACAGAAAAGGCTTATTTTAAAGACTTAGATTAAGTTAATAAGAAAATAAGAGCAGAAATAACAAAAGAGGCTTGTTTTAAGAACTTACACTAAGTTAATAAGCACGAATGGAAATATGGCCCATACCAATAGCATTCCTTTTCAGATTAGGACTGATGGTCTCACAACAGATTAGGTGAGGCTAGACATGACCCTTTCGGACTAGGATTGATGGTCTCACAATGGTTAGGTGAGGCTAGGACATAGGGTAAATAAGTGGCCAATAGATAGAAGCTCAAATCGGGGGATTTGGGTAAGGGGCGCAACTAGATTCTGTTTGTTACGACCCGTACCAAAAGTGCTTCCTTTCAAACTAGTACTGATGGTCTCACAAAACATTGAGGTGAGGCTTAGAAGGACCCTTTCAGGTTAGGACTGATGGTCTCACAACAGATTAGGTGAGGCTAGTTATGCTTATGCTGACAGGGTGAGTAAAAGGTCACAAGAGGGGGCAGTAGTGAGTGTGTACCAATGGTGGCCGAGTGTGCGGTATCGACTAGGCTTGTAATTTGCTACAACATTCCAAGCGTTATACATGTGCCTTTTTCTGTAGGACCCATAGGATGGGACTGGCTCACAGTGATACGACAGAGATAAAAGGCCGATCAACTGGTAGAATTAGGACTTCAGCCTAATTAAAATAGGATTAGAATTTCAGCCTAATCAGAGCAGCTATCTAAGACAAGTGTAGACAATCACAATCAAACCAAACAGTTAAACAGTATTTGATTCTAGCTTTACCTTTTCCTTTATTTCCTTTGTACTAGAACTATTGCTTAGTCTATTATCTTTATCTTGCTTAGAAATGCTAGTAATTACTTTCACTCAACAGACTTTTAGTCCGACCTGCTCCTCTATTTCCCCTATTCCCTAATAGGCCAACAGGGGCAAAGATAGTTGATTCAGATTTCATGAAGATACAATCTCGGAGTTCTTCATGTATTCTTCTTCTTTTCAATTATCTTTTCCTTTGGTTTTTGATGCACTGGTACTTATAGGAGGGATGATTATCTATTGTACTTTGATTTTATGAAACTGAGATGTATTTTTCATAAAACACGTGTATTTGGTATTTGAGATATGTGATGTTTTTCAGATTTATTTATGAATTTTTATTTTGAATAATGAATTAACGTTTAAATGTTTCCGCTGTTTTATTTATTTTCCTTGTGAATCTTAGTCTCTGTAATGTTTTATTATACCTATAATGCGCCACATCTTTTAGTGTGTCCTTTTTGGGTATACCAAGGAGTGTGGGTGTTTCAATTCATAATGTCATTTATATTTGAAATACGTATAAAATTCGATAAAATTAGATAATATTGCTAAATCGAGATGAAAAGAGAAGACAGGGAAAAATTATCTTTTGGCCAGAATTATCTTTATAATTTTTAAAGAAAAGCTTCCTCCTTCGGTTTTAATTTCTCATTTTCTTCTACGTTCTTTCTACATAGGAAAATAGGTTTTATAACTTTATATCTTCATAAATTTCATAAATCTCAATAAAATTTCCTAAAATAATTCTCCAAATTTCCACTAAGGGAATTTGCCTATCCAAGTTACCGCTCGTGAGCATCAGGTGTTTAAACATCTGAATGTATTTTTCAAACATCTAAAATTCAAGAACATAATCATGCAATACTCATGTGTATTTTGGACATTTTCAAAAGTTTGAAAATTGGGTTCAAACATCAAGAAACGGGGTTAAACATCTGAAAATCTAATCCAATCGTCTGAAGTGCTGATGACTGCGTAATTGATTTTGTGTTTAGGGAGTTGATGTTTTGGAGACAGGTTCATTTCGGAGACCCGTGTGATCCTCTTAAGGCCCATAGTGACTAGAGCAAGATGACGAGTATGGGATTAGTATGCTTGCTTTAGGAAACACGACGATTCGGATGAGGTACAGACTTCAGTGATGGTTTAAGATGTGATCTGATTCATGCCGTGACTTATATATAGTCATCTAGTAATTTTGGGACATGACTAGGTATTTCTACATACAATTCCATATGATATTACATATACAAAGTTAGTTCGTACCCCTTAGCTACGTCTTTGGGTATTTTATATTTCTAGATCATTTATAGAATGAGGCGTGGTTGTTTCAGTTGTGCATGTTTGGTGACATCGATTTGAAGAATGAAGAATCTTCCATCTCGGTAGTAATGGTCATTTAGAATGTTACAATCATATAACATACTCTAATTTTTTTTGAAATGGTACTTTATATACGACATGTTACTGGAACAACATATCACATGTCAATAAACGTCCGAATCGCGCTACACAAGTTTCGAATTGGTGACCTCTCGCGCCGAAGTCGAATCACTTAACCACTTGGATAATGGAGCTTGTCTACTATAATTTATTTATTTTTGTATACCATGTGCTCTTGTACAAAAATTAGCCTTTTTCAAATCTTTTCTCCACTATAGTCGACACACCAAAACTAAGATTTAGATACAATCACTACGGCGAATTAGATAGACGTCCCCACCTCTTAGGTCCCTACACTAAAAAGACCTAGCCACATATAGTAAATAATCAAAGTCGTATCAATATATTTGTAAAATTCATCTTACTTTCATAAACATACACGTTTATAAAACCCATCAACTTCGTGTATCACTCCATACAAGGTAACATACAACATATGATGTCTTAGCTTTTACTCAATTGATATAAAGTCTCTTCAACCAATTATATAAGCTTTTTGGAGCCCAAGTTCAATCTAGGCTCCATATAGACATTCAGATGTCCGACCTACATATTAAAACATTTAAACAACATCCATACGTCTAATCACGCTATTCAGACGTCCAAATGTTTGAGGAAAAAATTCGTACGGCCTATCGGTCGTTTTGTCAAAACTTTCAACCTTCTAACCTTGGTTTCAAACATATGAACTACAATTTCAAACATCTAGATTTCTTAAAATGAATGCACAAATTGTGGGTTTACACTGCATAATTTAAGAAATCTGAATATTAAATTCATATATCTACATATTATATCTTCTACACGTTATCAAAGTATAATACAAGTTAATACTTTCATTTCATCAAGTTGTCATATTATCTCTTACTCAACTTGTATTTGTTATTTTTATTGTCTTAACTTTATTATAGTTATAATTTTTTTCTTCCTACGTATTTCTTCATCATTATTATAATGTTTACTCATATAAAATTATAGTATCAACTGAGTTAAATTATACCACTTTAAAGTCTATATGCTATTTAAAATGATTTACATAAAGACAATTAATCTATGGTCCATTTATCTATCTTTCTTTATTCATTTTCCTTTCCTTTTTTAACCAAAAGTCATAGCTCATCATTAATATCATATAAATATGACCAATAACTTAACTTAGGCTATAAAAAACGAAATAAAACGTATATGGTGATATATATCTTACTTAATAAATCCCACTCACCACTTCAAAATTGGTTGAAATTCTTTTTCCTTTCATTGTCCGGATCATGCCCTAGACACCAAACGCCATGAATTTGTTTAAGACATTTATCCTCCCGTAGTTGCCCTCATTTTGATATTGTTATATCTGTAAATTAATTGAATTTAATGGAGTATTACTTGGGTAATTTTAGATTTACATTTAGAGTTATGTCTTGATTCATTTGGTTGGAAAGAGAAAGGGAATGAAAGGCAAGTGTACGTCCTGCATTAGAAATTTAGGATGAACCCAATTTGGTATTGATGGGCTTAGGACCCAACTTATTCCAATTCAAACCCAATTATAAATTTGATTTTAACTTTTAGTTTCTTTATCCCATTAAAGAATTTTTGTAAGAAAATTGACCAGAAAAATTATGATCTTTGGAATGACATATGTTTTGACATCTCTAGATCCAAGTGTCTCTTCATTATTTTGTGACTTAAAGTGAAATAATAACTCAAACAATGTTGAAAGTGGAAGTATCGAGAGAAACAGAGACAAATGTCGATGTTGAAAGACAAAAGAGCACAATGAACAGAATGAAAATACCCAGAATCAATCGATGAGGGAATATAAAGAAAATACTCATTTGGATATAGGCTATGAATGGTTTTTTGGGCCCATTGGACTTTGAGATGAATGAAAACGTAACGATGGAGGAACTATATTTTGGCTGGGTTGTGCATGTAATGTGTGAAACTATTTACGATTGAAAATCGAGCTTATATAGAGCAAAGGATTATATGTATGAATTACATATGATTCATATGCAATTACTAAAGACGGAGTAAGATCGATTTTGATTTAGGATCTTGGTACAACATAAACACACCAGATGGTTTAAAAATGAGTTGTGTATATATATTTTTATTTATCCTCGAAAATGTAAGCTTTTGGTGTGTCAGTGTACAAACTGTAATATCTTTGGTGTCACATACCTTTTGTGTTAGCATGAACGGTCAAAATCATTCACCTATAGATATTGCCAAATCTTAATATCACTTAAAAATAGAATCTAACAATTTAAAAATTTTTAAATTTAAAATGTATATCTATAGATATTACCAAATATTAATATCACTTAAAAATAAGATATACAAATATGCTTTCGTTTTCAAATTTGTTATTTATTAATTAATTAAAAAAGTGGAACCCAGTGCATGAGGCTCCCACACGATAGCGAACTCTGTGGAGGTCGATATTGTATGCAGCATTTTCCTAGCATTGTGAAGAGGTTGTTTCTAGACTCAAACCTGGATGTTTAGATCACCCCACGGGTGGCCTACCCGTTGCGCCAAGACTACACCTTTATTTATTAATTAATAATATAAATAAAATTCAAACTAAGAACGTAAAAACATGACCAAATATTTGTGTAAATTAATTTCTTTGGTAAATTTTAAATATACAATATTTGCAAATATATATATACACACACATACAGATCTTAAACAACAATGAATAGCGACGGAGGCTTTCGACGGCCGCCGATGACTTTTTCCGACGGCTAGTGATAGCCGTCGATCTTGTTTTTGTAAATAAAATATAATAGCCGTCGCAAGCCATTGAAAACTGAAGCGAAGTTGCCGTCGGCGGCTCTCGCTAGCAATACAAAATTATCGTGTATACAGGCGCTTGGCCGAGAGATGCTTCATTATTCCATTCTTCCTCAATTACTCAAAAATCCTACCTCCACCACGTCCTACCCATCGTTAGCCAGCCGTCGCGCCTCCTCGAGCATCTCCAACTTCATCATTCTCCACTCTCGACAAGTCTAGACCCTTTTCATCAATCTCCAATCAGGTTTTGTTTCTAAATGCTAATTAATTTTGAGTTGTTAAATTAGGGTTAATTTATTGTTGTAGTTGTATAATACCCTATTGATTGTTTGGTATACCTTATTGAATGCTAATTAGGCTGTTGTTATAATTATTTATCATTGAAAGTTTGAGAAAAAAATTCAGTGTATATATGCGTTAATTGGTGTATATACGTTGATTAATTAGTGCATACGCGCGTTCAGGCTACTTTGGATTAATTAGAGTTGATGCTCAGAATTTGGTGTATGTGTTTTCAAGATGACGAAAACGACAATTTAGTGCATGCGTTTCTTAGAATGCAAATAGATTATTGTAAAAATTGTTGTATAATACACTTTACTTTTTGTTAATCTTTTAAAGAGTTTTTGGCCCTGTCTAACAAATATTGTATATGATCATTATATAGATATTCATTTTTATACAGAACGTACATTTATATTCATCTGATACAATATTTGTCGAATTTTTTCCTATATTGGACAAGTTACAAACACAATAAATTAATTATATTTACAAATCATTTTATTTTAAACGGTTCACAAAATTTCGACAACATTTTCTTTTTTTTTCTTTGTGTACGCGCATATGTATATGATACAGGGAGCAAAGGGAAAGTGCCGCCGAAATCTTATTGAACCGTTTAAAATGAAATGATTTGAAAAATATAATTACTACTGTGTTTATAATGGAAAGTAAGATAACCAACCATCAAAGGGTAAAACAATAACCTAAAAATTGTTGATTACATTCATTGTAAATCTGTTTGAAAATAAAATAAAATTTAATATATTATATATTTTCAAAAATTTAAATGTATGATTTAATTGAAACATAAAATATCAGTACGTAAATGATTAATGCATTTTTATGTTTTAAAGTAAGAAAAATGGTCAACTATTTTATCGATCGGAGCTGGATGTACCAACAAAAAAAAGAAACTGGAGGCTCAATAAGCGAACATTTTAAAAATGGTGTACACGTCTTTATGGAATTCTCCTTAAGTAATAATGGGAATGACGAAGAAATTCGTTGTCCATGTAGTAGGTGAAAATTATTGAAGGAGGGGTGGATAATGAAATTGTTCCGACGAATCTCATAGAAGATATGGTTGAAGATGCAGCATGTTCAATGTTCCTTACTGTTGAAGTTGATGGTAATGATGTTGATGTCGAAGAAGAACCAAGTACTGGAGCAAAAAAAATTATGATTTATTGAATGCTGCAAAGAAACCCCTTTGGGATGGTTGTACAAGCCGTACTCAACTATCAGTAGCTGCAGAATACGTTGTGATGAAATCAAAATACAACTTCACAGAAGTCGGGTTTACAACTATATTACAAGCTACGAAACGACATATGCTACCTGATAATTTAATGTGCAAAAATCATTATGATGCGAAAAAACTTATGTTTGCTTTAGGTTTGTCGTATCAAAAAATAGATACATTTTGAAATGGTTGCATGTTTTTTGGAATGAAGACAACAATCTTAGGAATTGTAAAATATGTAATTAGAAAAGATAAAAACCAAGAAAGAAAAAAAAGGAAAGGAGGTTCCATACAAGTGTATGCATTACTTACCCATCATTCCTAGGCATCAAAGGTAATATACATCTTCTGTAACCGCACATCATATGAGATGACACTGTGTGAGAATACAGAAAGAAGGTACATTAACACATCCATCTAATGGAGAAGCATGGAAGCATTTTGATAAGACATACCCGCTTTTGCAGCAGAGAGCCGTAATGTTAGACTTGGTTTATGTACGGATGGATTTTCACCGTTCTCTCAATTTGGTTCAAAATATTTATCTTGGCCTATAATCGTTACACATTATAATTTACCTCCGTGTATGTATATGAAAACTCCGTATATATTTCTCACTATTGTCATCCCTGGCCCTGATAATCCGACATGAGGAATCGACGTACATTTACAACCGTTGATTGAAGAGTGAAAACACTATAGTATGAAGGTATTGAAACATTCAACATTTCAAAAAAAAAGAATTTTCGTATGTTTGCTCCTTTACTATGGACTATAAGCGATTTTCCCGCATATGCAATGCTTTTGGGTTGGAGTACAGCTGGTCGTCTAGTTTTCTCTTATTGCACGGAAGAAACACGAGCATTTTCTTTACCAAATAGGAAGAAAATTTCATAGTGTGACTGTCATCGGTATTTTCTTCATATTAACCATACTTTTAGAAAAGATAAAAAACTTTACAAGTAATAGAGTTGAGACCTTGCGACCATCAACGATTAGGTCAGGCGAAGATATTTATGACATTGTGTAAAGGATTATCTAAAGATACATTAAACTGGCGAACAAATTGAAATTCAAGGTAAATCAACGATTCATAATTGGTGCAAACAAAGTATATTTTGGGAGTTACCTTATTGGAAAAATCTTCTAATTCATCATAATATCGACGTGATGCACATCGAGGAAAACGTGTTAAATAATGTATTTAACGCAGTTCTAAATGTTAAAGGAAAGACTAAAGACGATTTTAAATCAAGACGTGATATAAAAGCGGTATGAAATCATCCTGAGGTTCATATGAAGCCAAATGACACTAAAAGAAACCAAAGCATGCTACGAGCTAGACAGTAACCCAGTTAAAGTATTGTTAAAGTGGGTTGAAGGACTGAGCTTTCTCGATGGGATTTCCTCTAACCTTCGTAGATGCGTCGACTATAAGAACGGTAAACTGAGTGGGATGAAAAGTCATGATTGTCATGTAATGATGGAACATTCGTTACCCGTCCTTTTCAAAGAAATGTTGCCTATAAAAGTTTGGACGGTTGTAACAGAACCGGAGGAAATACTGCTCTGCAAACTGAAGAAAATATTTCCTATACTGCTATGCAAAATGGAGAAAATATTTCCTCCTGGCTTTTTTTAGTGTAATGGAGCATTTACCTATTAATCTTCTGTTTTAAGCAAGTTTTCGAGGTCCTGTGCTACATGGATGGATGTATTCGTTTGAAAGATATTAGTATTGAGTATGTTAAATGTAACGACATGGAAAAAAATTTCGACACTAATACGTCCACTGTATAGAGTGCCGAACAATCGAGTGCTGGAAATCCCAGACAGTTAGGGTTTAGAAGAAAATAGTGGTAGAAGAAGAAATAGGAAACAACAGCACAGAATCTCACAATCGCAGGGGAACAAAATATGATATAAAATAACATCATTTATACAAAGAAAAGCTGTAACTGTCAATATATATATAAGATATCATAGTACAAAAAATCTAGACAGTTGTAACAACTTGTCCCCGACTATTGTCTATACATCCCATAATACACAGCCGAATCTAATCAACATGTCTGTGCCATCCTGCTCATCTCTTGAGCGCCAGACGTCCTAACCTGAAAATCTGTAACACTCAGTCCGGCCCGATCGAGCATTACAATAAAGTAACACCCGAGTCAGGCTAAAAACCAGTGTGAGTAAACCCACTTAAAATGAAATACTCAAGTTGTAAAACTCCTGAAACCCAGGGTAAAACTCGTACAACACTACGAGTTTTATCTTGTTATAACCAAACACTAGTTACAAAAAAATCCATTGATATTTTAAATATTATCTAAGTATCGTTACTTATTTTAAATAGTCAGATTTACTTAATTTTATTCAATTACAGCCAATTTGGTTCAATAATCAAATTCGTAAAGATTTGTAGTGATTTTCAAGTCAAAGCCGTTCCGGATAACGTGATATCCGACCCCGGACTCTACGAATTCAAACAATAAATTATTAAGGGTAAATTGTTTAAAATAAACAATCTATTATTTAGGGTGGCACTATTCAAATATGGAAACTCCTTGTAGATTTTTATTCAAACAAAGTGTAACATCATTTAAATCTACTATTAACTTATCCGACCTCTTGAGGGTACAAGCAAAAATAATTGAAATAAATGTCCAATAGAGTTAAACCAAGGTATAGATCGTTAACCAAATTGTCGATCTATAACAATATCAAACAATTCCACATCAGGATTTAACGACTTTACATTACAGAAATTTATTTATGTCTGAATCCAAATTAATTTCAAATTAAAGAAATTAAAATCAATTTATCAATAGTTGATAAATTTGCCATCCAAAACTATTTTATTTATTTTATTAATCATAAGATTAAATAGATTTAGTATTTAAATAAATTACATACTTGTATTACTATGAATAATTTAGTTTTAAAATAACCTAAATGAAATAAGCCTAAAAACATTTGGATGGAGTTGATGGAAATTGGAATTAGAGTTAAAGAAAAAAAATGTAAACCTAATTTATTTTCTCTCCCCTTCCTTTATTTTTCTTTCTTCTATTTTTTCTTTTCTTTTCTTTATCTTTACCCTTTTCCTATTTTTCATTTTCCTTGTTTTCTTTTTCCTTTCCTTTATTCTTTCTTTATTTCCTTTATATTTTTTTCTCTTACTTATATTTTTTCCCTGGCCCATAATTTTTTCGACGTAATTCCCTTCTTCCTCCCTCCTTTTCTTTTCCTTTTCCCAGTTCTCTAATTCTTCTTCATCCACTTGGGAGCACATAAACGTGCGCACACATGCACGTTCACCTGACACTCAACGCCGACCACCCGTTCTCGATGCCGACCTTCCACACACACCTCGATCGTCCACTAACACCCATTCGACCACCCAAACTACACTAAATTGCCCCCGCCCTTAAATTTACCATTCGAATCAAAAAAAAATGCGCAACCAAACCACCTCCAACCACCTCGCAGCGACGCCTCAAACCATCGGTCCCCACCAGATTGCACCCAGAGCACCGCCGCTACATCCTTTCCCGTTTCCCCTAGAACGCATACCTCTATGCTCACCTGTTCCTCGCCACATCCACGAAAACCGAACCACACCAAAACGAAGCTAAAACCCTAAATCAAGTTTGACATGACAACCCGAGTCTTTAAAAATCACCACCATATTTTTCTTGGACGCATCATTCCCTACTACTCCTCCCCGACAAACGCCTCGGCACGAAATCGAATACGCCACCGGGAATTGCCAAAAACCCCAAACTCTGTTCACTACCCATAGCTCACTCAAAATAGGCCTAAAAATCATCAAACCATTTTCTAAAACCAAGATTTTCAAAGAAGAACACATCCAAATAATTAAGTGATTGAATTACAGAACTCGAGTTTTGGTTATTTGTAAATTGTCTCTGGAAAATGTGTTTTTCTTACTTCCTACTTCATGATATACAATGAATCAAAATTTAAAATATCCTACACCTTAAAGCCAACAAGTTTCATGTTGAAGTCGTATGCTAAAACTAATTAGTGATAGAGCCTTTGATTTTTAAGGTTAGTTGTTTTAAACTGTTAGGAGAAAAAAAATGGAACAGAGCAAAATCCTGGAAGAAAGTAGTGTTCTTATTGTATAGGTGGGATTACTTTATATACATACATGCCATATACAAATGCATTCACCCTACTCATAGATTTATCCAATAATCTTTAAGTAAGAAAGTAAATAAAAAAAAGCAGTGAGAAGTTATTTACTCACAATTTGCAAAAAGATGAGCACTGCTTTCATTCCTTTTTTTTTACTTTCTTAGCTCCTGCACTGTTTTGTTTCCAAAGCAGCACTTTTGTTTGCTTAATGACATATATTTTTTGTATCAATATAACAAATCATAGCTCTACGTGTAAATAGAGGATGGAAGTGTATCAAGTAAGCAAACAGTGTGGTTGCAGATTTTGTACAGGCCGAGATACATTTTTATTATATCCGGTCTTTTGCTTTTGCCTTGATTTGATTTTATACAGTGATTAGATATATTATAGGCTGATTTGATTTTTATGCTTGACTTTGATTTTGTTTTATATTTCTGACTAGAATGGTATATGCACAAATAACATAAGGTATGTAGGTGAGGGGGACAAATAAACAAGAGGCTGAAACCTATTGTTCATATACAGGCCTTAAGTCTCTTATTTTACTTTTCTTTTGTTTTATTTTGACTTGATTCATATGAACGCTGATTTGATTATATGAGTTGATATGCTATTTTATGAGACTTGATTTTTGTGTTTTGCTTATTAGAATTAAATGCTTGCCATCATGATGTTCCCTTTTATATGTACATCTACTTCATGTAAATATATATATATATATATATATATATATATAGATTTTTCATATGCATTTTTACTTGATAAAGTTAGTGCTTCTTTGTGTGTATGTATGGATATGCGTACATTCACATATGCATGTTTATCCTTTCATACTTCCATTTATACATGTTGTCATTTTCTTATATAAAGTTATATATACATAAGTGTTTACATTTTCACTATTAAATATAATATACATTTGCTTGTATTTTCCATCACACACACACACACATATTCACATTATCCCCTCTTTACATATTTATTTATATTTGGATAAATATTGCTTTTATACATTTTACAAACTCATTATATTACCTGCATCCTAAAGCTTGTATATATCTACATATATACATTTGTGGATATTTATGTTAATTTAAATGGTGGAGTTTATTATTTATTTCCTATGAGATTTATCATATCCAGAGATTTTACAATTCAATATTTACTATAGTTTTTAAATCAATTTATATATATATATATCCAGATATTTTAATTACTAGAAATTTATTTGTTTGACTTATAAAATCAATATTCCAATGATTTAATTTAGTTAATTATCCAATTAATAAACGTTGAAAATCCGGGTCGTCACATTCCTTCCCCCTTTAGAATTTTTCGTCCTCGAAACGGAATGAACCAAGAATTTTAATTTAATGTTTATTTTAGTTAAATTATTCTTTAAACATTTTTAAATCTTTTACTCTATATTTTAAAATTTTAAAACACTTTTAAAACTACATAATATTACCAAACTAGCTTTATATAAAAATACTTTTTATAACTCGATGTCTCAACAAGTCTATCCTTGTTACCATAGAAATTCAGTCATGATCAGGCGCAGGACTGAAAATCTATGAGTACTTAGTAAACCCGTTTTCAATATCCAGTGAAAATACTTGGAAAAACTTTTGTGAGAAGGATTTGGAAATCATCACCCCCTCCCATGGATCGCAGTTAGCACGATGATTACTTCACCATCCCGACGAAATCCATAGAAAACTATAGGCATCCGCAACCCTTGATTTCACCATGGAACTGCCATAATCGCAGCTAGACCCAGGGTTACGTTGCCATCATGGCAAAAACCATGCAATTGTAGGCATCAGCACCCTCGAATTTCGCTTCCCAATGAAACTTCACCACATAGATTGCAGACTACACCAATCGAGTCCCAATGTAGCCTGTAGGCACTCACTGCCACACGACTTTCACTATGGACCACATAGATAGCAATCCACCAATGTTACGTCGCTCTCCTAGCGAAATTAAATGTAGACTTTAGGCAATCACTTCCCGTCGACTTACGCTATGGAAACACAGTAGATCGTAGTTACACCAGAGTCATATTGCCGTCACAGCATAACCCCAATGTCTCTGTAGGCATCAACGCCCTCGACTTACGCTACCCTAACCAAAATCCACAGGAACTACAGTTTAGTCCGGACGTCCTCTGGGATCAAAATTTAGAACCCCCTTTAGGGCTCAAGGCAGAACCACCCAGTGGATCTCCTACTATAGGTTTCAACTCTAAATGGGAGTGCCTTTTTCCCCATAGCATTCCCAAAACATTTCATACTATACACATATAGTTTCTTTCAAATCATACTCTTTATATGTATCACATATAAATCCCATTTACACAAAATTGATATTTCAAAATCGATAATTCTCAACCTGGCTTTCCAAATTCCAAAAATTGATTTTTTTTCCAAATCAAAAGCCTTTAAAATCAACGAGTTCCAAATACCCTTTTTCCAGTTCCATTCTCATAAAATCATTCTTATATATATGTATATAAGATTATCCTTTTAACTTGAATAATTCTTCACACGTATATTTCCATTTTATATTTCAAATATCTTTGGAAGATCACCTTTTATGGTTATAATCTCAATAAGGGGGTTTTAATATATAACAAATATATATGCTTTATTTGTGCCAATTCAAATATATTCAAGTTCGATTTCCTTTACAAAGTCATTTACCACATTTCCCACTCTTTATAAAGTAAGTTTTCAGTTATAGTGCTATCCAACTTCCATTTTAATCTTCATATATTTCCCACAATATACCTTTCCATTTCCAAAATCATTTTTACTTTAATATCCAATTTCGCTTCCATTTCACAATTGGTTCAATCTCCATTTGGGTTATAACTTCAATTCAACTCTATTAGTATTCAAATCCATAGTTTAAATATAAACAATTTCCATTCTGACCAGTTTGAAATTAGAAAATAGCTCGAATAGTTTTAAAATGGTTAAATGGTTGTAAAATAGTTAAATAGTTGTAAAATAGTTAGGTAGTTGTAAAATAGTTAGGTAGTTGTAAAATAGTTATAAAATGGTTAAATAGTTAATATAAGATAGTTTGAGTTTTAAAAGAAAGGTTTGTATAGTAAATAGCCTGGAAAAATAGATTTAAGACAGATTATATTAAAATAGTTTATTTGAAATAGTTACAGAGTTAAACTGATTCGGTTTCCAATCTCCACTTCAGTCAATTTCAATTTCCAATCTCATTTAAGTTGGTTCAATTCCAATTCGATTCGAATTAACTTCGATTCTCACTCTAATTCAAAACAATTCCCATTTTGAATTTAAACTTATTTAACTTCGATTACAATTCCAATTAATTCAATTTGAATTTGAATTAATTCCAATTTAATTCTGAAATAAATAAAAACTGATTTTATATTAGATCGTACTCCTACAAAATATTCCATACATTAATAGACTGCACACTAATAGGTTCAACATTACGTCTGTTTATCCATAATAAAAGCCTTACAAAAGTCATAAATCTAGACGCATTCACCACCACCTAGGGGTTTTAAAAAAGAATAGAGTCCTAACATTCTTTATAAGAACCTCCCTACGGACTTCCTTCCAATGGGAAAAGACCCTACATGCAATTTTCAACCGAATGTCCCCATTTATAGCATTTACCACAAAAGGTTTCCACCCTTCCATCTATCTGGATTACCTTCACACCTCCCGCAGGACGTTCCATAATCTTACTTTTTTCCGTCTCTTGGGACAATCCCTAGCGATGTGTGTCGTCATCTTACAATGATAGCAAATAGTCAACTCATCGACTAGTCTTATGGGCTTACGTTTCCATTTCCTCACATTAGGGCAATGGTTCAGAAAACGTCCTTTCTCATGACACTTAAAGCATAAGATTTCAGAGCGAAACCATTGGAATGTAACCTTCAATTCCTTCCATGTTTTATAGCACTTAGCTGCGTAATGACCCTTATTGTAACATCTGTAGCATGTGACATTATCATAAGGCCCTGGTCCAGCCCTTTCCTTAACCCGTTCCTCATACTCCAGTATTGCTTCTTCTTATTCCTTACGTGCAGCTGCTCTCCGCTCCCTACATCTTACCTTCCATTCTTCACTTTTAGCCATTACATACTCTTGAACTGGATTCTATTGGGACTTCCTAACCTATAGTTTGAACTTCAATTAGTCAAATTTTAGCTTTTATTCTTATTTTTCGAATGTGTATGTGTGTGTGTGTGTATTATATATATATATATATATATATATATATATATATATATATATATATATATATATATATATATTCCAATCCATTAATGCGATAATCTAGTTCACTTTAATTTTTTCCAAAATTTGAAATCCATTTTGTTTTCAAATCAACTTTGACATTATGTATGTCCACACATATATACATTTTTATTTCATTTACACACCATGTCATAGTTCCAATTTTAAACCATTCTTGGTTTTCAATTCAAAACAATTTCCTCTGAAATTTTCAAAGAAGCTCTTGCTTTTAAACAACATTCCTATATTCAAAATATCCCGAATAATATTATTTATTATATCTTTTAACACTTTGAAATGATTCCAAAAAATTTCTGGACTTAGATTTTAAAATTTCACAATTTAATCCATTTCAATTTATAAGTCATACTTATCTAAATTGTTATTTCTTTAAAACATTTTATTTTACTTTATCATTATTTATTTTTAAAAATAAACATCCCTTTATTAAGACTCCATAGTCAATTTATGATTATTATCATATCTAGAAATCATACACACCATATATTCCATCATAATTTACTGGAAAAATATAATCAGGGTAACTTATTTCAACACTTTGAAAATTATTTCGAACTTTTTAGGATTTAAATTATGATTTGAATCCATTTTTAGCTTAACTTATTTGTATAGTTAATCCTTACCCAATTTTCTATACGGTTTTATGTGTTTCACCCCTTAAATCTTATAATCCTATTTAATTTTAATAACAACAACCAATTTCCTTAATATAGTACAATAATTAGAAAAAGATTATTTCTTTATATATATATATATATATCAAAATATAACCTTATATAAAAATCATTTTTAAAATCATTATATAAGAAAATAACAAGTATGCCCTCATATAATACTCTCAACTCATTCTAAGGTACCACTGACCCTATCTCTAATGAGTAATCCCCACCAAAGCCAAGGTTCTCGCTTAACCTTCAGCTCTGATACCATGTGTAACAACCCAAAAAGATTTTCGACCACGAAAATCGACACTAATACGTCCACTGTATAAAGTGCCGAACAATCGAGTGCCGAAAATCCCAGACAGTTAGAGTTTAGAAGAAAATAGTGGTAGAAGAAGAAATATGAAACAACAGCACAGAATCTCACAATCGCAGCGGAACAAGATATAATATAAAATAACAGTATTTATACAAAGTAAAGCTGTAACTATCAATATATATATATATGTAAAAGATATCAGAGTACAACAAATCTGGATAGTTATAATAACTTATCCCCAACTACTGCCTATACAACACATAATACATAGCAGAATCTAATCAATACGCCTCTGCCATCCAGCTCGTCTCCTGAGCTCCAAACGTCCTAACCAGAAAATCTATCATACTCGATCTGACCCGAGCATTACTATAAAGTAACACCTGAGTCAGGCTGGAAACCAGCGTGAGTATACCCATTTAAAATGAAATACTCAAGTTGTAAAACTCCTGAAACCCAGGGTAACTCGTACAACACTACGAGTTTTATCTTGTTATAACCAAACACTAGTTACAAAAAACCCATTGATATTTAAAATATTATCTAAGTATCGTTACTCATTTTAAGTAGTCAGATTTACTTCGTTTTCTTCAATTATAGCCTATTTGGTTCTATAATCAAATCCGCAAAGGTTTGTAGTGGTTTTCAAATCGAAGCCGTTCTGGATAACGCTGATATCCGACCCCGGACTCTTCGAATTCAAACAATAAAATATTAGGAGTAAACTATTTAAAATAAACAATCTATTATTTGGGGTGGCACTATTCAAATATGGGAACTCCTTATAGATTTTTATTCAAACAAACCATAACATCATTCAAATCTACTATTAACTTATCTGACCTCTTGAGGGTACGGGCAAAAATAATTGAAATAAATGTCCAATAGAGTTAAACCAAGGTATAGATTATTAACCAAATTGTCGATCTATAACAATATCAAACAATACCACATCAGGATTTAATGACTTTACATAACTGAAATTCATTTATGTCTTAATCCAAATTAATTTCTAATTAAAGAAATTAAAATCAATTTATCAACAGTTCATAAATTTGCCATCCAAAAGTATTTTATTTATTTTAATAATCAAAAGATTAAATAGATTTAGTATTTAAATAAATTACATACTTGTATTACTATGAAAAATTTAGTTTTCAAATAACCTAAATGAAATAAGCCTAAAAACATTTGGAAGTAGTTGATGGAAAATGGAATTAGAGTTAAAGAAGAAGAAAAATGTAAACTTCGTTTATTTTCTCTTCCCTTCCTTTATTTTTCTTTCTTCAATTTTTTTCTTTTCTTTTCTTTATCTTTACCCTTTTCCTATTTTTCCTTTTTCTTAGTATCTTTTTCCTTTCCTTTATTCTTTCTTTATTTCCTTTATATTTTTTTCTTTTACTTATATTTTTTCCCTGGCCCATAATTTTTTCGTCTCAGTTCCCTTCTTCCTCCCACCTTTTCTTTTCCTTTTCCCAGTTCTCTAATTCTTCTTCATCCACCTAGGAGCACACAAACATGCACACACATGCACGTTCACCTGACACACAATGCTGACCACCCGTTCTGGATGCCGACCATCCACACACACCTCGATCGTCCACCAACACCCATTCGACCATCCAAACTGTGCTAAAATGCCCCCACTCAAAAATTTACCGTTCAACTCAAAAAATCTACGCAACCAAACCACCTCCAACCACCTTTTAACGATGCCTCAAACCATCAGTCCCCACCAGATCGCACCCAGAGCACCGCCGCCACATCCTCTCCCATTTCCCCTTGGACCGCATACCTTTACCCTCACCTGTTCCTCGCCACAGCCTCGAAAACCGAACCACTCCAAAACAAAGCTAAAACCCTAAATCAAGTTCGACAAGACAACTCGAGTCTTTAAAAATCACCACCATATTTTTCGTGGATGCATCATTTCCCGCTACTCCTCTCCGACCAATGCCTCGGCACGAAATCGAATACGTCACTAAGAATTTCCAAAAACCCCCAAACTCCGTTCACTACCCATAGCTCACTCAACACATGCCTAAAAATCATCAAACCATTTTCTAAAACCAAGATTTTCAAAGAAGAACAGATCCATATAATCAAGTGATTGAATTACAGAACTCGAATTTTGGTTATTTGTAAATTATCTCTTGTAAAATGTGTTTTTTTTACTTCCTACTTCATGATATAAAATGAATCAAATTTTAAAATATCCTATACCTTAAAGCCAACAAATTTTGTGTTGAAGTCATATGCTAAAACTAATTAATGATAGAACTTTTGATTTTTAAAGTTAGTTGTTTTAAACTGTTTGGAGAAAAAAAAGATGAAACATAGCAAACTCCTAGAAAAAGCAGTGTTCTTATTGTACAGGTGGGGCTACTTTATATACATACATGCTAGATACAAATGCACTCACCCTACTCATAGATTTATCCAATAACCTTTAAGTAAGAAAGTAAATAAGCCAAAGCAGTGGGAAGTTATTTACTCACAGTTTGCAAAAAAATGAACACTGCTTTCATTCCTTTTTTTCTTAGCTCCTGCACGGTTTTGTTTCCAAAGCAGCACTTTTGTTTGCTTAATGACAGATTTTTTTTGGTATCAATATAACAGGTCAAAGCTCTACGTATAAATAGAGGATGGAAGTGTATCAAGTAAGTAAACAGTGTGGCTGCAGATTTTGTACAAGCCGAGATACATTTTTATTTGATCTGATCTTTTGCTTTTGCCTTGATTTGATTTTATACAGCGATTAGATATATTATAGGCTGATTTTATTTTTATGCTTGAATTTGATTTTGTTTTATATTTTTAACTAGGATGGTATATGCACAGATAACATATGGTATGTAGATGAGGGGGACAAATAAACAAGAGGCTGAAACCTAATGTTAATATACAGGCCTTAAATCTCTTATTTTAGTTTTCTTTTGTTTTATTTTGCCTTGATTCATATGTAGGTTGATTTGATTATATGAGTTGATTTGCTATTTTATGAGACTTGATTTTTATGTTTTGCTTGTTAGAATTAAATGCTTACCATCATGATGTTCCCTTTTATATGTACGTCCACTTTATGTAAATATACATTCACACACACACACAGATATATATTTTAATATGCATTTTTACTTGTTAAAGTTAGTACTTCTTTGTGTGTATGTATGGATATGCGTACATTCACATATGCATATTTATCCTATCATACGTCCATTTATACATGTTGTCATTTTCTTATATAAAGTTATATGTACATAAGTGTTTACATTTTCACTACTAAATATAATATACATTTGCTTGTATTTGCCATCATATATGTGAGAAATGCGGATTACAGATCTTAAGGCTAGAATTAACACTAGAGAGGGGGGTGAATAGTGTTTTAAGGATTTACTAAATCGTTTTGAGTTTATGTTAATTTGTACACAAATGTATGCAATATCCAAACACAGATATGATCACAGAATCAAACACAGATGTAGAAATAAAGTAAAAGCAATAAAGGAAAGAACACACTGGATTTTATACTGGTTCGTAGTTACCCTACATCCAGTCCCGCACACAAGTACGGATTTCCTTTCAAAAGCAATTGTATAATTACACCCTCGATTTCAAGGCCATGAGGTATACCACTCCAGATTCACAATCCTCTGAGTATAGATACTTGATTTCATGGGCAACAAGTTCACCCAATTGATTTCCTAGGCTACAATCATATTTTTTCTCGCTTGATTGGTTTCAAAGGCTACAATCACACCTTTTCTCGCTTAGTTTATTACAAAGAAGCCTATAACTCTGAATAGCACTGAGATCTTGTTGAGATAGTGATAGAGAATCAAACCAGAGATGATCTAGTTAGATTCAATGGTGATTTCGGCAGAGTAATAGTAAAATATATATAAAAAATGTGGAAGAAGAAGAGGAGTGAAATCAAAGAAAATATGAATGAAAATTCGTTTAAAACTGTCCCTGTTTATAGTAGAACAACAACCATGTCCATTCGTGAAAGGATATGACGAATAGACACTTCATTTGAAATTCAAATTTTTGAAATCAACTGCCACCTTATCGACAAGAGGTACTTGAGGTTGTCCTCATGCCAAAGCAATTTTGGTAATTTTTCTTCTTCGAAAATAACTTCTATCTTGTATTAAAACAATTTTAAACTTTATAAATATAAAAAACATAAATAAATATAGAGAATAATATTTTGATATATATAAGATTTTACTATAATTGTTTATTTAAATTTAAGCATAAATATTAAAAGTTAAATATATTATTTTTAAAAGATAGTTTAAAACCAAGGATAATTTGATTTTGAAGATAAAGATTATTTTGAGGCTAAAAGCATTTAAAACGAGGATATATGTTTTTGATTCTTTTAAAAGGAATATTTTAAAATCATTTTAAAAACAAGATATAATTTTGTAAAAATATTTTGAATAAAAGTTAGTGGATACAACACAATGTTCCACTAGATTTTTCGTAGGTTCCATCCTACTTAGGGTTCCATCCCTTTAACAGGCTCGAAGTGGATTCCATTCCACGAATAAATTGGATTTTAAGATGCCAGTGCTTTTCTAGGAGTTTTAAAAAAATTCCTAATTAAATTACAATCTTGAAATCTTGAACTCTTGATAACCTTGATACTCATGAGTCTTCAATCAAGATATCTTGAATCTTTATACTGTACAGTCTTCATTCTTGGTACCTGCATTTTTAAATCCTGCATATACATATATGTCTAAACTATATTGTTAGTATTTATATTTTATAAAAAGTCCTAAAGTTGTTGTCATCAAAACCAACCTTCTCAAGGACTAACAATCTTCCCATTTTTGATGATGACAACCTTTGTTTATAAAATATTACTTTTATCCTTATAACTTTCCCTAAAACTAATAACTCCTCCTTAATCTATACCCAACTATCCTATTTTATATTTCTCCCCAATTGTCATCAACAAAAACTAACTCCAAACTATATTACTCCACCTTATTTTTGTACTAAAATACCTGCATTTATATAATATTCAATGAGTATATAATAGATAGATTAAGAGATAATTATACTGATAGACATTATAACTAATCAAAGATCATATAAATATCAATGTGTTTTTACACATGTTTTACACACCAAATATCAAACCACACCAGACCAAATCAAATCAAATCAAATCAAATCAATCCAAGCAATCAATTAAACAAAGCAATCAAATAAAATCAAACATTACGAGGAACTTCCACCCATCCTTCTTCTCCAAATATAGGGTCTTCTTTGATGGCATCCCATTTTTCATTATCATTGGTGAGAGAGACAGAAGGACATGCTTCATTATCATCTTTGTGCAGGGAGGAAATCATCAATTGTATCGCATCGAAATGCTTTTCTTGCTCCTTGATCATCTGCATTTGACTCAACTCTAAGTGTCGCTGGTTAAAAGAATGAAAGAAAGAATATTCTTGAAAGAATTAAGGGTTTCTTCAAGATTCTCGGTCAAATTATGAATTGGATTGGTCATATTTGAGTTTGTGAGAAGAATTAGGGATAAAGTAGATAAGAAATAATTCTGAGTGATGAATTCTGAAAGAAATAGGTATTTATAGGTGTAGAAATTCGTTTGAAATGAATAGACATAAGGTAGTTATTCAAATTTAAAATGAAAAGTCATTTCTGACCAGTACATGTCGACATGGTCGAGGGAGGGGGGGGGGGTTGTCGACAGGGATTGGTCAATTTTGATAACTTATTTTGATTTTGTGAATAATTGTGTATATATATATATATATTTATGTAATATACTAACATTTATTCTGAAGATAGGATAAGCTAGATAACATAAAAGTAATTCAATTTCATTTCATAATTGAACGATACAAAGATTAAACATTAAGAACTACACGAACATTCAAATCAAAACAAACAAAAACTAATACAACAAGATATGAAAAGTTAGAACTAGTTAGAGGATGACGAAGATGAAGATAATCCAAGCTTCTTGCTGACTTTGGAGAAAAACTTGTTCATCTCGGATAACATTTTATCCAATTTCTTACTAATGGACGGTTTAACAATCCGTTGATTCTCGACAATGGTCTTTTGATTTTCGAGTAAGATTTTGTTGGTTGGATTAGGAAGATAGTCAATGCTTTCCAAAGATGTTTCACTTTCTTCTTCTTCTTCTATTTCTATTTCTATTTCTATTTCATCCCTTTCTTCTTCCTCCTCCTCCTCTTCCATCTTCTCATGAGCCAAACACTCTTCCTTTTCGGCAAGAGTCTCATAAGGTTGAAAAACAAATGGAATTTTCATAAGAGAAATGTTTGAGTGATTAAAAATCTTTCTCGAAACAAATTCTTCTCCTTTGAAATCTACTCCAAAATAGTTAAAAATCCAAGTGAGATAGATTCCATGATACAAAGTTTTTTCACCCATTTCAAGATTTTTAGGACGAAATTCATCCAAAATAACTCGCGCCCAACTAATATCATAATTTCCAAAAATAGAAAAAAGTGCTTTGCAAACTTTTGAAGTTGGATTGTTAAAACTCCTTGATGTTGGAGTCAAAGTATGTTGTAAAAGAAGATTAACAATTCTAGCTTTTGGTTGAAAGTTTCGATTTTTGAATTCAAAATTATCATTTCCTTCGAAAATGTTACGAAATGTCTCACGATCATTTTCATCGATATTAAAACTAAAAAAATCCATTCCCGTGCTCTTGCAATCGAGAATGGTACCCAAAAGATCACAATTTAAAACGATTCTAGTGCCTTTGACACTACTTCAAGTTTCATCATCATTTCCATTATAAAATCCACGGTTGAGATTTGCATAGACAATTTTAACAAGATTTGGGTAGCAAACAAAATCATATTGTGAACAGCAAAAGACTAAGTACTTGATTGTTTGCAAAAAGAGAATCAATTTCATAAGAAGAGAAATCATGAAATAAAGCAAACTTCTCGTGATGGACTTTTCCATAGTTAGCATAGTTGATATATGCTTTTATAGCCTCCGGATCATTGTAGAGTTGCTCTTTTATCTTTTTAGAAATTCTCATTGTGGAAGGGTTGCTTGAAGAAGCCATTAGAGTAGAGAGCTTGAAATTTTGAGATAAGAGTTTGAATTTGAAAATGAGAGTGAAAAGTTGTGATAAGAGATAGTGAGTAAATAGATTTTCAAAGGATATGTTCTCTGGTCAAAAGGTAACTTTTCAGAGAATTGAATGAAGTGAAAAGATGGAGGGAAATTCAACATTTTGAATTCAAATTTTGAATTTCAAATTTCTATACCTACGTCGACAACATGGTGGGGACCTTGTCGACAGGTGTCTTTGAATTTCCATGATTATTTTTCTTAATTATTCTAATATATATATATATATATACTTATTATTTCTAATGTATATATATCTGGAATACTACTAGAATTATAGTATATTCCAAAAAAATATTATGATACTATAAAAAAATAAAAAAAAATAATAAAATAATAGTAAAATAATAGTAAAAATAATAAAAATAAAAATAAAAATTTTAAAATTCAAACAACACACCAATTGAAAATCAATCAATCAAGCGAGCATCCAATTCAAAGCATGCAATTTCAACCAATGTATTGTAAACACGTACCTTTTTCTGAGTCCGTTTCTCTGAATTCGTCGAAGTTGTGAACTACCGTGAAACACATACTTGAATTATCTGTTTTTTGATCATCATCGCTTGAAGACGAGTCTGAGTCATCTAGAGTAGCAGTAAATGCACATTTTCATTTCTTTGTGAAATCATTGTTTATAGGAAGATTTTGCCTATCTGGATATGGACAGACTCTTTTGATATGAGCTGGTTCGTCATAGTTGAAACATTTGATATTGTTTGGCACTGCATTTTGATTTCCAGAGTTCTTATAGTTGTTTCTCTTGAGATTATTTATCTTTTTGTATTTCAGGAATTTTTGAAAATTCTTGGTCATAAGGGCTATCTCTTCATCATTATCGCTGTTTGAGTCTAATCCATCGGTCAATGCATTAAATGCCATTAATTTCTTTTCAGATGCTTTACTTTCTCTTCTTTCAATCATTTGGACTTCAAATGACATTAGATTTCCAATTAATTATTCTATCTTTAAGGTACTAATGTCATTTGCCTCTTCGATCGCAAGTGTCTTTTGATCCCATTCTGGAGTAAGAGAATTTAAGATTTTTCTGACTTGATCTTCTTTCGAAAATTTCTTTACTAAAGATATTAGAGAATGCACAATATTCTGAAATCTACTATACATATCTGAAATAGACTCATTAGAATTCATTTTAAATAACTGAAACTGATTTGTGAGCATCGAAATATTGGTATGTTTAACTTTGCTTGTTCCTTCGTGAGTAATTTGCAAAGTTTTCCAAATTTCATATGCAGACTTACAAACTGACACTCTATTAAATTCATTTCTATCAAGTGAACAAAACAGAATATTCATTGCTTTAGAGTTATTTTGTGCAACAGTCTTTTGCTCAGCAGTCCACTGTGCAAAATCAGTTATGGGTTCAGAATATTCAGTCTGTGTGACATTCCAAGTGTCTTGTCCTATAAATTGTAAATATATTTTCATCCTACTTGCCCAATATGCATAGTTACTGCCATTAAAAAGTGGTGATCTAACAATAGACTGACCCTCTACAAACGAACTAGTGACAGGGATAATAGAACCAGTGTTGGTAGTTTTAACAGTACCAGTGTTGGTAGCCATTTTGAAAATTTTTCAAAGTTCAGATTATGAAACTTTGAAAACCTTGCTCTGATACCAAATGTGAGAAATGCGGACTACAGATCTTAAGGCTAGAATTAACACTAGAGGGGGGTGAATAGTATTTTAAGGAATTACTAAATCTTTTCGAGTTTATGTTAATTTGTACACAAATGTATGCAATATTCAGACACAGATATGATCACAGAATCAAACACAGATGCAGAAATAAAGTAAAAGCAATAAAGGAAAGAACACACCGGATTTTATACTGGTTCGCATTTACTCTACATCCACTCCCGCACACAAGTATGGATTTCCTTTCAAAAGCCATTGTACAATTACACCCTCGAATTCAAGGCCATGAGGTACACCACTCCAGATTCACAATCCTCTGGGTAGAGATACTTGATTTCATGGGAAACAAGTTCACCCAATTGATTTTCTAGGCTACAATCACACCTTTTCTCGCTTGATTGATTTCACAGGCTACAATCACACATTTTCTCTCTTAGTTTATTACAAAGAAACCTATAACTCTGAATAGCACTGAGATCTTGTTGAGATAGTGATAGAGAAACAAATCAGAGATGATCTAGTTTGATTCAATGGTGATTTCGACAGAGTAAGGTAAAAATATATATAAAGAAATGTGAAAGAAGAAGAGGAGTGAAATCAAAGAAAATATGGATGAAAATTCGTTTAAAACTGCCCTTATTTATAGTAGAACAACAGCCATGTCCATTCGTGAAAGGATATGATGAATAGACACTTCTTTTGAAATTCAAATTTTTGAAATCAACTGCCACCTTGTCGACAAGAGGTACTTGAGATTGTCGACATGCCAAAACAATTTTTGGTAATTTGTTTTTCTTTGAAAATAACTTCTATCTTGTATTAAAACTATTTTAAACTTTATAAATATACTTAACTATAGTTAAAATACATAAATAAATATAGAGAATAATATTTTGATATATATAAGGTTTACCTACAATTTTGTATTTAAATCTAAGTATAAATATTAAAATTTAAATATATTATTTTTTAAAGATAGTTTAAAACCATGGATAATTTGATTTTGATGATAAAGATTATTTTGAGGCTAAAAGCATTTAAAAGCTGGATAGATGTTTTTGATTCTTTTAAAAGGAAGATTTTAAAATCATTTTAAAAACAAGATATAATTTTGTAAAAATATTTTGAATAAAAGTTAGTGGATACAAAACAATGTTCCACTAGATTTTTTGTACGTTCCATCATACTTAGTGTTCCATCCCTTTAACAGGCTCGAAGTGGATTCCATTCCACGAATAAATTGGATTTTAAGATGCCAGTGTTTTTCTAAGAGTTTTAACAAAATTCCAAATTAAATTACAATCTTGAACTCTTTTTTTTGGCAAGGGCAGCCGGTTTTATAGTGGGCCGTCCACTTTTTATTACGAACTAAAGTACAGGAGTAAGGTAGAAGCACCTTAACTACTAGAAAAAAGCAGAAAATACAGCACAGGTACTTGACAACTATGTCACAGTAACTAAATAACAAAAACTAGCACTCCACCGAGGGAGAGTCACTAACAACACCAGACAACAGTATAGGGGCAGACCCAGAAAGGCCAGCAAATGGGCGGAACCGGAGAGCAAGACAAGGGTCATACACCACATCATCAGTACAGTAGATAAAAGATCAATCCCAGGATGGATCAGCTAGCATGACAGAATTTGAAGTAGCATATAGACCGTCCATATCAAGAACTATAGAATCACCAGATTGTTTATAGCGAAGGCATCTAAGGTCCTGTTGATCATCAGATACAAACCGGAAGAAGGATTCATCAACCGGATTATACCTCATATCAAAAATGGGATCAATCCAACACCCTTCAGGATCATCCCAAGCAACAGGAGGCAGAAACGAGGAAGGGTCAGGATCAACAATGTTAGGAGCAGCATAAGGAACCTCAGGAACAGACGGAGAAACAGGAGGAACTAGGGGCAATGAAAGATCACTCTGATCAGGCAACATAGCCTCAGGAGGAGGATATGAATGAGTCGGAGGGGCAGAAACCTTGGGGACCCAGATCCTACGACAGGGGCGCGGCAAAGGTAACTTTGGAGTAGCCACGGATGCTTCAGAATGATGACAATCTATAGTAAGGTGTCCAAAAGAGTGATAGAAGGTACAAATATCCGGTACCCAGCCATAGCGTACCCGAACTTCCACAACATGCCCAACAGCAAGCTGAACAGGAATAGAGGTTGGGAGGGGTTTAGAGGGAGAAATTTCAATAAGCGCCTTCGCAAACATCAACTTATCTCGCGCCACCGTATTAGAGTCAAAACATTTCAACTTCCCAATATTACAAGCTAACCAATTCAATCCAATAAGTGGCTGGAGAACAGAAGGAATATGAGAAAAATATACCCAAACAGGGATAGAAAAAACTTGCTCTCGAGCACACACCACCTTAGAAGACCAGGGGGTTACAATAAAAGGTCTTCCATCAACAAAAGAAGGCTCCGCATCCAAAACTTGCCTACGCTCCTTAGAAGAAGAGAACTTTAAGTAGTACATCGAATCAATCAACTTAACATGAAAATTACCTCGAAGCTTCCAAACCCTCCGAAGCACCGAAGCAGCCGATGTAAGATGGTGTTGCGAGTCCAGAAAAAAACCAACCAAATAGTCTGCCCAAAATTCCTCACCGGCTTGCAACACACTAGGGGGAGGAATCATCACACCATTTTCCTCAACCATATCAAATTCAATCGGTACGTATACTCCCGCATTACGGGGCAAGGACGTGAACAGAGAGGACCACGATTTTGTGGATTGCGTCGGTACATCAGCAACAAGGCTCGGAGCTGCAGAGGGAATAGTAGCATCTGGGTTAATAACAGAGACATTAGGAGCATTTCTCTCAGGGGATAATCTTAATACTCATGAGTCTTCAATCTTGATATCTTGAATCTCTATACTGTACAGTCTTCATTCTTGGTACCTGCATGGTTAAATCCTACATATACATATATGTCTAAACTATATTGTTAGTATTTATATTCTATAATAAGTCCTAAGGTTGTTGTCATCAAAACCATCCTTCTCAAGGACTAACAGTATATACATACACTCACACACACACACACACACATATATATGTTCACATTATCCCCTCTTTACATATTTATCTATATTTGTATATGTATTGCTTTTATACATTTGTACAAACTCATATATATTACCAGCATCATAAAGCTTGTATATATCTACATATACATTTATGGGTATTTATCTTAATTTAAATGGTGGAGTTTATTATTTATTTCCTATGAGATTTATCATATCTAGAGATTTTATAATTCAATATTTATTATAGTTTTTAAATCAATTTATATATATCCAGATATTTTAGTTATAAGAAATTTATTTATTTGACCTATAAAATTAGCATTCCAATGATTTAATTTAGTTAATTGCCCAATTAATAAACGTTGAAAATCTAGGTCGTCAAATTAAATTTTGGTTTAACCATATGTAATAAATTTGAGTTATAATTATTCTTAACAGGTCCTTAAATCATCTAAATAAAAAAGTAAGACGAAAAGCATGAGTTGAAGGTTCGATATGAAAATCATATATCGAAGAAGAAGCTTCGTTCTTTTTCTCTCATTATTTCAGTGACCATGTGAACTTATCTTTTGAAAGTTCTACGCGAAATGATAAGGCGTTGAACAAGATTCTTCTGAATCAGTGTTATCTATTTTAAGACAACAAAGACACCCTGTTGGAAAATGTGTAGAAGTATGGTTAGATGGCAGAAATTACCATGTAGCCCACACGAATGTTCTTCTTAACTATGCCGAAATTGCGCCATTTGTTAGGTATTAATGAATAACACATCTAAAATTATTTACTTGTAATACATATGTTTATTAATTATACTACAATATCTTATTTATATATGCAGTATTTACGAATTACAGAATCCAAACGGGGATATCAGCAAAAAAATTGCTACTTGATTTCGGAACCACGTATATGATTTGGTAAATTGTGTGATCGAACGAAGGGTTGAAACATCTTGCGATGGGACCAAAAAGAAAAGTCAAGACATATCCAATATTCTTTGTCAATGGATACAAATTCAACACCGAAGACTATGGGGCTGAAAAATTAACTAAGAATACCAGTGTATGTGTTAAAGGTAGTGATGATTCAAATGATCAAATAAATAATTTTTACGGCATGTTAACTCGGGTTTTGCATTTAACATATTTCGCCAGACCTGCGGAAGAAGTTTATTTATTTAGATTCAACTGGTTCAGTAATGTTCTAGGTTCTGAAATCAACGTGTACCAAAAATATAATATTATTGAAATAAAGCATACATCACAATACGATAAGTACGATCCGTTTATACTAGCAAAACACGCCCTACAAGTTTATTATGCTTCTTACTCATTTATAAAAAGAGATAAAGCAGATTGGTCAGCGGTTTTTTAAAAAGAATGCAAGATTTACGTTTGATGGAAAGAATATTACGGATGAGAAAGCATACCAAGCGAATATCGAGGAAAATGATGAAATTGCAATAACATATGATCAAACCGATTTTGGACCTCTAAATGATGAATCAAATGTATTAGTAGAAGCATTTCAGACCACAGAGAAAAACAATATAAACTACGAGACCGAGTCTGAGTCAGAAAACAACGAGGGCTGATTTAATAGTGTACATGTTGAAAAAGGAAATTTATGGGAGTATTGATGTTACACTTTTTTTGTATGTTATATGCGATTATTGATGTTAAATTTTGATATGTTTACTCATAATTGAATGATATATTCTGTCATAATGAAATAATATGTATATGATTGGTATTACAGATGTTCTTCTTTAGGCAGTGGAGTTCTTTGCAATATGGTTCCCCCTCTTCATCTCAGAGAGAGATTGGTCCCAGCAGAAGTGATGGCAGCGGCCCTTCGTAACAGGCGCCGCATACGTAGTTAGATTGCTACCAAAAATTGATGGCTTGTAAGTATTAAATTTACTGCAACATTGTAAATATTTTGTATGATATATTAGTCATGATTTGTCTATATCATATTTAATGCAGGAGTTTTGAGCTTGAGCCTGCAAACATTGTTCTCAGCATATCGAAGTAGGCATACATGAGCCGGATGACTGCATGCTGGCCGAAATTGAGCAGGATCTCAGACCATGTATTGAAGAGCATTTGGCAGAACTTCCTGGTAAGTGTAAAATTATATATTATTATGTATAATCACTTTACAATTTGCTGACTAAGTATAAATGTATAACTTATATTTTTTTCAACATATATACACAGGGTGGAAGACTTACAAGAGAAGGACGTGTCTCTTTGCCAACGCTACTGGAACTCTAAAGTGGCAAGGAATTATAGTGATATGATGTCTACTATAAGAAAAAGTGAAAAGAAGCCAAGCAGGATGGGTGCCAAGGTCTGGGGTGCTTGGGTCCCATGGTGGGGTAGCGACGAATTCAGGATAAGTCTATTAGATATCACCTTAATTTATTTAGTACAGAATACATAATTTATACCTGTAAAATATAATCTTAATTTTTAATTTGCAAGCAGAGTCGGGCAGGAACTCTGCAAACAGGTAGAAAAATCCAGTCACACACTGTGGTGGCTCGAAATCATTTCAACATCATCGCGAAGACCTGGTAAATTGATTAATTGCAATTACGAACAGTTATTATATTTTTAGTATAAAGTTATGTGAACAACAATAATAGACACTAATTATTGCACAAAATAGCGCGTGGGGGTCCCGTCTCGTATATGGACGTGTTTGAGAATGCCCATGTCATCAGCCAGACAGACGACGAGGGATCGGTGTTGTATGCCTGACTTGAGTATGATAAAGCATGCGCCGCATATGTAAGTATATTTTAAGTAATAAGTTATTAATAATGATCATTTTAATTAATTAGCTATAAAATATTAGAATAATGTCATGTAATATTTATTTGTGTTTAATTTTGCGTTGTAGGAAAAATTTATGCAAGCACGTGCGTAGATGCTTGAGCATTCGGGACGGCAGCAGTTGACCACTAACGAGGAGGACGCGATCTTCGACTTTGTTATGGACCCGACAAAGAGAAAAATGCGCTACCGCTACGGTAATCAATTGACAATTTATAAAAATTAACTATGCTGTAAAATTTTCTTAGTTTTATAAAAGTTACGTAATAATTTAAACATATTTCGACTTGTTTTGTAGGCTCGGGCACCACAAAGGGCTTACCAAAGGGCTCGGGACACCGCAGAGATTAATGAGATTCGACAGCAGATTGCACAGCTGTAGGAGTAGGACCGCCTCCGAGCAACTCAAATGGAGCAACTGAACTAGCGTTTGGCCGAGTATATGGAGCGTTATGGAGAATTCATTCGTCCGGTGGTTCTGGAACCGATAATGAGTCATGGGGTACGATTTGCATTTTTTTTTAAAATTGGTGTATATAAACATTGAGTGATGGTGAGAGGTTGATTTATGGACATATGGTGTTTGACATTGATTTGTTTGGTTGATTAGTGAGGTTGATTTGTGGAGACTGATGTTGGATGTTGGATGTATATATTGCAAATTGATGTTGGATGTATATGTTGCAGTCGGATGGGTGAGACTGATGATGGAGGTTTGTATGTATTGATTGAATATATTTGCATTTTATTTGATGATGTTTGAGTTTTATATTGACATTGATGTTGATTTCGGTTTATATTTCTGATTTATATATTGATTTTGATGAGTTGTATTATACATTGTTATGCAAGTGATGTTCGGCAGTTGGAAAAAAAAAAGTATCCAGATTTTTTACGGCTCCCGATGGCTTACATGCCAAAGTTTTCGACGGCTATCTAGACTAGACTTTCGACGACGTGCGACTGTTTATTGAAATATTTTCATGCCACGTGGACGTCGTCGCCATCGAAAAAGCCGTCAGAAGAGACGTTTTGAAGAACGGTTTTTAGTCGCCGCAATTTCTTCGTCGAAGCCCTCGAAAATGAACGAAATTCGTGGTCTGTATACCGATGCCATGAACGAAAATGAACGAAATGGTTGAGCTACTTGCAAAAACTATTAGCTAATATTGGGCTAGTCTGAGTGGAGGAGATCTAGTGGGCTAAGTCTACTAAATGATTACAAACTGGTGTTCTAATGTCAAAAGAGGAAAATCAAAATTGTTTGATTTTGTTTTATATATCTATAAATCCAAATGATGATGTCGAACTTCGTTGAGTATGTTAGAGTATTATTATAAAACCAATTCGCAATCTGATGGATCTTTGTATTTATGCAGAATCTATTGTATAAACTGTTCGATTGGGACTGAACTCAATACATCCACATACGTGTGGCGTATAATGAATCAAACATGTGACGATTAAGTGCACATAAACTAAACTGGTTTTGATGATGAAGGCAGGATGACGGTGGTGAGGCTAGGGTTTTGACTTGTTAGTGGGTGACCTGGACATAATCATAACTATGAAAGTGATTGGAAGATGTGCTCTTTTCCTAACTTGTAGCATAGGTCCAAATTCTTTTATTAAGTTTGTCTATCTACCCCATTGCTTTCTCAATTTTTTATAACCCACACCTACAGGGGTATGATGTCATTACAGTTTATACACTGTTTTGAGGTATCATCAGACTTAAGGGAAGTTTATGCAAGTACTTCTATTATAACTGAATGATTTGCCTGTGAAAAGTACATTTTAATGTATACATAAACATTGTAAAGTTAAACATCAACTCGTTAGTAACTTTTGCTAGGCACTTCTTTTATCCGCATGTGCCATATACATTACGATCATTGATATTTCAACAACAACCATTCATGTTGGACGGTGGATTCCATTGATTTATCATTTTATTACGGTGAATGACTGTGATTTCTTTTTTCATGCAACAGCCATGAAGAGGAGAGAGGAATGGATCGGTTTTAGTTAGATATACAGTTCAAACATCTTGTCATTTATAAACAAATATAAGATGGAAGTAAACGAATAATTGACCATTTCCTCAATTCGTGATAGGTTTCATGTGACTTTAAAGGTATTAGGATTAAACTTTCTGAACAAGGAAATGTAACCGAAAGAAGAACCAGCAGATGTTTATCAGACAAAATAAACATTAAAATATACAATAGTATATTAACAAACAAACAAGTGGTAATGGTAACAATAATAAACAAGGTGTAAATAGAAATAAACTAAATTAGTATGCTAATACAATAGTTAAATTCACTCACGTCGTCGATGAATTAAGGATAACAAAATATTAAAATCATCTCTGACAATAAATTTATCGATAATTTTATTTATTTATTTTACAGCAAACTATTGTTAAGGACAAAATTTCTCAGCGTTTTAATCTCAAAGACAGACCTTCAGTATTTGAGCATGAAGGACAACTTCTTTAGGTATCAGTTTTTAGTTATTGATAGCAGGTTTTAGGTATCAGTTTGTAGTTATCGATAGAAGTTTTTAAGTATCAGTTTTTAGTTCGGTAGTAGTTTGGAAGAATGTTTATCCTTAGGAATAATTTTGAAAAAATGATTCTCTGATTAATTTTTACGAGAATGTTTGTCTTTGTAGTTAAAATTATTTATAAGGACAAACATTCTTCCAAAACTACTACCAGACAAAAAACTAATAACTAAAAACTGCTAACGATAACAACAAACTGATACCTAAAAACTGCTATCAATAGCTAAAAATTGATACCTAAAGAAAGTACTCCTTCAGGCTAAAATAATGAAGGTTTGTCCTTAAGGCTAAAATACTGAGAAATTTTGTGCTTACAATAATTTTCAGTTTAGAATTAATTCCCTCGTTATTTTTATTAACCATAATCAATTTATGTTTTTACAAGTAATACAAAAATGTTAATTATTCAGGGTCTCATGCTTTTAGCTATAGATTTTTATTTAATCTAAAGTCTCATAACTTCTTAAATATACATCATATAATGAAATAGTATTATTATATCTATTTGGACGAATATACATATTAATAATTTGTTTGATAAAGCACAAATATATAGTCAGGAGGAACTTTCGTAAAATAACATTTTTAAATTTTAACACTTCTTAAAAATATGTTTTAAAAACATCTCTATTAATAATCTCAGTCAGACTACAAAGATTTGCAATGTATACTACAATACTGTAAATATCTACACTTTGCATAAGTAAAAAGAACTCTTGGTTATAAAAGCATGAGATTAAGTGCAAATTAAATTTTATAAAAGTGTTAAAAGTAATTCAAGCAGTATAATTTAAAATTTGTTTTTTAGAATTTGAAATAGGACAGATTAACCAACAGATAGGCCATAGATAGTTTCCAAGAAAATAAACAAACTGTGTTTAGACCGTTAAAAGAAACAAAGTAGCTTGATGATGTACTTGAGGGGCAGTACATTTGATTCCTTTCACATTGTTCCCTCTTCTGCAAGCATGCTGCTCTCTTCTTTTGTAATTTATTAGCAAATGAACATGGTTTTCAAACTTGTTAGGCTTCTTATTATATGGGTCCAATATATTTCTGACTGTGCGTACGTGAAAAACTCTGCATTGTTTATCTGAACCTGATCAGTTCATATTATCAATAGTTTTTACACATATATTGTATGCTTTACCAACATATATAAACTCTCACTTTATAAGTGTATCAAAGCTCACATGCAGAGGACAACCTCCATGTGGAAAATTAACAGTAATTATACATGGCATTATGTGAAATAGGCAATAAAACAATCTTAAATATTAGAAGCTTCACATGTATAAGCATTGCATCATATATTAATATTTATACATATCCATAATTATATGTATCAAAAAGCACTTTTTATTCCCTTTGTCATGGCACTGATAAGTCATTTATGTGATTCAGCTGCTAAATAAATGATTTATGAGATTTTTGTTGCTCAACTTTGAGATATTATGTCTCTGGTGGTTTTATAGTGTACAAAAACCATATTTCAGTGACTGCACTTTGCCTGAGTAAAACCAAATCATAATGGGTATGTGGAACATATCTTAATTAATTTTTGTTGGGATCTATACTTCATACAATCTCACCAAATCACATTAAATATATATGGCTAAATGTATAGTTGGTGGATTTTGTCATTTATCAAAAATATGCATGTGCTAACTATCGCCATGTACATGATTATTTCCACCCATCTATATACATTAACAAAGGTAAATATTGTTCGGCCTTATTACTTGTGGAGCATGCAGTAAGAAATTATTTGTCAAATGCAATAAGATATCATTATAGTGTGAACAAGAAGAAAAAGAGAGGAAAAAATGACCTCGCTTTGTTATGGCAAGAGCATGCTTTTTTCTCCTACTCCAGTGGCAGTGACATTTCATTGTCTTGACTTTTATTGTACGTTTAATGACACATCTCACGCAAAGTCATCATGCACACCTTGATTAATTTATGTGACTTCAGTTAACTGTATATTGTATATTGTATAGCTTCATGTTATCCACGCATCAAAAATATATTGGATGTGCAAGCAAGGTTCAAAATTTTAGTTTCTGTTTCGGTTTTGATCAATAATTTAAGAAATTTCAGTCTCTATTTCGTAAATTTCGAGAATTTTCAATCCAGTTTCGGTTTCAGATATCGTTATTTATTTTTTATATAATTACACCTGTGTTTGTTAAATTTATTGAAATAAAATGTATAATTTATAACTAACTGAAAAATAAGATAAAAATGAACAATATTGACTAATTGTAAATATTTTTGTAACTAAAAAGAATTATTTCTTATTTCGTTTTCAACCTTTTTTAGTTATAACATTTATATATTTTGTAAATTTGCATATTTTCAAGGTTAAAATTTCAGATTTTGAATATTTATATATTTGTAACATAAATTTATTTCCATTTTTGAGTTCCTTCTACAAAATTTGAAGTTCAATGGGTTTTACTTTAATTAAATCATAGATCCAACTTCACTTCGTTTCGATCCCTGCTGAAATTTAAATAGTACAACCGAAATCTCGGTGTTTTGGTCTAAACCTCTAACCTTGGTTATAAGTACCCTATACATGCAACACAATATACCTCAAACCTTGGTTATACGTAATCTATATATACAACACAATATATCTCGTACGAGCAATATCTCATGAAAAATAAAATAATCAGTACAAACGGCATATGCTACACTCATGAAAAGCAAAATAAATAGTAAAAATGGTCTACATTCCATTGGAAGAAAAATAGTCGGTATAAATGACACAAGTTTCGTACATGAAATAAAAAGGTCATGATTTGAAAGTATAACATTTGGTATCAATTAAAGTAAGTCATCATGACATCAATTGAATAATTAATTTGGAACGCGAAGTGAACAAGTTTACAAAAATTATTTTCAAGATGTTGGGAAGTTCATTTGCAGGTAGTAGAATTTGCCTACAATAACAATTACCAATCGAGTATCGGTTATGCTTGAAATGCTTTATGGTAAACGATGTAAGTCATTTACTTATTGGTTAGAAACGAGAAATAGACTTATGTTGGAATCTAATTTGGTAAGAGATGTCACTGAGAAAGTAGAATTGATTCATGCTACAATGAAGGCTGCACAATCAAGGTAGAAGAGTTATGCGGACAAGAAGAGAAAACAATTTGAGTTGCAGTAGGCAATTAGGTGTTCATGAAAGTTTCTCTGACGCGAGGAGTTATACGCTTTGGGAAGACGGAGAAATTGACACCAAAATATGTAAGACTGTTTTGAATGATTGATAGGATTATTAGACTCGCTAATCGAGTCGAGTTCCCAAGTAGCTTAGTAGGGATGCATAATGTTTTTCATATATCACATTTGAAGAGATGTGTGCACGACTTAAGTTTAGTGTTGGAACCAAGAGCGATAGAAGGCTTATCTTTAGAGGCAGATTTGACTAATGATAGACTACCGAAAGGAATGGCAGGTCATGATATGAAAGAGTTGAGAAACAAATAATCAGATTTGTTCGCTTCTAATGGAGTGATAATAAGGATGATTCTACTTGGGAGGTAAAGGGTAAGATTAGGAATATCCATCCCGAGTTGTTGTAGACACACACACACACACACATATATATAATGTAGGGTACTTTGTTTGTCTATTATACATACTGGTAGTGTCACTAGTGAATTCATGTGTGATATGACCATGTATTAATAGTTGGGCTAATGCATTTCTATTTGATGCTTGATGATTTACATTAGTAGGATACTAGTGTAGCATTTTTGTTATGTGTGTACCTATATAATGACGATTTAACACTTTTAGGGCGTTAGTGTAATTTTTGTATCGTTCTTCTTCTAATTTTGAGGATGAAATTTTTATAAAAATGGGAGACTGTAACACCCCATCTTTTTTGAAATGTTATAATGTAGGAAATTAACCTAAATTAATAATAAGAAGAAATTATTGAAAAGATAAGTAAAATAATTAGATAGCAAGAATTTCTTAAGGAAGATTTAATTAATTAGGTGTGAAACGCTCTAAAAATTTATTCAATGAATCAAGGGTAATTAAAGCAATTCAAGTTGATATTATTAATGAGAATAAATAATTAAGCTTTTGGAATGAGAAGAATTTTTTTAAGAGAAATATATTGGTGAGATTAGCTAGAAGGAATATTAGCCCAAGCCTAAATCACTAACATACTTTCCTTAGCCATATTTCCCTCGTTCTACCCCATTTTAATTTTTAAAGCAAAACCATTCAAATTACTACAAGGTCAGCCATCGGTACAAACTAGAGAAGAGGAAAAGAAAAGGTAGGAGATTCAAGCTTTCAAGAAAGAAGATTAAATCAAGGTTTTCGAAGCTGAGGTGAGTGAAATTTCCTCTAATACCTCTTCTTAACCCATTTTGGGTTTGGAATGAATAATTTTAACGATGATAAATATATTTTGATGATTAAACATTAATTTAAATGTGTTTTGAAATTTAAATGAAAAGAATTTAGTCCTGTTTAAGGGTAAAACATGACTTGATCATATTCAAATGCTATGAAAGAAATAAAGATGGGTTTTAATTTCAATTTTTGGAAATTATTCGCAATTATTATGAATTTTCAAAGTTGAGAAAATTATAAATTTCAAGAGAACTAATTTTTACAAATGTTAAAAATAGTTATTTTGGCTTTAATTTAAATATGAGATAAAATATAATAAATTGGACTTTGGTGAATTTTGGGATTTTTCCCACAAATTTCGATTTTATATGAATTATTTACTAGAGGAAAGAGTTAATTAATTATAGATGATTAATTAGATAAGTAAGAATGTAATTAAGTTTTTTTGAAAAGGAAATGGTAAAAGCTTAGATTGACCAATACGAATTCGACAAAAAATGAGGTTTGCTATGATGTAATCCTTTGAATGGTAATAAAACAGTTTTCAAGTTAATTACAGATTTACCATCTTAACTTGCAATAGCATATATAGGGTCGACCTAGGATAGCACTTAGTCTACCAACATGTGATAGCTAACTTGCGACAGCTACCAACTTACGATAGCTAACTTGCGACAACTATCAAATTGTGATAGCTAATGATAGCTTAAATTACAGTGGTATATGTAATGACGTCAACATTTGATGGCTAGTGGAGTAATCAACTTGCAACAGCTCATAAGAGCTTGACCCATGATCACTAATAAAACTATCGATCTGCGACAACTAGTTGAGGGTTAACTTGCAATAGTGTAGGAAGATCAATAAGGGATGGCTTAAATGAAAGTCAACTTGTACAATTAGGCTCGACTTGTGGTAGTCAATATTCGATAGCCGGAGAAGTAATAATTTTCTAAGTAAAACCAGAAAGTACTTAGTGAATTTGGAAGCTAGTTTTCAGGTGTTGATAGACAATTTCATAGGAATGAAATTATAGAAAAAAAATTATATGTTAAAATTATATCAACTTATTTTGAAATGGAAGGAAAGCTTAGAGAGGCTAAAAAATGATACGACATCATTTAAACCAAAGATAAAAATATTTTATCTAAAGAATATGAATCATACACAATAAATAGATAAAAGAAAGGGGTTGAACTAGGATCTTAAAGATATACCGACTCATAGATTATTGAATGACATACTACCAAAGTCAAATATTCACTGGTATGGCAAGTGTAACACCCCTAATTTTTGATGACATTATTCAGGAGATTTAATTAGATAAATTAAATAGAATAATGTGATAAGGAGTTGAGATTTGAATAAAACAATTATAGGGCCATGCTTAATCAATTAAATGGGCTTAAAATGGCTTATATGTTTTTAATTAAAAACGTGGGTATATTAGTAAATAGGCGCACCTTATGATTCACGACTATATACCCATTCACATGTCATTTTCTCATTTTTCACGTTCATTTAAAAAAACCTAAAATGCAAAGTATAATAGAGGAGCTGGCCATTATCAAGGAAGAAAAGGATAAATTAAGTCAAAGCTAAGGGAATTGATCTTCAACAAATCTCAAATTCCTTATCATATTCAAAGTGAATAATAATTTATACCCTCTCTATTTTTTTCTGTGATTATATGTTTTCGGATTTAAGATTAAATTTGATTATGTGTTGATTTGGATGATGGTATACTTGGATTATAATTTGTTTGATTTAAACAAAATTGTTTAAATGGGGATTTATGTGATTTTAGGGAAAAAATGATTAAAATTGATTTTTGAATGCCATGAAAAAATTATATGTTATGTAAAATATGATTTAGGAGATGGGTTTCACTTTTAATAATTTTCCAAGCTATGGAAAATTTAGTATGAATTTTCAAAGGAAAATATTATGAAATTGAGTTAAAAATTTATTTCGATTATTCTAGAAGGAATTTGGGTCTAAAATTTTAGCATGTTAGAAAGCATGATGAAAGTGAATTTCAAAATTTTTTGAAGATTTTTCCTAATTGATTTACTAGGGAAAATTAAATTGTTTTAGAAGGAAGGACTTATTTGCATTACTGTTTTTTGCATAACGGAAGGGCTTAATTGTTAATTTTTCATTGATTTGGATCTGATAATAAGCGGTAGTTATTTTGCTAAAAAAATTAAAAATTTCAAGGAAACCAACATTTACAAATAGGCAGGTTAGTTATAAAACAATTACTAAATTTAGCATTAGTTCGGCCTTTTCAATAAAAAGTTGGTTCCGCCTCTTTTGGAAGTGACTTTCGACCCAATGCTTTCGCCTCGACTCGGCCGAAACCAATCATGTCAAAATCCACCAAGTTGAAACCAATACATAAGGTATCACTTAGATGGCATGTAGTGGATTGGAGGAAAGGCGAAAGCCAGGGTATTGAAAGCATTGCTTCCGATGGGGTCGAAACCTTAGTTCTACTTTCAAATGATAAAGCCTCTGCTCTGTTTTATTAAAAGCTTTCGAAGGAGTCGACACGCATGCTTTTGAAAGGGATTTTTCTGAACAGCTTTCGAAGGGGTTGCTATCTTATGTTTTAAGGTATAATCTTTCGAATGAGATCATTTACTTATAAAATAATGCTTTCGAAAGTAGTGGTGCCGACCAAGTCGGAACCCTGCTATCGTTTCTATACCTTTCGAGTGTGTTGAAGTATCAACGCTTTTGAAGGGTAGTTTTTGTTTTAAACTTAAACTAAGCCACTTCCTAAATGCTTTCGAAAGGGTTCATGGGTTTCGAAGGCAATTGCTTAGAAAGGGTGTTTCGAGGTTAATCTTCAAAGTTTTACTTAAAGGTTTTGAAGCTTTAGAATGGATGGTTTCGACGCCATCAAATCTTCCCCAAACAATTTTGTTAAAGGTTTCAAAAGAGATACTTTCGTATATAGCCAGTTTGACTCAAACGATGTTTCTAAAAGAAAAGGCCAACGGTTTCGAAAAAGTCATTAGTTTCGAAGCTATGTTCCTAAGGATTTTTAAGTAATACTTTAGTACTTTTGAAAGGTATATACTTAGTGTTTTGAAAAAAAGTTTCCTATGCTTTCGAAGGAGGTTATCTAGGGGTTTCGAAAGTGATGTTTTAAGGTTTCAAACAAATAACCCAATCTCACTTTAAAGGAAAAACCATGGCATAAACAAAGAGTTTTGAAATGAAGTTTTGAAGAAGTTTTCCTTAATTAATGGGTTAAAGGGATTAACCAAGTTTTATATAAAACAATTTCAAGGATATTAAACCACATGAGTTGGTATTATTATGTTTGCTTCTTCATATTTGTATTTGAATATATTCACATTGTAATGGACCCATAACTGTAATTTGGGAAAGGGCAGAATAACCAGTCACATTGACCCAGTAGTGAATATGAATTAAATTAACTCTTGAATAAGTAAAATTTCATTTAGGAGGCCAGGAAGACTAGATTATGGGATGCTAAAATATTAAAAGAAGATATTGGCAGGGGCCAATAGGTTCACAGTAAGCCCATGAAAACTATGATTTGATATTGGAAGAGGCCAACAGGTTTGTAGTGAACCCATGAAAACTATATCCGAATTAAGTTATTGACATATGTCAACAGGTTCCTAGTCAAACCATGAAAACTAGGATAAGAGGGAAGTTATTGGAGTCACCAATAGGTTCAGGGAGAACCCATGAAACCATAATGATATTCGTAGGGACCAATAGGTTCTTGGTGATCCCATTAAAAATACGAAACTGTATAGGGAGTCCATAAACATTAAACAGGTTATTAGTCAGCACATAATAACTAATAGGTTAATAGCGACCCTAGAAACTATAAATGGGACAGTTAGTCAACATGAATGGGGATAGGAAATCTAGAATTGATTTATTTTTTTGCATATTATCATATTGTTTTGAATTGTTTTAACCATTGTGGATGCAGGAGCACAATATTGGTTTTAGGATACTGGTGAGAGAAAAACTCATTCCACTAAGAGGCGTTGTCTCACTAGATATCTAAATGGATTGAGATGGTAGATTAATTCATACCAAGCTTTATGTTTGACTCGAAGTTAATGTTTTCCTCTTAAACTCTTGGCTGCTCAATTGATTTTGGGTAGTTTGAGAGTTGAGATTTTTTGGTGTCTCTTTAAACGAATAAGCTTTCGGAGACGTGCATGAGGCATGAGAGCTATCTAGAGTTCTCTTTTATTTTGATTCTGTTGTGTTGTTGTAAAAGCAAAGTTGTTAAATTGCCTATATATAGTCTGATCATCCAAGGGGCCTCTTCATATGTCTCTCTTGGCATATGTTGCAATAAGTATATTTTCTCTGAACGTGGTTCTCTTATTGGAATTATGTAATGAATTTGAAATGTAATGCGAAAGTTGTTTGTGATTCTAATTTTTTTGCATATCTATATGTTTTTGCTATACTAATGTATGTAAAAAATTTCCATATTTGGTCATCGAGGATTAATAACTATGGATGACTACAACATCCGTAGTCGTAATTTTCGGGCCTCGAAGTAGGGGATGTTACATGTTGGTACCGGAGCATAGATTTATGAAACTTAAAAGAAATTTAAACCTAAAAGATTTTTAAACATAATCCAATGAATCAGAAAATAAGATAGGGGTTTGGGTCAATGCTATAGTAACATACTTGTATTTGATATATATCAAATACAAGTATGTTACTATAGCATTGACCCAAACCTCGATCTTATTATATATATATATATATATAAGTATGTATTCCCCGCTCTCTTAGACCGTTCTTCTGTATCTTATTAAGGCTCGTATGCAGATTTACGAGAAAGATGATATAGAGGCAGGAAACGGAAGCGAAAATCTTCGTAGAGGAAGCACCACAACCAATGGAAACGCTCGACCCACCAGGAGGAACCCGGGTCGACAGGATAATGCTAATCAAAATGCTGATGCCAATGTGGGTGCTGGAAATCCACCAGTGGATATGGGGATGATGTATCAGTTCTACGTCAATATGATGCAAGCAGGAGTTGCTGCTAGAGTTGCTAAAAATGTTGGAGGAGCTAATCCTATGGCTCCAGTTGGGAATAACTATGCTAGGTTGAGTAGAGACTATACCAGTCTTGGTGGGAAGCCATTCATGGGGACGGAGACTGCCATTGAGGTAGAGAACTGGCTATTGTATTGTGAGAGAATATTTGCTGATTTGGGTTTAGATGATGAGAAAAAGTGAAGGTTAGCCTCTATGCGGTTGCAAAAGTCAGCACTTCATTGGTAGAACAGTGTTACTATCGGAGTTCCGGGGGAGGAATTAACTTGGGCAGATTTTCAAAGGAGAATTGAGCAAAGGTTTCTGTTTGAGGTTGCTAAACCAACGTTGTTGAGGAAGTTTGTAAATGTTGAGCAGGGAGAGATGTCGGTTGTGGAGTATGCTGCTAAATTTGAAAAGTTATCCCATCATGGATATAATACTATAGACATCGTCAGCAAGATAAATGAGAAGTTTATTATTGGACTAAGGCCCGAGATTACTAGGGAAACCCTCCAACATCTCTGTGATCCTAGTAATTTAGTTATGGAGATGGCAATCCGTCATGAGGGGACACTTGTTATTTGTGCTAGAGAGAAGCCAGTTGAGATCCAGGGCTCTCAAGAAAAGAAAAGAAAGTTCTTTAAGAAGAAGGGAGCCCAGAAGGGAGATGCTGCCGAGATGTAAGGATGTGAAGTATGTCTGCTCAGACAAATGTGAGGAAAAACATTCCTTAAGTTAAAGCATTTGTTGACCAATGCACCAGTGTTAGTGGTTCCAAACGGAAACCAAGGGTTGGTGGTGTATACCGATGCATGTGGGACTGTATTAGGAGCTGTGTTGATGCGTAAGGTAAAGTGATTGCCTATGCTTCACTACATCTTAGACTGCATGAAGTGGGATATCATACTCATGATTTGGAGTTGGCTGCGGTGATCTTCGCATTGAAGTTTTGGCGGCATTATCTCTTAGGGGAGAGATTTGAGCAATACATAGATCATAAGTCTTTAAGGTATTTATTCTCTTAGAAGGAATTGAATATAAGACAACAGAGGTGGTTGGACTTTTTGGTAGCTTATGATTTCGGTATAGAGTAAACTCCAGAGAAAGGTAACAAAGTAGCGGATACTTTTAGCAGAAGACATTAGAATGTGGTGTTAGCAATGTTGGTAGAATGGAACGATTTAGAAGCTTTGAATACTTGTAGTGTGCAATTAAGATCGACTGCCGGTTCTAGTTAGAATACCGCCATGTTGCTCTGTTTAGAAGTTCGTCCAGTTTTGATCGAGATAATTGCTTCTAAGTAGAAAGAGGATCCAGCATTAGCCGAGAAGGTTAGAAGGCTTAAGGTTGGAACTGAGATCGATGATCTGAAATTATTTCAATCCTAACCAGAAGGGATGGTTGGGAAAGAAGGGACGGTTGTGTGTTCTGAATGTTTAGGACTTTGAGGAAAGAAGTGCTTGGAGAATGTCATCGGTCTAAGTTTACTATTCATCCTGGAGGGACTAAGGTGTATCAAGATATGAAGAGGAGCTTCTACTGGGAAGATATAAAGTAGGATATCGGCCTATGGTTAGGCAGTATGCAAACTGTCAACAAGTGAAGGCCGAACATCAGAAGCAGAGTGGGTTACTTCAATCTTTAGAGATTCAATTTTGGAAATGGGATTCGATATCCATGGATTTTATAGACAGATTGCCAAGGTCAAATAAGAGAAATGAAAGTATATGGGTTATAGTGGATAGGTTGATAAAGAGTGCCCATTTCATTCCAGTAAAGTCAACAAGGACGACACCTATTTTAGCTCAGTTGTTCATGAAGAACATAGTTTGATTAGATGGGATTCCTAGTAGTATGTCAGTGACAAAGATGCTTTATTCACTAGTGAATTCTGAAAGAGTCTACAAGATGTATTACGTAGCAAGCTCAATATGAGTACTTCATATCACTCTTAGACTGATGGGCGAGAGTCAATAAGATACTCATGGATTTGTTGAGAGCTTATGTATTGGACTTTGGTGGATCTTGGGAAGATCACCAACATTTGGTTGAGTTTTTCAATAATAATAGTTACTAGACTAGTATAGGAATGACATCTTTTAAAGATTTTTATTGAAGGCCATGTAAATCACCAACATGTTGGTTGGATACTGGAGACAGATTAGTCTTAGGTCCAGATTTGGTTAAAGAGGTGTTAGATAAGATTGAGTTTATCCGAGGAAGGATGAAGGAAGCTCAGTCTAGACAAAAGATTTATGTAGATAAGAGGCGTAAAGACCTAGAATCCTCAGTTGGAGATAAGGTTTTCATTAAGGTATCACCGATGAAGGGTGTGGTGCGACTTGGATAGTCAGGGAAACTCGGACCAGGATATGTTGTTCCATTGCAGATTATAGAGAGGATTGGAAAGCTCGCATACAGAATAGAGTTGCCGAGCAGTATGGTAAGTGTCCATAATATATTTCATGTCTCACCTTCGCAAGTATGTACATTATCCAGAGACTACTATCACTCCGATAGGGTTGGAAGATTTGATAGTAGAGCCTAATTTGACTTTTGTTAAACAACCAGTTCGGGTTGTCGCGAGAGACGAGAAATGATTTAGGAACAAGGTATTCGAGTTGGGAAAGTTCAGTGGAGCTACAAAGAGAAGGACTGTACTTGGGAGACAGAAGACAAGATTCGAGATACTTATCCTGATCTACTTTGAGAGTATGTCTATATTAGATTTATATAGATAGTTTCTTGTCAGATAGGTTGTATGGTTGTTAAGCGTCATCGTAGATAATTGCTATGTTTAGTATGTAGTCCTTACTGAATTTCGAGGACGAAATTCTTTAAGGAGGACAACATGTAACACCCCTAATTTTTGATGACATGATTCAAGAGATTTAATTAGATAAATTAAAGAGAATAATTTGATAAGGAAATTGATATTTGAATAAAACAATTATAGGGTAATGCCTAGGGCTTAAAATGGCTTATATGTTATTAATTAAAAATGTGGGCATATAAGTAAATAGCCGCACCCTATGGTTCACGTCTATATACCCATTCACATTTCATTTTCTTATTCATTCTAAAAAAACCTAAAACGCAAAGTAAAATAGAGAAGCCGACCATTATCAAGGAAGAAAAGGGGGGAAAATTAAATCAAAGCTAAGGATCAAAGCTAGGAGAATTAATCTTCAACAAATCTCAAATTCCTTACCATATTCAAGGCGAATAATAATTTATACCGTCTCTATATTTTTCTATGGTTATATCTTTTCATATTTAAGATTAAATTAGTTTTTATATTGATTTGGGTGATGATATGCTTGGATTATAATTTGTTTGATTTAAACAAAATTGTTTAAACGGGGATTTTTGTGGTCATAGGGTAAAACCGATTGAAATTGATTTTTGAATGCCATGGAAAAATTACATGTTATGTAAAATATGATTTAGGAGATGGGTTTCAATTTTAATAATTTTCCAAGTTGTGGAATTTTTTTTAGCAAAGCTAGCCGGCTTTTTAGGTAGACCGTCCACTTTACATAAATAAAAATTTTAAGAACAGGTGAGAGGCAAATGTACCCGTGCAACTACAAGAATTTACACCACAATTAACCCAACACATAAGGGAGAAGTTGCATAGTAAAGTTAGAAGGAAAAATATGCCAAAATAAATTCCAAGAGAACCTAAGAAGGAAAAAAGATCCGCTAAACAAAACTCAATACCATCATCCAAATCAACAAGCTCTACTGATCCGGGAGGCAAAGATGGATTAATGGCTTAATAGGACTCGCATCTCTGCACACATAGTCAACAACAATGATAATTGGAGCTTCAGACTGGGCGGAGCAGAGGCAATATAGGACATAAGTTTAAGAGAGCATCCAGGTTAGGGGAACAAAGAGGGAAACATGAGGAATTTCCGGAGGAGGAGCAGTCGGGATAGGAGCAGTAGGTTTGACTTGCCAAATGTGGGGAGGTGGCTTTTGTTTGGGATATTTGGGAGGCAGCAAGGAGGCTACACTATCCTAGGTCGATGTTTACAATCAGGAGAAATATGTCCAAAGAAGTAGTAGAAGGTACAGATTTGAGGAGACCACTAATATTCAATGCCAACCCTACCAACACAACTTCCAGAAAGGGCATACAAAAGATGAGAAGGAAGAAGCCTCAAGGGGGTAATCTCAATCATTGCTCTGGCAAACCGAGCCTATCACCACACTCGGTATTTTCATTAACACGGATCAAATCACCTACATGACAAGTGTAGGATCGATTTCACCCTAGAGGGGGGGGGGGTGAATAGGGTGATGGTGTAAATTATAAAAATTAATCGCGGAAGCTTATCAATTAATTTCAATTCAGATCACAAAATAGCAGCACAGATATCGCAGAATATAAATAACAGAATAAAACAGAACAACACAGAATTTACCCAGCTTTGGCAAAACTCTGCCTACGTGCTGCCCCCAAGGTTTCTACTAGAAATTAGATGGTCCCTCGCTTACACACGTAAACTCGCTATACCCGCTATTGACTAATCTACCTCTACGCTCAAAATCCTGCCACAACTCAACTACCGAGTTGCGAATTCTCAAGCTACGCCACGTAGCTTGTCCCCTTGTCACACGACTAGAAATTGAAACGGTTTAAAAAGAAAATACAAAACAAAAACAAATTAAAAATAAAAAACCCTATTTTTAAAATTCTTATCCCTTTGCATAAACAAGGCCGGCCCAAGTGCTTGATTTCCTTAACCCGTATCCTTTTATTATTTTCGACTCCTTCTCTTCTCTAATCAATGGCTGATGTGTAAAATTGCTCTCGAGAGATTTGACTTAGGGCTTCGGCTTTTCGTGAAATTGAATTAGGGATTTGTCCCTTCTTCGTTACAATTTAGGGTTTTTAATTGAAGCGCTGCTTCAAGATGTTCGATCGAAGCAGATGATTATTTTCGATGCTAGCTTGTTCGATCAGATGTTACTTTGAATTGCAGACAGCTACTTCAATTCGATCAAGTTCGAATTATAATTGGTATGTTAGCTTTTGCTTTTTCTGGTTTTGACTTGCTTGAACTTGATACCTAAATTGCCGATGATGATGTCAATTTATATAGGGTTTGTAACCCTAGATTTGCGTCATATATTTTCTAATTGAATTCGTCAACTGATTCACTTCGGCCACTTGATGATGCTTGAATGATTGAGATTGATTCTGACTTTTTCATATGCGTATAATTTCATTTCTTGCGTCCCACGGCTTTGATGTTGACTTGTTCATATGCATGTATATTCTTGCAATCCACGGCTTTGACTTTATGTATGAACACAGCTTTGATATTGTGGCTTGTACTTGTATACTGCTGTGTCCTTTACTTGGTGTTGTAGCAGTTTGTATTTGCTGTTTTCCATGAACATGCTTCACTGCATTATTATTGACTTGTTCAAACTTGACATGGCGATTTCTGTTGGTTCTTCTCAAAAATTGCTGTGCCACTTTCCATGATTTCGACTTCACTTTTGCAAGTGTTCTTGCTTCTGCACATTGCTGTATCCATGCGCCACTGTTTGTACTTGATGGTTGCTCTTCTAGTTGGATATGTTGGTTCGAATTGCAATTTGTCTTTTGTACTGTTTCACCATGTTCAATGTTATTTGTTTCCTGTCATGTTTGTTTGCAACTTGACACTTGTTGTCTGCATTTCTAGTTAAATATGTTGGAGTTCCACTACTTTGTGCTTGTGTATTTCTGTGTTGGTTTAACCTGTACTTGTGGTTGCCTTCAGTAGCTTCTGGTTGGTCACTTGATTCACATGTGCACTGCCTTTGTGGTCTTCACTGCGTTCATGATGGTTGTTGCGCACTTTTGTGCTTTGATGCATTTGCATGCTGCCATACTTGTTCACTCGTATCATGCTTGGCTTTGTCGTTCATCCTGTTGCACTTTGGTCTCTTGTCATGTTTGCTGTCCATTTTGCATTGGTGCATTGCTGTCATATTGGTTCGAATTGCACTTGCAGTTGTTAACTTGATTCAGTTGTGTTGGAACTGGATTAGTGCAGTTTTCATTCTAGTTTGTAACTGCAGCCATGTTTCATTTTGAGTTGCAGTGTTGGTCTGACTTGCTTGAGTTTCACTGCCATAAGTCGTGCATATGTGTTGCAGTTGTTTATATGCACTTCATCACTTCAGTATTGTATTGTTTTCACCTCTGGCCTGTTGTAGTTTGATTGTGTGATGTTGTACTTTGGTCTATTGGGCTGCATACATGTTGTAAGTGATTTGTGCTTAGTTGCATCACTGGTCCATTGAGGTTGATCATCTGTTGTAGCCTAACTTGGTCTTGTTTCATGTTGGCTTGAGTCTGGGCATGTGTACTCCCGACCATTTTATTGCATTCGAATTTATTTTTGAATTTGCACCTGTGTTGAATCCAGTTTCACAACTCGGGTTTGACCTTGTGCTCGTGTCGTGATTTTCAATGTTATTGCACGTGTGTTGAACCCGGTTTTTCATTTGGGTTTGACCCGTGCTCACCTGTCCCTGTAAATCAATCAAGTGTATATATCGACGTGCACGACCTTGTGGCATATACAGTAATACACTGTGTATGTCACAAGTTGTTCGTGTATGATGAATTCAAATTTAAATTATGACGAACAACCCAAATAACTGAGGCAAATCATATTTTCAAAAACCATATTTTATTTTTGAATTGCAAAAATATTTCTTTTTCAATTTTACTGCGTTAGTTTATATTTATGCAGATTTCTCATATGCTGGATTCAAACTGGAATGGAGTTGAAGATAAATACGAGTGTGAGTGATATGTAGTGAGGTGAACTGTAAATATGTAATGTGATGTAATTGTAATCAAAGTTGTATAGTTATAGTGAGAGCTTGAAATTGTACTATTCAAAGTTGTAATAAATATTTATTTGAATAAAATATTTGTTTGAATTCAAATTCCGTGTTATTTATTTTATTCAGCAAATATTTACTTAATCTGTGAAAAATAAAATAGTATATTATCAAATACATTTAAACGAATGTATATATGTTTATTATCATCAAACAAAAATCATATAAGCGCATATTCAACAATCTCCCCCTTTTGATGATAACAAACATATATTTAAGATTTTGATTATGTTAAATGTATTTGATCATTGATATGCTCTAATTGCTCCCCCTATTTAAATGCTTCCTCTCTACACAAAACTCCCCCTACATATAAGCATACAAATAAAATATGCAAATGAGTCTGGATGCAAAATGGAAAATTATTTGACCTTTGCTTGATTTTATTTGACAAAATCTTAACTTTTCTCTCCCCCTTTTGTTATCAGCAAAAGAATAATAGTGTTAGAGAAAATAAAGATAAAGTAATCGATATCAATCCAACATTAAAACTCAATTGAATATAAATATTAACTTTCAATAAAAAGTCAAACAAAAATCATAAAAATTTTGTTAGGCGCATATTCCACTTTTAGAATGATGGAAATGATGTCATCATATAAAACCATACAGTTGTGTCTATTTGTGGTATATTTATATCAGGAATTTGAATAACTACTAACCATGCATAACCGTTAGGACTTTTAAATGAGATTAGTAGTATTCCAATTTTATTTTTACAAAAAAAATGAATTCAAGTATCTTCTAACCACGCATAACCGTGAGGACTTTTAAATGGGATTAGAATCAACTTGTTTATTTTACAAATCAACTTTTGATATGCGTTCCATACATGCATAACCGCGAGGACTTTTAAATGAGCATGGAAGCACATAACAAATTCCAAGTAATTCACCCATGCATAACCGTGAGGACTTTTAAATTAGAGTGAATACTTTGGTATTTATTTATTATTATTATTAATTAATTTTTTTTATTTTAAAAAAAAAATGTGAAAATGAAAAAACGAACGATTCCTGTTTAAAGTACCACATATCGACAAACTATATAGAAATTTTGATGAGTGATGGTCGTTAGAAATATGATAGATATAGAGATGGTCATGGAATTTTTACCAACAAACAGTTTTATAACTCTTGTTTAAATTTCTAAAGAAATTCATTAATTATACCGTCTCGAGTCATAATATTTGATCAACATTAACACTCATCACTTTTTCAATCACTATTTTTCTTTTTGATAAACATTAGGGAGTCAGATTAGTCAAGATAGTCATTTAAAATCAAATTCAAAAATAATTATGAAATTAATTTTTCAAAAATGACTAATCCGAACCTATGGCCAAAAACGATTTTTTCCACGGTTTTTTTTTAAAGAAAAATTCTGCTATTTGAAAATTATTTGAAATGAAGAATATGCAGATATTTTCTTTAAAAAAATGCAGTTACTAAATGTCTCAAAAATCACGTTCAACTAGTAATTTTTCTATCAACTAGATTACCAGTGTAATCTGCATCTGAATTTCTCTTTCACTAAAAAAAATCATTAATTGAATTTTATAGACCAAAACATGAAGTGTGCACCAAAAATTTCAAATTCAATTTTAACAACAATTTAAATGACATTCTTTTGAAATTGAATTGAAGCCATGTAAATAATCAGAAAACCGTGAATATAGAGTTAGCCGAATTATAACCAAATGTATTATTATCCAACAAAACACTATTTTTAATCCAAAATGATATATATGAAGTAATTTAAAGAATCTAGAGATTTTTATAGTGTTTTTGGCATAAGAATATAATTGGCCAACTATTTTGAATAAGCCAAAGTCAAAATCACCATCTTTTCATCATCCTTTTATTGGCTGATTTTATTCAAAATACGGTGCAGATTATCACATTTAATATATCGTTTAAAACATATCATTACCTGTTTTACCTTTACGATATTTTTCGTCGTTGTCCATTGTGATTCTGTCACCTTTATACTAGGCTAAGGAACTTTGCTTCGTCGTCCTTTGTGTTTCTGGAACAGCCAAAAATCCAGAGTACACTGTTGTTGTTCCTTAGCCTGCCACCACACCTACACGGAAAAGGATTTATGTGACCTATTTGTTTTTATAGGTCCATGGTTGTTAGTGGCAGAAAATTTTGAAAAATAATTTTGTGTAGACCCAAAACTATTTATAATTGTTCCCTTTGACACCCAAATTTGTTTAACTTTGAGAGATTTTATATTTGTGCCTTTTGGAACCCAAATCGGTATAGTTTTCACATGTTTGGGTCTATACCAACAATTATTGTGATTGTGTCCATATTTTCTACAAATCGTGCACATTGAATTTTCTTGATTAATCTTGTTTTCAACAATTTTCGAACTATTATATCCAAGTCCTTGTCTAACCGTATTAACAGTTTGCTTTCCTAATAGCATATTCAACGATTTTTCACTTTTTGAAAATTTATCTAAAGTCGTTGACAATTGTTGGACTTGTGTTTTGAGAGATTCATTTTCGTTTAACAATTGTGTGCACTTTTTAATAGAATTCTCTCTCCTAGTATTTTCATTCTCTTTTAAAATCAGAATTTCATTTTCAAGTGATTTTATATTGATTTCTGATTTTTTAATTTCTTTTTCGAATGTTGGACACTTATCACACTTAGGGATTTTACTTTGATAGGTTTTAACTAATTGATCAAGTTGTTTATTGCATTCTATCAAAGTATCCTTTTGAGATTCAAGTTTGGCGTATTTTTCCCTAAGTCGTTCAAAACAGCCGTTTACTTCATGAAAATATATAAGCAACTCAGAATGGGTAAGTTTTGATACCTCACTTGGCTCGTCATCGTCACTGTCAGTTGTATCACCTCGAAGACACAATTCTGCCTTTTCGCTTTCACTGCCAGTGCTTTGATCATTCTCGTCTATTTCATCCCAAGTGGCTGCAAAACTTTTCTTTTTCTGTTTCTTTCCATGGCTGAATTTAATTTGTGGACAATCGGGCTTGATATGGACGGGTTTGTTGCAATTATAACAAATAAACTTTTGTTCTTCCGAGTAGTCTAGTGGTTTGGCTATTCTGCTTTTTGCTTTTTGAATTCGAGCTGAATTACCATGTTTTTGATTCCATTTTTTGAATTTCCTTATTAACAGCTCCAATTCTACTGCTCCATCATCTTCATCGTTATCATCATCACTTTTGGTTGTTCCTTTGAGAGCTATTGATTTCTTTTGAGTGTCACCTCCTTCACGCTCTTCTTTGAATTTCATTTCTAGCTCATAAGTGGTGAGATTTCCGATGAGTTCTTTAACTTTAAGTTGTTTTAAATCTTTCGATTCTTGTATGGCAGTTACTTTTGCTTCAAAGCTTCGTGGAAGGACTCTGAGGATTTTCCGGACTATTTCTAATTCGGTGTATGTTTTTCCGAGAGCTTTTGATTTGTATACAATATTGGAGAGTCGTCCGTACATCTCTTTGACATTTTCTTCCTTCGCCATTTTGAAGTTCTCGTATTCGCTGCTTAGCATTGCAAGGCGAGATTCTTTGACTTGAGATGTTCCTTCGTGAGTCACTTCTAGTATGTGCCATATTTCCTGCGCAGTTAGACAATGTGAGACACAATTAAATTCAAATTGATCCAATGAACAGATAATAGAATTCATAGCTTTAGCATTAGTATTTTGTAATTTATTTTCTAGTTCTGTCCATTGTTCCTTTGGTTTCTCTATTTCCTGATTATCTACAGTTATAGTTGGTATTCTATAACCTGTCTCAACAATATTCCAAGCGTCAATGGTTTTTAGAAAAATTTGCATTCTATTTTTCCAATAAGCATATTCACCATTGAACATTGGTGGTCTAACTATGGATTGACCTTCTGCAAAAGCATTATTAAAAGAAGCCATTTTAAAAATTCAAATTTTTTAAAACAAAAACCGATTTTTTTGAAACACGAATTTTTAAAACAAAAACGGCTTTTGTTCCTAGCTCTGATACCACTTGTAGGATCGATTTCACCCTAGAGGGGGGGGGGTGAATAGGGTGATGGTGTAAATTATAAAAATTAATCGCGGAAGCTTATCAATTAATTTCAATTCAGATCACAAAATAGCAGCACAGATATCGCAGAATATAAATAACAGAATAAAACAGAACAACACAGAATTTACCCAGCTTCGGCAAAACCCTGCCTACGTGCTGCCCCCAAGGTTTCTACTAGAAATTAGATAGTCCCTCGCTTACACACGTAAACTCGCTATACCCGCTATTGATTAATCTAACTCTACGCTCAAAACCCTGCCACAACTCAACTACCGAGTTGCGAATTCTCAAGCTACGCCACGTAGCTTGTCCCCTTGTCACACGACTAGAAATTGAAACGGTTTAAAAAGAAAATACAAAACAAAAACAAATTAAAAATAAAAAACCCTATTTTTAAAATTCTTATCCCTTTGCATAAACAAGGCCGGCCCGAGTGCTTGATATCCTTAACCCGTATCCTTTTATTATTTTCGACTCCTACTCTTCTCTAATCAATGGCTGTTGTGTAAAATTGCTCTCGAGAGATTTGACTTAGGGCTTCGGCTTTTCGTAAAATTGAATTAGGGATTTGTCCCTTCTTCGTTCCAATTTAGGGTTTTTAATTGAAGCGCTGCTTCAAGATGTTCGATCGAAGCAGATGATTATTTTCGATGCTAGCTTGTTCGATCAGATGTTACTTTGAATTGCAGACAGCTACTTCAATTCGATCAAGTTCGAATTATAATTAGTATGTTAGCTTTTGCTTTTTCTGGTTTTGACTTGCTTGAACTTGATACCTAAATTGCCGATGATGATGTCAATTTATACAGGGTTTGTAACCCTAGATTTGCGTCGTATATTTTCTAATTGAATTCGTCAACTGATTCACTTCGGCCACTTGATGATGCTTGAATGATTGAGATTGATTCTGACTTTTTCATATGCGTATAATTTCATTTCTTGCGTCCCACGGCTTTGATGTTGACTTGTTCATACGCATGTATATTCTTGCTATCCACGGCTTTGACTTTATGTATGAACACAGCTTTGATATTGTGGCTTGTACTTGTATACTGCTGTGTCCTTTACTTGGTGTTGTAGCAGTTTGTATTTGCTGTTTTCCATGAACATGCTTCACTGCATTATTATTGACTTGTTCAAACTTGACATGGCGATTTCTGTTGGTTCTTCTCAAAAATTGCTGTGCCACTTTCCATGATTTCGACTTCACTGTTGCAAGTGTTCTTGCTTCTGCACATTGCTGTATCCATGCGCCACTGTTTGTACTTGATGGTTGCTCTTCTAGTTGGATATGTTGGTTCGAATTGCAATTTGTCTTTTGTACTGTTTCACCATGTTCAATGTTATTTGTTTCCTGTCATGTTTGTTTGCAACTTGACACTTGTTGTCTGCATTTCTAGTTGGATATGTTGGAGTTCCACTACTTTGTGCTTGTGTATTTCTGTGTTGGTTTAACCTGTACTTGTGGTTGCCTTCAGTAGCTTCTGGTTGGTCACTTAATTCACATGTGCACTGCCTTTGTGGTCTTCACTGTGTTCATGATGGTTGCTGTGCACTTTTGTGCTTTGATGCATTTGCATGCTGCCATACTTGTTCACTCGTATCATGCTTGGCTTTGCCGTTCATCCTGTTGCACTTTGGTCTCTTATCATGTTTGCTGTCCATTTTGCATTGGTGCATTGCTGTCATATTGGTTCGAATTGCACTTGCAGTTGTTAACTTGATTCAGTTGTGTTGGAACTGGATTAGTGCAGTTTTCATTCTAGTTTGTAACTGCAGCCATGTTTCATTTTGAGTTGCAGTATTGGTCTGACTTGCTTGAGTTTCACTGCCATAAGTCGTGCATATGTGTTGCAGTTGTTTATATGCACTTCATCACTTCAGTATTGTATTGTTTTCACCTCTGGCCTGTTGTAGTTTGATTGTGTGATGTTGTACTTTGGTCTATTGGGCTGCATACATGTTGTAAGTGATTTGTGCTTAGTTGCATCACTGGTCCATTGAGGTTGATCATCTGTTGTAGCCTGACTTGGTCTTGTTTCATGTTGGCTTGAGTCTGGGCATGTGTACTCCCGACCATTTTATTGCATTCGAATTTATTTTTGAATTTTCACCTGTGTTGAATCCAGTTTCACAACTCGGGTTTGACCTTGTGCTCGTGTCGTGATTTTCAATGTTATTGCACGTGTGTTGAACCCGGTTTTTCATTTGGGTTTGACCTGTGCTCACCTGTCCCTGTAAATCAATCAAGTGTATATATCGGCGTGCACGGCCTTGTGGCATATACAGTAATACACTGTGTATGTCACAAGTTGTTCGTGTATGATGAATTCAAATTTAAATTATGACGAACAACCCAAATAACTGAGGCAAATCATATTTTCAAAAACCATATTTTATTTTTGAATTGCAAAAATATTTCTTTTTCAATTTTACTGCGTTAGTTTATATTTTTGCAGATTTCTCAGATGCTGGATTCAAACTGGAATGGAGTTGAAGATAAATACGAGTGTGAGTGATATGTAGTGAGGTGAACTGTAAATATGTAATGTGATGTAATTGTAATCAAAGTTGTATAGTTATAGTGAGAGCTTGAAATTGTACTATTCAAAGTTGTAATAAATAATTATTTGAATAAAATATTTGTTTGAATTCAAATTCCGTGTTATTTATTTTATTCAGCAAATATTTATTTAATCTGTGAAAAATAAAATAGTATATTATCAAATACATTTAAACGAATGTATATATGTTTATTATCATCAAACAAAAATCATATAAGCGCATATTCAACAACAAGCTAACCAGTCTAAGCCTTCCAAAGACTAAAGCGAAACAGAACATTCGAGAACTTAGTGCAAACTGGGACGGATAACACACGCACTCTAGCAGAGTCAACAGAAGGACTCCAAGTAGTGAGAATAAAAGCTTCCCATCAATCGCATAAGGATTTGCCTCTAACACTTTACGCCTCTCATCCGGATACGAAAAATCAAAGAAAAACATGTCTTTATCAAAATAAACCTTAAGAGATCCCTTAATTTTCCATTTGTTTTAAGATAATTCTTGACAATGGAATACTTGATACCATCATCAAGAAAAAACCCAACAAGAGTATACTTCCAAAACACAACACCTGCATCAACGACCTCTTATGGTAGCATAAGCAACTCGTCACAGTTTCCAACAATATCAAAACGCTTAGAGGCATACCTTCCCACATTGCGCGGTTTGGTCGCAAATAGAGATTTCCACGAAGGAGGAGAAATGGGTTTGCTGGCTTTAACTAGAGAAGCGGACAGAGGAAACAGTGGGTTTACGAAATTTGGCATCTGACCAGTAGAAGGCAACTTCAACATCTGACCAGTAGAAGGCAACTTGCAGAGAGAGGCCACAATAGACGCAGGCTTTAGGAAGCTGATCGTAGCAGGAGAGCACACGGTGGCAGACGGACTGACATGGGCGGAAGCCCCAGCTTTACACGCACCGAAAATAGCCTGTAAGGAACACGGAATCCAGAAATTGTACGGGGATTTCAAGGCTTCACGAGGCAGCACAGGGGGAGCAGTTGGAGCTTCGAGCTAATGGGCGAAGGCTGAGAAATAACATCAGTCGAAGGCATCGGCTTTAGGCGAATTTTATCAGATCTAGTGGTCGAAACGTCCCCCGGCGTTGACAGGAAACCAGATTCATATCAGAGGATCCATGGTGGAAAGAAAGCATAGGTGAAAAATGGGGAGGCGAAGAGGAGACGAGATGGAGGGGAAGAAGATGAAATGGTAGGCGGAGGAAAGGAGCAAGGCAAGGCAACGCGTTAAATAACAGTCGCCTTAAAAAACAGTCACCTCAAACAATAGTTTTAATGTGATGAAATTAGGTTAAAAATTAATTTCGATTATTCCAATTTAGGTCTGAAATTTTAGTACGTTAGAAAACATGATGAAAGTGAATTTCTGTAATTTTTGGGGATTTTTCCTAATTGATTTACAAGGGAAATTAATTTATTTTAGAATAAAGGTCATATTTACATTACTATTTTTGCATAAATGAAGGGCTTAATTGTTAAATTTTCGATGATTTGGATATGATAATAAGTGGCAGTTATTTTACAAAGAATTCGAAAAGTTTAAGGCAACCAGTCAGCTATTTACAAATAGGAAGGTTAGTTATTAAACAACTACTAAATTTAGCATTAGTTAAGCCTTTTAAATAAAAAGTTGGTTCCGCCTCTTTTGGAAGTGACTTTCGACCCAATGCTTTCGCCTCGAATCAGCTGAAACCGACCATGCCGAAACCCACCTAGTTGAATCCAATACATAAGTATTACTTAGATGTTATGCAGTGGATTGGAGGAAAGGCAGAAGCCAAGGTGTCAAAAGCATTGCTTCCGACGGGGTTGAAACCTTAGTTCTACTTTCAAACAATAAAGCGCCTGCCCAGTTTTATTAAAAGCTTTCGAAGGAGTCAACACATATGCTTTTGAAAGGGGTTTTTCTAAGTAGCCTTTGAAGGGGTTACTATCTTATGTTTTAAGGTATAAGCTGTCGAATGAGATCATTTACTTATAAAATAATGCTTTCCAAAGTAGTGCTGCCAACCTAGTCGAAATTCTACTGCCGTTTCTATACCTTTCGAGTGTGTTCAAGTCACAATGCTTTCAAATGGTAGTTTTTGTTTTAAACTTATACTAAGCCACTTTCTAAATGCTTTAGAAAGGGGTCATAGGTTTTGAAGACAATGGCTTTGAAAGGGAGTTTCGAGGTTGACCTTTAAAGTTTTACTTAAGGGTTTTGAAGCTTTCGAATAAATGGTTTCGACGGCATAAAATCTTCCCCAAATTTTTTTATTAAAGGTTTCGAAAAAGATACTTTCGTATGTAGCCACTTTGACCCAAATGTTGTTTTTAAAAGAAAAACCCAACAGTTCAAAAGAGTCGTTTGTTTCGAGGTTATGTTCCTAAGGATTTTTAAGTAATACTTTAGTATTTTCAAAAGGTATATACTTAGTTATTTGAAAAGAAGTTTCCTATACTTTCAAAGAAGGTTATCCAGGGGTTTCGAAAGTGATGCTTTAAGGTTTCAAAAAAAATAACCCAATCTCACTTTAAAGGAAAAACCATGGCATAAATAAAGTGTTTTGAAATAGAGTTTTGAAGAATTTTTCCTTGATCAATGCGTTAAAGGGATTAACCAAGTTTTATATAAAATGATTTCAATGACATTAAACCACAGGGGTTGGTATTATTATGTTTGCTTCTTCATATTTTTATTTAAATATATTCACATTGTAATGGACCCATAATTGTAATTTGGGGAAGGGCAGAATAACCAGTTTGGTTAACCCAGTAGTGAATATGAATTAAATTAACTCCTGAATGAGTAGAGTTGCATCTAGGAGGTCAGAAAGACCAGAGTATAGGATGCTAAATCATTAAAAGTAGATGTTGGCAGGGACCAAGGTTCACGGTAATCCCATGAAAACTGTGTATAGGAAAAGATATTGGCAGGGGCCAATAGGTTCATAGTAAGCCCATGAAAACTATGTATAAACAAAGATGTCAGGAAGACTGGTTAATAGTTAGCCCATGAAAACTATGATTTGATATTGGAAGGGGCCAATTGGTTTGTAGTAAACCCATGAAAACTATATCCTGATTAAGTTATTGATAGATGTCAATAGGTTCCTAGTCAACCCATGAAAACTAGGACAAGAGGGAAGTTACTGGAGTTACCAATAGGTTCAGGAAGAATCCATGAAACAATGATGATATTTATAGGGGCCAATAAGTTCTTAGTGATCTCATGAAAACTATGAAAGTGGACAGGGAGTCCATAAGTATTAAACAGATTATTAGTCAGCCTATGAAAACTAATAGGTTAATAGTGATTAGAGAATGTGAGAAATGCGGATTACAGATCTTAAGGCTAGAATTAACACTATAGGGGGGGTGAATAGTTTTTAAGGAATTACTAAATTTTTTGAGTTTATATTAATTTGTACACAAATGTATGCAATATTCAGGCACAGATATGATCCGAGAATCAAAAACAAATGTAGAAATAAAGTAAAAGCAATAAAGGAAAGAACACACCGGATTTTATATTGGTTCGGAGTTGCCCTACATCCAGTCCCGCACACAAGTACGGATTTCCTTTCAAAATAAATTTTTACAATTACACCTCGATTTCAAGGCCACGAGGTACACCACTCCAGATTCACAATCCTCTGGGTAGAAATACTTGATTTTACGGGCGACAAGTTCACCCAATTGATTTCACAGGCTACAATCACACCTTTTCTCGCTTGATTGATTCCACAGGCTACAATCGCACCTTTTCTCGCTTAATTTATTACAAAGAAGCCTATAACTCTGAATAACACAGAGATCTTGTTGATATAGCGATAGAGAATCAAACCAAAGATGATCTAGTTAGATTCAATGGTGATTTCGGCAGAGTAATGGTAAAAATGTATATAAAGAAATGTGGAAGAAGAAGAGGAGTGAAATCAGAGAAAATATGTATATAAATTCGTTTAAAACTGCCCTTATTTATAGTAGAACAACAACCATGTCCATTTGTGAAAGGATATGATGAATAGACACTTCTTTTGAAATTCAAAATTTTGAAATCAACTCCTACCTTGTCGACAAGGGTAGATTGGGGTTGTCGATAGACATAAGTAATTTTGATAATTTGTTTTTCTTTAAAAATAACTTTCATCTTGTATTAAAACTATTTTTAAATATTATTAACTATAGTTTAAAATACATAAATAAATATAGAGTATAATATTTTGGTATATATAAAATTTTACTATAATTTTATAGTTAAATCTAAATATAAATATTAAAAGTTAAATATATTAAAAGATAGTTTAAAACCAAGGATAATTTGATTTTGAAGATAAAGATTATTTTGAGGCTAAAAGTATTTTAAAACCAGGATATATGTTCTTGATTCTTTTAAAAGGAAGGTTTTGAAATCATTTTGAAAACAAGATATAATTTTGTTAAAACATTTGAATAAAAGTTAGTGGATACAAAACAATGTTCCACTAGATTTTTTTTAGGTTCCATCCTACTTAGGGTTCCATCCTTTTAACTGGCTCGAAGTGGATTCCATCCCACGAATAAATTGTATTTTAAGATGACAGTGCTTTTCTAGGAGTTTTAACAAAAATTCCTAATTAGATTACTTATTATTGAAATCTTGAACTCTTGATAATCTTGATACTCATGAGTCTTCAATATTGATATCTTTATTCTTGAATCTCTATACTGTACAGTCTTCATTCTTGATACCTGCATGGTTAAATCCTGCATATACATATATTTATCTAAACTATAATTTTAGTACTTATTTTATAATCTTATTCTAAGGTTGTTGTCATCAAAACCATCTTCTTAGGGACTAACAATCTCCCCTTTTTTGATGATGACAACCTTTGTTTATAATATATTACTTCTATCCTAATCATTCCCCCCAAAACTAATAACTCCCCCTTAATCTATGCCTAACTATCCTATTTTATACTTCTCCCCCTTTGTCATCAACAAGACCTAACTCCAAACTATATAACTCCCCTTAATCTAGTACTATATGACATGTGATTATAATGATAGTGTTATCATAAATAATCAACACTTAATTCTAAACTAAAACTTAGTCCTTAATTACTAACTATCCTAACTAAGAATCTATATATGATAATACTTATAATAGTGATAATGTGAGAAATCAAATATAAAAACACAAACTATTTATTAATTATTTATTGTTATATTTACATTTGCGTAGAAGATGAAAGTAAGATCATATAACAATAAGAAAGAGAGAAAAGAAACTAATGTGTGTCCTTGAAAATGCGAGATCTATGAATCGAATAATTTGGGTAGTGGAAACAGAAATTTCCACGCTGTTCGATTAGATTTCCATCCTTGTCAAAGCACACTTGGCCAACGCAAACGACTTTATCGTCATCTTCAACGTGCTCTTCTTCCATGAAGGCTTCTTCTTCTTCTTCTTCCTCGCTGTGCTCTTGTACTTTATCTCCTGAAGATTCTTCATCAATCAAGATCGGATTAGCGTGATTGCCCATTAGAAACTTTTGCAAATTTCTAAGGATTTTGCCTTGCCGTTCTTGTTCTTTGGCCATTTTGAGTTTCACTACTTGAATTTCAACCATTAGTTGCAGTGCATCCTTCAAAGAATCCTCCATTTTCATCCCTTGTGCAAGCATAGTTCGTTGAAATAGTCCAGTAGAAGGAGAAGGGAATGAAAAGGTTGAATTTTTGTTTGATTTGGAAGAGGAGGCCATTGTTTAATTGTTTTTAGAAGATAGATTAGAGAAAGGACGGAAAGTATGAATAAAATTTCGAAATAAGAAGAATATATAACCACTTATTTGAATTTTGGTGGGAAAATTTCAAAAATAAAATAATCGTTACATGTCGATAGGGGTAAGGGAGGGTTGTCGACATGGTACTTGATATTTTCGCTATTTGATTTATTTTAATTCGGTTTTTAATTATACTTTGTTATTTATATTCTATATTTCAATTATTGAATATATACCTAATTCTCTTCTTAATTTAGTAAATATAGATTCATTTAAGGGTTTTGTTAAGATATCAACAATTTGGTTCTCGGAATTAATATAATCGAGAGTAATTACTTCCTTACTTATATTATCTGTGAGAAAATGATGCCTCATATCAATATGTTTAGTTTGAGCATGACGAGTAGTATTTTTGGATAAATTTATTGCATTAGTATTATCGCAATAAATTGGTGATTTTGAGATATTTAAACCAAAATCTTTTAAAGTTTGTTGCATATATATTACTTGAGAACAGGCCAAATCAACAGAAATATACTCTGCTTCGGTTTTTGATAAAGAAACTGTGTTTTACTTTTTACTAAATAAGGGAATCAGAGAATGCCCCAAAAAGTGACAAGTTCTACCTGTACTTTTTTGGTCTGATTTACAACCGGCATATTCAGCATAACAGTAAGATATTAATTCAAAAGAATCGTGTTTAGGATAAAACAAGCCATAATCAAAGGTGCGTTTTACATATCTTATGTTACGTTTTACAGCTTTTAAGTGGGTCTCTTTAGGTTGGGATTGATATCTTGCACAAAGACAAATACTATGCATGATATCAGGTCTACTAGCAGCGATATAGGGTAGTGATCCAATCATTCCTCTATATAGTTTTTGATCTACATCTTTCGAGTGATCTTCTTTACTTAGGTACTCATTGGTTGCCATGGGAGTGGGTTTTCCACTTGCAATAGTCAAACAAAATTTACTAACTAGGTCCTTAGCATATTTTTCTTGACTAATAAAGATACCATTGTCTAATTGTTTTATTTGCAATCCTAGAAAGAAGTTTAATTCACCCATATGATTCATCTCAAACTCTTTTGTCATTATTTCAGAAAATTCTTTATTCATTTCAGAATTAGTTGACCCGAAAATGATATCATCTACGTAAACTTGTACTAGTTGAATATCATTTTTATTTCTTTTAATAAAAAGAGTATCATCTACTTTACCAATTTCAAAGTTTTATTGTAATAAAAAAGATCTTAGTCTATCATCCCAGGCTCTAGGAGCTTGTTTTAGACCATATATAGCTTTCTTAAGTTTGTAAACACGATTTGGTAATTTTTCATTTTCAAAAAGCGGTGGTTGTTCAACATATGCTTCCTCTTTTACAAAACCATTTAAAATAGCACTTTTAACATCCATTTGATATAATTTGAAATTATTATGATTTGCAAAAGCAAGTAGAATCCTAATGGCTTCTAATCTTGCTACGGGAGCAAAGGTTTCATCAAAATCTATTCCTTCTTCTTAACAATAACCTTGAGCGACTAATCAGGCTTTATTTCTAACAACCTCTCCTTGTTCATTCATTTTATTTTTATAAACCCATTTAGTTACAATTATAGTTTTATTTTCAGGTCTAGGAACAAGTTCCCAAACATCATTTCTAGTGAATTGATTTAGTACTTCTTGTATAGCCAAAATCCACGAATCATTAGTTGAAGCTTCTTTTGGATTTTTGGGTTCAATAGTTGATATAAAGGCTACATTGCTCATTTTACTTAGTTGATTTCTAGTTGTAACAATAGATTGCATATCTCATAGTATGTATAGGATGATCTTTTAAAAGTTTAATCTTTTTATTAGGATGATTAATTTCATTACTAGTTTCAGTTGACTCTTGATTTTGAGTGATTAAATCCTTTTCATCATTTGTATCTTCAAAATTTTTGAGGCTTTCATCGAATGAAACATGCATTGTTTCTTCGACGGTGTTAGTTCTTAAATTAAACACTCTGTATGCTTTACTTCTATTAGAATACTCGATAAAGATAACTTTGTCGGATTTATGATCAAATTTATCAAATTTATCTTTTTTATTTAAAATAAAACATTTACTTCCAAAAATTCTAAAATAAGATACTTTAAGTTTCTTTGAGTGAAGAAGTTCATAAGATGTCTTATTAGTTAAAGGTCTAGTTAAAATTCTATTTAAAATATAACAGGCGGTAGCAACTGCTTCTGTCCAAAAATATTTTGGTAATTTACTATCTGAAAACGTAGTTCTCGCACACTCTTGAATTGTCCTATTTTTACATTCTAATACTCCGTTTTGTTACAGAGTTCTTGGAAATGAAAATTTGTGAGTTATTCCCTTTTTATTGCAGAATTCCTCGAACTTTTCATTTTCAAATTCACCACCATGATCACTACGGATGGTTATAATTTTTAGAGAAAGTTGATTCTTGAATCGTTTTTGTAAACTTCTTAAAACATTCAAAAGTATCACTTTTATGTTTCAAAAATATTGTCCATGTAAATCTAGAATAATCATCTACAATTACAAAAATATATTTACTATGATTTAGTGACAGAATTTGAGATGGACCAAATAAATCCAGGTGAAGTAATTCAAGAGGTTTTGAGGTTGAAATCATATCTACTAATTTAACCTTTTCAAAGTTTTCCTAATTGACATGCATCACATAAACTATCTACTTTAAAGTTCATTTTAGGGAGACCTCTTACTAGATCTTGTTCTGACAGCCTAGGTAAGAGTTTGAAATTCAAATGCCCAAATCTCTTATGCCAAATCCAAGGGTCACTTGTATTTTCCAAAAGACACAGGTTATCATTTGAAACTTTTATAATAAGAACATAAATATTCTTTTTCCTAATTCCCTCAAATATTATGGTTGAATTATTATCTTCAATGTGACACTTGCCTTTTTCAAATTTAATTTTATATCCTTTATCACAAAGTTGACTAATACTTTGCAGATTATGTTTAAGATTCTTAACTAGCAAAACATTAGTAATAATATGAGTTTCAAAGTAACCGACTTTGCCGATGCCAATCACATATCCTTTTGAGTTGTCTCCATAGTTACCAGTCCTCCGTCTTTGTATATTATATCATTCAGCATATCTGTAACGATCCCAAATTTTGACTGTGTTTAAATTAATAATTAATTTAATTTTTGATTAAAAATTGTGAAATTAATTGGTTAATCGATTTGAGTTTTTCCAAATTCAAATAAAATATGTTATTTATTAATAAAGAGATAGTTTCTTTTATAAATTATTTTAATTTAATAATGAATTACTTTTACTCAATGTTAATAATGTAATGTCTTTTCAAAAGGAATTTAATATAGATAGAAATGGTTATTTCAAATTTATTTATATATATGTGTGTTTGTGTGTTCTGGAAAAAAACTACGGTTTGAAAATTTAAAATAAAGTCTTTCAAAATTATTTAAAATAAAATAAATACATAAATAAATTCAAACGATATGTTAATTTTAGAACTTCATTTATATTATAAAGAAAAGACAAAAGAAAAATGGGGGGAAGGGCTCCAGTTCGACGTGGAAGCGGCGGCGAGGTTTTGAATAATTTTAACCTAGTTTTCGCAAGATCGGGTAGTTCGATTCATTCTCTGCCCGTGATTGATCGAGTGTCGCGTGCTTTTGGGGGATGGAAGCGGGTGAGTTGACGAGGTCGTGAGCGGAATTTCAGCACCTCCGGTGGTTGAGGCGTCGAGAATGGTGCGTCGATAGGCTTGGTGGTATTTCCTGTTACCTGTTCCAGGTTTGGTCGTGGGGTTTGAATTTGATCGTGAGTGTTTTGTTACGATCTGATGATCGTAATGGGAGGTGATGGTGATCGATGACTAGTTCAGGTCATTATGATAGATCGGAGATGGGTGGATGGCCGGTGCGTGTGCACTGTGCACATTTCTGGTGATGTTAATTTTGTTGGATTTAGTAGATGGGAGTACTCGAGTTTTTCTCGAGCAGTAGCGTGTGTTACCCGAAGCAGCAAGGGTTTTGACTCGAAGTAACTTAAGTTGGCCTCGGGTATACTTAGACCTGTTACAGGCTTTATTAAAACTGTCAGTTTAATTTTAAAACTGCTTTTTAAATTTAAAATGCATTTTTAAATAAAGTTTAAGTTAGATTCAAATAGGACTTTGAGTCTTTAAGTTTTAAAAGGAAATTTGGATTTTTATATCAAAGTTTTAAATGTAAATTTGGAAATGACTATTTCCAAAGATATTTATAGTAATAATTAAATTGTTAATAAAAACGAGTCTACCTTAAGTAATAATGATTTATATACATTAATTATTAAGTAAATGAGAATGGAATAATTAATGTTTTGTGTTAATTACCTTTGTAATTTTAAGTTTAAATTTATTAATTAAAGTTAAGTTAATTTAATTAAGGAATAATTAAATTGTAATTGAGAATTCATTAAGTTACAGTTGACACTTAATTAATTCAAAAACTTAAGATTAATTAATGAGTTCTTAATGGATAATCAATTGATAATCAATAATGATTAATATAATTAAATTTCTTTAGTAAAGTAACTAAAGAATTGTTAATAGTTAGTGAAGGTCATTAACTAAGATTATTTAATAAATTAATCAATGTGATTAATTTTTAATAATTAATTAGATTAATTAATCAATGATAATCATTTATGAAATTGTGTAAGTGTAATTACGTCAGGGAAGAAACTGGGAAATTAATTGCTCATTGTAATTAATTAAAACTAATTAATTAAGGATAAATTATTCATTATGAATTAGTTAATGATTAATTAAAGGATAATTTATTAAATGTTTTGTAATTAATTGATTATTAATTTACCATGACTAGCAAATTTATTCATAGAAATTTATCTGATTTAAATAAATCAGATAATTTAATTAATCCTACTTATGGATGTTTGGATTATATTGGGTGTTGAATTGTTTGATATCCCTAATATGTATGCTTTATAATATATCCTGATTTGTGTCGTGATCTGTAATTTATTTATCTGGGATGAATGTAATTAATTATCTACGATATATACATATATATATATATATATATATCTGTGTATGAGAGATAAGCGTTATAAATTATACCGCTTATCAACCATATTTCTGTATTTGAATCTGTGATGATTGAATGATGTTGCACTGTTGCGTATAAAACCCCTGGACAACACCCTACACACACAAATATGGATTTCACGAGAAAATCGGTTAAGCCACAGATTTTTACCAATTTTAAAGATTGAACTCTTGAATCCAAAATAGTTTTGGAATTTGAATTGAAAGCTTATGAAACAGTTTTCAAAAATAAAAGTTATTTTAAATAACTTAATAAAACTTGAAATTTAAATAATTGATTTAAATTTGAATTCAATATTTGAAATTGAATTCAATAATTTGGAAATTTTTATCTAAAAGATTTTACAAGTTATAAAGATGTTTATATGGGGTTTTCACTATTTAAAAGTATGGTTTGGGAAATTTAAATTTAAATCCAAGTTTTATACTTGAATGGTTTTAACTAATGTAATTGTAATCAGTTTTTCCCAAAACGAAACCTGTTTGTTTTCAAATAATAATAGTTTTCATTTAAAGAAAGGATTTCCAAATTATGTTGAAAGGTTTCAAGTTTGAAATGGAATTGAAATGTTTTGAAAGGCTATGAAAGAATCTTTGAAACGAATTGTGAAAGCTATAAGTTAAATCTTGATTTAAAGATTTAAAGAGTTAATCCAATTGAAATGAAAATTGTTTTGAAATCCATGAATGGATCTTTGTGAACGGGGTGAACTTTGTGAACTAAATCTTCCGTTCAAAAGATTAAAAGTGTGGAAATTGTTTAAACCATTGATGGTTGTTGAAATGAATCTTTTTGTTCAAAAGATTGGAAATGGTAATTTGTTTTAACCATTTGAATGAAAGGTTTTGAGCTTTAAGCTATGATTTAACTGAGACCCCAGTATCCATATGATTTTTAATATTGCGCTTGTTATTCGGTTTAGCCGGCGGAGGAACTTTGCGTCATATAACCCATTCCGAATAATGATACGTCGATATGGATAGCATTTGAAGTCCGGTGGTGAAGACCGGGTATTTGCGAGAGCGATAGGATGACCTATCGATTGTCTCTACACTGAGTCACGCCGGTAAAGAGATTCCCTAAGTGATGGGAAGCCCGATCGGGATTGTGAATACCCGGATTACAAGGGCTTCTTTGGAAGTGCCTTCGGTTCTTTTCGAACCCAGAACAGACTTGTATGGATTGTATGTCTGACATTACATTTTGAGATATAAAGCAGATTTCTTTCAAATACATATCTGTTGGTGGCAGAGAATTTATTCTCTTAGCTTAACACCCTTCACTGAGACATACGAGCTCAGAGGTTATGTAGTTGAAGGTTATCAGCGATATATTCCTAATTTGGTAGTGTAGCATGCTGAGTGCTGCTATGTGTGCTGATCATTTGTGATCAGAGCATGGCTTCTGTATGAAGTGTAGCTTTGTGGACGAGACTGCATCAGGACCTCACAACCCGGAAATGGTCGAAATAGGAAAGATGCGGCAAGGTTATGAGGGTCATGCCCTTTAGGGTGTGTCGTTCCCTTCTAGTAAAGGGTGGTATCATGGTATGGAGCCTAGATATTTACCTGTGTGGTAGCTCAATCTCATTTACTGTGTTGTTGTTGCTTTATAATAGAGGGCCCTCGGATAAAGGTCCCAAAGGACCGGGGGGTGGCATGCTCAAGAAGTAGTTACCTAGTTACAGAGGTAACCCAGCCTTGTGTTGGCAGAGATCCGGTTAGGTTCTTGAGACGTCCCGCCAGAGGCATACCCATGGACAGTGAGAAGTTCCTTAGCCCGACCATTTGTTGGAAAATCCAAACAAAACAACACGAGCCTTGTACGGTTTTAGTAGCAGAACCTGTCATTTAAAATGGCAGCTATAGCGGGAATATTATAATGGTACCTATGTTGGCTAAGACTAATATTATACTTTCGAAATGATTTTCTGCACTATGCACTTATAATAATAATATCAAGAAATTTTCTCATATCAAGCATGTTTGACTATCACAAGGAGAAATCTCCTCCAATTCTGCATTTGCATGGTGTGTGCGGTGAGAGGCCTTATGGTTGTTTCATTTTATAGAAAACATTGCGAATTTATTTTAAATTCTTTTGTTGTCTGTTTCAAAGATAAACAGTTTTTGTTACTCACACCAGTCCCATGACTGACTTGGAGTTTATTGTACCTTTCCTAAACTCTGGGTGCCCATAATTTTACACACGGGCGGTCTAGAGTTGGGTTTTTCAGATAGTCAGGTTTAGTAGATTATCTGGAGTTAGCCCAGTCTTTGGATCAGGACGAGACTTGCTTGTCTAGGTGACACATGATGTTGGTTCGAGCTATTTCTGGATTGGTGCCTTGGAGATGGTGATTATCCGCTGCTGGTGTTATCTTTTTCTTCCCGCTGTATCTTGTATCTCTGATAGTATTGATATTCATTGTATCATTCTGTTGTATCTCATTATATCAGATGTTGTATCTGTCATTGTATCAATGTCATATATATTGATATTCTTTTTCCGCTATGTTGTACTTAATGGTGTTATAAGCTCCGGCGCAACAGATTCGACGTTTGGTTCTGTGGCATTGGAATATGAGTGTCGTATTCGGTGCCGATTTTCGAAGGTCGAGTCTGGATCGTCACATTTGGCATCAAAGCTTAGGGGTAAAAATTTAGCTCAGGAGTACAACACGTTAAGTCGCTCATTAGAGATAGGGTGAAGTATACCCTAGAATGAGTATATCCCTAAGATTTCGGTCTGAGTGCCTCAGTAAATTCTCTTACTATCCACTGATAGTGAGTATGAGTGCAAGAAGAGAACGAGATAGGGGACAGGGGAATATGACTACAAATGGTCAATACCCTGCGATAGTGGAAACATCTTTCTCTATCAATTTCCTTTGATTCGATTCCAAATTCTTTTGATTGCTTCGTGACGGCTCCAGAAAGAAGTTTTGGTGTGATGATGGCCCTACGAATCGTTGTAGAAAAATCCTTACTTCGTATCTTCATCGGTTTCTTATCAGCTTATCGATTTGAATTTTAAATAAATTGGGAATTTTAAATTGAGTTAAATTGGTTAATAAAATATGAAGCTAAATTTGAATTGAATCGATAAAACGATTTTTTTTAAAACCAAATTTGAAATTCTATTGTAATTTCTTGGGTACATCGAAGTCCGAAGAGGGACAAGTTATATATACTTTGGGGTATTCCGACTTGAGTTTGGAATCCATATCTTGTGTTTGAGAAATTGTAGAAGATTGAATTCGTCTATCAGTCTCTTTTGTTCAGCATCTCTTTTCGATTCTTCGATGGTTCCTGGTAGATCCAGGGAGAAGATTTGATATATTTGCATGGGACATAAACTCCAGATAGGCCAAAATTGTTTGTTTAGATGAATTGGTTGCTTTGATTACTATGGTTAATAGGTATACTTCAGTTCTAAACCAAATTTTTTGAAATTGTATTCATATATCTGTCTATCTTTGGGTCCCGATATATTCTACGAATGGTTAGTCATCCCTTCGGACTAACCAATGCTCCTGCATATTTCGTAGATCCGGATAACCCGAGTATCTTGTGAACAAAATTAAATAGATTCGTTCTTTTATCTATTGTTGATATTTTGATTTGATAAGCCAAATACAGAATAGATATCCAGTTTGACCTAGAAAACTGTTTCTCTATCTTTGTGTATCTACCCATTCTTTTGTTATCTCTTTGGCAAAGTTCGAGGACGAAATTTCCTAAGGGGGGAATCTGTAACGATCCCAGATTTTGACTGTGTTTAAATTAATAATTAATTTAATTTTTGATTAAAAATTGTGAAATTAATTGGTTAATCGATTTGATTTTTTCCAAATTCAAGTAAAATATGTTATTTATTAATAAAGAGATAGTTTCTTTTATAAATTATTTTAATTTAATAATGAGTTATTTTCGCTCAATTTTAATAATGTAATGTCTTTATAAACGGATTTTAATATAAATAGAAATGGTTATTACAAATTTATTTATATATATGTGTGTGTGCGTGTTCTGGAAAAAAACTATGGTTTGAAAATTTAAAAGAAAGTCTTTCAAAATTATTTAAAATAAAATAAATACATAAATAAATTCAAACGACGTGTTAATTTTAGAACTTCATTTATATTACAAAGAAAAGACAAAAGAAAAGATAAAGATATAAGTATGTAGAAGCAAATAAAGACAAGCATGGACAAATAAAAATATCAATATCTACAAGCTTGCAAAACAAGACAGTGCAAATACATTCAAGTATGAAACAAGACAAGAGTTAATTAATACAAAATCTTAGCATGCAAAATACAAATCTTTTCACCCCACCAAAACAAAGCCGCAGCCAACAGAGTAGAAAAGGAAATCTCTTAGTCAATACAAAGTAAAAAAACCGAATTGGATAAGTAATATAATATGCAAGCTTATAAATAAGACAGCAAAGATATGTGTAAACATGAAAGGTGACAAGGCATTAAATGCCATCCATTCAAAATTTGCTTTCAGCCTCCAAAGAAAAAGATCTCTGATCATATTTTGTACAAACCAAATAATATCTACCGTGTGTTGTACAAATATACATAACATCACTTGTACAAATAATAACATCAACCTGTAAACTTGCTTTCCCATATATCTTCATCAGTTCGTTCATTCATAGCTATGTTAAATTGAAGTAAACAACAGCTTGAAAATTCAAAGAACATTCCATTTAAAACATCAAACAAATCCATGCAACCTGAGATCAAAGAGGCTTCAGCTAGCAAGAATTCAAGCTTGTTTCTACATAAAAAGCTCTGTTCAGCCTCAAACCACAGTGAGTAACACTACTTTAAAACAATTCGAATTGAAAAGTATAAAAATCTGTTGCACCTATATGTCTGTAAATACGTGAGTTTGCATCTATATCGATATGTGGATTCTTTATGATGGAGTTTGTGTGCAGACTGATATTTGAATATGTCTCTATTTTAAGTTCATAAACAAACCTTTTTTTTTGATTAAAAATTCTTTTTCTCTCAATCTACTTATACTGTGAACTTAGAGTCAAAATGAAAACTGGTTGTCATAGTATAAACTTGAGATTAAAAATTTATATAAGTTAAAACAATGTTTAACTTTCTCTGGAAAGCAAGACAACATAGCTAACTGCAAATAAGCAAGAAATTCGAACTTCATAATTCATGAATTCAGGTGTATAAATGGGATTATTATACTTTAATATGATTTTTAAAGCAAGATTTATAATTTTTAGATCAAAAATTCAAGAGCAGTTTTAGTTTGTTCGAACTTCTTTGTTTTGATGAATTAGTATGATCTCGTCATTGAGGGACCTCGGGGTTTCGTGTGAAGGTAGAGGGGAGTACTGTGTGCTGAAGAAAAATGGGGGGAAGGGCTCCAGTTTGACGTGGAAGCGGCGGCGAGGTTTTGAAATTTTTTAACCTAGTTTTAGCAAGATCGGTTAGTTCGATTCGTTCTCCTCCTGTGATTGATCGAGTGTCGCGTGCTTTTGGGGGATGGTAGCGGGTGAGTTGGCGAGGTCGTGACCGGAATTTCAGCATCTCCGGAGGTTGAGGCATCGAGAATGGTGCGTTGACAGGCTTGGTGGTATTTCCTGTTACCTGTTCCAGGTTTGGTCGTGGGGTTCGAATTTGATCGTGAGTGTGTTGTTACGATCTGATGAACGTAATGGGAGGTAATGGTGATCGATGACTAGTTCAAGTCATCATGATAGATCGGAGATGGGTGGATGGCCGGTGCATGTGCACTGTGCACATTTCTGGTGATGTTAATTTTGTTAGATTTAGTAGATGGGAGTACTCGAGTTTTTCTCGAGTTGTTGCGTGTGTTGCCCGAAGCAGCAAGGGTTTTGACTCGATGTAACTTAAGTTGGCCTCGGGTATACTTAGATCTGTTACAGGCTTTCTTAAAATTGTTAGTTTAATTTTAAAACTGTTTTTAAAATTTAAACTGCATTTTTAAATAAAGTTTAAATCAAGTTTAAGTTAGATTCAAATGGGACTTTGAATCTTTAAGTTTTAAATGGAAATTTGGATTTTTAAATCAAATTTTTAAACGTAAATTTGGAAATGACTATTTCCAAACATATTTATAAGTGATAATCAAATTGTTAATAAAAACGAGTCTACCTTAAGTAATAATGATTTATATACGTTAATTATTAAGTAAATGAGAATGGAATAATTAATGTTTTGTGTTAATTACCTTTGTAATTTTAAGTTTGAATTTATTAATTAAACTTAAGTTAATTTAATTAAGGAATAATTAAATTGTAATTAAGAATTCATTAAGTTACAGTTGACCCTTAATTAATTCAAAAAATTAAGATTAATTAACAAGTTCTTAATGGATAATCAATTGATAATCAATAATGATTAATATAAGTAAATTTCTTTAGCAAAGTAATTAAAGAATTGTTAATGGTTAATGAAGGTCATTGACTAAGATTATTTAATAAATTAATCAATGTGATTAATTTTTAACAATTAATTAGATTAATTAATCAATGATAATCATTTATGAAATTGCGTAAGTGTAATTACCTTAGGGAAGAAATTGGGAAATTAATTGCTCATTGTAATTAATTAAAACTAATTAATTAAGGGTAAATTATTCATTATGAATTAATTAATGATTAATTAAAGGATAATTTATTAAATGTTTTGTAATTAATTGATTATTAACTTACCATGACTAGCAGATTTATTCATAGAAATTTATCCGATTTAAATAAATCAGATAATTTAATTAATCCTACTTACGGACGTTTGGATTATATTGGGTGTTGAATTGTTTGATATCTCTGATATGTAATGCTTTATAATATATCCTGATTTGTGTCATGATCTGTAATTTATTTATCTGGGATGAATGTAATTAATTATCCGTGATATATATATCTGTGTATGAGAGATAAGTGTTATAGCTTATACCGCTTATCAACCATATTTATGTATTTCAATCTATGATGATTGAATGATGTTGCACTGTTGTGTGTAAAACCCCTGGACTACACCCTACACACACAAATATGGATTTCACGAGGAAATCGGTTAAGTCACAGATTTTTACCAATTTTAAAGATTGAACTCTTGAATTCAAAATAGTTTTGGAATTTGAATTGAAAGCTTTTGAAATAGTTTTCAAAAATAAAAGCTATTTTAAATAACTTAATAAAACTTGAAATTTAAATAATTGATATAAATTTGAATTCAATAATTTGGAAATTTTGGTCTAAAAGATTTTACAAGTTATAAATGTTTATATGGGTTTTTCACCATTTAAAAATATGGTTTGGGAAATTTAAATTTAAATCCAAGTTTTATACTTGAATGGTTTTAACTGATGTAACTGTAACCAGTTTTTCCCAAAACGAAACCTATTTGTTTTCAAATAATATTAGTTTTCATTTAAAGAAAGGATTTCTAAATTATGTTGAAAGGTTTCAAGTTTGAAATGGAATTGAAATGTTTTGAAAGGCTATGAATGAATCTTTGGAAACGAATTTTGAAAGCTATAAATTAAATCTTGATTTAAAGATTTAACGAGTTAATCCAATTGAAATGAAAATTGTTTGAAATCCATGAATGGATCTTTGTGAACGGGGTGAACTTTGTGAATTAAGTCTTTCGTTTAAAAGATTAAAAGTGTGGAAATGGTTTAAACCATTGAATGTTGTTGAAATGAATCTTTTGTTCAAAAGATTGGAAATGGTAATTTTTTTTAACCATTTGAATGAAAGGTTTTGAGCTTTAAGCTATGATTTAACTGAGACCCCAGTATCCATATGATTTTTAATATTGCGCTCGTTATTCGGTTTAGCCGGGGGAGGACCTTTGTGTTATATAACCCATTCCGAATAATGATACGTCGATATGGATAGCATTTGAAGACCGATGGTGAAGATCGGGTATTTACGAGAGCGATAGGATGACCTATCGATTGTCTCTCTGAGTCGCGCCGGTATGGAGATTCCCTAATTGATGGGAAGTCCGATCGGGATTGTGAATACCCGGATTGCAAGGGCTTCTTTGGAAGTGCCTTTCGTTCTGTTCGAACCCAGAACAGACTTCTATGGATTGTATGTCTGACATTACATTTTGAGATATAAAGCAGATTTCTTTCAAATACATATCTGTTGGTGGCGGAGAATTTACTCTCTTAGCTTAACACCCTTCTCTGAGACATACGAGCTCAAAGGTTATGTAGATGAAGGTTATCGGCAATATATTCCCAATTTGGTAGTGTGGCATGCTAAGTGCTGCTGTGTGTGCTGATCATCTGTTGATCATTTGTGATCAGATCATGGCTTCTGTATGAAGCGTCGTTTTATGGACAAGACTGCATCAGGACCTCACAACCCGGAAATGATCGAAACAGGAAAGATGTGGCAAGGTTATGAAGGTTTCTCCCTTTAGGGTGTGTCATTCCCTTCTGGTAAAGGGTGGTATCATGGTATGGAGCCCAGATATTTACCCGTGTGGTATCTCCAATCTCATTTACTGTGTGGTTGTTGCTTTGTGACAGAGAGCCCTCGGATAAAGGTCCCAAAGGACCGGGGGGTGGCATGCTAGAGAAGTTGTTACCTAGTTACAGAGGTAACCCGGCCTCTTGTTGGCAGAGATCCGGTTAGGTTCTCGGGACGTCTCGCCAGAGGCGTACCCATGGACAGTGGGAAGTTCCTTAGCCCGACCATTTGTTGGAAAACGCAAACAAAACAACACGAGTCTTGTACGGTTTTAGTTGCAGAACCGGTCATTTAAAATGGCAGCTATAGCAGGCATAATATAATGGTACCTATGCTGGCTAAGATTAATATTATACCTTCGAAATGATTTTCTACACTGTGCACTTATAATAATAATATCAAGAAATTTTCTCGTATCAAGCATGTTTGACTATCATAAGGAGAAATCTCCTCCAATTCTGCGTTTGCATGGTGTGTGCGGCGGGAGGCCTTATGGTAGTTTCATTTTCTAAAAAACATTACGAATTTATTTTAAATTCTTTTGTTGTCTGTTTTAAAGATAAACTGTTTTCGTTACTCACACTAGTCCCATGACTGAATCGGAGTTTATTGTTCCTTTCCTGAACTCTGGGTGTCCATAATTTTCCACACGGGCAGTCTAGAGTTAGGTTTTTCAGATAGTAAGGTTTAGTAGATTATCTGGACTTAGTCTAGTCTTTGGATCAGGACGAGACTTGCTTGTCTAGGTGAAACGTGATGTTGGTTCGAGCTATTTCTGGATTGGTGCCATGGAGATGGTGATTATCCACTGCTGGTGTTATCTTTTTCTTCCCGATGTGTCTTGTATCTCTGATAGTATTGATATTCATTGTATCATTTTGTTGTATCTCATTATATCAGATGTTTTATCTGTCATTGTATCAATGCCATATATATTGATATTCTTTTTCCGCTATGTTGTACTTAATGGTGTTATAAGCTCCGGCGCACTAGATTCGACGTTTGGATCTATGACATTGGAATATGAATGTTGTATTCGGTACCGATTTTCAAAGGTCGAGTCAAGATCGTCACATCTGGATTACTAGTCATGCGTCTAGAGTATCCACTATCGGGTATCCATTTATTCTTTTTGATCTACACAATTTGTCCATTATGGATTGATTCCTCAACAACCATGAAGCATGTTTCCTGCACATCATACAATTTTGGTGGACAACTTGAATTTGAATATTGATTATATGCATACTCAAGAGACAATGATGACCTGAATCTTTCTAAACTAATATCAACAAGTTTTTGAAACATAGCCATTTTAAAATCTTTTCAAAAATCATATTATGAAACTTTGAAAAACTTGCTCTGATACCAAATGTGAGAAATGCGGATTATGGATCTTATGGCTAGAATTAACACTAGAGGGGGGTGAATAGTGTTTAAGGAATTACTAAATCTTTTGAGTTCATATTAATTTGAACACAAACGTATGCCATATTCAGACACAGATATGATCACAGAATCAAACACAGATGCATAAATAAAGTAAAAGCAATAAAGGAAAGAACACACCGAATTTTATACTGGTTTGGTGTTACCCTACATCCAGTCTCGCACATAAGTACGGATTTCCTCTCAAAATCAATTTTTACAATTACACCCTCGATTTCAAGGTCATGAGGTACACTACTCCAGATTCATAATCCCCTGGGTAGAGATACTTGATTTTACGAGCAACAAGTTCACCTAATTGATTTGACAAGGTACAATCACACCTTTTCTCGCTTGATTGATTTCACAGGCAACAATCACACATTTTCCCACTTAATTTATTACAAAGAGGCCTATAACTCTAAATAGCAATGAGATCTTATTGAGATAGTGATAGAGAATCAAACCAGAGATGATCTAGTTAGATTGAATGGTGATTTCGGTAGAGTAATGGTAAAAATGTATACAAAGAAATGTGGAAGAAGAAGAGGAGTGAAATTAGAGAAAATATGTATATAAATTCGTTTAAAACTGCCCCTATTTATAGCAGAACAACAGCCATGTCCATTCATGAAAGGATATGACGAATAGACACTTCTTTTGAAATTCAAAATTTTGAAATCAACTGCTCCCTTGTCGAAAAGGGTAGATTGGGGTTTTTGACAGGCATAAGTAATTTTGATAATTTGTTTTTCTTTAAAAATAACTTTCATCTTATATTAAAACTACTTTTAAATATTCTTAACTATAGTTTAAAATACATAAATAAATATAGAGAATAATATTTTGGAATATATAAAATTTTACTATAATTTTATATTTAAATCCAAGTATGAATATTAAAAGTTAAATATATTGAAAGATAGTTTAAAACCAAGAATAATTTGATTTTGAAGATAAAGATTATTTTGAGGCTAAAAGTATTTTAAAACCAGGATGGATGTTTTTGATTCTTTTAAAAGGAAGGTTTTGAAATCATTTTGAAAACAAGATATAATTTTGTAAAAACATTTGAATTAAAGTTAGTTGATACAAAACAATGTTCCACTAGATTTTCCGAAGGTTCTATCCTACTTAGGGTTCCATCCCTTTAACGGGCTCGAAGTGGATTCCATTCCACTAATAAACTAAATTTTAAGATGCCAACGCTTTTCTAGGAGTTTTAACAAAAATTCCTAATTAAATTACTTACTATTGAAGTCTTCAACTCTTGATAATCTTGATACTCATGAGTCTTCAATCTTGATATCTTCAGTCTTGAATCTCTTTACTGTACATTCTTTATTCTTGATACCTGCATGGTTAAATCCTGCATATACATATATGTCTAAACTATAATGTTAGTATTTATTTTATAATCTTATTCTAAGGTTGTTGTCATCAAATCCATCTTCTAAGGGACTAACAAGAAACTATATATGAGACAGTTAGTCAAAATGAATGCAGATGGGAAATCCAAAATTGATTTATTTTTTTGCATATCATCATATTGTTTTGAATTGTTTTAACCATTGTGGATGTAGAAGTATAATAAATGGTTTTATAAAGGTTTTAGAATACTAGTGAGGGGAAAATCCGTTCTACTAAGTAGCATGGTCTCACTAGATTTCTAAATGGTTTGAAATGGTAGATTATTATTCATACCAGGCTTTCTGTCTGACTCGAAGTTTATGTTTTCCCCTTAAACGCTCCGGTACTCAATTGCTTTTTAGTAGTTTGAGAGTTGAGTCTTTCAGGTTCCTTTTTAAACGAATAAGCTTCCGGAGACATGCAGGAGACATGATAGCTATTTAGAATTCTTTTTTATTTTTATTCCACTGTGTCGTTGTTGTAAATGCAAAGTTGTTAAATTGTCTAATATACTTTGATCATCCAAGGAGACATCTTCATATGTCACCCTTAGCGTATGTTGTAATAAGTATATTTTCTCTTAATGCGGTTCTCGTATTGAGATTATGTAATGAATTTGAAATGGAATGTGAAAGTTGTTTTGACATTTTAAATTTTTTTACATGTACAAGTGTTTCTGTTATATCAATGTATCTAACATTACCATATTTGATCGTCGAGGATTAATAACTATAGATGACAGCAACATCCATAGCCATTATTTTTAGGCCTCCAAGTAGGGGAATTTACAGCAAGATACTTTGCTAGGGTCCAATCCAGAAAATATAAATTTAAAGTAAGTTGATGGCAGGGTGCCAAAACATCAGGATGGTCCTATAAATAAAATGAAACAACAACGTGAAATGAAAGTATTTTGGGACTAAGAGAGGCTATGCTTAGTAAGGACGCTTTATAGTATGTATTCAGGGTACCTACATTAAACATCTTAGTAGAGTTAAGGTGGATCTAGTCAAGTTGGCTTCCATGGTGGAATTAGTGGTCATTTCCTCTGGTAACATTGTTCGAGAAAAGATAAATTAGTGATATATAAACCTAGGTTGGTGATGCAGCCCAGCCTAATGACGAAACATCGCAATCAACCAATGCCCTGGATTCGAGTCATTCAAAGGTCTTAGGTCGCTCACGACCTAGTGAAGCTCGCTCACGACCTAACAAGCCACGAGATAAGAAGTTGCGAGCTAACCAAGAACGAGGGAAGGAAGTTGCACTATCCTTAATTCGCACACGACCTAACCAGAAACAAGAGGAGGAGACTGCCCGAGTTCGCGACCTAGCATGCTCGCGAACTAACAACCTAATACATGGGTCGCTCTCGACCTGAAGTAGGTCGGCCTATCAAGCTTATGTCGCTTAAAGCATAGGTCTTAAAATCACTGAAATCTTAAGCCCCTGCTGAGTTACATTAGGTCGCTGATGGATGCTGAAGCTTATGTCGTAGGTCGCATACATGTTGAGACGCGTATATACTGTGTTGCATTGTGTTGAATTTGATAGCTCGTGTGAGTTGTACATTAAGCCGTGTGTTTTGAGTCGCGTGTTATTAGGCCGTCAACGACCTAAGTTGAGTCGTGTTTGTTGTGTGTTGTGTTGTATTTGTTATGTCGTTATTTGTTATGTCGTATATGGTTGAGTCGTTTCATGTTGTTAAGTCGTGATGGCTTAGGTCGTAATGACCAAAGTTAGGTCGGTCGTGTAGCAGTGCTAGGTAGCGTGCGACCTAGTGTGCTGTTGTGTTGAGTTGTACCCTATAAATATGGGTGTTGGGTCATTTGTAAAGGTGGTTGATTTTTGAATGAAACTTTGTTTGAGTGCTTTGTGCCTCTTTTGAAATTGGTAGTTGAGTGTGATCTCCTATCTCCACTTTCGGTTATTCGAGTGCGCTCGAATCAATGATTGTTGAAGCCAATTCATGGTATCAAGTGTACTTGATCAACGTTCGAAGAATTGTAGATCTTCTTTCACGGTATCGTACGCGATCAACGTGTCAAAGATAGCTAGAATTCGGTATCTTTTGGAGATCAACGAATTTGGGCATTAGTATCTTTCAATCCATTGATTCATATTACTTCATCTAATCGTTCTTCGATTAGTTTGACACGAAATCGTCATTTCAACGTCAATCCGTTAAATCCGCTGCGTCAGTTTGGTATCAAAGCTAGACTTAGCCAATCATAGCTAAGCCGAGTCTTGGAGCCAAGGAATTTGAAGTTGAAGTTGTGCATAACTTTGTGTTGAAGTAAAGGCCGAGCATCACTTTGTTGTTCAAGCAGAGAGTTGCAAGTTTGAACCAAGCAAAGTTGAAGCGTGAAGTTCAATTTGTTGTCCAAGGCCGAAGTTGTATTTGTTGAAGTTCTACAATGCCGCCGAGAAGAGCTAATCATCATCAAAATGTTGAAGATTTGTATAAACGAGAAGATGCTGAACAGATGAAACAACGAATTAGCAATAAATTCAATGAGAAGTTGGATGAAGGCATTGGTAGGTTGGAGAAATTGATGATAGATATGAATCAAAGGAGAAGGTCGCCAGTCTCAAACCATGGAGGAAACAGAGTTTCGCCATCGGTTACGGAAGCGAAGAGGGTGTCGCCACAATCTTTTAGAGAAAGAAGAGAAACCTCAATTTCATCAAGAAGGGATCACCTTGAATATAGACATGAAGAGAGAAGAACTCCACATAAGTTTGAAGATGAGCCATATCGAGATGAAGAGACACATAGTAGAAGAGACATGCGTGATCGAAGGGATATTGATGGTCGAGATCGATATAGACGTACATTTTATTTTGATGAAGAGGGTGATAGAGCCAGCATTCATTATCAAGATTGAGACCGAGTTCGAAATTCATATCGAGATGTAGAGGATGACCGACGATGGGATTCGGAAATGAAAATAGAAATTCCAGAATTCAAGGGTGGAATGGTAGCAGAAGAATTTCTGGATTGGTTGTCTAATGTTGAAGAGATTTTTGACTTCAAAGAAGTTCCTGAGCATAGAAGAGTTATGTTAGTTGCTACAAGGTTGAGAGGGAGAGCTTTAGCGTGGTGGCAGCAAACTAAACTTACACGGGAGAGAATGGGGAAGTCAAAGATTGAATCATAGAGAAGATGAAGAAGATTTTGAGAGCTACGTTCTTGCCATATAATTATCAATCAATCACGTACCAGAGGTTGCAGAATCCGAGGCAGGGGACGAAGACTGTTAATGATTATGCTGATGAATTTTATCAACTGATTGCGCGAAATAACATTATGGAGACAGAGGAACAGCTGACTGCTAGATTTGTTGGAGGGTTGAGAATGCAGATCCAGGACATGGTGAATATGTTTGATACGAGATCTGTTGCAGAAGCACATCAGAAAGCACTTGCTTGGGAGAAACAAGGGAGACGAGGAGGTGGTGTGTTTTCAAGTTACAATTCTCAGAACAAGGGTGCTAGTGGGAGTTCCAATGTTCCTAAAGTCGTCAGTAAACCAGTTGTGAATGAGGTTGCGAAGGCAAAGGTTAACAACAGTTTCAAATGCTATAATTTCCAGAAAGTGGACCACAAGAGTAATGAATGTCCGAAGCCGAAGAAGCGAACTATGATTGCTGAAGAGGAAGGTGAGGATGTTGGTGAAGATTATTCTAGTCCAGTTGAGGAGGATGAACAGGATATCGCGTCAGGAGATGAAGGATGTAATCTAATGATGAGGATATCTTGTTTGACACCGAAGTAAGAAGAAGAAGCTAGTTGGTTGAGGAGTAATATCTTTCAGTCGACATGAACTATACTGGGGAAGGTTTGTAAATTTGTGATTGACGCGGGAAGTTGTGACAATATCATTTCTACCGAAGCTGTGAGAAAGTTGAAGTTGAAGACGGAGAAGCATCCAAATCCTTACAAGTTAGCTTGGTTGAGGAAAGGAGGAGAGGTGAAGGTGGACCGACGAGTTCATGTTCCATTTTCTATTGGGAAAAAGTATAAAGACAAGATCTGGTGTGATGTTGTGGAGATGGATGTCTGTCACTTGCTTTTGGAAAGACCCTGGCAGTATGATCGAGCAGTGCAGCACGATGGTCGAACCAATAGCTACGGTTTTATGTTTGAGAATACTAAGATCATTTTAGTTCCGAAGAAGAGGCAGCAAGGACAGAGCAAGTCAGAAGAGATTGAGGAACTGAAAACTTTATTGACTTTGAAAGAATTTGTTAAAGAAGTCGAAGATGAGCCTGAAGTGTTCTTGTTGATCGGGCGTGAAAGTGGTGAGGAAATTGAAATTCCAGAGGAAGTCAAGCCGGTGTTGGAGGAATTTGAAGATGTATTTCCTAAAGAACTGCCAACGGAATTACCACCGTTGAGGGACATACAACATCAAATAGATCTTGTTCTAGGAGCAGTACTACCTCATAGGCCACATTACAGGATGAGTCCTAAAGAGCACGAGGAACTGAGAAGGCAGGTGGAGGAGTTGTTAGAACAAGGGAGAGTTCAGGAGAGCTTGAGTCCATGTGCCGTGCCAGCTTTATTGGTACCAAAGAAGGATGGGACGTAGAGGATGTGTACGGACAGTCGGGCTCTAAACAAGATCACGGTGAGATACAGATTTCCTATGCCAAGGTTTGATGATTTGATTGATCAGGTGAGTGGAGCTGTTATGTTCTCAAAGATTGATTTGAAGAGTGGTTACCATCAGATTCATATTAGACCAGGTGATGAGTGGAAGACTGCTTTTAAAACAAGGGAAGGTTTATACAAATGGCTGGTTATGTCGTTTGGCTTATCAAATGCTCCGAGTACTTTTATGAGAATAATGAACCAGATTTTTAGACCATTCATTGGGAAGTTTGTAGTAGTTTACTTTGATGATATTTTGATCTATAGTGGGAATATGGAAGAGCATGTCCAACATTTACGTGAAGTACTGTTGATTCTACGACAGGAGCAATTTTATGCTGCAACAAAGAAGTGTGTGTTCATGACGCATGGTATTTTGTTTCTGAGATATGTTCTGTCGAAGGAAGGCATTCAAGTGGATGAAAGCAAAGTGGAAGCTGTCAGGAGTTGGCCACAACCCAAGACAATTACTGAAGTGAGAAGTTTTCATGGATTGGTATCTTTTTATCGAAGATTCATTCCACATTATAGCAGTGTAATGGCACCTGTAACCGATTGCATGAAGGGAAAGAAGTTTGCATGGTCAGAGGAAGAAGGGGTTGCTTTTGAGAAGATCAAGACACTATTGACGTCAGCACCAATTCTAGTTTTGCCGGATTTTCAGTTGCTGTTTGAATTACATACTGATGCGTCGAAGGTTGGTATTGGTGGAGTATTGAGTCAGAAGGGAAGACCAGTTGCTTATTTTAGTGAGAAATTGTCTGGAGCCAAGTTGAGATATAACACTTATGACATGGAATTTTACGCAATTGTTCAAGCTATGAAGCACTGGAGACATTATCTGTTTCAGAAAGAGTTTGTTCTTTATACGGATTACGAAGCTTTGAAGCATTTGCAAGGGAAAGAAAAAATTTCAGCTAGGCATGCTTCATGGGTCGCGTATCTACAGCAGTTTACTTTTGTTGTAAAGCACAAATCAGGGGTGACGAATCGTGTAGCTGATGCTTTGAGCAGAAGGAATCATTTGTTGACAACGACGAAGGTTGAAGTGACAGGATTTGAACTATTACCAGAGTTGTTTGAGGAGGATCCTTATTTTGCAAAGATTGTTGAGAAAGTCAAGGATGAGAGTACTAATGAGTTTGTATTGGTGGATGGATTCTTATTCAAGGGGAATCAATTATGCGTACCAGATTGCAGCTTGAGAATGAAAATTGTGAAAGAGTTGCATGAAGAAGGACATGATGGACAGGATCACACATTACACTTGATTTCTCAGTCTTACTATTGGCCATCGATGAGGCGGGAAGTTGAAAAGTTCGTGCGTAGATGTCATGTTTGTAAAGTTTCGAAAGGGACAACTACAAATGCGGGTTTATATATGCCTTTACCTGTTCCTACAAAACCGTGGGTAGATATAAGCATGGACTTCGTGTTGGGTTTGCCAAGGACTCAACGGGGAAATGACACTATATATGTTGTGGTGGACCGTTTCTCGAAGACGGTACATTTTGTAGCTTGTAAAAAGATGGAAGATGCAGTCCATGTGGCACAATTGTTCTTTAGAGAGATCTATCGCTTGCATGGTTTACCAGAGTCTATAATTTTAGACAGGGATACCAGATTTTTGAGTCATTTTTGGCTGAGTTTGTGGAAGATGGTGGAAATGAAGCTGAATTTCAGTAGTGCTTATCATCCGCAAACTGATGGACAAACTGAGGTTGTGAACAGATCGCTGGGAAATTTGTTGCGGTGTCTTGTAAAGGATAATCTGAAGAGTTGGGATGTGAAGTTATGTCAAGCAGAGTTTGCTCATAATCATGCCATCAACCGTAGTACGGGGTTCAGTCCATTTCAGATTGTATATTCAAACTTACCAAAGGGGCCGATGGATTTAGCGAAAATGCCACAACCGAAGGGGACAGTTAAGCGAGCTGCTGATTTTGTTGATGGTTTGACAGAATGCCATAAAATCGTTCAGGAACGATTGGAGAAGGCGAATGAGAAGTATAAACGATCTGCAGATCTGAAGCGAAGAAGTATTGAATTTAATGAAGGAGATTTAGTATATGCTATACTAAGGAAGGATCGTTTTCCAATGGGAACATACAATAAACTTAAAGCTCGAAAGATTGGTTCTGTAGAGGTTGTGAAATGGATCAATGAAAACGCTTATGGGTTAAAGCTGCCAGAGGATGTGTACACTTCATACGTGTTTAATGTTAAACATCTTATACCTTATTATGGAAATGAACAACCCAATGGGGAAGAGCTTTTAAATTCGAGGACGAATTTTTCCCAACCAGGGGAGGATGATGCAGCCCAGCCTAATGACGAAACAGCGCAATCAACCAACGCCCTGGATTCGAGTCATTCAAAGGTTTTAGGTCGCTCACGACCTAGTGAAGCTCTCTCACGACCTAACAAGCCATGAGATAAGAAGTTGTGAGCTAACCAAGAACGAGGGAAGGAAGTTGCACTATCCTTAAGTCGCACACGACCTAACCAGAAACAAGAGGAGGAGACTGCCCGAGTTCGCGACCTAGCGTGCTCGCAAACTAACAACCTAATACTTGGGTCGCTCTCGACCTAAAGTGGGTCGGCCTATCAAGCTTATGTCGCTTAAAGCTTAGGTCTTAAAATCACTGAAATCTTAAGCCGCTGCTGAGTTACATTAGGTCGCTGATGGATGTTGAAGCTTATATCGTAGGTCGCATACATGTTGAGACGCGTATATACTGTGTTGCATTGTGTTGAATTTGATAGCTCGTGTGAGTTGTACATTAAGCCGTGTGTTTTGATTCGCGTGTTGTTAGGCCGTCAACGACCTAAGTTGAATCGTGTTTGTTGTGTGTTGTGTTGTATTTGTTATGTCGTTATTTGTTATGTCGTATATGGTTGAGTCGTTTCATGTTGTTAAGTCGTGATGACTTAGGTCGTAATGACCAAAGTTAGGTCGGTCGTGTAGCAGTGTTAGGTAGCGTGCGACCTAGTGTGCTGTTGTGTTGAGTTGTACCCTATAAATATGGGTGTTGGGTCATTTGTAAAGGTGGTTGATTTTTGAATGAAACTTTGTTTGAGTGCTTTGTGCCTCTTTTGAAATTGGCAGTTGAGTGTGATCTCCTATCTCCACTTTCGATTATTCGAGTGCGCTCGAATCAACGATTGTTGAAGCCAATTCACGGTATCAAGTGCGCTTGATCAACGTTCGAAGAATTGTAGATCTTCTTTCACGGTATTGTGCGCGATCAATGTGTCGAAGATAGCTAGAATTCAGTATCTTTTGGAGATCAACGAATTTGGGCATCGGTATCTTTCAATCCATCGATTCATATTACTTCATCTAATCGTTCTTTGATTAGTTTGACACGAAATCGTCATTTCGTCGTCAATCCGTTAAATCTGCTGCGTCAGTTGGTAATTATTAAAATATGTTAATGATAACTTAATGATTGACACATAAATAAGAGATTAGGTGATGCTTGTGTGGATGATCGATGACTGTATGACATGTTTCATAACTGGATATTAAATGCATGGTATATTTAGGGACATTTTACCCAAAGAACAAACTTTGCAGTCCAATTAGTTTTTAGGACACACATTCACAAAAATTAATTTCAAGGCCAAAGTCGGTAGAATAATTACTTTTAAGGACAAAGTCAGCAGTCCAATTATTTTCAAGGACATAATTTCATAGGTTTTTAGGCCTTAGAAACTTATTATTTTGCATTTTGTCCTTAAAAATACTTATTTAAGTTGTGTATCCTAGAAACTAATTGTGCTTGCTAAAGGGGCCGTCATGGCAAATTTCCGCCAATATCTGATTTGAACGTGACAAATATTAATATGACATTGTCCATAATTGAGTGATAAGTATAGGTATACTTATGAATTGAATGTGATGCTAAAGTATGACCATGGTTGATGTTTTTACAGATTTAATTACTTCGATGCTAAACTGAGGGGAAACCCTTTCCGTACTTTAGTGACTTGGTCTTGCTATGGTTAATTAGGTTAAAGATTTTGCTCATGCTAGGTTTTATGTTGATAGAGTTAGGGGAATGTCCTATGGGCAAATATATAATTGTTACATATATCTAACTCAATAATCAATCTTATTTGAAATAAATTGTTCATTCTCTATATTATATACATGATATAATGTGTTATATATTAATCCACTAATTTAACTAAAAGTATATTTAATGAAAATCCATAAATTGTATATTTTGTGATAGTAATTACAATTCATTTAACCATGAGTGATTTAACAAAATAAACTAAACATAGCATTTAAAATATTTTTAGTCAAGATATATCAATACTAGATATTGATGCATCCGTTGAGACTAGAGTATGTAATGCTCTTCAAATATTGGGTAATGTATTACTCTTGGCTACTGGATGCATCAAGGGGTTACATACTGAAAGTTATTGGATAACCATGGAACGATCCACTTCGTAGTTTTCTATTGATTAATATAACTAAGGTTAAACAGAAAATATCATTGTGATAAAATTACACGGTGCTCTTGAATTGAGAATACTTTGATCTTCAATGTGGAAACTCCACTTTAACTATAGTTAAATATTGCCACGGTGCTAGTCGAACGAATATAATTGGGTAGAGCGGAAGCATTGGAGGTGAAACACTATTCAAGAGAGGATTCGTCTTCTCGGTTATATGAGGTTAGTACCACAGTCAACTTAAAGTCCAGGTCTCTGGCTAGAGCAGTTCTGTTAATACGAATTGTTATTATCACATCAAAAATTTAATGTTTGGACTATAGAGTTGAGTATGGACGATACTGGAATTCGTAACATTACCAAATTACATAAGTCCAAAGTAATATAGTTTTGACGAAGAGAATTGGTGTAAATAATAGCCACTACCAGGTAACGCTTAACAATTAAAATTAGATTTTACCATAACCAAATAAGTACTAGGTTTGACCATAATGTCACATCATCTGCCAAGTGACATGTGAACGTTAATATTCGAATTATTCGATATTAATCATTAATCAAATTTACACCTATGAGTCACACAACCAAAATATTGAATACTCCTTTTTACCACCCGATTAATTAATTTATAATTATTATAAATTAACTAATATTTATGAAATATTAATTATAAAATTTTATTTGATGCGTAGAACAATGTTAAATAATGTATTTATAATAGTTATAAATATGTTGATCGATATAAGATATCGGTGCGCGTTTAAATTTGAATTTAAATGCAACAAACATTATTTAGGTTTGAAATATTTTAAGGCCCGGAATGGGACAGTTGTAGTTAGCCCTATATGTCCTTATTGTGGCCAGCCATTAGATGGCAAGATAAGGAGGGTTTTTGATTTGAAGAAGAAAAGGAAAGAGTAAGAGAGATTTTAGGATCAAGATTTCTTTTTACTCTTTGTCTTCTTCTTTTTATTTGGATCATATCCCTCTCTTACACAATTTTCTGCTCTTCTCTTTACTGCAAATTTTCGGCCATTAACGCCCTATCCAAACCTAAAAAATTCAATCACAAATTCACTTCAACTTCAAAGTTATTTCATAGTCGATGGTCAATAATTCGAGAGACAACACTTTTATAATTGGAATTTGATTCAAGAGTTCATTTCAATGTTTCAAGGTGTGATCTTTTGACATTTATGAAAGGAAGTTATCTTATTTACCAATTCATATTAATATTTATTTAATACTGTTTTATATATCACCTTTTCGGAGATACTATGAATCAGTATATACTTGTTTTTTCACATATAATGGTTGTTTGTCGCACACATATATTTTTATATTTAATTAATTACATATATTTAATTAATTACAATATACATACATACATATATACGTGTATGTATATATATTTACATACACACACACGTATATATACATTATATTTTGATGCACATATATGTATACACCTAGAAAACACACTTGTATACACAATGGGCGAATATGTCCGCTGCGATGTAAATCCCAACATCTATACATGGATATATTAAACCATGTACCCATTATATTTTGTTGCACATGCAAACACATATATGTGTATATGGTACACACACATGCGTGTGAATATATATGTGTGTGTATATATATATATGTATATATTATAATACAATTGATATAATACAAAACTATATTATAGATTTAAATAAAATGATGATTTTATTTAAAAGAAATTTAGTAAAGTTTAATGAATTAGACGTCATAAACGCAATAAAGATCCAAAATGGTAAAAAAATTGAAATTCACTCATATCTTCACATATGGGTTATCCCAATTCCAACAATGGTATTAAAGTCGAATAGCCTATGTGGTCTAAATTAGTCATGTTAGGGTTAACTTATTAGGCTCATAGACCAATTAATAGGGCGTTTAAAAAAGGTAGTGGCTAAGCTAGATTATTGGGTAATCAAGTATTCTGCCTACCTGGCTGCCAGCTTGGCCCGGTCTAATAAGCCTAAAGGTTGCCCGAATAGAAAAGGTCCAATTTTAATTGGGCCTTGTGCTAATTTCAAAATTGTTAAAATTAGACTAAAAGTATTAAGTTAAATGTAAAATAAGAAAAATATTATAAATGTTACAATATAGATTTTCAAATTATTTTGAAAATTAAAATTAAAATTTTAAATTTAAAAGTTAAATTCAAATAAAAAAGAATTATAAAAGTTAATATATAATTTTTCAAAATGTTTGAAAATGTTACAAAATTAATTTCAAAAATATTATTTATTAATAAGATTAATAAAATAAATAAATCAATCAAATAAGTTAATTAATTAAATATATACATGCATAATATATATAATGGTATATGTTATGTTGTCTTGAATTGTATAAGAAAAATATGGGTATACATGTGTGTATCAAAGAATTTTCAAAGTTAATAAAGTATAATTAAATTTTTTTAATTAAAAGTTCCTGATAACTTTAAATACATATATATAAGATATATGTGTATTGTTATAAAGGTTATAGTATATAAATCCAATATAATATGATATAATTGATAAATGTAATATTCAATTATAATGTTAATTAATTAAATTAATTAAATAATATTTAATCGATATAATTGTTTACATCAAAATTGGTCACGAACACCCAATTGCAGATGAAAGCGCCAATGTGTTAACCTGCCTTTTGGCAAGGCAACACACATGCGGATTTAACCCAATCGACTCACGGTTATCGAAGCTGGATCGTCAGGAACTTAGTTCTCATTTGAATGAATAATCAATCACGGATAATAAACATGAATATGAGGCCAGGATACAACATAGTTGATGGACAAGTAGCGCAGGATATTTAAAATATGATTTTGATAAAAATCGAGTCGCTTCAAGTTGCTTGGAGTTTGCTTTGGGTTTTCGGGCATGTTACTTCGGGTCAAGCAAGCAATCACTTCAGGTCAGAGCAATCAATCAGTCAATCTTCATATAACTCACATTAGTTCGTATCCATCAGGTTCCATTCCTTTCATATCCATCCACTTTCTCCTTATCCATTGAGTGTTGACATCGATCAAATTTCATAAACTTAGCCCTTAACACTCTTCATATCAACCCTTACACGCATTTCGTATCGATCAACCATTGATCGATATGAAGAGCTCATAATCGATCGATGCCAATGCTATCACTATCCATCGATAGAAGCCAACACTACATGATCGATACGGAGAGTACATGCCTGCATCGATATGAAGGGAATGGCACATGTTCGATACGAATAAGGCAGAGTCAACTAAAAGATACAGTCATATGGCACAAAAAGTGGATCTTCCCTAAATCATCGCTCAATATCATCACAACTCCCTTGATTGATAAGTACAAGACCGATACTAATTTGATTGATGCGAATCGATCGATACGAATAATTCAGCCAACCTACAAATTCAATCTTGGATCGATCATAACTCGGGATCTACGAGTCAAAACGCCTCCAAAGTTTCGCTATAGCTTGCATACCACTAGAAGAACGTTCATGATCGATCTCAGCCCCAATGGACATTATCTTGATCAATTCCAAGAGCATATGGATTGATCCCAAATGACATAGGATCGATCACGTGGGCCCACCCATATGCGAGAAGGAGTATTCCAAGATCTAAGCCAAATATTTCCTGACTGCACCTATAAATAGTACTCCAACGCCAACAAAAAAGGGACTTTTTCTCTTCTAGGCTATTACTCTATTGGAACTCCATTGTAATTCAAATACTATCAATTGTACTGTTGTAAACCAGTTGTGAATCATCAATAAACAGCAAAATCTTCAAAGTGGATGTAGGCTACAACGCCGAACCATTATAAGTCCTATCCTTTTACTGCTTTCCTTTTAAATTTGTTGTTCATCATATTTATATCCTCTACATATTGTCTATCTGTGAACCGTGATTGTGAATTGGTGCTTTCATCTACAGTTGGGTGTTTGTGACCAATTTTGGCGCAAACAATAATGTTATGCATAAAATATTATATAAGTAAAATAAATATAAAAGTTATATAAAAATAAAATTAATGTGATACAAATGTATAAACTAAATGTCGAATATTAAAAATTCCGTAAATAGAATTAAGGAATAAACTCATTTGTAAATGTACGTATACCATGATTTATGATGTGTCTGATACTTGAATCATGAGGGTATTTCATAAGAAGTACATTATTTCATAAGTTGATATCACTCAGTTAAAAATATTAAAGATTACGCATCTTTAATATGAAGTTGTCCTCTACCATTTGAATATCAATAGATTACTTGCATACTCCATGGTTGTTGAGCTTTCCTCAAGCTAGAGATGTCATCTGTAGTACTATTAATATACAGACTAGTCAAGTTAAGATACTTATTCATATTTGTCGAGCTTTCCTCATTGTATGTATAGTATACTTAGGTCGTTGTGGAATGGCGGGTATGAGTGAATAATCCCTCCTTATTTGTTAAGCTTTCAAGGAAAGGGTGAGATTAGGATAATGGTCACAAATTTAAGAGTTGTATGTGATAAAATCAATAAGGAGTTATCCATCATAAGGAGGCATATGATTTTTTTAGCTTTCCTCAAGATCAAAATCGCAAGGCATACGAGTCATAAAAATCCACTAGTATAATCAAAAGACTTTTATGTTTCATTTTAGGGTTTAGAAAAAACATAAAAAACTAGTAGGAGCCCTATTAGAAAAATGAAATTGTAACATTTAACCTTTCTAATATTGTAAGAACATTTGCTATTTAAAGTTATAATAATCTACATTTGTAAATTTGTGAAATAAATTTAATTGATAAAATGTTTGTCAATTAAAATATACAAATGAATTGAATTAATATTGACAAATAGAAACATAAATATACTTACCAATAATTTTTTGCATATTGACTCACGCAAGCGCCTAATTATACAACCACTAAATAAAGTCGTAAATTTACTTTCCCAAGACCGTGTATTGTCTTCAATGAGTTTCAAACTCTAAAAGCAATACAAGAATATGGATATTTAATCCCTATACGATCATATATAAGTGTTATATGGTGAATGGTCATAATTCGTAATGTATGAATCCTCGGTGAAATTAGTTCATTGAAATAAACAAGTAAATTATAGTGTGAGATCGTCTACTAAATGTAGTTGATTACAGTAATGATCCTGAAGTATTAATATAACATTGGACCAAATTCTACAAGATACATCTTAGAATTCAATCACTAAAATTTTATTTTGATCAATTTACCTTAAATACAATTTATTCGATAGCCTTAAAGTTAAGGATAACCAAGTGCACTATTGTAAAGAGTTCATTATGGCATTGTAGGAAAATTTTCCTTTGAATGGTTTGACTATTTAGAAAGTAGATCAAATGTATAGGAGCGGATGTAACCTAAGCCATGGTTGGGATAAAGAGAGTGAATGGTCATTTATGCTTCGTAAAGAAATTCAAATATAAGAATTGTAAAATAATAATAATAGATACTTAAGGTTAGAATGAAAAATATGATTTCTATTCCAATAGTATTTTCACATAGAAAATTATTTTCTATGATATTTATTTCTTTGAATTTAAGATATTTGATCTAAAAATTCTCAACTATAAATTAGTTACAGCAAATGAAATAAGTAGCCTACAGTAAATGGTTAAATGGAGCTTCGTATTTCATACACTATTTAGTAATGGCAGAAATAGTGGGATCTTACCATAGCACTTATTAGTTGCCTCAAGCTACGAAAATTGCTTATTAACACGTACCAAATATGATTAATAAAGTAATAATTATTTTTCAATATTGACTGAAAAATAGACCTAGTCTTATTTCAATACGAATATAATGAATATTCATTATAAAGTAAAATCATAATACTAGTATTTGTGATGCATTGAAAATATGGAACTATCTAAATTTATTTGCAATTATTTCAGAATTATAAACCAAGTCATAGTTTGGAGAAATAATTCTTTGATTGTATGTTTATGAATCATAAGATATCAATGAATTATATCTCAAATAATAAATTATAAACCAAGTCATAGTTTGGAGAAATAATTCTTTGATTGTATGTTTATGAATCATAAGATATCAATGAATTATATCTCAAATAATAAAGGCAAAGCATCCACTAAGTTGGAGCATCATAAGAGTTGATGAACTCTTTCGATTGATACATATAGATGTATGCAATCGTAAGTCTAAGAATACCAAAATATTTTCACATACTTCACTATATTCACTGATGGTTTATCACTGACATGGACATGTGTATTTGATACATAAATAGTATGCCAATGATAACCACATAGAGTATAAAATGAGAGTGAATAAAGTAATGTGCAATAGAAAATCAAATGGTTTCGACTCGATCGAAAGGTGAGTATATTGGAAAAGAGTTCTTGCTGTACCTAAAAATAAATAAAAATTCAATCACAAAAGTGACTCCTCCCTGTGATACATAATGATGTATCGATAAGGAGTAAACGATCTTTGTTGAACAAAGTGCGATTAGTTGTAGTGAAGTTGATTTAACTTCTTTCTATAAGGTCTTTTACTTAAGAGCAGCACCAAGGCTATATTTAATTTCATCTAAAGAATGGTCTACAAAATTATAAAAGATAATAGTTTATAAGAAACCCTAACATATCTTAGGCTAAGGAGTTGGTGGGTTGCGCGTGTCGAAAGACTGTACATAATATTGTTCATGAGGGATCTTGTATGAATTGCTCCAAAATGAATTTCATTGAATGACCAATTTATGTTTTGCACTCAAGTATCATAAACTAACTGAATGGGTTATATATGTAAGGCAATTCATAAAATGTTTGTGAATACCTATTCCATTGAGATAAGATATAATTATTGTTCCAAGAAATATGAACTTCATGGTGAAAAAGTTTCTCTTAGAAATTATTGGTAGTGGAGTGGATTTGTATACAATCCAAGGATAAAACTGACTACGGGAGTTGAAATGAAATTAACCAATGCATTAGAATGTCTAATAAGTCTCGCACACATTGAAGATAAACGATGAGTTTCTTATCAATGTCGAAAATGGAGAATCCTTATTTATCAATTAAGCCATGAGAATATTGACTATATGATATGGTACAATCCATAAATCTGAAAAGCATTCCACGTTATCAAAATATGATTTTGATAGTTATATCCAAAGGGATATGGTCTATTGATCCCAAATCTGTCTTCAAGAGCAAGACTAATGCAGTTGGAATATATTGATCAACATTGATAAGAATAACATCGTAAATTTCAAGCACTAAAATTCAAGTAATAAACTCATCATTGAACATAATTAAGTTATTTCAGATTTACTCACAAAATTATCACTTAGTATGAGTTTATGTTTTAGTACATATGTGCCAAAATGAAAAAAAAATCTAAAATGATTTAAATTGACCGTTGCACATAACAACCGAAGTATCTCAAAGTCAGTAGGAGCAATATTGAGTTTGTGTGTTTATGGATATAATCCAAGAAATGATAAGAAAGTTTCATTTTATAAGCGCCAAAATTGAATAAGTATTTTGATAGAAATATCTAATCGTTTAATTTCCAGTCAAAAACCAGAGAAAGCGTGTGTCCATAAGAAAGAACCAGTAAAAGGTGCATAGATATTTCAAGACTATAAGTAAACAACATACTTCATATTGTTAACGATGTACTTATGTAATATCAATAATAGTTCAGTGGTCTAATACTCGATATCGGATTTGTAAATTATATCTTTTATAATAAGTATAAAGGGTGTTGGGAATGTCCCAGCCGATATGTAAAGACACAATATTATAGTGTTTAATATGGAAAATATTAAATAGATTCCTTATATATTAACATTAAGAATTATAATACATGTTGAATCGTCTACAATATCATAATTTTCTTGTTTAATTGATGCATGAAGCAAATATCAAATCTGAATTAATATCAGTAAGTGATAGTTTAGAGTGTTCTTAAGTATTTACGAAATACTAGAGAATTGCAACGAAATCATTATAAAAGAGCTTTCGGACTCGAACTTCATAAGTGTTATCGAGTATAATATGTCAATATTAAATTCATCTTCAAACCTTAATATAGAATTTTTAAGTTGGAAATGTCCAAAATGAAAGGTTTCGGTTGGTTTAACGAAAGCTAAGTACATCGCCTTAAATAACACCATAATAAAGGCAATGTATATAAATATAAATATATAAATACAAATATGTAAATTTATAACTAAGCTAGGAGTGATTCCAAATATTAAGAATGCTAATCATTTTTATATGACAACGATGAGATCACTAGAGGTCAAGAAACACACTCCGAATAGTTTCACATGAAAAAAGTAGTTTATCAGCATCATAAGAGTTGATTAGCAGAGTAGATAATTAAACAACATAACATATCCAGTCATGGTCTAACTCGATCAGCTCTCATCAAATTGACCAAAGGGATAGGATTGAGATTCCATCATTGGTCCCTATTGTAGGTCGAAGAATGACATAGTTAGGGGTATGCACTAGGGGCAATTATGTAATTATTACAATATCTAACTCAATAATCAAACATATTCGAAATAAAAGGTGTTTTATTTCTATTATATACTTGATATAATGTATTATCTATTAATTAACTAATTTAATAAAAGTATATTTAATGAGAATCCATAAATGGTGTGTTTTGTGGTAGCAGTTTCAATGTGTTGTAACCATGAGTGATTTATCACAATAAAATAAACGTACCATTTTAAATATTCTTAATTAAGATGTATTAAGACTGGATATCAACACATCTACTAATACTAGAGCACGTAACGCTTTCCAAATGTTGGACACTTTATTACTCATGGCTGCTGGGGGCACCAAGGGGTTACGTATTGATAGTTATTAGATAACTATGGAATGACTCGCTCTATAATTTTTTGTTAGTTAGCATAAAGGTCAAACAGAAAATATCAATGTGAAAAAATTATACAGTTCTTTTGACTGGAGAATAATGTTGATCTTCAATGTGCAAGCTCCACTTTGATTATAGTTAAATAGTGGCACGGTTCTATCGAATGATTATAATTGAGTTGAGTGGAAGCATTGGAAATGAAACACAATTCAAGAGCAGATTCATCTTCCCGGTTATATGAGGTTCATATCATAGTCAATTGAAGTTAATTCAAAGTCAAATTTTCCAACCAAAGCAGTTCAGTCAATAATAATAATTATTATTGAACTAAGGACTTTGTGTTTGGGCCATAGAGTTGAATATGGATGATATTAGAATTTTAACCATTACCAAATTTCATAAGGCCAAAATGATATAGTTTTGAAGAAGAGAATTGGCATAAATAATAGTCATTGATAGGTAATTGTAATAACCTATACCTTAAGGGTCTAAATATTTCGGCAAAAATCAAAATCCAAGTCCATCAGAGCATAAATCATTGGATTTGTTATCTGCAAATAAGCATGAGCATCATCAGAGGTTGAGAAATCTAAACTCACTACGGAAACAATAATAGGATAAAAATACAGGCCATGAATACTACCTTGGAATTAATGGTATTCATTGGATAGAAGAGTGCCACATCAACATCCAGCATGAGAGAAAATAAGACTTCTCCAACAACAAACCACATTTAGCTCCACTGATATATTTCTCTAAATTTATCATGTGGGTTGTAATGGGAGGGGGTCAGAATAACGTTCTAGTGATGGAAAATCTATAAACTGTCCACATCATAAATATATACTGATTGGTTTCCATTTAATAGTTATGTCCACTAAGGTTAGCAATTCTAATCTAACCTTGCATTGCATACACGATTACTTACTTACCCTTTCCAAGGTACAAAATATCGATAAAGCCTTATCTACCACCTAATACTTCCAAACCCATTTTCAATTTAATACTTCTAAATATGAAGTGGGCTTCTATAATCATCACAAAATATGTTTAAAAGAGAAATAGGCAGTCTCTATCGTTTAAGACCTCAATCAAGGTAGACCCGTCATTTAAGACCTATTCCAAGGTGGTTTTCTAACAATGTTGCCAATGGTCGGCAAGTCCTGGATACAAAGAGCTCCAATTACTATTTAAGGCTTTCGGCATTTAATGTCCAACTATTACCGCATTTGTCCTCGATAAAATCATAGCCATGTAATAGACGGTACCCATCCACTTGATACCTTTAAATATGACTAGGCGGATTTCTAGCCATTTAATACCTATATTCTAGATAGGTCCCTATCACTTAATACATATCCCCAAGTAGACTCTCACTGGTACTATCTTTATTATGGCCTTAGCAATGTGAGAGGTTTACCCAAGCCACTTATTGCCTCGTCGATAAGGGTTAGGCAGACCCCTGACCATTTAACACTTATTTATAGGTAGACCTTTGTCATTTAATACCTAATCCCAAGGCAATCTCCTCACTGGTACTATCTAGCTGAAATTTCTTGGAAATTTAATTGGGCTACTTAATACTTCTTTTATAGGAAAGAGGCGGAATCGACATTCACTTAATATCTCAAACCCAAAGCAAACTATTCCAAAGATAGGCTTCATCGCTCTTAATTATAAATAAGGAATCTCATAAGGTTACTTCTTTAGGGAGGGAGGCGGGCCCTAAAGCCACTTAATACCTCAACACTGATGTAAACACTTTTAGAGACACCCTTATTTATTTGGAATCTCACTAGGTTACTTAACACTTCCTTTAAGGAGAGAGCTGGACCCTACAGCCGCTTAATAACTCTAGCAAAAGCAAAACCTACTGAGAATCCCTCAACCTTTAGTAATATCGACTTATAGGTAGGATTCGTTATCTATGGATTTTATTTACAGATTGCCTAGGTCGCAGACGGGAAATGTTGGTATTTGGGTGATAGTCGATAGATTGACTAAGTGTACCCATTTTACTCCAACAAAGACGAAAAGGACATCATTCAGCTTAGTGAAACTATACAAGAAAAATGTGGTAAGGTTGCAAGGGATTTCGAGAAGTATTGTCAATGATAGAGACATGTTATTTACTAGTGGCTCTGCAGAAGTTACAGAGTGCATTGGGTATGGAGTTGAACTTATGTATGACTTACCACCCATAGGCTGATGGTCAAAACGGAGGGTGAACGTGTGCTTGAGGATTTGCTAAAGACATGTTTTTTGGATTCTGGAGGTTCTTGAGAAGATCATTTGTATCCGATAGAATTTTTACAATAACAGTTACTAGCCGAGTATCAGGATGACACCGTTTGAGATGACTTATGATAGATCATATACTATTGGTTGGACACAAAAGATAGACTTTTGTTGCGACCTGATTTGGTAAGAGATATTACTGTGAAAGTAGAATTGATTCCCACTAGAATGACGATGGCGCTATCAAGGCCGAAGAGTTATGCCAATAGGAGGAGGAAAGAACTTAAGTTATGCGATTATGTGTTTATGAAGGTTTCTCCGATGTGAGTAGTTATGCATTTTAAAAGGGGAAATTAACACCTAGATATGTAGGATCGTTTTCAGTGATTAAGAGGATTGGTAAACTCGCTTATCAGATCCAGTTACCAAGTTGTTTAGCAGGGATGCATGATGTTTTTCATATGTCACATTTGAGGAGATGTGTGCATGACCCAAATTTAGTATTAGAATCAAGAGTCATAAATGGCTTATCTATAGAGCCAAATTTTACTAATGATAGACGACCAAAAAGAATAAAAGGTCGTGATACGAAGGAGTTAACGGACAAAGTAATTAGACTTATTCGATTCTAGTGGGGTGACAATTTAAGGATGATTGTACTTGAGAGGTAAAGGATACAATTAGGAACATCTATACCGAGTTGTTTTAGACATTCACATATGTAACATGGTGCTTTGTTTATCTATTATATGTACTAGTAATGGCACTAGTGAATTCATATGTGATACGATTATGTGTTAATAGTTGAGCCAATGCATTTCTGTTTAATAATTAATTATTTACATTAGTAGAGTACAAGTGTAGCCGTTTTGTACTTAGTGTACTTATATGATGATAACTTTACATTTTTAGGGAGTTAGTGTAATTTTTTTATTCTTCATTACTATAGCACCTCATATTTTGTAGGGTCATAATTCGAGAAATTAACCTAAATTAAAAATAAGAAGAAATTATTAAAAGGATAAATAAAATAATTTAATAGCGAGAATTGACTAATAGGGATTTGAGTAATTAAGTGTAGATAGTTGAAAAGTTAATTAAATGAATCAAGGGTAAATAGAGCAATTAAAGTTGGCCTTGTTAACGAGAATAAATAATTAATTTTTTGGAATGAGAAGAATATAGGATGAGGAAAAAATATTGTTGATAACAGTTAGAAGGGATATTAGCCTAAGCCAAAATTATTAACATTCTTGCCTTAGCCATATTTCCCTTGTTCTATCTCATTGTATTTTTGTAAGAAAAACCCATAAATTTGCATAAAGCTGACCACTATTGTTAGCTAGAGAAGAGGAAAACAAAAGCTAGGAGATTCTAGCTTTCATTCTAAGATGAAAGAATATTAAATCAAGTTTTTTAAATCTAAGGTGAGAGAAATTTTCCCTAAAACTCTTCCTAACATTTTCCATGCTTTAGTGGCATAGTCTCACTATGATTGCTTAGGATAAAGATTTTACTCATACCAGACCATATTTATGATTGGTGTTTTTATTATTTTCCATAAACTCACGGGTACTCATTCGGGTCGGCTTAGTTTATATTTTAGGCACGTATATTTTAGAAAGACAAATAAAGACCCTAAAGATGAGGCAGGAGGATTATCCAGCAATTAAAATTTATTTTAAAAGAAAAATTCTACAATATAAAATCGAAAATTATAATCGGTTAAGTGTCATGTCAGCACCTTCATATGTCGAACATCATACAATATTAGTTTCTTATTATATTCACTCCCGCTTACAAATGAGAGGGATTAATGATGATGTAATGAATCATGTAAAAATAATTCAATGTAATGGAAATTTACTTAGTTTCTCTTTTTACTTAATGTTTTGCAAAATAATATTAAACATATTTTGTCATTTCAATATGATTCTGGTGATGGCTGCAGCATCGTTGGCGTCTATTTTCGGGTCTCGAAGTGGAGAATATTACAATGTGGTACCAAAGCTTAGGTTAGCGCAACATTTAAGTAAAACAGAGCTAAGTATATGCTAAGTAATAAAGAAGAACACCTTGGAGAGGGTATACACTATATATAACATACTTTTGTTTTGATATAGATATATAGTAGGATATATCTATCACTTTGCTATTGCTCTCGCTCTCCTTACTTCCGTTTCTTACAAACCCTTGCTTATGCGGAAGGAAGGAATAGGCCAATGTAATAGACATTTGACTTTAGGAAGTGCAAGAGAGAATCCTAATAGAGAAACCGATAATGTGTAAAATAATAACCAACGAGGGGTGGCACCCCGAAAGTTCGAGTTGAAACTGATACTCAAGTGCCTGTCCCGGTTTATGAGGGAATGGATATGAATGCTTTGTTCATCTAGTTTATGAGGTAAATGATAAGACAGCAGTTAGTGGAAGTTGTTGAGGCATGACCTGTGGTAGTTAGAGAAGCAAATTTTTCTAAGATTACATACAATCTAAGTAGTTAATTTCAATATCAAGCACATATCAGTCAAGTACCGATATGAGATAGTTCAAAATATCATGACAATATCAGATATTATCCGTGATATATCAAAAATGTTTATAAAAGGTTATAAATGATAATGTGCTATAATATAATGATGTAGTTATGTTTAGTTTCTTCAGTTTTCTAATTATCTCTATTATTATTCAAATTCCGTATTCACAGTTTGTTTATTTTTGTTTTTGCTTGTATCATTGAAATGTAATGTGGATTTGATACTAAGTCTTGTTTCTAGCCCCTTCTTTATCAATGAAAATATATGACTTTATCACTCTTCAACACTTATTTCTGGGTACATGACAATAATAGAAACAAAAAAATGAATTTTCATAAACTAACTTTCCAATAAAAAGTAACAAACGAAGAAACCAACTAAAATAAATAGTTCTTACACAATCTTGTTCTTTTGTGATAGGTGTGCACATACAAGCGTGAAATAGTTGGATATGCAGAGTTTTCTTAACTTAAATGGTAATGAAGAGGACTAAAAAATATAGTCAAAACTGAAAAATTATTGCATTTGGATTACAAATATGGTCCATATATTATCACTCACAGTATACTAAAAACAAAATGTTAAGAATGTAAAGTAATTTATTTATCATTTTATTTTCATCAATACTTATAATAATGAATGATATTCACCATAAGTATCGGACATTTTAAATATCAAAGCAACATATCGGCAGGTATTGACCGATATAACATCAACGATATTTTAATCGATATTTTGGAAAAAATATCAGCTAAGGAGTGATATGAGATATATCGGTGATATATAAGCGATATTATCCAATATTAACTACTTAGCGTAGGATTATAAGAACTATGGAGGAAAGATATTTACGGATAAGGAGTTTGCTCAAGAAGCGCTAAACTGGTTGAAGACGTGCGAGCGCATGTTCGAAGATTTAGGATATGATAATGCTTAAAAGAGGAGGTTGGATTTTCATCAGCTAATGCACGGTGCAATGGATATGAGTTAGGACCCACAGACTGATTATCAAACAGAGAGAGTGAACTATGTGTTAACGATTTGCTAAGGGCAAGTATTATCGATTTTCGAATATCATGGAAATATCATTTGCATCTAGTAGAATTTTCCCACAATAACAGTTACCACTCGAGTATTGGGATGGTACCGTTTGAGATGCTTTATGGTAGACCGTGTAAGTCATCTATCTGTTGGCTGGACATGCAAGATAGACTTGTGATGTGGCCCGAATTGGTAAGAGGTACAACCGAGAAAGTAGAATTGATTCGTGCTAGAATGAAGGCGGCACAATCAAGGAAAACATGTTATGTCGGCAAGAGGAGGAAATTTTTTGAGTTTATTGTAACCAATTATATGTTCATGAAGGTTTCTCCGATGCAAGAAGTTATGCTCTTTAGGAAGGTAGAGAGATTGACACCTAGATACGTTGGACTGCATCCTACGATTGAGAGGATTAGTAAAATCGCTTATCAGATTGAATTTCCAAGTAGTTTAATAAGGCTGCATATTGGAACCGAGTGTAAAAGAAGACCTATCTGTAGCGACAAATTTGACTTATGATAGATGACTGAAAGGAATATTAGTTCATGATACAAAGAAATTGAGGAACAAAATTATTAGACTAGTTCATGTGTAGTGGATTGACAATAAGAATGATTGTATTCGAGAGTTAGAGGATAAGATTAGGAATATCTATCTTGAATTGTTTTAGAAATTCACATATATAGCATGGTGCTTTGTTTGTCTATTATATGTACTAGCAGTGGCACTAGTGAATTCTTGTGTAATATGATTATGTGTTAGTGTGCTAATGCATTTATGTTTGATGATTTGCATTAGTAGGGTGCTAGTGTAACCTTTTTGTATTGTGTGTACTTATATGATAATAACTTTATACTTTCAGGGTGTAAATTTTGTATTCTTCCTTATCTAAACTTCAAGGACAAAATTTTTGTAAGGAGGGGTGGCTTTAACACCTTATATTTTGAAGTTTGAAACTTAAACTAAATTAATAATACGAAGAAATTATTAGAAGGTAAATAAAATAATTTAATAGCAAGAATCGCCTAAAGGGGATTTGCTAAATTTAGTATGTGACACTTTAAAAGTTAATTGAATGGACCAAGGTTAATAAGAGTAATTAAAGCTAACCTTGTTAACGAGAATAAATAATTAAGCTTTTTGGAATGAGAAGAATTTTATATAAGGGTAATATATTGATGATATTAAGCTTAAAGGGATATTAGCCGAAGCCCAAATCACTAGCGTACTTTCCTTAGCCATATTTCCTTTATTATACCTTATTTTTAATTTAAAAGAAAAATCTCTAAAATTACAACAAGACCGACCACCATTGCAAGCTAGGAGATTCTAGCTTTCATTTCTAGGAAGAAACAAGGTTAAATCAAGATTTGCAAAGCTAACGCGAGAAAAAGTTTCCCTAAAAACTTCCTAACACATTTGGGTTCGGATTTGGTTTCGAATGAGTAATTTTGTTAATGATAAATATGTTTAGATGATTGAGTAAATGTATTTTGAAACTTAAATGAAAAGAATTTACTCTTGTTTTATGGTAAATATTACTTAATCATATTCGAATGCTATGAAAAATTAATATGATGAAATAAAGATGGGTTTTTAATTTCACGAATTTTAGGAATTATTTAGAATTACTATGTACCTTTTAAGATGAGAAAATGCTAAATTTTTGGAAAATTAATTATTAAAAATATTAGAATTAATTATTTTGACCTGAAATTAAAATATGATACAAAATATGATACGTTGGATTTTTGGTGAAATTTTCAGATTTTTTGCATTAATTTTCGATTTCGTATGGGTTATGTGCCAAAAAAAGAGTTAGTTAATAAATTAAGCAAGAATGTAAATAATAATTTGTTAAAAGAAATCTATAAAAGCTTAGATTGACCAATCAGAATTAGACACAAAATTGGGTTTTGTATAAGGTAATTCTTTGAATAGTAATAAAATAGTTTTCAAATTAATTACAAATTTACCATCTTAAGTAGCGACGGCATATACAGGGTCAACCTATGGTAGCACTTAGTCTATCAGCTTGCGACAGCTAACTTGCGACAACTATCAGATTATGATAGCTAGCAATAGCTAACTACAACAAATATTAAATTGCGATAGCTAATTATAGCTTAACTTTAGATAGTACATGTAAAGACGTCAACATGTGATAGCTAATGGAGTTATCAACTTGCGACAGCTCACAAGAGCTCAACTTGTGATGACTAAAAAAACTATCAACCTACGATAGCTAGTCAAGGATCAACTAGTGATAGCCAAAAAAGATAAATATGTGATGGCTTGTATGAAATTCAACTTGAAACAGCTAGGCTTGACGTGTAGTAGTCAATATGAGATAGATAGAGATGGTATAATTTTCTAATTAAAACAATGAAGTACTTAGTGCACTTTGGAAGCTAATTTCCAAGCGTTGATTGATTATATCATAGGGATGAAATAATAGAAGAATTTTATAATTTAAAATTATGTCAATCTATTTTGAAATGAAAGGAAAGCTTAGAGAAGTTAAAGGAATAAGTGAATATCATTTAAATCAAAGATAGAAATGTTTTATCTAAAGAATGTGCTTGGTACACATTAAATAAATGAAACAAAGGGGTTGAAACAGGACCATAAAGATATATCGGCTCATAGAGTTATTTAATGACAGGTTGCCGAGACTATTAAAGCCTAAAATTCAATGGTATATAGCAGGATGCCATAATAATGTTCAATCTAGATAGATATAAACTTTAAAGTAAGTTTATAGCAGGGTGACAAAACATTAGAGTGGTGCTATAAATAAAATGAATCAGCAATGTGAATGGAAGTGCTTCAAGACTAAGAGGGGTTATTGACGCTAAGTAAGAACTCTGGCTAAAATGCATTTACCGTGCTTACATTCAACCTCTCGGGAGAGTTAGAGTGGCTCCCTTGGTAGAATAATGTCCATTTCATTATGTTACATTGCTCGAGGAAAGAGAACTTTTTTTATAGACATGCCTAGGGAGGTAATCGCTAATATAAATTAAAGATTACTTGAGGATTATCGACTAAATAAGACATTAAGTGATGTTTGTGTGGATGATTGATGACTGTATGATATGGTTCATAACTATATAAAAATATAAGATATACCTAATTTGAATGTGATAAATATAAATATGACATGGTTTATAATTAGGTGGTAAGTACAGGGTATACTTATTAATTAAATGTGATGCAAAAGTATGCTCATGACCGATGTTTGTTTATATGCAATGATGTAATTGCTGTGATCATAAAGAGGGGGAAAAACTTGTTCCGTGCTTTAGTGACACGGTCTTACTATTTTTGCTTAGGGTAAAGATTTTGCTCATATCAAACTTTATGTTCGACCTTTGTTTCCATTATTTTTCATAAACCTATAGTTACTCATTCGAGTAGGCTGAGTTTATGGTTTAAACAGATGCCTTTTGGAAAGACGAACAAACACTCTGAAGATGAGCCAGTGGGCTTATCCGGTAACTAAAAGTTATTTTAAAAGAAAAAATCCACAGTGTAAAATCATAAATTATAGTTGGTTAAATGTCGTTTTGTCATATTCATATGTCAGGCATAATATTGTATTTATTTCTTATTATATTTACACTTAAGTGGGAACGAGATGGGTTAATAATGATGTAATGAATCATGTAAAAACAAGTTGATGTGATGGAAATTTATTTAGTTGCTCTGTTTACTTAATGCTGTGCACAAAGATAGTAAACTCACTTTGTTGTTTGAAAACGGTTCTAGTGATGACTACAGCATCCCGACTTCTAATATCGGGTTTTAAAGTGGGGAATGTTACATCTCCCATAGTATAAAACTTTCCAATCATCCTTGAGATTATTGGAATTGGATGGAATGTTACACCTATAATTTAAAATTATTATTTAAATTAATCAACCATGAAATCAATAATATGTATTGGAAAGACTTTTAACTTCAAGGATCTTGGTAAAATATTGTTTTAGACAATAAGTCAACCATTCTAGAACAAACGGGTTATTGAATTATTGACTCTAGGATTCAATAAACCCTTAAACATTATAATTGGGTTCAAAATTTATACTACTTTGATTCGACCAAGAACACTCTTTTAATTAGAGGTTGTTAATGAAAAATAGAAGAGTATAGAAATAAAGAAAAAGAAAAATCATGTTTTGAAAGAAATTCGACCATGCCTTTATATAGATAGTGAAAGGATGCTTCTAACGGTTGCATCCATTGGATTATCTCTCCTATATTCAAAAGATGCATATATTTGCCTAAAACAAGCCCAAATCCCTCCATTTTTCAAAATAACTTGCCTCCCTCCTTCAAATGCTGCAACTCCTATCTATCTCAGTTCAAATTCGTACTTCAAGGCCTGTATATAGGCTAAAAAACCTGTCACAGAACTACATAAAAATATATCAACCCAACTAGTCTCGATTGGAAGACAGCACATGCGTGTGTATTGAGATGCATAACCTCTATATTTAATCCAAGAAAAATAATTAAGTACGCAAATGGCCCAATCTTCTCATGAGAACCCTATATTTGAACAAATATAGGATCTTATTTTCTATAACGTGGGGACTGATATCCCTTTCTTTCTTTCTTCTTCCTTTATCCAAAATAAAAACCAAAACCAGTTTTGAAAGCTTTCAACATTTTCCCCCCATTTTCAAAATAAGATAAATAAAAGGAATGGCTACATCAGACATGTGTTACCTACGCTCTCAAGTGGTATCAAGCCTAATTCAAAGATGAAGAATTTGCGACATCGTGAAAACCAATACTTAAATGAAGGTTTTCTTTTGTATTTGGACTTCACTTGGGGTAAGATCTTCAAAATTCTATTGAGGTCTTTGGTGAATTAATCTTGAAACAAGTACCCCTACTATAGAGCCATAACAGTCAGATATATCAATTTCTGTATATAGAGCGTTCTTTTTGCTCAACACGTTAATGACCATATGCTTAAATCCTAAGTTTATGAGTCTACTTTAGAAAGTGGTCTTATTTTCTTACGAAATGGTGTGATTTCTATATTGATAAAGGTAAATCTCTTAGGTGTTTCTACGATATGCCTTCTTAGTTATTTCGACCTATTAAGGATCTTCATCCATCCTAGTTCATGCAAAACTCAATTAATTCATAAATTGGTAATTTGTTTTAGTGTTCCGTAATCATTCTCTTAACTTGTCATCGATAGAGTTTGGAATATGCATTAGAGGCAGTTATGTATTTGTTACACATGTTTAACTTAATAACCAATGTTGTTAATTATAAAAGTATTTGATTTCAATAATATACTTTGCTATAAATTCATATAATTAATTAAGTAATTAATTTAAAGTATATTAAATAGAAAATCCTTCGATGATATGTTATATTATAGTAATTACAATATGCTATAATCATGAGAAATTTATCACATTAAAATAATATTACTTTAAATATTCATAGTCAAGATGTTTCCAGAAAGAATACCTGTTCATCCATTGAGACTAGAGTATGTATGTTCTCTATATTTGGGTAGTGTGTTTTCCATGGCCGTTGGACCACCAAGAAGTTAAGTACTGGTAGTTCTTGGATAGCTATGTAATTACTCACTCCATTGTGTATCCTATTGGATAATTACAACTAAGGTCAAGTGAGAAGAACCGACGATGTTAGGCTTGAGAATACTGTAAAACTTCATTGTGAATAGTCCATTGTAATTATAGTTAAATCATGGCATGACCATTCATCAAGCGACTATAATTGGGCCTAAATTGAAGCATTGGAAGTGAAACACGACCCAATAGAAAATTTGTCACCTCAATTATAAAAGGTTAGTATCAAGATCAATTTTAGTCAAATCCGTCAAAGTTTCTAACCACAACAATGGGGTTAATAATGAATATACCCAAGAATTTTGTGTTTGGACTAACAAAATTGTATATGGATAATATTGGAATTTTGACCAAAATCAAATTCCACAAGTCCTAAAGTGATATAGTTCGATGAAGAAGATTAATGTACTGTGCACCACTTAAAATAGTAAAATTGGGATTTTACCAAAAAGATGTAGAAGCAATAATTTCGACCAAACTGTCACACCACTATCTAAGGTTACATGTAAACATTAATATTTGAATTATCCGATATTAATGGCTGACTAAATTTTCACCTTTGAGTTTCACAATCACAATGATGAATTCTCTGAACTTTATGATTTAATTAATCCATAACATATTATAAATTAATTAAATTCAAATTTGAGAACCACCGATTGTTATTTAATTTATTTGATGTTTTGAAGTTGTTTGCAATTATTTGAATGCATGTATAAAAGTATATTTGTGTGTATTGAAACACGATATTGATGTAATTTTAAATGGGTTTAAATAAAAGATAATTGCATGAAGGGACTTGAGGAATTTTATGCCATTTAGTGGCAAGTAATTTTGATCATACCATATGAAGAGAGAATGGTAGAGATAGACAGAAAATTAACGAAATTGATTGGGGAAGTTTTAATTAAAAGAAAGAGAAATGTTCATTCCTTCAATTAAATAAATCCACTAATTCGTTTCCTCAAGACGTTCATATTTTTAATTCACTTTTCTCTTCTGTACTCCTTACCTTCCAAGCTGGTAAAAAAATTAAAATTTTCAAAGTTTTATCAACTCCAAATCGGATGCAAAAATAAAAAATTAAACATAAGCGGTTCATCCCTCTCTTGCTAGGCAGGGGTATGGATCTTGGAGATCCGAGAAAAATTCTTCATTCAAGGTGCGAATTTTAGGTTACTTCGTGAGGTAACTATCCAATCTCACTTTGATTATATGTTACATTATGATTAGTATAGTTTAGATCCCATATCTTATACAACTCATTTGATTTTATGTTATATATCTTATTTATATAATTTAGATTCCATATCTTATACAACTAATTTATATTTGCCTATGTTGTCTAATATATTGTTTACTATTGCTTTTAAATTAATGTTTGATAATAATTAAAAAAATAGATTTATAACTAATTTTAATTAGTTGAAATAATTTTGTAACATATTACATATACAAGTATAAGCGAACGACAAATATTAGTTACTTGTAATCCATGAAATTGAAAGTAAGTTTCATGTTTGTATGTTATTTCTAAATATAAAATACATTTGGTTATCGTGACGACCCACATTTCAGAAGGTTTAAATCGAAAATAATCTACACATATCCAACTTAAATAATCTGGAACATAGATAATCATTGGGGTTAATTAAGAAAAATAAGAAAAGGAGAAGAAAACAAACCCAGAATCTCATAGCGGAACGATAAAATATAATAATCAAATAAACAGTTCATGAAGCTATTTACTTTACGTTTGATTATAATTTGTACAAGATTTATTAGAGTTATACATATACAACAGAACAAAATATAATGCAGCAGACAACATGACGCATGAATAATAATAGTCATAATATACCAAATCTTCGCCTTCGACCTCTAGAATAATCTTCAATGCGCTAAACAACTCAGGGCTGACGCGAGTGTAATGAAAAGACAAAACACTCGAGTCAGGACTAAAATATTCTTTTGAGAGTCAAATCGATATCGCATATAACATGAGTGTCACGGTGTCAGAGATGTTTATGGGGTTTCACATCTCCTATCCAGTGTACAACATGCATGCAATAACTTGAGAGATGTTACGGGGTTTTCGATCTCTTAAGGATCCATCAAAATATTTATATATATTAGAATATGCTATAAATATAATGTCCAATCAATAAAATAAACATCAAAATTGTATTAAGGCTTTACATTGATCCCCCTTAACGCATTTTTAAGCATTGGAGTATATTTTGCATATAAAACACCAGTAAACCGTTGGTGGATAAGGATGGGTCGTGATACGACAACACTAAACCAAAATCGTAAGGGTCTCGTATAAGGCTAAAAGCATGACAAGGCACGTGAGGCAATGCCCAAGGTAGGGTACTACCAGTTTACCCTTCCCTGCTGGTGGTAACCCCTAACAGCCCATTGCGTCCAACACTCCCAAAATTCGAGGGTGCGCACCAATCAATCACAGTGTCATGATAGTAATACGAAAAAGTGTGTCAGACTAGCCTCATTGACCGGTACAACTCCTATTTTAGTCATTTCAAATTGACACGAGTGTCAGGCCAATCCATCAATGTTCTCTTTCTTCAAATCCAGCAAACGACGCCAAATCCAACCACTTCATTTGGGAGCCAGCTCCGCGTACACAGTTGTTAAAGTGGTTCTCATATTGATAGAGAGTATGAAAATAAGAGGCCCGGGTCTCTTTAACAACCAAACATCGTTTTACACACTGGTTGGTTCTTTTATATTTCGAACAAATTTCGTATTTGATATCAAAATATCATATTCGCTTCAAAATCATCATATTTACTCAAAATATACTATTTAAATTCAAAATCATATTCGTCTTATATCTCAATTTCAGTTCAAATCCAAAATTGCTTCGAATTTTATTTAGGTTATAACTTCATTTTAACCCAATTCGTATTTAGATCCAAGATTTAAATATAAAAATCCACTTTTTGACCAGTTTGAATTTTTAAAAAATAGTCTACATAGTTTTAAAATAGTTAAATAGTTTAATAGAAAATAGTTTGAGTATTGAAAATGGTTTATATAGTAAAATAGTTTGGAAAATCAAAATGATTTAAATATTTAAAAGATAGATTTTTAATAGTTTATACTAAAATAATTTATTTGAAAATAGTTTCAAAGACAAACCGATTCAATTCTAAATTTCCCAATTCAAATCACTTTAAATTTCCATTTCGATTTAATTGATTCAATTTTGATTTCAAGTCGAATTTTACTTCTGTTCCAAATTAACTTCACTTCCAATTCCAAATTTATTTCACTTCCAATTCCAAAATAATTGCAATTTCAATTCCAAATTAATTTCCATTCCAATTCTAAATTAATTTCAGTTGTAATTCTAAATTAATTTCAACTCAATTCCTAAAATTAAACCATTTCGATTTATAACAATTCCAAGTTCGATTTTCGAAATATCGATTCAAAATACTTAAATCAAAATTACCTTCAATACCCAATTTAAAATCCAAATTTTCAAATATAAGTCAATACCAAGCTCAATTTTGAAATATCATTTTATGTCACTTTTACTTAGCCATGTTCAAAGTTCGAATAAAAGTCCAATCCTTTAAATCAAATCAATTTTCAAATTTTAAATCATATTTTAATTATAACATAAACATCTCAACTTCAATTATTTAAAACGTTTTGTTTACCAAATTTAAATTTCAACTTTTCGAGCTCCAGTTCGAAAATAATTCGATTTTCATAAGTTCGATTTTTATTTTCTTAAATAAAATCTTTTAAATAAATTTCAAATCACAAATTTTAAAATTATTTAATTTGACCAATCCTGTGTCTGTATAAAATTTTCTATTTAAAGGCCAAGTGAATAATTACTTTGATTTAATTTTGGGGATAGATATATATCCTTTCAACCCAAAATAAATGTCATAAGTATATATCATTTCAACTTATTTCATAATTTAGTCGAAATAATTCAATTTACAGTTTCTATACTGTAAATAATTTACAGGGTGATAACAACATATATAAAAAAATATACATCCAAATATCAACCAATTGGCATCCATCACATTCAATCATCCAAACAGTCAAAATTATTCACAACAATTTCATAGTTATTAATATTGGGTATTTTACTGGCAATTAAATTCTAATTTTAAATTCAGCTGTCAATTTTAATTTTTAACAGTTAATTCAATGACAATTTAGATGAAAATTAAATTTATCAAACAACGATCAATTAATTTATACCACTTCCTAATTTCAAATTTAACTAGCATAAAAATATTCTTGTACTTATGAGCATTATAAAACACTCACCTTTTATTATTGTTGTCGCTTTCGCGTTAGGATTTCGATTAAATTCGAACGCGTTCGAATTTAACTAGAAATTCTACAAGCCCTAAATCCATCCAATACAATTTCATTGCGTAGATCCTGTTAATACGAATGCAATGCAGCTTGTTTCGTTCAAATATGATTTCGTATGAAGAAGACAACGCATATATAAGTTTTACAAATTAGATATATAATTATCTTAATTAAATTTTCAATTTTATAATCCAATTACCCATTACTAAAGCAGCCCAGCACAAACAAAACCTGGCATGCATCTTCCTTCTTCGTCAATCTGCTCGACCCAAGCCTGTACACGCTCACTGATACGCCGTACACCCCCCATCACCTCCGACAACCAATCCACATCATCTCCTCTAGCGATCGCCTCCCTTCCTCAAACCGAACCTCGCCATCACCTCCTCACCAAGCTCGGACCACTTCCTCGTGTCGCGATCTGCTCGATTTCCTTCACTGATTGCCAGAGGATGCGTTCCACCAAAGCCAACTGCACGCTCTCTTCCTTCCAGTTCCATTGCTCCTCGACGAGGTGAACCCAATACCCATATTTCCAGTTTCCTCACCATCTATGAGAATCATCAAACCTTAGTTCGCTACTCACCAACGACCATACCCAGGCATTGAACGAACAACACCAACCCTACCTCAGCGTGAAGCCCCTATCGCTAGAATAAATTCAAAGCTAGAATCGTATTTTCTAATTAAGTAAATTTGGAGGAATTGATTTCTTTCTTGAATTTCCCAAACTTGCCGCCATTATTTCTCAATTTTAAACGCAAAAAAATTAAAACATCACTTGCGTATATTCCAAATAATTCCAATATTAAATTCAACGATTAAAATTTCAGTAAATCACCGTTAATAAATAATTCAACATTTATTAACAATCATTTTATTATCGTCTAAATAATTCAACATTTATTATACAATTACAGACAGCGATTACAAACACATTCAATAAACAGAATTTTCATTTCAACGGTTGTTATTTCCTAAATATTCGGAATTTATTATTTCAAATTTTTTCATTCAGGTTCATAGTCAATAAATCCGGTAATAATTTATTAAATTTTACTTTTAGCCATTTTTATTTCATAATTACATTAAATTTAATAATTTAAAACAGCTAAAAATATGGGTCATTACAGTTACATAGTTTTATATATATTATTTCAACTCAAAATTTATATGAGGACTTTTATATATAATTATAACTCTAATTTTGAATTCTTCCTAATTCAAAGCTTGTTTTCAAATTGTTAATTTTAAATTTCAGAACATATAAAGTTATATATATGTATATATGTATTTTGTTATTTTGAATTTATAATATATTTTGTCATCATACATACATACATACATACATACATATATATATATATATGTGTGTGTGTGTATATATATATATATCCGTGTTTGTGTGTGTGTTTTAATTCAATTTTTTTAAAGGATTTTTGTCAAAATCATAAATCTAAGTAGAATTCTTCGTAAGTCAAAACTAAATTTCAAATGTTAATTTTCAATTTCAAAACACATAAACTTCTTATGACTAAATTTATTATGCACAAAGGCTTATGAAATGACATTGAATGAATGAGTAAATAAAGGAGAAAATCCATCCACCTTTTCCTCTTCTTAAATTCCTATTTAAACTCATTAATTGTCATACTAAACCTATAAGTATACTATTTTCAATTAGTTAAAGAATATTTTATAACATATTATGTATAAATAAGTAAGAATACACGCACATGCACACATATTATCTTATTAATTTATATGTTTTCAAAATAAAATTATGGAAAACAAATATGTTTGCAAATGGTAAATGTATTCATTGCGGTATAAAACTCAATACCTATAAATGACAGAGTTAAGGGTATGCCCTATGGGAAATTATATAATTTGTTACATATACCTAACTCGTTGACCAATCTTGTTCGAAATAAAGGTATTTTATTTCTATTATATACTTGATAAAATATGGTTATATTAATTAATCAATTTATTTAAAAGTATATCTAAAGGAAAATCCATAAATGGTATATTTTGTGATAGTTGTTATAAAGTGTTGTAACCGTGAGTAATTTATCACAATAAAACAAATATAACAATTTAAATGTTCCTAGTCAAGATGCATCGAGACTGCAAATCGGCGTATCCATTGAGACTAGAGTATGTAACGCTCACCAATTACTGGGTAGTGTTACTCGTGATTGTTGGGGGCACCTAGAGCTTACATACTGATAGTTATTGGATAACCATGGAATGACTCACTCGATAGTTTTCTGTTAGTTAATATAACTAAGGTCAAATAGAAAATATCGACGTGACTAATTTACACAGTTCCTTCGACTTGAGAATACTGTTGATCTTCAATATGAAAGCTCCGCTTTAATTATAATCAAATCATGGCATGACATTCCATCGAATGACTATAGTTGGGTCAAGTGGAAGTATTGGAAGTGAAGCACTATTCAAGAGATGATTTGTCTCCTCAGTTATATGGGATTAATATCATGGTCAACTCAAATTCAAAGACTCTGGCCAGAGCATTTTGGTTAATAATAATTGTTGTTATTGAGCCAATGACTTTATGTTTGGACTACTAAGTTGAATGTGGATGATTTTAGTTTTGACCATTACTAGATTCCATAAATCCAAAGTGATATAGTTTTGACGAAGAGAATTGGTGTAAATAACTATCGCTATTATAAACCGCATATAATAAGTAAAATTAGATTTTACCAAAAGATGTGTAAGCGATGTATTCAGCAAAAATGTCACACCACCTACTAAGTGACGTGCGGACGTTAACATTTGAATTGTTCAATATTAATCGCCGACTGAATTTATACCTTTGAGTTGCACAACCGTAATGATGAATTATCCGTAAAACCACATGATTTAATTAATTTATTGTGATAACCCGTTAGACATCTGATAAGTGAATAATTAACTAGTTTATTCAGTTGAACAGATAAAATTCTGATATCCGGAAATATAAATAAATTTGAAACTATAATAAATACTGAAATATAAATATCTAGAAATCATAAATTTTACAGTAAATAAACATATATATAAATAGATATGCAACTCCATAATGTTGAAAATCTTAAGTGTATGCATATATAAATTCATTGTGAAATAGTAAACATATTAATATAATAATTTAATTTGGCGAAATTTATCTTTTTAAATGTCAATAAAAATGATTTTTTCTAATTATATATATATATATATATATATATATATATATATATATATATATATATAAAAATATGTATTTGAATTGGAAGTCATGTTTTGAAATTAATATAATAATTTTCAAGATTTATTTAATGTCGAGTCTTATATTTTAAACACTAAAATAATATCTATGTATATACTTATAAATTTAAAAAGTATTTTAGCTTAAAGTAAGATTTGGTAAAGGTACGTGTATTTCTTTAAAAAGTTATGCTTGAAATAAATGTTGTTTGTGAATATATAAAGATTTAAAACAAACATGTATAAATATATTGCATAGATTTAAGTAATTAATATAAATACATTTAAAACACAACACATATGTAAATAATATATACATAATTTTTTAAATTTATTTAAGCGAGGTTTTAAAACATAAATTTTTTGTTATTGACATTTGTGAAATAATAACTACATGCACAAACACATGTAAGATGATTATAACATGAAGAAAACAAATGGCATAAGTCTTTCCTTTAAATTGAAATTAATAATATTGTGTTAAAAAAACCTGATTTCAGTTCAAAGTTAAAACATTTCTCTCCAAAATGAAAATAAAAGTGAACCAAAAGGAAAAAAACCAAAACAAAACAATGTCTTCAAACTGATCAATGAAAAATCAAAACAGATTCAAACATCAACAACTCAAAGATCATCTCAACAATCAAGCAACCTAAGATCAGAATCAAATACAAGTTTCAGAAACAAAAGTGTTATCCCGCTTTTTGGCAAAGCTGTGATACCAAAAGATCGATCAAAAAATGAAAGATAGTTCGTCTCAAAGATTGGTTATACACTACTTCACTATGGATATTGATGAATTTTGTCCGAGCCCGGATCAGGCTACAATTGATAGGACATGGCTAGCAAATCCACGAGAGCCAACATTTCAATTTTCAAGTCAATCCGAGTTCGTATGCTTAAGATATGATGAATTCAGTTTGAGAGAGATAGCCCTTGTTCGGTTCGAATCCATAAGGATACCCCATAGTTCGAATCGATGGCTAGAAATCATGTTCGCATCCATCGTTTCGACCCCATCTACTTCGAATCCGTCAAGCTGGGAAGTCCTTCGAATCCATCGAGTTCCTCCTACTTCGAATCCATGGACTTCGCATCACCACCTTCGTATCCATCCCGATGGCCTACCTTCGAATCCATCAGGGCAAAGTACCTCAAGTCCGTGAAGCAACTATACTTCGAACCCATCCTGTGCCTGGCCTCAGATCCATACGGTTGAGACGGCTTCGTATCGATCAACTGTTATAGGCCACGATCGATACGAATGCACCTTCCCTCGAATCCACCAAGTCAAAGTAGCAAAAATGATGGAGTCGACGTAGTCAAACCGGAGTGAAAAGGGGATCGACACGAAGAATGTGCACCACGTCATCACGAAAGCGTGTGAAACCATCGAGTCGAACCCATCGATTCGAACGGCATCGAGTCGAAGCAAGCAACCTGCTCGAGAACAGCAATTCGAATCGGCCATATCTTGAGATCTACAAGTCCAAATGCAATGAAATTTTTACAGGAGCTTACAGACATGTTGGAGAATGTCCACGCCAAATTTCATCTGATTGGATGATTTCTTGATCGATTCGAATTGAGTTCGAATCGATCCAAAGTGGGCCCAAATTTCCTGAGGCCGGGCATGTGGGCCCCCTCACGTGCCAGAAGTGGTCTATCGGATTTTTAGGAGAAATATCAGCCTCCTACAGCTATAAATAGAGCCCCAGGTCATTCAGAAAAGGGGAACGGAATTCTGAAGCGCCAGGACTCTACCGGATTCAATTCTAGTCTTCATTATCGCTGTTGTATTCACATTTCAAAGCTATCATCAATTGTAATCCGCTGTAATTGATTAACATCATCAAGTAAATCAATAAAGACATAAGCTTCAAAGTGAACGTAGGCAAGATCGCCGAACCACTATAAATCTTGTGTTTGTGATTGTTATTTGTGAATTATTGTGATTGTTATTGCTTAGATCTGAGTTCTATATTGATTGTTGCTGATTTGTGTTCATAAATGGGTGCTCTCACGATATTGGGTGTTTGTGACCAATTTTGGCCCAAACATTTTGGTGCTTTTCACTGAGAACAGCTAATTCAGGACAAGTTGAATTTGAAGACTTAAGAATTTAGATCTAAGAACCATGACGACACAAACAAGTAAGAAACAAAGGCCAGAGAGAAGTGAACACCAAGGAAGTCAAGAGGCTTCTTCAGGAGCGAATCAGCCATCGATCTTCATCACTAGGGACGAGATGGAGACAATGATGAAGAAACAAGAGGAGCTAATCCAGAGTTTATTTCAACAGATAGGACAACTTGGAGCACAGAATAGAGAAGCGGATGGGGTTCAAAACGGAGCAGGACCATCCGGCGTAGCGCCTGGATTAGGAGGCACACCCATAGAGAACGTTGACCCGATTTAGAGGAGAGAGAGAGGAACATCTGCACAACCCGGGAGTAGCAGAGGAGTGAATGCTCAGTCAAGGGGGCAGATCCCAGAGTTCCCACGTGAACTCGGGGGGCAGGTTGAAAGTAATGAACGAAGATTGCATCTCGAAGATAATGACAGATTGGCGGAGATGATTAGAAGAGCTATGAGAAGCAGTTTGGTAAACAAAGATTTGGAGGATGTTAATAGGAGTCCTTTTACTCCAGTAATCAGACGAGCTAGGAACCCACCGGATTTCAAGTTACCATCGTTGGACATGTATAACGGGAGAACGGACCCCACAGTTCATCTTACGAAGTATATGAGGCACATGGAAGTGTTGGGGGCGTCAGAGGAAGTGATGGCCCGGTGCTTTCCATCGTACTTGGCGGATATAGCAGCATTATGGTTTAGACAACTAGAGAGTGGATCTATCGGAACATGGAATGATTTAACTCAAAGATTTATGAGGCAATTCAGGGTTCACATTACAAGACCCAAGAATGTGATGACTTTGGCAACCCTAAAGCAGAAAGCCGGAGAGACTTTGGGGAGTTATCTAACGCGATTCAATGCAGCAGCAGCTTCGGTGCACCGAGCAGATCCATCTATGGTTGTGATGGCAGCTGTGTCCGGAGTAGCCGACGGCACAGAGTTCAAAAATTCTTTAACTAAAGATCCACCTGTGGATCTAGGGGAATTCTATGACGAGGCAGAAAAGTTTTTACGATTAGAGGATGCGAATGCAGAAAGAGAAGTAAGAGAGGGAATAGAGGTTTATGTTCTTAAAGACAAAAAGCTTCTCGAAAAGGACTCAGGCAGGGACAAAGGAAAACGAAAGACTGAGGATAGTGGTAACGGACCAAAGCGACTGCGGAGAGAGGCACGATTCACCACCTATTCAGAGCTGAATGAGAGTCTGGAACGAATTTATCAGGATACCAAAGAGCTGATTCCGTATCGTAGACCGATGCGAAGGGATCCAACTTCTGACGAAAGAAAATCAGATAAGTTTTTTGTATTTCATGAATTGAATGGTCAAAACACTAATGATTGTAGGCATCTAAAGGATGAGGTGGAAGGGCATATCGGAACGGTATGTTCCTTCAGTATGTGAGGAGGCGAACCCCAGCAGTGGAACCAGAGCGACCACCGTCTACATCAGCTAGAGGCGACCCTGAATCAAGGCACCGTTTGATTATCAATTGATTGAACTAACGATGAAAAAGTCGTCAGCTTCCCACTAACACAATTAAATCATTTACACATGTACGAGATCACGAACGACCCCCAGGCATGCTCTGAATGATCATTGACCGATTTCGTAGTGGGAGCTTACACTTTGACATCCTTACTTTGCTTTTGTTTCATTTTGATTTGGACATTTAGACTTGGTTTGTTTGGACATTTCTATTTTAAAGCTCATCTGTTGAATAGATATTTGGTTCTGATAATTATGAAATGGCTAAGCTACTTACACATGTACGGGGTCGTGAACTGTCCTTAGGCATGCTCTAAGATGGCGATATGCCCTGACAAATGATCCAGGGGCCCACTCGAACGTAAACCTGGTATCGACAATACCAAGCACCCCGGGCACACTTATTCGCCTCCAATAGGCACATAAACGATGCAGGAACTCACCCGAACATGACCCTGGCATCGATAACACCAAGCCCTCCCGGACACACTAACTCGCCTCGAACGGCACCCGACCGCGAACAGTCACAATTCGCCTCGAACGGCACCCGACCGTGAATGGTCACAACTCGCCCCGAATGGCACAACTCACCTCACCTCAAATGGCTCGATCGCGAACGGTCGTCATTTGAGGTCCGCCACTTGATCGCGCAAGGTCGCACTTCACCTCAAATGGCTCGATCCCGAACGATCGCCATTTGAAGTTAGGCGCTTCACCATGACCGGGCGCACTTCATCTCAAGCATATCGGTCCGGAACGGTCGTTATTTGAGGTCGCATAAAACTATAAATTCCTTTGCAGGATATCAATAGGGTATAAACATACAGCTCATGGCATTACAAAACACGCCTTCCTTCCGCAAGGCATATTTTGGGGCAAAAATGTTATCCTACTTTTTGGCAAAGCCGTGATACCAAAAGATCGATCAAAAAATGAAAAGATAGTTCGTCTCAAAGATTGGTTATACACTACTTCACTATGGATATCAATGAATTTTTTCCGAGCCCGGATCAGGCTATAATTGATAGGACATGGCTAGCAAATCCACGAGAGCCAATGTTTCAAGTTTCAAGTCAATCCGAGTTCGTATGCTCAAGATATGATGAATTCAGTTTGAGAGAGATAGCCCTTGTTCGGTTCGAATCCATAAGGATACCCCATAGTTCAAATCGATGGCCAGAAATCATGTTCGCATCCATCGGTTCGACCCTATCTACTTCGAATCCATCAAGCTTGGAAATCCTTCGAATCAATCGAGTTCCTCCTACTTCGAATCCATGGACTTCGCATCGCCACCTTCGTATCCATCCCGATGGCCTACCTTCGAATCCATCAGGGCAAAGTACCTCGAGTCCATGAAGCAACTATACTTCGAACCCATCTTGTGCCTGGCCTCGGATCCATATGGTTGAGACGGCTTCGTATCGATCAACTGTTATAGGCCACGATCGATACGAATGCACCTTCCCTAGAATCCACCAAGTCAAAGTAGTGAAAATGTTGCAGTCGACCCAGTCAAACCGGAGTGAAAAGGGGATCGACACGAAGAATGTGCACCACGTCATAACGAAAGCGTATGAAACCATCGAGTCGAACCCATCGATTCGAACGGCATCGAGTCGAAGCAAGCAACCTGCTCGAGAACAGCAATTCGAATCGGCCATATCTTGAGATCTACAAGTCCAAATGCAATGAAATTTTTACAGGAGCTTACAGACATGTTGGAGAATGTCCATGCCAAATTTCATCTGATTGGATGATTTCTTGATCGATTCGAATTGAGTTCGAATTGATCCAAAGTGGGCCCAAATTTCTAGTGGCCGGGCATGTGGGCCCCCTCACGTGCCAGAAGTGGTTTATTGGATTTTTTGGAGAAATATCAGCCTCCTACAGCTATAAATAGAGCCCCAGGTCATTCAGAAAAGGGGATCGGAATTTTGAAGCGCTAGGACTCTACCGGATTCAATTCTACTCTTCATTATCGCTGTTGTAATCACATTTCAAAGCTATCATCAACTTTAATCCGCTGTAATCGATTAACATCATCAAGTAAATCAATAAATACATAAGCTTCAGAGTGGACGTAGGCAAGATCGCTGAACCACTATAAATCCTGTGTTTGTTATTGTTATTTGTGAATTATAGTGATTTTTATTGCTTAGATCTGAGTTCTATATTGATTGTTGCTGATTTGTGTTCATAAACGGGTGCTCTCACGATATTGGGTGTTTGTGACCAATTTTGGCCCAAACCAAAAGCGTTTCCAGATCATCATCAAAACTAAATATCAGATCAAAATCAGGAGAGCCTGTTCTTTGCTTTTACAAATAGGTGAGTAAACAAACTTCAAATCTGTTTTTAAAAATCTTGTTGCATGCAGCAAATTCGAAGTGAAGTGCGATAAATGTTCATGTGATTGTTAATATGAATTATATATATATATATATATATATATATATATATATATATATATATGAATTGAATGGATTAGCACGTCTTTTTACAGAACATTTTTTCTATTCTTGTTGTTCAAGATTTAAGATTTGATAAAAAAATCATGTTCTCCTTTCCTAATCTTCTTTAGGACATGATGTATAAACAAAACTTGTTTGTTATACCATGATATCAATTTTACAAACATTTTTAAGCTAAATCAGTAGCTAGATTTTAACAGATAGAAGAGGAATAGTAGGATTCTAATCATATCGAAAATTTGACTTAAGTGATTTCTAGATTCAAGTATATAATCTGAATTGTTATCGAAAATGATGATTTTCAAAATTATAATCATGATTTTTAGACTTGTAAATCGTGAGTTATTGCAAGTTGAACAGATTTGGGTTAACTATCGATTACCGACGATCTTGGAGGAGATGATTGTCGTGGTCGAGGCTGGAGGAAGCATATAGTCGGAATGGTCGATGGAAAAATACCAGGTGAATTCTCGAGCACTGTGGTGGTGAAACGAAGGCAAACTAGGGTTCGAAGGTCGGATAGGAAAGACGATGTTGTCGAGGCTCGTCGACTTGGATGGTGGACCGGATCGATCGCATGAGGGGGAAATGTTTCGTCGAGTCGTGGTGCGTCTTTGGGTTGGACAACGTGTGTCCCGAAGGTTGGAGGTGATGGCCAGAGGGGTTTTTCCAATGAGATGGGTTCCAGATTTTGGATCGTCGAGCTTGATTTTGTTTGGCTGTCGTTTTTTTTGTTTGGTGTAGTCGTATTGTTTGTCGAGGTCGTCGTCGACTTGGAGGATGGCCGGTGAGTTGATCAAAGGACGTGGGTATGGCATGCATGTACACACGTGCGCGTTGATGGCTGTGTTAATCTGGGCATAGGAGATGATGGTGCTTTTCTCGGGTTGGTCTTGAGTGGATTTGAGAATTTACTTGAGGAAGAAGGGTTCGCATGGAATAGTTGGGTTGGCTCGAAGTTTTGTTCGGGGTTTTGAAGTTAGGGCTCGGGATTTATACTTTACTTGCTTGGTTTTGAAATTTTTATATAAAAAGGCATGTACAAGATTTTAAAATCAAAGTAACTTTAATTAATCAATTTTTCAAAATTGTACTAACAAATTTTTAAGTGAAGTAATTGTTAAACAAGTTTCAAGTTTAAATGTAAAGGTTAAATGATTCAAAATTGTTTGTTGTTAAAGTAATTATGTATATATTAGGTTAATTTTGGAATTAAATTACTATGTGTTTTCAAAAATAATAAGATGATGTTTCAATTAAATTATGATAAAGGAAGAGTAATTAGGGTTTAAATAAATAAAAGTAATCTCAAATGATTTTGTTTTCAAGCATCTACTTTAAGAAAATATAAATATTAAGAATCTAATTAAGACAAATGTTTTATCTTAATTAAATGGTTTATCTTATTAATAAAAGTTATTAAGGTATAATTACTTAATTAATTAAAGATAATTAATTAGTGTAATTGTTTAAAACAATTAATTAGTTAATTAATTAAGGTAATCACTTAATGAAATTTATTACTTAATGTAATTAATAAAGTATAAATACTCGGTGATTAATGAATAATTACTGAATGTAATTAATAAAGGGGTAATTACTTCAGGAAGTAACTAGAGGATATTTACTTAATGGAAGTAACTGAGGATTAATTAGTTATTGTAATTAATTAAATATGGATTAATTAAGGAAATTAATTAAAGCGTTAGTTAATTAATGAATGTGATTAATTAAAGGATAATTAATCAATGTAAGTGATTATAGAATAATTAATTAGAGTAATTAGATCAATGTAATAAAATATTGCTAACTACTTTATGAGAGTAATTAAAGGATTATTTAATGTCAATGGTTGATGTTAATTAATTTGTGTAGTTAATTAAAGGCTAATTACTTTATGTAATTAAAGATGATAATTAAAGGATGATTAATTAATTTACTTGTAATTAATTAATTTAAGTAAGCAGAATTTAAAGGTAATTAAAGTAATTAATTTATTTTATTTAAATTAATAGAAATGGTGTGACAAATTAATCTTGCTTATGGATCATTGGATTATATGGAATGCCTTGAATTGGTTGATATCTCTGATATAAAATGTTTTGTGATATGATACGTTTGGGTTATACAGCGATAATGTGGTTATCTATCGATGATGAATTGCTATGTAAAAGCGACATCCTATATTTAAAATTTGAATTGTATTCACCTGAATAACTTGGGTTAAGATGACATTGGATTCGAAGAGACGGGGGTCAGGTATCTGTAAATACCCGAAACCACTTCGATTTTTAATCTACAATAATTCTTTATAGTTTGATATGTGCAATCAATAGGCTGGAATGGAATAATTTAAGTAAACTAGAACATTGAAACTAAGTAAGGGTACTTTGTGGTTGTTTGTGAAATAAGTGATTGGCTTTGACAAGAAAAGAATTCGTAATAAGGTACGAGTTACCCTGGGTTTTTAAATAAGTTTTTGCATTAGTATTTCATGTTAGATGGGTATACTCATGCTGCTTTCCAGCCTGACCCGGGTGTTACTTTGTTGTAATGCCCCGGTCAGACCGAGTATTACAGATTTTTAGGTTAGGACGTTCGGGAGCTAAGGAGGCGAGCTGAATGGTAGGAATGTAAGGAGTTTACCGCTGTGTAATTGAGTTCGATTTGGTTGTAGTCTGGGACAGGTTGATACAATTGTATAGTCTATTTGTACATGGTTGTAAAACCCTGATGTATTGTTGTAATAGTAACAAATACAGTTTCTTTGTAAATGCTATTATTCTGATATTATATTTTGATCCGCTGCGTATGTGAGATGTTGTTGTTTTCTGTCTTTTTCTTCTTCTTCTTCTTTTCTCTAACAATCTGAAATTTCCGACATTCAATTGCTTGGCACTTCTACCGTGAACGTATTAGTGTCGAATTCTCGAGGTCGAAATTTTGGGTCGTTACATTTATAAAAAGTTGTAAATTAACTAAATTTATTAGTATTTGACAAATATTTATTATTAATTATTTTATTTGATGTTTGGGAGTTATTGTAATTATTTGAATGCATTTATAAAAGTTATATTTCTGCACATTGATATATGATATCATTGTAATTAAATAAAAGATAATTACATACGTTAATTTATGGAATCTTATGTCATTTGATGGCACGTAATTTTCAGCCTCACCATGTAAAGAAATAGGAGTGAAAAGAGACAGTTAATCAACAGAATTAATTAGAGAAGTTTTAATTAAAGAATGGGAAAGGTTTCCTTCTTTCAAATAAAATATATTCTCTAATTCATTCTAGATGTACAATTGAGTTTCTCATTTTCCATTCTTCTTTCTGTAACTTTTCTGGTTCTCTCCTTCTCTAATGGCTGAAAATATGAGATCTTCCATGGTTCAATTGTTCCTAAAATCAAATACAAATAAAATTAATTTAGAAAAGTGGTTTATTCCTCTTGATCCTTGCAACATCTGGAGGATGATTTCTGAATCTAGGAGATTTGATTCGTCATTCAAGGTGCAAATCATTGGCTTCATTTTTGATCATTCTAATTTCATTTATTTGTATACTCATCATGTTAAAATGTTCCAAATTTATTCATTATATATATCTTCTATCTCATCATGTTCAAAAGGTTTAGATTTATTCATATTATATTTCTTCTATCTTGTATATTCATCTTGTAATATAGCTCAGATCCCCTTTTGTTCATCTCGTTTAATTATATGATCATTATGTTTATTTAGTTTGAATCTCTCCTTATTTACATGTCCATTGACTAAATGTTAATTATGGTTGACTTTAAATCCTTTATCTGTTTTATTGTGTGTCTCTTTTTTATAGTCAGATTTGATTTATCATACAACAAATTTGTATATGCCCAAGTTGTCCGATATTTTTTCTATCATTGTTTTCAAATTGTAAAAAAAGGAATGTAAAATATTTTATTACACTGTAATGTTGTATATAAAATTTGGTAACATTTGTATACATAAACATTAATAAACTATATTTGTTGGTGGTTTAATACAGTAAAATTAATTTCCAATGTTGCATAGTTAATTTCCAAAATGATTTACTTTTACTTATTTTAGTCATAAATGTAAAATTTTCCTTTTGTTTTAGAATTCATAAATGGTCATTTATGTAAAGTTATCCACTTTTATATCACACCTAAGATTAAAAGATTGAATCATTTTGTTGGTAGTAAATTTAAACTTGTATGTTATTTATATTGCAATCTTCATACGTATATAAAAATATATGTGTTATTTTAAAATGAATACACAACTTGTAATTATTTATACATATAGATATACATATGTTTATGTTATTTTAATCTAAATCAAAACGGACCCTGTTGTGAAACTTTAGAATTAATTTCAAGCTCTTTCTTAATTGTAAAATCTTTCTTAATCCCGAATTTTTACTAAGTTTAAATTGATAATTATTTTAATTTTTGAATAAAAATTGTGAAATTTATCGATAAATTGATTTGAGTTTCTACAAATTCAATTAAAATATGTTATTTATTAATAAATAGATAGTTTCTTTTATAAATTATTTTAATTTAATAATGAGTTATTTTTAAATAATGTTAATAATGTAATGTCTTTACAAATGTATTTTTATATAAAAAGAAATTGTTATTTCAAATTTTTATATATATACACACATATTTTGGAAGAAACTGTGGTTTGAAAATTTAAAATAAAGTCTTTCGAAAACATTTAAATAAAATTAATCTTATCAATACAAAACATAAGTATGAAAATATATGGATATAAATTAAATATTTAAGCTAGAAATAGAAACAGATTTATATAAGATAAACTACATAAAATATAAAGTAAACAATTAGCTAAATTCTAACATCAAATGAAATATGGAATTTCATTTATATTACAAAGCAATATGACTAAAGAAAGAAAACAATACATTCAAATATGAAAACAAGAGAAAAATAATACATATGAATGTACTTCCAAAAAGAAGAATACAAATATCTATAAGCTTGCAAAAGAAGATATATATTCAAGTATGTACTCAAGAAATAAAGACAAGTTAATAAATGCAAGCCACTATATATCATCTCAGCCGAGTTAAAGAAATGCAAGGCAAGAAGTAAGAACATAAACAAAGTATAAAATAAAAAATATAATAAGATAAGTATAGAAACATAAAGTACTATGCATTAAATGTTTGCATCTCTTAACACAACATATTTTCTATTATCCACCAAGCAAAGAAAAAAATCTTGTACCTGTATTGTACGAAATGATATATCACCTTGTACATTTCTTTTCTTATATATCAAGCCTTTTCATCTCATTCTCATTCATTCGAAGCTAAGAAAACTGAAGCAAGCATCATTTTAAAGCTTAAACAAAACATTCAACCTCAACAATGCAGCTTCATTGAAAACCAGAGATTCAAGAGAACGGGTTTCAGCTTGCAAATTTCTCAAGCCTGTTTCAAAGTAGTGTCTCTGTTTCAAATATATTCCAGTGAGTAAACATACAATTTTTAAATTTTAAGTTTAGTAACTAGTTCATGTATATCCTGTGATTGATATATATTGTATGCAGGTGGTTCTGAGATGCTATCTGGAAGTTAAATATGTGATTGTTTTTCGGTATTCTTAAGGCTTCTGAGAAAAGAAGTGTAGAGAAAGCTATTACTTGTTCATTTAAACCAATTGAAACTTAGAAAATTTAACTAAATAAGTTTGTTCAACTAAGAATCAGAGTCTGCAAATGATTTGAAGGTGGACAGTGAAAATTAGATACTGTATGTTTATTTTTACAGCAAAAGGAAATCAATTGTTAAATTTCAAATATTCTAAATTGTTGTTTTGATTTTATATTTGGAATAAACACACAAAAGTAAGATTTTTAAAATAAGAATAATGATTTTTATGTAAGTAGAAAAGGTGCAGTTCGAAAATGAATCAAAGAAGCATTTTTACCAATTTCAGTTGATTCAAACAAATTTAATTTCTGAAATTGGATGAGAGGCTAGTTTGATGATGTATCAATTCAGGAAAAATGCAAAAAAAAATTATCTATTGTGTAAGTTGTTTGGACGAATCGAATGTAGGTTTTGGGTTCAAATTTTTCTATGGCCAGTAAGTTCCTCGATTTCGTCACGGTACGTCGACCGTGCTGCACACGAATTTGGGTGAAGGCCGAGAAGGGTATGGCCATGGCATGGACGAAGTGGCTTTGCCTCCGGTGATGGGTGATGGTAAAACATGTTGGTTTTTTGGTGGGGTGTTCGAGTGATGGTTCGAGCGAGCAGGTGAATTGGATTTCGAGCATTTTCGCGACGATTTGGGTTTCGATCTCGTATGCAGGGTAGAATTGTGGTTTGTGGGTGGCAACGAGGGTTGCCGGAGGGGCGGCGAACCACCGTGCATGTGCGCGGTGGCATTTGGGTGGTCTGGGTTGGTGTCACGATTGTCGCAAGTGATGCACGAGGTCTTTGGGAAATTGCTTCGGGTTCCTGGTTCCTGCGCGCGTGAGTGTTAGTACTGCAGTAGTTTAATTTAAACTTGAAAAAAGAAGAAGAAAAGAATCAGGTAGAAGAAGAAGAAGAAAGAGTAGAGAGGAACGCGAGAAAAATGGGAAGAAGTCTCGGATTTTACTCAGGTAACACATGGGTTGCCTCGGTTTCATTTTTGGGGTTAGCCTATACCTTTGAGTTATTTAGTTAACTAAGTTAGTATTAAATAAATAATGTTTACAAGTTTAAACTAAGACTTGATTTAAAATTCTTAAGCAAGGTTTGCAAATGTAAGATGTAAAGTAAATTTAAAGTGTAAGTTAATTTAACATGTAAATTAATTTATACTTGTAATTAAATAAATAGCTTAAGTTTAAATAAAATATAATTAAAGATTGACATTATTAACCTTGTGTTTAATAAATTTTGAACTTAAGATTTTAATTAACTATTTAAAGTTAATTAATAAATAGAAGTTAACTAATTAAATGATTAATTAATTGGTAATTTAATGATTAATAAATAGATAATCAAGTTACTTTGAATCCAAATCTGGAATATAAATCAGTTTTTACATATGAATGTTTTAAAAACGAGTTTAAAGAAAATAGCTTTTAAAAAGTAAATTTGTTTCAAACAAATGTTTAACTTGATTTTTTTTAGAAAATTCTTTTATGAAAGGTTTTTGAATGGAAAGTATATGAATTGTTTAAAACTTGAATTTACAAGTTAAATAATTTATGTATTTTAAAGTCTGATTTTACGTAGTTAAGTAAGTTAGTTTGAAAGCTTTTTCTGATATAAGTTTCATATATAAGTAATAAATGTTTTTACATTTATTTTAAAAGTGTATAAATTGATATTTGAATTTGGTTAATGTTTGAATGGTAAATCATTTCAAATCTTAAATTCAAAATGGAATTCAAATTTTAATTCAAAAAGGGTAATGTTTTAAAATACACTTTAATATTTATTAAGTCATTAATAAAGAAATCAATTATCTTAGAGATAATTAAGGGGTGAAAATGATTTAATTTATAAGATAAATAAGGGATGATAATTTATTTAATTTATAAATTAATGATTTAGATTAATTTATAATTAGAGATTAATTAAAAGTAATTATGAAGTGTTATTAGTTAATGAAGATAATTAACTAAGAATTTTTAAGTATTAATTAAGGTGATTAATTTTAATAATTAATTAGGTTAATTAATTAAGATAATCAATCATAACTTACTTAATGAAAGTAATTAAGGGATTAATTACTTATTGTAATTAATTTTGGATATTTTAATTAATTAAAGTTGACTAAGTGATTAGTAATAATCACTTATTGTAATTAATTAAGAATAATTAATTAACAGGTGAGTAATTAAGGGTTGATTAAATTATTAATGAATTAATTAAAGAACAATTGATTAATTAAAAGTTAATTTTTTTATATAATTAAAGGTTGATTTAATTAATTAATAAATGATAAAAGGACAATCAATCAAATGATTTGAAATTAATTAATGTTAATTAGCCATGATTGATGACTTACCTGATATAAATTAATTAGATAATTAACTGAGGTTACTTATGGATGTTTGAATTCTATTGATTGTCGAATTGTTTGATATTTCTGATAAGTGATGCTTTGTGATATACCCTGATTTATGTTGTGATCTGTAATGTAATTAATTATTTGTGATGTAATTTATTATCTGTGATATATATATATATATATATATATATATATATATATATATATATCTGTGTGTGTGTGTGATCTGTATATGAAAGATAAGCGTTATAGTTTATACTGCTTATCAACTATATTTATGTGTTTTGATATGTAATTATTGAATGATGTTGCACTATTGTGCTAAACCCCTGGACTACACCGTACACACAAAAAATGGATTTCATGAGGAAATCGATTAAGTCACAAATTTTTGAAATGATTTTCAGTAGAAAATTTGAATTCAAATGGTTTTGAAAATAGATCGGATTTAAAGTGTTGTTTTGGGTATTTGAACCAACCCAAAGATTTTAACTTGTGTAAATGAGATTGGATTTTTCCAAAATGAAGACTATTCTTTTCAAATGATAAAAACTTTCACATAAGTAATGAACTTCCAATTTGTGTTAAAAGGATTTCAAGTCTAAAATGAAAATGGTTTTCCAAGTTATGGATGAATCTTTGGAAACGAGTTTTGAAAGCTATGAGATAAATCTTTGATTTAAAGATTTAACGAGTTAATCCAATTGAAATGGAAATTGTTTTGAAATCTATGAATGGTTCTTTATGAAACGGGGTAAATTTGTGAAATGAATCTTTTTTGTTAAAGATTTGAAAATGATAATTTGTTAAACCATTTGAAAGAAAAGTTTTGGATTTTAAGTTGTGACTTAACTGAAATCCCATATCCATATGTTTTTAAATATTGCTCTCATTATTCGGTTTAGCCGGGAGAGGACCTTGTGTCATATAACCCATTCCGAATGATGATACGACGATATGAATAGTATTCTAAGACCGGTGGTGAAGACCGGATATTTCCGAAAACGAAAGGATAACTCATCGAATGTCTCTGCATCGACTGGTCCCTGGTATAGAGACTGTTTATGTGATGGGAAGTCCGGACGTGATTAGGGATTATCCAGAGTTGCAAGGGCTTCTTCGGAAGTGCCTTCGTTTCTGTTCGAACCCGGGACAGACTTGTATGGTTGTATGTCTGACACTACACTTTGAGATATAAAACTGATTTCTTTCAAATACATATCTATTGGTGGCGGAGAATTTATTCTCTTAGCTTAATACCCTTCTCTAGGACGTACGAGCTCAGAGGTTATGTGGTTGAAGGTTATCAATGATATACTCCCAATTTAGTAGTGTGGCATGCTAAGTGCTGCTGTGTATTGATGATCATTTGTGATCAAAGCATGGCTTTGGTACAAAGCGTAGCTTTGTGGACGAGACTGCATCGTGACCTCACACCCCGAAAATGGTCAAAACAGGAAAGATGCAGCAACGCTTTGAGGGTCGCGCCCTTTAGGTGTGTCATTCCCTTCTGGTAAAGGGTGGTATCATGGTATGGAGCCCAGATATTTACCTATGTGGTGGGCTTCAATCTCATTTTTGTATGGTTGTTGCTTTGTTGTTTAGAGGCGCCTCGGATAAAGGTCCCAAAGGACCGGGGGGTGGCATACTCGAGAAGTAGTTACCTAGTTACAGAGGTAACCCGGCCTTGTGTTGGCAGAGATCCGGTTAGGTTCTTGGGACGTCCCGCCAGAGGTGCACCCATAGACAGTGGGAAGTTCCTTAGCCCAACCATTTGTTGGAAATCCAAACGAAACAATATGCGTCGTGTACGGTTTTAGTTGTAAAACCTGCCATTTACTTATGGTGGCACCCCACTGTTTAGATGGTAGCTATAGTAGGCAAGTGATAATGGTCGTATGTTGGCTAAGATTAATATTATACTTTTGAAATGATTTTCTGCACTATGCACTAGTAATAATAATATCAGTGAAATTTTCTCGTATCAAGCATGTTTGACTATCATAAGAAGAAATCTCCTCCAATTCTGCGTTTGCATGGTGTGTGCGGTGGGAGGCCTTATGGTAGTTTCATTTTTTTTTAGAAAGCATTGCGAATTTATTTTAAATTCTTTTTTTGTTTGTTTTAAAAGACCAAACTTTTTTTGTTACTCACACCAATCCCATGACTGACTCAAAGTTTATTGTTCCTTTCCTAAACTCTAGGTGCCCACTATTTTCTACACGGGCAGTATAGGGTTGGGTTTTTCAGATAGTCAAATTATAGGAATTAATTCGATAAGCCTTCGAAGCCTTTTGGATTTGTGGATCGCATTTTCTACACTTCATCTTTCATAGCTGGCCTTGCTTAGCTTTATGCGATTATATGGGAGTTCTCGCTAGCTTTGGATTGGAGATGGAGTTTGGCATTGAAGACAGTTTCTTTCCGCTGCTATTCCTCGTATCTCTGATATATGTTGATATCTGTTGTATCATCTGTTGTATCAGATATTGTATCAAATGTTGTATATTGATATTCATTTTTTTTCTCTTCCACTGTGTTGTACTTAATGGTGTTATAAGCTCCAGCGAACCAGATTCGACCTTTGGATCTACGGCATTGGAATATGAGTATCGTATTCGGTGTCGATTTCTGAAGGTCGAGTCAGGATCGTTATAATTGGTATCAGAGCTAAGGTTGAACTTTAGCTCAGGAGTATAACACATTAGGTAGCTCATTAGAGATAGGGTGAAGTATACCCTAAAATGAGTATGTCCCTAAGATATCCGTTCGAATACCTCAATAAATTCTCTTACTATCCACCGATTGTAAGTATGAGGGAAAGAAGAGGATGAGATAAGGGACAGGAGAATACGACTATAAATGGTCAATACCTTGTAACAACAAGGAAACAATCTTTTCTCTATCAATCTCTTTTGTTCGTCATCTTTTCTTAATTCTTTGATAGTTCCTGGTAGATCCATGAAGAAGATTTGATATATTTGCATGGGGCATAAACTCCAAATATATCAGAATTGTTTGTTTGGATGAATTGGTTGCTTTGGTTGCTAATTTCTAAACTAAAAGTTTTGAAATTGTATCCATATATCTGTCTATTTTTGGGTGTCGATATATGCTACGAATAGTTAGTTATCCCTTCGGACTAACCAATGCCCCTGCATATTTTGTAAATCTGGATAACTCGAGTATCTTGTGAAGAGTTAAATAGATTCGTTCTTGTATCTATTGTTGATATTCTGATTTGGTGAGCCAAATACAGAATAGATATCTAGTTTAACCTGGAAAACTGTTTCTCTGTCTTTGTATATCTATTTTTGTTGTTTTCGTGCCTGCAAATTTCGGGGATGAAATTTCTTAAGGGGGGAATCTGTAACGATCTCGGATTTTTACTAAGTTTAATTTGATAATTATTTGAATATTTGAATAAAAATTGTGAAATTTATCGATAAATTTATTTGAGTTTCTCCAAATTCAAATAAAATATGTTATTTATTAATAAAGAGATAGTTTCTTTTATAAATTATTTTCATTTAATTTAATAATGAGTTATTTTTAAATAATGTTAATAATGTAATGTCTTTACAAATGGATTTTTATATAAATAGAAATTGTTATTTCAAATTTATATATATATATATATATATATATATATATATCTATGTATGTATTTTGGAAGAAACCATGGTTTGAAAATTTAAAATAAAGTCTTTCGAAAACATTTAAATATAATTAATCTTATCAATAGAAAACATAAGTATGAAAATATATGGATACAAATTAAATATTTAAGCTAGAAATAGAAACAGATTTATATAAGATAAACTACATAAAATATAAAGTAAACAATTAGCTAAATTCTAACATCAAATTAAATATGGAATTTCATTTATATTACAAAGAAATATGACTAAAGAAAGAAAACAATACATTCAAATATGAAAACAAGAGAAAAATAATACATATGAATGTACTTCCAAAAAGAAGAATACAAATATCTATAAGCTTGCAAAAGAAGATATATATTCAAGTATGTACTCAAGAAATAAAGACATGTTAATAAATGCAAGCCACTATATATCATCTCAGCCGAGTTAAAGAAATGCAAGGCAAGAAGTAAGAACATAAAAAAAGTATAAAATAAAAATATAATAAGATAAGTATAGAAACATAAAGTGCTATGCATTAAATGTTTGCATCTCTTAACACAACATATTTTCTATTAGCCACGAAGCAAAGAAAAAAAATCTTGTACCTGTATTGTACGAAATGATATATCACCTTGTACATTTCTTTTCTTATATATCAAGCCTTTTCATCCCAGTCTCATTCGTTCGAAGCTAAGAAAACTGAAGCAAGCATCATTTTAAAACTTAAACAAGACATTCAACCTCAACAATACAGCTTCATTGAAAACCAGAGATTCAAGAGAAAGGGTTTCAGCTTGCAAATTTCTCAAGCCTATTTCAAAGTAATGTCTATGTTTCTAATATATTCCGGTGAGTAAACATACAATTTTTAAATTTTAAGTTTAGTAACTAGTTCATGTATATCCTGTGATTTATATATATTGTATGCATGTGGTTCTGAGATGTTATCTGGAAGTTAAATATGTGATTGTTTTTCGATATTCTTAAGGCTTCTCAGAAAAGAAGTGTAGAGAAAGCTATTACTTCTTCATTTAAACCAATTGAAACTTAGAAAATTTAACTAAATAAGTTTGTTCAACTAAGAATCAGAGTCTGCAAATGATTTGAAGGTGGACAGTGAAAATTAAATACTGTATGTTTATTTTTACAGCAAAAGGAAATCAATTGTTAAATTTCAAATATTCTAAATTGTTGTTTTGATTTTATATTTGGAATAAACACACAAAAGTAAGATTTTTAAAATAAGAATAATGATTTTTATGTAAGTAGAAAAGGTGCAGTTCGAAAATGAATCAAAGAAGCATTTTTACCAATTTCAGTTGATTCAAACAAATTTAATTTCTGAAATTGGATGAGAGGCTAGTTTGATGATGTATCAATTTAGGAAAAATGCATAAAAAATTATCTATTGTGTAAGTTGTTTGGACGAATCGAATGTAGGGTTTGGGTTCAAATTTTTCTATGGCCTATAAGTTCCTCGATTTCATCATCGTACGTCGACCGAGCTGCACGCGAATTTGGGTGAAGGCCGAGAAGGGTATGGCCATGGCGTGGACGAAGTGGCTTTGCCTCCGGTGATGGGTAATGGTAGAACGTGGTGGTTTTTCGGTGGGGTGTTCGAGTGATGGTTCGAGCGAGCAAGTGAATTTGATTTCAAGCATTTTCACGACGATTTGGGTTTCAATCTCGTATGTAGGGTAGAATTGTGGTTTTTGGGTGGCAGCGAGGGTTGCCGGAGGGGCGGCGAACCACCGTGCACGGCACGGTAGCATTTGGGTGGTCTAGGTTGGTGTCGCGATTGTCCCGAGTGATGCACGAGGTCTTTGGGAAATTGCTTCGGGCTCCTGGTGCCTGCGCACGTGAGTGTTAATACTGCAGTAATTTAATTTAAACTTGAAAAAATAAGAAGAATAGAATCAAGTAGAAGAAGAAGAAGAAAGAGTAAAGAGGAACGCGAGAAAAAAGGGAAGAAGTCTCGGGTTTTACTCGAGGTAACACGTGGGTTACCTCGGTTTCATTTTTGGGGTTAGCCTATACCTTTAAGTTATTGGGTTAACTAAGTTAGTATTAAATAAATAATGTTTACAAGTTTAAACTAAGACGATTTAAAATTCTTAAGCAAGGTTTGCAAATGTAAGATGTAAAGTAAATTTAAAGTGTAAGTTAATTTAAAATGTAAATTAATTTGTACTTGTAATTAAATAAATAACTTAAGGTTAAATAAGATATAATTAAATATTGACATTATTAACCTTGTGTTTAATAAATTTTGAACTTAAGATTTGAATTAACTATTTAAAGTTAATTAATAAATAAAAGTTAACTAATTAAATGATTAATTAATTGGTAATTTAATGATTATAAATAGATAATCAAGTTACTTTGAACCCAAATCTGGAATGTAAATCAGTTTTTACATACGAATGTTTTAAAAACGAATTTAAAGAAAATAGCTTTTAAAAAGTAAATTTGTTTCAAACAAATGTTTAACTTGATTTTTTTTTTTTGAGAAAATTCTTTTATGGAAGGTTTTTGAATGGAAAGTATACGAATTGTTTAAAACTTGAATTTACAAGTTAAATAATTTATGTATTTTAAAGTCTGATTTTACATAGTTAAGTAAGTTAGTTTAAAAGCTTTTTCTTATATGAGTTTCATATATAAGTAATAAATGTTTTTACATTTATTTTAAAAGTTTATAAATTGATATTTTAATTTGGTTAGTGTTTAAATGGTAAATCATTTTGAATCTTAAATTCAAAATGGAATACAAATTTTAATTCAAAAAGGGTAATGTTTTAAAATACACTTTAATATTCATTTAATCATTAATAAAGAAATCAATTATCTTAGAGATAATTAAGGGGTGAAAATGATTTAATTTATAAGATAATTAAGGGATGATAATTTATTTAATTTATAACTTAATGATTTAGATTAATTTATAATTAGAGATTAATTAAAAGTAATTAAGAAGTGTTATTAATTAATGAAGATAATTAACTAAGAATTTTTAAGTATTAATTAATGTGATTAATTTTAATAATTAATTAGGTTAATTAATTAAGATAATCAATTATAAATTACTTAATGAAGGTAATTAAGGGATTAATTACTTATTGTAATTAATTTTGGATATTTTAATTAATTAAAGTTGACTAAGTGATTAGTAATAATCACTTATTGTAATTAATTAAGAATAATTAATTAAAGGGTGATTAATTAAGGGTTGATTAAATTATTAATGAATTAATTAAAGGATAATTGATTAATTATAGGTTAATTTTTTATATAATTAAAGGTTGATTTATTTAATTAATAAATGATTAAAGGACAATCGATCAAATGATTTGAAATTAATTAATGTTAATTAGCCATGATTGATGGCTTACCTGATTTAAATTAATCAGATAATTAATTGAGCTTACTTATGGATGTTTGAATTCTATTGATTGTCGAATTATTTGATATTTCTAATAAATGATGCTTTGTGATATACCCTGATTTATATTGTGATCTGTAATGTAATTAATTATCTGTGATGTAATTTATTATCTGTGATATATATGTGTGTGTGTGTGTGTGTGTGTGTGTGTGTGATATGTATATGAAAGATAAGCGTTATAGATTATACTGCTTATCAACTATATTTCTGTGTTTTGATCTGTAATGATTGAATGATGTTGCACTATTGTGCTAAACCCCTGGCCTACACCATACACACAAAAAATGGATTTCATGAGGAAATCGATTAAGTCACAAATTTTTTAAATGATTTTCAGTAGAAAATTTGAATTCAAATGGTTTTGAAAATAGATCAGATTTAAAGTGTTGTTTTGGGAATTTGAATCAACCCAAAGATTTTAACTTGTATAAATGAGATTGGATTTTTTCGAAATGAAGACTGTTGTTTTCAAAGGATAAAAGCTTTCACATAAGTAATGAACATCCAATTTGTGTTTGTTATCCCGCTTTTTGGGCAAAGCCGTGATACCAAAAGATTGGTCGAAAATAAAAGACAGTTCGTCTCAGAGATTGGTTGCATTCCACTTCGCTATGGATATCGATGAATTTTGTCCGAGTCCGGATCGGGCCACAATTGACAAGACATGACAAGCAAAGCCACGAGAGCCAACATTTCAAGTTTCAAGTCAATCCGAGTTCATACACGCAAGATATGATCGATTCAAGATGGAGGAAATAGCCCTTGTTCGAATCCATAAGATGTACCCTGGTTCGAATCCATGGCCAGAAATCATGTTCGCATCCATCGGTTCGTACCCATCTACTTCGAATCCATCAAGTTTGGAAGTCCTTCGAATCCATAAGCCCAACCTTCCTTCGAATCCATCAGGTGGCCAGGCTTCGTATCCATCCCATTACCTTCCTTCGAATCCATCGTTGTAACACATGATGGAATCCATCATGTTCCCCCTGCTTCGAATCCATAGATGTTGCTGACCTTCGAATCCATGAAGACACCTCTCTTCGAATCCAACCAGTGCCGTCGTTTCATATCGATCAGTTGAAGTGAGATATGATCGATACGAACGAGTCTTAGTTCGAATCCATGCATAAGTAAAGCCCTCGAATCGATTAAGTCAAAGCGGCGAAATTCAAGCGACGACTCTATCAACTCGGCGAAAAATGTGGATCGACTCGAAGAATGTGTGCCACGTCAACCTACTAGCGCGTGCTTGGATCGATTCGAATCAATCGATTCGAATTGATCGATTCGAACAGAGCGAAAAGTCCAGGAAACGCTAATTCGAATCGATGATATCTCGCGATCTACGAGACCAAATGCTATGAAATTTTCACAGGAGCTTGTATGCATGTTGAAGAATGTCCACACCAAGTTTCGCCTCGATTGGATGAATTCTTGATCGATTCGAACGTACTTCGAATCGATCCCAAAGTGGGCCCAAATTCCCTGAGGTTAGGCTCGTGGGCCCCCTCACGTGCCAGAAGTGGTCTCCCTAAATTTAGGCGAAATATCAACCTCCTACATCTATAAATAGAGCCCCAGGTCATTCAGAAAAGGGGATCAGAATTCTAAAGTGCCAAGACTCTACCAGATTCAATTCTACACCTTATCATCGTTGTTGCATTCGAGTTTCAGAGCTATAATCCATTGTAATTTGCTGTAACCACTGTAATCACCAAGAGAATAATCAATAAAGATAGAAAACTTCAAAGTGGACGTAGGAAAGATCGCCGAACCACTATAAACCCTGTGTTTGTGAATCATTGTGATTGCTATTGCTTAAATTTGAGTACTACATTGATTGTTGCTGTTTTGCGATCGTAAACGGGTGCTTCACGATATTGGGTGTTTGTGGTCAATTTTGACCCAAACATTTTGGTGCTTTCACTGAGAACTGCTGATTCAGGATAATTCAAATTTGAAGGCTTAAAGATTTAGATTTAAGAACCATGACGAGACAATCGAGCAGAAGGCCAAGGCCAGAGAGAAGTGAACACCAAGGAAGTCAAGAGGCTTCTTCAGGAGCGAATCAAACATCGATCTTCATCACTATGGACGAGATGGAGACAATGATGAAGAAACAGGAGGAGCTGATCCAAAGTTTGTTCCAACAGATAGGACAACTTGGAGCACAAAATAGAGAAGCGAATGGAGTTCAAAACGGAGCAGGAACATCCGGCGTAGCACCTGAACTAGGGGACGCGCACATGGAGAATGTTGATCCAATCCCTGAGAGAGAGAGAGAGAGATGCATCTACCCAAGCTAGGAGTAGCAGAGGAGTGAATGCTCAGTTAAGGGGGCAAATACCAGAATTCCCTCGTAGACTCGGGGGGCAGGTTGAAAGTAATGAACGAAGATTGCATCTCGGTGACAAGGACAGATTGGCGGAGATGGTTAGAAGAGCTATGAGAGGCGGTTTGGTAAATAAAGATTTGGAGGATGTTAATAGGAGTCCTTTTACTTTAGCAATCAGACGAGCTAGGAACCCACCGGATTTCAAGTTACCATCATTAGACATGTATGACGGGAGAACAGACCCCACGGTTCGTCTAACGAAGTATATGAGACAAATGGAAGTGCTGGGGGCATCAGAGGAGGTTATGGCCCGGTGCTTTCCATTGTACTTGACGGATATTGCAGCATTGTGGTTTAGACAATTGGAGAATGGATCCATCAGAACGTGGAATGGTTTAATTAAGTGATTTATGAGGCAATTCAGGGTTCACATTACAAGACCCAAGAATGTGATGACTTTAGCAACCCTAAAGCAGATAGCCGGAGAGACCTTGAGGAGTTATCTAGCGCGATTCAATGCAGCAGCAGCTTCGGTGGATCGAGCAGATCCATCCATGGTGGTGATGACAGCTGTGTCCGGAGTAGCTGACGGCACAGAGTTCAAAAACTCATTGACTAAAGATCCACCCGTGGATCCAGAGGAATTCTACAACGAGGCAGAAAAGTTTTTACGATTAGAGGATTCGAATGCAGAAAGAGAAGAAGGAGGGGGAATAGAAGTTTATATACTTAAAGACAAAAAGCCTTTCGAAAAGGACTCAGACAAGGATAAAGGAAAACGAAAGGCTGAGGATTATAACGACAAGTCAAAGCGGCAACGGAGGGAGCCGCGATTGACCACTTACACCGAGCTGAATGAGAGTCTGGAGCGAATTTATCAGGATACCAAAGAGCAGGTTCCATATCGTAGACCGATGCGAAGGGATCCAACTTCTGATGAAAGGAGATCAGATAATTTTTGTGTATTTCATGAATTAAATGGTCATAACACTAATGATTGTAGGCATCTGTAGGACGAGGTGGAAGGGCATATCAGGAACGGTATGCTCCTTCAATATGTGAGGAGGCGAGCTTCAGCAGTGGAGCCGGAGCAACCACCGTCTACATCAGCCAGGGGTGGCCCTGAATCGGGACACCGTTTGATCATCAACTGATTGAAATAACGGTGGACAAGTCGTAAGCTTCCCACTAACGCAATTAAACCATTTACACATGTGCGAGATCGCGAACGATCCTCAGGCATGCTCTGAATGATCATTGACCGTTTCGTAGTGGGAACTTACACTTTGACATCCTTACTATGCTTTTGTTTCATTATTGATTTGGACATTTAGACTTGGTTTGTTTGGACATTTCTGTTTTAAAATTCATATGTTGAATAGATATTTGATCTTGATAATTCTGAAATGGCTAAGCTACCAACACATATACGGGGTCGCGAACGGTCCTTAGGCATGCTCTGAGATGGCGATAAACCGCCCTGACAAACGATCCAGGGACCCACGCGAACGTGAGCCTGTTATCGATAATACCAAGCCCTCCCGGGCACACTTTCTCGCCCCGAACGGCACCCAACTTCGAACAGTCACAACTCGCCACGAACGGCACCCGACCCCGAACGGTCACAAAAACGCCTCGAACGGCACACGATCGCGAACAGTCACAACTCGCCTCGAACAGGCACTACTCGCCTCGAACGGCACAACTCATCTCACTTCAAATGGCTCGATTGCGAACGGTCGTCATTTGAGGTCCGCCACTTGAACACGCACGGTCGCACTTCACCTCAAATGGCTCGATCCCGAACGATCGTCATTTGAAGTCAGGCGCTTGACCATGAACGTTCGCACTTCATCTCAAATATCTTGATCCCGAACGGTCGTTATTTGAGGTCACATAAAACTATAACTTCCTTTGCAGGACATCAATAGGATATGAACGTCCAGCTCATGGCATTATAAAACACGCCTTCCTACCGCAAGGCATATTTTGGGGGGCAAATGTTATCCCGCTTTTTGGGCAAAGCCGTGATACCAAAAGATTGGTCGAAAACAAAAGACAGTTCGTCTCAGAGATTGTTTGCATTCCACTTCGCTATGGATATCGATGAATTTTGTCCGAGTCCGGATCGGGCCACAATTGACAAGACATGACAAGCAAAGCCGCGAGAGCCAACATTTCAAGTTTCAAGTCAATCCGAGTTCATACACGCAAGATATGATCGATTCAAGATGGAGGAAATAGCCCTTGTTCGAATCCATAAGATGTACCCTAGTTCGAATCCATGGCTAGAAATCATGTTCGCATCCATCGGTTCGTACCCATCTACTTCGAATCCATCAAGTTTGGAAGTCCTTCGAATCCATAAGCCCAACCTTCCTTCGAATCCATCAGGTGACTAGGCTTCGTATCCATCCCATTACCTTCCTTCGAATCCATCGCTGTAACACATGATGGAATCCATCATGTTCCCCCTGCTTCGAATCCATAGATGTTGCTGACCTTCGAATCCATGAAGACACCTCTCTTCGAATCCAACCAGTGTTGTCGTTTCGTATCGATTAGCTGAAGTGAGATGTGATCGATACGACCGAGTCTCAGTTCGAATCCATGCATAAGTAAAGCCCTCGAATCGATTAAGTCAAAGCGGCGAAATTCAAGCGACGACTCTATCAACTCGGCGAAAAACGTGGATCGACTCGAAGAATGCGCTCCACGTCAACCTACTAGCGCGTGCTTGGATCGATTCGAATCAATCGATTCGAATTGATCGATTCGAACGGAGCGAAAAGTCCAGGAAACGCTAATTCGAATCGATGATGTCTCGCGATCTACGAGTCCAAATGCTATGAAATTTTCACAGGAGCTTGTATACATGTTGGAGAATGTCCACGCCAAGTTTCGCCTCGATTGGATGAATTCTCGATCGATTCGAACGTACTTCGAATCGATCCCAAAGTGGGCCCAAATTCCCTGAGGTTGGGCTCGTGGGCCCCCTCACGTGCCAGAAGTGGTCTCCCTAAATTTAGGCGAAATACCAGCCTCCTACATCTATAAATAGAGCCCCAGGTCATTCAGAAAAGGGGATCAGAATTCTGAAGTGCCAAGACTCTACCAGATTCAATTCTACACCTTATCATCGTTATTGCATTCGAGTTTCAAAGCTATAATCCATTGTAATTTGCTGTAACCACTGTAATCACCAAGAGAATAATCAATAAAGATAGAAAACTTCAAAGTGGACGTAGGCAAGATCGCCGAACCACTATAAACCCTGTGTTTGTGATTGTTATTTGTAAATCATTGTGATTGCTATTGCTTAGATCTGAGTACTACATTGATTGTTGCTGTTTTGCGATCGTAAACGGGTGCTTTCACGATATTGGGTGTTTGTGGTCAATTTTGACCCAAACATTTTGGTGCTTTCACTGAGAACTGCTGATTCCGGATAATTTGAATTTGAAGGCTTAAAGATTTAGATTTAAGAACCATGACGAGACAATCGAGCAGAAGGCCAAGGCCAGTGAGAAGTGAACACTAAGGAAGTCAAGAGGCTTCTTCAGAAGCGAATCAAACATCGATCTTCATCACTAGGGACGAGATGGAGACAATGATGAAGAAACAGGAGGAGCTGATCCAAAGTTTGTTCCAACAGATAGGACAACTTGGGGCACAAAATAGAGAAGCGAATGGAGTTCAAAACGGAGCAGGACCATCCGGCGTAGCACCTGAACTAGGGGACACGCACATAGAGAATGTTGATCCAATCCCTGAGAGGGAGAGAGAGGGAGAAAGAGAGAGAGAGAGAGAGAGAGAGATGCATCTACCCAAGCTAGGAGTAGTAGAGGGGTGAATGCTCAGTTAAGGGGGCAAATCCCAGAATTCCCTCGTAGACTCGGGGGGCAGGTTGAAAGTAATGAACGAAGATTGCATCTTGGTGACAAGGACAGATTGGCGGAGATGGTTAGAAGAGCTATGAGAGGCGGTTTGGTAAATAAAGATTTGGAGGATGTTAATAGGAGTCCTTTTACTCCAGCAATCAGACGAGCTAGGAACCCACCGGATTTCAAGTTACCATCATTAGACATGTATGACGGGAGAACAGACCCCACGGTTCATCTAACAAAGTATATGAGACATATGGAAGTGCTGGGGGCATCAGAGGAGGTTATGGCCCGGTGCTTTCCATTGTACTTGACGGATATTGCAGCATTGTGGTTTAGACAATTGGAGAATGGATCCATTGGAACGTGGAATGGTTTAATTAAGAGATTTATGAGGCAATTCAGGGTTCACATTACAAGACCCAAGAATGTGATGACTTTGGCAACCCTAAAGCAGATAGCCGGAGAGACCTTGAGGAGTTATCTAGCGCGATTCAATGCAGCAGCAGCTTCGGTGGATCGAGCAGATCCATCCATGGTGGTGATGGCAGCTGTGTCCGGAGTAGCTGACGGCACAGAGTTCAAAAACTCATTGACTAAAGATCCACCCGTGGATCTAGAGGAATTCTACAACAAGGCAGAAAAGTTTTTACGATTAGAGGATGCGAATGCAGAAAGAGAAGAAGGAGAGGGAATAGAAGTTTATATACTTAAAGACAAAAAGCCTTTCGAAAAGGACTCAGACAAGGATAAAGGAAAACGAAAGACTGAGGATTATAACGACAAGTCAAAGCGACAACGGAGGGAGCCGCGATTCACCACTTACACCGAGCTGAATGAGAGTCTGGAGCGAATTTATCAGGATACCAAAGAGCAGGTTCCGTATCGTAGACCGATGCGAAGGGATCCAACTTCTAACGAAAGGAGATCAGATAAGTTTTGTGTATTTCATGAATTAAATGGTCATAACACTAATGATTGTAGGCATCTGAAGGACGAGGTGGAAGGGCATATCAGGAATAGTATGCTTCTTCAATATGTGAGGAGGCAAGCTTCAGCAGTGGAGCCGGAGCGACCACCGTCTACATCAGCCAGGGGTGGCCCTGAACCGAGACACAGTTTGATCATCAACTGATTGAAATAACGATGGACAAGTCGTAAGCTTCCCACTAACGCAATTAAACCATTTACACATGTACGAGATCGCGAACGATCCCCAGGCATGCTCTGAATGGTCATTGACCGTTTCGTAGTGGGAACTTACACTTTGACATCCTTACTATGCTTTCGTTTCATTATTGATTTGGACATTTAGACTTGGTTTGTTTGGACATTTCTGTTTTAAAATTCATCTGTTGAATAGATATTTGATCCTGATAATTCTGAAATGGCTAAGCTACTTACACATGTACGGGGTCGCGAACGGTCCTTAGGCATGCTCTGAGATGGCGATAAACCGCCCTGACAAACGATCAAGGGACCCACGCGAACGTGAGCCTGTTATCGATAATACCAAGCCCTCCCGGGCACACTTTCTCGCCCTGAACGGCACCCAACTTCGAACAGTCACAACTCGCCACGAACGGCACCCGACCCCGAACGGTCACAAAAACGCCTCGAACGGCACACGATCGCGAACGGTCACAACTTGCCTCGAACAGGCACTACTCGCCTCGAACAGGCACGACTCGCCTCGAACGGCACAACTCATCTCACTTCAAATGGCTCGATTGCGAATGGTCGTCATTTGAGGTCCGCCACTTGACCACGCACGGTCACACTTCACCTCAAATGGCTCGATCCTGAACGATCGTCATTTGAAGTCAGGCACTTGACCATGAACGGTCGCACTTCATCTCAAATATCTTGATCCCGAACGGTCGTTATTTGAGGTCACATAAAACTATAACTTCCTCTACATGACATCAATAGGATATGAACGTCCAGCTCATGGCATTACAAAACACGCCTTCCTACCGCAAGACATATTTTGGGGGGAAAATGTTATCCCGCTTTTTGGGCAAAGCCGTGATACCAAAAGATTGGTCGAAAACAAAAGACAGTTCGTCTCAGAGATTGGTTGCATTCCACTTCGCTATGGATATCGATGAATTTTGTCCGAGTCCGAATCGGGCCACAATTGACAAGACATGACAAGCAAAAGCCAACATTTCAAGCTTCAAGTCAATCCGAGTTCATACACGCAAGATATGATCGATTCAAGATGGAGGAAATAGCCCTTGTTCGAATCCATAATATGTACCATTGTTCGAATCCATGGCTAGAAATCATGTTCGTATCCATCGGTTCGTACCCATCTACTTCGAATCCACCAAGTTTGGAAGTCCTTCGAATCCATAAGCCCAACCTTCCTTCGAATCCATCAGGTGACCAGGCTTCGTATCCATCCCATTACCTTCCTTCGAATCCATCGCTGTAACACATGATGGAATCCATCATGTTCCCCTTGCTTCGAATCCATAGATGTTGCTGACCTTCGAATCCATGAAGACACCTCTCTTCGAATCCAACCAGTGTTGTCGTTTCGTATCGATCAGCTGAAGTGAGATGTGATCGATACGACCGAGTCTCAGTTCGAATCCATGCATAAGTAAAGCCCTCGAATCGATTAAGTCAAAGCGGCGAAATTCAAGCGACGACTCTATCAACTCGGCGAAAAACGTGGATCGACTCGAAGAATGCGCTCCACGTCAACCTACTAGCGCGTGCTTGGATCGATTCGAATCAACCGATTCGAATTGATCGATTCGAACGGAGCGAAAAGTCCAGGAAACGCTAATTCGAATCGATGATGTCTCGCGATCTACGAGTCCAAATGCTATGAAATTTTCATAGGAGCTTGTATACATGTTGAAGAATCTCCACGCCAAGTTTCGCCTCGATTGGATGAATTCTTGATCGATTCGAACGTACTTCGAATCGATCCCAAAGTGGGCCCAAGTTCCCTGAGGTTGGGCTCGTGGGCCCACTCACATGCCAGAAGTGGTCTCCCTAAATTTAGGCGAAATATCAGCCTCCTACATCTATAAATAGAGCCCCAGGTAATTTAGAAAAGGGGATCAGAATTCTGAAGCGCCAAGACTCTACCAGATTCAATTCTACACCTTATCATCGTTGTTGCATTCGAGTTTCAGAGCTATAATCCATTGTAATTTGCTGCAACCACTGTAATCACCAAGAGAATAATCAATAAAGATAGAAAACTTCAAAGTGGACGTAGGCAAGATCGTCGAACCACTATAAACCCTGTGTTTGTGATTGTTATTTGTGAATCATTGTGATTGCTATTGCTTAGATCTGACTACTACATTGATTATTGCTGTTTTGCGATCGTAAACGGGTGCTTTCACGATATTGGGTGTTTGTGGTCAATTTTGACCCAAACAGTGTTAAAAGGATTTCAAGTCTAAAATGAAAATGGTTTTCCAAGTCATGGATGAATCTTTGGAAATGAGTTTTGAAAGCTATGAGATAAATCTTTGATTTAAAGATATAACGAGTTAATCCAATTGAAATGGAAATTGTTTTGAAATCTATGAATGGATCTTTATGAAAGGGGGTGAAATTTGTGAAATGAATCTTTTTCGTTAAAGATTTGAAAATGGTAATTTGTTTAAACCATTTGAAAGAAAAGTTTTGGGTTTTAAGTTGTGACTTAATTGAAATCCCATATTCATATGTTTTTAAATATTGCGCTCATTATTCTGTTTAGCCAGGAGAGGACCTTGTGTCATATAACTCATTCCGAATTATGATACGAGGATATGAATAGTATTCGAAGACCGGTGGTGATGACCGAATATTTTCGAAAACAAAAGGATAAGTCGTTGAATGTCTCTACATCGACTGGTCCCCGGTATAGAGACTCCATATGTGATGGGAAGTCCGGACGTGATTAGAGATTATCCGGATTTACAAGGGCTTCTTCGGAAGTGCCTTCGGTTCTGTTCGAACCGTGACAAACTTGTATGGTTGTATGTCTGACACTACACTTTGAGATATAAAACTGATTTCTTTCAAATACATATCTGTTGGTGGCGGAGAATTTATTCTCTTAGCCTAACACCCTTCTCTGAGACGTACGAGCTCAAAGGTTATATGGTTAAAGGTTATTAGTGATATATTCCCAATTTGGTAGTGTGGCATGCTAAGTGCCGTTGTGTGTTGATGATCATTTGTTGATCATTTGTGATCAACGCATGGCTTTGGTACAAAGTGTGGCTTTGGTACAAAGTGTAGCTTTGTGGACAAGACTGCATCAGGACCTCACACCCCGAAAATGGTCAAAACAGGAAAGATGCGGCAAGGTTATGAGGGTCGCGCCCTTTAGGGTGTGTCATTCCCTTCTGGTAAAGGGTGGTATCATGGTATGGAGCTCAAATATTTACCTATGTAGTGGGCTTTAATCTCATTTCTGTGTGGTTGTTGCTTTGTGGTTTAGAGGCACCTCGGATAAAGGTCCTAAAGGACCAAGGGGGTGGCATGCTCGAGAAGTAGTTACCAGTTACAGAGGTAACCCGGCCTTATGTTAGAGAGATCTGGTTAGGTTCTCGGGACGTCCCGCCAGAGGCGTACCCATGGACAGTGGGAAGTTTTTTAGCCCGGCCATTTGTTGGAAATCCAAACGAAACAATACGCGCCCTGTACGGTTTTAGTTGTAGAACATGTCATTTACTTATAGTGGCGCCCCACTGTTTAGATGGTAGCTATAGTAGGCATACGATAATGGTCGTATGTTGGCTAAGATTAATATTATACTTTCGAAATGATTTTCTGCACTATGCACTAGTAATAATAATATCAGTGAAATTTTCTCGTATCAAGCATGTTTGACTATCATAAGGAGAAATCTCCTCCAATTCTGTGTTTGCATGGTGTGTGCGATGAGAGGCCTTATGGTAGTTTCATTTTCTTCTAAAAAGCATTGCGAATTTATTTTAAATTCTTTTGTTGTTTGTTTGAAAAGACCAAACTAGTTTTGTTACTCACACCAGTCCCATGACTGACTCAGAGTTTATTGTTCCTTTTCTAAACTCTGGGTGCCCACTATTTTCTACACGGGCATTCTAGAGTTGGGTTTTCCAGATAGTCGAATTATAGGAATTAATTCGATAAGCCTTCGAAGCCTTTTGGATTTGTGGATCGCATTTTCTACACTTCAGCTTTCATAGCTCGCCTTACTTAGCTTTTTGTGATTATATAGGAGTTCTCGCTAGCTTTGGGTTGGAGATGGAGTTTGGCATTGAAGACAGTTTCTTTCCGCTGCTATTCCTTGTATCTCTTATATATGTTGATATCTGTTGTATCAGATATTGTGTCAAATGTTGTATATTGATATTCATTTTTTTCTCTTCCATTGTGTTGTACTTAATGGTGTTATAAGCTCCGGCGAACCAGATTCGACGTTTGGATCTGCGGCATTGGAATATGAGTATCGTATTCGGTGTCGATTTCTGAAGGTTGAGTCAGGATCGTTATATTAATAAAGATTTACTTAAAAACATAAATAAGTTAGGATTAATTTTCGATTGCAATTTTGAATCTCTCTAAATGCGAAATGGGCATTCAAGCAAAAATACATAGGAAATCTTTTAAACCTATAGAAAGAAAATCTAGTTTGCTTGATTTAGTATATAGTGATGTTGGCGACTTAAAAGATCATATGGTGGTAATAGATGATATGTCACATTTATTAATGATTATTCTGATATGCTTATGTTTATCTCATGAAAAACAAAGATGAATTTTTTCATAAGTTTAAAATTTATAAGGCAAAAGTACAAATGTGATTATGACTTAAAATAGAAGTGACGCATTCTGATCATGGTGGAGAATATTTTCGAATAATTTCATATTATTTTTTAGACAACACGGTTTAGTTCATTAATATACTGCTCCTTATATAACTTAACAAAATGCAGTCGCTGAAAGGAAAAATAGGACATTGGTATAAATAAATAACGCTATGCTTGCTAGTTCTTATTTACTTAACACTCTATGGGGTGAAGTTATATTATCTACAGTTACATTTTAAATTGAATTCCTTTAAAAAGGAATGATGTTTCCCCTTATGAGTCATGGTTTAAAAAAAATTATCAATCTTAAATTTTGGGTTTGTTTGGCTTTGGCTTATGTAAGAAAACCGAATCCCAAACCAAAATTAGAAAATATAACATTAAGTGTGCCTTCATTGATTATTCGTCCAACGATATAACTTGTCAATGTATAAGACTAGATATCTTTGAGGTAATAGAATCTGTAGATGTAGGATTTTTTGAAAGCAAGTATATATCTCAAAATCAATTTGGTGAGAATCCCTTAATACCTTTGAGTCCAAAACATATTGAAACCAATGAGAACAATGATGAAGATTTTGGATAATGTTTTGCATATTTTATTTATTCCCTTGAACCAACTTTACCTTCATCATGTTAATATGATTAATGTCATCTATTTTACATTATATATTATTTACTTACATAAATGATAATTATCATGGATCTGTCCCTATTTTATTTTGAAGTTTATGTTATATATTTATTTAGATCTACTTTCAATGCTACAATTTATACATGTTTATGTTGTCCAATGCTTTCGTATAGAAACTCTTGTTTGAATAACAGTTTGAAATAGTTTGTTTACACAAAGTTTAGTTTCATATTGTAAAATAAAACATTGAAGATTCTCTACCCAAATCAATTTGAAATAAATTGCTATCATAAAATATTAGCTATACTAGAAATTCATAAGTTGATTAAAAAAGGGAAGGTTAGTAATTTGGTTGAAATCTAATTTTAAATTACCTAATATTATTTTTATTGTTTGTTACATAAAATCTAAAACTTTACCCAAATACACATGTTATTTAGCTAATTTTTTTTAAAACATGAGTATAAGTTTTGTATGGTTGTTGATTTGTACATAAATCCTTTCATCATTGTACATTTAATAAATTATTATTATAATTGAACTTTTGCAAAATTTCACATTTCCCTTATAACCATTTTGTTAAGCTATCATTTTATTTTACTAACCATTATTTCCAAATATACACATACACACATATAATTGCATGTCCCTTTGACTTAAATTTGATAAAATAGATTTTTTAAATGTAACCATTAATATAGTCTTAAAATCTTATCAAATTACATATTTTTTAAGTTTGATTTCATAGTATGTAAACCTAGTAACCTTAATTTTATTTTTTTAGCAAGGATGTTAATCTTAATTTCAGTGTGTGTGTGTGTATATTTATATTTATATACATACATATTTATATAGACATATGTGTGTGTGCTAGATGTAAGACCCACATAAATATATATAATTTTTATTAGTCAAATTTCAAACAACAAAGGCATTTCAGTAGTAAATGTCATTAATATGTCAATTAATCTAATAAAAGAGAGAGAAATGAAAGGTTTCTCTCTCCATATTTTAAGTCCCATCTTCTTTTAATTAATTATTTATGTGAAGAGAAAGAAACAAAAGGTTTCTTTCTCTAAATTTTTATATGTTTATTTACATACATATATATACTACTCATATACTATTCTTACCGTTCTAAATCATGAATGTATGTAACACATTCATTATATTACGTATTTATTTAAATTAAATTCAAATTTCATTTTAAAAAAATTCAATAAAATATGATGTTACTAAAAACATTATTAGATTGGATATAATAATCTTTTAGACTTCATAGGCCCAACAGATCCAAAATAGACAATGTTTTGAAATCTACCTATTTCACCCACTTTCGACTGGCCTGATTCCAACAATGGTATCAATGACGTATAGTCTATGCAGTTTAAATTAGTCATGTCAGGGCTAATTAATTAAGCTTACCAATTTAGTAGAGTGTCTATAAAAATTATGTCTAGGCTTGGGTGTGGGTAATCAAGTATCTTGCCTTCCTTGACTACCGGCTTAGCCCAAAAAGTGAAAGAGTACAAAGGTTGCTTTTAATAGAAAAGGCAAAATTTGAATTGGGTCTTAGGCTGATTTTCAAAAAAAATTGAAAATTGAAATTTAAAAATTAATTTTTGAAATAAGAGACATTATAAATGTTATAATGTGATTTCAATTTTTTTTTTTGAAAACTATAAATTAAAGATTTTGAATTTAAAAGTTAACTTTAAAAGAAGACATATATATTATAAAAGTAATAATATAAGTTTTTATAATATTTGAAAATATTAAGAAATTAATTTCAAAAATATTATTTATTAATAAGATTAATAAAATAAATGAGTTGATTAAATAAGTAAATTAATTAAATAAATATATATATATATACACATGTATGATATATTATGATATATGTTATGTTGTTTTGACATGTTTAAGACAATATGAGTATACATGTGTGTATAAAAGAATTTTCAAAATTAATAAAATTTAATTAAATTTGTTTAATTAAATAAATAAATTAATAAATTGAAATACATATATAAGTTATATATATTACTATAAAGGTTATAGTACGTATAATAAATATAGTATGTTATAATTGAATAATATAATAATTAATTAAAGTGTTGATTAATTAAATTAATTAAATAAGATTTAATTAATATAATGTTATACATAAGTATTATATAAGTTAAATTAAGTATAAAAGTTATATAATGGTAAGACTTATATAATATAAATGTATAAACTAAAGATGGATCATTAAAGAAACAATAAATAGACTTACAGAATAAATACATACATTAAAATACATATACCGTGATTTCTGAGATGTTGACACTTGAATCACGAGATTATTTCATAAGAAATACATTGTTCCATAAATCGATATCACCCAATATAATATGTTAAATGTTATGAATCTTTAACATAAAGGTGTCTTTCACCATTTATATATTAGTAGATTACTTTCATACTCCTTAATTATTGAGCATTCTTCAAGCTAGTGATGTTTTGTGTAGTAGTATTAATATATTGAATAGATAAGGTAAGAAAATTGGATATATTGGTTGAGCTTTCCTTAAGGTATGTGCACTATACTTAAGCCATCGCGAAATGGTGGGTTTGATGGGATAATCTATCTTTATTTGTTGAGCTTTTCTCAAGGTAAAAATGAGATTAGGACAAGGAAGTATATGTTAGGAGTTGTATATGATACGACTGATAAGGAGTTATCCATTGTACGTTGGCCTATGATTTGTTGATCTTCCCTCAAGGTCAAATCCCAAGGCATATGAGTTCTTACACCCACCAAAGAAATTGAAAGATTTATATGTTCTCTTTTAGGATTTTGAGAGACATAAAAGTCTGGTGAGAGTCTTGTCAGACAAATGAAATGATAACATTTAGCATTTCTAATATCGAAAGAACATCTACTATATAAAGTTATAGTAATCAACATAGATAAATTTGCACAATTAATATAATTGATAAAACATTATCAATTAAAATACACAAATAAACTGAAATAAAATTAAAAAATAGAAATATATAAATACTTACCAGTAAATTTTTGCATATTGAACCATGTAAGTGCCTAATTATACAACAACTAAATGTGTCTGTAATTCAGTCATTTATGAGTTTACTTGCTCAAGATTATGTACCGTCTTCAATGAGTTTCAAACTCTAAAAGCATTATAAGAACATGAATATTTGATCCATATATGAACACATATAAATGTTATATATTGAACGGTCATACTTCATAATGCATGTAACCTTGATGAAGTTAGTCATTGAAATAAGCGAATAAACTATAGTGTGAGATCATGTATTTAATGTGATTTATTACAGTAATGAACTTTTGTGTTGAATGTAACACTAAACTAGAGGCTATAAGATAGATCTATGAATTCAATCACTGAAATGTCGGTTTGACTAATTGATGTAGAGTGCAGTTTATGCGATAACCTTAAAAGCTAAGGATGTCTAAATGCACTTTTGTAAGAGTTGTTATGATATTCTAGTAAGGATTTTCCTTGAATGGTTCTGTAACGACCCAGAATTTCAGTCATTCGAAATTCGGATATTTAAATGATTTTAAATACTCACAAGTTAATTTAATAAGTTGAAAAACTTATAATTCGAATATCTTGATTTAATTAGATTATTAAATTGTTAATTTAATATTTGAAATTGCAGAAATAATTGAATTTTGAATTTTAATTTGAATGAAAATGATTTATAAAGTTGAATTAAATTCTATCTGAACTAGAATGATACTAGAGAACTTTTGAAATTGAACCATAAGTTAATTTATAGAAATTGGATATTTTAATATTTAATTAACGTGTAAAAATAATCATTTTTACACAGCCTCAGATTTCGACGAAACCAGTTTCATTGGATCTGTAATGTTATATAATTATATAATTTCAAATTTCGTGTCAGTTAGACTTTCGGTTTGGTCGTTGTTGAAACGCTTAGAAATTTGTTTAAGTAAATTTTAATCAAAATAGGTCGATTCGAAAACCTATCTTCCAAATACGATGGAACTGGCTACCAATATATATCTCATTATGTTCGAAATAGGGGTAAAACTTTATAAACACCAGGCGACACGCTTTGATTGGAGTTCGAAATATTTTCGAGTGAATAGTGTTTTGTAATTGCTATATAAAGACGTTCATTTTTACAAACCCTAAAGAAATTTGGTCTAGCCGCAATTTTCAATTTTAGTGGCCATAAACGCTCGATTCTTTCTCCCTCATTTCCTCTCAATTCGTAAACAATTACGAAAAATTTCCAACTAGAAAATTGTAGGGGGTAGTGAGATCTTCAATCTCAATGGTGATGATCGAAAACTATGCGGTGGATTGACGGCGAAATGGCCTTGAACGGCCGGCATTCGAGCACAAATTTCATGGAGATGGTGAGGCTAGGAGGTTCGGTCTTTGGCCGTAGGTGAAGTGGTGCTGGGGCTTCGCCGTGAGGGTCATTGATCATCGTCTAAATGGTCGTGGAGGCGTTGGAAATTGGTTGGAGGAGGTGGTCGATGGGTTATTCACATGCGAAATCTTGGAGGGAGAAGAAGAGAGGAAGTGCGGCCCAGATCTCCTTTCTAGAAATCAATGGCCATGATTTATTCTTGGTTAAATAAAAAAGTTTTGAAATTTTACTATATAAATTCATGTAAACTTTAAAATGTTGCAACTTCTTACGAGGTCGAAATCCCACGAAACAAGTTGCATCGGGTTCATATTTGCAGACGCTAGACGATGGAACTGGTTTAGATTTGATTGGAACTAGTGAAAAATTTGAGTAAAATTAAACACCTATTTGATTTTATTCGGAATAAAATGCTGCAACGACTATTGGAATCAAAGTGAGTACATCTCACTCTTTCTGACTTGCTTACATTTTTATATGTGAGAATAAATTTATTTCATGATGATTGATGATTGTTTAGGTGATATATGAATATATATATATATATATATATATATATATTGATTGGTATTTGGATATATTCTTGCCTATTGGAGCAGATGAGACTATATATGTTCCCGTGTATGAGAGGATGATCTTTTGTACGCGTGTCTACTTCGAAGCGGCCATTGTACATATTTTCTCATATGTATATTTCCTACAGGTGATAGGTTGAGGGGATTCAACTGGATTCCTCACCAGTGTGGATTTTATCTACAAATATTGTGATATATGCTGTGATCATATGATATATGATGTTTTGGATGCCAGGATTGATATGACTGATGTAAATCACCTTATTTAGTGTTGTTGTAGCATTTAGCGATATTTTAGTGCTTTAAATTGTTAAAGTAATGATTTCAAATTAAAAAGGATTCCAAAGTGATTTTGAAAATGGATTTTGGAATCTAACTTTGTGAATTTAATTAACAATAAATGGATTTCTTTGAATTATTATAATACTAGAAATATGGATAATTCAGCTACATTCTTTTGTATCAAAACTTAAGGAGCTTAGAACTTTTCTTAAAAACTAGAATAAGAATGTTTTTGGCAATATAAAAATTAAAAAAGGTAACATTCTTAATGAGATGCTTAAAATTAATAAGATAGAAGAACGTAGACAATTAAATATAGGTGCACGTAACGTTCTTGCTAATTTAAAAGATGAACTAAATTCAATTTTAGAAAAGAAGGAGGTTATGTGGAAGTAGAGATCCAGAATTCAATGGATCAACAAAGGAGATAATGACACCAAATTTTTTCATAATATAACTAATGGTAGAAAATGTAGTGATACAATCAATTCTATTTTTGTTAATAATGAAGAGCTAGTTGATCAAAGAGATCTTAACAACGCTTTTACAGACTATTATAAGGGTATTTTTGGTACTAAAATCAAACATAGAATCAATGTTAGATGGATAGATCTATATCCGTTTGGTTCTATTGTTGATTTATCAGAGTTAGATAATCGTTTTACTGAAGAGGAAATTAGAAAAGCAATTAATGACATGCCAAGTGATAAATCCCCAGGACCTGATGGGTTTCCTGTTTTATTTTATAAAACTTTTTGGGACATTTTAAATTTTGATTTAGTTAATATATTAATGATTTTTATAATTGTAAATTGCAATTAGGGAGATCTAATTATGCAAAAGATTAAAAGATTTTAGTCCTATATATTTGATTAACTGCTCAGTTAAATTCATTTCTAAAGTTCTAGCTAATAGAATTAGTTCAAGAATGAATGATTTAATTGATTGTTCCTAATTGGCTTTTATTAAAGAGACAAATATCACTGATGGTGTGTGTCAGGACACGATTCTTCGTCTTCCGAAAATTCAACATCGATACTCACTTTATCGACTGCCGAGCAATCGAACGACGGAAAACCGAACACTGAGGGTTTTTAAAAAGAATTTAAGGAAAGAGAAAGGGAGAAAAAGGTAGAAGATCGAGGGAAAAGAAAATAGAAAATTTGAAAATAGAAATTAGAGAGAATAGAAAACAGAAAATAGAACAGAATTTTAAAATAGAAGAAAAAGAGACATAGAACAGAAAGAAAATGGAGAAAATAGAACGGAATAGAAAACAACAGAATCACATCAGAATCTCACAATTCGCAGCGGAACAACATATAATAATAAATGAATAATCTTTAAACAAAGAACTATATCAGTTATTACATTTTATACATTTCATTACATCATATCATCAGAGTGTACAACATCATACAACAGTGCAGCGGAAAAAGAAATACTATATAGTAGTAATACGCCATGCCATCCAGCTTGCCTCCAGCAACTCCAGAATATCCAGAATATCCTGATAAACCTTAACTCTTGACTGCCCGTGTGGAAATTCGTGGGCACCCAGAGTTTATGAAGGAAAACAATAAACTCCAAGTCAGTCATGTGACTGGTGTGAGAACTCAAAACAGTTTGTTTATCTTTAAAAACATCAAAATAGAGGAATATTTCTAAAGTCAATTCGCAATGCTTTTAAAAATGAGACTACCATAAGGCCTCCCGCACACACACACATGCAAACGCAGAATCGGAGGAGATTTCTCCTTATGATAGTCAAAGATGCTTGATACGCATTTAAAATAACATTTGATATTATTACTAGTGCATAGTGTAGAAGAAAATTCATTTCAAAAGTAGAATATAAATCTTAGCCAACATAGACATTTCGAACTATGCCTACTATAGCTACCATCCAAACAGTGGTGACCACCATAAGTGAATGGCAGGTTCTACAACTAATACCGTACAAGTTTCGTATTGGGAATTGGATTTCCAACAAATGGTCAGGCCAAGGAACTTCCCATTGCCACATGAGAATGCCTCTGGAAAGACATCCCCGAGAACCAAACCGGAACTCTGCCAACACAAGGCCGGGTTACCCCTAACTGGGTAACTACTGACACGAGCACGCCATTCCCCGATCGTAAACGACCTTTCTCACGGGATCCCGATAACCAACAACCACAAAGTAATAAATTCGTAGTAACCACATAGGTTAAATATCTGGGCTCCATACCATGATACCACCTCTATCCAGAAGGAAATGTACATACCCTAAAGGGTGCTACCCCTCATAACATTGCTGCATCTTTCCTGTTTTGACCATTTCCGGGGTGTGAGGTTCGACGAAGTCACGTCCACAAAAACATACTTTATACAAAAGCCATGCTTTGGGTCAACAAATGATCAACACAATGATCACCAAGATAGACGATCAAATAAACGATCCTATCACAATAATCAACACAATGATCATTTCAGCAACACTCAGCATGTCACATTACCAAATTGGGAATATATCGCTGATAACTTCAACTATATAACCTCTGAGCTCGTACGTCTCAGAGAAGGGTGTTAAGCTAAAAGAATAAATTCTTCGCCACCAACAGAAATATATTTGAAAGGAATCGGCTTTATATCTCAACTTGTAATGTCAGACATACAATCCATACAAGTCTGTTCCGGGATCGAACAGAACCGAAGGCACTTACAAAGAAGTCCTTGCAATCCGGATATTCACAATCCTGATCGGATTTCCCATCACTTAGGAAGTCTCTATACTGCTGCAACTCGGTGCAGAGTAAATCGACAGGTCATCCTATCGCTCTCGCAAATACCGGGTCTTCAACACCGATCTTCAAATGCAATTCACATCGACGTATCACATATTCGGAATGGATTATACGACCCCATGGTCCTTTCCCGGTTAACCCGAATAGTGAGCGCTTATTCAAAAATAAGTGTAGCATTCACATTCAAACAAATCACATCAATTACCCATTCAAAGGGAAATATTGATAGTCGGTTATTGAACTATCAATTGATATGCACACATCACCAGTTTCCAAATAATTTTCCAAATTATTTATTTTCCAAAAATATCTTCACTAGATATTTAATTTCACACTTCAAAAATAAATCAATATTTATTTCTAAACAACTTCCCTTTTCATTCATAAATTCCATATTGAATTTATAATCCAAAATATCTATGAATATTCGATTTCAATTATTCATTTCAATTTATCTTCAAAAAGATAAATTCTTAAGATATTCACTTTATATTGGAAAACATTTTCATACTTATTTATTCATAAGTAATTCACAAATTTTATTTATTTTCAACACTTAGAAAATATTCAATATACTTAAATCGAGATTAAGTATATATTTCATTCTTTAAGGAAATCATTCTCATAAACATATTTATTTGGGCCAAAACGAATGTTGCGTAAAACATCGTTACGACAACCCAAAATCACTAGTATAGGGATTCGAAATTAAAATAGATATATAAATCCCAATACTATACAAAACATTTCCTTTCGGAAATCATTTACTATAACAACAGTGTTATAGTCCATCATCTCCTTTTATTTCTCGAAAACGTCTATTTCAACAATAAATGTTGAAATCTATGGTTTCGAATCTCAACACAATTAAAACATCGTTAGATCGTTTTAATTCTATTTCAAATATCACATTCAAAACAAATTTCTTTAACATCTTATTCACTATTCAAAAACGTGAATATACTACGTTAACACATTTCATCCTTTTATACATTTTAATTCAAAGGATTATTCACTATTCAAAAACGTGAATATAACTCCATTAATAGGTTTCAACAATTTTCTTATCAAAATAAGTCATTTGCGAATTTATAAAACAACGTTTATAAATTCCATTTCTATTTATTTATAAAAGCTTCCTTTTTATAAATTCTTTTATTAACCTATTTCAGTTTATAACTCAATTATAAACTAAAAGTTCATATTATAAGTTAAATACTTATAAAACGATTATTTTACAAAATCGTTCTTTTTAAAGACTTTCCAATTTATAAATCTTATAACTTATAAGATCCATTTATTTAACCAATCTATTCTTCAAATAATTTCACCAAATTTATAAACCTTACTATTTATAAATTTCTTTTATAACTTCACAGTTTATAATTCTATAAATTTCATTCAATTATGAAATTCATTTCCACTTCATTCAAACACTTATAAAAACTCGTTTTATAATGTCCATATTTCAATTTATAAATATCCATTTATAAATCTCTTAATATAAATCAATTTATATTATTCTTTAAAACGACTTTAAATTCCTTTATAATTTCATCATTCTCTTGATTTATAAAATAATCAAATTTTATAAATCCTATATTTTAAACTTTTCACAAAAATTCTAAAATATCTCGATTAAACTATTTTATAAAATTATTAGCATCGTATTCTCAAAAATCATAATTTTTATAACATTAAAAATTATAACGTTTATTTATTTAAAATAGATCAAATTCCAAACATATGGTATATTTTCAAAAATCACTTTATAAATTATTTTAAAATTCCAAAACTTGGTCCAATGATGCTACATATCAAATAGTCAATCACGACTACAACGATATCATATATCAATATGAAAATCCATCAAATATCAAAATATCTGAAATCAAATAAATACTGTTGAGGAATCCTGTTGGATCCCTCCAACCTGTTTTCCTGCATCCAAAAACATTAGCACAATACCAATTTCGCTCCAGTACGAAATTATCGCGGTACATGTTCTTATTAAATATTATCCGCTTAATAACGGCGCAATAGGGTCTCATCCGCTAAACAAATAAATGCGGGAAATCAATAACTCCAATATATACATATGCCAATATATATATATTGATATTATATATAATACCAATTTCACTGTTTATGAAATATTCGCGGTATATGTTTTTAATAAATAACATCCGCTTACTAACGGCGTATAATGTCTATTTTAACAATCAATAGATAACAATCATCATTCAAACATGCATTCAAATATTTTAAATCTAACTATTTAAAATAAAATCGAAACTGATTCGATTGAGTGAGAAGTTCTCACCTTGATTTTAAATTCTGTTTTAGCGATTTATTTCGAATAAAATTAAACGGACGTTTAATTTTACCCAAAATTCTCACTAACTCCAAACGACTCCAAACCAACTCCATCGCGTAGTGCTCGTCCATACGATTCCAACGCAACTGAGTTTGCATTTTTTCGACCTCGTATGAAAAAGTTATTGATTTTACAAGTTACACGATTTTATACACAATTTACAACATTTTATTTAAAATTTCTTAACCTAGCTTTTCTGGGCCGTGAGATCCAGATCCAACGCACCAAAATCTTCATCTTCTTCATCGCGTATCTACAGACACTCACACGCACATAGCCGAACCCATTCACTAGATTAGGGTTTCAATTCGTTCTCACCACACACGATTATACTCGATCACATCTCCGCCATGTCGAAGCCCTTCGCGAGCTCGACCACCACCACCAACATCATGAAGCTCGGCCCCCTCTCCTTCCTAGAATTTCATGCGCAAGCTATGACAGACGGCCCCATTTTGCTCCTCCATCGTCGCTCCAAATTCGATCATCACCGTATGGAATCGAAGCTCTCGTCGAGCTCTTCGACTTTGTAGTTGAGCACTTCGCGTAATTCCTTACGGATTGAGAGAGATTAATGAATGCATTTTGAAAAATTCTGGCCCTTGGTTATATAAGTGGCGGCTAGGGCAAATTAGAATTAGGGTTTATTTTTTTATCAAATTTATGAAGGCTCATGTCTATTTATAAAGAAAAATCGAACACTATTCATCCGGAAATTACGAACTCCGATTTACGCGCCGTAACCAGTGTTTCTAGGGTTTACCCCGCGTTCCGGACACAATGGAACAGGTTTCGAAAGCTAATTCGGAAGTATGTGCGAGTTATGGCTAAAAACGTTCAATTTAAATTAAACCGATTTAAATCGATTTCTAGGCGTTTTAATTTGTACCGGACAAACGGTAAATCCAATTGACTTGAAATTTGAAACCTTACAATAATATCACATTACGGATCCGATGAAACTGGTTTCGTCGAAATCCGAGACTTTTTGAAAAATGGCTATTTTAACTCGCCAAATTAAAATTAAAAATAAATCGATGCGTTTCGAGCTGCCACGATCAAATGATAACTCCGATTGACACGAAAATTGAAATCCGGTAATAACTAACTATTACGGATCCAATGGAACTGGTTTCGTTCAATTCTGAGACTGTTCAAAAATTGACTATTTTCACTAGTCGATTTTAATATTAAAATATTCAATTTTCACAAATTAACTTTTAATTCGATTTTAAAAGTTCTAAAATATCGTTCTAACTTCAATATGATAAAATAAAATTTTAAAAATTATTTTCAATCATATTTAACTCAATTTTCAATTATTTCCATAATTTAACGTATTAAATTATCGATTTAATTATCCAATTAAATCCAATAATTCAAATAAAAATTTATTTGACTTATAAATTCACTTATTAATATTTAAAATTAATTAAATATTCAAATATTAATTTCTAAAAATTCTGGGTCGTTACAATCTTCCCCACTTAAAAGAATTTCGTCCTCGAAATTATCAAGTAAGAAAAGTTACAGAATCTATTAACTTTCCAAAATTCATAGTTAAACTTCTTACAATACTTTACTAAGTTTTCAAATCATACTTAGTTATCCTTTCAAAAACAATTACTATTGTTTAACTTTCAATTCCAAAATCAAAGTTTAAAGTTTTCAAAATTTTCCCATTTTCTCAAAAATTTTCTAACTCCTTAAATTTTCGGAAAAATTCGCCATAGTCTCCTTTGCGTGGCTCGATCCGAAAAAAATGACAGTATATATATCACAAATATACATCTCATCACGTAATGAGGCATCCCGCAGGGAAAAAAGTGTAAAAGTACGGTATTTAATCCGAGATATGTACCTTATATTTTATTAGCGAGCATATATGGCTAATATAGCGCTAAAGCGAACTCCAAATGCGAAGCAAACGCGATCCGCACCTACTAAACACTCAACAAACAATATGAGAATCATGCATATAGACAATAATCTCAATATACAATATATAGCAACATAACAACTTATATGTCAACATAGCACATGTAGTAAAACAACATATATCCAACCATCAACCAATTATCATTCATAACTAATAATATTCATTCATATTCTCATTCATATTCAATGAAATGGTTTTCTCAGTTTAATCATATTTGATTCATTAACATTGGATTTACTAACATTCATTCTTAATTCAATTAGTTTACATTTACTAATTAAATCTAATTCACTTTCAATTCTATTCAAATTTATTTACTTCTAATTTGGATTCAGTTACATAGCTTCCAATTTCATTAACACTTAATGAATTATATATAATCAATCTACAATTATATAACAACCAATGTATATTTATTACAACCAAATTCCTTTGCTTACATTCATTCAATTTTGGTTTAATTAAATTGATTTTCATTCAATCTTTCAACTTCCAATAACATTAGATTTTAATGAATTAACACTTATATTCATTATTTCATATCAATTATTCACATTTAATTGATTAATTCAATCCTTTAATCCAATTCAATTTCCAATTCATTTTTATAACTCAAGTTTATATTCATTTTATAAACATCACTTGTTTTACATAACTTAAATTCATTTTTATTTACAACTAAATTCATAAATATATTCATATAGTTTCACTTGTTATATATAAGTTTATTCACAATTGTAAATCACTTTAATTATAATTCAATTCTTATAATTATTTTTACTTATACAAATTTTCTTTTATTTAGATTATTCAAACAACCTAACAATCAACTTATATACACTTTAATAATGTTGAAAAATTATTCCTTTATATATAAAATATAATCAAGGTAAAATTATTTCATTTACCCAATTTTAAAACAATACTATGTCGAATTGTTCTATTCAAGTGTTTATAAACCCCTTCGGCATAGTTTGACAGACCGTGCTGACGAAGGTTCATATGCCACTCAATAAACCAATCATCACAATATAAAACAATTTCATATTCACTAACAAATACGCTCTCATAGCTATTATTACACTCAAATTCACTCTAGAGTACTGCTGACTCTATCTCTAATGAATAATACCCAACAGAACCATGGTTGTCGCTTAACTATAAGCTCTGATACCACATTGTCAGGACACGATTCTTCATCTTCCGAAAATTCAATATCGATACTCACTTTATCGACTGCCGAGCAATCGAACGACGGAAAACCGAACACTGAGGGTTTTTAAAAAGAATTTAAGGAAAGAGAACGGGAGAAAAAGGTAGAAGATCGAGGGAAAAGAAAATAGAAAATTTGAAAATAGAAATTAGAGAGAATAGAAAACAGAAAATAGAACAGAATTTTAAAATAGAAGAAAAAGAGAAATAGAACAGAAAGAAAATGGAGAAAATAGAACGGAATAGAAAACAACAGAATCACATCAGAATCTCACAATTCGCAGCGGAACAACATATAATAATAAATGAATAATCTTTAAACAAAGAACTATATCAGTTATTACATTTTATACATTTCATTACATCATATCATCAGAGTGTACAACATCATACAACAGTGCAGCGGAAAAAGAAATACTATATAGTAGTAATACGCCATGCCATCCAGCTTGCCTCCAGCAACTCCAGAATATCCAGAATATCCTGATAAACCTTAACTCTTGACTGCCCGTGTGGAAATTCGTGGGCACCCAGAGTTTAGGAAGGAAAACAATAAACTCCAAGTCAGTCATGTGACTGGTGTGAGAACTCAAAACAGTTTGTTTATCTTTAAAAACATCAAAATAGAGGAATATTTCTAAAGTCAATTCGCAATGCTTTTAAAAATGAGACTACCATAAGGCCTCCCGCACACACACACATGCAAACGCAGAATCGGAGGAGATTTCTCCTTATGATAGTCAAAGATGCTTGATACGCATTTAAAATAACATTTGATATTATTACTAGTGCATAGTGTAGAAGAAAATTCATTTCGAAAGTAGAATATAAATCTTAGCCAACATAGACATTTCGAACTATGCCTACTATAGCTACCATCCAAACAGTGGTGACCACCATAAGTGAATGGCAGGTTCTACAACTAATACCGTACAAGTTTCGTATTGGGAATTGGATTTCCAACAAATGGTCAGGCCAAGGAACTTCCCATTGCCACATGAGAATGCCTCTGGAAAGACATCCCCGAGAACCAAACCGGAACTCTGCCAACACAAGGCCGGGTTACCCCTAACTGGGTAACTACTGACACGAGCACGCCATTCCCCGATCGTAAACGACCTTTCTCACGGGATCCCGATAACCAACAACCACAAAGTAATAAATTCGTAGTAACCACATAGGTTAAATATCTGGGCTCCATACCATGATACCACCTCTATCCAGAAGGAAATGTACATACCCTAAAGGGTGCTACCCCTCATAACCTTGGTGCATCTTTCCTGTTTTGACCATTTCCGGGGTGTGAGGTTCGACGAAGTCACGTCCACAAAAACATACTTTATACAAAAGCCATGCTTTGGGTCAACAAATGATCAACACAATGATCACCAAGATAGACGATCAAATAAACGATCCTATCACAATAATCAACACAATGATCATTTTAGCAACACTCAGCATGTCACATTACCAAATTGGGAATATATCGCTGATAACTTCAACTATATAACCTCTGAGCTCGTACGTCTCAGAGAAGGGTGTTAATCTAAAAGAATAAATTCTTCGCCACCAACAGAAATATATTTGAAAGGAATCGGCTTTATATCTCAACTTGTAATGTCAGACATACAATCCATACAAGTCTGTTCCGGGATCGAACAGAACCGAAGGCACTTACAAAGAAGTCCTTGCAATCCGGATATTCACAATCCTGATCGGATTTCCCATCACTTAGGAAGTCTCTATACCGCTGCAACTCGGTGCAGAGTAAATCGACAGGTCATCCTATCGCTCTCGCAAATACCGGGTCTTCAACACCGATCTTCAAATGCAATTCACATCGACGTATCACATATTCGGAATGGGTTATACGACCCCATGGTCCTTTCCCGGTTAACCCGAATAGTGAGCGCTTATTCAAAAATAAGTGTAGCATTCACATTCAAACAAATCACATCAATTACCCATTCAAAGGGAAATATTGATAGTCGGTTATTGAACTATCAATTGATATGCACACATCACCAGTTTCCAAATAATTTTCCAAATTATTTATTTTCCAAAAATATCTTCACTAGATATTTAATTTCACACTTCAAAAATAAATCAATATTTATTTCTAAACAACTTCCCTTTTCATTCATAAATTCCATATTGAATTTATAATCCAAAATATCTATGAATATTCGATTTCGATTATTCATTTCAATTTATCTTCAAAAAGATAAATTCTTAAGATATTCACTTTATATTGGAAAACATTTTCATACTTATTTATTCATAAGTAATTCACAAATTTTATTTATTTTCAACACTTAGAAAATATTCAATATACTTAAATCGAGATTAAGTATATATTTCATTCTTTAAGGAAATCATTCTCATAAACATATTTATTTGGGCCAAAACGAATGTTGCGTAAAACATCGTTACGACAACCCAAAATCACTAGTATAGGGATTCAAAATTAAAATAGATATATAAATCCCAATACTATACAAAACATTTCCTTTCGGAAATCATTTACTATAACAACAGTGTTATAGTCCATCATCTCCTTTTATTTCTCGAAAACGTCTATTTCAACAATAAATGTTGAAATCTATGGTTTCGAATCTCAACACAATTAAAACATCGTTAGATCGTTTTAATTCTATTTCAAATATCACATTCAAAACAAATTTCTTTAACATCTTATTCACTATTCAAAAACGTGAATATACTACGTTAACACATTTCATCCTTTTATACATTTTAATTCAAAGGATTATTCACTATTCAAAAACGTGAATATAACTCCATTAATAGGTTTCAACAATTTTCTTATCAAAATAAGTCATTTGCGAATTTATAAAACAACGTTTATAAATTCCATTTCTATTTATTTATAAAAGCTTCCTTTTTATAAATTCTTTTATTAACCTATTTCAGTTTATAACTCAATTATAAACTAAAAGTTCATATTATAAGTTAAATACTTATAAAACGATTATTTTACAAAATCGTTCTTTTTAAAGACTTTCCAATTTATAAATCTTATAACTTATAAGATCCATTTATTTAACCAATCTATTCTTCAAATAATTTCACCAAATTTATAAACCTTACTATTTATAAATTTCTTTTATAACTTCACAGTTTATAATTCTATAAATTTCATTCAATTATGAAATTCATTTCCACTTCATTCAAACACTTATAAAAACTCGTTTTATAATGTCCATATTTCAATTTATAAATATCCATTTATAAATCTCTTAATATAAATCAATTTATATTATTCTTTAAAACGACTTTAAATTCCTTTATAATTTCATCATTCTCTTGATTAATAAAATAATCAAATTTTATAAATCCTATATTTTAAACTTTTCACAAAAATTCTAAAATATCTCGATTAAACTATTTTATAAAATTATTAGCATCGTATTCTCAAAAATCAGTTTTTAACTATATTTCTCAAAAATCATAATTTTTATAACATTAAAAATTATAACGTTTATTTATTTAAAATAGATCAAATTCCAAACATATGATATATTTTCAAAAATCACTTTATAAATTATTTTAAAATTCCAAAATTTGGTCCAATGATGCTACATATCAAATAGTCAATCACGACTACAACGATATCATATATCAATATGAAAATCCATCAAATATCAAAATATTTGAAATCAAATAAATACTGTTGAGGAATCCTGTTGGATCCCTCCAACCTGTTTTCCTGCATCCAAAAACATTAGCACAATACCAATTTCGCTCCAGTACGAAATTATCGCGGTACATGTTCTTATTAAATATTATCCGCTTAATAACGGCGCAATAGGGTCTCATCCGCTAAACAAATAAATGCGGGAAATCAATAACTCCAATATATACATATGCCAATATATATATATTGATATTATATATAATACCAATTTCACTGTTTATGAAATATTCGCGGTATATGTTTTTAATAAATAACATCCGCTTAATAACGGCGTATAATGTCTATTTTAACAATCAATAGATAACAATCATCATTCAAACATGCATTCAAATATTTTAAACCTAACTATTTAAAATAAAATCGAAACTGATTCGATTGAGTGAGAAGTTCTCACCTTGATTTTAAATTCCGTTTTAGCGATTTATTTCGAATGGACGTTTAATTTTACCCAAAATTCTCACTAACTACAAACGACTCCAAACCAACTCCATCGCGTAGTGCTCGTCCATACGATTCCAACGCAACTGAGTTTGCATTTTTTCGACCTCGTATGAAAAAGTTATTGATTTTACTAGTTACACAATTTTATACACAATTTACAACATTTTATTTAAAATTTCTTAACCTAGCTTTTCTGGGCCGTGAGATCCAGATCCAACGCACCAAAATCTTCATCTTCTTCATCGCGTATCTACAGACACTCACACGCACATAGCCGAACCCATTCACTAGATTAGGGTTTCAATTCGTTCTCACCACACACGATTATACTCGATCACATCTCCGCCATGTCGAAGCCCTTCGCGAGCTCGACCACCACCACCAACATCATGAAGCTCGGCCCCCTCTCCTTCCTAGAATTTCATGCGCAAGCTATGACAGACGGCCCCATTTTGCTCCTCCATCGTCGCTCCAAATTCGATCATCACCGTATGGAATCGAAGCTCTCGTCGAGCTCTTCGACTTTGTAGTTGAGCACTTCGCGTAATTCCTTACGGATTGAGAGAGATTAATGAATGAATTTTGACAAATTCTGGCCCTTGGTTGTATAAGTGGCGGCTAGGGCAAATTAGAATTAGGGTTTATTTTTTTATCAAATTTATGAAGGCTCATGTCTATTTATAAAGGAAAATCGAACACTATTCATCCGGAAATTCCGAACTCCGATTTACGCGCCGTAACCAGCGTTTCTAGGGTTTACCCCGCGTTCCGGACACAATGGAATAGGTTTCGGAAGCTAATTCGGAAGTATGTGCGAGTTATGGCTAAAAACGTTCAATTTAAATTAAACCGATTTAAATCGATTTCTAGGCGTTTTAATTTGTACCGGACAAACGGTAAATCCAATTGACTTGAAATTTGAAACCTTACAATAATATCACATTACGGATCCGATGAAACTAGTTTCGTCGAAATCCGAGACTTTTTGAAAAATGGCTATTTTAACTCGCCAAATTAAAATTAAAAATAAATCGATGCGTTTCGAGCTGCCACGATCAAACGATAACTCCGATTGACACGAAAATTGAAATTCGGTAATAACTAACTATTACGGATCCAATGGAACTGTCTTCGTTCAATTCTGAGACTGTTCAAAAATTAACTATTTTCACTAGTCGATTTTAATATTAAAATATTCAATTTTCAAAAATTAACTTTTAATTCGATTTTAAAAGTTCTAAAATATAGTTCTAACTTCAATATGATAAAATAAAATTTTACAAATTATTTTCAATCATATTTAGCCCAATTTTCAATTATTTCCATAATTTAACGTATTAAATTATCGATTTAATTATCCAATTAAATCCAATAATTCAAATAAAAATTTATTTGACTTATAAATTCACTTATTAATATTTAAAATTAATTAAATATTCAAATTTTAATTTCTAAAAATTCTGGGTCGTTACAGTGTGGCCGTTGTTCAAAAATATATTAATCACTGTTGTAAGGACAATATAACTTGTGCGATTTTAAAACTGGATTTTGCAAAAGCTTTTGATTTGGTTGACTGAGATTTTCTTGTGGATATCTTTTATGCAGGAGGTTTTGGCCAAAGATGGATTAGTTGGATTATCAATTTGCTTAGAACTGGTAATTCTAGTATTATGGTGAATGGTATTTTGGGTAATAAAATTGAATCAAAAAGAGGTTTAAGGCAAGGGGATCCTTTATCGCCTTTATTATTTGACTTGGCTACTGATGTTTATTATAACATTATTAAAAGAGCAACGAATAATGGATCACTAGGATATATAGGTAATGATATATCACGTAATGGTATTTCGGTTCTCCAATTTGCCGATGATACTCTGCTCTTTTTTTCTCATTTACCTAGACACATTATTACTCTTAAGTTTATCTTATATAGTTTTGAGCTTCTATCAGGTTTAAAAATAAATTTTGACAAAAGATCTGTTTTAGTTTTAAATGATTTTGAAAAAGTTGAAAACTTTGTTGCTAATATCTGAATTGCAAAACCATGAACTTTCCTTTCGACTATATAGGATTTGTGACTAGACCTACAAAAATTAAACATGATGATTGGCTTATAATCATTGATAAAATCAAAAATAAGATTTCTAGATGGAATGGGAGATTATTATCTAGAGCTGGTAGATTAATCTTCATAAATTCGGTTTTATCAGCCCTTCCAATTTATTGGATGTCCATGCATCTTTTTCCAGATTTGGTTATTGAAAAATAGATAAAATTAGAAGAGATTTCTTATGGAGTGGGGAAAATTCTAATAATAGCACAAATTGTTTAGTAAATTGGGATACAGTTTGTAAAGCCAAAAAGGAAGGTGGATCAGGAGCAATTAATCTATGTAATTTGAATTTGTCCTTACTAGGTAAATGGTTATGGAAGTTTAAGGATACAAACGATAACGTTATTTGGAAATAGATCATTACTAAATATTATTATAATGGTAATAGCAATTTATATCAAATTGCTTTTCCAATCACTTAAAATCTGTCTAATTTGTAGAAAAACATTTTAAAATGTCATCAGATTTTTAACCTAGTTATTAAAATGATAGTTCACTTTGGTAATTGTATTTCTTTCTGGCATGACCGTTGGATTTCGGCCTTACCTCTTAAGCTGGAATTTAAAGAGCTTTATGAAATCTGTAACTTTAAGTTTGCTTTAATTAATGAGATTTATTCTTCGGAAATTGATCCTCCTAGGAATTTTAGTTTTAATAGTATTTTAGTAGGTTCAACCCTTAGGCAACTTTCTTTGCTCTATGCAAAATTAATTCTTTATAATATTGATAATGACAATAATATTGTTTGTTGGGGATGGGATAAGAGTAAGAAATATACTTCGAATTCTTTTTACAGATTTATTAACTTTTCGGGTATAATAAATAACTCATTTAAATTTATTTGGAAATCTAATGCTCCACCTAAATCTAAAATTCATATGTGGTTAATACTGCATGGAAAACTTAACACAATTGAATTGTTAAAGAGAAAAAACATTCAATATGATAATAAATGTAATTTTTGCAATCTGCATTCTGAAGATATTAAACATATTTACTATGATTGCATGGATTCTTATTACAATCTTAATAATACTCTAAAAAATTCTAAATTCGATATAATAACTAAAATTTCGAATTATGACTTCTACTATAATTATTTTAGATTTAGGTTCAAAAAGAATATTATATTTTTACTTGACACTTTATTCATTATTATTAGTTGGTATATTTGGTTCGATATAAATCAAAGAATTTTTAGTAATAATAATTGTCATTTTAACAAATTGATTTTTACTATTTCTTCATTTTGTTTTATTTGGATTTCTAATCCCAAATATAAATTAGCTAAAAATAATCTATTTAAAGGGTATGTTAATAACGTAAGTTATAACATTAATTTATTTAAACACAACAATAATATATTTAACATTAGTAGTAATAGAACTCATATTTTTTTCAAATTTATATGATGATCTTAATGTTAATCATAACTTAATTATGAGATTAAGGTTCATAAAGATCTTTTATGATGTGTTTCATTTATTGTTCTTGTCTTTGTGGGTATTAGTTTATAGGTTTCTATTTCTATTGTATCTTTCCAGTTTAGTCCTTTTTAGGTTTTTAATTCCTACCTCTTATGTACATATATATGTATATTAATTATATAATATACATATATATGTATCATTCTAATTTTTTTCCTTAGTCATCCTTCAGACACAGGTATGGGTGATAGGGAGTTAGGCTCATTTTGCAGCTTCTCAAGTCTTCAGATTGTAGGATTGCGGACTGTAGAGAGGTCACTAGAGTAGAGTTTTTCACTCAGGATTACTTGCAGTTCCTTCACGAATACAGGATACTTTCATCTCTATTGTGGCGTACTATCTTCAGGAGGATCTATTCTTCTACTTGGCATTTCTTCCTTTGTACAGAGTCTCCAGAGCAGATTTTCCATTGAGCATCATATTCAGTTCCACATCAGAGTAGATGCTTCTTCATTCCATCCGATCCAGATGCATGGAGCTTCGTTCTTAGTTTGTGATTCATGGAGCTTCCGATCCAGATGCTTGAGTATCTTATTCTTCTATTTTTTAGGTACTTCTAACACCTTAATATTAGATGATGGCCATGACGGAGCTTGATATCGAGGTGTGATGGATGGTGGCTTTGCTGGAACTTATCTAAGGGGTACCTGAGTTACATTTTTCGATATTTGTATCTGTTTTGTTACCTGCCAGGCATGTTGGCAGCACCTTATTTTTGTGATATATATAGTTGCATGTGTGCTCTCCTCTTTTTATAGAGGATCACACATTTTTCTCAAAAAAAGTGATTTCGAAAATATATGTTTTATTTATTTTTGAATTGTTAAGAAAATGTATTTATTTTAAATAAATAAAAGTTATAATTTTTAGGTTAAAAAAGTTATGATTTTTGTAAAATATACGTAAGTTATGATTTTGTGAAATATACTTAAATATGATTTTCGAAGTTGTATAAGTTTTAATAATGATGTGTAAATTATTAAAAGAAGAAGTTTATTTACATGGAATTAAAATATGATTTTTGAAATATGAAGTTAACTATTTTGTAAAATTAAGTAAATTGGGATTTTGGACTTATTATAAATGGTTTATATATATACATACAAGATTTGTAAAATTGACGTTTTATAAATAAAAGTAATGAAATTATAAGGATTTTTATAAGTATTAAAATGAAGTTAGGATCTTATAAGTAAATAAGATTTATAAATTTGTGAAGTTACAAATAGAATGAATTTGTAATAAGAGATCTACAAATGAATTAACTTATAATTGGATTTTGGCATATAAATGAGATTGGATAATAAAGGTATTTTATAAGTGGAAGTTTTTATAAAATATAAATGTGATTTATAAACATCGTTTTATAAATCTGAAATCAACTTATTTGATAAGTTAATCATGGAAGTTATTAAAGGAATTATGTTCACGATTTTGGATAGTGGATAATCCTTTAAATTAAATATGTAGAAGTATTGAATTCGGTAAATGAATTATATTCATGATTTTGGATAGTGAATAATCCTTTAACGAAATAACAGTTTTGAAAATTGATTTTTAAATGTATTTAAATGGTTTGAAGACATTTTAAAAGGTGTGAGCATCGAATACATAGATTTCAACATTCATTGTTGAAATAGACGTTTTTTGAACCAACGAAAGCATGGACTATAACACTGTTATTATAATAAATGATTTTCGAAAGGAGTTGTTTTATATAGTATATGGAATTTATATATCTATCTAATTATCGAATCCCTATACTAGTGATTTTGGGTTGTCATAACGATGTCTTATGCAACATTTGTTTTGACCTAATAAATATGTTTAAGATAATGTTTTCCTTAAAGAATAAAATATATACTTAATCATGATTTAAGTATATGTAATATTTTCTAAATGTTGAAAATAAAAAGAATTGTGAATTACTTATTATTAAACAAGTATATGGAAATATTTTCCAATATTGAAATATTGAAATGGTTTGTAATTATATTTTTTAAAGATAATTTGAAGTGAATATTTGGAAAGTGATTCAATGAATAAAAAATTAATTAAAAGGGCCTAATGATTGCTTATGGTACTAAATATTTGTTGTTTGCTTTGGTAGTTAAATAATCGACTATCAAATGTATCCATTTTAGTTCCTCCACTTGATGTGGGAACTATTTATCATACACTTAGTATGTAGCCATCTGTGTAGGCTTGATAATCATTTGTGTTGAGGGTGTTGATTCGTGTAGTGTCGAGTATTACTCCAATCTATCGAGCTTCCTTCTTAGCCGAATGATAGCAAGTTGAAAGTTGGAGACATGATAAGTCTATGAGATTTAGTTTCCGTGTGAGGTTGAGAAATATTTTTGCGTTGTTGGTGCGAAGAGACCGGATCGATTTATCTGAAAACCACTTCGGACCAACATATATGGGTTCGATTGTGCAGGTTGTGATGATATTGATATTTGGGATTTTCATAGTGAAGGACTGCTTGTTCATCGTTTGAGGTTAAAATCCTAATAGACATTTAGTAGCAGTATTCTCTTCGTTATGAAATATCCATTTCAAGGGCTGTCGCAACTAATCCTAGGGATTTCCCGATAGGATGTGGTACGAAAGTTCCTTTGGTTTGTCCGGTTCCTAGACAATTTGTATGGATGAGGGTCTGACATTGCATTCCTAAGATTACGTACATTGGTTTTTACAAACGTACATCAGTGATGGCGGAGAAGACAACTTCTCTTAGCTTAACATCCTCCTCGAGACGTACGAGCTCAAGGGTTGTATTTTTATGGAAGGCAATTAGTAGTCAACGGAAATGGCAATGTGGCATTCAAAGTGATGTGATATGTGGTACACGAAAGGTAATCGTTATCTCAAGCCTTATCAACCGAAAATGAGCGAAACAGGGCTAGATGCGGCAAGGCTAAGTGGGTCATTCTCAAGTAGGATATGATCATCCCCTTCAAGATATATTTCTTCCCGCTATGACGTTCGGAATGTAAATTAATCTTGTTTGTATGCTTGAAGGGCCTCGGAAAGATCGGTAATGACCGGGGGATGATATATTACGTACTACCTATAGAGATAGGCAAGTCTTGTGTTGGTAGATGCTCCTTTATGATGTTCCTTGTTATATTCCTCTAGAGATGTACTGCCGAAAGCTAGTCCCTTCACCTGGATATTTGTATAGAAATCAAAAATCCACTGCGAGCTGGCGGTTTTGTTTGTATTAGCGTAATGAATTGCCTCGAAATGCTATATGGGTAACCATTTCGGTTACGATTAATATTATTTGTATACTAGACACTAGATAATATAAGATGATTTGATATGAAGGGTTTTGGTTATCATAAGGTAAAAACATGTACGTGTTTATGTGTGGGCGTGTCTTACAAGATACTTTTAATTTGAAAGGAAAAGTATGGTAATTTATTAAATTCAGTTGAGTGTGTCATTTCACGCTAGTTTACTAGACTGATCCAGGCGTTCTTCCCTTTCAATGCTTGGGTCAGACCGAGTATATTTACAGGTTCAGATTTGGTGATTTTGGAGCTTCGGTAGGAGAGTTGGAGATCTTCATTTTCATATACACGTATATGTTTATTATCTGTGTGATAACTCAAATTTTTGGGCATCTATTAATTGAAAATTAACAAGATTAAATTTATATTTTCAATACATAACTTTCAATACAATATATATGTATAGATACTAATTTTAGTGCTAAAAAAGTAGAATTCAATCTTTAAATAAATCTTTGAAAATTTACATACATGTATATGTATGTATATGTAAGGTTGGTTTGTAAATATATAAGGTGAGATCTAAATAAATATTTAAAAATACTTTTCTTTTATATACTTGAAAATAGATATAGTTAGTATATATGTAAATAAATATAAACCTTTGATATGTGTATATCTTTTAAAAATATGAGTATAAAATTTAAAGTACACAACTCATATGTAAATATAAAATAAATAATCTATATAAATAAAAATTAAGTAGGGATTTAGACACAATTTATAAATTAGTGGCAAGGATTTAAACATAAAATTCATAATTAAGACATTTGTAAAATAAATATAACATGCATTTACAAGTGTTTGTATTGGAGATACAAGTGGCATAATTATTTCTTTTAAAATTTAATACATAACAAAAGAATTTGAGAAAAAAATTTGGTTATTTTTTCAGTTCAAATTCCCCTTCTTTCTTCTTCAAACTAAAAAAATATATCAAACCTGAGATAAAAGCAATCAAGCAAATTCAAATTCGAGACAAAGATTTAGAAAGTTTCAAATCAATTCAAACAAGTCCAGATTCAACTCTAATGCCAGAAGATTAACTCAACAACAAAGTTCAATACCAGATCAAACTCAAGTAAATTCTAGATTAAAGCAAAACTTTTAGGGTCTCTGTTCAAATCAAATCAGGTAAGTAAATTGATACACCAAAAATCTTGAATTTTTCTATGTATATGATGTTTATGATATATATATATATATATATATATATATATATATATATATTTGTATGTTTATTGTGAAAAGCGTTTATATAGAAGATCATTGTGCTTGCATGTGATATATATATGTGCGAAAATGAGTCCTGCATGTTTGGTTACAGGTATACAGCTCTCTCATTCTAGTTTACAGGCATAAGATGTATTCAAAATTAAAAATCTTTTAACCTGATTTCTTTTAAGACGTGGTGTATGAACAAGATGTTTTTGGATTAGCAAGGTCTTAATTTTAAAAATAGATTAGAGTAGAAATATTTGGTAAGCACTTAAGGATTGTAAAATAATAGTAAAAGCTTTTAAAAACATAAAAATCAATGAATATAATTTAAGTTTGGATTTAATAATCTAATTTGTATGTGTAAACGATGAATTCTGGTATTAAAATCATGATTTTAATTTTGGGTGTGCCGAGAATTTTGGGGTTGAATGGAATTGGCTTTTCGTCAAATTCTAGTGATTGGCATTGATCTGGGTATCGTGGTTGATACTGGAATCGGCTAGAGGATCGGAGATCTTCAGAAAAATTCCCGTTTGAATTCTAGGCCGCTGTAGTGGCTGGTCGACGTGATAGTAGGGTTTAAGGTATGGCTTGGATTGATGTCGTTCACGATCCGTTCCCGTCGTCAACGAAGTTTTAGGGTCGATCGCGCCGAGGGGGATGAGAGCATGGAGACGTGATGTAACTCTGGTGTATTAATGTAAATTTGCTAATATAGTTTTTCCTTGTATAACTGTTATTTTATTTGATATTATATTTTGACCTACTGCGAATGTGAGATTATGTGTTTCATTTCTGTTTGTTCTTCTATCTCTTTTCTTCTTTTACTAACTATCTAGAATTTTTAGGATCGAAAATTCCGGGTCGTTACGTTTGGTAACAGAGAAGAAGGTTATGCGAGAACCTTGGCTCTGGTGGGTCTACTCATTAAGGATAGGGTCAATAGTACCTTAGAATGAGTTGGGTGTATATATATAACAGCGTACTTGTTATTTTCTTATATAATGATTTTAAATGGTTTTAAAAATAAATGATTTTTTATAAAAGGTTATATTTTGATATATAAAGAAAATAATTTTCCAATCGTTATATATATATATATATATATATATATATAAAGAAATTGGTTGTTGGCAACTGAAATTTAATAAGAATTTTAGTGATATATGTATCCAAATAAAAATTAAATAAGATGAACTAGAATTGGTTTCAAACCAAAAGAGGGAATGGTTATTGTGTTTAATAATGGGATGTTTGTTTTCTAGTAAATATTGATAAAGCAAAATGAATATGTTAAGGAAATAAACTTTTGGATAAGAATGACTTGTAAATTGTGAAATTTTGAATCCTAAGTCTAGAAACATTCGAAATTGTTTTCAAAATGTTAAAAGAAATAATATTATTCAGATTATTTGAATGTAATCTTATTTTAAAATAAGAAGTTATTTGAAAACTTTAAAAGAATTTGTTTTGAAAACCAAAGGTGGTTTAAAATTTAAAGTATGGCCTGATGGACTAAGAAATATATATGTATACGTGTGTGGATATACATAATATCAAAAATGATTTGAAATAAACTCTAAAGTATTGAATTTTGATTTTTCCTGGAAGTGTGATGTAAAAACCCAGAGTGATATAAGTTTTGAACTTATAAGTAAGAAAGAATATTGATAGAAATTTGAAATTTGAAAGTGGGAATTCAAATTTGAGTAAGGTTAACGGGATGAAATCGGAATTTAACTTAGGGAAGTTAAGTGGGTTGATTTAAGAGGAGTTATATAAGATATCAAACGGGTAATTGATGTTATTGATGGATGTTTTAAATAAATTAGATGTTTATTTATACTCTGCTATCATCCTGTTGTTATTAATAATCTATGGAACTATGAATTGGATTATTTGAATGAATTTAGAAATGGATTGAGGAAATGTATATCCATTGCAGAAATTAAATGGAAATAAAACTTTAATATATACAACGACCACCATGCATGATCATTCGCACCACAAAATGCAATCGAGCAAGTCGATTCAACTAAACCCAAACCTGCTCGACGAAGACCACACCGCGCCACTACCTCAGGTCGCTAGAGACCCCGACTCTCTGCCCAAATTATAAACCTGAAACAAGAATTCATTCGAATCGAAATTTGATAAGACTGGGATTTCACTGTACTTCTTCCTCTTTGTAAAAATCTAGCTACTGATTTAGCTTAAAAATATTTTAAAATTGGTATCATGGTATAACAAACAAGTTTCAAAATTTAATTATAAACCAATATGCCTTGAATTTAAATTGTTCGGTTTTAAATAATTATTAGTTTAATTATGTAATTAAACCCTTAAGTGTTTAAGATAAACATATTGAACCCAATTTATCAAAAAAGGACTTAAGTGGTTTGTATAAATTAATTCCAAGGATTTAAATTAAATAAGATTTAAATGGTCTAATTAAGTAAGTGTTGAATTAAGGTAAATGGTTTATCTTAATTAATTAAGGTTTTGTTAATAAGAGTAATTAAAGTATAATTACTTAATTTATTAAAGATAATTAATTAATGAAATTAAAGGATCATTAATTTGGGTGATTAATTAAAGGAATTAATTAAAGTTAATTAATTAGGGATAATTAAATTAAGGAGGATAATTAAGGATGATCAATTAAGGTTAATTAATCCACGTGATTAATTAAGGCTAACTAATCAATGTAATTAATATAAGGAATGTGATAACCCGAATTTTGGACATCTGATAAGTGAATAATTAACTGGTTTATTCAGTTAAACAGATAAAATTCTAATATCTGGAAATATAAATAAATTTGAATCTATAATAAATATTGAAATATAAATATCTAGAAATGATAAATTTTACAGTAAATATATATATAATAGATATATTCAAAATTCCATAATGTCGAAAATCTTAAGTGTATACATATATAAATTCTTTGTGAAATAGAAACCTATTAATATAATTTAAACAATTTAAAGTGTGATAATCTACTAATATAGTTATTTAAAATTTACAAGTTATTCTTTTAAAACAAATAATAATGATGGAATATATATATATATATATATATATATATATAAGTAGATTTTAAATAGAAAAATTATTATTTTTAAACAAATTTCAGATGTGTTTGTTTAAAAGTGTATATTTATATTTATGAGTTGATTTTTAATTTTGAATTTGAATTTGAATCTGGATTTAAATTGAAATTTAAAAGATAAATACTTTAAAGTATTTTGGATTTAAAAATATATGAATAAGGGTTTTATTAGAAAAAGATTTGTTTTATTTTTTTCCTTAAAAGAAACTTTATTTATATAAAATAAGAAAGTGTTTATTAATTAGTAAACTAAATACAAAAGCTTTGTAAACATTTAAAAATAAATATATCATTCATAATTACAAATGTAAGTAAAAGAATAACTTGTAAATGGGAAGGGATTTAAATTTTGAAGTTTTGAATTTTAAGCTTAAAACATTTGAAATTGTTTTCAAAATGTTAAAAGAAATGATATTATTCAGACCGAGTATTACAGATTTTCAGGTAAGGACGTTCTAGAGCTCAGAAGGCGAGCTGGATAACAGGAACCTATAGAGTGTTTCCGCTGTGATATATTGTTGCATAGTTGGGATGTGTGATTTTAACTGTCCTGTATTTTTGTCATGGCTGTAACTCTGATATATTGATGCAAATTAACTGATGCAGTTTTCCTTTGTATAACTGCTATTATTTGATATTATATTTTGATCCACGGCGAATGTGAGATGTATGACTTGTTTTCTATTTCTTCTTCTATCTCTTTTCTTCTTTTCCTAACTATCTGCAATTTTCGGGATCGAAAACAGCGGGTCGTTACACTAAATGTGATAACCCGGATTTTAGAATATCTGTAATTGATAAATTAACTGGATTTAATTAGTAGAAATATTGATTTATAAGTTAAATAAATAATTCCGGTAATAAAAATATATATCTGAATAAGTATTGGTTTGATAATCCTCCTAATATAATTGGCAAAATTATTATTTTGAAACAATAATAATAATGTGTTGTTTATAAAAGATATAAATAGATCTTTAATAGGATTATCATTTACAAATTAAATTTGTGTGTGTGTATATATATATAATGACTTTGAAAATGATTTTCATATAAGATTATCTTTTGATATATTAAGAAATAAATTTTCCATTTATTAAATATATTAAAGAAATTGGTTGCTGATTATTGGAATGAAATAAAATAATGAGAATTAAGTGGTAATAATAATACAACCAAATAGAAAATTAAATAAGAACTGTAAAATGGTATTGAATTCGAAGAGACCGGGGTCGGGTATTAGTAAATACCCGTATCCACTTCGATTTGTAGCCTACAATGATTCTTTATAGATTGATATGCGAAATCAATGGGCTAAAATGGAATAATTTCAATGACTGGACCATTTAAAACTAGGTAAAGGTTAATTAATTTGTGTAATTAATTAGGAGTTAATTACTTATTGTAATTAAAGGATAATTAGTCAAGGGTGATTAATTAAGATGGATAATTAAAAGATGATTTATTAATTGGTTTTTAGTTAATTAATATTAAATAAAATGAAATGTTTTAGGGAAGTAAAACATTTAGGTGAGTATGACTTATAAATTGGAATTGAGATTAATTCAAACTCGAATTGAAATGAATTGAAATTGAAGTTATTTAAAGTTGAATTGATTGGAATGAAGATTGGGAAGTTGTACAGTTTGGCTCTGGACTATTTTCAAAATAAATTATTTTTATATAAGCTTTCTTAAATCTATTTTTCCAAGCTATAATTTTTTTTTCATAAAGAAATCCAAACCATCTTACTTATTTCACAATTATTTTAGAACTAGTTATCAATTTTACAACTGTTTTATAAACTGATTTCTATTTTATGACTATCTTATAACTAATTACTATTTTATAAATATTTTACAATTATCTAACTACTTTATAATTATTTTATAACTACTTAACTATTTTACAAACGAATAATTATTTTTCAGCTACTTATTTATTTTTAACTTTTTAAGCTATTTTCTAAATTTAAGCTGGTCAGAGTGCAAATTATTTATGGTTAAATATCCGTTAGAGATAAGAATTGAGGTTTTAGTAGGGCTTGAGGTCGGGCTGGTGGTCGATGGGTTGAGTGGAAATTTCATCGTCGTTGGTGGGATTGAGTGATACCAAATGTAACGACCCACAATTTTTGATCCCGAAAATTCCAGATAGTTAGGAAAAGAAGAAAAGACAAAGAAGAAACAGAAACACCAAAATACAAAATCTCACATTCGTAATGGATCAAAATATAATATCAAATAATGACAGTTATACAAAAGAAACCTGTATCAGACAATTTACATTTATTTACATCAGATTTACAACCTTTACACAAATACTGAACAGTTAAAATCACATGTCCCAGATAAACAACAATATATCACAGCGGAAACACAACATACGTTCCTTCCATTCAGCTCGCCTCCTGGCTTCAGAACGTCCTCACCTGAAAATCTGCAATACTCGGTCTGACCCGAGCATTACATCAAAGTAACATCGGGGTCAGGCTGGAAACCAGCGTGAGCAAACCCATATAATATGAAATGCCAAGCTATATAACTTAAAAATTACCAGGGTAACTCGTACCTTTTATGAATTCTTACTTATTATAGTCAATCATTTTCCACACACAACAGTTCTCAGGTTAAATGTCCAGGTTACTTAACTCATTCCATTCCAGCCTGATTAATTTCACATATCCAATTTATAAAGAATTTAGTTTACTAATCGAAGTGGTTTCGGGTATTACTGATATCCGACCCCGGTCTTTTCGACTCCAATGTTGTTCTTAATTTTAAACAGTATAATCTATTATTCAGGCTATCATACTACACAACAATTCATCTCAAATAGGTGACCCACATTGTCATAGTTCAACCCATTCATGTCACAGCACATCTCAATAGTCCATCATAGACAACAACAATTCAAGTCATCCAGTATCATTCAACCATCCATAAGCAAGATTTATTAGATATATAGTTCCTAATTAATTTAATTAATCTCCAATTAAATTAATCACCTACTTTAATCACTTGGATTTCCTTAATCCTGCTCACTTAACATTTAATTACAACCCAATTAATTAATCATCCTTTAGTCATTCATCTTAATTAATCATCTTTAATTAATTATTATTTAGTTACATTAAGTAATTAACCTTTAAATACCACATAGATTAACTAGCCTTAACCATTCACATTAATTAACTTTTAATTAATCTTCCTAATTAATTAATTACATTAATTAATGATCCTCTAATCACTTTCCTTAATTAATTGTTCTTTTAAATTAGTTACATTTATTAATTAACCTTAATTAATCATATTAACCATTCCTTAATTACTTATACAAATCAACCTTTAGTTAATTCATTTAGTAATTAACTATTCTTAAATTTCATTCAATAATTATCCATTTAATTATTCCCATTTAGTAATTATCCTTTTAAGATAAAAGTTATATATATATATATATTAAAACATTATAAACTTAATTAAAATAACTTGAAATAATTCATTTTAAAGCCTTAAATTAAATCAAACTTAATTATACATTCATTATACAAAAGAATTAATTAAGAAACTTTTACACCTTTTAAAAAAACATTTTTAATTTTTTAAAAATTAAAACTGTAAAAAAAATCACAACGAAAATAACTCGAGTTCCCTTCCGTGCAAATCAACGAAATTCCCGAACCAAAATCTAAGTCGCCTCCTTAACTCGATAACACGGAAACAACTTCGAGCCTTTCCCCAATTTTCCCAAATCTTACCTTCTTCTTCCTTCTTCTCTAATAACAACATCAACCATCATCTTCATCGATACACCCCGTGCACCGTGCACGTGTACGATCGGCCAGGCCTCTTTCAACAATCGACATTCCCGCCGGCGAGTCAAACTAGATCTCCTCACTCGATTACGACCACCAAATCACCAAAAATTACCCAACGTCAAAATCGAACAATCCATCTTAAACCTGGAACCAGCTCGATCATCGAATTCGCCTCGATACGCCGCCACTAACCACCAATGACCCTGAAACTCGGACCTAAGTTAGATCACGTCTCCACACTCTCATCCCCCTTGCTGCGATCGACCCTAAAACTTCGATGACAACGGGAACAGATCGAGAATGACATTAATCCAAACCATAACTTAAACCTTACTATCACACCGACCAGCCACCACAGCAGCCTAGAATTCAAACGGGCATTTTTCTAAAGATCTCCGATCCTCTAGCCAACTCCAGTATCAACCACGATACCCAGATCAATGCCAATCACCGGAATTTGATGAAAAGTCAATTCCGTTAGACCCCAAAATTCTCGGCACACCTAGGATTAAAAATCATGTTTTTAATACCAAAATTCATCATTTACACATACAAATCGGATTATAAAATCCAAACTTCAAATTATATTCACTGATTTTTATGTTTTAAAAGCTTTTACTGTTGTTTTACAATCCTTAACAGTTTACCAAATATTTCTACTTAAATCTATTTTTAAAATTAAGACCTTGCTAATCCAAACACGTCTTGTTCATGCAACATGACTTAAAAGAAATCAGGAGAAAAGATTTTTAATTTTGAACACATCTTATGCCTGTAAACTAGAATTAGAGAAGTGCGTAACCAAACATGCACACTCATTTTCACACATATATATCACATGCTGGCACAATGATCTTCTATACAAATGCTTTTCACAATAAACATACAAATATATATACATATCATCAACCATCATCTTCATCGATACACCCCACGCACCATGCACGTGTACGATCGGCCAGGCCTCTTTCGACCATCGACATTCCCGCCAAACAGTCGAACTAGACCTCCACACTCGATTACGACCACCAAATCACCAAAACTTACCCAACATCAAAATTATCGAACAATTGCAGCTTAAACATGGAACCAGCTCGATCATCGAATTCGCCTCGATACGCCGGCACTGACCACCAATGACCGTGAAACTCGGACCAGAGTTACATCACGTCTCCACGCTCTCATCCCCTTCGGTGCAGTCGACCCTAAAACATCGATGACAACGGGAACAGATGGAGAACGACATCAATCCAAACCATATCTTAAACCCTACTATCACGCCGACCAACCACCACAGCAGCTAGAATTCAAACGGGCATTTTTCTGAAGATCTCCGATCCTCTAGCCAACTCCAGTATCAACCACGATACCCAGATCAACGCCAATCATCAGAATTTGATGAAAAGTTTATTCCATTCAACCCCAAAATTCTCAGCACACCCAAGACTGAAAATCATGATTTTAAACATAAAATTCATACTTAAGATATTTGTAAAATAAATATAACATGCATTTACTAGTGTTAGTATTGGAGATACAAGTGGGATCAACGTATGACCGAATTTCCGTGAGGACGAGGATGGACTTGTTGAGACATCGGGTTATAAAAGTATTTTTTATAAAAACTATTTTATTAAAAGTATATAGATTTTTAAAGTGTTTTAAAATTTCTTAATAAAAAGAGAAATTTAATAAAATTCTGACTTCGTTCATTTTCGAGAACGTAAAGATTCAACGGGGGAAAGAATGTGATAACCCGGATTGTTAGACACCTGATAATTGGATATTTTAACTGGTTTTCACCTTTGAGATACTAAATTTATAAATAAATTTCAGATAATTAAAAATATCTAGATGTGTATAAATGGATTTGGAATTATAATAAGTGTTGAATTAAAATGATAAACCTTATTATGAAATTAATGAATTTATATTAATAGATATATGCAAAACTTTATAATATTGAAATTTTAAGTATAATTTGTATATATATACCATGAGAACTAGCATATATGGAAGTATAATAACTTAAGTTTGAAATAAAATTTGATAAAAGGTTTAAAATATACTTTTTTTAAAATATCTCGTGAACTAAGTATAATTTTTATATATGTATATATAATCATAATTCATAAAATATATGTTAATAATAAAAACATAAGAACAAAATTTAAATATTACATTTGACATTTGTAAGCTTAATATAGACTGAAATAACAAGTGGCAAGCATTGGTTTCTTTCTAAAATATATGAATTGTTTTGATGAAAAGCTGTGTATAGGTAAAAACTTTCTTTTTCCTCAACTTTTCTTCTTTGGTTTTATTTTCAAAAAGGAAAAGTTTGTTAAGGATTAATTAATTTATTTAACAATTAAAGGTTAAATTAATTAACAACTAAAGGTTAATTAATTGAGGATATTTAACCAATGGCATAATTACTTGATGAAAGTAATTAGTTAAATGTAAATTACTTAAGGGAAGTAATTAAAGATTAATTACTTAGTGTAATTTATTAAAGGATTGATAAGTTAAAGTTAATTAAGGGTTAGTTAATTAATGAGTGTGATTAATTAAAGGATAGTTAATCAATGTAAGTGATTATAAGATAATTAATTTGAGTAATTAATTAAATATCAATGTAATTAATATGGATGGTGAAGGTTAATTAATTTGTGTAATTAATTAAGAGTTAATTACTTATTGTAATTAAAGGATAATTAGTCAAGGGTGATTAATTAAGATGGCTAATTAAAAGATGATTAATTAATTGGTTTCTAATTAATTAATGTTAAGTAAAGTTAATCTAAGTGATTAAAGATTAGTAATTAATTTAATTAGAGATAGATTAAATCAATTTTGGAAGTAATCAATCTTGCTTATGAATAATTGAATGATGTTAAATGCCTTGAATTGGTTGATAGCTCTGATATGAAATGTTTTGTGATATGATATGTTTGGGTGGACAGTGATAATGTGGTTATCCATCGATGATTAATTGCTGTGTAAAAAGTGACATCATGTATTTAAAGTTGAATTGTATTTCACTTGAATAACTTAGGTTAAGATGGTATTAAATTCAAAGAGACCGGGGTTGGGTATCAGTAAATACCCAAACCCACTTCGATTTGTAACCTAAATGATTCTTTATAGATTGATATGTTGAATCAATAAGCTGAAATGGAATAATTTAATTGACTGCACCATTTAAAACTAAGTAAAGGTACTTAGGGATTGATCGTGAATATATGTGTTGACTATAGCAAGTTGTGAACTTGTAGTGATGAACGAGTTACCTCGGGTATTAAGTAAGTTTTATGAATTAGTATTTCTTGTTAGATGGGTTTACTCACGTTAGTTTCCAGCCTGACCCGGGTGTTACTTTGATGTAATGCTCGGGTCAAACCGAGTATTACAGATTTTCAGGTTACGACGTTCTAGAGCTCAGAAGGCAAGCTGGATGGCAGGACATATGGAGTATTCCGCTCTGTATATTATTGTAGTTTATTTGGGACAAATTAATTTTAACTGTCCAGTGTTTGTGTCAATGTTGTAACTCTGCTGTATTGTTTGTAAATTAACTAATACAGTTTTCCTTAGTATAACTGCTATTTTATTTGATATTATATTTTGATCTGTTGCGAATGTGAGAATCAGTGTTTTGGTGTTTCTATTTCTTCTTCTTCTTCTATCTCTTTCTTCTTTTCCCTAACTATCTGGAATTTTCGAGATCGAAAATTTCAGGTCGTTACAGTTGTATGAGAGCGTGGAGAAGTGATGTAACTCTGGTCGGAGTTTCAGGGTCGTTAGTGGTCGGTGGCGGCGTATCGAAGCGAATTCGATGATCGAGCTGGTTCCAGGTTTAAGTTGGATTGTTCGATTTTGATGTTGGGTAAGTTTTAGTGATTTGGTGGTCGTAATCGAGTGAGGAGGTCTAGATTGACTTGCTGGCGGGAATGTCGATGGTCGGAAGAGACCTGGCCGATCGTACACATGCACGATGCACGGAGTGTATATGATGGTAGATGCTGTCATGTTACAGAAGAAGGAAGAAGAAGGTAAGTATCGGGAAAATTGGGGAAAGTCTTGAATTTGTTCCGTGTTATCGAATTAAGGGGGCGACTTAGGTTTTGGTTCGGGAATTTCGTTGATTTGCACGGAAGGGAACTCGAGTTATTCCCGTTGTGATTTTTCTTTACAGTTTTAATTTTTAAAAAATTTAACAATTTTTTCTAAAAGGTGTAAAAATTTCTTAATTAATTCTTTTGTATAATGAATGTATAATTAAGTTCGGTTTAATTTAAGGCTTTAAAATAATTTATTGCAAGTTATTTTAATTAAGTTTATAATATTTTAATATATATATATATATAACTTTTATCTTAAAAGGGTAATTACTTAATGGGAATAATTAAATGGATAATTATTGAATTAAATTGGTAAAAGTAATTATTGAAGAATAATTGCTTTATGAAATTTAAGAATAGTTAATTATTAAATGATTTAACTAAAGGTTGATTTGTATAACTAATTAACGAATGGTTAATATGAATAGTTATGGTTAATTAATAAATGTAATTAATTAAAAGTATAATGAATTAAGGAAAGTGATTAGAGGATCATTAATTAATGTAATTAATTAATTAGGAAGATTAATTAAAAGTTTATTAATTTAAATGGTTAAAGCTAGCTAATCTATGTGGTAATTAAAGGTTAATTGCTTAATGTAACTAAAGAATAATTAATCAAAGATGATTGATTAAGATGGATGATTAAAGGATGATTAACTAATTGGGTTGTAATTAATTAATGTAAGTAAGCAGGATTAAGGTAATCCAAGTGATTAATGTTGGTGATTAATTTAATAGGAGATTAATTAAATTAATTAGGAATTATATATCTAATAAATCTTGCTTATGGATGGTAGAATGATATTGGATAACTTGAATTGTTGATGTCTATGATGGGTGATTGAGATGTGCTGTGACATGAATGGGTTGAACTATGACAATATGGGTCACCTATCTGAGATGAATTATTGTGTAGTATGATAGCTTGAATATATATTATTGTTTAAACTTAAGAACAACATTGGAGTCGAAAAGACCGGGGTCGGTTATCAGTATACCCGAAACCACTTCGATTATTAAACTAAATTCTTTTTAAATTGGATATCAGAAATTAATCAGGCTGGAATGGAATGAGTTAAGTAACCTGGACATTTAAGCTAAGAACTGTTGTGTGTGGAAAATGATTGACTATAATAAGTAAGAACTCGTAAAAGGTACGAGTTACCTTGATAATTTTTAAGTTATATAGCTTGGTATTCCATATTATATGGGTTTACTCGCACTGGTTTCCATCCTGACCCGGGTGTTACTTTGATGTAATGCATGGGTCAGACCGAGTATTACAGATTTCCAGGAAAGGACGTTCTGGAGCTCAAGAGGCGAGCTAGATGGTAGGGCGTATGGAGTATTCCGCTGTGTATATTATTGTAGTTTATTTGGGACAAGTTAATTTAACTGTCCAGTGATTGTGAAATGTTGTAACTCTGATGTATTAATGTAAAATAACTGATACAGTTTTTCCTTGTATAACTTTATTTTATTTGATATTATATTTTGACCCGCTGCGAATGTGAGATTATGTGTTTCATTTCTGTTTCTTCTTCTATCTCTTTTCTTATTTTCCTAACTATCTGGAATTTTCGAGGCCGAAAATTTCGGGTCGTTACAATCTGCTGCAATTGTTGTTATTTAAATTATCAGCAATTGTAAGGACATGTTATTATAACTGTCCAAGCTGATGATTAGTGACTGACTGTATAACTCTGATTGATGTATGTATATACATTTTCTGTTTTGTAAAGATTATTGATATGATATTATATGTTTTCCGCTGCGATGTGAGATTCTGTATTGTTCTATTTGGTTCTTTCTTTCTTCTCTTCTCTTCGTCTCTCTTCTTTTCTTTCTCATGACTTTCCGTCAGTCTATGCTTTTTGGGTTGGACATGTGTGATTTATTGTCGATTCAAAGGGTACGGATTTACGGGTCGTTACAAATGGTATCAGAGCTTAGATTTAGTATATTCCTAGGCTTTGATGTATGCTCTATATAGATAGGAACAGTAGTACTCTAGATTGAGCGCGTATCTGTTAGTGATTATAACATGTTTTACATTGTGTTTACTTATCCGTTAAGTTGTTTATGAATTCTGGTTGGTATGTGGGATGTCATGTTATTGATAGGGATTTCTAAACACTTAAATTAGCAAAGTCGACGTAGTATCGTTTTTAATAGGGTAAATGAAATAATTTTCCCTCGATTTTATTTTATAAATAAAGGAAACAATTTTTTAGACTTTATTAAGTGTATATAAATTGATTGTTTGGTTGTTTGAAAATGTAAATATAAATATAAGTTAATATAAGTTATTTGAATAATCTAAATAAAAATAACAATTTTAAAAGAATAAATTGTATAAGTAAATGAATTATAAAGTATGAAATTATAATTAATATGATTTATAATTGTGAAATAATCTTATATATAAGAAATGAAATTATATGAGTATATTTATAAATATGGGTTATAAATAGAAATGAATTTAAACTAAGAACTTGAAATTTGAATCCTAATTATTTTGAGAGTTGTCTTTTTCAAAATTTAATGAGATTATATTATTATAAATCTAAATAAAATAAATGAATTTGGAATGAACCTTATGTAAGTGAAGTAAACTAGAGAAATTATATAAGTAAGATTTATAAATGTGATTTATGAATATAAAAGGATAATTTAAAAGAATATAATGCACTGAATTCACTACTGTTGCTGGAAAATAATAAGGGTGATGATTGCAGCATCATCAGTATCATTTTCGAGTTTCTGTGTGATGGATTTGCTACCAGTGGTAAATTGAAAATTGAAGTTTTGCTGTGATAAACAAATTCGAATTTAAAATCCAAGTTGAAATTGATGAATAAGTGAAAATGAGTTGTGGACTTATAATACGAAATAAAATTTTTAACTTTAGTAAAGTTGAAATAAATTTGAGTTAGCATAATAAAATATATAAATTGAAATTAACTTAGGGGAAGCTAAATAAATTAAATTGGATTTGAACCGGATTAGATAAGTTATTGAAATGGAAATTAAACTTAAGTGGGAAGTGATTATATAATATGAATTTGAATGTTTAAATAAATAAGTTGTATAACTATAAAATGGGAAAAGGTAAGTAAAACCAAATATTAAAATGGTTAAACAAATTTGTTAAGCAAAATAGAATTTGAATTTGAATAGTGAAATGAAATTTGACTTAATTAAAAGTTAAATAATATGACTTTAGAGATGAAATTTAAGTTGAGTAAAATAGAATGAAATGCTGTGTAGAAATTTAACTTAAGTAATGTTGAATCAAGTTGATTTTGATAAATAAAATGAATATGCAAAGTAAACTGAATAATAAGAAGCTAATGGAATGAAATTGAACATGAGTAATGAAATTCAACTTTAGTTGTAAAATGAATTAGCAATTGAATTAATGAAATTGAAAGCTGAATAACTAAATTCAAATTGGAAGTAAGTGAATCCAAATAGAACTGGATTCGATTCGATTTGGGAGTGAATTAACGTGAATGTAATTAGTGAATTTAAACTAACTGAATATAATCAGTTGTGATTAATGAATGTGATTAAACTGAAAACTAACTCAACGAATATTAAAGAGAAATGAATGAATATTGATTTGGTTATGGATTTATTGGATAGATGTTGGTTTGTTGGATGTTAATTGGATGACAGTTGTTTGATGGTTGGATTTGTTGCTTTTGGTTGCATTTGGTATATTGGCATATAGAGTTATTATATTGGTATATGTTATATATTGATATTACTTTCTATATTCATGTTTCTCATTTGTTTGTTGAGTGTTTATTAGGTGCGGATGGCATATGCTTTGCATTTGGAGCTCGCTTTCATGCTCTATTAGTCGTATATGCTCGCTAATAATATATAAGGTACATATCTTGGATTACATATTGTACGTTTATAAAAAAAATTCCCCTACGGGATGCCTTATCCTGAAAGATGAGTTGTATATTTAAGATATACACATATTGTGATTTTTTCCAGATCGAACCGCACAAAGGAGGCTATGGTGAAATATTTTGAAAATTTAAGGCGCTAGAATTTTTTTTAGAAAATTGGAAAAAATTTATAACTAAATTTTTTATTTTGATTTAAAAGTTAAATGATATTGGTTGATTATGAAGAGAATGACTATGAGTGGATTTGAAAATTTAGGAAAGTTTTTATAAGAAGTTTAACTAATGGACTTTGGAAAAGTTAAAATATTTTGGTAATCTAGTTTGAACAAATTATTTTCGAAAAGTTAATCGATTTTGTAGCATTTTCTTACTTAGTAATTCCGAGGACTAAATTGTTTTAAGTAGGGAAGAATGTAATGATCCAAAATTTTAGTCATCCGAAATTCATATACTTAATTGATTTTAAATAGTCACAAGTTAGTTTTATAAGTTGAAGAACTTATATTTCGAATATCTTAATTTAATTAGATTATTAAATTGTTAATTTAATATTTGAAATTGTAGGAATAATTGAATTTTGAATTTTAACTTGAATGAAAATGATTTATAAAGTTGAATTAAATTCTATTTGGATTAGAATGATGTTAGGGAATTTTTGAAATTGAATTAAGAGTTAATTGATAGAAATTGGATATTTTAATATTTAATTAACGGTAAAAATAGTCATTTTTCACTTGGTCTCGGATTTCGATGAAACCAATATCACCGGATCCGTAATGTTACATTATTATAAGATTTCAAATTTCATGTCAATCGGACTTACCGTTTGGTCGTACGAAGCCGAAATGCTTAGAAATTTATTTAAGTAAATTTTAATTAAAATAAGTCGATTCGAAAACCTGTCTTCCAAATACGATGGAATTGGCTCCAGTATATATCTCATTGTGTTCGGAACATGAGTAAAACATTATAAACACCAGGCGGCATACTTTGATTGGAGTTTGAAATATTTTAGGGGGATTAATGTTTTGTAATTGGTTATATAAAGATGTTCATTTTCACAAACCCTAAAGAAATTAGGTCTAGCCGCCGTTTTCAATTTTAATGGCCAAAAACGCCCAATTTTTTCTCCCTCATTTCCTCTCAATCCGTAAACGATTATGAAAAAGTTCCAACTAGAAAATTGTAGAGGGTAGTGAGACCTTCAATCTCAATGGTGACAATCGAAAACTACGAGGTGGATCGACGGCGAAATGGCCTTTAACGGCCGGCGTTCAAGCATGAATTTCGATGAGATGGCGAGGCTACGGGGTGCGGTCTTTGACCATAGGTGAAATGGCACTGGGGTTTCGTCTGGAGGGTCGCTAATCATCGTCTAGATGGTCGTGGAGGCGCTGGAAATTGGTTGGAGGAGACGGTCGATAGGTAATTCACGTACGAAATCTGGGGGGGTGTGAAGAAGAGAGGAAGTGCGGCGCAGAGATCCTTTCTAGAAATCAACGGCTAGGATTTATTATAGGTTAAACAAAATAAAGTTATAAATTTTTATTATATATATTCGTGTAAACTTTAAAATGGTAACTTCTTCATACGAGGTCGAAATCGCACCAAACAAGTTACATCTGGCTCGTATTCGTGAACACTGCTTGATGGAGCTGGTTTGGAGTTGATTGGAGCTACTGAAAATTTTGGATTAAATTAAATACCTGTTTAATTTTATTCGGAATAAAACGTTGCAACGGCTATTGGAATCAAAGTGATCATTATGTTTTTATACAAGTGAGAATAAATTTATTTTGTGATGATTGATGATTGTTTAGGTGATATATGATTTGTTATATATATATATATATATATATATATATATATATATTGATTGGTGTTTTGATATATTCCTGCCTATTGGAGCAGATGAGACCCTATATGTTCCCGTGTATGAGCGGATGACCTTTTGTACATGCGTATACCTCGAAGCGGACATTGTTCTCATATATATATTTGCTGCAGGTGACAGGTTGTAGGGATCCAACTAGATTCCTCACCATTTTTGATTTTATTTACAAATATTGTGATATATGCTGTTAGAGCATCTCCAACCCTTGATTATTTTTAACGTAAGGTGGAAGCCATCTCACCAATTGACTGTATTGTTCAAATTTTCTTCTCCAATGCAAATGTTAATTGAAAATTAAATATAACATTGTGAAACAAAATGTCTAGTTATAGACATTGAATTTCACAATGTGAAGCATGACACGTCATCAATTATTAATTAATTTCACACAATGATGTATAAATTATTATATTATTATAAAAAATAATTTTTTTATCCACAAAATAGTTGACACATATGCAAAATTTGTTTCTGACACGTTGAGCATTAGAAGAAAGATGTATATATTATTGTTAAGTGTCCTTTACATTTTGAAAAGGTCCATGCCACATAGGTTTTACATGAAAATATGTTGCTTGTGGATTGAAGATGCTCTTATCATAAGATATATGATGTTTTAGATGCCAGGGTTGATATAATTGATGTAAATCACCTTATTTAGTGCTGTTGTAGCGTTGGGCCATATTTTGGTAATTTAATACATTAAAGTGATGATTTCAAATTAAAAGGGATTTCAAAGTGATTTTGAATATATGTGTTTTATTTATTTTTGAATTGTTAAGAAAAAGAATTTATTTTAAATAAAAAAAGTTATAATTTTTATGTTATAAAAATTAATTTTTATGAAATATACGTAAATTGTGATTTTTGTGAAATATACGTAAATTATGATTTTGTGAAATATACTTAAATATGATTTTTGAAGTTATATAAGTTTTTACTAACGATGTGTAAATTATTAAAAGAAGAAGTTTATTTAAATAGAATTAAAATATGATTTTTGAAATATGAAGTTAATTATTTTGTAAATTTAAGTAAATTGGGATTTTTGACTTATTATAAATGGTGTGTATATATATAAGATTTATAAAATTAACATTTTATAAATAAAATAATGGAATTATAAGGAGTTTTATAAGGGTTAAAATGTAGTTATAAATGGATCTTATAAGTAAATAAGATTTAAAAATTGATGAAGTTATAAAAAGAATGAATTTGTAATAAGTAATTTATAAGTGAATTAACTTATAATTGGATTTTGGCATATAAATGAGATATAAATGAGATTTGTTAATAAAGGGATTTTATAAGTGGAAGTTTTTATAAAATATAAATGTGATTTATAAACATTGATTAATAAATCCGAAATCAAGTTATTTTGATAAGTTGATTATAAAAGTTTTTAAAGGAATTATATTCACGATTTTGGACAGTGGATAATCCTTTAAATTAAATATGTAGAAGTATTGAATTTGGTAAACGAATTATAATCACGATTTTGGACAATGAATAATCCTTTAACAAAATAAATGTTTTGAAATGTGATCTTTTAATTGGAGTTAAATGGTTTGAAGATGCTTTAAAAGGTGCGAGCATCGAGTACATTGATTTTAACATTCGTTGTTGAAATAGACGTTTTCGAGAAGCATTGAAAGCATGGGCTATAACACTGTTATTATAGTAAATGATTTTTGAAAGGAGATGTTTTGTATAGTATATGATTTATATATCTATCTAATTATCGAATCCCAATACTAGTGATTTTGGGTTACCATAACGATGTTTTACACAACATTCGCTTTGACCCAAATAAGTATGTTTAAGAGAATGTTTTCCTTAAAGAATAAAATATGTACTTAATCATGATTAAAGTATATGTAATATTTTCTAAGTGTTGAAAATAAAGAGAATAGTGAATTACTTATTGTTAAATAAGTATATGGAAATGTTTTTCAATATTGAAATGGTTTTGTAATTATATCTTTTTAAAGATAACTTGAAGTGAATATTTGGAAAGTGATTCAATTAATAAAAGATTAATTAAAAGGGCCTAGTGACTGTTTATGGTGCTAAACATTTGTTCTTTTCTTTGATAGTTAAATAATCGACTATCAAATTTGGCTATTTTAGTTCCTCGATTTGATGTGGGAACTATTTAGTCGTACACTTAGTATGTAGCCATTTGTGTAGGCTTGATTATCGTATGTATTGAGGATGTCGATTCATGTAGTGCGGAGTATTACTCCATTCTGTCGAGCTTCCTTCTTGGCCGATGGATAGCAAGCTGAAAGTTGCAGACGTGATAAGTCCATGAACTTAGTTTCTGTGTGAGGTTGAGAAACGTTTTGCGTTGCTGGTGAAAGAGACCGTGATCAGTTTATTCAAAAACCATTTTGGACCAACGTATATGCGTTCAATTGTGTAGGTTGTGATGATATTGATGTTTAGGATTTCATAGTGAAGGACTGCTTGTTGATCGTTTGGGGTAAAAATCCTAATGTACATCCAGTAGCAATAGTCTCTTCGTTATGAAATATCCACTTCAAGGATTGTCGCTAATAATCCTAGGGATTTCCCGATAGGATGTGGTAGGAAAGTACCTTCGATTTGTCATATTCCTAGACAACTTGTATGGACGAGTGTTTGATATTGCATTTCTAAAATTATGTACATTGGTTTTTACAAACGTACATCAGTGGTGGCGGAGTAGGAAACTCTTAGCTTAACACCCTCCTTGAGACGTTCAAGCTCAAGGATTGTATTTTTATGGAAGGCAATTAGTAGCCAACGGAAATGGCAATGCGATACTGAAAGTGATTTATATGTGATACATGAAAGGTAATCGTTACCTCAAGCTTCATCAACCAGAAATGACTGAAACAAGGTTGGATGCGGCAAGGCTAAGTGGGTCATTCCCAAGTAGGATATGATCATCCCCTTCTAGATATATTTCTTCCCGCTATGACGTTCGGGATGTAAAGTAATGTGGTTTGTATGCTATGACAGCCCTCAGAAATGTCGATAACGATCGAGGGTTGATATATTCGGTACTATCTAGTTATAGAGATAGGCCAATCTTGTGTTGGTAGAGGTTCCTTTGTGATGTTCCTTGGTACATTCCTCTAGAAATGTACTTCCAGAATGTAGTCTCTTCACCTGGTCATTTGTATGGAAATCCAAACTCCACTACGAGCTTGCGGTTTTGTTTGTATTGGAAATATGAATAACACTGAAATGCTATATGGGTAACCATTTAGGCTGTGATTAACATTATTTGTATACTAGACACAAGTATAATATAAGATGATTTGATATGATGGGTTTTGATTATCTTAAGGTAAAAACATGTCTCTGTCTATGTGTGAGCATGTCTTACGAGATACTTTTGTTTTGAAAGGAAAAATTTAGTAATTTAATAAATTCAGTTGAGTACGTCTTCTCATGCTGGTTTGCCAGATTAATCTGAGCGTTCTTCCCTTTCAATGCTCTGGTCAGACGGGGTATATTTAAAGGTTCAGATTTGGTGCTTTTGGAGCTTCAGGAGGAGAGCTGCAGATCTTCATTTTTGTGTACACGTATCTGTTTATTATCTGCTGCAGTTGTTGTTATTTAAATTATCAGCAATTGTAAAGAGAGGTTATTATAACTGTCCAGGTTGATGATTAGTGATTGATTGTATAGCTCTAATTGATGTATATATATATACAGTTTCTGTTTTGTAAAGATCATTGATACGATATTATACGTTTTCCACTGCGATGTGAGATTCTATATTGTTTTGTTTGATTCTCTCTTCTCTCTTTCTTCTCTTCTCTTCTTCTTTCTTCTTTTCCTTCTCATGACTTTCCGCCAATCTATACTTTTTGGGTCAGACATGTGTAGTTTATTGTCGATTCAAAGGGTACAAATTTATGGGTTGTCACACGTTCGACCATTTGGAAAGGAAATCAAATGTATACGAGTGGATGTAACCTAAGTTAAAATTAGGATAAAGAGACTGAATATTCACTTCTACTTCATAAAGAGACATCGAAAACGAGGATTGTAAAATAATAATAGAAACTCAACATTAGATTGAGAAATATGATTTCTATTTCAAAAGTATTTTTACATAGAAAATTGTTTTCTTTGATATTTATTTATTTGAATTTATAATACCTGATCTGATTTCTTAACTGTAAATTTGTTGCTAAAATTAAATAAATAGCATACATTAAGTGGTTAACAGAGTTTCATATTTCATACGCTATTATAGTAATGGTGAAAACATTGGAAGCATGTCATATAACACTTATTGGTTGCATCAAGTTACAAAAATTATTTTCTTAAAACATATCAAACATTATTTATATAAATAATAATAATTTTTTAGTGTTGATTTAAAAATAGACATAATTTATTTTAACATGAATATTATGAAAATTCATTATATTGAAACCGATAGAGTTATGGGTATGCCCTAGGGGTAATTATGTAATTTGTTACATATATCTAACTCATTGACCAATCTTGTTTGAAATAAAAGATATTTTCTTCCTATTATATACTTGATTTAATGTGATATACTAATTAATTAACTTATTTAAAGGTATATTTAGTAGAAACATCCATAAATGGTATATTTTGTAATAGTAGTTACAAAGTGTTGATTTATCACAACGAAACAAATATTCCATTTTAAATGTTCGTAGTCAAGATGCATCGAGACTGGATATCGATGTATCCATTAAGACTGGAGTACGTAACGCTCTCCAATTGTTGGGCATTGTATTACTCATGACTACTAGGGGAACGTAGGGGTTACGTGCTAATAGTTATTGGATAACTATGGAACGACTCACTCGATAGTTTTCTATTGGTTAATATAACTAAGGTCAAACAGAAAATATTGATGTGACTAATTTACACAGTTCTCTTGACATGAGAATATTGTGGATCTTCAATATGAAAGCTTCGCTTTGATTATAGCCAAATCATGGCATGGCGTCCATCAAGTGACAATAATTGGATCAAGTGGAAGTATTGGAAGTGAAACACTATTCAAATGAAGATTCGTCTCTTTAGTTATATGCGGTTAGTATCAAAGTCAACTCAAGCCAATTCAAAGTCAAAGTCTTTGGTCAGAGCATTTCGGTTAACAATAATTGTTATTATTGAACCTAGGACTTTGTATTTGGAATATAAAGTTGAATGTGGATGAGGTTGGAATTTTGACCATTATCAAATTCCATGAGTCCAAAGTGATATTGTTTTGATGAAGAGAATTGGTGTAAATAAATGTCACAACCAATTAACGCTCATTAAACTAAAATTGGATTTTACCAAAAATGAGTAAGCGATAAATTTGGCCATAATTTCACAACACCTACTAAGTGACGTGTGAACATTAACATTAGAATAGTTCGATGTTAATCGCTGACCAAATTCACATCCAAGAGTTACACAGCTGAAATGATGAATTCCCTTAAGACCGAACGATTTAATTAGTTTATAATTATTATAAATTAATTAATATTTATGAAATATTAATTATAAAAATGAATATGATTTGAGAAATAAATAATGTTATATATATTTATAACAGTTATAAATATATCGATCGATATACAATATCGACAAGCGATTAAATTAGATTTAATTGCATAGCATTTTGGCTTGGGCTTAGATGGGTTTAAGGCCCATCATTAGTGATAAAAAAATTCGGTTTTGAGAAGGTCTAGGGTGGCTAAAACATAGGAAACTGTCTTGGAGATAATGGGTTGAGATCAGGTGAAAATGGGTAAAAAGGTTTCCCTTGTTTCTCTCTAATACAACCCTATATATATGTATGTATGTACGTATGTATCTCTAAAATAATGACTAACCTTTTGGCCGCCATTATCTTCTACATTATTGGTTATAACATAGCTCTCAATCCACTCCAAAATTCTCAAATATATTTCAAACTAAAATAAAACTATTCGTTAGTTAGAGGTCGGTGATTCCGGACTTGCAATCTAACGGATCAAGAACAGCAAAAGGAAGGGAAGTCATCGCTTCAATGTGGATTCAAAGGCATCATTAAATTGGTAATTTTAATTCACATGTCAATAATTGAATTATATTATATGATCCTATAATAAGCAATATCTGTTTAAATATATTGCTATTATATGTTTAGTTATGTGAGATTTTGTAAATAGGTAGTTGTCACAAATCAGTTTAGTTATGTGCATAATTTGTTTGTTATACTATTTGATTCATGTATAGACAAAAGTTGTTTATTGTAAAAAAATAAAAAAAATTCATTAATAACTGTTTTATATATATATTTATTTATTAATAAATTCATATATATATATATATATTAGTGCATATTTCTCTCTCATAATAGCATATACGCATATATAAGATATATATATATATACGATTTAAAAAATTTAGTACACTTATTTATATATAATATGAACTTACAAATTCAAAAATTAATTATCATATATTCATATTTTTAAATTAATATTTATTGAATTTGAATTGTTTATTATATATAAAGTAATTATTACATGAAAAGTCAAATTTTATATTTAAAAAATATTATATCATTCCAGAAACGTATAGAAAAAATTTAGTATTTTTTCAATAAAGTTTATTATTTTTAATAATTGATATTATTTTGGAAAAACTGTTTATGATTCATTAAAAACAATAATTTAGTTGAAAAATTCTTCAAAATTTTTCGTAACTTTTCATTCACGATCCTAAAATTCTTGTAATTTTAAATTTTAATTTTTAATAATATTATATTTTATTATGATCCTAGATTTTCAAAAAGTTTAAAATTTGAATTTTCATCAATAGGTTATTTTAGTTTTATTATTTATGGATGAAAATATTATTTTATTCATAACATATATAAATTAAAATATTAAAAAAATATTATGTTTGCAAAACATTTTAATTTTGAATTATAAATAATTTCTAATAAAGTTCTCTCTCTTTATATATATATATATATATATCTATATATAAATCTTTTATGTTCATATATTATATATTTATACATACATGTGTGTGTACATATACCTATTTTTTAATATATATACGTGCACATATTTGGACAGCGTACATTACGTACAAATGAGCTAATATGTCTGTTGTGATGTAAATCCCAACATTTACATATGGGCATATCATACCTTTCATGGATTATTATGTTACACATGCACTCACACACATATGTATATGATACATTTATATATAAACTGAATCAAATAAAATTAATTTTATATCTTAATATATTTGAATTTACATAAAATAAATGATTTTATTTAAATGAAATTTAGAAATGTTCTAATTCAGTTAGACTTCATAGGCCCAATAAAGATCCAATAGGGTAAAACTTTTGAAATTCACCCATAACTTCTCGCTGCTGGCTGGTCCAGTTCCAACAATGGTATCAGAGCCCAATAACCAATACGATCAAAATTAGTCATATTAGGGCTAGCTAATTAAGCTTGCCCACTTAGTATGGTGTCTAGAAAGGTAATGTCTAGGATTGGAATTAGGTAACCAAGCACCTTGTCCTACCTGGTTACCGGCCTGGCCCGAAAGGTGAAGTGAGCACGAAGGTTGCTCCCACCTGGTTACCGGCCTTGGGCTAAATTTCAAAATCATTTTAAAAATTAATGTTAAAAATTTTAAATTTAATATTTAAATTTGAAATAGAACTTGTTTATTATAAAAATTGTAATACTACATAAGTTTTCAAAATGTTTGCAAGGTAATGATATTTTTAAAATGTTTGAAATATTTATATAATAATTTAAAATTTTAATCTTATTAATTAAATTAGTTAAATATGTCAATTAATTAATGCATATATGCATGTATTATACATGTTGATATATGTTATGTTATTTTAAGATGTTTAAGATAACATAAGTATGCATGTATGTATACAAGACAAAATTTTGAAATTTATAAATTTTAATAAAAATTGTTTAATTGAATAAATTAACTAAAGGTTAATTAATTAAATATAATACACACATATATATGATATATGTGCGTTACACTTAAAGGATATAGCATACACTATAAAAATCATAGTAGATATGTCCAATATAAAATTTATATTGGAATGCCAATTTAAAATTAATTGAAGAGTTATTTGATTAAAATTAATTAAATAAGATTTAATTAATCATATATTTTATGTAAGACAAACATGTTAGTAATATGAAATATAAAAATTATATAACAATAAAACTTATATGATATGTGTATAAACTAAATGTGGAACATTAAAGAAATCCAAATAGACTTGAGAAATAAATCATATGTAAATGTACATATACCATGATTTCTGATGTGCCTGACGCTTAAATCACTGGGGTATTTCATAAGAAATATATTATTCTATAAGTCGATATCACTTAATATATATATTAAAGATTATGAATCTTCAATATAAAGTTGTCCTCTACTATATATATTAATAAATTACTTACATACTCCTTAGTTGTTGAGCAAACACATGCTAGGAATGTTATGCGTGGTATTATTAACATATTGAACAGATGAGGTAAGATAACTATATGTATTTGTTGAGCAAACTCAAGGTACATAAACTATACTTAGGCCATCATGATATGGTAGGTGTGAGTGAATAATCTCTTTCGATTTGTTGAGCAAACTCAAGGTCAAAATGAGATTAGAAAAGAAAAAATGGGTTAGGAGTTATATATGATACAACCGATAAGAATTATCCATCGTTTGTGGGGCTATGATTTGTTGAGCAAACTCAAGGTCAGAATACCAAAAAAACGAGTCCTAACACCCATTAGTGAAGTTGTAAGACTTCTATGTTTCATCTCAAGGTTTGGAGAAACATAAAAGGCGAGTGGAAGCCTTATTAGAAAAATGAAATGGTAACATTTAACCTTTCTAATATTGTAAGAACATATGTTATATAATGTTATAATTATCTACAATGATAGATTTGTGCATTTAATATGATTGATAAAACGTTTGTTAATTACATATATAAACGAACTGAATTGAAAGTTGACAATAGAAATATAATATATACTTACTAATAATTCTAGTCGCATGTTATATAATGTTTCTATACCCATCAAGTGCTTAATATCAACTACTTAGTACATTCATAAGTTGGTCACTTATAGGTTTATTAGGTTTAAATCGTGTATTGCATTTTATGAGTTTTGAACTCTAAATGCAATTCAAGACTATGGATCTATGATCCATCTACTTTTGCATATAAATGCTATATGGTGGACAATCATAGTTTGTGGGGTACAATATTTTGATGAAGTTAGTTCATTCGAATTAAACCAATAAATAGTATTCTAAGATCATGTATTCAACTTGAAAGATTTCAAAACGATCATATTGTGTTAATGTAACACAAGACCATAAACTATGAGACACATCTAAGAACTTGATCATTGAAATGTCATCTTGATCAGTTTACATAAAGTGAAACATATTTGATGCCTTAAATGTCAAGAATAATTGAATGCGCTTTTGTAAAAGGTTTGTTATGATATTGTAGTAAGATTTTCTTTTGAATAATTTGATCATTTGAAAGAAAAACAAATGTATAAGAATAATGTAATTTAAGTTAAAGTTGGAATAAAGAGAATGAACAGTCACTTCTGCTTCATAGAGAAACATTAGAAACAAGAATTGTAATACTAATTGATACTTAATATTGGAATATGAAATATGATTTTTATTCCGAAATGTATTTTCATATAGAAAATTGTTTTCTATAACATTTATTTCAATGGGTTAAAGATATTTGATCAAAGAACTCTTCACTGTAAACTAGTTGTAGCACATGAAATAAGTAAACAATAGTAAGAATATTAAGTGAATGGTGGACCTCTAAATTTAGTATGCTATTATAGTAATGGTGGAAATAGTGGGAGCATGCCATATAGCACATAATGATTGCATCAAAAAACAAATTTTTTTTTTGTAAAATGTACCGAACATTACTTGTGAAATGATGTTTATTTATGGTATTGATTGAATAATAGATATTACTATATTTCAATATGAGTATTATGAATATTCAATATGATATAGAACTATATTATGGAATTTGTTTTCGTAGTAAAAGTGATACAACAAAAATACATATGTGTCTAATATTATTTACAGTTGTTTTTGAATTATAGACTAAGCCGTAGTTTTGAGAAATAATTTTACTATATGATTATGAATCGTATGATACAGGTTAATTATGTCTCAAATAATTAATGGCTATGCACCCATTCAATGGAAGCATCATAAGAGTTGATGAATTCTTTGAATCAATACATATTGAGTATGCAATCACAAGTCTATTAATACCAAAAGGGTTCCATATACTTTGTTATATCCATCAATGATTTATTACCAACATGTACATGTGTATTGGATACACGTGTATTAAGTATATGATAAAATCATTGAATATAAAAGATAAGTAAATAAAATAACATGCAATAGAATAAAATGATTTTATTTGGTCAAATAAGTGAGTATATTGGAAAGAGTTTCAAATGTACCTAGAAATGAATATAGATTCAATCTCAAAAGTCATTCCTCCATGCGATACATAATGATGCGTCGATAAGAGTAATCAAACATTGTTGGACAATTAACGATTAATTGTGAGTGAAGTTGAGTTAGTTTCTTTCTATAAGGTCATGTACTTAAGAGTAGTTGCACAATGTTTACAAAATCATACAAGATAAGAGTTTGTAAGAAATCCCAACATAGTCTAGGCCATGGAGTTGGCAGGTTCTGCGAGTCGAAAGATTGCATGTAATAATTGTTCATGAGCGATCTTATATGAATCTCCCAAAAAAATTTGGAAAGGTCTGTCATCAAATGACATATTTATGTTTTGAACATAATTTTGTAAACTAAAATCAGTTTTATAAATAAAAAGGTTCATAAAGAATTCATGAATCCCTATTATATTTGCGCTAAGAAACAAGTTTTGTTTCAAGATATATCAACTTCATTGTGAAGGAATTTTTTGAAAAATTTTTGGTAGTTAAATGGAATTGGATCTGATCCATTTATAAAACTGATTATGTGAGATGAAGTGAAATTAACTAACCTAAATGAACACATAGCATTAGAATGTCTAATAAGTATTCTTGTACAAAGGGAAACTGTGAGTTTCTTATTAATGTCGAAAATATACATTATCCGCAGCTATTCAATTAAACCATTAAGGTTGTTGACTCTATATGGTGTGATGCGCAAATCTGAAAGAATTCCAAGCACGCTATCCAAATATGATTTTGGTAGCCGTAATCAAATAGATGGGATCCATCGGTCGAGATTAAGTATTTATTGGAAAAACTAAAGCGGTTGTAAATTGAATGAGCAATGTTGATAAGAATAATATCGCAAATTTCAATTGTTGAAATTAGCATAACAGACTCGGTATTCAACATGCTCGAGCTAATTCAGATTTACTCACAAAATTATCGCTCGATAAGACTTAGTGTTTGGTACTTATATATTGAAACAAAAAATTCTAAATAATGATTTAGAGTAAGCCATTTACACATATTAACCAAAAATGCCTCCAAGTCAATAGGAACGATTTTGGGTTTGTGAGTCTTTGGACATGATCCAAGAAATAATACGAATGTATCATTTTTAAGCACAAAGATTGAGTAAGTATTTTAATAGAAATATCAAATAGTTTGATTTCAATCAAAGTGCAGATGAAGCATGTGTTCATAAGAAAGAACGTTAAAAGTTACATTGATATTTCTAAACTATAAGTAAAGGACACGTTGTTGATTTTAATAATACGCCAGTATTAAAATCAACTTTAGTTGTTTTAATACTCAATTTTGGATTGTAAATGATGTTTTTATGGTGAGTATAAAAGATATAGGGATTGTCCCAAAATAATATACAAGAGCACCCTATTAAAATGAGAACATGTAAGTTGGATTCCTTATGCATTAGCAATAGGAATTATCATAAAGGTTATGTTATGTATGATATTGTGTTTTTTTATGTATTTGATACATGGAGCAAATATAAAATCCAACTTGATATCACTAAATGGTTGTTGTGGTGTTCTCGTGTATTTACGAAATACTAGAGAATTGTTTATGGAAACAACGAACTAGTTATGATGGAACGTTTGGACACAAACGTTTATAAGCGATATTGCGTATAACATGTCAATGATAAAATTCAAGTTAAAATCTTTAATTTGAAAATGTTTCAAAATAAAAGTGATTGTGGTCGATTCAATGAAATGTTGAGAATATTAACTTGAATAGCGTTATAATAAACCAATGAATATAGATATAGATTCACAAATTTATAATTGAGGCAAAGGTGATTCCAAATGTTGAGAATCCTATAATATTTTTATAAGATAACAATGTCATGAAATTGTTCATGATGGAACTCAAAGCTCAGTAGAAGTGGAAAGACATACTTCGAAATGTTTCACATGATAAAGGCAGTTTATCAATGTCAAAGAGTGTTAATTGACAAAGTAGATAATTAAAATATAATAGCATACTCATTCATTAAGAGACCGACCTAATTGGTTTTGAGAAAACTGATTGGAGAAGTCAGAATCAGATTACATAATTAATCCCAACTACAAGTGGGGATTGACAGAGTTAGGGTTATGTCCTAGGAGCAATTACGTAATTTGTTTCATATATCTAACTCGTTGATCAATGTTGTTCGAAATAAAAGGTATTTTCTTCCTATTATATACTTGATATAATATGACTATATTAATTAATTAACTTAGTTAAAGGTATATTTAATAGAAAAATCCATAAATGGTATATTTTTTGATAGTAGTTGCAAAGTGTTGTAACCATGAGTAATTTGTCACAACGAAACAAATTTATCATTTTAAATGTTCCTAGCCAACATACATCGAGATTGGATATCGGTGTATCCATTGAGACTGGAGTACATAACACTCCTCAAATGTTGGGCAGTGTATTACTCATGACTGCTAGGGGCACCTAGGGGTCACGTACTAATAGTTATTGGATAACTATAGAACGACTCACTCGATAGTTTTTAGTTGGTTAATATTACTAAGGTCAAATAGAAAATATCAATGTGACTGATTTACACAGTTCTCTCGACTTGAGAATATTGTGGATCTTCAGTATGAAAGCTCCGCTTTGATTATAGCCAAATAATGGCATGGCGTCCATCGAGTGACTATAGTTGGGTCGAGTGGAAGTATTGGAAGTGAAGCACTATTCAAGAGAGGAATCGTTTCCTCAGTTATATGTGGTTAGTATCACAGTCAACTCAAGTCAATTCAAAGTCAAAGTCTCTAGCCAAAGCATTTCAGTTAATAATAATTGTAATTATTGAAACTAGGACTTTGTAGTTGGACTATAAAGTTGACCGTGGATGGGGTTGGAATTTTGAACATTACCAAATTCCATAAGTTCAAAGTGAAATAGTTTTGATGAAGGGAATTGGTGTAAACAAATGTCATAACCGGGTAGCGCTTATTAAACTAAAGTTGGATTTTACCACAAACGAGTAAGCAATAAATTTGGTCATAATGTCACACCACCTGCTAAAAGACGTGTGAACGTTAACATTAGAATAGTTCGATGTTAATTGCTGACCAAATTTGCACCCAAGAGTTACATGTTCGAAATGATGAATTCCCTTAAGATCGAACGATTTAGTTAGTTTATAATTATTATAAATTAATTAATATTTATGAAATATTAATTATAAAATTTAAATACGATTTGAGAAATAAATAATGTTATATATATTTATAACAGTTATAAATATATCGATAGATATACAATATCGACAAGCGATTAAATTATATTTAATTACATAGTATTTTGGCTTAGGCTTAGATGGGTTTAAGGCCTATCATTAGGGCTGCAATATTTCAATTTTAGAAGGTCTATGGGGGGCTAAAACATATGGAATTGTCTTGGAGATAATGGATTGAGATCAAGTGAGAATGAGTAAAAAGGTTTTCCTCGTTTCTCTCTAATACAACAATATATATATATATATATATATATATATAATAATGACTAACCTTTTGGCCACTATTACCTTCTATATTGCTGGTTAAACGATAACTCTTAGTCCACTTCAAAATTCTCAAATATATTTTAAATTAAAATAATAATATTCGGTAGTTATAGGTTGATGATCCCGGACTTGCAATTTAACGAATCAAGAACAGAAAAAGAAAAGGAAGTCATTGCTTCAACGGTTATTCAAAGGCATCATTAAATTAGTAATTTTAACTAATATTACAGTAATTAAATTGTATTCTATGATCCTATAATGAGCAATTTCATATCTGCTTAAGTATATTGCTACTATATGTTTAATTAAGTGAGATTTTGTAAGTAGATGTAGCTGTGACAAATCAGTTTGGTCATATGCATAATTTGTTTGTTATACTATTTTATTTATGTATAGAAAAATGTTATTTACTATAAAAAATCAATTATTTTCATTAATAATTGTATTTTTATATATTTGTCAATAAATTCATGTGTGTGTGTATATATTAGTGTATATTTCTCTCTCATAATAGCATATATGCATATATAAAATATGCATATGATTTAAAAAATTTAGTACACTTATTTATATTTAATATGAATATAAAAATTCAAAAATTAATTATCATACAAATATTAATATTTTTAAATTAATATTTATTGAATTTTGAATTATTTATTATATATAAAATAAACAATGGATCAACGAAGGAGACAATAATACTAAACTTTTCCATAATATAGCTAATAGTAGAAAGTGTAGCAATACAATTAACTCTATTATTGTTAATAATGTAGAGTTAGTTGATCAAAGAGATCTTAATAAGGCATTTACAGATTATTATAAGGATATTTTTGGTACAAGAAACAAACATAGAATAAATATTAGATGGATTGATTTGTATCCATCTAATTCCATAGTCGATTTATCTAACTTAGATAATCCTTTTACTGAAGAGAAAATTAGAAAAGCTATTAATGACTTGCCAGTTGATAAATCCACGGGCCTAGATGGGTTCCCAATTTTCTTTTATAAAACTTTTTGGGATGTTTTAAAACTTGATTTAGTTAATATGTTTAATGATTTTTATAATTGTAATTTGCAATTAGGGAGATTCAACTATGTAAATGTTATTTTATTAAACAAAAAAATAGGAGCTAAAGACTTAAAAGATTTTAGACCTATCTCTTTGATTAACTATTATGTTAAAATTATTTCTAAAGTTCTAGCTAATAGACTTATTACAAGAACGAACGATTTAATTGATTATTCACAATTGGCTTTTATTAAAGGGAGAAACATCACCGTTGGAGTGGTTGCTGTTTAAGAATATATTAATCACTGGTGCAAGAATAATATAACTTGTGAGATTTTAAAACTGGACTTTGCAAAAGCTTTTGATTCGGTAGATTGGGATTTTCTTGTAGATACCTTTCAAGATAGAGGTTTTGGTCATAGATGGATCAGCTGGATTATGAATTTGCTTAGAACTGGTAAATCTAGTATAATGGTTAACGGTATATTAGGCAATAAAATTCAATCTAAGCGAGGTTTAAGGCAAGGGATCCTTTACTCCTTTATTATTTAACTTAGCCGCTGATGTTTTTGCTAAGATTATTAAAAGAGCAGTTGATAATGGATCTCTAGGATGTGTAGGCAATGACATATCGCGTAATGGTATATCGGTTCTCTAATTTGCAGATGATACCTTGTTTTTTTCCTCCCACTTACCTAGACACATTATTACCCTTAAGTTTAATTTATATAGTTTTGAACTTCTATTAGGTTTAAAAATAAATTTTGATAAAAGTTCTGTTTTAGTTTTAAATGATTTTGAAAAAATTGAAAACTTAGTAGCAAATACTCTAAATTGCAAAACTATGAACTTTCCTTTTGACTATCTCGGTTTTGTGATTAGGCCTACTAAACTCAAACATGATGTCTGGCTTATAATCATTGATAAGATCAAAAATAGGATCTCTAATTAGAATGAGAGAATATTATCTAGAGCATGTAGATTAGTTTTAATAAATTCTGTTTTATCTGCCCTCCCGATTTATTAGATGTCCATGCATCTATTTCCAGATTGGGTATTAGATAAAATAAACAAAATTAGAAGAGATTTCTTATGGAGTGAGAAAAATACTAACAATAGCATAAAATGTTTAGTAAATTTGGGAAACAGTTTGTAAAGCTAAAAAGGAAGGTGGCTTAGGAGTAATTAATTTGTGTAATATGAATTTATCCCTACTAGGTAAACGATTATGGAAGTTTAAGGATATAAATGATAATGCAACTTGGAAAGAGATTGTTTCAACATATTAGTATAATGGTTGCATTAACTTATATCAAATCACTTCTCCAGTCACTCAAAATCTGTCTAACTTTTGGAAATCCATTTTGAAATGTCATGATATTTTTAACCTAGGTATTAATACGATAATTCATTCTGGTAATTGTACTTCTTTTTGGTATGACCGTTGGATTTCAGTTTTACCTCTTAAGATAGAATTTAAAGAGCTTTATGAAATCTGTAATTTTAAGTTTGCTTTAATTATTAAAGTTTTCTATCCTGAAAACGACCCCCTTGGAATTTTAGTTTTAACAGAATTCTAGTAGGTTCAACTCTTAGGCAACTTTCTTTGCTTTATGCTAAATTAAATCTTTATAATATTGGTAATGACAATGATATTATTAGTTGAAAATGGGATAAGAGTAGGAAATATACATCTAAACCTTTTTACAGATTCATTAATTTTTGGGTACAACAAACAACTCTTTTAATTTTATTTGGAAATCTAATGCTCCTGCTAAATCTAAAATTCATATGTAGTTAATACTACATGGAAAACTTAACACTATAAAAATTTTAAAAAGAAAAAACATCCAAATTGACAACAAATGTTATTTTTGTAATATACATTTTGAAGATATTAAAAATATATATTATGATTGCATTGATTCTTATTATATCCTAAAAAATACCCTCAAATTTTTTATAATAATAACAAAAATTTCTGACTGTGACTTCTACTAGAGTAGTTTTAGATTTAGGTTCAGAGAGAATATTAGATTCTTACTAGATACTTTATTCATTATTATTTGTTGGTATATTTGGTTTGAAAGAAATCAAAGAATTTTTAATAATAATAGTCATTTTAATAAATTGATTTATACAATTTCTTCATTTTGTTTTAATTGGATTTCTAATCCCAAATACTAATTAGCTAAAAATAACCTATTTAAAGGGCACCAATAGTAGTATTTTTAATATTAACAATAGTAATAATAATATTTTTAACATTAACAATAGTAGTATTAATATTTTTTCAAACTTATATGACGATCTCACTATTAACCATAATTCGCTTAGGATCAAAGGTTCATAATATTTTTTTTAAGTTTTGTACCAATTATTGTACATATCATTGTTTAGACAGTTAGTCTTATTTAGACATCTTGTTTCCTACCTCTTTCATATATATGTGTATGTTAATAAAATAAATATACATATATAATCATCATTCTGACTTTTTTTCTTAGTCATTCTTTAGAGGCAGGTACAGGTGATAGGGTATTAGGTTCACTTTGCAGGTACTCATGACTTCAGATTGTAAGATTTTAGATTGCAGAGAGGTCATCAGCGTCGAGTTTTCCTCTCAGATTCACTGCTAGTTCCAAATCAGATACAGGATTGCAGGATTTTGGATTGCAGAGAGGCCATTATAGCAGAGTTTTCCTCTAAGATCCACCTCAGATACAGGGCACCTTCATCTCCATTATGACGTTCTATTTTCAGGAGGATCTACTTTTCTGCTTGGCACTTCTTCCATTGGTATAGAGTCTTCAGAGTGGTTTTACTTTCAGTATCATATTAGTTCCATTTTAGTGTAGTCGCTATTCCATACCTTCTATATTAGAAAATGGAGCTTCTTTCTTAGCTTGTGATGAAATCCACTATTATTGGCTTTTCTTTAGTTTTTTTAGGTACTTCAAACATTTTTAATATCGCGCGGCGGCCATGTCGGAGATCAATATTAGCGTGTGATGGGTGGTGGCTTTGCCAGAACTAATCATAGGGGTACTTGAGTATTGTTGTTTCTTGTACCTAGTTTTTACTACCTACCAGGCATGTTGGCAGCGTCTTATTTTTGTGCGATATATATAGTTATATGTATGCTCTCCTCTATTTATATAGGGCCACACATTTCTCTCAAAATATTATATATAAAATAATTATTAGTTTAAAAATTCAATTTTATATTTAAAAATATTATATCAATCCAGAAACATAGAAAAAAATTAGGATTTTTTAAATAAATTTATTTATTTTTAAAATTAATATTATTTTGAATAAATGTTTATGATTTATTAAAAATAATAATTTAATTGAAAATTTCTTTAAATTTTTTTGTAACCTTTCATTCACGATCCTAGAATTTCTGAAATTTCAAATTTCAAATTTTTAATAATATATTATTTTTTATTAAATAATTATTGCCGAAATCAATGTATTTGTTTTTAAAAATAATATTTTAAATTCGAAAAATCTCCAGACTTTTTATGAGCTCTAATTTATGATCCTAGATTTTTGAAAATTATAAAATTTGAATTTTCACCAATAGATTATTTTATGTTAATTTTTTATGGATGAAAACATTATTTTATTCATAATATATACAAATTAAAATAATAAAATTATTATGTTTGCAAACTAAGTTTATTTTCAATTGTAAATGATTTTTAATAATTGTTCTATCTCTTTCTATATATATATATATATATATTTATCTATATATAAATGTTTTATGTTCATATATTATACATAATATATTATACGTACACATGTGTGTGTGTGCATATTTTCTAACACATATAGATACGTATATTTGGAAAACGTACATGACATACAAAGAGCTAATATGTCTATTGCGATGTAAATCCCAACATTTAAATATGGGCATATTATACCTTTCACGAATTATTACGTTACACATGCACACACATATATGTATATGATACATTTATATACAAACTAAATCAAATAAAATTAATTTCATATCTTAATATATTCGAATTTAAATATAATAAATGATTTTACTTAAATGAAATTCAGAAATGTTCTAGTTTAGTTAGACTTCATATTCCCAATAAAGACCCAATAGGGTAAATCTTTTGAAATTCACTCATAACTTCCGCTTCGCGCTGGTCCAGTTCCAATAGAAACTTTCGCAAAAGTTTAATAGGGCATGGCATGCTGCCCATAAAAAGACAAACAAATCGGCCAAGCTAATCCAGACTTCCTTGGGAACCGACCGATCCAAGGGCCGCTAATTCACATGCCTAGGGTCCTCTCTCGTAAGGATAGAAAACAGGCCAAAATAGCTCTACGGGGAGAGAACAGTCAGATCGGTAGAGAAAAGAATACCTACTAAAGTCCTACCACCTTGGAAAAGTACTAATACAGCCACCCTACCACCAACTGCTCCCATCCGATGTGGAAAGTAGCAACAAACTCCGAGTTATGCTACCTGACATCCTGCAAAAGAATAACCAGAGTACCGAAAGGAGTTTGTCATCATACATGCATGGATTGCTAGCAATCATCCAGCTAGCAACCATCCCACAGTTCAATTTGCCGTACAAACCGCGAATATCGTCAGGCAATCTCAATTGCAGATCAAAGGAGGCTTGTGCATATAAATACCCCAAGCATTTCATCGGGCAAGGGGTCGGATTTAGAAAACATAGAAGGATAATGTTGGCTCGATTTTTTGGCATGTAATGGTAGATAAGGAGCTGAAGCAAAGAAAAGGAAAACCTATGGAGTTAGAATACGGTGTAGAAGGCAAGAATGTCGGACCAAATATCAGGTCCGGCATTCATTGAAATGCCGAACCAGATATCTGGTCTGGCATTCTCTAAAATTTCGAACAAGATATCTAGTCTGGCATTCCATGAGGTGCCAGATCAGATATTTGGTCCGACACAACATCAAAGCGTCGGACCAAAATATTCGGTCTGGTATCCAGGCTTGTCGGACCTAATGTTTGGTCCGACAAATAGGCATCTCCAAGCAAGATACCGAAGGAAGTGGTGACCGAACAAGCCAAGGGGTGAGATGATGGCCATGCAAATCAAGTTCTCTAACCAAATGTCGGACCAAACCTTCCTGCCCAAATGCCGAACCAGACTCAGGGAACTATAACCCAACCTCCATACTTCACAACTCCACTCTATAAATACCAGAGCTCATAAACAACAATGGGGGCCGGTTTTTGGATTAGAAAGGGAAAACTCTGTTGAGATTCAATCACCCCAGTGGCTTTAACTTTTTCTTTTTCTAATAAAACTTGTATTTATAACCAATCTAGAGATGGACAGTGGGTGTAGGCATGTTCTTGTCGAACCACTATACAATTTTATGTGTTTTTCTTCCTTTAAACTGCTTTCCTACTCTGAACCTATGAATAGTTCTACGACTGTAATAATTATCTGATAACGTATTATGACATCAAAAGTAGCGTATCAAACAATCCAAAGCCAACTTAACCAAATTCGAAATCGGAGGTGTTTGCCCGGTTCTGGTGCAAACATTTTTGGTGCTTTCACTGAGAGATAGCATAGAGAGTCGAACTCTCTTGTCCACTCTCCTTCTAACCTTAACACATCATTAGAACATGGCTCCCTCTAGGTGGAACAATGACAAGGGTAAGAACACGACCACTACTAGTACGTTCAATCCCATTCATGAGAATCAAAAGAACTAGGCCACCCATTCTCAGCTTCCAGGTTCAGCTGTCACTTGAGAAGACTTAGTTAGGGTTGTGAATGAGATGAATGACCGCTTCGCTGCCCAGCAAAAAGCTTTAATGGACCAACTCATGACGCACTTGAGAGGCACGGAGGAATACACTCACAATACAGAATCTCAAGGTGAATCTCAATCCGAAGATTCTCGTAGATGGAAAAAATCCCCTTTGAATGAGGAATTCAATCAAGAGGACACAAGAACTCGAAACCGAACCAGGACTCATCCCGAAGCCGGTCTTGAAAAAACACCAGGAGCTGGGCCGAACCAAGGGTTCACTAGGCAAGGACCGGCTGTGACTGACCCCATCATGCTTCGAGCCAGCCATCGCCAATCCAACCTCAACAAAGATTCCAAACATCATCAGCATCAAAGGAAGCCCCCTCTTCTCCCAGGGCAACCCTAGAATCCGAGGAAAGGATGACACGCCTCTTCAGGGAGTATCCCGCACGCGAACAGCTCGAAAGAGGGGTAGGAGCAAGGGTGTCCAGCCCATCCAACAGGGACATAGAAGCATCAACCACTCCTTAGGAATGGAATGCCTACCATGGATCCCTACAAAGGCAAATCCGACCCAATCATCCACTTACAGCATTACACCCAACACATGCTCATGAATGGAGCCGCAGAGGGTATGCTTTGTATATGTTTCTCTCTATTCTTATCAAACTTAGCAACAACGTGGTTTTTTCATTTGCCTTATAGCTCTATTAGATCTTGGGAAATGTTGAAATAAAGTTTTATAAGTCAATTCCTAATCCACGTGGAACAGCCCAAGGATTCCTAGTCCCTATCAGACGTGAAAAAAATGCGAGAGAACTGCTACAATAATATCTTACCTACTTTAACGCTGCGGTAACAGTAGTGTAAGATGCCGATGAGAGGCTTACACTGATGGTGCCGTGCGGAGGCGTCCACCCGAATTCCAAACTCGCGATAAGATTGGCGAAGGAGAAGCCCTTAACTCTTCAGGACTTCTTTCATGAATCTAGGAAATATATGAGATTGGAGGATGCAGTGGCTAATCGACATAGCGAGAAACCGGCAAAGGCTTCTAGCGTCTAAGGAAACATGGGTGCCCCACCCAAAGGAGAGGGGAATAAGCAGAACAATGAAGTAAAAAGTGGCCACCAAGGCAACTTTGGAAATGAAAATGGCAACAAGTGATGATACCGAACCAGACCAGGATTCGATTCATACACACCTCTGAACGACACTATAGAGAACATTTACATAACTACTCAATAGAGCTGAAAACAAACGCCCTTCATACTAAAAAGAGTCAGAGGCTGCAATTAGAACAGGGAAATATTATCGCTTCCATGAGTTGGGCATAACACTGAAGAATGCCAGCATTTGCGGGATCTCATTAAGGAATATATTCGAAAAATGAAACTGGAGCGATACGTACAGAAAGGACACAACTCTCCTGCTTCGACCCACGAAGGATCTACGCAACCCCCACAAGGGAATAATAAGGAAGGAATAGGTGCGAGCTGCTCTAACCAAGAAAAGATAATTGTCCACACCATATTTGGAGGCTCGCATGTAGCTAACGGAAGTTGAGCCGAAATGGAGAAGTATGAAAAATCTTTAAAGGACAAGGAAGGCTACGTTCATTCCATAACTAAAGGTCACATCCTAAATTGGAGAGAAAGAGTTGATATAACCTCCAACGACGAAGATTTGGTTGGAAAACAGTATCCGCACACTGACCCCTGGTTATCTCTTCCTGGATCGGCCCGGCCAAGGTGTTTCACATTTTGGTCGATCTAGGAACTCGGTGAATATTTTATTCAAACATGCATTCAATAAAATTAAATTGTCAATGAAAGATATATCTCCGTGCCATAAGCCTTTACACGAGTTCATCGAGGAGGCCACCATGCCACTTGGGCAGCTAGACTTGTTTGTTGAACTTGGAAGTCATCCCTGATCAATTGTGTGGAAGAAAACATTTGTACTGGTGGATCACAATGCCTACAACCCTTTCTTGGGAAGACCTGCATTGTCAAACTTCCAAATAGTATTAGCACCGTGGTGCTTGAAGATGAAATTCCCAACCAATAATGGAATAGGAGAAGTGGAAAGAGACCAAGACGCAACTCACGATTGTTATGTGACTGAACTTCGCCTAAACAAGAAAAAGGAAAAGGTTGAAAGGCGTGGGGGTCATCCTCTGCGCCAAAAATTCAAAATTATAGAAATCAAATAAGGCCCCTACTTTCAAATATACCAGCAACCCATTCAACGAATTGGACCCTAGAGATAAAGAGGAGGAGGTCAACGCCGACCCTATGAAACATGTGACGGTAGACGAACACGACAAAATAAAGCTTTAAAGATAGGTTCTCAATTAAATCTAAACCTCAAAGTCTAGTTGATAGGATTCCTACAAGAGAACTTGGATGTATTTACATGGACCCATGAGGAAATGGTGGGGATAACCCCAGAGATAGATTGCCATTCCTTTAATGTTGACCCAACCAAGGTCCCAATCAAGCAAAAGAAAAGAAGCATAGGGATAGAACGATCAACCTCTCTCAACAAGGAAGTGAAGAATCTTCTTGCCAATGGTTTTATCGGCGAAGTCGTTTACCAGGAATGGATCTCTAACCCAGTCATGGTGAAGAAGCCTAATGGAAAGTGGCGAACCTGCATCGACTACTCCAACCTCAATGATGCTTGCCCCAAAGATTGTTTCCCCTTACCTCGAATAGACCAACTGGTGGACAGAACCGCAGTACATGAGTTTTGTCATTCATGGATGCATATTCAGGTTACAACTAGATTCCCATGCATGTGCCAAATCAAGAACACACTAGCTTCATCACGGACCTAGGCCTGTATTATTACAAGGTCATGCACTTTGGGCTTAAGAACGCCAGCGCTACCTATCAATATCTGGTTAATAAGGTAGATGACTACAGCATTTGTAGTGCTTAGCTTCGGGCCTCAAGATAGGGGATGTTACATTGATATTGAAGAGGCGGACGACAAGGCCCGTAGAAGGTGTCCCTAACTCTACGCGATGGCCCGCTATGCAAAGGCCCAATAGATAACGATAGTTGTTTGTAGTAACTTGACCTGGAGCATGGCCAAGCCCATTCAAAAGGGACACGTTGGTTGAATGCAGGGCCAAAGGCACTCTGACTTTTAAGTAACTAAAGGAGAATATGTAGTAGTTTGGTGAGGCAGTGTCAGCTCGTTCGTGGGCTTTCAGAAATTGGATAAAGCCAATAGTACAACCAAATAGGTTCAACTCTCTGACCACGCTGTCCGATCCACCTACGAAGTCAGAAGGAACCATGGGAGTGAAACTCAAAGCACTATCAGAAGCAGCCATCTTGTGACAAGATCATAGCAAACATTAGAAAAAAAGCAGACGGATGCCTCCACCTCAGGTACTAACCGGCCTAAAAGCATGGTCAAATGAGGAGGGGCACCGTCAAAAAGAGGAGAAAACCACTGGAAGGGACACCGCCAAAGGGCACCCCACGGCGGAGAAATGAGCCATTAATGACCTAATGACAATGATAAATGACAATGAAGAGAGGAATGTACCTGTTAATGGAAAATTTCAAGAAGTGTCAAAAATATACAATAATGGCAGAAGAAATGGAAAAACCGTAAAAGGAGAAGAAGAGGTGTCTAGGTCTATTTATAGACCCTCACCCGCCAAATCGTGACCTTCATCTCAAAAAGACAAGAATATCTGGGCCGTCCGAAGAGATGTGACGTTAGGGTCAATTCAGATCCTTTAGCTCAGAAGTGGCCAGGAAAAATGGATCGTCAAAGACACCCATAGGAAGACACATGATAGCATCATTAATTACATTACAGGCATCCACCAAATCACGTCATTTCGTATCTACAAGCCCACTCCCACCCATGAGGGCAGGATTGAGGGGGAAAATGTTGCTCAAAACTTCCGCAAAAGTTTAATAGGGCATTACGGCCACCCGTAAGAATATAAATGCATTAGCTAAGCTTATTCAAGCTTCTTTGGGAATCGACCAACCTAAGGGCTGGTCGATTCATACGCCCGGGTTCCTCTCACGTAAGAACAGAAAACCAACTGAAGTGGTTCTAAGGAGAGAAAACACTTAGATCGGCAGTGAAAAGCGTACCCACTAAAGTCCTACCACCCTTGAAAAGCATTAATATAGCTGCTCTACCACCAATTATTTCCATCCGACATGGAAATTAGTAACAAACTCAGAGTTACGCCACCTGACATCCTACAAAAGAAGCAACCAGAATACGGAAAGGCAGTTTGTCACCATATATGCATGTATCGCTACCAACCCTCCAAATGGCAACCATCCTACTGTCTGAACATCCTACGGTCCGATCGGCCATATGGACCGCGAATATCCTTAGGCAATCTCAACCGCAGATCAAAGGAGGTTTTCTCATATAAATACCCCAAGCATTTCACTGGGTAAGGGGTCAGATTTAGTAAACTTAGAAGGATAACACTTCCCACCATGCTCTCATCATCTTCAAGAATTCTCCATCATCTTCATGTATCCATTGTAATGATACACACACAGATATATATATATATATATAGTGAGAATAAGATATATAGTGGAGCAGACATTCATTTTGGCCAAACCACTTTAAAACCTGTGTCTCTTTATTATTAGCTTTCCATTATTAATTTGTGATCATATACTGTAAAGCTAACCACACCATTAAAACCTCCCTCTCTTACAGCTTTCGACATTGATTAATCATTCTGTCTCATTGATAGAATTTTTAGTCAAAACATTATAAAATAAAATTATAGCACTGGTATTAGTTATTCATTATAAAATGCAGAACTGTTTAAATTTATTTGCAATTATTTTAGAATTATGGACTAAGCCACAATTTTGAGAAATAATTTTTTTTTATATGATTACGAATCGTATTATACTAATAAATTATATCTTAGACACTTAAAGATAAATCACCCATTCAGTGGGAGCGACATTGGACTTAATGAACTCTTTTAATTAATACATATAGATGTATGCAACCATAAGTCTAATAACAAAATGTTTCCACATACATCATTTTATTCATCGATGAGTTGTCACAGACATGAACATGCATATTTTATACACATATGGTATGCTTATGATAAGCTCATGGTGTATAAACAGAAGTAAATAAGATAATGTGCAATATAAAATAAAATTGATCTGATTTGATCGGACATATGAGTATATTGGAAAGAGTTCCGAACATATCTAGAAATGAATAAAGATTCAATCTCAAAAGTTACTCCTTCATATGATACATAATCGTGTATCGATAAGAAGTAATGAAATTTTGTTTAACAAAGTATGATCAATGTTAAGTGAAGTTAAGTTAACTTCTTTCTATAAGGTCATGTACTTAAGAGTATTTCATTTGTTTAAAATTAATTTCATTTAAATAATATTTTATAAAATCATTCCAGATAAGTTTATAAGAAACCCCAACATTTCTCAAGCTAAGAAGTTGGCTGGGTGTGAAAGTTGTAAGACTGTACATAATATTCGTATGGGATCTTGTATGAATCACCCCAAAATGGAGTTTGAGGATGACTGTCATTGGATGACCTATTTATGTTTTGAACATAAGTTTTCTAAACTAAAGCCAAATTAGTTTTTTTGTATAAGACTTCATAAATTATTTATGAATACCCGTTCAAGTACACTAAGAAACAACTATTGTTTCAAGAAATGCCAAATTCATAGCAAAGAAATTTTTATACAAATTATTAGTAGTAAAATGGATTTAGATATGATTTGAGGATAAAGCTGATTACGAGCTATTAAATGAAATTAACAAAATCTAAGACGAACACACTGCATTAGAATAAGTATTCTTGCACATTGAAGAGAAACTTTGAGTTTCTTATCGATGTTAAGATCATCATTTGTCAATTAAACCGGTAAGAGTATCGACTCTACAATATGGCATGGTGCGCAAATATGAATTAGATTCCAAATATGTTATAAATTTACGGGTCGTTACACTCTCCTCCAGTCAATACTTTTCGTCCCCCAGAAAGAAGGAGATAGGAGAATAGAAACAACCAGAAAGAAGAGATAGATTGAAATACAAAATACAATAATTAACTCGAAACCATATAAGTTTTATTTAATTTTAAATTGATTGTTGCCCAACCAATTTGGTTTCAATTTATTTTATTAAATCAATAACTATTCATTATATTCATATTTTTTTGACTCACTTTACTATATTTTAATTAATAGATTCGATTTCAAGTTATTAATATTTGCTACAAAATTTTCATTCAAAACAAAAAAAAATAGTTTAAGTTATTCTCTTTTTGTTATTTAATTTATTTCACAAAATCGGGTTATAGATATCTATTATAACCACCCACTTTTTATTTAAAATTTCGTTAACAAAATTTCTCTTTTTTCCTTTTTTTGGACATCTTATTACTTACATTTATATTATATCTCACTCAATTATATTCAAACTTTTTCCCCATTAACTTCTATTAATGTTTTTAAGTGGAATTAAACCCTATACAAATTTGTCTTTTAAATTACAGTATTCTATTAAGCAAGAATTTTAGTTGGACGTTTTGTTACTTAAATTTTCTCTTGTATAACCTTAAATTACATATTTACATTAACATTTTAAACCCTTATAATAATTCAGGTAAGTTATGTATGCTTAAAAATGCAATTAGTATTATACAAATAAATTTTATCTTAGTTCAATTGTTTCAAGTTATTTCAATTCCATTTCTTATTTTAGACAGTCCAATTGTTCAAAAGTTTTATTTCATTTCAATAATTGAAAGCATAACTTAACATAGAATCTGAGAGTAAATTTTCGGTTTTAGTTCAAACCATTTCAAAATAAATATATACATATACCTATATATTTTATAAATCAAATCATACTCAAAAAATTTAAATCAAATCAATTTTTTGAAATAAAGTGTAGCAAAGCTACTAAGTGGTCTTTCCGCTTTGAGACTCGAAAATGAATATCGATGATGCTGCAGTCATCACCGAAATTATTTTCCAATGACAAAAGAGGAGAGTACTGACTTACCTCTTTTAAAATTCTTTGAAGAACAATTTCCATTCGAAAATACTTTCAAATAATATATTTCAAAACTTTGAAAACCAAATTTAGAATCCTAAATTTAAAATCATTTCATTTGAAGATCAATTTTAATTTTTCAACTTCTTATAACATACAGGAATAGTTAATAGTTGTGGAAATGTTGACAAAACAATAAATGATAATCTAATATTACCATTTCTAATAACCAATTCATTTAACTATTTATTTTTTGAAAATTATATAAAATATAATCATACATAAAATTATTCATTTATCAATTTCGAAAACAAAATTGTGTCAGTGTGTTGTTCAAGTGTTTTGGAATTTCTATCGACAACGTTTGTTAGACGAATCGATTGAAACCCAAAATTCAAACTTAACAACCCAAACAACCCGATATAAAATATTTTATATTAATTACAAATACACTCCCTCACACGATGATTCAAGAATGGATTTTAGATCAAGGATAAAGATTCGAAATTAGATGAACCCTGGTCAAAGATAATTCTAATTAAAAAGAAAATCTAGAAAGGAAGATAAGAAATTCAAATTTCAAAACAGGCGGATGGATAAACTTATATAAATCGCGGGCGACCATAACCTGTCAACCGAGATTCCAGGAATAAAATCAACGCGGAATTCAATTTCCCACATGGGAGAAAGGGAAAGCGACTTCACCCAATATCAGGATAATCTCTGATTATCGGAGTGGAGTCAAGACTACAAGGGAATTACCATGGTCGTCTACTAGAGACGGTTTGGGCTTTACAAGAAATAATAGCATCCAAACCGAGGACGTAGAAATCTCTGGTGATTCTACGCTTGTTGTAAAGGAGTTTCACCCCCTTTACAAATCATACTAAGGTTGTTAGAATAGAAATGGAGTTATGGGATGCTTCAGTATCAAGAAGAACATGAATAGGGAGGGACAAGAATGAATTTTCGAACAAAGGGATAGTTCCAAAATTCGAGAGAAATACTAACCTAGGAGGATCCTAACTAAGTATTTCATGCTCGAATGAATATGATTCTGTAATTAATTTTTACTCCATATGCTAAGTTTTTTCCAAAACCAGAGCTCTGATACCACTTGTAACGACCTGGTATTTCGAACCATTCACATCCACACATGTCAGACTTGAATTGCTTAAAATATCAGATTGTTAATTTATATTTGGCAAAACTCAACATATACAGTAAATCAATCAATCATAGAATCACAGACATAGAGTAATACAACAATAAGCAGCGGAATAGATAAATAGTAGTTCATGAAGCTACTATATGAATATCAGAGTTTGAAATAAAATACAACAGAATATCTTAAATACAGAGCAGTCTCAAGTACAAAAGTAACTAACGAGTCTGAACATAAATGACTGGAATAACTAAAACAAGCGAAAGCTGGATAGATAGATCTTCAAACAAAGCTCCAATCTCCAAAGGTGAGTCTCAAATGCTGTGACACTCAGTCTGACTCGAGCATAAAGCAAAATACAAAATATTCGAGTTAGGATTAACACTCTTATATCAGTAAATTTAACTCAAGTGAAATGTCAACTGAAATACAAGTAACTTAAAGGATGTTTGGGATACCCATCCTCTAAGGATCCGTGGAACTATCTACTATGTAGTAATATACGCTATTATAATATGTCTATAATAAAGTAAACTATTAAAATAGCGTTAAGACGTTACCCATATATCTCTTAACACATTTTATATATTCCTATAGTCTATACAATGTCGTAAGCTCCACCAAACTGGTGGTTTACCTAGAAGACACCACATAGTTACGGTACAAAACAAACTCACAGAAGGCGTTATAAGGCATGCGATAAGGCACTCGAGGCAATGCCAGGGAGATACCATTTGCACTCCCAGACTGGCGTAATGCATAGCAGCTACCACCGCCCACCTCATGAAACACTCCCAAATTAAAGGGTGCACCCAATCAAATCACAAAAGCAATAGAATGGTATCAAAGAAATGTGCCCGATTGGGGGAATGACCCCACTTGGCCCGGTATAGCTCCTGTTTTAGGCGCAATCAAGCCGACTCATGGGAGTCGAGGCTATGTAAATACCATATAGAATTGCCGCCAGACCATCCTACTTTGTTCTGAAATCTCCACTACGTACACAGTTGTTGAAGTGGTTTTCGGTATTGGCAGAGAGTATGACAATATCGGATCCTGGACTCTTTAACAACCAAATGCTTATTTCTCACCATGATCATTTCATTTCAAATAGTTCATACTTCATATCAATATATCATATTCATTTCAAACCGTATCAAATTGATATCATTATTCACTTTAAATAATATTCACTTCCAGAACAGTAACATTTTCTAATCTTTAACACTTTCGAAATTATAAAACTTTTGAGATCATAACACTTTTGAAATCATAACACTTTTGAGATCATAACACTTTTGAAACCACAACCTTTTTAAAATCATAACACTTCCAACCTAAACAGTTTAGATATTAAAAACAGTACATATATTAAAATAGTTAAAAATTAAAATAGTTTATATATTAAATGAATTTATAAAATAAAATAGTTTATATATAAAATACTTTATATAATAAAAATAATTTCCTCCAATTCCACAAATCGATTCAAATTAGCTTTGATTCCAAAATTCAATTTTAAATCAATCCTTGTTCAACACTTTCAATTTAAAAGGTTAAAGATTCAATCCAAATTCCCAATGAACCATTTTGATTTTATCGATTTCAAATCCAAATTTTGAACTATCCTTTCAATTTCAATAAGATTCAAGGTTTAAATATTCAAACAATTTAAATATAAGTTCCATTTATATTTCAACATTTAACTTTAATTTTATTTAAATTTGAAAATATTCACTTAATCATTTTAATAACAATTAAATAAAATCTCAATTTACAAATTTAAATCAATATTAAATATTCTGTCCTAATTTTCTATAAAGTTGAGAATATTCAATTAATCACATTTTATCAAATCAAGTTATAAATCATATCTTTCAAAACCTCAAAAATCAATAAGCTTAAATCAATGCTTCTTTAAATTCAATTATTAAGCAATTTAAATTCCAAGTCAGCATTAATTTATCTTTCCAACCTCTATTATTAAAGTAAAAATCCATTTTTAAAATATTAATATAAATTTGAATAAATACTTAAACATATTATAATCCAATTAAGTTAAATATTTATTAAATTAAATCTTATTATTGAGTGTATTTTGTGTTAAATCTGTTTTTTTATATTTTTCAAATAATAAAATGATAAGAAAATCTTAAAAGTTTATATTTTCAAAACTAACTTATAAATTCAAAATTTCCAAAATATAAAATTTTAAAATCTACAATTTTACACATATACAAAATTTACATTTATATATATTATATAAAAACCATATTAATAAAATCATTTTTTTTCTTTCAAGCTTTGGAAAATATAGACCAACGGTGTCAGTATATAATTTTCTATCTTGTGGTCAAGTGATATGAAAATTTATCATTTCAATCCACAAATTAAACATTTATGGATATATATATCATTTCAACCCGCAATCTCAAAAATTCAAAATCAATGAAAATCGCTTGGGTTTATAATTTTAACCCATAATGCTTTTCCTCTAATCTATATATCGTTCGGGTATATATCATTTCAACCTATAGGGAATCCTAAGCTAACAGGGAACTTGCATAGTGAGAGGAAATATGATAATAATATAACATATCAATAATAGGCATGTATCATCAATAACAAATTTAATTATAATATAAATAACAGATTATGGTGTCAGATGTCATAGGTGAATAATTACAGATAATGGCATATCATATATAGCAATTAAATAATTAATAGTTCAAATTTAATAGCATATTTCAATTGTCTTTTCAACGTGAATTAAATTTATTAATTATAAGAATGTTAATCGTGAGTGATTGCTCACCTTTCGAGGCTAGAGAAATTTAATAACGAATTGAGCTGCTAACCCGAGCAACAATTTCCAAAGTAACGTACGGTGAAAATGAATTTGACGATCAAAGCAAAACTGGAAGTTTGGAACAAACGAAAAACAAATCAAAACTGGCTTGATATAAACGGAACCGAATATATGTTATATATATATATATCTTATATTGTATTATGAAATTTAATATATATATTTCTACATCTATTTCCTTTCAAAGTCCCTTGTAGCTTAAAATAAATTTAAACACATATTCAATTTAAAACCTTTACCAAAATACATCTATATATGTATATCTTCAAACATGTGTGTAAGCTTCCGAAAAATGAAAACAGCTGCACAGATGAAACAAACTCATATAAACTTATGTATAACCTAACAAATCCGATATATAAGCTAATATAACTTATTCATTTTAAACAACTTTATATATATATAATTTAAGAATCGATATTTATAAAACTCATATATATATAAATTAATAGATAAACTAAACTTACATATCGAATCTTTTCGACAATACACATATATGTTTTCGAAACGAATACGCTTTATATTATACAAACAAATACATTTTATATTATATGCTTACACGTTATACAAACTAAACCCAATAGATCATACATACATACATACATATATATATATATATATATATAACTAATATAGGTATTGTAAATGCATACATATATAACATATACATATGAAATATATATATATATATAATATATTTAAAAAAAACCAATACTTATTTTAAAATCACTATACTTACATATTATAATATATATATATATACATATATATATATATATATAAATGAACAAACAGCTTATGTAGGTTGTCAGGTGAGAGAGCAGGCTAACTGTGCCGGGAATGAAGTGGGTTAAGGTGGCACACGAGCAGGGTGGAGCATTGATCTACGGATGGTGGAGCAAAGATGAGGAAGGTGGACACTGCAGTTGCTCGAAGGTTGATGATGTGGTGGACGTGATGGGTAAGGGAAGTTTGGAGATAGGTCGAGGGTGGGAGACGCAGCGGATCTCGGGTACTACTGCTGGTGTTGATTGAAGGCAGAGCGAGGGATGGGTACGTAGGGGCAGTGCTACTGCATGTGTGGGTAGTGGAGCGGGAGTGGTAAAGACCGAGGGGTGGTGTTATGATGCTTCGGGTGGCTGCGTTAGGTTGCAAGGTTGCGGGAGGGAAGCTCGAGGCGGAGGGCGGGGTCATGGAGTTGGTTGCTTGATGGGTAAGGTGTTGACGTGGGTTGATGGTGGCAGGCTGTTAGGCGAGAGGGTTTGGGGCATGGGAAGGTGACGTAGACGTTTGGGTGAAAGGTGGAGGAGATGGAGCTAATCTGGAAACACGAGCATATTTCAAGAAAGAAGATGATATATATATATATATATATATATATATATATATATATCCAACTTTGATTACTTTACTCAATTTTTTTTCATGAAACCAAATGGGGAGAAGAAAATGAACAGTGAATGGAATGAATGAAAATGAAAAGAAAGTGGAGAGGAAGGAATGGACGCGAACCGTACATAATATATATTCTTTCTTTAATATATGGAACTGAAACGAAAGAGAACCAAAGAAGGGGGAACGAATCAGCAAAATATATTGAATAGTGGGATATCCAAAAGTCAGAAATTTCATATCTGGGAGTAATAAAAGCATGTGGCTGTTCGTTTTTCTCGGGGAAACAAACGAATGGGCATAATAAATCAAAAAGGCACGAATTGGGTACCCTTATGGTTATCCATTACGCAGATTCCGACATGTATCGGACACCAAATATGCAAATGAATATAGCACGGAGATCAGCATGACGAAACGAACATAATGGTACACAAATAGGAGTGATATGATTATCCTATCAAAAGTCGATATTTTGCTGCTAAACTGCTACAAATTCGCCAAAAATAAGATTAACGAGGCCAGAGAAGTCCAAATATGACGCAATGAAAAATGATGTCTCACTTGGAAAATGTCTTATATTTTTATCGTATTAAAATATTTAGGTTTCAAAAATATTAAATTTTCATCTAATTTATAAATTTAATTTGAAATTGAAAATTACACAATAGAACTGACTTCCACATTTATCAACGAAAATCTGTCATTTGCTATGTTTGAATAGATGCATACCAAATACCAAATTTTCATTACTAAATTTTATAATTAAATTTCGAGCAAAATTTCAGTTAATTACGTTATAAAAACCGTTAGAATTTACGGGTCGTTACAAATACTATTTTTCTAGATATTCCATCAAATGGTAGGCTTTAATAAGTTAGCCATAATATTGCTAATTATACAACATGGGCAATTAGGGCTTTTATACCATCGAAGGAACTAAGCAAGTCGAAAGCGGGTCAAATATGTCGACATAAAAAAAATCATATATTGATTTATTTGACCTACGAAATAAAAGGGTTTATTAGAAGCAATCTAATATAACTTAAAATAAAATCTTATTTAATTTAATTTGTTTAAAAATGAGTTTTAATTTAAATTAAATATATTTATAATAAGAATATCAAATAAACTCATATGCATATTGTGCAAGTGCAACATGTAAACTATGTACATGGTCAACGAGTGCGTTTATTGAAAGGAACTGGGCCAGCCCATGGTAGAAGAAATGAGTGAATTTCAAAAAATTTACCATTTTGGATCATTAGTCAGCCTTTGAAGTCTAAATGTATTTAGATCTTATCTAAATATATTTTAAATAAAATTAATATTTATTTAATTAATAAATAAAGTTTTACTTTAATTTAATGTGTGTGTAAATTAGAGTATATCAAATATACTCTTATGTACATATTTATGTGTAATGGAATGAATGAACCGAATACATTCATGTTGTGAAATATAACTGTAACATAAGAAGTGTATATTTGTGCAACTAAGATGAGAAATTTCAGAGAAGGAAAACTTTTGGTTTTGTTTCTCTTGACATGTATAATAAATTAAGGAAAGATATGGCTATAAATATGGAGAGAGAAACCCTTACATTTCTCTCTCTTTTTATTACATTATGACATATTAAATGGCATTTACAATAGAATTCGCATATGCCTTTGTTGTCCAAGTTTTTCTTTTTTAAAGTAATAAATTATACATGTATAATAGTTGGTAAGTTTAAACATATATATATATATATATATATATATATTAAAATAAGTTTTCCTATATATACGAGTTTGTCAAAACAAGAATTAACGATTGTAACAAAGGTTTCAATTAAGGAAGAGCTTGAAATTAAAATCTAAAGTTTCACAACAGGGTCTGTTTTGATTTAGATTAAAATTACATAAACACATGTACATCTATATGTATAAATAATTGCAAGTTATATATTCATTTTGAAATAACACATATATTTATGTGTATATATGTATGAAGATTGCAATTTAAGTAACATATATGTTTAAATTTTCTACAAACAAAATGATTCAATCTTTTAGTCTTAGGTATGAAATAAAAGTCTATAACATAAATGACCACTTATGAACTCTAAAAAAAAGTAATATTTTACTTTATAACTAAAACAAGTAAAAGTAAATCATTTTGGAAATGAACTATGCAACATTGGAAAATAATCTTACTGTACTAAACCACCAACAAATATAGTTTATTAATGTTTATATATACAGATGTTACCAAATTTTATACACAACATTACAATATAATAAAATATTTTCACATTCCTCCTTTTGTTACAATTCCAAAACAATGACAAAAAATATTTCGGACAACTTAGGTATATACAAATTTGTTGTATGATAAATCAGATCTGACTAGAAAAAAGGGACATACAATAAAACAGATAAAGGATTTGAAGTCAACCATAATAAACATATAGTCAATGGATATGTAAATAAGGAGAGATTCAAACTAAATCTACATAATGATTATATAATTAAATGAGATGAACAAAAGGGGATCTAAGTTATATTACAAGATGAATACACAAGATAGAAGAGATAAATTATGAATAAATCTAAACCTTTTAAACATGATGAGATAGAAGATATATAACATGAATAAATCTGGACCATTTCGACATGATCAGTATATAAATAAATAAAATTAGAATGACCAAAAAAGAAGCCAATGGTTTGCACATTGAATGATGAATCAAATCTCCTAGATTCAGAAATCAGCATCCAGATATTGCAAGGATCAAGAGGAATAAATCACTTTTCATAATTGATTTTATTTGTATTTGATTTTAGGAATAATTAAAGCCAGGGAAGATCTTATATTTTCAGCCATTAGAGAAGGAGAGAACCAGAAAAGTTACAAAAAAAGAACTAAAATTAAGAAACTCAATTATACATCCAGAATGAATTAGGTAATATGTTTTATTTGAAAGAAGGAAACCTTTCCCATTCTTTAATTAAAACTTCTCTAATTAATTCTCTTAATTAACTTTCTCATTTCACTACTATTTCTTTACATGCTATGGCTGAAAATTACGTGCCATCAAATGACATAAGATTCCATAAATTAACACATGTCATTGTTATCTTTTATTTAATTACAATGGTATCATACATCAATGCGTGCAAATATAAATTTTATAAATGCATTCAAATAATTACAAATAACTCCCAAACATCAAATAAAATAAATAATAATTAATATATATCAAATACTAATTAATTTAATTAATTTACAACTAAATTAGTTAAATAATGTGGTTTTTCGGAGAACTCATCATTAGGGTTGTGCGATTCAAAGGTGTAAATTCAATCGGCGGTTAATATTGAACAATTAAAATATTAACGCTCACACGTCACTAAGCAGGTGGTGTGATATTTTGGCTGAATTCATCGCTTATTCATCTTTTGGTAAAATCCAATTTTACTTATTTTATGCGGTGCCTAATAGTGACAATTATTTACACCAATTCTCTTCATCAAAACAATATCACTTTGGATTTATGGAATTTGGTAATGGTCAAAATTCTAATATCATCCACATTCAACTTAGTAGTCCAAAGACAAAGTCTTTGGTTCAATAACAACAAGTTAACCAAAGTGCTCTGACCAGAGACTTTAGCTTTGAGTTGACCATGATATTAACCTTATACAACTGAGGAGACGAATCATCTCTTGAATAGTGCTTCACTTACAATACTTCCACTCAACCCTACTATAGTCACTCGATGGAATTCCATGCCATAATTTGACTATAATCAAAGCAGAGCTTTCATATTGAAGATCCACAGTATTCTTAAGTCGAGAGAACTATGTAAATCAGTCACATTAATATTCTGTTTGACCTTAGTTATATTAACCAACAGAAAACTATCGAGTGAGTCGTTCCAATAGTTATCTAATAACTAACAGTACGTAACCCATAGGTGCCCTCGACAGTCATGAGTAATACACTTCTCAATATTTAGAGAGCGTTACATACTCTAGTCTCAATGGATACACCAATATCCAGTCTCAATGCATCTTGACTAGGAACATTTAAAATGTTATATTTGCTTTATTATGATAAATTACTCACAGTTACAACACTTTATAACTACTGTCACAAAATATACTATATATGGATTCTCTATTAAATATAATTTTAATTAATTTGATCAATTAATCTAACCACATTTTATCAAGTATATAGTAGAAATAAAATACCTTTATTTCGAACAAGATTGGTCGACGAGTTAGATACATGTAACAAATTACATAACTGCTCCTAGGGCATACCCTTAACTCTATCAATCTCCCACTTGCCCTTGGGGTCAATTATGAAATTGTATTCCACTTCTCCAATCGGTTTTCTCAAAACCAATTAGGTCAGTCCCTTTGTGAATGGGTATGCTATTAAGTTTAATTATCTACTATGTCAATCAACTCTTTCCAACGGTGATAAACTGCATTATCACATGGAACAATTCAAAGTATGTCCCTTGACTCTAATGAGCTCTAGGTTCTATTATGAACCATATTGCGACATTGTTATCATATAGCAATGTTATGAGATTCTCAACATTTGAAATTGGCTTAGTTATAAATTTATGCATTTATAATTTTTGTATACATTATTTTTTGAATCAGCCACGGTCTTTCATTCGAAACATTTCCAAGTTGAATATTCTTATCTTAAATTTTTTATTGACATGTTATGCTCAATATTACTTATGAAGTTTGAGTCCGAACACTCCCTAATAAGAAGTTTTTATTTTTGTAAACAATTCTCTAGTATTTCATAAATACACGAGAACACTTCAAACAACCATTTGGTGATATCAATTTGGATTTGATATTTACTTCATGTATCAAATACATAAGCAAAACACGATATCGTAGGCAACACAACATGTATAATAATTCCTTTTGCCAATGCAAAGGAGTCAATCTTACATGTTCCATTTAAACATTTTAATAAGATGCCCTTGCGTATCGTTTGGGACATTCCCGACATCTTTTATACTTACTATAAATGTCATCATTTATTAATCCAATATTGAGTATTAAAACAACTAAGACTGATTTTAACACAAGTACATCATTAAAATCCACAATGTGTTGTTTACTTATAGTTTAGAAATATCAATGTACCTTTTAACTTTCTTTCTTATGAATACACACTTCCTTTGCATTTTGATTAAAAATCAAACTATTTGATATATCTACCAAAATACTAATTCAATCTTGATGTTTATTAAATGATACTTTCGTATCATTTCTTGGATCATATAATAAGACACAAAAACTCAATATCGCTTCCACTGACTTTGAGACATTTTTGGTTAATATGTGTAAACAGCTTACTCCAAATCATTGTTTTCAATTTTCTATTTCAATACATATGTACTAAAACACTAGGACATATCAAGTGATAATTTTGTGAGTAAATCCAAATTGACTTGAACGTGTTGAATATTGGATCCATTACGCTAATTTCAACAGTTAAAATTTGCTATATTATTCTTATCAACATTGCTCATTTAATTCCAACTACATTAGTCTTACTCATAAAGACACAGTCGTGGTCGATGGATCATATCCCCTTAGTTACGGCCACCAAAATCTATATTTTGGTAACATATTTGGATTTTTTTTATTTTTTTATTTTTTTAGAAACAGGTACTTTATTTACATAAGAAAAAACATATACTTCCATGATATGCCTCATTAAAACCTGATAACCCCCCAAACTAGATGGGTGCCTTATCAAGAAAAGAGTATGTATCATGTCCATATATTAACATTACAAAAGGACAAGGGGTGGTCGTCCAAGTTGTAAAGCAGTCGAAAAAGTAATAAATAGAAAACACACTCAAAATCATCTACATGCAAGACAACTTGAAGCAACAAAAAACTTACACAGAAACAAACAAAAACGGGAAACATGTGTAAACATGCTAAATACCAAAAATGGACTTTGTGATATGGAGGGACACTTAACAAGCTACACCGAACTAGGGAGAGAAAACCTAAAATCACTTTACTAAATTGGAACCGAGATGAAAATTCTTCCACCATTAACTCAATAGTGGAGGAAATTATCAGATCAAACACTCAACCGAAGAAAGGTTCTACAGCATCAATACTAGAAAGGCCAGCAACAAGATCATGGAGGTCTAAAGTCTTCATTTGCACATCCACTATGCCGAAGTTTAGTAAGCTAAGTTTGCTTTCTCTATTTAATTTCTTGTAATCGACTTTCCTCTGAATCAGTCGAGTACAATCTTGAATAGTTAGCATAATCCTCACTTGAATTGGAAGTTCAATACCCTTAAAAATTCTTATGTTGCGCTCGCACCAAATATTCCAAATAATAGTAGTGAAAGCAATGTTCCTGAAGCTGTTTAGAAATTGGTTAATTGTCTGATTTTTTAGCAAGATTTGTAGAAATTGGTTGATGTCAATTGAATTTCCAGTGGTAATTTGAATCTTTTGCATTAGATTCTCAAGTAATTGTCTAGAATAATCGCATTGAAAAAACAAGTGGTTTCTGTCTTCACTTCTGCTTTTACACAATATACACAAATCATCTAGATCACTATTCCATTTTTTCATTCTGTCTTTTGTATTAAGACAATTTAAAATTGCTAATAATGAACAAGTCGACATTTTAGGTGCACCGCTGCTACCCCATATGATTGTGGTCCAATTCAAAACATTTTGCTTGGTTCTAACATGATCCAAGCTGAATTGATGCTAAACTTCACATTTGCATTCAGTAGCCAAGACCAAAAATCTTTATGCTCATGAATATGAATTGTAATTGCTTGGATTATCTTATGCAACTGAATAGGAACATAATCAAGATGTTCCTTCCATCTATTCCCTGCTAGCAGAGTAGAAACTTTTTGTCAAAGCAAGATGCTATGTATATGTCATTCCATCCACATTTATCTAATAATGAATTGCCATTCTACCATGGGTCTTTCCACAGTTCAATACTGTCCCCATTTGCAATTTTTTGATCAATAAGGCCACTACACCATTGTCAGGCCTCAAGCATTAGATTCCATGTGTATGATGTGGTGGAGGTAGAGTTTACCGTCCAAAAATTTGACTTATTACAATATCTGTTGCATATCCACTTAGCCCAAAGAGAGTCTCCCTGGAGAAACTTCCACGCCATTTTGATAGCAATTGCTTTTGTCATATCATCAAATTTCGTAATGCCCAGACCTCCCTCTTGCTTTGGTTCACACACATTTTCCCAGCTCACCTTGTGCATTTTTGATTTCCATATAAAATTAGCACAAATAGCATTAATACTATGTATGACTGCTATTGGAATTTGAGTAAATTGTATCCAGAATTGCACCATTGGATGAATGATAGTTTTAACCAGTTCGATTCTGCCACTAATGTTAAGCATTTTTGAATTCCAGTGGTTAATTCTCTTATTAATTTTATCAATTAAACTCCCAAAGTCTCTAGACTTTAATTTGTTAATGGACAACGGAATACCAAGGTATACCACTGGTAGTTTACCAATATTGATATTTAAAATATCTGCATTTTTTTGTTTCTCCTTGACCCCTTTACTGAAAAACAGAGAGGACTTGTTTTCATTGAGATTTAGACCTGCAACATCTTTCAGATCTCTAAAAACATTAGCAACGGTTTCTGTATTTTTGGTATTGGCTTTAGCCATGATTACAATGTCGTCTACATATAATAAGTGTGTAATCATTGGCTCAACTTTATAAATAGGATAGAGATTACCTTTTAGCAGTTCCACATCAAGATTAATAGTGAGAAATTCCATAGCTATAGAGAAAAATATGATGATAGTGGATCCCCTTGCCTTAATGCCCTCGAGCTTCGAATGAATCCGAAAGAGGATCTGTAATAACCCGGATTTTGGAGTATCTATTAGTTGATAATAATTGGGTTAATTAATAGAAATACTGAATTGTAAATTTAACAAATGAACCTAATCGTAAATATTTATTTGATCATATCTTAATAAAATCACTTAAAATTGACAAAGTATTCTTTTAAAAATAAGTAATGATGATTGTTTATATAAGTAAAAAAAATTAAATTAGACAAAATTGTTAATTTTCAAACCAATAATATTTATGTGTTATTTTAAGATAAATAGAGTAAGAAAGAAAATATATATATATATATATATCTTAAATATATGTTATATTGATTTGATCAGAAACATAAGTTATGTATAAATAAATGTTTATATAAATTCATATGTAGATTTTCAAAAATCTAAAGCTTATCTATATAAATAAATACACAATATATTCATGTGAATATTACATAATTACTTATTCATATCTTAAATAAATTTATAAATAAGAAAATAACTCTTGTAAATTATTAATTAAACATTAAAAACACTTGTAAACTTATTAATACTGTTAATGACACGTGTAAATTCATAAGCATAGGTGTAAGTTAACTAAGACATCATAGTGACAAATGTCTTTCTTCATTCTCAACCAAAATGTAAATCAAAACAAGATCTGGGAAATTCTATAAGAAAATCTCTGGAAAAAGAAATAAAACCTGGAAAGAAATATGCTGGATATTCAACATCATGCAAAATCTGGAATCAAGTTCAATATCAATGGAAGATTTTCTAATTCAACATGCAAGATCTTCAAGTTCAATCAAACAATTCAGTAATCAACAGCTGCAAAACTTGTTTTCAACATGCAAATTAATTCAAGAACATGCAGTGAATTTCAAGAGCCTGGAAAGCAAATAACAGTCTCTACCTTCTGCATATTTTTAATGAGTAAATGATTTCTTTTAAAACAGTTTTAAACCTGGATTCAACTTGTTATTGTGATGTTATCATGATGTTATATGAAATATTTGATTTAAATTGGATGCATGTTTGAATCGAGTATATAGAAGGTCTGTAAAGTTAAGAATTATTATTGTGTTTATAAAACAATTTCAAATTTCATAATAAAATTCAATAACTAAATTTTGGATTTGAATTGGTCTATGAATTGTAAACAATAGTTGTTTGATATCATGAAATATTCCATCTAAAAATAGTTACAAGTTTTAAAATTGAATGTTTGACTCAAAATATTCAAATTTACAGTAAATTCTCAATTTGGGTCAGAAATTTATGAATTCAATTTTAAATTTTGATTTTATAATTGAACTACAATTGGGAAATCATGATTTTTGAGACATGAATCATGACTTCTAGTTTGGTAATTGAAGAGAATTTTTGGTTTAACTGTTTTGGACATTTCGGTCAATCAACGGCGATCGGCGGCAAATTGGATGACGTGGTTGAGCTCGAAGGTGGAAGGGGAAATGAAGTTCATGGGGAAAAATAAATTGGGAATTTATTGGTGAGGGGGATGGCCGAGAATCGATCAAGTAGGGTTTAACACCCTGAGCGCGACGTCAATGTTCAGGTTGATTTCGCGGCGACATCGGACAACCGGAGTCGACCGCGTGTGGTTCTGGAGATGTTGGGGAGCGAGACATGGATTTGGGAAGAAGGGTGAGGCATCTTGTGGCAAGGATCGTCGGCGGCGTTGGATTTTCTGGTAATGATGGTTTCGAACTGATGGGTTCGATGGTCATATTTGAATACTCGATCGAATCAAGATTTCTGGGTTGTGCGTTTTGTTGTAGGGGTTGAGAGCGACGGGTTGGCGGCCGGCGTGGAGTTCGTCGTCGACCGGCGAGGTGGTGCATGTGGATATGCACGGTATTGTGCGTCAGGAAGTTGGGTTTGGGGAGAAGAGTTGGAACTCGAAGTTTGTTTCGGGGACCCGATGATATTTCTCGAAGCAAGATGCAAGGTGAAGGGTTGACCTAGGGTAGACGCTGGATTTTTCTGGGGTTTGCTCGAGTTTTCATTCGAGCGTCTGATGTTTTGCTCGTAGTTGTTGTGTTGAGAAGTTGTGTCGTTCGAGTTTTTAAAGTTTAACCTGCAATGTTTAACAAAGTTTCGATACAAAGAAAATTTGATTTTTGAATGTTATAAAAGTTTAAAACAAAAGTTAAATAAGTTTTACTTATAAAACTAATTGGTTTCAAAATAAAATTTTAAACAAGTTTAAGTAGATTTTAGAAAATAATACGAGTAGAATTCAAAATGATTTTTTTGATAAATTTTATTTAAATAACTTTAGAAATTTCAAAGATTTAAGAGGTAAGAAAATTGATGTATATATTATTTAAATTATAATTGATTTATTAGATGTTTATTGTTAAATTAAGTTAAAGATAAGAATTTAGAGGATTAATTAAAAATAAAGAGTTTACCTTTAAGTGATTAAGAGTTTTGGTTAATTTAAGATAAGTAAATTTCTTAATTAAGAATCTTTTAAGCATAAGTAATAAAGAAATTATTTACTTGATTTTAAATTAACTAGGTAATTAATTAGGAATTATTTAAAGATAATCACTTATAGATTAAGTAAGAGTACTTACTTAATAAAGTAATTAAGGGACTAATTACTTGGTAAAATTAATTAAGAATGTGATTAATTTTAATTAATAAATCAAGTTAAATTAATTAAAGAGGATTACTAAATGATGAGGTTAAGTATAAATACTTAATGAAATCAATGAAGTATAATTACTTAGTGAAGTAATTAACAAATGATTACTGGATGTAATTAATTAAGGGCGATTGCTTGATGGATATTATTTTCGAGGGAAGTAATTAGGTGGTGCTTACTCAGTGTAATTAAAGGATTTACTAATGGAAGTAATTAGTGGATCACTAATTAATTAATGTGATTAATGAAAAGTTCAATCTCGCCTATGAATGATCTATTAATGATAAATGCTTTGGTTTGGTTGATATCTCTGAATTGAATTTCTTTGTGACATGATAAGTTGGATGGGCAATGATTATAAGATTATCTATCAATTATGAACTGCCGTATAAAAGTGTAATCCGGTAATTAAAATTAATTTGATTTAAAAATAAACAATCTTGGGTTACGATGACTTTGGATGCCTTGAATGAGACTCGAAGAGACCGAGGTCGGGTAGTAGGAAATACCCGAAACCACTTCGATTCTTTATAGATTGATATGTGAAATCAATAGGCTGGTAGGGATTGATTTAATTGAATTGGACTTTTTTGGTCTAAGTTCTGGTACTTAGAAATTGATGTGTGATGAAAGTAATGTCTATAACAACTTGTGAAGTTGTAAATTGATATAAGTTTGTATTATTTGTTAGATGGGTTTACTCACGCTGGTTTCCAGCCTGACCTAGGTGTTACTTTGATGTAATGCTCGGGTCAGACCGAGTATTACAGATTTGCAGGTAAGAACGTTCTGGAGCTCAGGAGGAAAGCTGAAGGACGTGAACGTATAGAGTGTGCATATGCTGTGATATATATTGTTATTTATCTAGGACATGTTGTTCAAACTGTCCAGTGTTATGAAAATGTTGTAACTCTGATGTGAAAATTAAAATGTACTGATACAGTTCTTCTTTGTAAACTGTTATTTTATTTGCTATTATATTTTATCCGCTGCGAATGTGAGATTTTGAGTTTGAGTTTTCTGTTTCTTCTTCTTTCTCTTTCTTCTTTCACTAACTATCTGGAAATTTCGGGATCGAAATTTCTGGATCGTTACATTTGGTATCAGAGCTGAAGGTTAAGCGAGAACCTTGGATCTGGTGGGATGCTCATTAAGAATAAGGACAGTAGTACCCTATAATGAGTTGAGTGAATATATATGAGCGCGTACTTGTTATTTTCTTATATAAAGATTTTAAATGATTTTATATAAGAATATATTTTGATATATATATATATAAAGCAAAATTTCTTTCTAATAAATATTAAGGTAATTAGTTGTTAAATTATTGGAATTAAATTAAGAAGTAATAGAATGCAACCAAATTAAAATTAGAATTAAATAAAGATAAGTTTGAAATAGATTCAAACTAAAATTGAAATCTTGAATTGGGGAAAGCATTTCAAAATAAGATGAATTAGAATTGGTTTCAAACTACAGAAATAAAATGGTTATTGTGTTTAATAATGGGATGATTGTTTTCCAATTAACAATAAAATGTTTTAAGGAAAGTAACCATTTAAGAGAATAACTTGTAAATTAGAAGGGATGTAAATTTAAAGTGGGTTTCCAATTGTGAAGTTCTGAATTCTAAATCTAAGCATTTGAAATAGTTTTCAAAGTATTAAAGGAAATAATATTACTTAAACAATTTTAATGTAATCTTAATTTAGAACAAGAAGTTGTTTGTAAACTTTAAAAGAATTTGTTTTGAATTAAAAACAAAGGTAGTCTAAATTTTAAAATTTGGCTTGGTGGGCCAAGAAGTAATTATTGTATATGTGTGGATATACATGATATCAAAGATGGTTTGGAATAAACTCTAAATATTGAGTTTTAAATCTAGAATGAGATATGATATCCAAAGTGATAAGTTTTTGAACTTAATAAGTGGGAAGATTATTTATGAGAAGTTTAAATTTGAAATGGAAGTTCAAATTGGGTAAGGTTGACTGGATTAAGTGAATTGAGTTTAACTTAGGAAAAGTTAAATAATTTGGAATGATCAACCTGATTTGAAAATTTCAAGATTAAATTAAGATTTAACTTGGGAAGATTAAATGGTTGATTTGAATTAAGAAGTTTGAGTGATCTTAAAATGGGTTTGAGATCTGGAAATTGAAATAATTGGTGTTGGATAAATTTGGATGTTTATTTATCCTGATATCATTCCATTGTTACAAATAATTTATGAAATGTAAATTGATTTGTTTAAATAAAATGAAGAAATGGATTGTGATAATATATCCATTGTAGAGATTAATAAAATTTAACTTAAATTTAAAATTAAGATATGGAATTCCTTTGAACTTAAGATTTGAATGTTAAGAAATAAATTTGTAAATTAAAATTGTTTTAAACTCTTACTTGAACCTGTAATGAGTTAAGTAAAGATAATTTAAAATGGAATTTTGAAATTTGGACTTAGAATTGAATTGTTTAAAAACTTTAAAAGGAAAATTGATTTAAAGGAATTAAATCAACATTTGAAGTATTAACTCGAATTTATATAATGCGAGATGGTTTAAATTTGGAATTTGAATTGAAATTAGTTCAAATTGAATTTGATTTGAATTAGTTGAAATTGTGATTGAAGATGTATGAGTATAAGGTTCAAACGGAAAATTTGAATTGGACTGATTTGAATAATTTGGAATTTGTAATTAAAGTTGAATAGTTTTAAATTCAAATGGAATTTAAATTGAATTTGAGAGGAAATAAAGAATAATTCAACTTGATTTGGAAATGGAGTTTGAAATTGGGATTAATTCAAACTGGAGTTGAAATGATTGAAGTTGGAACTAGTTCAATTGAAATTTATTTGAATTAATAGAATTTGAGATCAAGGTTGAATAAAGTTAAATTTAGAAAGAAATTGAGGGTAATTCAACTTGAATTGGGGTTGAATTACTTTCAATGGAAATTGAAGTTATTTAAAATTGGAATTGGGTCAATTTAAATGGTAGAGGAAATTTAAATTGAATTGATGAGGATGGAGATTGGGAAGTGAGCAGTTTTGACTCTGGACTATTTTCAATAAATTGTTTTAATATAAACTTATTTTTCTAAGCTATTAAATATATACAACCATTCTTTCTTAAAGCCAAATTATTTTATACTTGTTTTACAATTATTTTTGGAGCTATTTAAACATTTTTCAACTGTTTTCTAAACTAATTACTATTTCCAACTATGTTATAAATTAATTATTATTTTACAACTATTTTGCAATTATCTAAAAATCTCTGAAACTATTTAGCTATTTCTCAACTATTTTATAATTAGTTAACTATTTTATAGCTATTTTACAAACTAGCAATTATTTTCCAACTACTTATCAATTTTAAATTTTTTTAAGCTATTTTCTAAATAAACTGGTCGGAGTTCAAACTGTTATTGGTTAAACACCCAATCGAGATAAGAATAGAGGTGATTATCCAAATGGATTGAAGCAATTGTGAGTAAGTGAATGAAAATCAAAATGAATGTAAATAGAAATGGAATTGGATAAATACGTAGGGTGTATGTATGTTATTCTATTCGCATGGTGATTTGATCCAGATTCGAGCATAGAATTTCGAGATAGTATGTTTATCCGAGTTGGGATTTTTCACTCAATTTTCGACGGCGAACCTGGATATGGATTGTTGATTGGTTCTGGATATTCTCTATCATAGTTATGACTATGCCAGGAGAATGACGGTTTCTGATCAAGAAACCAGATCTGTGTCCGCACTAGGAAGTTGGGTGGACGATACTAGTTCGGAAGTGAAATTGTGTGATCGAGTGAGCGATCAGAATGGTATAGCGTACGGATGATATGTGTACATCGTACGGATTTGAATGAAATTGATATTGAAAAGAGTAATCAAATTGAAATATTTGATTTTGAGTAAACAAAGTTATATATCTTTATTATATAAGATAAATCTCCTCCTGTTGAATCTATTGCCAGAAGAAAAGGATTTTGAAGGTGTTTTGAAGTACAAAAGGAGTTTTATACAAGTTTGAAATGATCGAAAGTTTTAAAAATTATATATATCTGTATATATATATATAAAGGATCTTATGAGGATTTTAGAAAAGGTTTTGGGAACCTTTGGATTTGGAAAGGCTTTTGATTTTTGGATAAAATCAATATGAGAATTTGAAAAGCCTAGTTTGAGAATTATCGATTTTGGAATAATCGATTTTGTGTAAAGGAGCTTTGTATGAGATCATACTAGGAGTATGATTTGAAAGATACCATATGTGTATAGTATAAAATGTTTTGATGATGGCTCTGGGGAAAAAGGCACTCCCTTGAAATGAACTTCTCAAGAGTGCCATAGGGTGGTGCTGCCTTGAGCCCCAAAGGGGGGGTTCTAAAGTTGATCCTATGAGGAGTCCGGACAAAACTAGTTCCTGGGGATTATGAGTAGAGTATACCATAGCGAAAGTCGTGTGTGCCGCTGAGAGCCAACAGTCTGCATTTGATTTTATATCGGTAGGCTGCGACCTATGGTATAACATAGCGAAAGTCGTGTGTGCCGCTGAGAGCCAACAGTCTGCGTTTGATTTTATATCGGTAGACTGCGACCTATGTAGGAGTGGAGGAGTTTCATTTCGACAACGAAAATCAGAGGCCGCTGAGAGCCTGCAATTACATGGACTATTGCTGTGACGGCAACGTAACCCTAGAATTTAACCGCGATCTGTTGTGGGATCCATGGCGTAATCGAGAGGCCGCGGAGAGCCTGCAGTTACATGGACTTTTGCTGTGATGGCAACGTAACCCTGGAATGTAACTGCGACCATGGATGGGGGTGATGATTTCCAGAGCATTCTCACCACAGATATTTCCTCTATTTTCAAAAATTGTTTTCTATATTTTCAATAAAATTATTTTCCAAGTATTTTCATTGGATGTTGAAAATGGGTCTGCTAAGTACTTATAGATTTTCAGTCGTACGCCTGATCAACGTATGACCGAATTTCTGTGAGAACAAGAATGGACTGGTTAAAACATCGAGTTATAAAAAGTATTTTTTTTATAAACCATTTTATAATATTATGTAGATTTTAAAAGTGATTCAAAGAATAATTTTTTTTCTAAAAAGTAAGCATTTTAATAAACTCTAGTTTTGTTCCTTTTCGAGGACGAAAAGATCAAAGGGGGAAGGAATGTAATAGCCCGGATTTTGGAGTATTTATTAGTTGATAATAATTGGGTTAATTAATAGAAATACTGAATTGTAAATTTAACAAATGAATCTAATCGTAAATATTTATTTGATCATATCTTAATATAATCACTTAAAATTGACAAAGTATTCTTTTAAAAATAAGTAATGATAATTGTTTATATAAGTAATTTTTTTTAAAATTAGACAAAATTGTTAATTTTCAAACCAATAATATTTATGTGTTATTTTAAGATAAATAGAGTTAGAAAGAAAATATATATATATATATATATATATATATATATATATATCTTAAATATATGTTATATTGATTTGATCAAAAACATAAGTTATGTATAAATAAATGTTTATATAAATTCATATGTAGATTTAAAAAAACTAAAGCTTATCTATATAAATAAATACGCAATATATTCATGTGAATATTACATCATTACTTACTCATAGCTTAAATAAATTTATAAATAAGAAAATAACTTTTGTAAATTATTAATTAAACATTAAAAACACTTGTAAACTTATTAATATTGTTAATGACACTTGTAAATTCATAAGCATAGGTGTAAGTTAACTAAGACATCATAGTGACAAATGTCATTCTTCATTCTCAACCAAAATGTAAATCAAAACAAGATCTGAGAAATTCTATAAAAAAATCTCTGGAAAAAGAAATAAAACCTGGAAAGAAATATGCTGGATATTCAACATCATGCAAAATCTGGAATCAAGTTCAATATCAATGGAAGATTTTCTAATTCAACATGCAAGATCTTCAAGTTCAATCAAACAATTCAGTAATCAACAGCTGCAAAACTTGTTTTCAACATGCAAATTAATTCAAGAACATGCAGTGAATTTCAAGAGCCTGGAAAGCAAATAACAGTCTCTACCCTCTGTATATTTTTAGTGAGTAAATGATTTCTTTTTAAAACAGTTTTAAAGTCTGGATTCAACTTATTATTGTGATGTTATTATGATGTTATATGAAATATTTGATTTAAATTGGATGCATGTTTGAATTGAGTATATAGAAGGCCTATAAAGTTAAGAATTGTTACTGTGTTTATAAAACAGTTTCAAATTTCATAATAAAATTCAATAACTAAATTTTGGATTCGAATTGGCCTACGAATTGTAAACAATAGTTGTTTGATATCATGAAATCTCCCATCTAAAGATAGTTATAAGTTTTAAAATTGGATATTTGACTCAAAATATTCAAATTTACAGTAAATTCTCGATTTGGGTCAGAAATTTATGAATTCAATTTTAAATTTTGATTTTATAATTGAATTACAATTGGGAAATCATGAATTTTGAGATATGAATCATGACTTCTAGTTTGGTAATTGAAGATAATTTTGGGTTTAATTGTTTTGGACATTTTGGTCAATCCACGGCGATCGGCGGCAAATTGAATGATGTGGTTGAGCTCGAAGGTGGAGGGGGCAATGTAGTTCGTGGGGAAAAATAAATTGGGAATTTATTGGTGAGGGGGATGGCCGAGAATCGATCAAGTAGAGTTTAACACCTTTAGTGCGACGTCAGTGTTCAGGTTGATTTCGCGGCGACATGGGACAACCGGAGTCGACTGCGTGTGGTTCTGGAGATGCTGAGGAGCGAGACGTGGCTTCGGGAAGAAGGGTGAGGCGTCTTGTGTCAAGGATCGTCGGTGGCATTGGATTTTCTGGTTATGATGGTTTCAAACTGATGGGTTCGATGGTCATATTCGAATACTCGATTGAATCGAGATATCCGGGTTGTGCGTTGTGTTGTAGGGGTTGAGAGCAAAAGGGTTGGAGGCCGGCGTGGAGTTCGCCGTCGACCGACGAGGTGGTGCACGTGGATGTGCACGGTATTGTGCATCAGGAAGTTGGGTTTGGGGAGAAGAGTTGGAACTCGAAGTTTGTTTCGGGGACCCGATGATATTTCTCAAAGCAAGATGCAGGTTTAGGGTTGACCCGGGGTGGATGCGAGATTTTTCAGGGGTTTGCTCGAGTTTCATTCGAGCGTCTGATGTTTTGTTCGTAGTTGTTGTGTTGAGAAGTTGTGTTGTTGGAGTTTTTAAAAGTTTAACCTGCAATGTTTAACAAAGTTTTGATCCAAAGAAAATTTTATTTTTGAATGTTATAAAGGTTTAAAACAAAAGTTAAATAAGTTTTACTTATAAAACTAATTGGTTTCAAAATAAAATTTTAAACAAGTTTAAGTAGATTTTAGAAAATAATACGAGTAGAATTCAAAATGATTTCTTTGATAAATTTTATTTAAATAACTTTATAAATTTCAAAGATTTAAGAGGTAAGAAAATTGATGTATATATTATTTAAATTATAATTGATTTATTAGATGTTTATTGTTAAATTAAGTTAAAGATAAGAATTTAGAGGATTAACTAAAAATAAAGAGTTTACCTTTAAGTGATTAAGAGTTTTGGTTAATTTAAGATAAGTAAATTTCTTAATTAAGAATCTTTTAAGCATAAGTAATTAAGAAATTATTTACTTGATTTTAAATCAACTAAGTAATTAATTAGGATTATTTAAAGATAATCACTTATAGATTAAGTAAGAGTACTTACTTAATAAAGTAATTAAGGGATTAATTACTTGGTAAAATTAATTAAGAATGTGATTAATTTTAATTAATAAATCAAGTTAAATTAATTAAAGAGGATTACTAAATGATGAGGTTAAGTATAAGTACTTAATGAAATCAATGAAGTATAATTACTTAGTTAAGTAATTAACAAATGATTGCTGGATGTAATTAATTAAGAGAGATTGCTTGATGGATATTATTTTCGAGGGAAGTAATTAAGCGGTGCTTACTCAGTGTAACTAAAGGACTTACTAATGGATGTAATTAGAGGATCATTAATTAATTAATGTGATTAATGAAAAGATCAATCTCGCCTATGAATGATTTAATAATGATAAATGCTTTGGTTTGGTTGATATCTCTGAATTGATTTATTTTGTGACATGATAAGTTGGATGGGCAATGATTATGAGATTATCTATCAATTATGAACTGCCGTGTAAAAGTGTTATCCGGTAATTAAAATTAATTTGATTTAAAAATAAACAATCTTGGGTTACGATGACTTTGGATGCCTTGAATGAGACTCGAAGAGACCAGGGTCGGGTAGTAGGAAATACCCGAAACCACTTCGATTCTTTATAGATTGATATGTGAAATCAATAGGCTGGTAGGGAATGATTTAATTGAATTGGACTTTTTCGGTCTAAGTTCTGGTACTTAGAAATTGATGTGTGATGAAAGTAATGTCTATAACAACTTGTGAAGTTGTAAATTGATATAAGTTACCGAGGTTATATAAGTTGTATGTTTTGTATTCTTTGTTAGATGGGTTTACTCACGCTGGTTTCCAGCCTGACCCGGGTGTTACTTTGATGTAATGCTCGGGTCAGACCGAGTAGTACAGATTTGCAAGTAAGAACGTTCTGGAGCTCAGGAGGAGAGCTGAAGGACGGGAACATATAGAGTGTTCATCCGCTGTGATATATATTGTTATTTATCTAGGACATGTTGTCTAAACTGTCCAGTGTTATGAAAATGTTGTAACTCTGATGTGAAAATTAAAATGTACCGATACAGTTCTTCTTTGTAAACTGTTATTTTATTTGCTATTATATTTTATCCGCTGCGAATGTGAGTTTTTGAGTTTGAGTTTTCTGTTTCTTCTTCTTTCTCTTTCTTCTTTCACTAACTATCTGGAAATTTCGGGATCGAAATTTCCGGGTCGTTACGGATCCATCAATTAACATAGAGAAAGTAGAGGTGGATATACATTCATAAATGAGATTAGCTATCAATGTTGGAAAGCCTGTAGAAATCAGCATATGATGAACAAATACACTACTGATTTTATCATAAGCTTTATGAACATCAATTTTCAGACAAAAATTGTTAGAATTCTTCCTATTAAATCCCATGACATCTTATATGCAAGCCGATAATTTTCATTAATAATTCTCTCTGGAATAAAAGCATTTTAATTACGAGAAATAAGGTCTTCCATATAGGGTTTTAGTCGATTGCAAAGCAAATTGGCTAAAATTTTATAGGAGACATTGCACGGTGGTATAGGTCGGTAATCAGAAATGTTATTGGTCTCAGCCTTCTTCGGGATGAGGCTAAGAAAGAATGATTAATTTCTTTTATAATCTTGCCTGGTTGAAGGGAACTTTTCATAGAATTTAAAATCACAAACTTAAGGCATTCCCTGTGAATTTTATAAAACTTGGAGTTAAGACCACATGGTCCAGGGGTGCTATTATCGTTGATTTGAAAGACTGCACTTTTAACCTCCTCTATATCAAAAGGTTTGCATGTGTTTCTCCTAGCATTACTGAAAAGAATTCTCTTACACATAATGTCTTGAAATTGGTATGTAATTTGTGTAGATGAAAATAATAATTAACATCTTCACTGGCTAGTTATTCTGATGTTGAGTCCCATTCCCCCTTGTAGTTCAAAAAGAATTCATTTCTTTTATTTGGCTTAATGAAATTTATTTTATTATAAAAGAAATGGGTGGATCTGTCTCCTTTAAGCAGCCAGTTATGTTTCATTTTCTGATCATTATCCAAAGCAACAGAATTCAGCATAGAAATGTTTTGCTCATTTTTCTGCAAGTATTGCTCAATAGTATGTTCATTTGAAGGATTTTGAACAAAGATCTTGTATAATTCATTAGCCTCTACATTCAACTTATCAACTGCAGCACTCGTATTCACCTTATCTTTCTTCTAGTCTTTCAAGGCATATTTGACTGCTTTAAGCCTGCTGATCAAAATGTGCATAGGATAACCAAACAGAGCCTTAGTCAAGGCTTGTTGGAGAGAAGAATGGCAACCAGCTTGGGGATGCCATGAGTTGCAGTATTTGAAAGGTGTTCTCATTCCCCTCTTAATTTGATGTTTGAATATTATGTTAATGGTAGCATGGTCACTTAGTAAATGATATCCAAAGTGAATCCCAATCTGACTAAACTTAGCCATCCATATCTCATTACCAAACACTCGATCTATTTTACTATGAATGGAGAAATTACTCCCTCCCTTCCAAGTGTAGAAATTTCCACTAAAATCTTGTTCAACCAGTTTAGAAGAAGAAATGTAGTTGAAAAATGCTTGGTCACCCATCAAGTTACACACATCATTGTTAAGTCTCTCAATAGATGATAAAATGGGGTTAAAATCACCAGCAATGATCCAAGGCATTTTAATATTTTTGAATGCTTAATTAGGTAATTTCATAAGTTAACTCGTAATTCTTCATCATTAAATGCATAAACAGTAGTGCATATAAGCTGACTCAATTTCCATTATGCAAAATACAAGAGATAAGTTGGCCATTAGCATTCACAATCACTACAAGAAAAACCATTTATAGTTGCAAAAATTGGTGGCGTTTCTTTCTAAATGCAACCAAAAAGTATTTCCCTAAAAAATATAAATGTGGCTAAAAAGATTTCACGTTCCCGCTTTGCACCCGTGTAAAGTAAAAAATATTTCACGAATTTTTTTTATTTACTGTCACGTTTCCCTTCCTCTTCATTATTTAGAAACTTTTCTCCTCACGCTTTCCTTTTCGCTCCAGCAAAATCTACATCACCCTCCAACAAAATCCACCTTGCTTCATTATCATTGTTGCGGTAGACGTCCTTCATTCTACTCCTCTCCACATCGTCGCGGTAGCCCTTCACAGATCTCTCCTCGCGGATTAGGTATGAAATTTTATAAACCGATTTTATGAGTCTACTGGATTTTATATGATTATGTATGAATACTCTACATGAATTTCTACGTAAACCCTAATTAGAATAGTCGATTTAACCCTAACTGGAATAAATCCTAAATGGAATAATTGATTTTATATGATTATGTTCGAGCTATTCTTTTTATAAATTTTACTTATATTCTAATCATTTCCTATTATGTTAGTGCGATGTGCATGCTTTAATTGTATCCAATTTATGTTTTTTTATTTGCATTTACATGGTTTGCCTCTGAAAAAACTATCATTCCTCTTCAAGTTTCTTAACGAAGAGCTTACTGGTCCTTTAGAGATTTTCTTCTTTATAATTCTGGATGAATTCATCATACTCCAACTATTATTTTTCAATGCTTTGATCTTCTTACTTGATGGGTTTTCAGTTTTGATTAGATCCTCCAAACTCTTCACGCTCGATAGTGATGTAAACGACTGTGATTTTCCTTCGTAGTGTTTTGATAAACCTCTCTTGAAATTCAAATGATTTGTTAGACAACTTGTATATGAAAAATTATGTATACGTGTTATGAATGCTATGATACCATAAATTATTTACGTATGATTAATGTTTTAGACATAAAGAATAAAAAATAAAAGAAAGAAAGAAATTAAGAAAATGAAATCTGAACAAAAAAATGTTCTATATATGAAAAGAAGCAAAATCATAACACAATTGAACAAAAACTTACTTCAAAGGAAGATGTGAAATGGGAGATGACATATCATAAAGTGATGAATTCGATGATGATAAGGAAGAATTCAAAGAACATGAAGATGAATTCAAATCGTCTATAAAATCTTCATCTTCAGATGAATTTTCGCCAATTGAATTGCAGCTATCATCATCTTCTTCTTCTTCTTCTGATAAAGATCTCAAATATTCATCGTAACCATTGTTTTTTTGATATTCTTCTTCATCACCAATAGAGGATTAATCATATTCCCATGCTTTACTTGTGCCATTGTGAAAGAAACTCTAAGTAAAACTCAGATATAATCTCTATACTTGATTATAATTTTAGAAGCATGTCACTGAATGTTGAAATGAAGCATGTATATTTATATGTATAAAATATACAAATGATAGATAAGAATGAGTTTTAATAAGAAAAACATATGTGTTATTTTTCTATAAATAATTTTCCGGCAGATGCGTTTACATGCTCACATGGAGTTATCTCACTGATACATATCTATATGCGTCATATTTTCAGCAAATGCGTCATAATTTCAGTCACCAAACGAAGAAAAACAAATCTATATAAGCTTGTGAATGGGTTTTTATTCATATGTGCAGTATCCTAAAAATAAAAACTATCTCTGTTATTTCATTCACTGCAGCACATGCTATCTCTGTTATTATTCATTTTATGTGGTTTATTGTAGTTTATTATCCTTACTATGGGCGTGTTACCAATGTTCCAGATAATGCATTATTTATAAGATGCTTGGATGTTTTTTTGGGTAATAACTTAAACGTCTAGTTATTTTTTTGATTACAATAGATAACCAATTTATACGTCAAAGATTGGAAACTTATTTGCCTTCATATGTCGAAAATGGAAAAAGACTGGTTTTTTAAGCAGGTTATAAAACTATGATTAACTTAATATGTATTTTGAGAATTATAACATATAATCTAATATTAAACATCAATTTTTTTATTTGTTTTACTTTTTTCATAGAACTAGTATAGAGTAACGACAAGGAGCAATGAATTTTGCGAATGCTGCAAAGAGGAATGCAAGAAGTGTAGAGATTTTTTTATGCCCTTGCAAGGATTGTCGGAATCTCAGTCGTTATGATGAACAAATCATCGTTGAACATTTAATTATAAAAGGAATGGATCCTAAATACCTGGGTGGTGTATGGTTTAACCATGGTGAAGAGATAATGTAGAGAAGAAAACAAATACGTTTGATGCATATGATCTATTCAAGATGATTCACTATGAAGATGAAGATTTTTTGAATCAAGATTTTTTTGATGATGATAAAGATAATGTTAATTCTCAAAGAAAAGAGGATGAGTTACTCAAGAACTTGGAAGATGCAGAAACTCCATTATATCTTGGTTGCATAAATCGCACAAAATTATCTGTTATCACCGTCTTGTATAATCTTAAATGTGAGGCTGGCTTGTCTGATAGTGGGTTTGATAAGCTTTTAACTGTGCAACGTTTATTTCTACCGAAGGATAACGTGCTTCCCAAAAACTTATATGAAGTAAAGAAATTTCTTAGAGCATTCGACATGGGTTTTGAAAAGATACATGCTTGTGAGAATGACTGTTGCCTTTACAGAAAAGAATATAAAGATTTAGAAAGTTGTCCAAAATGTGGTTCTTTAAGATGGAAGAAAAATCAAGATACTAAAGAGGTTATACAAGGTATTCCAGTTAAAGTATTGAGATACTTTCCAATAATTCCAAGATTTAGAAGAATGTATAGATCTCAAAAGATGGCAGAAGATTTAAGATGGCAGAAGATTTAAGATGGCATTTTAATAATACAAGCAATGATGGAAAAATGCGTTATCCCATGGATTCTACGACATGGAAAATGGCGGATGAAAAGTATAAATCTTTTTCATCCGATCCACGCAATCTTAGGCTTGATCTTGCTACAGATGGATTCAATCCATTTTTCATGTTGAGTTCGAAATATAGTTGCTGGCCAGTGATGCTTGTGACATACAATCTCTCGCCTATGTTGTGTATGAAGAAGGAAAATATTATGTTAAATTTACTTATTCCAGGCCCAAAGCAACCCAGGAATGATATTGATGTATATTTGGCGCCTTTGGTGGAAGACTTGCATCATTTGTGGTGTAATGGAGTTGATGCTTATGATGCATTTAGCAAAACTTTGTTTAAACTGAATGCAATTTTGCTATGGACGATTAACGATTTTCCGACTTATGGAAATCTTGCTGGATGTCGTGTGAAGGGGGGAAAAGCTTGCCCATTATGTGGTGTCAATACCCATTCTCGTTGGTTGAATCATAGCCGAAAGCGCGTCTACATGGGTCATAGAAGATTTCTACCATCTTCAGATTCACGGAGGAAACAAAAGGCATTGTTTGATAACACCGTAGAGAAAGGTAGTGCTCCTAGAATACTAACTGGGAGAAACATTCATGCATTGTTGAAGGATTATCCAAATGATTTTGGAAAAGAAAAAGAAGAGAAAAGTAAGAAGAGAAAGTGTGTTTATGATACAGAAGATGAAGATGATAATACTAACGATTCTAAAAAAATGGAGCTATCGAGGTGGAAAAAAAGATCAATTTTCTTTGATTTTTCTTATTGGAAGGTTAGTGGTTAGTTTATTTATTTTTCATTGTTTTAATAGAAGAAAAACCCAATAATGCGTTATAGTTTTGGTTTTCGCAGGAGCTTCCATTACGTCACAATGTAGATGTGATGCATGTGGAGAAAAACATTGGTGAAAGCCTATTGGGCACGATGTTGCATGGTAAATCAAAAGATGGAACCAACTGTAGAAAGGATTTAGAGGATTGAGGAATTCGAAGTGATCTCCATGTGCAACCTCGTGGGAATAAAACATATCTTCCACCGGCTTCATACATGTCAAAATCCGAGAGAAAAATATTTTTGCAAAAGATTGCACGATTTCAAAGGACCGGATGGCTACTGTTCAAATTTGAAAAATCGGATTTCGTTGCAGGATTGAAAAATTAGCGGATTGAAATCACATGATTACCATGTATTAATGCAACAGTTATTTCCAGTAGCATCGAGAGGATTAATGGCAAAGAAGGCAAGAAAAACAATAATTCGCTTATGTTCTTTTTTCAACAAATTATGTCAACATGTTCTTGATAGAGAGAAGTTAGAACAAATCAATGTTGAGATTATTGAAGTTTTATGTAAGCTTGAAAAATATTTCCCACCATCTTTTATTGATATAACGGTACATTTATCCATTCATCTTGGAAAAGAAGCACTAATATGTGGACCGGTTCATTTTCGTTGGATGTACCCATTCGAAAGATATGTGAGGACACTTAAAGACTATGTCAGAATTTATGCCCGACCAAAGGGATGTATTGCAGAATCCTATCTTGCAAAAGAATCCATGATGTTTCTCGATGAATTTTTGAAAAAATAAGGACATACAGAGGAGAAAGAAGCTCAAAATGAATATTATGAAAGCAGTATAATACTCGAGGGACGTCCAATTTCAATATCCAAGACAGTTAAACTGTCAGTTAATGACAAAGAAAGTGCTCATTTAGCCGTGTTAATGAATATGGCTGTGGTGGAACCATTTATAGAGTAAGTGTATGTTATATTGTTTTAATTATTTTGATGCGTTTGTAATGCTATATATAACTTATAATCAATTATTCAATACTAGTTTGCATTTGGAGGAATTAGAAAAGTCAGACCCACGCATGACAAAAAATGTGACCTTATTTTGGGAAACATATACAAAAAAATTTGCCGATTGGATTAGAAGAAAGGTTAGTTAGATTTCAAATATATTCTCTTTTGACTATTATCTTACTATAAAATATACATGCTAAATAAAATTTGTTGTAGATACATATTACCTCCAAGGATCATGATGACATGTTAAGATGGATTGCTATTGGTCCGAAGGATAATGCCATGTCTTACAACGAATATATCATCAATGAGCAACGTTTTCATATATAAGATGTAGGGAGAGAAACTTAGAATTGTGGGGTGACTTTTGATGCGACTGCTATGTGTAGAGCAAGTGCAAAAGATATGTCCCAAGTGGTTGATGTGGTCACTTACTATGGAATATTGACAGATATAATTTTATTAGATTATCATACATTTTATATTCCAGTTTTTAAGTGTCGTTGGGCGTATAAAGGAAATGGAGTAAAAGTTGATGATGATGGGTTCACTCTTGTTAATTTACAGCAAGCATCGTTTTCACGAGATCCATACATACTTGCATCTCAAGCAAGACAAGTATTTTATTCAAGAGAGAATGATGTTTCTAATTGGTATGTTGTAATGAAAGCACCATCAAGAAGTTTTAATGATTTAGAGGATCACGATTGCATCAAGGAAGATATCCAAGTCGTGGAAGGTAACGAAATAACCGAAATGGATGATGAAGATGTTAGTTTGTTAGAGAGGATTGCGAAGGCATGCTTGAGTAGATTATATGTTCTACTTGAGTAGATTATAAAATTTGTTGTATTATCATTTGAAAAATGTATTACAATCAAGTAGTTTCTTTTCCTTGTTTCATGACAGCTTTGACATTTACCACCTTTGTTCTGTCTACTACTCAAGAATCAAAACCTAGCATTAAACCTTACATATATGTCATTTGAAGATGTATGGTCAGCTTCTGATTGAGGATCTTCATTTCTACTCTAGCATGCATCATTTCTACATATAACTCATTTTTTTCTATTTTAATTTTGTAATATATTTCTTTTTTGTCTGACTCTATTTGGATTTGATATGTCAAATCAAATTTAATATTATGTTTATGTTGAATTTAATTCCATTCCTATGCCAAGTTTGTTCCCTGTTGCATAATTGTCAAAAGATACCCTTTTCCCTTGTAATAACATCTTAGTTACACCTTACTTAATTTTGATGAAAAATATTTTGTTTTCTCAAAAAGAAAGAAGTAATTTTATGTTTATCTTAACTTCCAAAGGATTTCTACTTTAGCTTAGGAAGATGTGCCAAATGGTTTCATGGATGTCAATAGGGTTAGATAGCTTGGGAAGATGTGTCTAAAGGATTTGTACTTTAGTTTGGAAATAATCTATAGTTATCTTTTTGTTGATATAAGAACAAATTAAATTATGAAGTGGACACATTTATTTTCTAGCATTCGATGATATTTTTAGATTATAAGTATTGCATGTTTCTCTTAGTTTAAGTAAATATTTCCTCCCTTTTTTCTTTTTCTTTACATAATCATTTGCATATTTTTTCTAGTCTAATAGCAATTCAAGCTAATGTTTGTTTTATAATCTTCCCTTGACATATGTGGTTCATAATTGGAAGTTAGGCATATTTTGTTGTTTTTTGATATATTTAGTATGTAACTACAACAGTGTATTCATATTGCTTTATGAGTTATATGATACCAAAATATGATTTGGGCATGTCCTCTCCCAGACTCAGATCACAAGGCACTGTAAAACTGTTTATGTAATACAATTTTACAACTTTGGAATATTTTCATTTACATAAGGTGCATATTAATACTATCTTTTTTTTACACAACATTTATCTACTACATAAAACAAATACTTGAGCATGGTATTGCTTAAAGTACCAAATATTTTCTCCATATTAACAATAAATAATATTAAAGAATCGGAACTCAGAAGATAGTGAGTGATAACCAGAGGAAAGTGACTGATAAGGTAAGTGCGTAGTTAGTCTACATATGTGTTTGTGTGTACTATGTTTGTGAGGGTTGTCTGACTATCTGTAGGGTGAGTTGGGTTTGTGAATATGTTGTGTACTATGTGCTTGTGTGAGTTGTGTGTGAGTTAGCATTGCTATGTTTTGTATTTGTGAGAGGTTGCAAATTTTGTTGAGTGTGTTGTGCTCTTTTTTAGCAGATGTTAGGTGCCTTCATTTGTAAATGCAAGCATAGAAAACATATTAATATACATTTACAGAAATTATATGTTTTGATTATTCCATTATTAGTATTAATGTGATTATTTACAGAGTTTACATTACAGAGTTCATATACATATATTAATAACTATTGTATTCAAGGTTACATAATAGATACTGTTAACTATCCTTTATATGAAGTATTCTCAAAATAAGTTACTGGTTTTTTGTTTCATTTGTAGAAAAAAGATGCATTCAAGCTTTGTACATACTCGCAACCAGAGAAAGGCTGATGAGGAATCTCAAAAGTATAAGTCAAAGCGGAAGTATAATCCAAAGAAAAAGGTTAAGATTCCAGCTAATGCTTGCACCGATAGTGAAGAACCAACAATCAACGCTAAGAAGCAAGCCATCGTTTGCATTGAAGACAAAGAACAAGAGCCACCTGCTACCCCCTCCGACCCAAATGAAGAAGGACCTTGCTCAGAAAATGAAATCCTTCCTGAAAAACTGATGATGCTGAGGGAGAAATTAGTAGAGCAAGTGAAGCTGAATCCAAAATTACATCTCAGAAAAGAGGTGGTAGAGGTCCAGCAAAAGCAAAAAGACTCCCGTTAAGCAGTCAGGATCGAATTGAAGTTGAGTTCAATGATATAGGTATACCAATAGGGAAAGGGTCAGTACATTTATCCTCTTTTCTTGGACCGCTTGTGCGGGAGCTGGTTCCATACACACTTGATGATTGGAGGAACCTAATTGATGAGTTAAAAGTTGTTTTGTGGCAATCGATTCAGGTATGAGTTAAAAATTGTTTTTGTTGTTTATACATCTGTTTGCAAGTTGCTACATTGCTACATTGTTACACCACGTATTATAGTTATGGCTGAAAAAATTGTTTGATGCATACATATGGCTGTTATTTGATTTTAGTATCATGTTTTCATGTATTGTTGCAGATTAGATTTAAACTGGAAGAGGATTGGCAAAGAAAAGCTGTATTTCAACAAATGGGAGTAATTTGGAGATCGTCAAAAAGTAAATTGGTTCGAAAATCAAATAAAGCGGAGAACGAATAGGAAAGACTAAAACTGAAACCTACCAACATCAGAAGCATGAACGAATGGAGAAGGTTTGTGAAGGAGAAAACAAGTCCGGAGTTTAAGGTAACACTATTCACTACTTTATTTGCTAGAACACTTTAAAAGTTAATGATTGGGATCCAATAACACATATGGTTATTTGCACAGCAGAGTTGATTATCATTTTCAAAAAGAACAATTTTATTATACAATAACACATATGGTTTTGTTTGTCTCAAAAAAAGAAAACATTTTGCGTTTCATTTGTTTTGCATTTATGTTCGCTATACATTTTTGTTCTTTGTTTTTGTGTGCATGTCAACTCAATGCTTTCCATTTTAACTTTGTTCATTCTGTACACATTTCTTGTTCACTTGGATTTAGTTCAATTTAGTGTTGTGTGTTTGGTTTTGTATTGTGTTATCTTGCATTAAAAAAATTGTTGGATTTGTTTTCATCTTGCATTGGAATTTTCAACTAATTTGCTATTACATTTCATTTCCTGGCTTTTGCATTTCGTTTTCTGTTTTACATTGCTATTGCATTTCATACTTCAACAAGCTTGCATTGCATATAACGAAAAACAAAAAACATTGCATTGCATCTTAGATTTTAGTTTTCATTTTTACATATCTATTTCTTGTGCTCATTGTTTTCACTTGATATTATGTTCACTGTTTTATTTCATTTGCCTTTTAGTTTCTGATACATTGAATTTTCCTCTACTACAAGCAATTGTTTTCAAGTTTTTGTTCCCTATTTACAAAACAAAATATCCATGTTTCTTCTTTACATTGCCTTTATCAAACACTTCTCAGACAACTTCTCTCTTTCACTCTTCACTTCCTCAACCAAGCTGCGATTATCCAATAACAATATATCAACTTCTCTCTGTCACTCTTCACTTTCTCAAACAACAAAGCTACCATTATCCTATAATAATATATCAACAATATATCTTTCAATTTTACAGAAACGGAATGAGAAATATTCATCCCTTAGGGATAAACAACTTTCACACCCAACTGGTCGTAAGGGAATGGCTAGATTGACCGAAAACATGGTTAGTTAATTAAAGTATAGCTTTATTTAATATTATTTTATACCTATCTGGTTTTTTACTTAATGTTATCTTAAATTTAGAAAAAAGAAAGTCCAAGTCCATCGTCCATAACTAGAGCTGATGTTTGGATTAAATCTCACATAAAAAAATGGTGAACCGGTGACCGCGGAAGCTAGAAATGCTATTGTAAGTTTTTTTTATTTTATCTGTATATAAAAAATTGTCCGAAAGTACGATAATTTTACCATTGTACATTATCTATTTGTATTTATTTATGTAGGAGGAGATTAAAAAATTTGGTAGCCTATCACATTTCGGTTCGTCACATAATGTCGGTGGAGATGCTCTTGTACATGTACTCGGACAAGATAAACCGGGACGGTTAAGGGCATTGGGAAGGGGTTGCACTTTAACCAAGCTAGCTGTGGCCCAGTCCAAAGATAAACAAGTATCGTAGTGTCGAGAGGAAATAGCAGAAATGTAGAGTATGGTGCAGGTTCTAATGAACCAGAAGGTAAACTATTAAAAGTAATTTATATTGTAAAATAAAAAATTTCAAAGCGCCATATAATTTAAAATACTAAAAAGAACAAATTTATTCTCTCTCACAAACTTATTATATGTTCTCTGCCATTCTAAATATGGTCATTTTAATCTTAGCAACTCAATTTTATTTTTTTCACTTGCTGGTTTCGGTGGCCATATTAATTTCATCCCATCATTTATAGCTGTAAAATACATTAACTGATCAAAGTCCATTTAGTAGTTTTCGATAGTCAATTAAACGCCTACATTACATTTAATTGAGTGCTTTTAACATTAAAATATCCTAATATTAGAGCTTTGCTGCAGGGTGTAGAAAGTTCGAAAATGAGCACATCTGAATTGGTAAAAATAATAATTATATTACTCAAGAAATAACATTTAAATTTTAAATTTTGATCCAGTGATTGCTATAATTTTTGGTTGAATAATTGCACAGCAATGATGATGTATGTTCGATGTTGAATTAGGATAGAAACTGTGAAGTTGTTGCCCATGGGAGGGTGTTGTCCAAGGACCCAACTACGGTTGTCAATGGCATTCATCTTGGACCAAATGCTGTGAGCGTTATTGTAGATATCGTGGACAAACCAGATACTTATTTATGGAGGCCTACACCTAAAATGACAGTATTAGCAAACGCTGTGAATAAGGTAGTAGCTTGGCCATCAACTTGCATTAAGATGGCGCTGCGAGTAAATTTGAACGACGTCAGTACGGTAAATTTTACACTTCTCATACTAAACTGTTGAATTACACTTCTCATTGAAACATACTAAAGTTTTAGTTTTAGTTTTTAGATATTAGTACCCCAAATTTCTCCATTTGTATATTTATTTGTTTGTTAAAATCTTAATAAAAATTTGAATAATTTTTTTATAATAACAGCACTGTCCACAATATTATGGTTGGAATTACACTTCTCATTTTATAACCTATGAATGAATCGCTAAGTAATTTGCTAAGTAGAAATTTATTTGTTTGTTAAAATAAACCATCTTTATATTTATTTGTTTGTTAAAATTACACTTCTCATTTTATAACCTGTGAATGATTTGCTAAGTAATTTGCTAAGTAATTGGCTAAGTAGAAAATTATTTGTTTGTTAAAATAAACCATCTTTATATTTATTTATTTGTTAAAATTACACATCTCATTTTTAGAGTAACAGCACTGTCCAAGACAACAAATGCAAGATTTATGGTTGGAATGAGGGTGAAGGGGTAGGTGCCGAAGGAAGAGTCTACTCCAGAGAGCCACAATATGATGTTAATGGTATTCCACTCGGTCCGTCTGCCGTTGTGATTTCGGTCGACAAAGTAATAAATAAAGATGCTTAATTGTGGTGACCCACATGTGATATGTCGTGCATTGGAGATGCAGTTGGTAGGAAAGTAGCATGGCCAAAATCAAAAGTTGAAGTTGATAAAGAAAATGTAAATGACAGTGTAAATTATGCGACTTCTCCCATGAAATCTACACCCGTGGTCATGAAGAAATCAGAGCATATAAGTATTAACTTTCAAAATTAAAGAAATTACCCATGTATGAAAGTTTATTTATTATGTGTATGTATATATTCTGCATAATAATCTCTTTTTTTCCAGCCAATTGCAAAGTGGACAAAAGATAGCAAATGCCAGTTGATCGATTTGGGTGGAACAAACGTAGTGGCTGAAGGAACTGTTGCATCAACTGATCCGATAACACTGGTCCATTGTCGTCCATTGGGACTTAATGCTGTAAAAGTTTGGGTTGATATTGTGAGAGATGCAAATGCAGAGCTATAGAGACCAACATCGGCGTTGACGTGCATGGAAGATGCACTTGGCGTTCCCATAGCTTGGCCAACGGAAAAAGTCATTCTGAAAACAAGTTGAAAGGTATATAACTTGTTCATCATAAATGTTTTCAAACTTTGATTCTAATACCCTGACAATATTCCTAGATAATCGACTATAAAAATTAGTTATATTACTCAATAAATATTGGTCAGTTTGGCTGAGGCTGTTGATGGAGTTAGGATAAAATTCAGTGAGGGGGTACAGTTTAGGTCAAACAGTGGCAGGACTGTCAACTTGTCTTTAATTTTAATTAGGCATATTATGGATTTTTTTCTATAGTATGAATGGGGAGGGGTTGTTGCAAGGCAGTTGATGGAAACTGTGTTGAAGTAGGGAAGTGATGCTTGTAGTAGACAGAACTATAATGACTGAGGTTGTTTGAACTGAAGCAGTTTGAAGGTCGAACAGTTCAAGTGAAGGTGAAGTTTTTAGAAGTAAGGGTGATATTGGTGGTAGGTTGTTTAAGCGATAGGAGGGTTGTATTGTTTATGATTGAGGAAGGAATGATTTTGACTTGGTGTTGGAGTGGCAGTTTGAGGAAGTTGTGATGATGGTTGTTATCAGGTTTGGTGAGGTTACAGGGAGGAGGAAGTGTTGGCAGTGATGATCCAGAAGTCGGGGAACTGTCGGGGATGTTAGCAGTTTTGTGGTGGAGTTTTGGTGAAGTTGAGATGGTGGACAGTTTGGCTATTGTCGGATTTGGATATGTTGTGGAGTTAGAGTTTATGTTCAAGGGTTTGGTGTTGATATGTTGGCAGTGTATTGTTTGGATGTAGGGTGGTATATGAAGCAAGTGTTAAAGAGGAGTGACTGGAAGATTGAAGGGGAGGTTGCTAAGTGGTCGAAGTGTGGAGATGATTGAAGTATGGTCGAAGTGCATTTGTACTGAACTATAGAGATATACAATGCATGAAAGGTTAGGTTGCAGTAGGTCTGTTGAGTGATCAGAGGAGTTGCGGTTAGGTTTCAGAAGCACGGTGGTTCGATTGTACCAGTGATGAAGAACAGGGAAGATGGACGAGTTGTTTGGCAGGTTTGAATTTTTTTTGGTTGTGTTGTGGGACGAGCTGTGGATATGGTCCGAAGTTTGTATCAAATATGATTTTGAGGAAGTTTTGGTGGAGAAGTTGACTGTGTTGTTTTAGAAGTTGGTGTGAACAAGTAGTGTACAGGCAGAGGGAATGAAGGAAGGAAATAGGGATGTTATCAGGTGAACTTGCTGTTTTGAATGGAGTGCATGGTTGAAGAGGATGGTTGTCGTATGGCAAGTCTAGTGCACCGACTTCACAAACATGATGTAAAAGTTGTTGGACGATTACAATGTGCTCACATCAGTGGTTAATACGCAGAGACATATTTGTTTGAAGTATTATAGTCTAAGGACTTCTATATTTGTCCATTTTTGATCTTTGATACGTTAACCTCACAAATATTTAGTAACATGATTATTATTATTTACAGGTAGATAAACGTTTGTGAAGAATTCAAGCAGCAGCACATGTATGTAGTTAGGTTGATTAAAACTGTTATGAAACTATTATGAAAGTAGTATGTATGGTAGCAGCACTACTTTAGCTGCATGTACTATTATGAAACAGTTTATAGTAGTTTGGTTATATAAACGTATGGTTAACCTTTTGTCTTGACACTAATGTTATGATATAGTGGTGATTATGTAATTGCTTTTGTTTGTGTTATTGTGGTTCATTGAATGTGTTATTTTTGAATGTGTATGCGTTTATATATTACGTTATTGTATAAGTTTTGAAGTACTTGAAATGGAGGCGAAATCAGATGCAATCGTGGAACAGCAGACAATAAAATCGAAATATGCTGTGGCGGAGAAAAAACGCCACCAAAAATATTTTTTTGTAGCGTTTAAAAAGCGCTACAGAATCAGCAATTATAGTAACTCAGATAATCTCCGTGGCGTTCAAAAAACATTGCAAAAAATAATAATAAGTGCAACAAAAAAATAAGATAGTAAACGGCACCTTTTCGGTGGCGTTTCTTAAACGCTGTAAAAAAGGTCTTTAGTAAAATTCATTTATACTTGAATTAAAATAAATGCAACAAAAAATCATGGATTTTTAGTCGCATGTTTTCTAGCGGCGTTTATCAAAACACCACCAAAACTTTTTGTAGTGTTTTTTGAGCGCCACTAAAAATCAAATTTCTTGTAGTGAATGATATTGGACCATTTAGAGGAATCCCACATTATTAAAATTCTGCTTTTTTGATTACTAGAGACGTTATATGAGAATTTCCATTTTCTGTCAGTTTTTGTCATAAAATTTTCCATACTGTCAGCAGTAAGTTTATTTTCACAAATACTCATAAATGAAAATCTATTAATATTGAGAAGATGAAGAACTTCCATCTGCTTAGTTAGGGCATTCATGCCTCGGATGTTCCAAAAGAGGAACTCCATTAAAATACTATTACCTTGACTACTTCTCTCATTAGGGAGAGTAGCAGACCCCATTGTCTTGTGTTTTTTGGTATTTTTGTTCTTTCCTTTAAGTTGTTGAACTATGTTTGTCTATGCTGGATTATCGACAACATCTTCAGATGCAGTGGCTTTGAGTGCGAAAAGAGCCTCCTCAATACGAATTTTTCGAGTGGCTCCGACTCTCGGTTTTGATATCTGTGCAGGATATGCTCGTTAAGAAGAGTACAAGTAAGATGATCGAGCAGAACTTCAGTTCTTTTCTCAGGACTTTCCATATCAGGCCCGTTGTTTTTGGGAATTTGCCACTCCATTTCCATGTCTATATTAGATTTGCATAAACTACTCTGTGTAATATTAGTCGACTCTATAATGTTCGACTGGACTGTTTCTGCTTCTTAGAGATTTTCTTTACTTGTAACACATTAAAACTATCAAACTTGTGGTTACTATCTTTATATACTTGAGATGGAAAACAAATTCAGGTAGAATTTGAGACTTATTTGATGTTTCAATCAAATTTCCTGTTAATTGATCTTTATCAATTCCCATCTCATTACTAGATTCCGGACCAGATGATTTTATTATTTTTGGAACTCAAACTTTGGTAAATTGGCAATTATCTTCGGCATGCCCAAAGCTAAAAGATTAGGACAAATACTTGGTCTCCATTTATACACCACATCTTGCCATAAAATATCGTCCTTTTTCGATACTATGGGAATTTTATTTGGAAATTTACAGAAGCTATTAATTTCAATAAGAACTCTAGCGTCTGAAATTTTAATTATACCTTCTATAAATTTATCCAGCTTAATAGGTTTAACGACCCTGACTCGACCTTCGAAAATCGGCACCAAATACATCACCTGTATTCGAATGCCACAGATTCAAACGTCGAGTCTGGTTCACCGGAGCTTATAACACATTAAGTACAACAACACATTGGAAAAAGAAGTGGATAACTTTATTGATACACAATAGATACAACATCTGATACAAATGAATATCAACATATCAAAGATAGATACAACAGCGGAAACAACAACAACGGAAAGATAATATCTTCAATGCCAAGCAAGAGAGAAAGAAAATCCGACAATACTGCAACTCCATAGCCAAAGCTCCAAACCACTAGCTCGAACCACCATCATGTTGTATTAAGCCAGGTCAGTCATGATTGTGATTTCCAAAATCCAAAGACTCCAAAGAATTCCAAACAGAAAGCTGAAGGCTACCGAATATATATCTACTAGATGATTATCTGAAAATCTGACCCTAGGCTGCCCGTATGGAAAATTGTGGACACCCAGAGTTTAGAAAGGGAACAATAAACTCTAGGTCAGTCATGGGACTGGTGTGAGCAAATGAAAACAGATTTATTTGAAACAAAACAAACAAAAAGAATTTAAAAAGAAATTCGCAATGCTTTTTGGAAAATGAAACTACCATAAGGCCTCTCCGCACACACATAATGCAAGTGCACAATTGCAGGAGATTTCTCCTAATGGTAGTTAAATACAATTGATACGTGAAATCCTTTTGATATTATTATTACTGCATAGTGCAGAAAACATTTCGAAAGCATAATATTAATCTTAGCCAGCATACCACATTTCATGGTATGCCAACTTTAGCTACCACTTAAATGGCAGGTCACCACCATAAGTAAATGCCAGGTTATACAACTAAAACCGTACAGGGCGCGTATTGTTTCTTTGGATTTTCAATAAATAGTCAGGCTAAGGAACTTCCTATGCCACATGAGTATGCCTTTAGAGGGACACCTCGAGAACTTAACTAGCTCTCTGCCAACACAAGGTCGGGTTGCCTCTGTAACTAGTTAACCACTGACACGAGTATGCCATCCCCCGGTCGTTACCAACCTTTATCGGAGGATCCTCAACCACAAAGCAACAACCACGAAGCACAACCACATAAGTTAAATATCTAGGCTCCACACCATGATATCACTTTTTATCCAGAAGGAAATGGACATACCTTAAAGGGCGCGACCCCCGGTATCCTTGTCGCATCCTTCATGTTTCGACCATTCTCGGGTTGTGAGGTCCTGATGAAGTCTCATCTTGTCCCACAAAGCTACGCTTTTCACAAAAGCCATACTTTGATCAACAAATGATCAGCAGCACTCAGCATGCCACATTACCAAATTGGGAATGTATCACTATTAAATATCAACTAGATAACCTCTGAGCTCGTGCGTCTCAGAGAAGGGTGTTAAGCTAAGAGAATAAATTATCCGCACCAAATAGAAATGTATTTGATAGAAACCAGCTTTACATCTCAAAGTGTAGTGTCAAACATACATCCATACAAGTCCGTTCCGAGTTCGAACGGAACCGAAGGCACTTCAAAGAAGCCCTTGCAATCCAGGTATTCACAATCTCAATCGAATTCCCCATCACATATGGAGATCTCTATACCGTAGCTACTCAGTGTAGAGTTATTCGACAGGTAATCCTTTTGTTCTCGAAAATACCCGATCTTCACCATCGGTCTTCAAATGCTATCCATTTCATCGTATCATTATTCGGAATGGGTTTTATGACATAAAGTCCTCTCTCAGCTAAACCGAATAATGATCGCTTAATTTTAAAAACATATGGATATATGGGATCTTAGTTAAATCACACTTTTTAGCCCAAAACCTTTTCTTTTAAATGGTTTAAGAAATTTCCATTTTAATCTTTTAAAATAAAAGATACACCTTTAAACAAAAGATCTATTTTTGAAATCCTCTTTTGTTTGGAAACAAATTTCACCAAATCTTTAACAAAGATTCATTCATAATATTTACACAAAAGATCCATCTTTAGAATTTACTTCAATTCAAAACAAGATTTGCTAAATCTTTAGGAAAGATTTATTCATGGCTTTTAAAAGAAATTCCCTTTCAAATTTGATTAATCCATAACTTGGAAATCCTTTCAACAAAAACTGGAAGTTCTTTCTTTATATGAAAGCAATTATCTTTTGGAAAAAAATGCTTTTCGTTTCGAAATTATCCAATCAAATATGCATAAGTTATAGCCTTTAAAGTATAAATTTGGGTTAAATTTAAATTCCCAAAATAATACTTTTAAAATGGTTTAAAATCCATGTACATTATTGTATAACTTGTATACCCTTTCAAACCATAGTTTCCAAAATAATTTCAAAATAAGACATAATATATTCAACTAAATTTAAATTTCAAAACTTCTCTTTTCAAAGACTTTTCATATTCAATGCAATTCCATTTCCAAAACCATTTGGATTCAAAATTCAACTTTAAAATTCTTTTATTATTTTGAATAAAATAATATTAAATTCAAATTATCTATGACTTAACCAATTTCCTCGTGCAATCCATATTTGTGTGTATGTGGTGCAGTCCAGGGGTTTTACACACAACAACAACATACAACAACCATAATTAATTCAAGCACAACAATATAGATAAGTGGTATACTTTTATAATGCTTATCTTCATTCATAGATTCACAAATAAATATGTAAATTCATCACAGATAAATAAAATCATAGTTCACAGTTCAATTCACACAATTCTTATTACAGAACATCACACATCAAGGATATCAAACAATTCAAACATTCAATACAATCCAAACATTCATAAGTAAGATCAATTAATCATCTGATTAATTTAAATCAGATTAATTGCTTATGAATAAATTACTAATCCGGGTTAATTAATATTAATTAATTAAAAACCATATTAATTAATTATCCTTTAATAATAAATTAATTAACCTTTAATGATAAATTAATCAACCTTTAATCATTAATTAACCAGCCTTAATTAATAAATAAATCAACCTTTAATCATTAAATAATTAACCTTTAATTATTTAATTATTTAATTATTCTTTTAATTAATTTTCATTAATTAATTAATTAACCCTTAATCAATTACCATTTAATTAATTATCCTTAATTAATTACAATAAGTGATTATCCCTGATTACTTATATTATAAATCACAAATTAATTTCATTGGATAATTACCCTTTAATCACTTGATTAATCAAATTTAATCATTAATTAATTATCCTTAATTACTTTCATTAAGTAATTATCTTTAAGTAATTATTACCCTTAATTACTTTTATTAATTAATTTTAATTAATTAATCTTTTAATTAATTACATTAGTTATTCTTTAATTTAATCGCAATAATTAATTAGCTTTAAATTAATTACATAAAGTAATTAGCTTTAATTTAATTATATAAAGTAATTAGCTTTCAAATCAATTACACAAAGTAATTAGCTTTAATTTAATTACACAAGGTAATTATTCATCAATTATCTTTAAAAACATTTAATCTTTAAACCTTTAATCTTTGAAAACAAAATTATTATTATTCCATAAATTAATTTAAGTTAATTTACAATTAAAAACATTTTATCTTTTCGATTAAATTCTTAATTACATTGTTATGTTTATTTAAAATAAACATTATAAATAATAGTTATATATATATTGAAATACTTGAAACTCAAAATAATATTATTTTCAAACCTTTAATAAATTCCAATTTAAATAAACATTAATTATTTTGGAAGAAGTGGTTAATAAATTTTATAACTTGATTAAGTTTTTAAACTTTAAAGTTTTTTATTTCTTTTTATTTTTAAAACTTATCAACATAACCAAGAACCCGAGCCAACCCTTATATTTCCTAAGTTCATGCCGAGAAACTCATGACCTTACTTTTCTTTGAGCCATCGCCACAAATTCTCGAGCACAACTTCGAGTTACCATTCTTCTTCCCAAACTTCACAATCACCCAGACATGCATACACTCTCGTGCACGTGTACGTTCAACTGGACCACTTTCGATCATCATTACGATCACCCATGAGTCAACCTTGACCTCGACGATGAACACCACTACCTAGTTCTAACGATTTCATGGAAATCGAAATTAGACTACTCGATAATTTCTGGACTTAAACCCATTATCAAAAGATCGCCTTACACCACCATGTGACGACGCGAGAACCCAAGAAACTCCGACCACAGGTTCTCTGATGACCCACGAAGCTTTCCCCCCGGTCCAATCACCTTTAATCCACCAGAGACGATACAATCGACTCAATTTCAACAATGACCAAACAGGCTCTTAAAACCCTACTATCTCATCGTCCGGCCACCACAGCAGCCTATAATTCAAACGGGTATTTTTCCCCTGTGACCCAACCTTTCATCCTCCTCCAGCATCAACCTTGACCCGCCTCCCTTCGTCAATCGACGGCAATTGATGAAAAGGCCAAAACCGATCAACTCACAATTTCACATGATTTTCAAACTTAAAAATTGTGATTCTATTTTTAAAATTCATGTTTTATGAAGATGAACAAGATCATGAAATCAAAACCCAAGTTTTAATCAATTAAGTTTTTAAAAAAATTTGATTTTACTGTGTTTTTACATTTCCCAGCAAATCCATTCATTTTTAATAAATCTTGATACTTTGATCCTATTTTGTTCAAGCATCAAATTCTAAAAAAGATTGAGGAGTGAGATTTTGAGTTTTGAAATTAACTTATGCCTGTAAACTATAAACAAAGGCATGTACAGACATGCACACACACAAATTACATATATGTACACAACATGCAGGCATTTTTACACAATTATACAAGCATATATACATCATAAATTCAAATAAAAATCCAAATACTAAGATATATAACAGGTTCAAGTGGGTTTGCTCACCTGGAAGAAGAACATAAACTTGGAATTTTTGATTGAACAGAGAACTGTTTTCTTTTATTCCTTTTGACTTGATTTAGATCTCTTATTTGATGAGTTGATCTTTTACTTGTTTTGAAGCTTTAAATCTTTTCCTTACTTTGTTTTTCAGGCTTTGATTCTAGAAAATTGACTGTAGTTTGAACTTGATCTGTTCTGGAAATTTGATCTTGAGACTGATTGTTTTGAATTGCAACTTTGAATTGCTTTTGTTTTAATTTTCTCAGGTTTTGATCTGAAACCTGGAATTGTTTTTAATTTGAAACTTTGTTGAATTGATTTTTGAACTAAGCTTTGTTGAGTTTGTTTTTCTGGTTTTAAGTTTTTGTTGTTTGTTTTTGAAAGAATTAAAGAAAAATGGGAAGAGAAAGGGAGGAGTGTATATATTTCCTTTATGCATTAAATTTAAAAAGAAAAGAAAATTAAAATTATGACACTTGTAAATCTATGTTGAAATAAACTTACAAATGTTTAATTATATGCATTTTGACTTACACTTGTAATTGCATGAATTAATTTCCCTACACTTGTTAACAATAATTAAATTTATGTTTAAGTCCTTATTTTAAGTTAATTTATAATTATGTTTTAAATCCCTACTTTATTTTAATATATGAAACATGTTTTATGTCTTTATTAATTAAGCATTATGAGATAGATTTGTTATATATACAAATTATATTTATTTTAAAAGAAATGATCCTTTTATAAAGCTTATCTAATTTCAAAAGATATATGTATATATTAAAATTTTTTGTTCATTCTTGTATTTATATTTGCATTCATACATTTTCAATTATACATATATATACAACTTAATAAGAAAATGATTTGAAATCCAAATTATACATTACTAATAAATATTCATATACATTAGTTCCTTGGAAAATTTCAAATTAATTCACCAATTAATTCACAAATTATTTCAAAAATTAAAATTAATTACTAGATTTAATTTGGCCTAAAATCGGGAATGTTACAATAGAAGTGCCAAGAACCGATGCAATACGATTAATACCCTCTTCTATCCGGTAATCTAGTGGAAGATTGGGAAAAGAACCCAGATAGGGACTGAATTAAGAAGTTCTTTATTGAGTTGCCTACCAAGCGTCCGTCTTTTCATTACCATTAACATTTTTTATAGTAGTAAGGGCCACCTTCTAAGACTTTTTCGCAGTCTCTCTTATTTTGAAAATTAATAATATAAAAACAAATTTTTTAGAGAATATTGAGAAATCAGCCTCTGGCTTCCACACTCTAGAGATATAGTCTAGAAAATATGGATAATAAGGCTTGGGTCCGACAATGTAAATGATAATACCATTGTCCCATTGTTTTCTTGCTACTTGAACCGCATCAGCTGACATTTTTGCACATTTTATAGAATTGATTTGACGAGGAGGGTAATATTTCAGCGAAATATGGACTGGAATGTTATTACCCTTTACTACTTCGTTCCATGCTCTACTGGACGAGGATGAAAAATTCCATTTGTTTGTGGTTGTGTTTTTCTCTGGTAGTTTAAAATTATTGTCACAAATTGCGGTTTTTTGAGAGCTAGGGCGATTCGGTTGTGGACCAGATGGGTTCACGTTTTTAATGGCAGGAGAAGTAGGAGCACGATTTGGTTTGGAATTTTTCGGTGGCACTCTATTTTGTATCTTCCATTTTTTTGATTGAGCAAGCGTAAAACCATCATCAGATTGGAGGAACGGATCTGAAGCATTCATGTGTTCGAAACCTGGTGGTGGATCGAGTCCACATGAAGGCGGCTCAAGAAGACAGAGCGGAGATTGATTGGATGACATGGGAAAGAAGGCTGAGAGGAATACAACCACAAGGGGTGGGGAATCATAAAGTGAAGAGAACAAAAGGTGGAAATCGCATAGGCGGCTTGGAAACGCTAATTGCATGAGTGGATCATCTAAAAAAGACTTGCTGTCCAATATGTAAATGGAAGTTTTACAGTGGCTTTTCTAATTGCTTTGCTATATATTATTTGCACCAGCAACTTGATTGCCTTCTCCGCTAACTTCTTCATAGATATTGTAGAGATTACAGTCTTTGCATATATAATTAGTTGCTCTGGTATCAGGCCACCATTCATTTCCTATGCTCCCAATGAAGTTTTTTTTTTGCACTACAAGCATAAATAAGTATTAAAATACATTTGCTTTCAGTTGTTTCTTTCATAGACGACAGTCACGAGCATAATGGCCGGGCTTGTTACAAAAATAATAAGCGTCTTTCTTTTTTATCTTTCTTAAGATGATTATTTTTCTTAAATCATGTCTCATTTTTGGACTAACTTATCTACTATTTCAATATTATTTGCCCTAAACTGAAACTCAATTTGTGGAGTATCATTTAGTACTCGTTTATGAGAGTCATCGTCTATGCAAAAGTATAAGCTGTAAACTCTCCAGATCGGTTTATTTCTGCATACTACAATTTTTTCTTATAGTCATTCCAAGAAAGTTAAAGTCCAGAAATTATGATTCCAACTATAAATGATTTAGGGAGATCAATCCTGACATCTTTGAGTTGATTTAATATATATATCTGTGTGTGTGTGTGTGTGTGTATGTATATATAATATTTCACTAACTAGTCCAATAATGGAATTATTTTCAATCATTTTAAAACCCATAAAATTACATAATAGGAATTTATTATTACTTGCCTCTGATATATGATATTTTCTTTCCAATGATGTCTAGAGTGCTTTTAATTCTTCCTAGATTCGATGTGCATTTTAGACAAAAGTAGATAGCGCGTCCAAAATGTGTTATTAACATAGAAAGTGTTCTTCCTTTTGCTTCGCACGTTTTTCTTAAGTGCATTATCGTTTGTAGGATTTTTCTTAGATATCTCCTCCAAGTCATCTTCTATTATGTAGAACACTTTAGCGGTGATAAGAAAGAACTTCATGTTCTCTTGCCATCATGTGAAATCATCTCTATCAATCCACTCCAATTGACAAATGTAATACCCATAATTTTTGTTTAATATTATTCAAAAGATTTAATTAGATAAATTAAATAGAATAACATGTAGGGATAAAGAGAATGAGATTTGTTAATTAAATTGGGTCAGGCCTTAATTAATTAATTAATAAGATGGTTGTAAACATAATAATAGAAAAGAATTAATGAGAGGGACATAATAGGAATAAATTCTCCATTCATTCCCTAAACCCTTCCTCTCTCATTCGTTCTCATTTCATTTTCTTTAATCATAACTATGCCTAAAGGAGGCTAACCATTACGAAGAAGAAAGCTAAGAAAATCAAGGGAAATACTAGGGAAACTAATCTACACCAAATCTCAATCTCTCAAATCAAAGGTGAATAATAACATTCATCTCATAAGTTAAGTTTATTTTCGGATCTATGTTTGGTTTTCGAATTATTATAATGATATTTCATGATTGGATAGTTTATATCATTACCTAATTGAATGATAATTTATTAGAATTTTTATGAGATTATTCTTAAGGGTTTTAAAGGTAAAATCTACTTTTTAATTTCCAATTGATTTGAATTCGAATATGTTGTGTAAATCAATATTTTGGAGATGGTTTTTTAATTTGATAAATTTTCAAGTTCATATGAATATTTATGAATTTCCTAAGATGAAAAAGGGTTTATTTCAGGTTTAAATCATTAAAAATAATAAAATTTAATATTTTGGCTTTGAAATTTTTATATGTGAAAGAAGATGGAAATTCGGATTTTTTTATAATTTTTAAGGATTTTTACCATGTATTTATGATTTTCTATGAATTTTTTATGATAAAAAAGCTTTTAATTTAGTACTAATTAATGATATCAATTATAAAGGTTTGCAAATTGTTTTGGGAAAGTAAAATGTGATCTTGCAACAAATTCTAAAAAGAATATTAAAGAAATTTTGTTATCCAATAAAAATTTGACAAGAGGCAGGAGTTGGTAGAAAGTATTATCTTTAAAAGAAAATAATTCAGTTTTCAAACTATTTACAAAAATATCATTCCATGTTCTAGATTTATGACTTCCTATGTGGTTGTAACTCTTTAACCATTTTAGATTTGTCATTTGTTTTAGATTTATGATATCCTATGCTATTGAAACTCATTAACCTAATTAGATGTCATCTATTTTATATTTACATCATCCTATGCTGTTGAAATTCTTTAACCTGTTTAGATGTCATTTGTTTTAGATTTAAGATATCCTATGCTATTGAAACTCCTTAACCTGTTTAGATGTCATCTGTTTTAGACTTACGACATCCTATATTGCTGAATCTTTTTAACCTGTTTAGATGTCATTTGTTTTAGATTTACAATATCCTATGCTATTGAAACTCTTTAACCTGTTTAGACATCATCTGTTTTAGACTTACAACATCCTATATTGCTGAAACACTTTAACCTGCTTAGATGCCATCTCTTGTAGAGTTATGACATCCTATGCTACTGAAACTCTTTAACTTGTTTAGAGGTCATCTATTTTAGATTTACAACATCCTATGCTGTTGAAACTCTTTAACCTAGTTAGATGTCATCTATTTTAGACTTATGACATCCTACGCTGTTGAAAGTTTTATTCTATTTTAAAGTTACGGAACCCCTATTTTTGAGGTACGAAACATCATATTTTAGAGACTTTTTTTCTCATATTTTAAAGGCTTGACGCTCCACATTTTATAGGTTCTTTTCCTAATATTGCTTATGTAACTTAGAGGCTTAATAGCACTGCTTTGATAGTGAATGTTTTATATGCAAGGACGTAACCATCGATTGAACATATTTTGATGAATGATGTTATATGTTCTTGTTGTCATAGAACCAGTTAAATTTTACACATTTTATCATTTATCATACTCACATCTACATTACCCAATATTGCATCTTGGGATTTGGGAATAGAATTACTAGTTAGGACGTTCTAGTGATGCGTATGGTCAGACTAAACTCCCGAGTAAGTGGAATTGCATCTAGGAGATCAGATAGATCGATTGTGTTAGGATGCCAATAGATATGACTCATAGATTTAAAACCAGATCAGGTTGTAGGTGGGACTGGTGTAGGGTCATGTCCTATGCTTTAGTCGTTAGCCTCTAGTTGGTAAAGGTCCGCAATTCCTATGCGTAGGGCTTTGGTAGTAGTGAGACTAAAAGATGTGTACGTACAGAAATGAACTTGTAGCTTTATATTTTCACCGTATTATTTTAGTTTGTTTTACTCCTATCCGTATTTGGAGATTTTTGAACCTCGGGACATGTTTGGCCTTGGTCAACCTAATAAGTTATTGTTGGCTTGTGAAAATTAACAGGTTCATAGTGACCACAAGAAAACTATGATTTGAGATAGATAGACAATTTTTGGGTGGGTAAACTTTGAAAATGCATAACCCTTTATGGACAGGCTAGGCACATTTACCCATATTGTATGCATATGGTCATATTATGGTTCGTTTTAACCATTGTGGTTTTATCTGCAGGATTTATGTTATCATTGACATATTTCAATAAGATACCAGTGAGAGGAAAACCTATTTCGCTTATCGGCATGGTCTCAATAGATATCTGCATCGGTTCGAGATGCTATATTATTATTTACACCAAACTTTTAGTATGACCAGAATTTTTTGTTATACCCCTAAACTCTCGGGTACTCATTTGAGTAGACCAGGAGTATGGATTTTCAGGTTGGACGAATAAACTTCCGAAAACGTGCAAGAGGAAAGCTAGCTAATATTAGGAGTTTATTTTCGCTGTGTTGTTTAAAGCTTATGTTTGTTTGAAAGGATGTAATAAAAGGATTTATAACTGTCAAGTAGTAAGACTCTGATCACCTAAGGTGGCATCTTCATATGTCACTCTTGGATTATAATTGTAATTATTATATTTTCTCTGCGCATGGAATCACTGGGATCATGTAATGAATATGAAATTTATTAATGAAATTTGTTTTGAAAAATTTCTTATTCCTACGTTTCTAATGTTATAGATGCTATTAACTGATCTCATTTTGTCACCAAAAAATAATAATATTGATGATTGCAGTATCAATAACGCTTATTTTTGGGTCTTAAAACAGGGATGTTACAAGGAATGGGCTAATTCATGACTCGTTGGGCATTAATATTGCTCGAACGTTCCATGATTGATAATATTTTCTAAAAACTATTGGAAATACTTGATGGTTCAAGTATGAACATGATACGTACTATACATCTAACATCATGGATCTTTGTAAAAGATTCTTTTACACGATAATTCAACCATTCTAGTACAAATCGGCTATCGAATTATTAACTTTAGGACTCAATGAATCCTTAAACAGTGTAATCAGATTCAAAGTTTATACTACTTTGATTCGATCAAGAACACCCTTTTAATCAGAGACGGTTGATGCAAAATAGAGGAGTATAGAAATGAAAACGAAGAAGAAAAATTATGGTTTGAAAGGATTTTGATCATCTATATAAGTAGTGAAGGAATGTTTCTAACAGTCACGTCCATTGGGATTTCCTGCCTGTATTCAAAAGTTGCGTCCGTCGGCCTACAAAAGTCACAAATCCCACCACTTTTCAAAATGATGCACCTTCCGCCTGTTTTCAAATGTCGTAGCCTGCCATCTGTCCCGGTTCGAATTTGAACTTCTGGGCCTATAAACGGGTTAAAAAACTCTTCAAACAATATATTCTGAATCCAAACCCGATCCAACTCAGTCGGATAGATGGCGGTGGCCGTGCATTTGTTAAAATGCATGACCTCATTCTTTTCAACCTAAGAGAAAAAATTGTGCTCAAAAGGCTGAACCTTCTCATGAGAATCATATATCTAAACTAATATAGCACCTCATTTTCTATCATGTTGGACAAATATCCATTTTTTTATTCTTCTTCCTCCCAAAACAAAAACCCAAAACAATTTTGGAAATTTCTAACTAGCTATATTGTAAAAATATGAAAATGGTACTTACTAATAATGAATTGAAAACTGTATGGATTAAAAATTAACAACGTTTAAAAAGGCATTTCGTAGTGGCTTAGAAGATAGTTAAAAAAGAGCATAAAAGAAATTGCCAGCTGAAAAAACCTCTCACCGAAAACAGACAAATTAGCCACTGTACAAAAGTGAAACAATAACAAAGTACGCTTAGGAAATACTAGCACGAATATGCGTCTAATAACAGAAACATAGAAATGAAAATTGAAAATTTTGCGATTATTTGGTTTGAACTTTGAGTTATATCATGTTTTAATAAAAAATTTAAAAACACATGGAAGTGGAGAAGGGTGATAAATGCTTAGTTTGTGAAACGGTTTAAACATATGTAAATTTAAAGATTTTTTTTTTTTATTGTTTTATGCCTTCTTATAAATATCAAAACCGTATTGTTTTCTTTTCTCATATTTGAAGTTTTTTTTTTCATTTCTTTTACACTGAGTTCGGTGGAAAACCACCGACCAAACAGTTGTTTGGTTGACGGTTTTCCACCAAACGCGGTGTCACCAACATGAAATTCGGTGTTTTTAGCACCACTCTATCTTTATCTTTATTGTAATCACCGGCTGTTCAAGTTTTCAAAAACAACTATGATGTGAAAGCAATGTATCAAATTTTGACGAGGAGAACGGAAAAATAGAAAAATAACAGACATGAATTTTGGAAGTAGAATAAACAAAAAGATTGATTAACGAAACCTTAAAAGAAATTGCCGCACTCAAAGCCATTTCTTCTATGTAATTACCTTATATCATTCCAAGACAAAATATCGAAACCCAAGTAAAACTTCCAAAAAGTCTTCACATGTCACGACAAAGTTAAAGTTAAGAGTTGGTTAAATCTTACCCTTTCACTTCCCATTTCCTAATTCTTTCGTTCGCACACTTAAAAAAATATTTATCTCACATTGTCTTACTTTATTTACTTCCACTGCACTGTCCAAAGCTTTCACAATAGTAGCAGCAGAATACTAATATTTCCGGGCCTCTAACCAAACTGAGCGCTGAAACAAAGGACGCTTCTTCAGATTGGGTTTAAAATCAATCAATCAATCACACTGATTACATTATCTTAAAATGTAAGTTCTTCTCTTCTTCTTCCTGTTTGTATTGAGATATGGTTCTTCTTATTAATTTGTTTAACTTTCTTTAATGTAATTCATTAACAAGTTGGTATTCATTTTTGATTTAATGGGTGTTTTTTTTTCCTGCTGTTTAGCTTCAGAAAAAGGTTTCCTATTTTTGTGCTTCGTATTGAGAAATGAGTTTTTATTGAATTAGCTCATAAGTTCTCTAGGTTAATGAACAAGCAATGATGAATTTCGAATTGAATGGTGCTATTATTAGCTGCTTGTATTCTACTAATGAGTTGCCTTTTTTTTACTATTCTCTAGTGTGATTCAACAGATCTAGTACTGAACCATAAAGATAATAGTGATAGATCTGTAACTTATGCAAGTGTTATGTAATAGTATTTGATTTATTTGTGATGTTGACAAGGGAATCAGTTTCTTCTTCTGCTAGCCTTTCTCATTTCATGAGCTCAGCTGGGTTTTCTTTTCTTTTCTTCTTCTTTTTAATTTTTTTAAATTTGTTTTTAATGCTCTTTTTCTAATTTTGCCGGGTTTGACCAGTAATATATATCTATTTTTTGGTTAAAAAAAATATAATTATTTTTGAATTTGAGCTGATGTGCATTATGCACATCTTGAATTTAACTAAAGATATCTACATCATTTTTAACAACCTATATCGTCAGCCACTTTTGAAATTTTCAACAACAATGCTGATTGTTATAAATAATCAGTTTTGGCGAAATGCGATAGTTCTTACAAGTAATCAATCATTAAATATGAACTACTGGGTAAATAGTTCATTTATTGGACAAAAAGACAACTCTTACTTTGTATGAGTACATACACCAAGTTTATAGGACACGAGTGGTTATGCTAACTGTTAATACTCTGTGCATCTTTGCAGTGCTCTGGAGTCAGGATTGAATGAGATATCTATTAAACTGAACTCTGGCTATTATATGAAAATGGATATATGGAGCTTCAACAAGAAAGTTCCAATCTTGCAGCCTTGTCCACAACCACCTCAAGGCATTTCTCTTCTTCTTCTTCAGCATTCGTCTCTGCAACTCAATCTCCTTTTTTCTCTCCAAGATCACCACAAGCTTATATACCAGAACAACCCATAAACCCTTGCATTAGCCTTACGATAAATAATAAAGAACCTATAGAAAAGTTAAAATATTCGCCATCTGATGTTTCACCATCCAGTAATTTTGCAGCAACAGTAACTATATTGAGAGATACAGCTGAAGCACTCGGGAGTTCGTCTAACTACAGTCAAGAAAGAAAAGGAAAAGCTAAAAAATCAGGAAGAAATCAAGGAAATTTCTCGTACAGCAAGCCTTCGCCTTCAGTTTCTACTTCTGCAAGAGTGAGAAGCTGCGATGTGTTTATAGGCTTTCATGGAAGAAAGCCTTCACTATTAAGATTTGTAAACTGGCTTCGTGCTGAGCTTGAGCTTCAAGGGATAAGTAGCTTTTCAGCAGATCGAGCACAATGTAGAAACTCTAGAAGCCATGAAAGCGTTCATAGAGTAATGAATGCTTGTTTATATGGCATTGTGATCATAACAAAGAAATCTTTTGGGAATCCTTACACTATAGAAGAACTCCATAAATTCTTAGGAAAGAAGAATTTGTGCCCTATATTCTTTGATTTAAGTGTGTGTGATTGCTTGGCTAGAGATATTGTAGAGAGAAGAGGAGAATTATGGGAGAAACATGGAGGAGAGCTTTGGATGCAATATGATGGTCAAGAAAAAGAATGGAGAGATGCAGTTGATGGATTATGTAGAACCTTAGATTGGCAAGTGGAAGCAAATGATGGAAATTGGAGAGAATGTGTGTCTAATATGGTAATCCTTTTAGCCACAAGACTTGGTCGAAGAAATGTTATTGAAACGGTGAATAGATGGAGAGAAAGAGTTGAAAAAGAAGAGCTTCCGTTTCAAAGAAACGAAGAGTTCGTAGGCAGAAAGAAAGAATTATCGGAGTTAGAGCTTATATTGTTTGGTGATGTAAGTGGAGATGGAGAAAGAGAATATGTTGAGATCAAAACTAGACAAAGGAGGAAGAACTTGCTGATAGGAAGACATAGAAACTCTGAGAGTAGTAGCAGAGGAAAAGATCCCGTTGTATGGAAAGAATCAGAGAAAGAAATTGAAATGCAACAAATTCGTCCCATTAGATCAAGAACAAGTTATGGTAGGAGGAAGAGAAACACTAGAATGTTATATGGAAAAGGGATAGCTTGTGTTTCTGGTGATTCAGGGATAGGAAAAACAGAACTAGTGTTGGAATATGCTTATCGATTCTCTCAAAGATATAAGATGGTCTTATGGATAGGAGGGGAAAGCAAATATATTCGCCAAAACTATCTAAACCTTCGTAGTTTTCTTGAAGTAGATCTAAGCATCGAGCACCATTCCATCGAGAAAGGCAAAGTGAAATGCTTTGAGGAGCAAGAAGAAGATGCCATTGCTAAAATTAGAAAGGAGCTCATGAGAGACATACCATATTTAGTAGTGATAGACAATCTAGAAAGCGAGAAAGATTGGTGGGACAAAAAGAGCATCATGGATCTACTACCTCGTTTCGGAGGTGAAACTCACTTCATAATCACTACTCGACTTCCTAAACTACTGAACATAGAGCCCATGAAGCTTTCCTACTTATCGGGCATGGAGGCCTTATCTTTAATGAAAGGAGGAGTGAAAGATTACCCCGCTTTAGAAATCGATGCACTTAGAGTTATAGAAGAGAAGCTTGGTAGACTAACATTTGGTTTAGGTGTAGTGGGCGCTATACTTTCTGAACTTCCTATAACTCCTAGTAGACTTCTTGATACGATAAACCGAATGCCTCTACGTGGGTCTTCTTCAAATTCATTTCTAACTAAACTTCTAGACGTTTGTCTTTCAATATTCGATCATGCAGATGGACCAAGAAGTTTAGCTACTAGAATGGTTCAAGTTAGCGGCTGGTTTGCTCCTGGTCCTGTCCCTATACCTCTTTTAGCTTTAACTGCCCATAAAATTCCAAGAAAACATACTGAGTCTTCTATGGTTATAATGAAGTTTTTATCCTTCTTTTCATCATCTCGTATGAAAAGATCGGAAGCAGAAGCTAGTTCAATGTTGATAAGGTTCGGAATAGCAAGAAGTAGTACAAAACCAGACTGCATTCATTTTCATGAGATAGTAAAACTATATGCAATGAAAAGAGGTTCTAACAGAGTTGCTCAGGCATTTTTTGAAGCGGTATGCGTACGAGGATCGATAACTCAGTACCCAGAGCAGTTGTGGGCTTCATGCTTTTTGCTATTCGGGTTCAGTAAAGGGTTGGGTACCATGGACCCGAACCCATCAGAGCTGTTATTGTTCGTGAAACGCATTGTTCTTCCACTGGCTGTTCAGGCATTCATCATGTTTTCGAGGTGTAATGCAGCATTGGAACTTTTAAGGGTATGTACTGATGCACTTGAGCTTTGCGCTGAGTCTATGGTGTCGAGGGCAGAGAAATGGACAGATCGGTCATTTTGCTGTTTAGGTCCTGCTAAACATGATGCTCAGTATACATATTTGTTTCAGGAGTTAGCTCTTATGAGAGCAAATGTGTTAGAGACCAGAGTTAAGCTGATGATCAAAGGTGGAATGTATGACGTAGGCGACGACTTGATAAGGAAAAGTATTTTTATTAGGAGTTCGATATGTGGGGAAGATCACCCTGACACGGTGTCTGCTCGAGAAACTCTAGGGAAGGTGACCAGGCTTCTTACAAATGTTCAGAGTTGAATTCATGATGGTTTCTTGATTTTGTTACAGGTTGGGATAGTATTCTTTTTTCTTTTTTTTCTTTTGTGTTGCTTGTCATTGTAGAACCACAGATATGTATTAGAGCATCAAATAATGTGCTTTTTTCCTTCACCTTTTTGTTTTACTTTTGTAACATTCTTCAGCCTAATTTTGGTAACTTTTCTTTACCTCAGTTTTGCCTTCTCTATGTAAAAGATCTTAAGATAATACTGACAATGTCATATATTTAAGTGTTGTTGCTTGTTACATTGGTGACTGTTTTACTATAAATTGTAGGAACCTTATGCTGTAATAAGCACACATGAAACGCTGACTATTTTGCATTATTGGCTGAATGAATGTTCTTCTTTGGTTATTCAACAGACTGATGGATTTATAAAGCCAATCAAGAAAGAGGGAAAAGAAGAATTCAAAATCTATTAGTGATTGCCTAAAGAATAGAAATTATTAACTGAATGAATTGGAACATACTCTTACGAACTAACAGCTAAATAAAAGTCTCCAACATGTCCTCACTTAAACTGTTTGCACTTGCAATCAGTTTATATCAGGAGGAATAGCTTATCGGAGTCCAATTTTATTGACATCCTTGTTTATTTGTAATGTCAAACTTAACAACACATGCTTTGATTGATGCATAGAAGGTTCATTGATAATTTCTTGTTGTTCTTTATTTTTTGTTTTTTATTTTTGTCCAAACAAAGAAGCACATGGCACGAGTGTTTTTTGAAAAACAATCAATTTGAAAAATGAAGTTAACATGCAAAATGAAAAACAAATTTATATTGTTTTCCGTGTTTTGGGAAGTCCATCCATCCACCATCTCTCCATCCCATTCGTCGTCCTCTGCCTTCTCCTTATCCTCTCCATCGTTCCTTTATCATTGATATAATGTGTCACAATCTTAAATAATTTTCCTCCGCTCTTTTCTTGTTTCGTTATGAATTTTAAAGACGTAAAATTCAAATGAAACCAAACGAGTCCTAAAAAGCTGAAGTCCGACACACATGGTCAGTTTTGAATTTTTTCGCTCAAATACAGGTCTTTGAACCGTTCAAGATGAGAGCTCAAATGCATCACTCACATATGACTTGATGGTCAAATATGGCCATCACTCAAGTTAGAGGGCTCAACTGGAGATATCAAATCGAGCGTTGAAATAGTGAAAGAGGCTGTGAGAAATGCGGATTACGAATCTTAAGGCTGGAATAACACTAGAAGGGGGGTGAATAGTATTCTATGGATTTTCTAAATCTTTTTGAAACTTATGTAATTTAATCACCAACAAATGCAATTCACAGACACAGATACAATCACAGAATGTGACACAGATGCAAATACTAAATAAAAGCAGTAAAGAAAAGGACACATCAGGATTTTATACTGGTTCAGAGTTACCGTACATGCAGTCCCGTACAATCGTACAGATTTCTTATGAAAATAATCTTGCAGATTACACCCTCGGTTTCATGGCTACGAGGTACACCCTCCTGTATTCGAGTCCAAGACAAACTCTCTTGATTTAAGCAGGCTACAGGATCATCTAATTGATTTCTAAGGCTACAATCACACCCAATTGATTTCAAGGCTCAACTGCACATTTTACTCAACGGTTTAATTTACAAAAGATTATATAACTTCGAATAGCACTGAAATCTTATGGAGAGGGTGGTAGAGAATCAAACAAGAGATAATCAAGTTTGATTCAATTGGTATTTCGGTAGAGTATAGTTTAGGATTCTTTAGAATAAACGTGGAAGATGAAGATGAGAGAAAACAAATGAAATCTGGTAAAAAATTCGTTTAGAACTTACTGGTATTTATAGTAGAGCAACAACCATATCTATTCGTGAAAGGATACGACGGATAAACACTTATTTTGAAAATTGAAATTTGGAAATAACGGACACCATGTCGACGTAGGGGCTGAGGGATGTCGACATGCTCAAGGCAAAATTGATGTTTTGATTTTCTTATTAAATTTGGTTTCTATAATTTGTCAAAACAATTTCTAAACTTTGTAAATATATTTGAATATAGTTTAAACATATAAAAGAGTTTAGAAAGTAATTTTTAATATATATAATCTTAATCTATAAAGTGATTTAAATCTGAGTATAAAATATTTTAAAGCTAAATATTTAACACAAGAGATGGTTTAAAAACAAGGACAATTTTGATATCAAAATATTAAAATTGATAAAAATAGTTTTGAGGCTAAAATATTTAAAACCAAAAGAGATGTCTTTCTGAAAGAAAACATTTTTAAAAAAAACTAGAGATATATTTTTGAAAAGCATTTTTATAAAATTAGTGGATATCAAAATAGGACCACTATATGTTCCATTGGATATTGTCGTGGGTTTCATCCCTTTAACTGGCTCGAAGTGGATTACATTCCATGAATAAATTTCGAATAAAAATGTAAGTGCTTTCAAAAAGTTTTAACATAATTCTAGACTCAATATTTATCTTGTACTATTGAAATCTTGAACTCTTGATATCTTGATACTCATGAGTCTTCAATCTTGATATCTTCAGTCTTGAATCTCTATACTGTATAGTCTTCATTCTTGATACATGCATGTTTATATCATGCATATACATATATATGTAAACTATAATGTTAGTATTTATATTTTATAACAAGTTCTAAGGTTGTTGTCATCGAAACCATCATCTCAAGGACTAACAGAGGCTTCTCAAGAAACCCTCAACATAATTTAAGAAAATAATTTAGTTAGAGGAGCTTCGAAAAAAGTAAGGACAAGTCATTTTTTTCTACAAAACACACCAGAACTCTATGACCTTTTGTTCCCTTTAGAAACTTGAAGGAAACGTTAATGTTTAAAGAGATTTTATTAATGTTTCTATCTCCCCAATATAGAAGTATTTTCTTTAAAAATAATTATTGTATATGTTTATGAAAAAGATAATATGATGAAGAAGATTGTAATAGAACATATATATAAATAAGAGAAAATAAAAGGATGTAGGCTTTAGGAACGATCCAAACACTAGAAATTTCTTGTCCTGTTTTTTTTTCCTTCTTCATTTTATTTTATCCCCCCCCAATTTTTTTAGTTCTGCTTTTGTTTTACTTATATTTGATAATATGAAATCAAATGTGTGTCTGTGTGTGTATGCACACGATGAATTCATACATTTTTGATGCAATAGACTGATGCTTTAATTGAGAGGGATCGTGTCTTCTTCTTTTGATTTTTAGAAGTTTTATAAATGAAAAATCTCCTTTGATTTAATGTGGGAAAAATACTTCCCTTTTATTTGATTTAACTACTGAAGGTTATAAAATCCATCTTTACAAACAACAACATAAGTAGTCACACTGCACGGCAAAATAAACTAACATTGATATTAATTTGCCTCATATACGTATTCAGAAGCATTATTCCTCTAAACCTTTAAAACATAACTCTCGACTTACTTAATTGGGTGTTCGAGAGTTTAGAAAGAAATCAAAATCTTCGAGTCAAACAAAAAGTCTGGTATGAGTAATATTAGTCAATCACAATCAAAATTGATATATAGTGAGACCACGCCATTGAAAGTAATGGACTTTCTCCCACTAGTATCTTACAATCAAGTGCCAAACATAATTGAAGAGGATGCGACAGGTCTAACGCACTGTGGTCTCCTTCTCCACTATATAACCGCAAAGGATAGAAGCATAACATAAATGTTGATACTGGATCAACCCGCAGCGGAGTAAACGAGTAAATTTCAAAAGTTTCCTTTAGAATATATTGGGACTATGAAGTCTAAATAAGATTTTAGATCCCATCAAAAATATTTTGAAATAAAATCTTTTACCTTTTTAGGATTTACATGAATTTAATGTTTATATAAATTAGAGTATATCAAATATACTCATATATATATTTGCGTGTGAATGTTACTTGTTCTATTTAATTTGGAGAAAAAACATTCATTTCTTTCTCTTAAATTATTCAATTAATGAGAGGATATATCATTTTAATTGGAGAGAGAAAAGTTTTCATTTCTTTTCCTTTAATTAAATGAAACAAATAACCAAATTTATACTTAGCATATATTGTGAGTATGTCCAAATATACTCTGATATATATTGGGTACGTGTAATATATCATATTGTGTACATAGTTGGTGTGTATGTTTTTCAGTGTTGAGATTTATACCACAACAGACACATGCTCCATTTGTATACGCATTAGTTGCCCAAAACATAGCTTAAAATTATATGTGTGCATATACACACATACACACACATACTGTAACGATCCCGAATTTTAATTAATTTTAAATTGATAATTAAATTTATTTTTGGATAAAAAATTGTGAAATTAATTGATAAATTGGTTTGAGTTTCCCCCAAATTCCAATTAAATATGTATTAAATCATTTGAATTTGAGTTTAAGTAAATGGTTTAAAGATAATTTGAATTTATAATATAAATAGGAAGATAAATAAATATCTTAAAATTTTAGTTATGCAAACTATAAAATAAATTCAAATGATATGTCAATTTTAGAACTCCTTTGTACTATAAAGTAACTAAAACAAAAGTATATATTTTCATTTAAGTTAAAGTTTTATAACAGGACTAAAACAATAATTATAACAAGTTTGCATAAGCTTATAAAAACAAGACAACAAATAAATATCTATATAAAGAATAAAAATAAAATAAAATATAAAGTGTTACCAATACAAATGTAAGCTAAGGAAAGAATGCAAGGAAACAAACAAAGTAAAATAAAACACAAACAAAATGTACTTACAAAATACATCAAAATATAAACTATTGAAAATAAATATACCCAAGTATATAAACAAACATAGTCAAAGCAAACAAGTCAGTATAAAAAAAAAAATAGTGTTGCAGGCTGAAATAAAGAAATGCAAAGCTAAAGACAAAAACAAAACAAAACATGCATATATAACAAGTATGAATAGAAATGAGAATAGTATATGTAGATTTGTACAATAGTCATTAATACCAAATGTCCTTAGCATTAAATGTTGTCATATCTCTAGCAGCAAACAAAATTGATTCGAATTGTTGAAGAATCATTTCAGCCAAAACAAATAAAATAGGTATATGTATGTAGCCTGTTGAAAGTTAGAAAGGCAAGGATAGAACAAAGCAAAAGGAAAGAAGGAATATATGGACACAAGTAAACAAAAAATAAATATAGGTATGTAAATAAATGAATATGCATGTAAATTAAGCTTGCAAAGGAAGCCAAAGAAAATACCTCATATTTGTACAAACAAAATGAAAAAAAATAATATATGAGTTTGTACAAAGCTAATTAATGCAGCCATCAAAATGTAAACTATCAGCCGAAATAAGTTTACATCTGGTAAACAAGAAATAAGACAAAGAAAAATGAAAAAAATATATGATAAACATAAGCTTATAAAATAAGACAATGGCAATTAATGTTAGCACACAACATAATATCTAACATTTCATATCAGCCACTATAGCCGAAATGAAAACCTGCATAGCCAACAAAGAAGAAAAAATATCTCGTACAATAATATCATCACCTACATACTTCATTTTTCTATATATATCAATTTTCATTCAGTTCATCCATAAGCTAAGAAAAAAATCTGAGACAATATCATTCAAAACTTAAACAAAACTTCAATTTAAAACATCAAAACCATTCATCAAAATCTGAGATCAAGTGAAGACTTCCAGCTAGCAAACTCAAACCAGATTTCAACTTTGTATATTCAAAAAGGACCCCAACATCAATCTGAAAGCTTCTGGGACTAAGGATGTTAAAGGTGAGTAACAGTTTGTAATTTAAACTTGAGTATATATATCTTGAAAATGTTCTGTATATATACACATATGCCAGTGTTTTTCTCCTCTGTTCTAGTTACAGGTTTTGAATCAAATTCGAAATCCAAAATCTTCTCATCTAATTCTTGTTAGGTCTTAAGATTAAAATGAAATATGTTATATAATTAAGATCCAAATGCCAAAAATATTGTTAAGTTAAATATGAAGACAATTTGGTCAGAAAGGAAGATATACAGTGAAAAACAAAAAAATCAAACTATGTCCAAATTCAAGTGTCCTAATTACAAGCTGCGTTTACATCATTGTGTTCAACATTATGAACCATGATTTTTAAAATAGATTTTATGATTTTTAAGTTAGTATATCATGAGAAATTGGGTGTTGAACGAAAACTCTACATTTGACAAATTCCGGTGAACGGCGCGACATGGGGGGCCGGGGTTTGGTCTAGAGGTGGAGGAGCAAACAGGGAGTATGGGAAAAATGTTGTAATGGTCGACCAATGACCATGGAAGCGGCGGTGATGGTTTAAAGTTTTTAAACCTATTTTTTAAGGCGCCGAGTTTTTCGTTTCATTCGACGTCAATGGTCGATCGAGTGCCGTGGGGTCTCGGGTGGTGGTAGGATGGTCAGTGTCGAGTTCAGGGCCGGAGTCGCAGTCGACACGATGGTCGAGGTTGCGGAGGCGACGTGCTTTCCAGGTTTGGGGTGTTCGAAGTTTTGTTCCAGGATTTGGATGATGAGTTGGATTTTGATTTTGAGTCGTATGCGAGGATCTGATGGTCGTTGTTCGATCTGAGGGTGGTCGGCGACTTGCTCAAGGTGGCGGTGGTGATCGAAGGGAAGCGGCGGCGCCGTGCACATGCACGGTGCACTTTTCTTGCCTGGTGAATTTCTGAAAATCAACAGAGGGTAAGTTCAAGTAGTTCGAGTATTTACTCGAAGTAGAAGGAGATTTGACTCGGGGAAGCTTCATGTCGAACTCGAAGTAAATAGGGTGGTGACTCGGTAGAATGGGTTACAGGGTTTTGAAAGGAAACCTGTACTATTTTTTTTTTAACTGAAGCTTAATGTTTTAAAGCAAAGTTTTAGACAAGTTATAAATCAAAGTTTAAAACCAGATTCAAATGTGGATTCAAATTCACTTCTGAATTCTAAAATGAAATAAAATAAAGTTTTAAATAATTTTAATGTTTGGTTTTTAGGTTTATGAAAAACCTGACAGTTTTCTTAAAAAAAAAATTTTTTATTAAATTTAAAGTTGAAAACATCATTTAAACAATGGTTTAAAATTCTAAGTTAAGTTTAGTTTCCAAATAAACTTTTGAATCTTAAGGTTTTAAAATGAAATTGGATTTTTAAATCAAGTCTTAAATTCAAGGTTTTAAAAGCAAATTGAATCAAAGTTGTGAATCAAAAGCTTTCTCTTATATAAGCAATAGATGTTATTTACATTTATTTTTAAAGATTATAAATTGAGTTTTAAAGAATAATCATTTTGAAACTTAAAATTTGAAATGTAATTTAAATTTAAATTTAAAGGTGAAATGTTTTACACTTAACTATTAGTGAAGTCATTAACAAAGAAATGAATTGCCTTAGAAGAATTAAGTTGATTAAGTGATTTAACTAATATGATGATTAAGGGATGATTTATTCAATTTACAAATTAATGATTTAGATTTATTTATAATTAGAGATTAATTAAAAGAAATTAAGAAATGTTATTAGATAATTAACTAAAGATTATTAAGTATTAATTAATTTTAAATAATTAATTAGATTAATTAGTTTAGATAATCAATTATAAATTGTTTAAATGAAATTACTTAATGAAAGTAATTAAGGATTAACCACTTATTGTAATTGATTATAGATATTTTGATTAATTAAAGTTAATTAATTTAAGAAAATCATTAGATAGATTGGCAATTAATGATTCGTAATTAATAAATCAGAGATTTGATAATTAGTCATAAGTAATTAAATTAAATTGGAAATAAATTGAATTAATTAGGATTTAATCATGAATTAATCCCGCTTATAAATGATTATTAAATGTTTGACCTTACTTATGGATGATCATATTATATGTGATGCCTTGAATTGACTGCCCTAACTGATCTGTGGCATTTTGTTCTGTGGATTGAACTGAGCATTTTATTCATTTACTGATGATACATCTACATATTATCTGTGAATTGTGAATGGAAGATAAGCGTTATACTTTATACCGCTTATCAACTATATTTCTATATTTTGATCTGTGATGATTGAATGTTGTTGCACTATTGTGTTAAAACCCTGGACCACACTTATACACACACAATATGGATTTCACGAGGAAATGAATTAAGTCACAGATTGTGAAATAATTTATAAAATTGAATATTTAAATTCAAATGTTTTGGAAACGGATTGGGTTTAAAGTGAAATGGAATTTTCAAAGATGAAATATATTTTGAATAACTCGATTGAGTTTTGGAATTTAAATATTTTGATTAAATTTGGATTCAATATTTAAAATTGAATTCTATGATTTGGAAACTAGGGTTTAGAAAGGTTATTCAACTTATAAATGAGTTTATATGGGTTAAACCATTTTTAAAAGAATTGATTTAGGAATTTGAATTTATATTCAAAGGCTTTAAGTCGTATAAATAAAATTGGATTTTTCTGAAATGAAAACTAATTGTTCTCAAATAATAAAAGCTTTCACTTAAGTAATGAACATCCAATTTGTGTTAAAAGGATTTCAAGTTAAAAATGAAAAATGATTTTCCAAGTTATGGAAACGGTTTGAAAGCTATAAGTTAAATCTTTAATTTAAAGATTTTAAACGAGTTAACCCAATTGAAATGGGAATTGATTTGAAATCCGTAAATGAATCTTTATGAAACTGGGTGAACTTAGTGAAATAAATCTTTTGTTTAAAAGATTTAATATGGTAATTGGTTTAAACCATTTGAATGAAAGTTTTGAATTATTAAGTTGTGACTTAATTGAAATCCGATATCCATATGTTTTAAATGTTGCGCTCACTATTCGGTTTAGCCGGGAGAGGACCTTTGTGTCGTATAACCCATTCCGAATATGTGATACGTCGTCATGGATAGCATTTGAAGACCGGTGGTAACCGGGTATTTATGAAAACGATAGGATGACCTATCGATTGTCTCTGCACCGAGTAGCTACGGTATAGAGATTTTCTAAGTGATGGGAAGTTCGATCGGGATTGTGAATACCCAGATTGCAAGGAATTCTTTGGAAGTGCCTTCGGTTCTGTTCAAACCCGGAACAGACTTGTATGGTTACATGTCTGACACTACACTTTGAGATATAAAGCAGATTTCTTTCAAATACATTTCTATTGGTGGCGGAGAATTTATTCTTTTAGCTTAACACCCTTCTCTGAGACGTACGAGCTCAGAGGTTATGTAGTTGAAGGTTATCAGCGATATACTCCCAATTTGGTAGTGTGGCATGCTGAGTGCTGCTGTGTGTTGATGATCATTTGTTGATCATTCATTTGTGATCAGAGCATGGCTTTTGTATAAAGCATAGCTTTGTGGACGAGGCTGCATCAGGACCTCACACCCTGGAAATGGTCGAAACAGGAAAGATGCGGCAAGGTCATGAGGGTCGCGCCCTTTAGGGTGTGTCATTCCCTTCTGGTAAAGGGTGGTATCATGGTATGGAGCCTAGATATTTACCTATGTGGTGGCTCCAATCTCATTTACTGTGTGGTTGTTGCTTAGAGGCGCCTCGGATAAAGGTCCCAAAGGACCGGGGAGTGGCATGCTCGAGTAGTAGTTACCTAGTTACAGAGGTAACCCGGCCTTGTGTTGGCAGAGATCCGGTTAGGTTCTCGGGACGTCCCGCCAGAGGCGATCCCATGTGGTAGTAGGACGTTCCTTAGCCTGACCATTTGTTGAAAATCCATTTATCCAATACGAAACCCTGTACGGTTTTAGTTGTAGAACCTGCCATTCACTTATGGTGGTCACCACTATTTGGATGGTAGCTATAGTAGGCATAGTTCGAAATGTCTATGCTGGCTAAGATTAATATTCTACTTTCGAAATGTTTTCTGCACTGTGCACTTATAATAATAATATCAAAGAACTTTCTACGTATTAAGCATGTTTGACTATCATAAGAAGAAATCTCCTTCAATTCTGCGTTTGCATTGTGTGTGTGGCGGGAGGTCTTATGGTAGTTTCATTTTCAAAAAGCATTGCGAAATGATTTTATAAATTCTCTTATTGTTTGTTTTTAAAAATAAACTGTTTTTGTTACTCACACCAGTCCCATGACTGATCCGGAGTTTATTGTTCCTTTCCTAAACTCTGGGTGCTCACTATTTTCCACATGAGCAGACCAGAGTTGGGTTTTTCAGATAGTTAGGTTCAGTGGATTGTCTGGAGCTAGTTTCAGTCTTTGGATATGGACGAGACTTGCTTGTCTTAGGGTATCGAGTTGATGGTTCGAGCTGCTGCTGGAGTTCTCTTTTGAAGATTATATTGGAGTTATTTGTTCCGCTGCTGGTGTTATCTACTTTCCTTTCCGCTGCTATTTTATTATATCATATCTCTGATGTATATCGATATCTATTGTATCATCTGTTGTGTGAGATGTTGTATATCAATGTATTATTCTTTTTCTTCCGCTATGTTATTTACTTAATTGTGTTATAAGCCCCGGCGCACCAGGTTCGACGTTTGGATCTACGGCATTAGAATATGAGTGTCGTATTCGGTGCCGATTTTCGAAGGTCGAGTCAGGGTCGTTACACATACATACATATATGTTCAAATATACTTAACATAAGTATATGTGGGTGTAGTGTTTTAATGAACCATTTAATTAGTCTAAATTGATTCAACCAAGTTGACTGGTTTGAATTCAAGATTTATTTTCAAAACATGCAACGATTTGATTTGATGGAAAAATTTGAAAACATATCTTAATCTATAAATCGAAATATAACCTATGTTTATATGTTAGTAATTTAAAGTAAGCTAAAATGTAGATATTCTATAAGAAATAATAAAGTAAAACTATTTTAAACAAAATTAAAATGTTGGTACATTTAGATTTTTACATTAAATCCAAATCTCCATTAATATTAAGATGTGTATGTGCATGTGTATGTATATATATGTATAAATGTTTTTCTAAAAACATTCATTGCAAATTAGTTTTCAAATTAATTTTAATACAATAATTATACATACACATACACATACACATACACATACACATACACATATACATATACATATACATATACATATACATATACATATACATATACATGTACATACATACATACATACATATACATATACATATGTGTGTGTGTATTTATATGTGTGTGTGTTTTGAATTAGAAAACAAATTATGAAATAATAAATCACCATTGACAGCCAACTAAATATGCATGCATGCATACATACATAAATATATATAATTAGTTATTACATTTAGACCTAAAATAACACCACTATCAACATAAAGAAAACAAGAAGAATCAACAATCAAAACCATTGTTATTATTTTCAGATCCAATTCAAATCAACATATTCAAAAAAAAATGATCTATATATATACAAAATAAAGATGAAAAACAAATGCGTATACAAAAATTTCAAAATATTAGATAAATAGATCTACAACAACGTGATGTATATACACATAAAATAAAATAGATCATACCTAATAAATGCAACCTTTGAGTGCACCTTGATTGATAGACGCTCCTATATCCAAATATGAATCAATCTTCTAGCTTTGCAAAAGAAGGAGAACTACCTTTTATTTAATTGATTTAATTGGATACCATTAATGTAAAATAAAAAATATTTTATTTTGCCTTGAATTCTTGACTATGAACTTTAGAAAAGGAATGTGGAGTCTAGGCTTTGAAAGAGAATGATTAAGAGAAGCAAATGAATGTAAGACAAGGTATTTATAGACGCAACCTTCCTTAACCTCCTCATTTCATTTTCTAGATCCAACTATTGGATTTCAAGCCTCTCTTTTTTATATGGATTGTAATGAAGGAGATTTCATGTCCCTTTAATTTATTCAATAACATTAAATAAATAATTACATCTACATCAAATTTAAACTTCCATCGATATCTTATATCAATTTATACATATACAACTTTTATATACGCACTCAAATAAATGCCAATGATTTAAAAAAAACACTAATGGAATCCAATACATTAATTAATTAATTAATATTCTTTAAAAATATTAACTAATTTATAATTAATTTACAACTAATTTACAACAACTTATAAATCAATTAAATTATACGATCTTTTGGATAATCTATCAATGCGGTCGTACGACTCGCATGTGTAAATTCAGCTAACGATTAATATCGAACTATTTGAATATTAATGTTCGCTCGCTACTTAGCTAATAGAGTGAAATTTTGGCCAAATTCATCGCTTACACAACTTTCAGTAAAATCCAACTTTACTCATTTTTAAACGACAATTATTTACACCAATTCTCTCCGTCAAAACTATATCATTTTAGACTTATAGAATTTGGTAATGGTTGAAATTATAATGTCATATGTATTCAACTCTATAGTCCAAACACAAAGTCCTTGCTTCAATAATAAGAATTATCATTAACCGAACTACTTTGGCTTGAGATTTTGACTTTTAGTTGACTTTAGTTGACCAAGATACTAATCTCATATAACCGAAGAGACGATTCCTCTCTTAAATAGTGTTTCACTTCTAATACTTCTACGGGACCCAAAAATAGTCATTCGACGGACGTCATGCTATGATTTAACTATAATCAAAGTATAATTTTCATATTGAAGATCAACAGTATTCTGAAGTCAAGAGAATTGTGTAAATTAGTCGCTTCGATAGTTTCTGTTTGAACTTAGTTATACTAATCAATGGAAAACTATCAAGTAAGCCTTTCCAATATCTAACAACTATCAATACGTAATCCCTTGATGCCCCTAATAGTCATGAGTAGTACACTACCCAACATTTGAAGAGGACCATGTACTCAAGTCTCAACGGACGCATCATTATCCAATCTTGATACATCTGGATTAGGAATATATAAAACGGTATGTTTATTTTCATAGTGATCAATTGCTCATGGTTACAACATTTTATAACTACCATCACAAAATATAACATTTATGGATTTTTTATTAAATACATTTTTATTGAATTATTAAATTAATATAACATATTATATCAAGTACATAATAGAAAAAAAACCTTTTATTTCGAACGAGATTGATTATCAAGTTAGATTTATGCAACAAAATGCATAATTGCTCTTAGGGTATACCCCTAATTCTATCAGCCTCCCACTTACACTTGGGGTCAATTATGGAATCTTATTCCAACTTCTCCAATCGGTTTCTTTAAAATCAATAGGGTCAGTGCCCCTATGAGTGGAACTTTCAATTATCTACTATGTCAATCAACTTTCTCTGATGCTGATAAACTACTTTTAATATGTCGAACAATTTGGAGTACTTCTCTCGGCCTCTAGTGAGCTCTAAGTTCTGTTACAAACTATGTAACGATCTGCCTTTCTTACTCCTAAAGACTACATTTAATACTTACATTGTATTCATGTGTCGATCAACTAGGTGTCTGAAAGACAAGTTGTTGGGGGTAAAAGAAAAGACAAGACAAAAAGAAAGAAACACCGAATCTCATAGTGCAAAGCAATCATATATAATAGAACATAAGGTAGTACAAATCATCACTTCCAAAATGAAACATCAGAGTCACAACAAGTACAAACTTCAGTGAAGGATAGTTGTAATTGTTTGCCCGACAATGCTGATACATAAGATTCATACACAGCGGAAATAAAATAGACAACTAGATAACGTTGAAGCCACCTGCTCCATGCTCCTCCAAAATGCATTCATAAGAACCCGGACTACTTGGATAGTCATACAAATTTGAGTACCTATGAGTTTTAAGGAAAGAAAGAAAAACACTAGGTCGAAATGGGTCTGGTGTGAGTAAGCTCCAAACAAATGAATTATTATACTTATAAAACTCTTAAAAAAAGGCATCTCGTAAGATCACGTCACACATTAACATAGACAGGCTTATACCTTACGATAACCAAACATTTTTGTAGAAAACCCAGAGGTAGTATAGTAACGTCGAGGGTTTAAAATAAATATTAAACATCGCCGAAATGGTTATATTAATTACATTTTAGCATAATACGCATACAATTAGTCCATAAAGACACTTACTGGGAATGGATTCCATACAATAATAAAGCTACCGGGGTACTGCTTGCCACAGTACACCTCTAGAAAAATGTACCAAGGCCTCACACGGACCCCCTACAAATCAACAACGGCCTAGCCCTTGCTAGATAGTACCGAATATGTCGCCACACCGGTTGTGATCAACAACCGTACCCAGGTCACTAGCATACATAATCTAGAAATATCGATCTAGCTCAGGTGATGACCATACCTTAATGGGTGAGACTCACATAGCTCTGAAGCATATCCCATGTTTTAGTCATTTTTAGTTATGAGGCTTAAGGCTACGCTTACCTTCCATATAGCAATCCTACTTGGAATGCTATCACTGTCCTCCAGGCAACAATGCAACATTCGTCCATACAAGACATTCAGGATATGAACAAACCGAAGGCACTACTTATACTAAATCCTTTTTGAAATCACCCTCAAGATTAGTGGAAAGTATCCCTTGCACTTCAAAGATCTATGTCTTCGATTCCATCATCTTCAAGATGTGTTCCAATTCGAATGCTTACTTTGGTTTGAAGTGGTTTTCGGATAACTCATGTTTCTCAGTCTCTTTAAACCAGCATTCGATAGTTTTAAAACTGCCTAAGTTATCAATAGTGGATAAATCCACTATCTAGGGTGAGTATAGATTTGAATATTAAAAAAGTAAGACCTCCTATACGTATCCTCACTTTTTGATTTCAGACAATACTATCCAATGATTAACAATGACGTCGGACAAATTAGAGCATTAACCTTGACTCGATGTACACTCTTACTTCTTGGGATAGAGATGAGTTTCCATACCTTGGAATTTGACATTAAGTAAACAATGAAGTACCTTCCATACACTTAATTTATCATGACCCATTTATCGAAATTAACTCTCTTATATTTATCACGTTTTTGATATTTCGACTTCTCTATCCCTTGCCTAAAAAAATCAAGTTCTAGATCTTGCAGGCAGAGGAAAATTTAGTCATTGGCTTTTAGTGCTAAATACGAGATGACTTACTTTCAATAAAATGTGTCAATGTTTTAACATTACTTATCATATTTATTTTGCTACTTAATAGCTGAGACGAAGAAATCCTTGTATTTAAAACTCATTCTTTGCAAAAGAAAGTTGCTTTTAAACAAACCGCCCTTTGTAAATGAAGTAATTTAAGATTAAGAAATTATTTAATTAATTAATAAACCTTTTATTTAAATAATAATTAGATAATAATTAAACCTTTAAATAATAATTACCTTTACCTTAATTAATAATTAAATAAGAATTTCCCTTTACCTTAATTAATAATTACACAGTAATTATCCTTTACTTAATTAATAATTAAGCTTTAATTAATAATTAATTAATAATTAACCTTACTTACTTAATTAATTAATCAAACCTTTTATTTAAATAATAATAATTAATTATTAGAAATATTTTAAAATTCCTTTTTAATACTTACAATACAATTTAAAAGACCTATCAAAAATATTTAAAGTAAAAACTCATTTTAGTATGCACAAAAGTGGTCGATTTACGACATAATGACTATCGCTGTATGGAACATAACTTTCTAACTTGCTTTGTATATCAAAATAGCCTTTAATCTTTTCCTTTTATATTTATATTACTTAAATAACCTTGCATAAAAGTTTTGAAACCCAAAAGCAAAGTTTGGAAACGTTTAGAGAATATTTAAAAAAGACAAGGAAATAACAAGTTTTAAACTACGTGGGATCTCGATGTCGAGAATAAACTACATCGAAACTTAAGACCATTCCAAAGCTGGCTGTTGGTTAGTAAAAGAAAAACTATACAGAGCTATCTATCTATTCTTTTAGAATTCACAGCAGAAGGAATAATACATAATAATAATACCCATTTATTTCAATCATGTAAAATATCGTAATGTGTAACAACAACAGTTACAATATTTTGTTTAAAAGTACATTTCATGGGTACAATGAAAAATAATACAAAAAGGTAGATAGTAACTGCCACAAGTTTCACTCTCGCCATCTTCAAGCTTCGTCAACTCCTTATCTAACATGTGTTGTAATGGGGAGGGAGTTAGAACAACAAGTGTCTTATGAATAAAAGCCTCGAGTCTTACAATTTCAGTACATGGGGAGTATATTTCAAAGTAAGAATATATCTGCATACATAAAGCTATATCATACTTCATATAAGGAAAGAAGGCGGGTCTACAATCAACTTCTTAACACCTTCTATTCCCGAAGCTGGTTTTCGAATCCCATAACCCAAATAACACGTCATAAATATTGAACAATGCGAGAGATGGTACCCAAGCCACTTAATACCTTTTATTGGAAAATAGCAGACTACGGCTATTTAAGACCTCAACTGAGGCAGATCTCGTCATTTAATACGTATTTCCAAGGTGGACTCCTCAATGGTATGTATCTAGTTGACATCATATGGAATCTCTTAAGCCACTTAATTCTTCTTTATGGAAAGGCAGACCCTCAATCAGTCACTTAATACCTTAACCCAAAGCGGATCCCTATCGAGATACCACCCAACGTGCCTAATAACTAAGCTCCTTGGTCATTTAGTACTTCATTTGGGAAAAAGAGTCGGGCCCTTAAACAACCATTTAGTATCTCAAGCCTCAAACTAGGCCCTTCTTATTATGGCTAATACTCATAATGACGTCTCATATTATCTGACTATTTGTAGGAACTGGTAGCCAAATTAACTGGGTAGGTTTACCCTATAAAATTTAGTACTAACTAGCGTCATCACAAATATTTATCATAGGAGATGTTTCGCATCAACATGAAGTGTACACAACTGTTGGTAGCCTCAAAGTGAAGGGTGGACATCTGTTGTGCAACTCTATTGATCTCGCATCCCTATGACTTGGCCATAATTTAAATACTCTCTCTCTCTCTCTCTCTATATATATATATATATATACACACATATATATATATATATAACACTCATCTCACCGTTTCATAATTAAGGTCTTATAAGGAATCTTCCATACTACGCCTTAAAATATCAATTACCTTCCTAAAGGGAGAAATTAATAACAATTACTACCTAATTAACTATACAATCATACACCATAACTATATGTTTATTACACTAATAGCAATAATATATATTTACGTCTAATAAATTCTAAGCGTGCGGTTCATACGCCTTAAACTAGTGTTAAATGTCAATTTTTTTAGCCATAATACTAATGCAAGTCATTTTTCTACAAATTTCCATGATTTCAATATCTATAACAATGGATTCTAATATTCATAACAACGATGAATTATCCATAATCGAAACTGTAATAAATAGACTAGTAAATGGAAATAGTAACCTAGTTTATTATATCAATTAAATGAAATATCCTAAACAATAGGAATTGCAATTCCAGCTTCATATTCTATTCAACTCCTCTTTTCATAGAGATAAATGAAGGAATTTGTGTGGAATAAGTAGTGTAAACTACAAATAGAATTCGTACTCTAAACCCATATTTCGTCATTAGAAACTGGCAATATGAATAAAAGAAGGGGGAGAAGTGGAATAATATATTATGAAATTATCAGAAATTGCACAAACAATATAAATTCCATCAAATTAATATAAATAATCGAGAATCTCCATCTAGAATTGATATTTCGAAATAAAAAGGAATTTTGGAAGATTTTATCTATTTTGTTTTCGCAATACCCAAATCTATAAGGCATATTCAAATCTATAAATATATACTAATCAATTACTGAAATAAAAATACTAAGGTTTTCATTCACAGTTATTCCTTAGCTTTGCTTCTCTTTGGGTCTGCAACTCCCATTATACTCTCCTTCAGATCTCTTCTTTTTGATATATACAACGAGGAATTTGTGTGTGTATATACTAGATTCAAAAAGGTTGGAGGAGAAGAGGTTTAGAAATTAAATAATATATAAAGATAGATTAGGATTTCTTACTTGAAGCTCTAATAAATTTTTTAGAGTCTAAGAAGAGATAAACTGAGAAAGCTTCGCCGATGTTCCTAGAATATTTGTAAACAAAAGTAAGGGGTCTAGTTTCTTATTTGTAGTTGTTGAAATGCACCAAAACCATAGGATGAAACTAAGTTGAAAACGGATAAATCTGGAGCGTCTAAATTAATAAAACCCTAGCCACCACCATCGGGTAGCGGTCGACCACCTCCTACTCGATCACTATGTGTCGGCCACTATGGTCTAGGGGGTCGACCGCTCCCTTTATATTTGGAAATGTTTGATTTTTCCATTGCGTATTAATTTTATTCCCTAATTAATTTTTAGCATAAATTGTTAACTTTTATGTTTACTCAACCACCAAGTCTAAACACAATTAATTTTTGGAATTCAAACTTAAAATTTAAATATTCATTTGAATATGAATTTGAACTAAATTAATTTAAATTTGAAAACTTTAAATGTTCATAACTTCTTCATTTGAGCTCCGTTTTTGGCATATTATACATGGAAACAGATTAGAATTTCGCCACGAACCCAATGAAATAACTTTATTAGTCAAATTCGAACTTTTATAAAATTTTCATTTTATCCTTACCCCGATTAATTGAATTTCCCTTAATTTACTTATTTAATTATGGTTTATTTTATGGATTGTTGTATCTCCCCCTTTGAAAAGGATTTCACAAGGGATGAACAGCATAAACGCAATAATATCCGTGTTATACAAACAAGTTATCTACATAACAATCTACCCAACCAAAATGCAATGTGATAATGTACTGCAGACATATTATAAATGAGCTAAATCCTAGTGTGAGTGTGCGATCGTGCTATGCAAGTATGCATGCAAATACCCTAAACATGCATAAAACGTCTATATAAGTGTAATGTGATGGTAAAAAAGTGTAGCAGCCATCTTCTACCATCCAATCTAGTAACCAAGATGCAACCAAAATCCTAATTTTTGAGAGAAAATTTACCAGAGAAAGGCTTAGGACGAAAAGTTCTCATGTCTTCCACCAGATTTTCTCCCCATTATACTCGAACCAATCTAATTCTTTATTGTGGAGAATTCTAGCTCCGTACTCCACAATTCTAGTGGCATGGGACATCAGTGGCTTCATCTCCAAATCCTCCAATTGATTAAGCTATACTATAACGGATGTGCCGTGAAGGTATTTTGTAACGACCCGTATTTTTACGTGTCGATAAATCGTAGAATTTACAGGTTGTTAGTGTTGTTTGTGTTGCTTCTAGCTTGAGTCGTTTAGGAGTTGACCCGAGTGCAAGTGATGAGTCGTGACCGACTCATAGGCATAGCTAAGTTAGGTGATGAGTCGTGACCGACTCATAGGGACCGACTCAAGGGGTTTAGGCGACTTAAGGATATGACCGACTCATAATGACCGACCTAATTGGAGTTAGCTTCATAAGATGGTGACCGACTCACGAGATAGCGGTTTAAGGGTTGGTGACCGACTTAAGGAAAACCGACTTAGGGCTTAGGTCGTGGGTAGTTGAGTCGGTGAGGCCATGGGTCGTGAGTCGTTTGACCGAGTTAGGGATAGGTTGAGTCGTTTGTGTCATAGTTAAATCGTGACCGACTTATGTTGAGTCGGCTAGGACTTAGGTCGGCCATAAGGCTGTGTTGTTAGGTCGTTTGCAACTGAGTCGGTAGGCACGACTTAACGATGAGTCGTAAGTCGTTAGGCAGCTTGGTGTTGAGTCGTTGATTAGTTAGGTCGGCTCTGGTATTAAGTCGTAGGTCGGCAGGGTTGTTGAGTCGTGTCTCGTGGGATAAGGATTAGGCTTAGGTCGGCCGGGATAAGTCGTATGTGTCTTAAGTCGTGTGACCTTCTTGCTGTGTTGAGTCGTTAGGTCTTTGAGTCGGTAGAATTTAAGTCGGCATCTGGGTTAGTGTTAAGTCGGCAGTATATGTTGTATAGTTAAGTCGCAGGGTCGGCTGTGCTAGGTCGTGAGTCGGCAGGAGATGAGTCGTGGACGACTCATGATGAGTCGGGACCGACTCATGGGGCGACGACTCAGGGAGGTTCTAGCCTATAAATAGAGGGGTTCGGCTCACTTTTTGGCACCAGATTTCGGAGCGACGAAGTGCTGCCATTTTGGAAACTCGACTACAACATTTCTTCATCTTCTTTTCTCCATTCCAATCTAATTCTAACATCCATCCAAGATCGAAGATCGAGATCGAAGATCCAAGTGCCAAAGTTGAAGATCTTCATCCGTTCGAGCTAGAATTCATCGATTGGAGCGAGATATTGCCGGATCAAACCTTGATCTTTGCTGTCCAGATCTGAAGTTGATTGATTTTAGGTTGTTTTGGTGATTTGGTGAGTGGTAGTTATCTCTCACGCGGATCCAAGGGAGTATATTGGATTGGTGGCTTGTTTGAGTGTTAAAGTTAGAGATTTCATGCATTTTTCTTAGATCGAAGTCTAGATCCATGGTTTTTGAAGATGTTTACTTATGCAAGTTAGTTTAACAAGTATTAGAGACAAAACCCATGTTTTATACTTGATAGATCTATGCTAAAAACTATGGTTTCACATATGTTGGACTTTTGCTCACTTATTTACGAAATTGCCATTATAGTTGATATTGCTTATATTGCTTAATAGATCTTGTTTGAATGATTGATATTTGAATGTATGATTGATTTGATTGTTTCCAAGTTAGCTAGTAGTTGATTTGGAACAAGAGGATGAAAGAGGATTCAAAAGCTATGGAAGAAGGCTCTTGAATGGTGAAAGCTGCTTAAGGCATATGTAGCGGATGTTGAAGCTCATATGTATAGATTGGATGATGTTGAGATGGGACTTTGCTTTGATGCGATGAAGCGAAGTATGATGTGAGTCTTGGCTTAATCCAAGCAGGGATCATTCCAAGCATGTTGATAACTTGAAGAGTAGTTCAAGTTGGTTGATAATGGATTGTTCAAGAGGTAGCTTGAGCTTGTATGAGGATAGTCGTCAAGAAGGATGGCTAGGAGGCTTGGATCTCGTCGTTGTTGAAGGTTCTAGCATGCTCAAAAGCAAGAGTACATGGGGTGCCCATAACGACTACAGGTAGGTAGTCAGGACACCCAAAAGACTACAGGTAGGTAGTTGAGTACTCTGGGCAAAGTAGATAAGTCCTAGGCACAAGGCAGTGTGCGGAGTTATGGTTAGAACCGGGGTTACCATTAACCCTTGACAGATGGTCATTCAACTAACGGTGAAATCGAGGCAAGGATAACAGTGATAGCCAGAGTCATGGATGTTTGGTTGTATTATCATTCGGCTTCAAGAGCGGTGTTTTCTGGGTGCTTATCTGATCTTGGTTTAGGCCTTGGGGGTTTGTATTTGGAAAACATCGTCCTTGACTCGAGTGGTATTCGCTTTACCTTAATTGTCTATGTTGTTATGCTTGCTTCTCCTTAGTGTATGTCTGGGGCTATCACTGTAGAAAGAGGTGGAGTGGGATGGTTTGGTTCCTATTCCTTTTATCCTTTATGCTCTTTTGGTATGTTTGATAGTTAATTTACTGCTCACTAAGACTTTGTCTGACTCAAGGTTTTATGTCTCCTCTTATTACCTTGGGCTGTTCATCCATGTTTGGGATGGGCAGACTAGGTAGCAGGTGACAGGTGCTGTGCTAGGAGTTCTACGCTGAAGATGACGAAGACGAGCAGGAGGCTTTGCATATTAGTTTTCTTACTATATGTACTGGGTATCCGCTGCTGTATTTGGTTGAGTGATTTGTAGTGAGGCTTTCATGTATGGATTTGAGTAGATGATTGTACAAAACTACTGTGATGCTTATATGATGATGTTCTGTTCTATGGAGCTTCACTATATTATATTTCTCTATTGTATTTTATCCATGCGCTGTGAGTTATGCGATAGAGATTCTTTTGTTTTGTTTTACCCTGACTATCGTCCATGGCTGCCTGGCACGCCTTTCAGCGCATTATTTCCTTGTTTTGGTGCGGGAGTCATGGGCGGTCGTCACATTTGGTATCAGAGCTTTGGTTAATCGATTTTAGCCAACGCTCGCTGATGTAACTACGTAAGAGAGACGTAATTGTAATTTGATGGATGATTACTATATATAATATAGTAGTTTAGAAGGGTTTGAACTCCTTATGCAGTTGTTTCTTAAGGTGTTCTAATCATTCTTATTTACAGATATTAAGGATGAGTCGAAGTGAGAGACAAGCTGCGAGGGGTAGCCGTGATGCTAGGGAAGCTGTTGATTATGCTCCTATGTTTGAGGCCATGATGACTTCAATCATGAGGAGAATACCAGCTTCAGGATCATCTGTGGATATGGGAGTTCAAGTCCAAGCTCCGAGACCGGTGGATTTTGCCAAGCTTTGCAAGGATTATACTGCTCTTGGAGGGAAAGTTTTCTTGGGGACGGAGTCGACTATTGAGGTGCAGAGATGGATTGATGCTTGCAAAAGAATCTTTGGTGACTTAGGGATTGAGGATGCAACTAAGAGGAAGCTTGCATCGAGACAGCTTCAGGGAAGAGCTGCTGATTGGTGGAATTCTATCACCATAGATACACCAGAAGAAGAGATTACTTGGGAGCAATTCCAAGTTAGATTTGAAGCTAAGTTCATCTCTACTTCCCAGAAATCTGTCTTGTTTAAGAGGTTTGTGGAGCTCAAGCAAGGGGGAAGGCCTGTTCTTGAGTACATTTCTGAGTTTGAAGCTTTGTCTAAGTATGCCAGATCGTATATTGATTCTCCCTACCAGAAGAATGAAAAGTTTGTGACTGGTCTGGATGCTTATCTTGGGAGGCAGTTAGTGGATCATCTGGACGATCCATTTGAGAAGCTTGTGGAAAAAGCTTTGAGGCATGAGAGTTTGTTCCCTAAGGAAAGTTCTGTTGTTGCTGTAACCAGGGAAGTATCTAAACCACAGCAGAGTGGCAACAGGAAGAGGAAGCAGCAGCAACAGAAGGGTAAGGATGGCCAGAAGAAGCCGAAGAGCGAAATGACTTGCTATAACTGCCAGCAGAAGGGCCATCTTTACAAAGATTGTAAGAATCCCAAAGTGCCGGGAAAGTGTTACAACTGTGATAAGCTGGGACATATCAAGAAGGATTGTCCAGAACCGAGGAAAGATAGGCAGGTTGTGCAAGCCTATGCTTTGGAAGCTGTGCCGTCGTCTTCAAGAGTTCCTACTGCTGAGGAGAAGGGGAAGAGTGTGGTGGTTCAAGGTACTCTTTCTATTTGTGGTGTTCCAGTTAGAGTGTTGTTTGATACTGGAGCGTCGCATTCTTTTGTTTGTGATGATTTGGTAAGCCGGTTAGGTATGAAACCGGATATTGTTGATAGGCCATTGGTTGTGACTAATCCAGTGGGGGGTTCGTCATGTTTGTGTATGATATGCCGTGGTCTAGTTGTGTCGAGTCATGATTGCTCGTTTGTTTGTGATTGCTTTGTTCTGAACTTTGCGGGGTTCGGAATTATTTTGGGTATGGACTGGCTTAGGAAGTATGCGGCTAGGATTTATTGTGAGAGGCTTGAGGTGACAGTCGGGAATGTGGAAGGGCGAAAGGTTGTGATACGATGTAAGCATGAAGAAGGCGTCTTCATGAGCTTCATGTATTCGCTAGTTGTTCCACGGGATGGACTGTCATCGGTGCCTATTGTGAATGAGTTTGAGAATGTCTTTGAGGAAGTCAAAGGGTTGCCGCCGCATAGGGAGATCGAGTTTCGTATCGATCTAGTTGAGGGAGCCAGACCTGTTGTGATGCCTCTTAGGCGGATGGCACCGAGGGAGCAGCAAGAGCTGAAGGTGCAAGTTGATGACCTTTTGCAGAAAGGATTCATTCGGAGAAGTGTGTCCGAATGGGGTGCGCCAGTTGTGTTCGCAACCAAAGCGGATGGATCGTTGAGGTTGTGTGTTGATTATCGTGAGCTGAATAAGGTGACTAGGAAGAACAAGTATCCATTGCCGAGAATAGATGACTTGTTTGATCAGCTTCACGAGGCTAAGGTGTTTTCTCAGATGGATTTGGCAACGGGATTTCACCAGTTGAGAGTGGCAAAGGATAGTGTGCCGAAGACTGCTTTCAGAACACCATCCGGGTTTTATGAGTGGCTGGTAATGCCGTTTGGATTGACTAACGCGCCAGCATATTTTGTGGATCTTATGAATAGGGTATTCAGAGATCAGTTGAATAAGTTCGTGCTTGTGTTCGTGGATGATATTTTGATTTATTCCAGAACTGAGGAAGAGCACAAGACGCACTTGAGGATTGTTTTGGAAATTTTGAGGAAACATCAGCTGAAGGCTAAGTTTTCGAAGTGTCACTTCTGGAAGAGTGAAGTGAGGTTCTTAGGCCATGTTATCTCTGGAAATGGAATAGCGGTTGACCCCGCTAAGGTGGCAGCGATCCAGGATTGGGTTAGGCCTAAGAATGCATCTGATGTGAGAAGTTTTCTTGGATTAGCAGGATATTATCGTCGGTTTATCAAAGACTTTTCCAAGATAGCTGCACCGTTGACAGGATTGACGAAGAAGAATCAAGTGTTCAGATGGAATGATAAGTGTGAACAAGCTTTCATAATCCTGAAAGAGCGACTGACGAGTGCTCCTGTTTTGACTATTCCAAGTGGGAATGATGAGATGGTGGTTTACACCGATGCATGTGGTACTGGACTTGGAGCAGTGCTAATGCAGAAGGATAAAGTTGTTGCGTATGCAAGTCGACAACTGAAGCCGCATGAAAGGAATTATCCGACTCATGATTTGGAGTTAGCGGCGATTGTGTTTGCTTTGAAGATGTGGAGACACTATCTATTGGGAGTTAGATTTGAGTTGTTTACAGATCATAAGTCGTTGAAGTATCTGTTCTCCCAAAAGGATTTAAATCTTCGACAGCAACGGTGGCTAGAGTTCTTAGCATCGTATGATTTTGGTATAGCCTATACTCCAGGGAAAGGTAACGCAGTGGCTGATGCGTTAAGTCGAAGACATGCAGGATTGGGAGCCATGTTTTCGGAATGGAAGAGTCTTGAGTATTTGGCTGGATTTGATTTCAGGCCTAGATGTGAATTGGAACCTGAGATGTTGGCAAACTTATCGATAAGGCCTACTCTTGTGGAAAGAATTGGCGAGAGGCAAAGGAGAGATGATAAGCTTATCAAGATTATCCGTGATTTGGAATCCGGATTGGATCCAGAAAAGGATAAAGGATTTGAAGTCGATCGAGAGGGTTGGCTTCGAAAGCAAGGGCGACTAGTTGTTCCCGATGTAGATGGATTGAGAGATGAAGTTCTGAGGGAGAGTCATCACTCGAAGTTGACAATTCATCCAGGTGGAAATAAGATGTATCGGGATATGAAGAGAACCTACTACTGGGAAGGTATGAAGAAGGATGTTGGAAATTTTATTTCCAAGTGTATGAATTGCCAGTTGGTGAAAGCTGAGCAGAAGAAGCCCAGTGGATTGCTTCAGCCATTAGAGGTTCCTACATGGAAGTGGGAGCAAGTGTCGATGGACTTTATCGATGGTCTACCTAGGACAAGAGCAGGGAATGAAGGGATTTGGGTCATAGTAGATCGTTTGACCAAGAGTGCAAGGTTCATTCCTGTTCGATCGACTAGGACTGCATCGAAGTTGGCTGAATTATATGTGAAGTGGATAGTTCGTTTCCATGGTGTTCCGAAGAGTATAGTGAGCGATCGAGATCCATTGTTCACTAGTAGATTTTGGAAGAGCTTCCAGGAAGTTTTGGGAACCGAGTTGTGTTTGAGTACAGCTTATCACCCTCAAACAGATGGTCAGACTGAGAGAGTCAACCGAGTTTTGGAAGATCTTCTTAGAGCATGTGTTTTGGACTTCGGAGGGTCATGGGAAGATCACCTTCATTTGGTGGAGTTTGCTTATAACAACAGTTATCAGTCGAGTATTGGTATGGCACCATATGAGGCATTGTATGGAAGACCGTGTAACTCCCCGACATGTTGGTTGGAAACTGGAGAAAAGCTGATACTTGGGCCAGAGATGATTCGACAGACTTCAGATTGTATAGAGATCATTCGGCAACGAATGAAGGCAGCCCAAGATCGTCAGAAAAGTTATGCCGATAATCGTCGTAAGGATTTGGAATTCGACGTAGGTGATATGGTTTTTGTGAAGATTTCTCCTCTGAAGAGTGTCATTAGATTCGGGAAGAAAGGAAAGTTAACTCCGAGATTTGTTGGACCATTCCCGATTATCGAGCGTATTGGAAAGCTCGCTTATAGATTGGAGTTACCGGAAAAGATGGCGGGTGTGCACAGTGTTTTTCATGTATCTTATCTACGGAAGTATATGCACGACCCAACTACGGTGGTTTCTGCTGATAGCTGTGAAGACTTGGAGGTTGATCCAGTTGTTTCGAGACCTCGTAAGCCGCTTCGTATTGTTGAAACCGATACGAAACAGCTTAGGAGGAAGACGATTACGTTGCTCAAGGTACAATGGAGTGATGATGTTAACGACTGTACGTGGGAGGAGGAAGAGAGGATGAAGGCAGCTCATCCCGAACTCTTCGAGGTATGGCCCTAAAGTGTCGTGACATCTCATGAATTTGTAGCTTGTTCTAAGTCTTAGAATTCTGCATGCTAGGTTAGAATTGGTTGCATGGATTGTTGATTGCCATGGATGATAGGCATGCGGAATAATTTTGATTTCTGTTGTTTGCTTGGAATTTCGGGGGCGAAATTCCTAAGGGGGAGAGAATGTAACGACCCGTATTTTTACGTGTCGATAAATCGTAGAATTTACAGGTTGTTAGTGTTGTTTGTGTTGCTTCTAGCTTGAGTCGTTTAGGAGTTGACCCGAGTGCAAGTGATGAGTCGTGACCGACTCATAGGCATAGCTAAGTTAGGTGATGAGTCGTGACCGACTCATAGGGACCGACTCAAGGGGTTTAGGCGACTTAAGGATATGACCGACTCATAATGACCGACCTAATTGGAGTTAGCTTCATAAGATGGTGACCGACTCACGAGATAGCGGTTTAAGGGTTGGTGACCGACTTAAGGAAAACCGACTTAGGGCTTAGGTCGTGGGTAGTTGAGTCGGTGAGGCCATGGGTCGTGAGTCGTTTGACCGAGTTAGGGATAGGTTGAGTCGTTTGTGTCATAGTTAAATCGTGACCGACTTATGTTGAGTCGGCTAGGACTTAGGTCGGCCATAAGGCTGTGTTGTTAGGTCGTTTGCAACTGAGTCGGTAGGCACGACTTAACGATGAGTCGTAAGTCGTTAGGCAGCTTGGTGTTGAGTCGTTGATTAGTTAGGTCGGCTCTGGTATTAAGTCGTAGGTCGGCAGGGTTGTTGAGTCGTGTCTCGTGGGATAAGGATTAGGCTTAGGTCGGCCGGGATAAGTCGTATGTGTCTTAAGTCGTGTGACCTTCTTGCTGTGTTGAGTCGTTAGGTCTTTGAGTCGGTAGAATTTAAGTCGGCATCTGGGTTAGTGTTAAGTCGGCAGTATATGTTGTATAGTTAAGTCGCAGGGTCGGCTGTGCTAGGTCGTGAGTCGGCAGGAGATGAGTCGTGGACGACTCATGATGAGTCGGGACCGACTCATGGGGCGACGACTCAGGGAGGTTCTAGCCTATAAATAGAGGGGTTCGGCTCACTTTTTGGCACCAGATTTCGGAGCGACGAAGTGCTGCCATTTTGGAAACTCGACTACAACATTTCTTCATCTTCTTTTCTCCATTCCAATCTAATTCTAACATCCATCCAAGATCGAAGATCGAGATCGAAGATCCAAGTGCCAAAGTTGAAGATCTTCATCCGTTCGAGCTAGAATTCATCGATTGGAGCGAGATATTGCCGGATCAAACCTTGATCTTTGCTGTCCAGATCTGAAGTTGATTGATTTTAGGTTGTTTTGGTGATTTGGTGAGTGGTAGTTATCTCTCACGCGGATCCAAGGGAGTATATTGGATTGGTGGCTTGTTTGAGTGTTAAAGTTAGAGATTTCATGCATTTTTCTTAGATCGAAGTCTAGATCCATGGTTTTTGAAGATGTTTACTTATGCAAGTTAGTTTAACAAGTATTAGAGACAAAACCCATGTTTTATACTTGATAGATCTATGCTAAAAACTATGGTTTCACATATGTTGGACTTTTGCTCACTTATTTACGAAATTGCCATTATAGTTGATATTGCTTATATTGCTTAATAGATCTTGTTTGAATGATTGATATTTGAATGTATGATTGATTTGATTGTTTCCAAGTTAGCTAGTAGTTGATTTGGAACAAGAGGATGAAAGAGGATTCAAAAGCTATGGAAGAAGGCTCTTGAATGGTGAAAGCTGCTTAAGGCATATGTAGCGGATGTTGAAGCTCATATGTATAGATTGGATGATGTTGAGATGGGACTTTGCTTTGATGCGATGAAGCGAAGTATGATGTGAGTCTTGGCTTAATCCAAGCAGGGATCATTCCAAGCATGTTGATAACTTGAAGAGTAGTTCAAGTTGGTTGATAATGGATTGTTCAAGAGGTAGCTTGAGCTTGTATGAGGATAGTCGTCAAGAAGGATGGCTAGGAGGCTTGGATCTCGTCGTTGTTGAAGGTTCTAGCATGCTCAAAAGCAAGAGTACATGGGGTGCCCATAACGACTACAGGTAGGTAGTCAGGACACCCAAAAGACTACAGGTAGGTAGTTGAGTACTCTGGGCAAAGTAGATAAGTCCTAGGCACAAGGCAGTGTGCGGAGTTATGGTTAGAACCGGGGTTACCATTAACCCTTGACAGATGGTCATTCAACTAACGGTGAAATCGAGGCAAGGATAACAGTGATAGCCAGAGTCATGGATGTTTGGTTGTATTATCATTCGGCTTCAAGAGCGGTGTTTTCTGGGTGCTTATCTGATCTTGGTTTAGGCCTTGGGGGTTTGTATTTGGAAAACATCGTCCTTGACTCGAGTGGTATTCGCTTTACCTTAATTGTCTATGTTGTTATGCTTGCTTCTCCTTAGTGTATGTCTGGGGCTATCACTGTAGAAAGAGGTGGAGTGGGATGGTTTGGTTCCTATTCCTTTTATCCTTTATGCTCTTTTGGTATGTTTGATAGTTAATTTACTGCTCACTAAGACTTTGTCTGACTCAAGGTTTTATGTCTCCTTTTATTACCTTGGGCTGTTCATCCATGTTTGGGATGGGCAGACTAGGTAGCAGGTGACAGGTGCTGTGCTAGGAGTTCTACGCTGAAGATGACGAAGACGAGCAGGAGGCTTTGCATATTAGTTTTCTTACTATATGTACTGGGTATCCGCTGCTGTATTTGGTTGAGTGATTTGTAGTGAGGCTTTCATGTATGGATTTGAGTAGATGATTGTACAAAACTACTGTGATGCTTATATGATGATGTTCTGTTCTATGGAGCTTCACTATATTATATTTCTCTATTGTATTTTATCCATGCGCTGTGAGTTATGCGATAGAGATTCTTTTGTTTTGTTTTACCCTGACTATCGTCCATGGCTGCCTGGCACGCCTTTCAGCGCATTATTTCCTTGTTTTGGTGCGGGAGTCATGGGCGGTCGTCACATATTTCCTCAAAAGAAAAGTGTGAAAAATGTCATAGACTGCAGCCAACTTACAGTTCTCTTATTTTTTCGCCATATTGGGAAAGGCCCAATAGATCTTGGTGTCAACTTTTCCAAATATCCATACCTTATGACCTTCACACGCTGCCTAATCAACTTTGACTTTTCAAAGTCTCGCAACGCAAATCTATTTAGAGTAGAATTTGTCGGTGGTTTCCCACCCACAATTAGATGGTTTGTACCGCCTCCCAGAAATTGCTTCATGGGTGTCTTACCAATCATCTATTGGTGACTACTATTAAACGCAAATTCTACTAAGGGTAAGTGCTGCTTCTAAGGTCCTTCAAAGTGCAAGAGCTCTCAACTAATCCTCATAGTTCCCATTCATTTCTTCAGTTTGTCCATCGGTATTCAGTCCATAAGCGATGCTTAGATTTAACGTAGTTCAAAATTCTACCAGCAAATTCCTCCAAAATTTGCTAGAAAACTAAGGGTTCCTGTCATTAACGATGCGAACCGCAACTCGAGAAGATGTGTTGGAGATGTCGTGGTTTCATTACTTCCAACGAAAAATTCTACCACCCTCTTTTTTATCCTTGATCAGTAGAGAATTCTCTTCACATTTCTTTAATTTTATCTTTTTCTCGAATGGTGATAGTGTTTGAGCTATTTTTTCTTTTTTTTCGAAATTCTAAAGTTTTAGGATTGAAACATTTATTCACTTTAGGCTGCTAACCTAATTTTCTCATTAACTTCTAGTCTCACCTATGGTTTATCGCTAGTTAAGTTCCCATAAAATTTCCCTACTTACTTTGCTTCCCAACACGCACATGCTCTCTCTCTCACACACACACACCAAGTGGCTTAATCTCATTCATAAAGTCAACATAGAAATAAAATAGGGATATATCTTACATCACATTATTCACTTTCCTAAAAACTAAAGGAGACAACTAGCGATTACAACCCAGGAACTCTAAAAGAAAATTTTGCTGGAATTTTCCATTCATTATCAAGTGGTATAAATGATGTTGAAGTCCTAATACTTCTTACTAAATCAAGATGGGTATTTCTCAATAGGCCATTCCATTGTTACCCATTTTCCTTAATTTTTCTTTTTGGTTTCTAATAAATGTGGTATGTTCATTTCCTCAACTAATATATCTATAGCAGTTGACCATTACTGTCAAAATTGGACCATTTCCAACTCATTCTTCTTTAGTCCCTGTAACGATCGATAAATTTTAATGGTTTTTATAACGTTATTAACTGAAATTTTGCTTGAAATTGAATAATTAAATTTTAAAATGAAAATTTGATATTTGGTATGCATCTATTTAAACATAGCAAATGGTAAATTTTCATCAGAAAGTATGAAAGTAGTTTTGCTGTATAATTTTCAATTTTCAATTTCAAAATCAGTTAATTTGATGAAAATTAAATATTTTTTAAACCTGAATATTTTTGTATAATAAAAATATAAATCATTTTCTAAGTGAGACATCATATTTCATTTCATCGAATTTGGAATGCTCTAGCCCTATCTTTCTTATTTTCGATGAATTTGCTGCAGTTTAGCAACGAAATATCGACTTTTGATAGGATGGTCGTATGCTGATATATGTGTACCATTTTTATCATCTTGTCATGCTGATCTCCGTAGTGTATTCATTTATATGTTTCGGTGATCAGTACACAGTGAAACACGCAAAACGGTTAACTGTAATGGTCCGTCTTTTTGTTTCTTTGTGACCATTCGTTATCCAACGTTTAAAACAAATGGACATTTGCTTTTATTATTACCTGAATTCAGCTTTTTGACTTTTGTTATTCCTTGGCTTTTGTTATTTCCATTTATACACCGGTTCGTTTTTTGGGGTCTCTTCCCTTCTTTGTTTATGTTCTACTTCTAAGAAAAAAATAAATATATATGGAAGTATACATTCTTATATTGTTAAAGCCTGTTCCTTTTATATCTTGCCTGTAACCTATTCATTCCCTTCCATTCTTTCTGTCATGTTTTTATAATCCAACCAACCACCTTTTCCCCTCCTTTCATCTCCCCTTTCTGGTTGGTGCTTGAAAAGAAATACATAATATAAATAATATATATATATACTAAAGTTTATAATGGCCAGCGAATTGTTGTTTGCCCTCCTTTATCATGTTGTTCGAATATAACATGCTCCACCATTTTATTCTGCCTAACCCATCCCATCTTCTTCCTCACCCACATCCCTACCTTCCTCTCCCCTCCTACCACCGAGCATGTCATCCTTCCCTGCCCATGCAAACCCGCCTCCAACAAACAACGCCTCTCCCATAGACGTCGATGAGCAGCCTTACCCATAAACACCAACCGCCTATCTCTTCCCTAACAGCTCTCGCCTCCAGACCAACACTATCACCTACCTACGCAACCTCATCCTAAAATCTGCATTTGTCTCATCGACTCACAACCGCATGCCATCATCTTCTCTCCCACCACGCGCCTCTACTCCAAACCCCAAAGGCAACAGCCAAAGCCCGCCCTTCATCACATCACCGCTGTACTCACCTCCCTCCCCACCAACAGCCCTTCGTCATTTATCTATAGCCGAGTGCCCCTCCAGACAACAGAGCACGCAACCACCTTTTCCACCCCTTCACAAAACAGTGTGCCTTGACCAACTATCTCCCCTAGCCATAGCCAAAGCTTCCTAATCCACCAGATCGGATGCTTTATCCCTGTCCACGTCAGCAACACCCCAGCCACCCATGTCCGCATATTGCCTCCCCTCTTGCTCCGCCATATAACCAATAATCTTTTTGCAACTCCGAGCGCTTACAGCCATCTCACAGCATGCATATATTTGGTGACAGTATATATATATATATATAATTGTTTATAGCTTGATTACATATATTTGTTTATAAGTGTAGTTTGCATATAATTGTTTAAGCCTGTGTGTACGTATATGGTTTTAGTACTGTTTTTTTGTAACATAGATATATTGATTTATATATACACGTATGTTTAATAAATGTGATACTTTGAAATGTACACGTTATATAATATGTTAAGTATTTATTTAAATTTTATCAATATTGTAAAATAGATTTTTTATATATGTGTTTAATATAAAATATGATTTTAATATATGTATAGTTATATATGTGTGTGTATATATATAAGTTCACTTTATAATTTGATCTTTATCGAATCCAGTTCATCGTGCTTTGCTTTTGTCTCGCCGCTATCCAAAAATTGGTCGCAGCAACTTTTTTCTTTGCTCGTGTCCATATCTGTGTGCGTGTCTGTGTGATTTTCTTCGCCATCATTTCTCTAAGCCTCGAAAGGTGAGCAATCACACTCACGATTAATATTCTTATATTTAGTAAATTTAATTCACTTGAAATGACGATTGAAACATGTTGTTAGATTAGAATTGTTAGTTATTTAATTATTGTATATGATATGTTATCATTTAAAATTGTTAACCTGTATTACTGGACATATGACACCATAACCTGCTGTATAAATATTATATTTAAATTTATTACTAATGATATATGCCTGTTGTTGATATGTTATATTATTGTCATATTTGTTCCCACTCTACAAGTTCTCTGTTACTTTAGAATTCCCTATAGGTTGAAATGATACATACCCGAACGATCTTGTAGATTAAGGAAAATTCGTTATAGGTTGAAATGATAAATCCAAGCGGTTTTCATTGATTTTGAATTTCGGGATTGCGGGTTGAAATAATATATAGCCGTAAATATTTAATTTGGAGATCGAAATGATAAATATCTGTATCACTTAACCATAGGATAGAAAATTATATACGGGTATCGTTGGTCTATTTGAAATAAAAATGATTGCCAAAGTTTGAAAGGAAATATATGGATTTTATTAAATATTGATTTTTTTAAATTATAATATAAAGAATTTATTTTAATATATGTGAAAATTTAGATTTTTAAAATTGTATATTTTGGAAATTTTAAATTTATAAGTTAGTTTTGAAAATATAATTTTTAATATTTTTCTTGTAATTTTATTTGTTTGAATATTTATAAAATAAGATTTAATACAAAATACATTTAATAATAAGATTTAATTTAATAAAATTTAATTTAATTAGTTTATAATATGTTTAAGTATTTACTTAAATTTATATTAATATTTTAAAAATATATGTTTTATAACTTTAATAATAAAGGTTGGGAAGAAAATTAATGTCGACTTGGAATTTAAATTGGTTAATAATTGAATTTGAATAAGAATTGATTTAAACTTATTGATTTTTGAGGTTTTGAAAGATATGATTTATAACTTGATTCGATGAAAAGTGATTAAATGAATATTCTAAAATTGAGACTGAATATTTAATATTGGTTTAAATTTATGAATGAGATTTAATTTAATTATTATTAAAATAATTAAGTGAATATTTTCCAATGTGAATAAAATTAAAGTTAAATGTTGAAATATAAATGAAACTTATATTGAATTTTTTTGAATATTTAAACCTTGAATCTTATTGGAACTGAAATGATAGTTCAAACTTGGATTTGAAATCGATAAAAATTAAAATAGTTTATTGAGAATTTGAATTATATCTTTAACCTTTTAAATTGAAAGTGTTGAACAGGGATTCGTTTAAATTGAATCTTTGAATTTAAGCTGATTTGAATCGATTTGTGAAACAAAAGGAAACTATTTTTATTATATAAAGTATTTTAATATATATAAACTCTTTTAATATATAAATTATTTTAATTTATAAACTATTTTAATTTATAAATGTTTTAATATATATACTATTTTCAATATCTAAGCTGTTTAAGTTAGAAGTGTTATGATTTTAAAAGTGTTATGATCACAAAAGCGTTATGATTTCAAAAGTGTTATGATTTCAAGAATGGTATGATCTCGAAAGTGCTATGATTTCGAAAGTGTTATAATGTTAAAAGTGTTACGATTCTGGAAATGAATATTATTTAAAGTGAATAATGATATCGAATTGATATGGTTTTGAAATTAATATGATATTTTGATATGAAGTATGAACTATTTGAAGTGAAATGACCATGGTGTGAAATAATCGTTTGGTTGTTAAAGAGACCAGGATCGAATATTTTCATACTCTCTGTCAATACTGAAAACCACTTTAACAACTATGTACGTGGTGGAGATTCCAGAACGAACTAGGATGGTTTGGCAATGATTCTATATAAGGTTTTAGCGAAGCCCTGACTCCCATGAGTCAGCTTAATGTGGCTAAAACACGAACCATGCTGGGCAAAGTGAGGTCATTCCTTTGATCAGGCATATTCCTTCGATACCATTCTATTACTTTGTGATTCTATTGGGTGCATCTTTGATTTTGGAGTGTGTCTTGAGGTGGGCGGTAGTAGCTGCTACGCGTTACCACCAGTCTGGATCCGCAAACAGTATATCTACCCTAACAATGCCTCGCGTGCCTTGTCACATGCCCTATCGTGCCTTCTACGAGTTTGGTATGTACCACACCTATGGAGTGCCCTTTGATGGCCCTCCAGTTTATGGAGGAATTACGGTACTGTATAAACTATGGGAATATATACAAATGTGTTAAGGGGGATATGGGTAACACCTTAACGCTATTTTAATATTTTACTTTACTATAAAATTTTATAATAGCGTATGTACTCCACAGATCCTTAGAGGATAGAAATCCCAAACATCCTTTAAGTTATATGTATTTCAGTTGACATTTCACTTAAGTTGAATTTATTAATATAAGAATGTTAATCCTGACTTGAGTGTTTTGTGTTTTGCTTTATGCTCGGGTCAGACTGAGTGTCACAACATTTGAGACTCACCTATGGAGATTGGATCTTTGTTTGAAGATCTATCCATCCAACTTTCAGTTATTTCAGTTTATTCCAGTCATTTATGTTCAGACTCGTCTGTTTCTTATGTATTAGAGATTCATTCGTATTTGAGATTCTGTTGTATTTTGTTTCAGACTCTGATGTTTATAGTAGTTTCATGAACTTCTATTTATCTATTCCGCTGCTTATTGTTGCAATACTCTATGTCTGTGATTCTGTGATTGATTTATTTACCATATATGGTGAGTTTTACCAAATGTAAATTAACAATTTGTTGTTTTGAGCAATTCAAGTCTTATATGTGCAGATGCTTGTCGATTTGAACGGTTTGAAATAGCAGGTCGTTACAATCCCTATAACATTCTTTAGGTTTCCAAAACCCATTCACTACTCAAATTTCTTCCATTTTCATATCAAGTTTTCTTAATCAGTCCCCATTTAACTCCCATTTCTTCTCATTAATTACAAATTTTTGCCCGTTAAATTTGTAATTAATGTCCATAAATCCTAATCCGTTAATTACTAACTAATACACTTATAGTCATAATCTGTATTATGTATGTATGTATGAATATGTGTATATATACATATACATATACACACATACATACATAAATATATATATTAGTCGTTAAGCATCGCTATACGTGTATATATTTCTAACTACTAATTTCTACAGCTAGAATACTCATTTCCATTTTTTAGTTTGTCGAAGTTATCCATCTAAAAAGACCGTCGTCATAATTTCTTGTAAATTAACCACAAGCGCGATTTTTGTTTTGTTCGAAATTACAAGGAATTATTTCTTTTCTTTTTATTTAAATAGACAATGTAAACTACGGAAAAGAATATCCATCTCTTACATATCTCTTTCCTTTTGACTCCGTTCCTTATTACATCAAACAACACACTTTTATACATATTTCAGAATTGGAAATTTTATGGAAATTACACGGAAATTGCTCCAAAATTGAAATATAGAAATTCATATTTTATGGGTAACCTAATTTACAACCCAATTACTAATCTGGAATATCTTAACAACTTTACCACCTTCCTCAAATAGAGATTTAGGACTGATTTAAAATTTCCAAATCAGGTTGTGCATTCTATTCCTAGTTTATCCATATCCTAAAAACCTTGGTATGTCCTACCTAGGTTGTGATCCTATCTACTCCATAAAAACTATTCTTTATAAAACCATAATCTTAGCAATCATACAAAATAGTTTTAAATAAATAAACTTATTTAAAAATCAGCATTTACTACCCCATTTCTTGCAAAACTTAAAATTTCATAAACATGAAGTACTAAACGCAAAATCTCCATCTTTGAAAATATGAGCCTAGAAACTTTTACCAACAATTCAAAATTTCTTAGTTCTAAATAGAAGCAAAATAATTTCTCTTTTCAAAACTTTCTTCATCAAAGATTTATCTCTTTAAAAGTTAGACTCCCAACTCAAAGAATTCAAAAACTACTTAATTTTCAAAAAAGAACTATGTAAAACTTCCATTTTCAGTTACTTTCTAAAATAAAGACTTATTCTTTTTAAAATAGGATCTTTAACACAAAACATTCAAAATCTTAATTATCATTCTAGAATAATAAATTAGACTTTATTATTCCAAAGGGTTTTCTAGTTACGTGATTTATCATTTCCAAAGTAACATTTTTTCCTCAATTACCATTTCAAAATAACAGTATATCATTCTAAAATATAGATTAATATCTATTATCTTATTACTCAAAATATACCTTATTTGGCAAAAAATACCTTTTGTAACTATGTTTGAAGCCCTTAAAATCTTGCAATCCTTTTCTTATCCATTGCAAAAATATTTTCATTCAAAACAAGTCCTAGATTTGAATAGGAAAATGTACATATAAAATTATCATCTTTATATAAATGTTTTTCCTCATATACAAAAATATCCAACTCATTTATTTGTTACCACCATTTAATTTGCCAAAAACACCTTATATAATTTTAAACGATGGAGAAATGGAGTAGAAAAAGATGAATCCTATCTTATTCCTATTATTCCTCTTTTATATCATTTATTATTGGACTAAAATTCCCAGTTCTATCACTATCTAAATTCAGCTATCATTCTCCGCATTTCCTTATACGGGAATGTCCCTCCTATCTACCTTATCGAACATTCATAGCTTTCTATTCTTTCAATTCTATGTTAATCAGGTGTCTTTACCATTTGTGTACCCTTTCAAAAGAAATTTAAGGAAAAGAACTTCTAATTTCATAAGGTAGGAAAAATCGTGCATTTCTCAAAAGAAAAAAAAACTCTTATTAAAAATATTTAGATTAAAAACTTTTGTCTTAATAAATTTAAATTAAGAACATTAAGAGTGCAAAATTCCTTTAAGTTAGAACTTTCTGAATAAATTATAAATCTCCAAATTTTCTTGCTTTTTTCAAGATAACAGCTTCTAATCTAGTAAGGTAGAAGAAATCATAAAAGAAATAGAAGAATCCAAAAGCTGAAAATTTTAATTCAACAAAATTTTAAATCGATAAGTTAACGAATGAGAATCTTTTCCCTCCCTCCCTCTCTCTCTCTCTCTCTTCAACCCTTCAAGTAATTAAAAATCATCCACTATTTAAATGTTTCACCAATTCCTTGTAAACATTTTATAAATGGTAGTATATTTCCAAAGCTGTCAAAAATCGCATTCTATCAAAAAAATTCACTTACGACACATAAGATTTCACGTACTAATCTTTTAAAAAAGCTCATTCAAAACTTTCAAGGAGTTTTCAAAAAATCTCTTTGCTACTTTCTTTTTCAAGGGGTAGGATTTTAAAAATATGGACTTTGATTGTTCTTCCCTTTGAACTCCCTACTCAATCATCTAATCTAGTCATCTTCGTGTGGTGATTAATGTTCACCTTCTTACGGAAGCTTATTTTACTACTACATTCATTACTTCCCTATGAATACCATGCCTTATAACATCTAACCATTACCTGACATTTATATTTACTACTCTCATAAATGTCACTTTGTCCGTATTAAATGGTTGCTATCTTAATGGACATTTCCTAAACACATTTATTTGCCTATTCGACTTTACCTATTTAATTTCTTCCTTGTCTTCCTATAATCAGCTTAATGGTCTCAATAATCTATTAATTTCTTACAACTCCTCACTTAATGCTCATTCATTACCTATTAAATTTTTGGAGTTACTATCTTTCCTTCTATGATTCATATCCCTATTATTTAATACATTTATAGGGTCCACAATAATAAGGAAGTCTAGGTTCAACAAAGAGGTATAAATTTCACTCTATTTATTTTTTCAACTCATAGTTGCTTCGCCCACACATTCGAAATACGGTAGCAACAACTTTTATAGTTGGAATTGTAGAATTGGGCTTAAATTCATACATATACTTTACCCCATTGATCAGGTAGCCTAGGCTGTGCTTCCAATTGTAACAACCTATCCCGCAACAGACCTAAATTCTGATCTAGAAAATGCCCATCTAAATAAGCCCATTCCAAAGCTGGCTATTGGTTGGTAAAAATAAAAACTATACAGAGCTGTATATCTATTCTTTTAGAGCTTACAAAGGAAGAAATAAAATATACTAACAATAATATAGGATTTAGAATCATTTCAAATCATTTCAAATCATTGATTTCAAATAATACAAAAATATACTATACAGAGCTGTATATCTATTCTTTTAGAGCTTACCATTGATTTCAAATCATTTCAAATGTCATAAAACATTAAAACAACAGTTATAACATTTTGTTCAAAAATACATTCATGAGTGCAATAGAAAATAATACAAAAAGATAGATAGTAACTGCCACAAGTTTCACTCTAGTCATCTTCAAGCTTCATCAACTCCTTCTCTAACCTTTGTTATAGTGAGGAGGGAGTCAGAACAATAAGTGTCTTATGAATAAAAATCTTGAGTCTTGCCATTTCAGTACTTGGGCTGCATAATTCAAAATAAGAATATGTTTACGTACATGAAACCATTTAACACTTCTTATATGGAAAGAAGGCGGGTCTATAGTTAGCCATATAATACCTTACATTCACGAAGTAGGTTTCTAAATCCTATAACCCGAATCCCACGTCATAAATATTTAACAACGCGAGGGATAATACCCAAGCCACTGAATACCATTTATTGGAAAATAGGCAGACTCTGACCATTTAAGACCTTAATTGAGGTAGATCCCAGCATTTAATACATATTCCTAAGATGGAGCCCTAAATGATAACTATCCAGCTGACATCATATGGAATCTCTTAAGCTATTTTATACTTCTTTATGAAAAGACGGACCCTCAATCAGTCACATAATACCTCATTCCAAAGCGGACCCCTATCGAGATTCCACATGCCTAATAACTAACCCCTTGACCATTCAATACTTCAATTGGGGATAAGAGGCAAGCCCTTAAAAAACCACTTAATACCTCAAGACCTGAAGCAGACCCTTCTTACTATGGCCCATACTCATAATGACGTCACACATTATTCCAACTATTCGTAGGAGCTGGTAGCTAGATTAACTAGGCAGATTTAACCTATAGAATTTGGGATTAACCTCGTGCCATCATAAATATTTATCGTAGGAGATGTGTCACATCTATAGGAAGTATACACAACTACTGGTAGTCTCAAAGTGAAGGGCGGACTTCTATCATGCAACTATACTCACCTCACATCCCTATGACCTAGCAATAGTTTAAATACTCTCCTTATATAATACTCATCTCACCATTTCATAATTAAAGCCTTATAATGAATCTTCCTTATTGTGCCTTAAAATATCAATTACCTTCTTAAAGGGGAAAATTAATAACAATTACTACCCAATTAACTACAAAATTATACGCCATAATTATACGTTTATTACGCTAAATTAATATATATTCACGCCTAACAAATTCTAAGCGTGTGTTTCGTACGTCCTGAACTAGAACTAAATGTCAATTATTTTAACTATTAGTAACATCCCTAATTTTTATAACATTATTCAGGAGATTTAACTAGATAAATTGAATATAATAATGTAAATGTTAAGTGATAAAGGGATTGAGATTTAAATAAATACTTAAGGGGTCGTGCTCAATTTAATTGATTAAATGGGCTTAAGAATGGGTTATAAGTTAATTAATCTACATAAGGGTATATTGGGAAATAGCCACATATAACCTTACCCTTATATATATATATATTCCATTCACGTTTCATTTTCCCCATTCATGTCATTTTGAAAACAAAACACAAACGTAAATCAAAGAGGAGCAGGCCATAGCTAGGAAGTAAAGAGAAGAGAATTCAAATCAAACAAAAGAATTAAAGCAATGGGATTAAATCTTAATCTCAATCCAATCTCCTTATCTTAATCAAGGTGAATAATAATTTATACCATCTCTATTTTTTTTATGAACATATGTTTTTCAGATTTAAGATTAAATTCGTTTCTATAATAATTTGGACGATGATATGCTTGAATTACAATTTTTTGATTTAAAAAAGAATGTTAAATAAGAATATATGTTATTTTAAGGAAAAACTAATTGATATTGTGTTTAAATGCCATGGGAAAGTTTTATGTTATGTAAAACATGATTTTCGAGTTGGGTTTTAATTTTTATAATTTTCCAAGCTATGGAAAGATTATTATGAATTTTCCTAAGTGATTTGCTATGCAAATTAAATTATTTTAGAAGGACTTATTTGCAATATTAGTTTTGCTTAATGAAAGGGCTTATTTGTTAAATTAACCTTGTTTTAGGTCTGTAATTAAGCCGCTGCTATTTTGGTAAAGAATTCGAAAAGTTAAGGCACCCAATCATATGTTTACATGTGATAGGTTAGTTAGATTTAATTTTCCTTAATTGGAATTAATCAGCTTTTACTCATAAAAGCATGTTCTGCCTCTAATAGAAGTACCTTTCAACCCTGAACTTCCACCTTCAATCAAGTCAAAACCCCACTAAGCCGAAACCAATACACAAGGTATCACTTAAATGGTACGTAGTGGATTGGAGAAAGGTGGAAGGCATGGTGACGAAAGCAGTTCTTCCGATGGGGTCGGTACCTTTTGATTGTCTTAAAAAGTTAGGCGCCTACCTTTGTTTTATTAATGCTTTCGAAGGAGATGAGACCTTTGCTTTCGAAGGAGGTTTTTCTAATAACTTTCGAAGGGGTTGCCATCTTATGCTTTAAATTATAAGCTTTCAAATGGGTTTCTTTACTTATAAAAATAATGCTTTCGAAAGAAGGGGTTCCGACTCAGTCGAAGCCCTACTGCCGTCCATTTGCCTTTCGAATATATTGAAGTCATCAATGCCTTCAAATGATAGATTTGTTTTAAAGACGTTCCATGCCACTTCCTAAATTCTTTCGAAAGGGCTTCGAAGGCAATGGCTTCGAAGGGGGGTTTCGACGCTATCCTTCAATGTTTTGTTGAATGTTTTGAAGCTTTCGAAAGGGATGGTGTCGAGGCCATCAAGTTTCCCCAATACTTTTATATGATAAAAGAATGGTTTCGAAAGAGATATTTTCATTTATATTCACTTTATCCCAAATGATATTTTTAAATATAAACCGAATTGTTTTAAAAGGGGGACTTTCAAAGGTTTCGGAAGGGATACTTCCAAAGGTTTTGAAAGGGGTACTTTCAATGGTTTTGAAGCTATCCTTCTAAGAGCTAATAACTAGTACTTTATTACATTCAAAAGGTTTCGAAAGAGAAGTTTTAAAGTGTTTCGAAAGGCAGGGGCTTAATGTTTGTTTATATGCTTTTGAGGGAGGTTATCCAGTGAGGTCGAAAGCAAAGTTTTGAAGGTTTCGAAAGCCTTAGTTTTCAAAACAAGTAACCCAATCTCATTTTAAAAGAAAACCAAGGCATAAATAAATAAAGTGTTTTGAAAAGAAGTTTTGGAAGAATTTTTTTTGATTAAAGTGTTAAAGGGATTGACCAGGTTATTGTGTTTTTTTCTTCATATATATATATTCATATTGTAACGGACCTATAACTGTATTTTGGGAAAGGGCAAAATAACCAGCTAGGTTGACCCAGTAGTGAATATAAATTAAGTTAACTCCTAAATGAGTAGAATAGCATCCATGAAGTCAGGAAGACCAGAATATAGGATGCTAAAATATTAAAGGAAGATATTGGTAGGGCCAATAGGTTCACAGTAAGCCCATGAAAACGGTGTATTGGAAAAGATATTGGCAGGGGCCAATAGGTTCACAGCAAGCCCATGAAAACTGTGTATAATTAAAGATGTCAAAAAGATAGGTTCATAGTTAGCCTATGAAAACTATGATTTGATATTGACAGGGGCCAGTAGGTTTATAATGCACCCATGAAAACATATCTGGATTAAGATATTGAAAGATGTCAATAGGTTCCTAGTCAGTCCATGAAATCTAGGATAAGAGTAAAGATATTGGACTTACCAATAGGTTTTCAGCGATCCCATGAAAACTGTGTAACTAGACAGGGAGCCCATAATCATTTTACCAGTTATTAGTCAGGCCATGAAAATCATTAGGTTAATAATAATCCTAGAAACTATAATTGAGACAGATAGTCAAAATGAATGGGGATGGGTAATCCAGAATTGATTCACTTGTTTTGCATATCATCATATCATATTATTTTGAATTGTTTTAACCATTATGGATGCAGGGGAATAGTATATGGTTTATAAATATTTTAAGATACCAGTGAGAGGAAAACCCAATCCGCTAAGCGGCGTGGTCTCACTAGATATCTGAATGGTTTGAGATGGTATATTATTATTCATACCAGGCTTTATGTCTGACTCGAAGCTTATGTTTTCCTCTTAAACTCTCGGGAACTCAATTGATTTTGAGTAGTTTGAGAGTTGAGGTTTCTAGGTACCTCTAAGATGAATATGCTTCCGGAGACTTGCAGGAGGCATGATAAACATCTAGAGTTCTCTTTTATTTGATTTGTCTATGTTGTTTGTAATGGAAAAGTTGTTAAATTTCCTATATATACTCTGATGATCCAAGGAAGCATCTTCATATGTCGCTCTTAGCATATGCTGTAATAAATATATTTTCTCTGAACGTGGCTAACGATTGTGGGATTATGTAATGGATTGGAAATGTTTTGAAATGGAATGTGATCTTGTTTGATGTTTTAAATTTTTTCCATATTAATGTGTTTCTATGTATCAATGTATCTAACATCGCCGTATTTGGTCGCTGAAGATTAATAACAATGGATGATTGCAGCATCCGTAGCCGTAAGTTTTGGGCCTCCAATTTAGGGGATGTTACACTATAATACTAATACAAGCCTTTTTTCTTCAAATTTCCAAGATTTAATATCCATAACAATGGATTCTAATATTCATAACAAGGATGAAATATCCATCACCAAAGCTGCAATAAATAGACTTGTAAATAGAAATAGAAACCCAACTTATTATACCAATTAAATGGAATATCCTAAATAATAGGAACTGCAATTCTAACTTCATATTCTATTCAACTCTTCTTTTCAAAGAGATCAACGAAGGAATTGTGTGGAATAAGTGGTGTAAACTACGAATAGAATTTGTACTCTAAAACCTTATTTTACTATTGGAAACTCACAATTTGAGTCAAAGAAGGAGGAGAAGTGGAATAATAGACAATGAAATTATCAGAAATTGCAGAAACAATATAAATTCCATCTAATGAACATAAATAATTAAGAATCTCCATCTAATTGACATTTCGAATTAAAAAGGAAATTTAATGGATTTTATCTATTCGCAAACTTAACTACTCCAGAGCATACTCAAATCCACAAGTATGTACTAACCAATTACCAAAATAAAAACGCTAAAGTTTCCACTCACAGTTAGTCCTTAGCATTGTTTCTCTTTGGATTTGCAACGCCCATTATAATCTCCTTCAGATCTCTTCTTTTTTATATATACAATAAGGGATTTGTATATATATTAGATTCAAAAATGTTGGAAGAGAAGAGGTTTAGAAATTAAATATTAAATAAAGATAGATTATGTTTTCTTACCTAAAACTCTAATGGAGTTTTTTGAATTTAAGAAGAGATAAACCGACGGATCTTTGCCAATGTTCCTAAAATATTTGTGAATAAAAGTGAGGGGTTTAAGGTCTTATCTATAGAGATTGAAATGCACCCCAGCTGTGGGATGAAACTATGTTGAAAAGAGATAAATCTAGAGCATCCAAATTAATAAAACCCTAGCCACCGCCATCAGGTAGCGGTCGACCGCCTCTTATTGACCAGTCAACCACAAGGGGTCGACCATTATAGTCTATGGGGTCGACCGCTCCCCTTATATTTAGGAACGTTTGATTTTTCCATTGCTTAATTAATTTTATTCGTTAATTAACTTTTAACGCTAATAGTTAATTTTAAAGTATACTTAACCCCCAAGTCTAATCATAGTTAATTTTTGGAATTAAACTTTAAATTTAAATAATCATTTGGATTTGAATTCGAACTAAATTAATTTCAGTCTATAAACTTCAAACACTCATAGCTTCTTCATTTGAGCTCCATTTTCAAAATATTATGTATGGAAATAGATCAAAATTTCACAATGAATGCAACAGAATAACATTTGTGGTCAAATTCCCACTTTTGTAAAATTATCATTTTATCCCTACCCTAATTAGTTAAATTTCTCTTAATTTACTTATCTAATCATGGTTGATTTTACGGGTTTTTACACATACCTTGCACCAACACACGAACTTTGTTTTTTTTGTACATTTGTTATTTATAAGGCTTGGGAAGGCTAGAGGGGCTCGGCCTAGGGTGAAGTGAGCTCGGCCTTGCTTTGAAATGTGGGTTTGGGCCTTGTTTTTGGAAGAGGGGATCTATAAGGTAGAAGGAAGTATTTTGGCTATTGCTTCAAGGTGAAAAAGAGAGGATTTTTAACTTAGAAACTTTTCATAGAAGCTATGGAATTTCGAAGAGCTTGAAATGGAAGATAATAAAATTTTGAAAATGAGTTAATTAAGTAAAAATGAGAATTGAAAAAAAGAATTGTTTTATGCAAAATAGAATATGAAAATTATCCTTTTACCCTTTAATTATCCTCCACGTGAAGTTGCCATCTCACCTTCTTCCTTACCCTCTTACATACGCAAGCTCCACCCCCTTTCTTGTCCATCACCTCATCACTTTTGTGTTGTGGTAATACCTCTTGCATATTTTTTTTATAAAAGAAAGGAAAAGTCAACTTTACCTTTTTACTTTAAGTAAATTAGTTTACCATATTTATCTCTAACCATAACATACATTATTTGTATAAGTGTGTGCAAATATAATTCTAGTGTACACAACTTTTTTTTGACAACTTTTAGATGGTGAAAGGTCGAAAATTCGAAAAAAGATTTTCGGCCATATTTTCGGTTTTTCTTCGAACTAATTACTTTTGTAAACCGAAAATTTAAAAAAACTTCACCATCATTAGTTATTATTAAAAGAGGTTTATTTGAGTTATAAAGTTTTCATATTTAAAGTGATTAATTTACGGATCGTTACAAACTATATCACGATATTGCTATCGTATAACAATGTTACGAGATTCTCAACATTTGGAATCACCCTTCAATTCAGTTATGAATTTGTGTATTTACTATGTGTATACATTTCTTTTATTGTGGCGCTATTCAAGGCAATGTACTTGGCCTTTTGTCGAGTCATCCAAAATTTCTCATGTGGAATATTTCCAACTTAAAGCTTCTTAACCAAGCTTTGAATATGAATTTTATAACGACAAACCATACTCAATACCAAATATGAAGTTTGAGTCCAAATACTCCTTCATAAGCAGTTCGTTGTTTCTATAAACAATTCTTCAGTATTTCATAAATACACGAGAACATTCTAAACTAATATTTAATGACCTTGATTTGGATTTGATGTTTGCTCATGTATTAAATACATAAACAAATCATGATATCATAGATAACATGACATGTATGATAATTCCCATTGCCAATCCATAAGTAATCCATCTTACATGTTTCTTATTAAACATTTTAATAAGATGTTTTGCATATTGTCTAGGACATTCCTAAAGTCCTTTATACTCACTATAAAAGACATCATTTGCAAATCCAACATCGAACATTAAAACAACTAAAAGCTAACTTTTAATGCAAGTACATCATTAACAATCAACGGCGTGTTGTTTTCTTATGTTTAGAAATATCATGTACTTTCAACGTTATTTCTTATGGACACATGCTTCCTTTGCATTTTGACTGAAATCAAACTGTTTGATATTTCTATCAAAATATTTGTTCAATTCTAAAGCTTGTCAAACGATAGTTTCGTATCGGTTCTTGGATCGTATCCAAAACCTACAAACTCAATATCGCTTCCACTAACGAGACACTTTGGTTGTTAGGTGCAAACAGTCTAGTCTAAAACTTTATTTAGAATTTTCTATTTCAATGCATATGTGCCAAAACACAATTCATATTAGGTGATTATTTTGTGAGTAAGTCAAAATCAAATTGAGCATGTTGAATGCTGAATCTGTTACGCTAATTTTAACAATTGAAATTCATGATGTTATTCTTATCTATGTGGCTCGCTATATTCTAGCTGCATTTGTTTTTCTCTTAAGGACAAATTTGTGACAAATGGGTCATATCTCTTCGGGTCCAATTATAAAAATCATATTTTGGTATTGTGCTCGGAATCTATTTAGGATTTTTGCATTGTAATGTATCATTATCCTTAATGGTTTAACTAAACACCCAAGGATTACTTATTCTTGATATTGACAAGAAACTCGTAGTTTCATTTTGACGTGCAAGAATACTCATAAGACATTCTAATGTGTTGTGCTTTCTTAGGTTTGGTTAATTTTAGTTCATTCCTTTAGTTTTAACCTTGGATCATATCCATATCCATTTTACTACCAATAATTTTTCGAAGAAATTCCTTCACTATGAAGCTAGTATTTCTTGAAACAACAATTGTTTTTTATTGCAATAGAATGGGCATTCATATACATTTTATGAATATTCATACATAAAACTGATTTGGTATTAGTTCATAATATTTATATTCATAACATAAATCAGTCACCCATTGACTATCATCCCAAACTTCTTTTGGTGTGATCCGCATAAGGTCCCTAGCGTACAATTATTATGTGCAGCCTTTCAACTCACACAACTTGCCAACTCCTTGGCTTAGGACAGATGGAGTTTCTTATAAACCTTTATCTTATATGATTTTGTAAACTATCTATGGATGATATTAATTTTAACCTTGCATTCTACTCTTAAGTACACATCTTATAGAAAGAATTTAACTCAACTTCATTTAATATTAATCATTCTTTGTCCTCCAAGTTTGATTACTCCTTCTCAATACATCACTATGTATTATAGGAAGGAGTGACTCTTGAGACTGAATCTATATTCATTTTAGGTACGTTTGGAACTCTTTCCTATGTACTTACCCATTCGATTAAATCAAATCATTTCTTTTGTTATTTTATTTTACTTTCATACATGCATTAATGCTTGCTATAATTCATTGGCAAATATAATTATGGAGCAATTTTCGTATTATCAGACTTGTGATTGCATATATCTATATGTATTAACCCGAAGAGTTCATCGACTCTTATAATGCTCCCACGGTATGTGTGCTTTGCCTTAAAACATTTGAGAAAATTCACTAAAGCCATGTGATTCATAATCATATTATCAAAGAATCACTTTTTAAAAGCATGTCTTAGTTTATAATTCCAAAATAATTGTAAATAATTTTAGATGCTATGATATTTTACATTTATCGCTTTTCTTATGCAAACAAATACCACATTATAGTTTTATTTCATAACAAATATTCATAATATTTACGTTGAAATAAAACCATGTCTTTTCTTCAGTCATCACCGATGAACAGATATTATTTCATAAATAATATATGGTACATTTTATGAAAACAATTTTCATAATTTAATGCAATCAATAAGTGCTATGTGGAATGCTTCCACTAATTCTGTCATTACTATGATTGCATATTGAATACGGAGGTCCATCATCCACTTGATATAGACTATTTATTTCATACACTATAACTAGTCAACAGTGGATAGTTCTTTAAGCAAGTATCTTGAATTCAATAAAATAAATCTCATAGAAAACTATTTTCCATATGAAAATACATTATGGAATAAAAATCATATTTCTTATTCCAATGTTAGGTATCAATTATTATTTTATAATTTCCATTTTCGATGATTTTTTATAAAGCAGAAGTGACCATTCATTCTTTTCATCCCAACTATACCTTAAATCACGTCTACTCTTATACATTCATTTTCCTTTTTAAATGGTCAAACCATTCAGTAGAAACCATAGTATCACAAAGAACTCTTTACAAAAATACGTATGATCATCCTTAATATTTAAGGACACCAATTATGTTACACTATACACAAATTTATCGAAATTGACATTTCAGTGATCGAGTTCTTAGATCCTTTTTATAGTTTTGGTATAATGTGACATTTAACTCAATATGATCTTCATTTGCAGTCAGTCAATTTGATTTCTCGATCTTATAGTATGGTCTGTTCACTTATTTTGAATGAACCAATTTCATCGAAGTATCGTACAATGAAAATTGTGACCATTCTCTATATAACATTTATATGTGATAACATATGGATTAAATATTCATAGTCTTGCATTACATTTAGAGATCAAAGCTCATGGAAAGCGGTATACAGTCTCGGGAAAATAAACGCATAAGTGACTGAATTACGAATATATTTAGTAGTTGTAATATTATGTACTTTCACAGATATAGAAAACATTAACATGTAATAATATTTAATATTAAGTATATGTTATATTTCTACTTTTCAATCTTCAATTCAGTTCATTTGTATATTTAATTGATAAACTTTTAACAGTCGTATTAAATGCACAAATTTATCAACGTAGATCACTATAAAATTATATAACATATGTTCTAACAATATTAGAAAGTTTAAATGTTACCATTTTATTTTTCTAATAAGGTTTCCACTAGTCTTATCTGTTTCTCCAAAACCCTAAGATGAAACATAGAAGTTTTTAGACTTTACTAGTGCGTGTTAGGACTCGTCCGTCTTAGGATTTTAATCTTGAGTTTGCTCAATAAGTCATAGCCTCCACAAATGATAGATAACACCTTATCGGTTGTATCATATACTCATACCTACCATTTTGCGACAGCCTAAGTATAGTATAGTACCTTGAGTTTGCTCAACAGATACATATAGTTATCTAACCTCGTTTAGTCGATATATTAATGATACTACACATAACCTCTCTAGCTTGAGTTTGCACAACAACTAGAGAGTACGCAAGTAATTTATTAATATATAAATGGCAGAGGACAATACTTATATCGAAGATTCATAAGCTTTAATATATTAATTGAGCGATATCGACTTATGGAGTAATGTATTTCTTATGAAATACTCTCGTGATTCAAGTGTCGGTCACATCGAAAATTATGGTATATGTATATTTACGTATGTAATTATTCCTTATGTCTGTTTAGGGTTTCTTTAATGTTCCACCTTTAATTTATACATTCGTACTATATACCATTCAATTATTGTATAATTTTTATATTTTAACTAACTTATATTATAATCTTATGTATCACATTATATAAATTAATTAACTCCTTAATTAATTTTATACTATTCCAGTATGACATTTATATTGAATAATATATGTGTGTATGTACGTACGCACACACTATAACCTTTATAGTATAACACATATATCTTGTATTTGTACATTTTTTTAACAAATTAACCTTTAACTAATTTATTTAATCAATTAACCTTTAATCAATTTTTTTAATTAAGCTAATTTTAATTAAATTATATTAATTTTTAAAATTTATTTTATATATATACATGTATACTTATGTTATCTAAAATATTATAAAATAACATAACATATACTAATATATATAACACATTCATATATTTATGAATTAATTAACTTATTTAATTAATTAATTTTATTAATCTTATTAATAAAAATTTAATTTCGCAAGTAATATTTAAATATTTTCAAACATCTTGAAAATGTCATTATCTTTTCAAACATTTTAAAAACTTATGTGCATTATAAGTTTTATAGTAATTTTTTTTTAATTTAACTTTTAAATTTAAAATATTTTATTTAACTTTCAAAACAATTTTGAAAATTAGCCCAAGGCCCAATTCAAATTGGGCCTTTTCTATTAAGGGCAACCTTTGAGCCAACTTCACCTTTCAGGTCATGCCTGTAACCAGGTAGGATGGGATATTTGATTATCCAATTTCAATCCTAGACATTACCTTTCTAGACACCATACTAAGTGGGCAATTTTAATTTGTTAGCCTTAACATGACTAATTTAGACTATATATGTTATTAGGCTCCTATACCATTGTTGAAACTAGGCCAGCCCATTGTATAGTAGAAGGGTAAATTTCAAATTTTTTTCTTTTGGATCTATTGGGCTAATGAAGTCTAAATGGAATTTTAGATCCAATCTAAAATATTTTTAAATAAAATCCCTATTTCCTTTTTTAAGATGTACATGAATTTAATGTTTACATAAATTATAGTATATCAAATATACTCTTATATATGTATTTGTGTGTTATTGTTACTTGTTATATTTAATGTGGAGAAGGAAATCTTTTTAGCAATAGCCGACTACCTTCATCCCAGGAGGAGCAACCCTACCTTCACCCTCAAACATGAGTCCATATACATGCATAAATCTAGAAAATAGAGCCGTAGGGTTTGGTACATAATTTATCAAATCACTTAACTTATTCAATTAATGTGGGGATGTATGGTTTTAATTGGAGAAAGAAAAAATTTCATTTCTTTCCCTTTAATTAAATGATTGACGCATCAATTAAATGATATAGATAATCGAATTTACACTTAGCACATATTATGAGTATATCCAAATATACTCTAATGCAAATTGGGTAAATGCAATATATCATATCGTGTACATGGTTAATGTGTACGTGTTTCGGTGTGCGGATTTACACCACAACTGTAACATCCCCCACTATGAGGCCTTACATTAAGTGCTACGGATGTTGCAGCATCCATAGTATTATTTTTTGATGACAGAATGCGGCTACGTTAATCATATCTATAATCAATAGCACATGAACATGAAAATTTTCAAACATAATTTAATAACAAGTTGTCACATTATATTTCATAAATAACAATTCATATTCATTACATAATCCCATTCGCAATCCCATGTTTAGAGAAAATATAATTTTACAAAAATACTCCAAGAGTGACATATGAAAACGCCCCTTGGTCGATCAGAGTCTAACATGTGGCAATTCTACAACATTTCCATTACATCCAAAACAACACAGCGGATAAATAGGAACTCATAATATATCTAGATTTCCTCCTGCACGTCTCCGGAAGCCTATTCGTTTAACGGGAACCAGAATCCCTTACTTTCGACCTACACAAATGAGTACTTGAAAGTTTAAGCGGAAAACAAAAACTTTGGGTCAGACAAATAGTACGGTGTAAATAATAACCTACCATCTCGAACCAAAAAATAGATATCTAGTGAGACCATGCCACTGAGCTGCGTGAGTTTTCCCCTCACTGGTATCTTAACCAAAATAAATTAACCATATACTATGCTCTTGCATCCATAATGGTTAGAACATGGAAAATAAGCATTTACAGTCTTGCAATATATATTGGACTACCAATCCCAATTTATTAGACTACCCGTTCTAATTTCATTTGACAACCATCTTAAACTTATATGGACTACCCATCTCACACCTAAACATTTTTATGGATTCTTTATCCCCTCCCATATGGACTACCATCACATATGGTTTCATTATCAAATTTACGTGGACTATCCATCTCACATATTACATTTAATTAAAATGATGAGAACTATCCATCCTAAATTCCATAGTTTTCCTAGGATGAATATGAACCCTTCATTAACCATATTGAGACTATCCATCTTTGGCATGATGTGGACTATCCATACGCATCCCATTATTTCCCTTGGATAACTTTAAACCCATCATATATCAATTTAATTCATATTTAATCCAAATTTTCAACTTATGTCCATTAGTGTCCTTAATTAGGTGGTATACTCCTTAAAACTATAAGTTCTCAAACTTATATGTATTAGTATCCCAATGGTCTATGTTGAAATTATAAAATGAAATACATTAGTAGCCCCAGTGGTTGGTGTCAAAATTACAAAATAAAATACATTGGTAACCTCAACGAACAATGTCAAATTTCTAAAGCATGTAGTACGTTGAAGTTAGTCTACATTGGTTTTCCCAGTTGATGTCGAAGTAAAATCTTATGGCTCCTCGCCATTAATACAAAAAATATACGACATTCTTGCCACATTATATAATGTCGAACCTCTACCCAAGGTTAGAAAACAAAAGCTTTATTTCATAAATCACGTGGCTAACTACCAAAATCATAAGGTTATTGACTTCTTAAACATTAGATATCTCGGCTCTTTAAACTATACTTTTAGTTAGCATAAAACAAAACCTCGCCGGCATTGAAATAAAAAGTAGCAACATCAATGTCGCTTAGCATTATCGTCAAAATTAATTACTCGTAGCATTAATACTATAATGTTGAAAAACATAGTACTTCGATTTTATGCCGTAAAACATAGGGTGTCGGCATTGACAACCCATGATATAGATTTTCTTTATACCAAAACAATGTAATAGCGGCATCATCGCCATAAAACAGTTAACATTGAAAATATTGCCTGCGGCATCACTGCCTTAAGCTACGACGTCGATATAGAAAACACGGGGCATCACCACTTAATATAGTTGGTATCAAAATAGTGGTATGCGATGTCATTTAAAGCTATGGTGAAAACTTGCGGCATTGTCATGGGGCAGTGATATGTGGCATTAAGACATGCGACATCATTGATACCGAAGGCAAGATTGCCGGCCTTACTGATACTTCTCACTTCAACCAAGTGGATTCATTCCATACCAACTAAGATTGATATTGTATGCATCCTCTATAGCTAGTATCGAAAAGCGTAGCTGCGATATAGATGATTGTGGCATCAATGACAACGACGATGGCAATCACATAATTAGTATAAAAATTATTTTATTTCTATTAAAAGCATTTTCTTTTCTCCAACTCCTATTCTTTATCAAATTTCTACTGGATAACAATACACTTTTGTCCAAATCTTTTCAGAAACTGCTACAACAATTTTACTTCCCAAAACATATATCAACTTTAATTAATTAATTATCCTTAATTAATTATTAATTTAAATGCTTATCCAACTTAATAAATTCATAATAAATCATAATCACTTGGGAAAAATCCCCAGAAATCAAAAAAAATTCAAAAATATCATATCTTTACCAGGTAAAAATATCGATGCTGAAAACTATGTTTAATTATTTTTAATGATTAAAATCCGAAGTATGCCCTATTTCCACCTTATGAAATTCATAAAATTTCATTTTAAGTTGAAATATTATGAAATTAAAAACTCGTCTCCAAAATAATGTTTTGCTCGTCATATTAGAAAATAAAATCTATTGGAGATTAAAAACTTAGGTTTTACCTTTTAAACCCATTCAAATGATTTCATAAAAATTCCATAATTCATTATTTTATCCAAACAATGATATACAACCAAAACATGGAATAAATTATCAAAATAATTCGGGTGGTAGCTGAATTCGAAAACATATTCACCTTCATTTTGATGTTGGAGTTGAGATTTGATGGTGTTTTGCTTCCCTAAACTTTATCTTTTGAATCCCCTTTGATTTTCTCTTCCTTCTATCTTGATTATTAGTCGACCCTTATTTTTCTTTGTGCTTATTTTTGGATGTGAAATGAGAATTAATGAAAGGGTGAAGGTTTAAGGGATAAAAGATAGACCTATTCCTATTTTACCATTCGAATTTATTCCTCAGAATAATTTTTAACAATCTTACTTAGTGATTAATTATGGCTCAATCTTATTAATTTTCATATCTCATCCTCATGTCCCACTACATTATTCTATTTAATCTATCTAATTAACTTTACTAAATAATGTTAGACTAAAATTAGGGGTGTTATAGGCTCCTCTCCCTAAAATTCAATAAGGACTACACAATAAACATATCAAACATGCAAACAATGCTAGTACATCTTATCAGCTACAAAGTCTATATATATATATATATATATATATATATATATATATATAAATATAATATAGAACATACCCTCATAATAACACAGGATAAGTATCCCTAATGCTATCATCTGTCTCCCAAGTACAATCTTTCTCATTGTCACTCCACTGGACTTTCATCAATCTGATTGTCGTGTTCCTTATCTTCTTCTCATCTCTTGCTACAACACAAACTAGTTTCCTAATAAAAATTAGATCTGATTCTATTATTATATCTTCCAATGCGATCGGAGCAATAGTAGTCCCAGGATCATGCACATACTTTCTAAAATGAGAAACATGAAAAACATTATGGAATCCTACCGAACTACTTGGTAACTCTTCTTGGTATGCGAGCTTTTTGACCCTCTCTGTAATAGGGAACGGTCCAACATATATAGGTGCCAGCTTCCTAGACTTTCCGAATCATACCATACCCTTCATCGGTGATACTTTAATGAAAACGTGATCTCCAATTGAGAACTTTGGATCATCACGCCTCTAATCTATGTAACTTTTCTGCCTAGACTGAGCTTCCCTTATCCAAACTCGTATTAGCTCATTCTTCTCTATGGCTTCTCTTACCATTTCCGGACCAAGGACCAGTCTGTCTTCGATCTTCAGCTAACATGCTGGTGACTTGCACGACCTTCCATATAAGATTCCAAAGGTTCCATTCCTATACTAGTCTGACAACTATTATTATAGGAAAACTCAGCTATGTTCAAATGGTCTTCCATTGACCCACCAAATACATAAGCTCTCAATAAATCTTTAAATACCTTATTGACTCTCTCTTTCTGCCTATCAGTCCATGGGTGATAAGAAATACTCATCTTCAACTTGGTACCTAACACGTCTTATATACTCTTTCAGAATTGACTAGTGAACAAAGAATCTCTATCACTGACTATACTACTAGGAATCTCATGCAGTCTAACAATATTATTTATAAACAACTTAGCCAATACAGGTGTCATCCTTGTCGACTTGACGGGAATGAAGTGTGCACTCTTGGTTAGTCTATCCACTATAACCCAAATACTCTCATTTCCCCTATTTGGCCCTAGCAACCTGTCAATAAAATCCATGGATATAGAATCCCATTTCCAAACGGGTATATCTAAAGGCTGAAGCAACCCATTTGGCTTTGGATGTTCTGCTTTTACTTGCTAGCAATTCACACATTGCTTCATCCATAAGCCAACATCCCTTTTCATATCTTTCCAGAACAAACTTCTTTCCATATCCTGATACATCTTAATCCCTCCAGGATGTAAACTTTCGACCGATAACACTCCCTAAGAGCTTCCTTCCATAGATCATCAACATCTAGAACACATAACCATCCCTTCTTCCTTAACCATCCTCTCTGGTCAAGACTAAACTCTTTTAGATCATCAATATCTGTTCCTCTTTCCAATCTTCTAATTTCAGTTAGTAACGGATCATCTCTTTGCTTAGAAGCGATCCTTTTGATCAATACCGATTGAACTTCTAGGCAAGACAACATGGCGGAACTTTGACTAGAACTAGCAGTCGATATTAACTGCACACTACAGCTAATCAATGCCTCTGTATCCTCCCATTCTACCAACATAGGTAACAACACATTCTAATGTTTTTTTCTTAGTGCATCTGCCACTTTGTTTCGTTTTCCTGGCGTATACTCAATACCAAAATCATAAGTTGCTAAAACTCCAGCCACCTCTGCTGTCTCATATTCAACTCTTTCTGAGAGAATAAATATCTCAAAGCCTTATGATCTATATATAACTCGAATCTCTCTCCTAAGAGGTAGTGTCTCTACACTTTCAATACGAAAATCACCACTGCCAACTCCAAATCAAGAGTCGGATATCTAACTTCATGTGGTCTGAGTTGTCGAGAAGCGTAGACAATAAGTTCACTACTTTGTATCAGCATAACTCCTAACCCTGTTCCACATGCATGTGTATACACCACTAAATCTTGATTTCCATCCAAAACAACTAACACAGGCGCATATGTCAACAAATGATTTAACTTAAGAAATGGTTCCTCACATTTATTGGACCAAACAAAATTTACGTCCTTCTTGGTTAGTTTAGTCAGGGATGTTGCTATCCGAGAGAAATCCTTGATGAATATTTGATAATAGCCAGCCGATCCAAGAAAACTTCTTATCTAACTCACTGTCTTGGGTCTCTTCCAACTATTTACAACTTCAATCTTAGCTGAATCCGCTAGCAACCCTTTCTTTGTAACACAAAACCAAGATATTTCACCTATTTTTATAAATGACACTTCAAAAACTTTGCTTTTAGTTGATGCTGCCTCAATGTCTTAAGCACTATTCTGAGATGTATCTCATGGTCCCTTTCATCCTTAGAATATATCAAATTATCTTCAATAAACACCAACGCGAACCTATCCAAGTGCACTTGGAATATCCTGTTCATCAAGTCCACAAAGAAAGCAGGTGCATTAGTTAATCCAAATGGCATCGCTAACCACTCGTACAAACCATATCTTATTCAAAATGCCATCAAAGGAATACCATCCTCTGCCATCCTCAATTGATGCAATCTTGTTGCCCAATCCAACTGAGAAAATACTTTGGCTCCACTCAACTGATCGAACAGATCGTCGAATCTAAACAAAGGATAACTATTCTTTATCGCCTTCTCATTCAGCTTATGGTAATCAATATACTATCTTAACGACCTTTCCAGAGTCTTTATAAACACCGTGAAGGCTCCTCAAGGCGAATGCTTGGTCTAATAAAACTCTTTCCTTCTAAGTCCACTAGCTGCACCATTAACTCTTTCATCTCGACAGGTGTCATTATGCTAGGTGGTCTACTCACGGTTTCAGCTCTAGGCACAAGATCTATTCGAAACTCGATAACTCATTTCGATGGTGGTATTGTCATTGGCTTAAAAACATCTGCAAATTCTCTTACATGTAAAACTCGATTTAGCTCATCTTCCACTTCTGTGCCACCCAATAAAGCACAAACGTCAAAACTCGCATTATCTACTGAGTATATAATTCGATCACTACTATCAGGGTATCTCAACGATATTTTTCTATCTTGAAATTATATCTTAACATCATATATGCTCAACCAATCCATACCCAAAATACTCCCGAAACCTGCAAAATCAGATATAAACAAACCGTAGGAAAAAGTAGAACCTAACAAATCTAACTCTAGGTGGTCACATCTCATCCCAAGAGTTGCATACCCTCTTATTGGGTTCGCTACCCTTAAGGTAGTAACAAAGTATAATGGTTCTAAATTTAACTTATCTACTAAACACCAAAACGTAAATGAATATAATAATCCAGTATCAAACATACTCTAACTGATATGCTATGAATCAAAAGCGTACCTTCCATTATAGACTTTCCTTTCTTCGCAGTAGTCGGTCTTGATGCAGACGGCTCTATAGCGAACACCTTTCTTTATTAGCGTCGGCTGCTTCTGGACATTTTTTCTTGTAAAGCCCCTACTTGGTCGCAGTTAAAGCACTTCCCGTTCTACCTTTCCACAACTGTCCCGTGATTTCCTAATCGACAATAATTAGCATATTGCTCCTTTGTATCACACTTATAATAGATAATATCAGCTTTCCTTTTCTTGGCAGCTCCATCCATCTAAGTTCCCTTCTTTTTAAAGAATCTCCTCTTCTTATTCTGAGAACTCTCGATTTCCACTGACTTTCCTTTCCCAAAAGTCGCAAGCATCTCCTCATTCCTTATAGCCATTTCCACCACCATATTACTCGAATCCCGGAGATGTGGCATACTCTCTTTAGCAATCTCAGACCTCAAGCCTCAGATAAACTTCTAATTCCTTTTAATCACAATGTCAATGGTGGACTATCCACATCTGGACAGCTCATCTAACTTAATAGCATACTCCAGTATGGACATCTCTTCATGCTTCAATTTCATAAACATCCTAAGTAAGGTTGACATGTCTACTTCAGGCAAAAATCTTTCCCCGAATCTCCTTCGAAGTTCAGGCCAAGTCAATCCTGCTTTAGGCACACCAATGGTTACCCCCTTCCACCTGCACAATGTAGCACCTTGCAATTGCCTTGAAGCCAAATTTCTCTTCTACTCGTCATTCCAAATCATAAAAAATCTTCTCACGATGCAACAGCCAGTTTTCCACTTTAATAGCATCCTCAGTTGCAAGAAGAGGATTCCCACCAAGATTAGTATAATTTCGGTTCAGCTTAGCGTAGTTATTACCAACCGACACCACAGGATTAACTCCTCCTGCAATAGCAGCATTCCTTCAGCAGCTCTGGCTTACATCTTGTTGACAAAGAACTGATACATAGTCCCCATCTATTGGTGGGGTTCCAGCACCTACATTAGCATTTGCATTTTGATTAGCATTTTCCTATTGACCTTGATTCCTTCTTCGAGCTTTTCCATTGGTTATGGTTCTTTCTCCACCTAGATTGACTCTTCTGTTTCCTGCTTCCATATCTTGCTTTCTCGTAATGTGCATATGAGCCTTAATAAGCTATAAAAGAATGGTCCGAGAGAGAGAGGAGCATACATACTTATGTATAGCAATACAAGTATGTTACTATTGCATTATCTCAAACCCCAATCTTATTCTCTAATTCATTTGGATTATGTTTTAAAAATCTTTTAATCTTTTAAATTTTACATAAACCTATGCTCTGATACCAACTTGTAACATCCCCCACTTTGAGGCCAGAAACTAAGTGACACGGATGCAGCAGTCATCCATAGAATTAATTTTCGATGATAAAATGCGCCTATGTTAATCATATCAAAAATAAAAAGCACATCAACATGAAGATTTTCAAACATAATTTAATTACAAATTTTCACATTACATTTCATATTCATTACATAATCTTGTTTGTAATCCCACGTTCAGAGAAAATATAATTATTGCAAAATACACTAAGAGAGACATATGAAGATGGTCCCATGGTTGATCAGAGTCTAATATGTGGCAGTTATACAACTTTCCATTACATCCGAAACAACACAGTGGATAAACAAGGACTCCTAATATAGCTAGATTGCCTTCTGTACGTCTTCGGAAGCTCATTCGTCTAACTGGAACCTGAAATCCCTTACTCTCGTCATAATCAATAAAGTATCTGAAAGTTTAAGGTTAAAAATAAAAACTTCGAGTCGGACAAACAATATGGTATGAATAATAACCTACCATTTTGAATCAAAAATAGATATCTAGTGAGACCACATCGCTAAGCAAAGCGAGTTTTCCCCTCATTCGTATCTTAACCAAAACACATTAGCCATATACTCTGCTCTTGCATCAACAATAGTTAGAACATATAAAATAAGCATTTGTAGTCGTGCAACATATACTGGACTACCCATCCCAACTTATTAGAATATCCATCTTAATTTCATTTGACTATCCTTTAACTTATATGCACTACCCATCTCATATCTAAATATTTTAATAGATTATTTATCGCCTCCCATATGGACTATCCATCGTATATAGTTTCATTATCAAAGTTATGTGGACTATTCATCTCACATATGAAATTTAATTAAATGGATATGGACTATTCATCCCACATCCCATAGTTTTCCTACGATGACCACGAACCCTTCATTGACCATATGGAGACTATCCATCTTTGGCATGATGTAGACTATCCATCACACTTCCCATGGTTTTCCTAGTATAACTATAAACCCATCATATATCGATTTAATTCATCGTTAACCCAAATGTTCAACCTACGTCTATTAGTGTCCCTAATTAGGTTATATACTCCATAAACTTATAACATCTCAAAATGATATGCATTGGTAACCCCGATGATCTATCTCAAAGTTATAAAATGAAATATATTAGTATCCCCAATTATTGGGGTCAACATTATAAAATAAAATACATCGATACCCTCGGTGATTAATTTCAAAAAAAACAATGCTGTCAGTATGATATAAATTGGTATCTCCATGAATAATGTCAAATTTCTAAAGCACATAGTACGTCGATGGCTAAATGCCAAAATCATAAGGTTATCGACCTTCTTAGACATAGGAAATCTCGCCTCCATACTTTTACTTAGCATAAAACAAAGCCTCATTTGCATTGGAATAAAGAGTAGCAGCATTAATGCCTCTTGGCATTATCATCGGAATCAGTCACTTCCGACACCAACATTATAACGTCGAAAAACATAATACTTCGGCTCTATGCCGTAAAACATCGGGTGTTGGCACTGACAACCCACATATAGATTTCTTTTACATCGAAACCCACTAATAGTGGCATCATCGCCATAAAATAGTTTATATTGAAAATATTTATTGCAGCATCACTGTCTTAAGCTATGACATCGATATAGAAAACACGCGAAATCGCCGCCTTAATGTAGTCGGTATTAAAATAGTGGTATGCGGCGTTATTTAAATCTATGGTTAAAACTTGTGACATTGCCATGCGACATTGACATGCGGCATTAAGACATGTGGTATCATTGATACCGAGGGCATGAATGCCGACCTTACTCATACTTCTCACTTCAACCAAGTGGATTCATTCCATACCAATTGAGACTGATATCATATGCTACCCCTATAGCTAGTGTCGAAAAGCATAGTTGCGATATAGATGATTGCAGCATCAATGACGATGACGATGGAAATCCAGTAACTAGTACAGAAACTATTTTATTTCAATGAAAAGCATTTTCTTTTCACCAACTCTTATTTTTTTATCAAATTTCTATTGGATAACAATATGCTTTTGTCTAAATATTTTTATAAAATTGCCACAGCCGATTTTACTTTCCCAAAACATATATCAACTATAATTAATTAATACCCTTAACTAATTATTAATTTAAATGCTTATCTAGCATAATAAATTAGTAATAAATCATAATCACTCAGGAAAAATCCCCAAAAGTTCACAAAAATTCAAAAATATCATATCTTTATCAGATAAAAATTTCAGGGCCAAAAACCATATTTAATTATTTTTAATAACTAAAACCCAAAATATACCCTATTTCCACCTTAAGAAATACATAAAATATTCAGTTTAATTTGAAAATTTATGAAATTAAAATATCATCTCCAAAATAACATTTTATTCATCATATTAGAAAATCAAAATAATTAGAGATTAAAAGTTAGATTTTACCCTTAAAACCCATTCAAATAATTTCATTAATATTCTATAATTCATTATTCTTTCCAAACAATGATCATACAACTAAAACATGAAAGAAATTATCAAAATAATTCAGGTATTACCCATAGCTAAATTCGAAAACAACAATAGAGATGGTTCACTTATTATTCACCTAGTTGGAGTTGAGATTTGATGGTGTTTAGCTTTCCTAAACTATATCTTTTGAATCCCCTTTGATTTCCTCTTCCTTCTACCTTGATTATTGGCATATCCTCTTTCTTCTTTGTGATTGTTTTTGGATGTGAAATGAGAATGAATGAGACGGTGAGGGTTTAAGGGATAAAAGATAGACCGATTCCTATTTTACCCTTCTAATTTATTTCGGATTAAGTTTATACAATCTTACTTAGTTGATTAATTTTGGCTCGACCTTATTAATTTCCAAATCACCTCCCCGTGTCCCACTACATTATTCTATTTAATCTATCCAATTAATTTTTTTGAATAATGTTAAACTACAATTAGGGGTGTAGCAACAACAGGCACATCCTTCCTTTATATACGCATTGGTTATCCAAAACATTGCTTTAAATTATATGAGTGCATATATATATATATATATATATATATATATATGTTAAAATATACTTAATATAAGTACATGTATTTTGATGAATCCTTTAAGTAGTCTAAATTGATTCAACTAAGATGACTAGTTTGAATTCATTATTTATTTAAATTTGGAAAAAAGAAAATTTCACAAACGTCCAAATTTGGTCATTAAACTTGCACCTTTTTGTTCGTAGAGATTTCCTGGACAATTTTCAATTATAACCTTTTAAAATCAAAGCTAGCATGAAAATATTATAAATGTTTGAATATTCATAGTCGAAAATAATTAAATAAATAAATATGGAAAGCAAAAAATTCCACTGGTCAACCACTCTAATCTAAAGTGATCGACCGGTTATTGACTCTGGACAAGGGTTTTGAGCGGCCAAACGACCGATACTGAATAAAATTAATCTAACGGTCTGTGTCATTTTCTTCCGCTATAAATACAATCTTAAGCTAATTTTTATAACCTTAATCTTCTACTGAATGGCCAAATTGTCTTTCCAAAATACAATCCTCTTTCTCCTCAAATCACAAATTTAATCATAAATAAAAATAAGGAGATTGAATAGAAGACCAAATCAAGCAGAGATCTAGCAAAATGAGGGGATTACAAGCATATTTTTGGATAGAATAGCTTTGGTTTAAGGTGAGTGGATTCATTGTTAATTGGATGATTTAATTTAGTTATACCCCATGTCATTTGGAACCGTGTTAAATTGAAATGGAAACGTTTTTTAAATTAGATTGGAAATTTAACAACTAATTGAAACCTACATAAGCATGAACCTTTTCTTTTGATCTAGTTCTAATTTATGTAACCCTATTAATCAAGAATTGATCCAAGATTGAACACGACCTTTTTAGTCAAATTAAAATGGATTGGTAACCCGCTACATTTAGGTTAATCTAATTTGCTAAAAATTTGAAATATTGTATATGAAATTTGGACAATTATGAATTTTAAATCTATGAATTTCGTTTCACTTAATTAGGGTTGATGTATGTCAAATAATAAATTAAGTTTACTGTAATTGGAAATGACGATGATTAATAAACAAAACAAACAATAATAAAAAGTAACAAACGACGACCAATTGAACGTTCACTGGAGCCGGTTGACAACAAGCGATTGACCACTCTAGTGAGAAGCGGTCGATCGGTTAGCGTTTCTAGGCATGGCTTGGAACTCGGCTTAAGGCCCAAATGTAAATTAAATTATATAGTGTACATATATTAGATGTTTATAATATATATATATATATATAGATGCTAGTATTATAGAGAAGCTAATTCCCTATGTTGGCGACGTTTGGAAGCATGGGACTGGATAAATGCTATTTATCCAACAAGGATCGATATTCGACCAAGATGATTATATTGCAAATTGCACTCATAAGAGGTTCTACGATGGATGCAGTACAATGATAATGATGCCTGATGGAGTGTGCAGCCAGACACTAATGGGAGTTCCTTGGTATTCAATGTGATGCAACGTGATGCTATGTTGTTGATGGATCCCGACGCGGTGCAATAAGAGGCATTATGTTACCACTGAGACGAGGACATTGATGCAACGATGATGAGAAACTTAGTGAGTCGGCATTGTGGGTTTTCCCTTAGTTCGTAACTAGGATACGTGCAGTCATAGTTGAGGGAATCTTAGTTCCATGGTGGTAATTGTAGGGAACCCTATGTTAGGAATTATGTGTAGGCAAAGTATAGGAAATGTGGTTCCTTGGTTGTAATTATTGAATAACCCTATGTTGGAATAGTTCCGGTATTATTAGCCAATAATTAGTTGTCTTTAGGTTTGATTAATTGTTTGACCCTAAGTGTAAGCCGGCACAAGTCATTAATGTAGGTGCGTATTGAGCTAAACCCCGTAAGTATAGGAAACAAGTAATTCACAGACACTTGTAGCATATCCTAGGTCACATAAAGTACTACTAAAGTCAATTGCATGTGATTACCATATATTAATGATGTAACTAAAGATAGAGTTAGGGGTATGCCCTAAAGGCAATTCTATGATTTACCGTTAATTTATTAACTTTGTAATTATTCTCGTTTGTAATAAAGGTGTTTTTCTTTCTGTTATATATTTGTTATAATATGTTATAAATAATTAAATGGTTAATTAAAATATATTTAATAGAAAATCCTTAAATGGTGTGTTTGCGATAGTAATTATATATAGTGGTAACCACGTGTATTATATCACAATATTATAAAACACATCATTTTAAATGTTCCTAGTCAAGATGCATCGAGACTGGATATCAGTGTATCTATTGAGGCTAGAGCACGTGATGCTCTTCAAATGTTGGACAATGTATTACTCATGACTGCTGGGAGGCACCTAGAGGTTACTTACTAATAGTTATTGGATAACTATGAAATGAGTCACTCCATAGTTTTCTGTTGGTTAGTATAAATAAGGTCAAACAGTAATATCGACGTGACTAATTTACACAGTTCTTTCAACTTGAGAATACTTTGAATTTTCAATATGAAAGCTCTGCTTTGATTATAGTCAAATCATTGCACGACATCCATTGAGTAACTATAGTTGGTTCAAGTGGAAGTATTGGAACTGAAGCACTATTCAAGAGAGGATTCATCTGCTTAGTTATATACGGTTAGTGTCACGATCAAATCAAGTCAACCTAAAGTAAAAATCTCTTAACATAGTAGTTCGATTAGTAATAATTGACATTATTGAACCAAGGACTTTGTGTTTGGACTATAGAGTTAAATATGGACGTTGCTGGAAATTTGATCATTACGAATTTCATTAAGTCCAAAGTGATATTGTTTTGATGAAGAGAATTGGTGTAAATAAATGTCACCACCGGGTAACGCTTAATTAAGTAAAATTGGATTTTATCGAAACTAAGTAAGCGATAAATTTGGGTAAAATACCCCACCATCTGCTAGGTGATGTGTGAACGTTAACGTACGAAATAGTTTGACGTTAATCGCTGACAAAATTTACACCCAAGGGTCACACAACCGAAATAATGAATTCTCTTTAGATTAAATGATTTAATTACTTTATAATTGTTCTAAATTAATTAATAGTTATGAAATATTAATCAAAAAATTTGAATATGATTTGAGGAATAAAAATTGTTGTATATATTTATAATAATTATAAATATATCGATCGATACGAATTATCGATAAGGAATTAAATTGGATTTAATTATATATATATATATATTTATTTATTTGGGCTTAAATGGGCTATTAGCCCATGATTTTAGATTTAAAATTCGACAACAAATATATGGTATTGGGGGTGGCCCAGAAGGGTTTGAAATGAATGGTTAAGATTGGATGAGAATATGTAAGTGATGTAATCCACTTTTCTCTCTGATTCGATCATTATAAAAGATACTCTTACCCTAAATTTGGAAGGAATTTTAGTAGCTTCCTATCCCCATCATTTTGACCGAACTACACATCCTAAAACTCTAACAAAACTCAAATTAAATCAAATTAACAGCTATTTGATAACAAAGGGCCTACAGTTCAAGGACTAGCAGTAGAATCGAGAAGTTTCAAAAGAGGAGAACTCATCATTACAAAGCAGATTTAAAGGCATTAGTTTTAAATAAGTATTTAGTTTTATATATGATGCATAACCTCTGTATAATTGTATATTGTTCATACATATATACTGTGACTATTATATTGTTAGTTAGGTGAGATTCCTATATGTATCAATATTATCACATAATGATTGGTTATGTGTATATGTTTATAAAAAACATAATTTTCATTAAGGATGTGATACATGTAGCCGAAATCATTATTTTTATTTACTAATATTTTATTAATCAACAAATACATATATTAATAAGTTAACTAATTTATTTGTATGATTTGTATTAAACTATATAACTATATAGAATATCTAAACTAATATTTTCCAAATGCATATTTAAATCAATTATGATTTTATTGCATGGAAATAATTTTTTGGTAATTATTTAATATTTATTATTATTATTATTATTATTTAACCATTGTACGAATTAATAAATTGATATAAAATAAATTGTGTTTCAAAAATTTGATTTTTAATTTTTTAAAATTATTATGTCATCATAGAATATCTAGGTCAAAAAATTTAGATTTTTAACTTTTTTTATATTTTTAAAAAATCCTTTGTAAATTCGACCGAAAGTATTTAATTAATAAAAAATAAAATTTGACTCGGCAAAATCTAAAAAAATTTATGAGCTATAAAATACCATTCCTTGTTTTTTTTAAATTTGAAATTTGAAATATTTATTATATAAATATTTTCTATCATTTTTTATTATTGTTTAACTAGTTAATTCGTAATATATATATATATTAATATAATAAAAATTATAATTAAATTTGGTTCTACCGTGTATTCAATCTGTAATGTTTAAAAAATTATAATTTTTAATTTTGTAATTTATATATTTATATAAACTATTCTAACTCAGATTTACATTAATTATTTAACATTGTAATATTTAATGTAAATATATATATCTATATTTATAATATTTTCTCATAATACACACACGCATGCTTGAGTTTCTACATATAATTTGTATAAATATATACAAATATTTAGACAACATACAATACATGTAGGATAAGCTAATATGTTTGTTACGATATAATCCCAACATCTATATACGGGCATGTCATACCTTGCATGGAATATCATGTTACATAATCGCACATATAAACATATGTGTTAGATAGATATGTTTAGTTATATATAAATTGAAAAGAAATTAAATAAGTTTCAATTAATAATTTATAAATTTAAATGAAATATATGATTTTATTAAAATTAAATGTAGAAATTTTCAAAATAAATTAGACTTCGTAGGCCCAATAAAGATTCAGCAGAGTAAAAAATTTGAAATTCACTCATATCTTCCACTTCGAACCGCCACAAGTTCCAATAACTCATTCACTAGTCTTTTGTCTAACCTAGCCATTCCTTTCTTTTCCATTGCCATAGGAGTCCAAGGCAACGGGTGATGAGCCAGAGATTTGTCTATGGAGAATCAAGCTTAGCATTGGAGTCGCTCTTTATTTCCTATTACTCTCCATGTATTGTTTATCGTATTTAGTATATTATCATACTATTTGATGTATCTCTATATATTGTGGATTTGACTACGTAATGTTTTGAGACTGTTTTTTGGATATTTTCTAAGATGACTATTTTCAGCATTTATATTTTTCAACCTTCCGCTGTAAGATCTGAAAATGTAGCATGTCTTAGATTTTATCCTTGCATCTTTAGCCTTTGAAATGTTTAAAAACCTTTTAGTTTGCAGAAGTAAGGATCTTAAGGCTAATTTAATACTGGAGCGGGGTTGAATAGTGTTTACTAACTTTTATTAATATTTTTGAATTCCTATAAGATTATAGTTTAAACAATGCAAATGGACAACCACAGATGTACAAACACTGATAGATATAAATGCAGTAGAAGCAAAAGGTAAGGATTTATATAGATCATACTAGGATTTTTATACTGGTTCAGAGTTACCCTAATCCAATCCCTTATAATTTTTGTATAGATTTCTTTTCAAATATCAAAGTTTATACAATCTCGATTTTAAGGCTATGGGACACACCCTCCAGATTTTTCAAGCTTTGCACACACTCTGAATTTGAACGGGACACCAGCCACCCACTTTTATTCAAATAGGACACCAAGCACACCCACTTGATTCATATAGGACACAAGCACATCCACTTGGATTTCAGGGATGCCAAGCACACCAAGAGTGTTTGTGTATAATTTGATAGGGTTTACAAAATCAATTTCTAAATCCTAAGTATAAAATCTCATAACCTCTTGAATAGCACTTTGATCTTGATTTAAGTGAGAGGGATGAGAGAGATTAAAGAGTAAACAGTAGAAAACAGTAGAAAACGAAATCAATAGAGCTTGAATTTGATTCTGATTGAATTTGAGAAGATTTTCAGTAGGATTTCTTTTAGAAAACAAGAGAGTGAAAGAGGAGAGAAAATATGAGAAAGTAGTTAACCAAAATTCATTGAGAGAAACCCTACTTATAGAGAAACAACAGTCATGTACATTTGCGAAGAGATGCTACAAAAAGACACTTCTATTCAAAAATTTAATTTTTCAAATATCGGACTATATGTCAACATATAGGTTCAATGTATGTTGACGTACTCTTTGTAAATTAGAAAAACACTTACTTAAAAATTATTTTGAAAATGTTAAGTTTTGTAAAATATGTTGATACTCCCAAAAATCATTTAAACATAGTTTGTACATATTTTAATCATAATAAAACCTTAAGAAAACTTTATAAAATAATTTTGTAATATTTGTAATATATAAAGGATTTAAATATGAATTTCTTTAAAAATAAAGTATTAGTAAATACATATTTAAAATCAAAGTACTAATAAATTTCAAAATATACTTTTGAATGCCATGATCATTTAGTAAATAAAAAATAAAAAATTATAAATGATTTTAAGTATATATTAAAATATAAAATAATTAAAACTTATAATTATCTTGTAAATATTCAAAAGATCAAGAATCGTTTGAAAGCTATTTTGAAAAGGTGTTTGAAAAATCATTTTGAAATAAGAATATTTGAAAATCATTTTTGAAAAACCAAAAATTAGAAATAATTTAAATCAAAGAATATATTTTAAAAATCTTTCTGAAAAAATATAGAGAGATCAAATAAGTGCTATTTGGGCTTTTAAAAATAATCCGTGACTCTATAACTTATCTTGATATCTTGAATCTTCAAACTTATGAGTCTTTAATCTCTATCTCTTGAATCTCTATATCAGCCCCTTGAATCTACTCTTGATACTGTACAGTCTTCTGAATCAACACTTATCTAATATCCTGCACTATATACTATATAATTTGATAAAAACATTAGTATCTATGTTTCATATAATGTCATATAGTTTTTGTCATCAAAATTGATTCCTAAGGTACTGACAAAAATCCCACAACTTGTACTTCTTGGCACATGCATGAGTTCTAAAATCACCTTGACTTTGGATCAATGTGGCAGAAGGTGTGGGTTGTCCCAAGTGGTATCAAAGTCAAGTTTGAAATTCCTTATGGGTTAGAGGCATATTGAGAGAACGTACTTGAAAAAATTTAAAAGAAGTTTTTTTTAAAATGGGTTTCCAAATTGTGTGTATATATGTAAAGCTTTTCAAAAGTTTTATATAATTAAGTGTAATATGTGAACTCTTTCCTTTATTCTTGCCAACACTATCTGTGGAAAAGTTGCTAATGAATTCTTAAATCACAGACAAAAAGGATAATCGATTTTGCTGCTTACGGCTCAGGCAATGTAGTTAAGATTCCATGTGTGAAGGTCCCGATTTGGTTCCACCCGTATCTACAAGCAAGAAGCAAGCCGAGCTTAACTCTAATAAAGGACCCATAAAGCGAGGCTAGGTGGAGTTCCTACCCACCTACCTATTGCTGATTTTGCTATGCTATGTAAGGACTTTGCAAGCCTAGGAGGGGATACATATGGAGGACTGATTTGTCTATAGATTCGAGGACACGAATTCAGAGTTTTGAGACGATTTTGGGATTGATGAGTCTTAGAGGGATGTTAGAAGGCAGCTTGCCACTTGGCATTTATACGAGGAGACTCTGAATTAGTGCGATGTAGTAGTTGCTGAGACTGATGAGGGAGATATGACTTAGGGGGATTTCAAGAAACGATTTGAGATGAAGTTTCTATCCAGGGCTGAAGAGGGAGTACAGCTAAAGAAGTTCATACATGTACAACAAGGAGAGATGTTGGTGAACGATTATGTTAATCAGTTCAATAAGTTGGCTAGGTTTTAAATGAAGCTAATCAATACACTTCACAAGAAAGCTATGGTGTTTACAGAGAAGACTGAATTAACCTCTTTAGGATTTGACCCTTAGTCGTATTCTTATAGGTGCGACTTTTTAGGGATTAGTGGAGATAGCTTTTCTAACTGATGTCTCCGAGGAGGAAGTGAAGAATGAGCCCAAGAAGACATAAGGAAAGACACCCTAGCAAAACCAGCGCAAGGGAAAAATAGGACCTAAGGGAAAGATAAAGAAGCAAGAGCTACTGTGTAGGAAGTGCAGTAAGACAAGGCATTTCGCAAAGGAGTGCAAAGCGGACCAAAGATCAAGTGTTACGACTACAATCAATTCGGACAGAAGAGGCATGAGTGCCCAACATATCAGAAGACCATTACCCAAGTGGTTTCATTTCATGCACTGGATGTTGTTCCTAGCTTGAGTGTACCTCTAGCCACGGGCAAGGGGGAAGGAGGTCAAGATCAAAGGTGTGTTAACTTTATCTGATTTGCATGTTTGTCCCTTATTTGACATGCTGGTATCACTCTCTTTTATCTCGAGTAGACTTATGGATGAGTTACACTTAGACGATAGCATAGCTATGAACCCTATAGTTGTATCAAAATCTATTTGAGGATTGGCTTATTTGTCTATGATATGTATAGGTTTGAAATTGTTTACTTTCAGGATCAAGTTTACTTGTGATGCTTTTGTCTTAGGATTTTCTAGGTTTTGCTTAATTTTAGGCATGGATTGAATGACGATGCATAGGGCATCTAAGAATGTGATAGGAAGGTTGTTAGGTTGAGTACTTGTAGTGGACGTTGTCTAAAGGTTCCTTGCGATCATAGAGGTTTGGCTATGTTACCTATATACATTAGACCTATCACATGATGAGTTAGATTCAATGCCTATAATTAGAGACTATCTAGATGTCTTTTCCTAGGTTATCGGTCTCCCACCCTAAAGAGATATCGAGTTCCAGATTTACCTTGGAACATATGGCTCCTAAGGAGAGATGCAAGTTGAATAAGCAAGTGAATGAGCTATTGGAGAAGGGCTTCATTAGGAGTAATTCAAAGTGGAGAGCACTAGTTGTCTTTACCACCAAGGTAGATGGTTCTATGACGTTTTGTGTCGATTATCGGGAGTTAAACATTCTGACAAAGAAGAATCGTTACCTATTGCCTCGCATAAATGATCTCTTTTATCCATCGGTTGGAGCAAAAGTATTCTCACAGCTTGACTTGGCTATCGAATTCCATCAGTCACATATAGCTGAGGATATTATTCAAAAAAATTCTTTTTGTACACCCGATAGATTGTATGAGTGGTTAGTCCTGACCTTCGATTTGACTGCACCCGCCTACTTTGTTGATTTGATGAGTCTAATTTTGAAGAGGTTGCTTATTAAGTTCATGGTGGTATTTGTGGACGACTTATTAGTCTATTTGAAAAGCGAGAAGAAACACGAGTTGCATTTTGAAGAAGTGCCCAATACACTCCGTGAGCATAAGTTGAGATGAAGTTTTTCATATGTCACTTTTGGCACGAGGAGGTATGATTTTGGGCCGGAGCACGTTATCTCTGAAAGTAGGCTGGTGGTCAATGCTAGATAGTTTCTATCGTACAAGATTGGCATGGGCCAAATAATGTCACAAAAGTGAGAATTTTCCTTGATTTGGCGGGCTACTATAGGAAGTTCATTATCGGGAAAATTCTGACCCCTTGCTTGTTTTACTAAGAAGAGATTGGTTTTCTCATGGGACACAAAATGTGAGGATGCTTTGTCATGACATGACTTTTCGGCCCTCGAGTATTGACACTAATACATCTACGGTATTTGTACGCCGAGCATCCAAGTAGCAGAAAGACAGAAAGTTAGGGTAAAATAAAAAGAAGAAGAATATAACAAGAAAAGAAGAACACAATAAGAACTCACAATGGAATGGTAATATATAATATCAAAGGAATAGTACAAAGAGTTATTTTAAATACAGAAATATCGGAGTTACTAAAACCTAAGTGCTATCATCAGCCTGAACAGTTATAACCGTCTACCCTTACAATGCTGATATATACAATACAGAAATGCAGCGAATAAGAATACTATGGAAGGTAATCATCCATCTCTTCTCCATAAGCTACAAAGCATCCGTAGCTAAATCTGGAAACATACATATGGCTAACCCAAACATTAAAAAAAATATCCGGATCAGTCTGGTAAACCAGTATGCAAAAACTTATGAAATATTAAATAGGTAACAGTAACCACTGAGTACGTACGGATTCTCGTAATGGTTTTTCCCTCAAAGAAACCAACCATTCATTTAGTTTAATATAGTGATATGATAGATAATGTTTAGGATGTAGAATATAAATCATATCAAATAGCTTGAGGCTTGCATTGGTCACACCACAACATATTTATGTTGCAATCAAAACCGCTAAGGTACGTTCGGGTAATGGATTTTTCGCAAAGATCCCTTGGGTCAAGCCGATATCCAATCTTCATGCACAAGGACCAGAAGTCAACTACCGAGTATTGTATATCTCTAGATTAAATTTACCATAAGGAAAACACAAAGGCCCATGCTCGATCATAAACATGAACCACATGGTACCTACATCATCAACTCACGTGTGCAACATCGCTAAGCATACTCTAGATATGGAATTGATAATATCCTATCATAGGTCAGCCAAACCCTATATTGTGTGGTTTACACGGTCTTTAGTCATTTTCGATGTTAAGGTTACGTTCGGCATCTTTACACGAGTCGTTATCACTCCAACAGAATACGAATCCCCAAATGAATTCCCACATCTCGAATAGATCATAAATCACTACATGGATTCTAGCATCTCGAATAGACCTCAAACCTCCACATAGGTTTCCCACATAAGTCCTCCAACGAGTGCAAATGCTATCCTCTCTCTTGGACTACACCTCAAGATAGACAGTCGCATACGATAGCATCGTTTGAAATGCTAACGCCGACCTCTCATTTGGACATAACCTTAGGATAGATAGCTCAACTCTATGACATTTTACTTCACAACCACTTTCAAAACATAGAACTTGTATACTGGTTTTGAAGTGGTATTCATTAAGTAAAAAACTTACCGATCTCGGTCTCTTCAAAATCAATTCTATGAATTTCCGGTAAACTCAATTCCAATTCTTTCAAAAGTAAGCAACGGCTAGAGACCATTCATTCCAATGCTCCTCCTCGGAGGTTATTGTTGGTATTAAATCACGAAGCCTTTCGACAACTTCCTAAGTCAATATTAGGTCAAATTTGATAATCGACTAATCAATTATCTTGTCAAAACAATTGTTTATACCGATCACGATTCGTACGCTTAACTCATTTCCAACATCCAACTTAACTATTCCTTGCTTGAGGGTGAGCCAGGAATGTTTGAGTATTGGTTGCATCAAGCCATGCCTAGACACTTTATTCTTGAATCTCACAAATAGATAAGTCTACCTCGTCGGCTTTTAGTGTTAAATATAGTATAAATGATTTTCATAAAAAATAAGAAATTAACATGATTAATATGTTTTTGACATTTTCTAACTTACTATTTCTTGGTCAAAAGGGAAGCCCTGTAGGTTAGACCTTTATTGCTCTATCCCTAATCGACAACAATCTTAAGTCTTACAAATAGATAAGACTCACTTAATCGACTTTTAGTGTTAAGCATAGTTAATTACTTTTCAAACAAGTAATTAAATAATTAAGCATTTGGCCATTAAGCAATACTAAACCCCTTTTTGAAATACTTGAAAATAATTATAATAGGTTTTAAAATATTAATCCAAAATATTACTTGAAATAACAACCTTACAATTTTTCTCAAAACTTAAAAATGACATTGTTTTCAACAAATATCTCTTCTTTAAAAATTCACAACTAACTTGAAAATTCATACACATCTCAAACCACTTTTGAAATACACTACTATGAATCAGTTCCCTTGTAAGAAGAATGAAACAAAATACTTAAATCTAAATATCTTTTCAAACCTCTTAAGTCCAAAAATCAAGTCTAAACGGGGCAGTTTTGCACTTGTGATGTCTTGGCCACTTTTCGAGATATTAATTAACTATTTACTATTCAACCTTTTAATAACAACAAACATACATATAAAAAATTATAAGCATGGTAAGAAACCCCTAAGGATCTATCTACAAAATTTCATACTAATCGCCAAAACAAGGCAATTTACAGTTGCATCTATAGCGACTATCGCTATAAGTGCACTTTCAAATCCGAGTCCGCTCTAAACCAAAATCCATTTATAACCTATATGCTTTGTTTAAGGTCTTGCCTAAAGTCATACAAGTCCATTCAAGTGCATTCTAAGTTTTTTCAAGTCCATATACATGAATCACATATGTCACTTACTTTTGAAGTAAGAATTCAAACTAGTGTTTTAACATAATTTAACAACAATTCAACCATCATAAATACAATCAACACACCATATGTACATGCTATATTTTCATTCGAAGTAAGGTGTTAACTCACCTTTAACCTCAAAAACAACCAAAATCCAAGCACCCAATCCTAGACCCAACCTAGCAATACCTTTCCTTCCTTCTCCTCTTGCTTTTGCATTGCTCCTTTGCCTCCTTTTCTTCTCTAATGCTCACGGCCTCTAGGTGTGGGGTGACGATGGCTTCAGTTTTTCATAATCTAACTTGGTAGGATGTTTTGTAATGTGGTGGTGAGGCTTCACTCCGAGTTTGAGGAGATTTGGATTTTATTTCCAAATATTTTGCTTTAGGAATTTAGAGTTGATGAAGTAGAGAAGCCATAGATTTTCTAACTTAAAGCTTTGTGAATTTATGAACAAATACTAAGGGTATGCCCTTGCTTACATAGGCTTTTGCAAGAGGTTATTACCCCCTTCTACCTCTCATGGAAGGTCATAAAGGGGCATCCTTCTCACATGCACCTTTATGACACTTCTCCTTTATGTAAATGACCATTATACCCTCTCCATCATTAGAATATTCTAGAATCTTCCAAGCCCAATCAAGAGGTTTTTGTGTTAATTAGTTGCTACTGTGTTAATTTGATTATTAGACAAGTGCACAAGAGTTTGAACAACTTATATCGATCGAAAAGCTGTTTAACGATAAACCGATTTTCGGTTCACATTATCGATTTTTCTTTGAAGAATATATTTTTGTAAACAAATTTCAAAAACAAGTTTCTTATCATTATTTGTCAATTAAATGATGTCTAACATGATTATATAATAACAATTAATTATATTTCAATATATTTCTATATTCGAAGGTGATGTTTTCGAATTTCCAGGTCGCTGCATTCTCCATCACTTAGAACATTTCGTCTTCGAAATTCAAACAAGAACGATAATCAAAGGAGATAGACAAATATATATAGCACTGTTGAAACTATATACGAACTAAACTATAACTGATTGCATACTAAGCGACTCCACCTCAAGTGGTGAGTACATCATAAAAGATCTATGATACTAGGATAAGAAGGAACCCTTAGTCTATAAGCACTCTGGGTAGAACTACTTCAAACTGCCCTCCATCTTCTTCGTAATGCCCCGAGCATCCTCGCTGCAATGCGCTTCCGACCTTAACAATGGAACAAACACATAAATTCTCAATTAATATTCACAATTACCAGCAACCAATGCTCATGGTTTGCTCAGATTATGATAAACAATCTACTAAGCATATCTTTTGCTCAACAGCCTTAGGTTATTACTTAGATACTTATTCATGCTATCTCATAATAAATCAAAGAGTCATTCCCCATACTCTTCATAAGACAATATAATATATCATACAAATGTACTGAACCCGTACGATGCATATGAATCATCCATACGCATATCCGATTTAATCACTTGCTGGATCATATAGATTTCACTTCAAAACTAGTATACATCACTCAACCTCTCTATTGCGAACTCTGATTTGGTTTCTTGATTAGAAACCCCCATTCTCCTTGCATTTTGTAACAACCCACTTTTTGGATGGTTTAAATCGACAATAAACCAAAAACGTCAACTCAAACCATTCAAAAGGGAGGATTGTTAATGGGGTAAATAAGAAAATAAGAAGAAAGAAGGAAAAACAAAACACAGAATCTCACAGCGGAATGACAAAATATAACAATCAAATGAACAGCTCACAAAATTGTTTTATAATATACATTTGATTACATAATTTTTACAACAATCATAGCACAAACAATGACAACCAATAATGATGTAGCAGAAAAATTTGTATTAATATAATATAATATATCAAACGCCGTTTCATCCTTCAAAAATAAAATCTTTAATGCTAAAAAACTCATGCCGACCCGAGTGTAATGAAAAGATAAAACATTCGAGTCAGAACTAAAAGATCTTATGTACGTTAAATCAATAGTAAACAAATATGAGTGTAATGACTTCAGAGACGTTTGCGGAATTTTACATCTCCTATCCAGCGTATAACGTGCGTGCAATAATTTAAGAGATGTTCGGGATTTTCCATCTCCTAAGGATCCGTTAAACTATTTATATGTAGTAATATGCGCTATATATGTAATGTCTATCAGTAAAGTAAAGTTTTAAAATAATGTTAAAGCATTACTCATATCCCCTTTAATACATTTTATATAAATGTCGTAGTCTATACAGTACTGTAAACTCCACCAAACTGGTGGACTATCAGTGAGCACTTCATAGGTATGACACAAACCAAAATTGTAGTGGGCTCGATAAGGCATATATCAGGGCACACGAGGCTATACCCACGGTAGGATTCTATCAGATTACGGAACCAGGTTAGTGGTAACGCATAGTAGCTACTACCGCCAACCTCGAACAACACTACCATGATCAAATTGAAGTGGGTACCAGTCAATCACAAAGTAACAAATATAGTATCGAAGAAGCATGTGCGACAAAACTTGGCCTAGTTATGGCTTCTGATTTTAGTCATATCAAGCTGACCCGAAGGTCAGGGCTACGTTCTTAGCTCATACCAGTAGCATTCGTCAAACCATCCTACTTCGTTGTGGATTCTCCACCACATGCACAGTTGTTAAAGTGGTTTTGGAATCGACAAAGAGTATGACAGTATCCGACCCTGGTCTCTTTAATAACCAAACGCTTATTTCACACCGTGTGGTCATTTTATAAAACATTTTAATAATAAATGTAGAAAACAATATATACCCTCCTATCAAGATATCCATATACTTATTCCAAAAGTATAAATATATTCATAAATACCGAGGAAGATTAATTTCAATCAGTTTCAAAAATAATTTACAAATCTCTCTTAAACCATTTATAAACTATTTATATGCTTTAAACTATTTATAAAGCTATTTATAAATTCCAAAACAGTTTACAACACTTCTCATTTTCATAAACTTCTACGCAAATTCCTTTTAAACGCTTCCAAATCCCTTTTATACAAGTTCTTTACCAAACCCCTTTATAAAAACCTTTTAAACTTTATAAGTTCCTTTACAAAACCATTATAAAATTATTTATAAAAATCTTTTATAAAATTCTTTTTATAAAATCCATTATAAAATCTCGTACAAAACTTTTATAAATTTCTTACATAATCTTTTACAAAATTCTAAAATCTTTTACAGAACTCTTTTATCAATTAAAGTTATTATAAAAGTATATATTTATTATCTTAAATCAAAATATATTTATTATTTTAAATTAAATTTAAAATATATATATTAAAACTATATTGAATAATTTATTAAATGAAATTTTAAACTATTTAAATTATATATTTAAAACTAAATAAAATTATAAGTTAAAATCTTAATTATACATTTAAAACCATATAGTAACTTATAATTTGAAAGTTTAAAACATATAAAATAAATTATTTTCCAAATATAAATTTTTAAATCATTAAATTAAATATAAAAAATCAAATTTATAAATCAAACATACTCTACCATTTAGCAAATAATTTAAAACAGACCAATGGTGTGTACCCTATGGTCAAGTGATGGGGTATGTATCATTTCAACCCAAAATAGTTAAATTTCCTGGGTATATATCATTTCAACCCATATCCCGAATCAATAATTTCCAAATCAATCGCGTTTATCATTTCAACTCATAACAATTTTTCCTAATCTGTAAGATCGTTCGAGTATGTGTCATTTCAACCCATAGTGATTAACATGGATATAAACATCCAATCATCCAAACCATCAGCAAATAACATCTATCATAATCAACATCCAAATCAGCCAATAAATCACAACAATTAGCTGGTTATCATTATTAGGTATTTAAATAAAAATTTAAATTTAATATTAATTTAAAAGGCAATTTAATTCAATAAAATTCAATTTCAGTTAAAATGTCAAATTAAACTACCAAACAGCAACCAATAATATTCTTATCACATCTTAAATTTAATTTAGCTAACATAAGATGGTTTAGTATTTGTGAGTGGGTTAAATCACTCAATTTTGATTTACAGTCAATTTAAAATCCAAATAAAGCCCAAAATTTGAACAGTCTTGGAATTCAACCATTCTTGTTCCATGTCGTATAAAATTTCGATACGATCGCAATGGAAGAAACCGCGTCCAAATCCGAGCTCGTATGGAAAAGTTATTAGCGTTAGAATTTTTAAAATTTAAATTTAAATTAAAGTCAAGGGAAAATTCGTAAACAAGTTTACCTCCTGAAACCCTAATTGCATCAAACAGCAATCACTCGAACCTATAAAGTAAACTGTCGCCACCTACTCGCTCCTATCGCCGCTGCTACGGCCAGTTGCACCAAGATCTGACCTCGCACCGCCCTTGCCACCTCCAACCACCCACTTGGACCTACACGCGGCCATCAGCGACTCCCGTAAACACCTCGCCGCCGCCGTCGCTTCTACATCGATCACGGCGATTTCGTGCACTTCTGGCACGATGTAAACCTATGAATCGACATGCCTCAATGCCCTCTACACTTCGGTGCCCTTCGATCGATGAATGGGTGAAGATCCACCGTCGATCGCAAAACCCTAATATGGACGACCGATGATAAACTGCTGATTTTTGGCCAAACAAAACCACCAATCGAAAAAAATCTCAGATCTAGATTACGTTCGTCGAGATCTGTCCAACGATATATAATATGACATAGTTTAAAGAGTTTGAATTTTTTTTGATTTTTATTTGAAATAGAAACTAGGGTTTGGGTTGTCTGCCATTGGAAAGAGAAGATGAGAAAGAAATGTACACACAAACAATAGAAAATAAAAAAGCTACTAGGGTTTATAAAATCCTGTACATATGCAACAATGGATAAGAATGGATGGTATAGATCAAATTGGTCAAAACGATTACGCAAACCCGAAAAGCCCGTTCTGTTCCTGAAACGAAAATATTTCGTCCAATATATCGAAATATAGGTTTTCAATATTTTTAAATTCAATGGAACAAATTTCAAATCCTAATTCTATTGTATATAGAAGTTAGCTTTTAAAATCAAATTATATTCATTTAAATTCTTTTAATTGATTTCTATGCGTTTCGAGCCCGCACGATCAAACGATAAGTCTAATCGCTACGAAACTTGAAATCTTCTAATAATTCACTGTTACGGATCCAATGAAAATGATTCTGTCAGAATCCAAGACAGTGCCCAAAAGCCTAATTTTTCACATTGATTAAATAAATTATTAATTTAAAATCAATTTAATCACCTTTAAATTCTAGATTAAAAGTTAACAATTTTTATCATTCTTGATTACATAGAAATTTTTAAACTATGAAAATAATTTTTCCATGCTAAATCCACTGTTTAAATATTACACTAAATTCAGCGATCAATTACAATGGAAATAAAACTAATTATATTATAATTTAGATTTCAACAATCCTTTTATTTTGATTTATACCCTTATTATTGAATCAACTATTACCTTACGAATATAATTAATATTAGTTTACATTTTATTACATTTATATTCTACGGTTATCATCTTAACTCATATTAACTGTAATATTCAATTGCATCAAAAATTTTTGATTTCCAAATTAATGCAACAGATAAATAATAAAATAATAATTAAAGCAATTATTATGCACTAGTAATTCAAACACATTTCTAAATTTATTGTTTACAAACATAAGCTAATAAATTTACGTACTAATTAATTTGATTTCATATTCCATAATAAACCTATTCCAATATATAACATGTAATTTCAACCTTAAATCCAATATTTAATTTATTCCTTATTTACAATTGTAATCAAATTAACTTTACAATTATTTCAATTGATTGAAATTACATTAAAATAGTTGTCAATAACATTCAAACAATAAAATTAAATCATATTCTAATTAGTTTTCTCACTAATAAATTATAAATTTTAATTTCTCACAATATTGAATTTTCAAATCTTATTTAATTTAATAGTTTTAATTATAAAAAATACAGGTCATTACAATAGCCATATAATATGATAGAAAAAATCGAGATCATATCACGAACCTCATCAAGTGTTCGCCGTCAAGAATCAAGTGAAAAATCCTCATTCGGGCAGGTGTAAAACACCTTGAAACATGTACTCGAATACTGAATCGAGGACAGCCATGCGAATAAAATGATCTACGTACAACTTAGGTATTTATATTATTGGTTTCTTAACTACACCAATTCCTTTTTAATCACATTCATTTATTCAATTAGTATGTCTTCAATACTAAAACAATTTATGAATTGTTTAATAAAACATAACTACAAATTTATCCACATTTTATAACTTAAGTTCATTTTTGTGTAATACTCATTTACATCCTAAGTATCAAACATCATATTTGTTTAACTTAACAAATATGTTTGAGCATTTAATAATTATTTGAACCTATCTCCTCAATTCAGGTTTTATATAAACTCAACTTATATTTTCAAAAACACTTAAATACAAGGGTGCTTTTGGCACAGGTCCTTGATAGGTTTCAAAATTCACAGAAACCCCAGTGGAAAAAAAAATGTAAATTTGGTCCTTATATTTTGAAAATCATCAAAAAACATATAAGAAACAAAAAAACTTCTTAATTTTAAACTTATTTTGATCAATATTTATCTTCTTATTCTTGTCAAAAAAATAAAAAACAAGGATTAAAAAAAATGACACACGGTATGTTTCAAGAATACTTACAGACATATATGCAATTTTGGAGAATAATTGCAAACACGTCTGCACTTATTCCGGATAGCACGCCTTTACAACTAAAAATTGCGGATATGTCTACAATTTTAAGGAATAAGTGTAGATATTTACGTAAATATCTCGATTGTTAAATCTAGTTGGTTGTTTCAATGAATAATTGCATGCAAATCAGCAAATATATAAAATAATTGCAGATATAGATTTTTATTCAACGTAATTATTCAATGAATAATTTCAGAGATATCTGCAATTATATGGAATAATTGCATACATATCTGCAATTATTCAGATGTTTATCAAATGCAATTATTAAGTGAATAATCGCAGATATATCTACAATTATATGAATAACTGCAGATATATCTGCAATAATGGTAGACATGTCTGCATTTTTTTGCAGAAACCTAGTTATAATATTTACAATTTTTGAAATTTTTTCAAGCACTGGCGTAAAAAAACACTAATAATACATGCTGCTACAGTAAAATAATTATAGGGACCCGCTTTACAACTTTTTTAGGGTTGATGCCGTTTGAATTAACTTTGGTTTTATGGGTGCGTAAGTAATATTCACTAAATACAATCTATAAAACAACTCGGAAGTTCCCAACTATCCAAAATTTCCGAAAATTCCATTTTATTTTAAGAAATGAAAACTATCAAACAATATCATATTATGATGCACATACCATACTTTTTCAATGCATAGGCTACATATGTCCATGAAATAACTTAACAAGAATACTTTAATACTAAACACCAGTTTTCATTTCAAATCATTTTGAAACAATATATATGTACAACTTTTGTGTATCAAATCATACTTCGAGAATAAAAATCTATTTTTACCAAAAATACTCTTTAGCATCCCACACTTAGAAACCCGAAAATAAACACCGAAGATGCTGCAATTATCACTAAAATTATTTTTAAGCGGTAGAAGTAAGCTTAGTACGTCTAAATCATACATTTGGTATTTAATCAAAATCATTTCAAAGCGGTATCAAATACTTCGTATAATAATACAAAGTATCATAATCTTAATTTTCTAAACGAATTTCTCAACTATTTACTTTCAAATAATACTAATATTATTTCCTCTAGAATCTCGAAAAACATTTTCAAAGACACCGGGATTTATGTTCTCAAATTCTCTATTTAAATCCTTTATGTTCATAAACCATATTTTATAAACTATACTTACATAGAATTACTTTGTTATATAAATCTTTTCGTAAATGTTTATTTCCAAAATATTCTATCTTTCCTTTGGATTATAATAAACATCTTTTACTAAATTTTAACTTTTAACCCAACATTATCACCAAACGCCTTTTAATCAAACTGTTAAACTTAATTCACAAGGTGTTGGTTTCATTATACCCCAAATTACTATTTACTCACACCATGATGTAGAAAGGTAAAGCGCTCATAAATTGGTTGAGAACAAATCAATAACAAACAATATCCAATTTTTCTAACATGTCGAGCATAACTAAACAATCAAGGTTATGGGATATTGAACTATAAGATGTAATAATATCAAACCAACCAAAAATAGGTAAACTATCAATAGATAGTATACCCTTAAGAATCTACTTCCGCTTCTCAGTTAAAGAAATAGCAAAAACCTTAGGCGGCTCTCTACTCTTGAGTATAGGACAATCTCTAACAAAATAGCCAGGCTGATGGCAACCATAACAACCTTTCGGTGCAAATTATACCTTAGGCTTTAGAAACTTCTCAATCGGTGCTTTCACTATCTACGTTCTAGCCATGGGCACTTCTTTTCCCGATTTCCAACTCTAAGCAAAGTGTCCCTTCTGCCTACACTTATGGAAAACCATACTAGAAATATATCTTGGTGGCTCGAACTTCCGCTTGTTGTCCCCAACTGGTGCAGTAATAGATGGCTTCGGAGTTGAGCTCTCTAAACCTCAAAGCCATGTTCACCAAACTAAAAAAAGATACCATGACGTGATTAGTCATATCCTGCTGGAACTCAGGGCGCATACCCATAATGAACATCATGTTCTTCTTTAGTGGCGTATCAACCAATCCTAACTCGAACCGAGATAATGAAATGAACCAATTCTCATACTCCACCATAGTCAAGGCCCTTTGCTTAAGATCTAAGAATCTTATAATTACAAAGTCTTCCGACTTTCACAACAAACTTCATCTCCAACTCATCTTCGAATTGGGCCTAAAAGAAGTCGCTCTCTCAGACAACTACAACGATAGAACTCCATCAATGGCTACATCCGTAAAATGATGCGATGTCGATCTATGCTTCGTTGCATCATCTAGCTCCATATCTCTAAATATCCGATCACACAATTTGATCCCAGTCTAGAATTTTATGATCATCTCCGTACCACCAAACATCTTACCTCCCAACCTCTCACAATCGCGGAAGAGCAAAGCAAAACTCATCTGCGGGCTGACCTGCACAACCACCTCTACGACATTCAAACTTGGTTCCTCAATTAGAGCAACATTCCTTAATGTTCATGTAACGACCCATATTTTTGATGATTTAAACTATTAAATTAAATAAGATTTTGAAATTCATATTTTGAGAAATAAAAATTTATGATTTATTAATGAGAAAATTATTTGAATATGATTTAATAATGTTGTTTGAATGTTATTGACAACTATTTCAATCAACTGAAATAATTGAAAAGTTAATTTAGTTATAATTATAAATTAGGAATAAAGTAAAAGTTGGGTTTAATACTGAAATTATTTGTTATTAATTGAAATAGGTTTATTATGGAAGATGGGATCAATTAATTGGTACATAAATTTATTAGCTTTTGTTTGTAAACAATAGACTTAGAAATGTGTTAGAATCACTCATATGTAATAATTGTTTTAATTATTATTTTATTATTTTATCTGTTAGAATTAATTTGGAAGTCGACGAAATTTAATGTAATTAAATATTGCAGTTAATATGAGTTAAGATGATAATTGTAGAATGAGAATTTAATAAAATGTAAACTAATGTTAATTATATTCATAAGGTAATAGTTGATTTAATAATAAGAGTATAAATCAAAATAAAATAATTTGATGGAAATTAAAATATAACTAACTGGGTTTTTATTACAGTTGTATTTAAACGTTGAATTTAGTGAAATATTTAAATAGTGCATTTAACATGGAAATTTACTTTAATAAATTATTAATTTTATGTAATCAAGGATGGTATAATGGTTAACTTTTAAATTTGAATTTAAAGATGATTGATCAATTTTTTTTAAGAGAAATGTGCGATCCTCTAAAAAACGAGGAGAGCACACAAGAAGCTATATATATAACAAATATAATGGAGCTGCCAACATGCCTGGCAGGTGACAAGGCTATCAACTAGAAAAAAAATAAAGAAGTAGATACCCCTCAAATGAGCTCCGGCAAGGCCACCTCCCAAAAACCCTAATACCGAGCTCCGACAAGGCCACCGCCCGACAATAGAGTGTTAGAGGTATCTAAAACCAAAGAAACTAAAATACAACAACCACAAAAAAGAGAAGAACCAAAAAGAAGAACAACAAGGGGCAAACTAAAAAGAAGAACTCCACTCAGAAGACACTGAGTAGCCACCAAGGAATGCAAGACGCGAACGGAATCCCTGTGAAAAGCATTCCTGCCAACCAGAACAAAGCTGCAAGCTATCCTATAAACCAGTCAAGAGAAAACTAGCAACCTGTCTAAACCAAACCTGAAACAAAACTAAAAAACCAAGTTAGAATGAATCACATATATGTATATAAAGAGATTTTATATACATATATGTAAGAATAAAAACCAAAATGAAAATTAAAGCAAGAAAAAGCTAGAACCAAAAGCTAACAATTCTAAAGGACTAAAAAGAAGGAAATACAAACAGAGATAAAAGCAAAACAAGAAACTACTTTAAGGGCCTAAAATAGGAAGAAAATTATACTGCGTCATGTGAACATTATTTAAATTAGAATAGAAATTAATAAAAATATTATTAGGGTCAAAATTATTAAAGTTAAGTTTGAATATGTTAATATTATTTCTGACCTTGTTAAGATAATCCTTAAAGCAATTATTTTTGGCTAATTTATATTTGGGATTAGAAATCCAATTTAAGCAGAAAAATGAAATTAAAATAATCAAAATATTATAGTGATTATTTTTATTATTAAAAATCCTTTGATTTCTCTCAAACCAAATGAACCAACAAGAGACTGTAAATATAGTATCAAGCAAGTATCTAAAATCCTTATTGAAATTAAATCTAAAAGAGTTCCAATAGAAAAAACAATCAGTAACTCTAGAACTAATATTAAAATCAAAAATATTATGGGTCTTGATAAGAATAAAATGAGTATCCATACATTCGTAATAAATATGATTAATATCTTCAGAGTATGTGTTACAAAAATAACAATTATTATTAATAATAATATTTTTCTTTTTTAGAAGTTCAATAGTATTCAATTTACCATGAATGATAAGCCACATATGGATCTTAGATTTTGGAGGAGCGTTAGATTTCCAAATAAATTTAAAACAATTGTCAGAAACACCCGAAAAGTTAATGAATTTATAAAAGGAATTAGAAGAATATTTCTTACTCTTATCCCACTCCCAACTAATATAATCATTATCATTATCAATATTGTAGAGATTTAGCTTAGTATAAAGCAAATAAAGCTGTCTGAGAGTTGAGCCTACTAAAATACTATTAAAATTGAAAATCCAAGGAGGGTCACTTTCAGAGTTGAAAACATCAGAAATAAAAGCAAATTTAAAGTTACAAATATCATATAAATCCTTAAATTCAATCTTAAGAGGAGTAGCGGAAATCCAACTATCATGCCAAAAAGATGTGTTATTACCAGAATGAACAATAATATTTACACCTAAGTTGAAAATATCATTACATTTTAAGATGGATTTCAAAAAATATGAAAGATTACGATAAATCGAAGGACTAATTTGATAGAGATTATAACTACCATTGTAGTAAAATTTAGAAATAATCACCTTCCAAATGGCATTATCACTAGTATCTCTGAATTTCCATAACCATTTACTAAGAAGAGACAAGTTCATATTACGTAAATTAATGACACCTAAACCACCCTCTTTTTTGGACTTACAGACAGTATCCCAATTGACTAAACATTTAATGCTACTGTTTCGATTATCGCCACTCCAAAGGAAGTCTCTTCTAATTTTATCTATTTTATCTATCACCCAATCAGGAAAGAGGTGCATAGACTTCCAATAGATAGGGAGAGCTGATAAAACAGAGTTTATAAAAACTAGTCTACCAGCTCTAGATAAGAATCTCCCGTTCCAATTAGTAATCCTATTTTTAATTTTATCAATGATTAAAAACCAATCTTCATGCTTAAGTTTTGAAGGTCTAATAACAAAACCAAGATAGTCAAAAGGAAAACTCATAGTACTACAATTTAAAGAATTAGCAACTAAATTTTCAACTTTATCAAAATCGTTTAAAACTAAAACTGAACTTTTATCAAAATTTATTTTTAAACCTGATAAAAGTTCAAAACTATAAAGAATAAACTTTAGAGCAATGATGTGCCTAGGAAGATGAGAGGAAAAAAGCAAAGTATCATCAGCAAATTGAAGGACAGACAAACCAAAACTCGAAATATCATTACCAATAAAACCCAAGAGATTATTATTAACAACATTCTTAATAATCTTAGAAAAAACATCAGCCGCTAAATTAAACAGAAGGGGCGATAAAGGATCCCCTTGCCCCAATCCTCTCTTGGATTGAATTTTATTACCCAAAATTCCATTAACCATAATGCTTGAGTTACCAGTTTTAAGCAAGTTAATGATCCGGTTAATCCATCTATTACTAAAGCCTCTGGCAAGGAAAATATCAATAAGGAAATCCCAATCAACCGAGTCAAAAGCCTTAGCAAAATCTAATTTTAAAATAGCATAAGTTATATTATTTTTACAACAAAGATTAATGTTTTCTTGAATAACTGCTACACCATCAGTGATATTTCTACCTTTAATGAAAGCTGATTGAGAACAGTCTATTAAATCATCCATTTTTAAACTAAGTCTATTAGCTAAAACTTTAGAAATAATTTTAACTGAGCAATTAATCAATGAAATGGGTCTAAAATCTTTTAAAGTATTACCACCAACTTTTTTATGTAATAAAATAACATTAGCAAAATTAAAGCGACCTAATTGGAGATTACCATTATAAAATTCATTAAACATACAAATTAAGTCTAATTTTAAAACCTTCCATAAAGATTGATAAAAGAAAATAGGAAATCCATCCGGGCCCGGAGATTTATCTCCTGGCAAATCAAAAATGGCTTTTCAGATTTCCTCTTCAGTAAAAGGAACCTCTAAATCAGAAAGATTAATATTAAAGACGGATGGAAAAAGATCATTCCATCTAACACTAACTCTATGCTTGTTTTTAATACCAAAGATTTCTTTATAATAATCGGTGAAAGCATTGTAGAGATCACATTGTTCAACTAATTCCACATTATTAACTAAAATGAAATTAATTGTATTACTACGTTTTCTACTATTAGCTATATTATGAAAAAATTTGGTGTTATTATCACCTTCATTGATCTATTGAATTTTTGATCTTTGTTTCCACATGACTTCTTCTTTTTCAAGAATAGAATTAAGATCTTCTTTCAAATTATTCAGAAAATTTCTCTCACCTAAATTTAAATGTCTAGATTCTTCAATCTTATTCAGCTTAAGCATCTCATTTAGGATATTATCTTTTTTAATTTTAATATTACCAAAAATATTTTTATTCCAATTTTTAAGAAAACTCCCGAGTTTTCTAAGTTTAAGCACAAAAGCTTTAGCAGAATTATCACTATACTTAAAACTATAATAACTCAAAGACAACCATTTATTGATGATTAAATTTGAAAAACAGGGGTCAAGAAGCCACATTTTTTCAAATTTAAATGATCTACTAATAATCCTATGACGATCACAAGAAAGAATAATGGGACAATGATCTGATAGGGTGTAAGGTAAACCTAACACTCTACAGATAGAAAACTTATCCTCAATTTCATCACTAACGAAAAATCTATCTAAAAGAGAAAAAGAGGGAAATTCCCTATTATTACTCCTAGTAAAATCTCTATTGGATAAAGGAATTTCGATCAAATTAGAATGAATAATAAATTGATCGAATTCCTCCATAGCCGAATAATCGCCTTCTCGGGGAGAACGCTCCCCAATAAAACGAGTCACATTAAAATCACCCCCCAATATCCAAGATCCGGGGGCAAAAGATCTAAACTCGAGGCATTCATTCCAGAGAATCCGCCTGTCTATTTTAGAGTTAGGACCATAAACATTAGAACTATTTAACAAAGAATTGTCTAAAAGATTAATTAAAATAATGTGTAAAGAGTGTTGCTTTTGAATACACTGCAGCAATTTAAAAAGACTATCTCTCCAACCAATCATTAAACCCCCTAAAGAGCCCACGGAGGGAAGAAAAACCCAATTTCTAAAACGAAAGCCACCTAATCTCCTGAAAAACGAAAATCAGGACATTCTATTTTAGTCTCTTGAAGAAGAGCAATATCAATAGAAAAGTCTTTAAAAAAGATTCTTACTTTATCACATTTGTTAAGGTCATTCAAACCTCTAATGTTCCAACTAATAACTCTCATAAACCCATAGATCTAGCCCTATCAAGTTCCTTCCTTCTAATAAACTCACGATCTAACTCAATATCAGAAAAAATAAAAGCTGATCTACTAGCTAACTGACTAAAATCAGAAGCAGATAAGTCACCCAGAGCATAAGAAGAATAAAAACTACCCAAATCAAAAAGCGTACCTGAGCCTAAATCCGTAACACCGCTCACGGTGTTCGAACCAGGAAACTCACCCGAAGTCTGAGATCGACTACCACGAATCCTGACACTACGACGAACCGACCAACTAGAAGCTGAAAACTTCCTTCGTCTAACTCTCTTCAAAGAAGAAATACAAGGCATTGAAACACTTTCAGCCACACATAACTGACCAGACATAATATTTCCTAAACTCCTTACAGAAGCACTAGGAACACGAGAATTAGTAGGATCCAATATTGCCACATCCAGATTTCCATTACTACCCAAACTTTTGACTTCTCCAAAGTCACAAACAACATTACCATTGGAGGTGACAACATGAGAAACATTATCATCAATTGAAACCTGAACCCGTACATCCTTCATGACTGTGTCAGTGTACATTTCATCAAATGAGGGGATAAGCAAATTAAAGAACTCAACATCCACATAGCTCTCTGGAACCACCAAAAGATCAAACTGCTCCGATTCAACTGATAAAAACTCCTCAATATCCATATTGTCATAAGAGGAATTTTCTTCAACCCCATTCGAAATCTCTTCTGCCAAAAAGCATTGGTCGACACAGTCAAAGTTCACCAGAGACTCAGAAAACGAAGGCAATACAACATCCATCCTCGAAGCGAAATCGAAAACCTCTTCAAACAAACTCTCACTAACGTTTCGAAATTCAAAGACATGCTCAGGTAAAAGGATCAGAGGCTCGAGAGCAAAGGACCAGTCTAAAATGTCCAATTTATCGACTGAGGAACAAGTAGTAATATCATTAGAGAGATCGCCATCAACAGGATTCAAGGAGCGATCTAAGGATAACTCTGAAACAAAACCAATATTGGGGGACATAACACAGTCTTTAGAATTTACAGAGCAATCTGAGGTGGCTACTGAATCAAGGCCAGCAAAACTATTGAATGTAGATATCTTAAAGAAATCTAATTTGCGAGAAGAAGATAAAACTTTCTTGACCTTTGGAAAAATAAACCCATTCTTATTCTTGGTATCAAAAAAAGACATACAGAAAGCGACATCAGGATCAAGCAAGATGGAATCTGAAAAAGAATAATCTTTTCTTCTACCGATTTCAAGAAAAACACTATCATCTAAATTCGATCCTCCCATGATATTCTCTGAGATGACAGAAGCATCAAAATAAACCTCAAGATTCTCTGCTTCGCCAAAACATTCTTGATAACCCTTACCAATGTTAGGCGAATTAACTATGTTAAAGTGATGTAAAAGATCATCTGACAACATCAAACCTTCAGATCTTTTGAGCCAGAGATAGTTGATTAAGATTCCTCTCAAGTTAATGAAATTTAGAACAAAACGGAATCCATGTTCAGCTATTAGCTCAGAAGATATTGGGGAGACAGAAGAGGACTCGATTTTACCAAAAAAGTATTCAGGATCTCCAAACCTTGCTTTATAACCTTTACCGATGTTCGGGGTATTAACAAAATTGAAATGAAGCAGCAAATCTTCCAGATACTTAAAACCATCAACACGACTTTGCCACAAATGATCGAGCATAATCCCCTTCAAAAGCATGATCTTTAACACAAACAGGAAACCATTTTCTACCAAGAAATCAGAAGAGGCAGATGATTCGAAATAACTTGAACACTTATTACTCTTATGGCCAAAATTGCCGCAATTAAAGCATCTAATAGGGTCACGGCATTGAGACGCCAAATGGTTGTTGTCGCCACATCTATAACAGAAGAACTTGCCTGATTTTGAATCTACCCATCTTTTATTCGATGTAGAAGGCCGTAACACTCGATGAGATGAAATTGGCATTCGGTCTTTGACAACTTGAGCATAAGAACGGTGATGAGTCGATTTCGAATCTCTGACAAAATTAACCGCTTGCAAATGAGGACGATTGAGAAACGAAAGAGGACGAAATAGGGATTGGGGACAAGAACCAAACGCAGACGCCATTTTCGCAATCCCTTGTGTTTTTTGAGTAGAATCTTTTGTTTTAAATTTTTTTGAGTGTTAAATAGTTTGTTTTGCTTCTTGAAAAAAAATACCAAGTTATTTTCAAAAAAAAACGTGTATATATCTTGTATTTTAATTTTCAAATTGCAGGTGACAGAAGTACTTGCTAAAATAATTGCTTGCTTTCTTAAAAAAACAAGATGATTAATCAATTTAAAAATAATTTATTTAGTTTAAAAATAATTTATTTAACTAACGTGAAAATTAGCCATTTTGGCCACTGTCTCAAATGTTGATGAAACCATTTTCATCAGATCCATAACAGTGAATTATTATAAGATTTCAAGTTTTGAGCGATCAGACTTATTGTTTGATCGCGCAAACTCAAAACACTTAGAAATCAATTAAATGAATTTAATTAAAAATATTTTATTTTGAAAGTTAACATCTATATATGATGGAATTGGGGTTTGTATCTAGTTCCATTGAGTTTAAAAATATTCAAAACCTATATTGGATGACTTACTTTCGTTTTGAGAACGAAACGGGCTTTTCGGGTTGTTGTTATTATTTCGATCCTATTCGATCCGTCCATTCGTTCTTATCCATCTGTCTATATATATATTTACTTATTTATTTATTTACTAAAACCCTAGCTATCCACTCCATTCTTTTGTACATATCTATTCAATTATCTCCTTACGTCCTTCCCTATGGCAAAAAACCCAAACTCCAATCTCAAATCAAACTTCAAAAATTTAAACTCCTCAAAACCTATAGAATTATATATCGTTGTGAAGCTCTCGACGAGTGTAATCTCCATTTGTAGTTCGTTTTTGCAATTGAGTCTTGGATTGGCCAAAAATTGTTGAAGAAGTTTGGGCGATTCGTATTAGGGTTTTCGATTTCAACGGCGAAACGTCAACCATTCGATGGTCGGGAGGTGGCAGTGTGTAGAGAAGGATTTAAGAATCTGATTTGTGGTATTTGTTCAACTCAGGTGTGCTCGAGATAGCCGAAAACCTCAGTCAATGGGGGCATTGACGGACTTCTATAGGCTCGATCGGAGGGTCGCGCTCGTGGGGCCAGTTGGCGACCGGAGGTAGTGGTTCAAGTGGCGTGTTTGGATCTGGACATTGGTGGATGATGGCGGTGCGTGAGTGATGCGAACATAAGTGGTTGTGCAAGCTCGCGTGCATGTATGTTACTAGAGAGAAGTTAGGGTTAACAGGCGATAGATAATTTACGATTTTTCCCTTGACTTTAATTTAATTTAAATTTAAATTTTGCCACTTCTAACACACATAAATTTTTCACGCGAGCTCGGATTTGGACGTGGTTTCTTCTTTTGGGATCGTATCAAAATTTCGGACAATATGGACTAGTTTGGCAGCACTCTGATATTGTTGTATTTTTGGGCTTTTATTGGATTTTCAATCGACTAAAAATCAAAAGGTGAGTAATTTAACCCACTCAAAAATACTAAACTTTCTTATGTTAGTTGAATTAAATTTGTGACGTGATAAGAATATTATTGGTTGCTGTTTGGTAGTTTAATTTGACATTTCAATTGAAATTGAATTTTGTTGAATTGAATTGCCATTTCAATTAATATTGAATTTAAATTTCTAGTTAAATACCTGATAATGATAACTAGTTGATTGTTGTGATTTATTGGCTGATTTGGATGTTGATTGTGATGGATGCTTATTTGTTGACATTTTGGATGATTGGATGTTATGTTTATTATATATGTTGTTATTACACTGCAAGTTCCCTTTGTTTGTTGTTAGGGAAATCACTATGGCTTGAAATGATACATACCCGAATGATCTTATAGATTAGGAAAAATCATTATGGGTTGAAATGATACATACCCAAGCGATTTTATGGATTTGGGAATTTTTGATTAGGGATACGGGTGGAAATGATATATACCCAGAAAATTTAACTATTATAAGTTGAAATGATACATACCCAATCACTTGACCATAGAGTAAAAAATTATATATAGACACCGTTGGTGGTTTTAAATTATTTTTGAAATTAAATTTAACGATTTTGTTTAAAATAATTGTATTTGGAAATTAATTTATTTTATGTGTTTTAAAGCATCAAATTATAAGTTAATATATGATTTTAAATATAAATTAAGATTTTACTTATAGTTTTATATAATTTTAAAATTATATATTTTAAATAGTTTAAAATTTTAATTTAATAAAATATTTAATATAGTTTTAATATATATATATATTTAATTTAATATAATAAATATAGTTTTGATTTAAGATAATAAATATAAACTTTTATAATAACCTTAATAGATAAAAGATTTTTGCAAAAGATTTTATAATTTTGTAAAAGGTTTTGTATAGAATTTATAAATGTTTTGTAAGAGATTTTATAATGGATTTTATAAAAGGATTTTTATAAAAGATTTTATAAAGGAGTTATAAGGGTTTTAAAGGATTTTGTAAAGAGTTTTATAAAAGAACTTGTATAAAGGGATTTAGAAGCGTTTTAAAGGAATTTGTATAGAGGTTTATGAAAAGGGAAAGAGTTGTAAACTATTTTGGAATTTATAAATAGCTTTATAAATGGTTCTAAAGTATATAAATAGTTTATATATGGTATAAGAGAGATTTATAAATTATTTTCTAAATTGATTGAATGAAATCTTCCTCGGTATTTATGAATATATTTATACTTTTAGAATAAATATATGGATATTTTTATATAAAGGTATAAATTGTTTTCTAGATTTATTATTTGAAATGTTTTATATAATGACCACGGTGTGAAATAAGTGTTTGGTTGTTAAAGTGACCGGGGTCGGATATTGTCATACACTCTGCCAATACCGGTACCACTTTAACAACTGTTCACATGGTGGAGAATCCAAAACGAAGTAGGATGGTTGGTGAATGCTACTGGTATGAGGTAAGAACACAGCCCTGACCTTTAGGTCAGCTTGATATGACTAAAACATGAGCTATCCCGGGCCAATTGAGATCTCTCTTTCGATCGAACATGCTTCTTCGATACCATCTCTGTTACTTTGTGATTGATTTGGTGGCCACCCTCGATTTCATTATGGGAGTGTATTCCAAGGTGGACGGTAGTAAAAGTTATGCGTTCCCTCCAGTTCGGGTGTGCAAAACGATAGAATCCTACCTTGGGCATTGCCTCGCATTCTTTGTCGTATGCCTTATCTAGCCCACTATGATGTTGGTTTGTGTCATACGCATGGAGTGGTCCCTGATAGCCCACCGGTTTGGTGGAGTTTACAATACTTTATAGACTACGACATTTATAAAATGTGTTATGGGTGATATGGGTAACGCCTTAACGCTACTTTAATAATTTACTGATAGACACTATATATATAACGTATATTACTACATATAAATAATTTAACGGATCCTTAGGAGATGGAAATCAGGAAACATTTCTTAGGTTATTGCATGCACGTTATACACTGGACAGGAGTTGTAAAATCCCGTAAACATCTCTGAAGCCATTACACTTATATTTACTTATTGTTGATTTAACTTACATAAGATCTTTTATTTCTGACTCGAGTGTTTTGTCTTTTCATTACGCTCGGGTCAGCATGAGCATTTCAGTGTTGAAGACTTTATTTCTGAAAGACGAAGATGGAGTTTGATATATTATATTATTGGAAATTTTCCGCAACATCATTATTGGTATGTCACTATTTGTACTTTGATTGTTGTAAAAATTTGCATGATCAAATGTATATTATAAAACAGCTTCATGAACTATTTATTTGATTATTATATTTGGTCATTCCACTGTGGGATTCTGTGTTTTGTTTTTCTTTCTTTTCTCTTATTTTCTTATTTACTCCATTGACAATCCTCCCTTTTGAATGGTTTGAGTGGACTTGTATAGTTTATTGTCGATTTAAACCGTCCGAAAAGGTGAGTCATTATAGTTGGTATCAGAGCTTTGGTTTATAGATACCTTAGCCTGTTCGGGGTTAACTCATTTTAGATAGGTTTATTAATACCCTAAAATGAGTCTAAGTGTATATATATGAGAGAGCATATTTTTAGTGTTACAAAAATGTTTTATATTGTGTTAATTTGTTCTGTTGAGTATTTATAAATTCTGGTCAGTGCATAGGAAATTATGGCATCGATAAGGATTTCTAAACACTTAATAAGGCAGACCAATACAATATTGTTTTTGAAATATAGATAAATGAAATAATTTTACCTAGTATTACATTTTGTATATAAAGGAATAATTTTTATAAATGGATATAGTCATATGTGATATGTATGTTTGTTTGAAAGTGAAATTTTATAAATATTGGTTACAAAATATGATTTCTAAATAAAATGAATTCAATTGGAAATGTTAGAAGTTAAGTTCCGGGGTTTTGAAACAGGTTTTCAAAGATTTTGGAATATAATATTAGTATTATTTGAAAAAAAATTCAAATATAAATATTTTCAATTTGATTTGAAAGAAATGTTTTAAAAGAATTTTTGAAAGGAAACAAGTTCTGTTCTCCCCTCTTTTGTCGTTGGATATTTTGATGATGATCGCGGCATCATCGACGTTCGTTTTCGAGTTTCAAAGTGGGAAGACCACTATAGTAGCTTTGCTAACATCTGTCTTGATAAACAAATTTTAATTTCTTTAATATGATTTGGTATATATGAAGGTATGAGTGTATATATATACATACTTCAAGATGATTTGAAATGGAACTTGGTATTTAGTTCTTAAGTTTCTGTAAATTAAGGATTTCAATTATTGTGATGAAGTGAAATCTTAACTATTTTAATAGTTGGAAACTTCTAAAATGAAAAATAAGAAACTAGAAGCTAAGTTATTAATGAAACCATAAAGAAATTGTAGATTTGTTACTTGTAATTTAAAGGGTAATGAAATTTAGAAGATGCAAACTATTGAACATTGTTGTTAACTAAAATGAATAAGATAAATTTGTATAACATTCAATTACATTCTAAAAACATATATAAAACTTATCTGAAATATTTAAAAGTTGAAATGTTAATATGAACATGTAATAGAATTTTATTCAAGTAAAACTTAAGTAATGGAGTTATGTCTACGGATAAGAATTATGATGTACAAGAAATATTTTAAGCATAAGCTAATATTTTGAAATGCTAGTGATTAAATTGAATATAAAAAAAGTGAACACTGTTTAAAGTAAATGATTATAAACTCAAGAAAATGACTAAAATCATTCATTGATGAATATTAATATTAAAATGGATATCATAATTATAAGTAAATAATAAATGTGAAATAAACTTCAATGAAATGTAGGTAATATTTAAATAATGAATTCATTGGTTATTTTAAATATTGAATGGGAAATAATTTATGTAAGTAAATGAATGAGAGAAAAAAGACACTGTATAAATGAATGAAAATAAATGAAAAGTAAATGATGAAAAAGAAACCAAATGAATAAACTTAAATAATATTTAAATTTCTATGTGTTTGGCTTATAGGATGTTTGAGGAATGATATGCTAAATTGTTTAAAGTTGTATGAATAATCTATTAAGTAATTACCAAAGGTTGTTGAGCGTAAGGTAAACTTGGTAGTTTATTTATCACTCTTGAACGATGAAAAGCGTCTGAACCTGAACAAAATATGAGTTTAGTTGCTACGGATGTTTGATAGTTTCCTTTGTTGCATATATAATGGTAGAACTTCCTTTTGTTTGCATATGATTATTATATATATTGTTTTGCTTGTGCTATTGATTTGAAACAACTAGACATTATTCTTTCACATAATTTTAACTCTTTGGATTATAGAAGTGAAATACAGGTTTATGGAAGCAATAGCTATTGGTTTTGGTTTTTATAAATAAAGTTTGTTTGCCCGACAATTAGGTACGTTTTCGGATTACGGTTTTCAAATGATATTTTATTATTTTTCCTATGGTTGGGATGTTTATTATTATAATATGATATATATATATATATATATTGATATATATTTTTTCGGGACCTAACCGTGCAAAGGAGACTTGCGGAATTTTTTCGTAAATTTTGGACTTATAATTTTTTTGTGAAAGTGAAAATATTTTCAAACTTTTCTTAAACTTGAATATGAAAGAATTTATTGTTTATGAATTAATATATTTTATTTAACATACTTAATTATGTAAGTTTAAAGTGTTTATAAATTGAATATTTTGAATAAAATTACCATTTCTTAATTCCTTATTGTTTCTCTTTGAGGATGAAAAGTTTTGAGTGGTGGAGAGTGCAACGACCCATATTTTTCATGATTAAAACTATTAAATTAAATAAAATTTTGAAATTTAATATCGTGAGAAATTAAAATTTTATGATTTATTAATGAGAAAAATAATTTGAATATGATTTAATAATGTTGTTTGAATGTTATTGGCAACTATTCTAATGTAATTTCAATCAACTGAAATAATTGTAAAGTTAATTGGATTATAATTACAAATTAGGAATGAATTAAAAGTTCGGTTTAATGCTGAAATTATCTGTTATTAATTGGAATAGGTTTATTATGGAAGATGAGATCAATTAATTGGTACATAAATTTATTAGCTTTTGTTTTAAACAATAGACTTAGACATGTATCTGAATTACTCATGTGTTATAATTGTTTTAATTATTATTATATTATTCAATCCGTTGGAATTAATTTGGAAATAAATAAAATTTAATGTAATTAAATAGTGTAGTTAATATGATTTGAGATGATACCCGTAGAATGAGAATGTAATAAAATGTAAACTAACGTTAATTATATTCATAAGGTAATGGTTGATTCAATAATAAGAGTGTAAATCGAAATAAAATAATTTGATGGAAATTAAAATATAATTAAGTAGGTTTTATTACAGTTGTAACTAAACGCTGAATTTAGTGAAATATTTAAATAGTGGATTTAACATGGAAATTTATTTTAATAGATTATTAATTTCTACGTAATTAAGGATGGTAAAATGGTGAACTTTTAAATTTGAACTTAAAGATGATTAAATCAATTTAATAGTAATTTATTAAATTAACGTGAAAATTTGCCATTCTGGCCACTGTTTCAGATTTCGACGAAACAGATTTCATCGGTTCCGTAACAATGGATTATTATAAGATTTCAAGTTTCATGGCAATCGGACTTATCATTTGATCGTGCGAGCTCGAAACGCGTACAAAACAATTAAATGAATCTAATTAAAAATATTTGATTTTGAAAGCTAACTTCTGTGTACGATGGAGCTGTGGTTTGAATCTAATTCACTGAGTTTAAAAATATTGAAAACCTATATTTCGATATATTGGATGACTTACTTTCGTTTCAGGACCGATACGGGCTTTTTAGGCTGTTGTTACCATTTCGGCCCAATTCGATCTATCCATTCGTTCTTATCCATTTATCTATTTATATAGATATTTCCTAAAACTCTAGCTGTCTACTTCATTGTTCTGTACCTATCTATTTAATTATCTCCTTCCTTCCTTCCCAATAACAGAAAACTCAAACTCCAATTTCAAATCAAACTTCAAAATTTTAAACTCCTCAAAACCTATCGAATTATATATCATTGCGAAGCTCTCGATGAGCAAATCTCCATCTATAGTTCATTTTTGAAATTGAGTCTCGAATTGGCCAGAAATCGTTGAAGAAGCTTCGATTGTTCGTATTAGGGTTTTTGATTTCAATAGCAAATCGTCAACCATTTGACGATCAGGAGGTGGCAGCGTGTGGAGAAGGATTTAAGAAGTTGACCCATGATATTCATTCAACTCAGGCATGCTCGAGATTGCGGTAAACCTTAGCCAAAGGTGGTGGCGTCAAACTGCTACAGACTCGACCGGAGGGTCGCACGTGTGGGCCTCGTGGGCGACCGAAGGGAGTGGTTCAGGTGGTGTGTTTGGATCTGGACATTGGTGGACGATGGCGACGCGGCAGCGACGTGAACATAGGCGACTGTGCAAGCTCGCATGCGTGTATGTATTAGAGAGAAGTTAGGGTTAGCAGGTGATAGATAATTTATGAATCTGCCCTTGACTTTATTTAATTTAAACTTAAATTTTCCAATTTCTAACGCACATAATTTTTTCATACGAGCTCCAATTTGGATGCGATTTCTTCCATTAGGATCGTATCGGAATTTCAAACAATATTGAACTGGCTTGGCTGCATTCTATGAATATTGGATTTTTGGGCTTTTATCGGACTTTCAATCGACTAAAAATCAAAAGGTGAGTGATTTAACCCACTCACAAATACTAAATTTTCTTATGTTAGTTGAATTAAATTTGTGATGTGATAAGAACATTATTGGTTTCTATTTGGTAGTTTGATTTGACATTTTAATTAAATTGAATTTTATTGAATTGAATTGTCATTTTAATTAAAATGAATTCAAATTGCTAGTTAAAAACTGATAATGATAACCATTTGATTGTTGTGATTGATTGGCTGATTTGGATGTTGATGGTGATGGATGCTTATTTGTTGACATTTTGGATGATTTGATGTTATGTTTATTATATATGTTGTTATCACACTGCTAGTTTTCCTAGTTTGTTGTTAGGAAAATCACTACGGGTTGAAATGATACATACCCGAATGATCTTGCAGAATAGAAAAAATCGTTATGGGTTGAAATGATACATACCTGAGCGATTTTGTGGATTTGGAAATTTTTGATTTAGGATGCGGATTGAAATGATATATACTCAAAAAATTAACTATTTTTGGTGGAAATGATACATACCCAATCACTTGACCATAGGGTATAAAATTATATACGGAAACTTTGGTCGGGTTTAAATTATTTTCTAAATGGTAAAGTATGTCTGATTTATAAATATGATTTTTAAAATTTAATTTAATGATTTTATATAAAAAAATTATATTTGGAAAATAATTTATTTTATGTGTTTTAAAGCTTCAAATTATAAGTTAATATATGATTTTAAATGTAAATTAAGATTTTAGCTTATAATTTTATGTAGTTTTAAAAATATTTTTTTAATAGTTTAAATTTTTAATTTAGTAAAATATTTATTAAAGTTTTAAAAAATATTTATTTTTTAAATTTAATTTAATATAATAAATATAGTTTTGATTTAATATAATAAATATAAACTTTTATAATAACCTTAATAGATAAAAGAATTTTGTAAAAGGTTTTGTAGACAATTTATAAAGGTTTTGTAAGAGATTTTATAACAGAATTTATTAAAGGATTTTTATAAAAGATTTTATAAAGGATTTTATTATAGTTTTATAAAGGAACTATAAGGGTTTTATAGAATTTTATAAACGATTTTATAAAAGAACTTGTATAAAGGGATTTGGAAGCGTTTTAAAAGAATTTGCGTAGGGGTCTATGGAAATGGAAAAGGCTGTAAACTGTTTTGGAATTTATAAATAGCTTTATAAATGGTTCTAAAGCATATAAATAGTTATAAGTGGTTTAAGAGAGATTTATAAATTATTTTTGAACTTGATTGAAAGAAATCTTCCCTGGTATTTATGAATATATTTATAGTTTGGAAATAAGTATACGGATATCTTGATACGAAGGTATAAACAATCTGGACTTATTATTTAAAATGTTTTATAAAATGGCCATGGTGTGAAATAAGCGTTTGGTTGTTAAAGATACCAGGATCGGATATTGCCATACTCTCTACCAATATTGGAACCACTTTAACAACTATGCACGTGGTGGAGAATCAAGAATGAAGTAGGATGATTGGCGAATGCTACAGGTATTAGCTAAGAACGCAGCCCTAACCTTCAGGCCAGCTTGATATAACTAAAACAGGAGCTATCCCAGGCCAAGTGAGGTCGCTCCTCCGATCGAACACGCTTCTTCGATTCCATATCTGTTACTTTGTGATTGATTTGGTAGCCAGCCTCGATTTAATTATGGGAGTGTGTTTCAAGGTGTGTGGTAGCAGCTGTTATGCATTACCACCAGTCCGGGCATGCAAAACGGTAGAATCCTACCCTAGGCATTACCTCACGTGCCTTGTCATATGCCTTACCGAGCCCACTACGATTTTGGTTTGTGTCGTAACTATGGAGTGCTCCCTGATAGCCCATCCGTTTGGTGGAGTTTACAGTACTATGCGGACTACGACATTTATAAAATGTGTTAAGGGGGATATAGGTAACGTCTTAACGCTATTTTAATAATTTACTGATAGACATTATATATAGCGTATATTACTACATACAAATAGTTTAACGGAACCTTAGGAGATGGAAATCCCAAAACATCTATTAAGTTATTGCACGCATGTTATACATTGGATAGGAGATGTAAAATCCTGTAAACATCACTGAAGCAGTTACACTCATATTTACTTATTATTGATTTATCTTACATAAGATTTCTTTAGTTCCAACTCGAGTGTTTTGTCTTTTCATTACGCTTGGGTCAGCTCGAGCATTTCAGTGTTGAAGTCTTTATTTCTAGAGGACGAAGACGGAGTTTGATCTATTAAATTATTAGAAATTTTCCGGTACGTCATTATTGGTATGTTATTGTTTGTACTTTGATTGTTGTAAAAATTTGTGTAATCAAATGTATACTATAAAACAGCTTCATGAACCTCTTATTTGATTATTATATTCTGTTGTTCTGTTGTGAGATTTCGTGTTTTGTTTTTTCTTTCTTTTCTCTTATTTTCTTATTTACCCCATTGGAAATCCTCCCTTTTGAATGATTTGAGTTTACACGTATGGTTTATTGTCGATTTAAACCGTCTAAAATCGTTGGTCGTTATAGCTTGATTCCTGCCATTCGTGACAATACTACTTTGACCACCTCTACCTCTACCTTCTTGAGTAATGACAGCTCTAGTACTCGTAATTCTTACTACCTAATTAAAGAAAAACTTCTTTTGTGACACAAAAGGATAGAGTTATTTCAAAGAAAGGATTCCTAAGAAAGAGATATTCCTAAAGAATAATTTTATAATCTAGTTTACAAAATACAAATACGCTCTCATATGTATAATACACTCTACTCATTCTAAGGTGTCGCTTACCCAATCTCTAATGAGCCATACCCAACCAAAGCCAAGGTGTTCGCTCAACCTTGAGCTATGATACCAAATGTAATGATTTGACTTTTCCACCCTCGAACATTGACACTAATACATCTTTGGTGTTCGTGTGTCGAGCAACCAAGTGTCGAAATGATAGAAAGTTAGGATAAAATAAAATAAAGAAGAATAGAATAAGAAAAGAAGAGCATAATATTAGGATCTCAAAACAGAACGGTAATATAAAATATCAAAAGAATAGTACAAATGGTTACTTTGAATACAGAAATATCATAGTTACTAAAACTTAAGTACTATCCCTTCGCAACCACCCTTTCGAGTCAATGGTTGTGAAGAGATGGTAGATTTTGTGTTCCTCTCATTATTGATTTGATTGACATGGTACTAATCGAGTGTCATCGTTCTAGGATGACCATTCATCCCAGCGAGATGAAATGTACCATAACATAAAGAGAGTCTTTTATTGGTCTGGTATGAAGAAGCATGTTGCAGTGTATGTAGCCCGGTATATGACTTTTCAAAGGGTAAAGGCAGAGTAGAAAAAGTCAAAAGGATTGTTGCAGCTGTTGGATATTCCATTTTAGAAGTGGGAGAGTGTTTCTATGGACTTCGTCGATGGATTACCTAGGAGTATGAGAGGGAATGAGTGTATTTCGGTCATAGCCGACCAACTAACCAAATGCGCTCATTTTATTCCGATTAGGAATACAAGTATTGTTGCATCTTTGACGATATTATACGTGAGGGAGATTGTTAGGTTACATGGAGTTCCGTCTAGCATTGCTAGTGATCGAGATCCGCTTTTAACCAACCAATGTTAAAGGAGTCTACAAGAGGCTTTAAGCACTGAGTTGAGCTTGAGTATCGCTTATCACCCATAGATGGAAGGACGTATGGAGAGGGTGAACCATATGTTGGAAGACTTGCTTCAGATGCGTATCTATGATTTTGGAAGCTCTTGGGAGGATCACTTGCCATCGGTGGATTTACCTATAATAATAGTTATCGGGGGATTATTGGGATGGTACCATTCGAGGCATTGTATATGACGCCTTATAGATCACCGTCTTTTTGGTAGGGCACTACAGATAGGATTGTTCTTAAACAGATATGCTAAGGGAGACATCAGAGAAGGTACACTTGATCTATAAGAGGATGAAAACCATATAGGATAGGAATAAGTCATACACTGACAAGACACGCATGGATTTAGAGTTCGCAGTAGGTGACATGGTCTTTATGAAGGTCTCGCCACTTAGGCACATTATGAGATTTGGTAGTTCGAGAAACTTAGCATCAAGTTTTGTAGGGCCTTTTTTGATTACTGGTAAAGTTGGGAAGTTAGCTTGTATGGTGAAGCTTCATGAGAAGTTAGCGGGAGTACACGATGTTTTCCATGTATCACACTTGCGAAAGTGCCTATATGATTTGGCCATTGTAGTTGAGCCGAGCCAACTAGAGGAGGTGGAGATAGAGAGGTAGTTACTTATTTACCGTGCACTTACTCGAATTCTTGGGTCTGATACTAACAGACTCCACAGTAAAATTATCAAGCTTATTAAGGTCCAGTGGGGATACAATCCAGCGGAGAGTACATGGGAGCCTGAGAAGAGGATCCTAGCTACTCATCCACAACTCTTTTCTGGTACATTTCCAGTTTGGTCGAATAATTATAGGCTACTTATGTGTTAGGTTCTAGCTTAGTATATCCCACAGGTAAGGACAATTGGATTGTAGGAATGCTTGTGAACATGTCATTAAGACATGTTTTGTTGATGGATGCTAATGGATGTATTTATTAAATTATTCTTTGCACTCTTAGGAAATTATATTCTCAAGTTAGCATACTCACACCATCACTTGTTTTTATTTCATTGATTTATTTGCATATCGTAGTTGCATATGGATTGAATGGTTGCGCATACATGTAGAATTGCTAGTATATTTACTTAAGATGTTGCATGATTTTGGAGACATGAGCACTTGCATTTCAGGAGGTCAACTAGACCAGGAGATCGCCTAATCTTTCCATTAATACAGGTTTATATGCATTCTGCACCTGTATATTATTGGAATTGGACTAGCCTACAATGGGAGTTATGGATGAATTTTAAATTTGTTTACCCTATTGGATCTTTATTGATTCTATGAAGTCTAATTTATTTAAAACATTTCTAAATTTAATTTAAATAAAATCATATATTTCATTTAAATTCATAAATCATCGATAGAATTTATTTAATTTATGTTCAATATATATATATAAGTATACATATGTATCATATACATACGTGTATGTGTGTACATGTGTAACATGATATTCCATGCAAGGTATAACATGCCCATATATAGATGTTGGAATTTACATCGCAACTGACATGTTAGCTCGTCTTATATGTATTGTATATTGTCCAAATATATATATATATATATATATATATATATACTAATTATATATAAAACCCAAGTGTAAATATGTATATATATAATGAGAAAATATTATAGATATATTTATACGTAAAATATTACAGTTTTAAGTATTAAATAAGCACACAATATATATATATATATATGCAAGATATAATTTTATTTTTTCATTATATATATTGTATATGTATATGTATGTATTAAAGTATCATAAATACATATGTACATATATAACAATGGGTATATGTATATTGATAAATATAAATAAAATAATTAATGTAATATAAGTCAGTATAGTCTATACAAATTACAAATTTTTTTAATAACATTCCCAATTGAATACGCAGCAGATTCAAATTTAATTATATTAATATATATATATATATATATATATTATGAATTAATTAGTTAAACAACAATAAAAATGTGATAGAAAATATTTGTATATTAAATATTTAAAATTTTATAAAATCAACAATGATATTTTATAACTTATGAAAATTTTCATGTTTTTCTATGTCAAATTTTTATTTTTTATTAATCAAATACTTTTGGTCGAATTTAAAATGATTTTTTAAGAATATAAAAAATGATTTAAAAATCAAATTTTTGACTGAGAGTTTATACGATGGTAAATTAATTTTAGAAAAGTTATAATTGAATTTTTGAAACATATTTTATTTTATATCAATTTATAAATTCGTACAATGATTAATTGATAATAAAAAATATTAAATAATTACCAAAAAATTATATTCGGTCACTAGAAATCATAATTACTGTAAATATACATTTGAAAAATATTACTTTAAATATATATGTGATATAGTTATATAATTTAATACAATCATATAAAAAATTAGTTAAAACATTACTAGATGTATATATTAATTAATAAAATATAGTGGTTTCGACTGCGTATCAGAGCCTTAATTAAAAAAATTATTTGATAAACATATACACGTAACCAATCAATATGTGACAAAATCAATTTCTTATTGGAATCTCGCCTAACTAACAATAAAATAATCACAATATATACATACATAATATGTATACACACACACACACACACACACACACACACACACACATATATATATATATATGAAAAAAGGGCACAAACACCCAAAAGTTAAGCAGGGAATAAAAAGTGAAGAATTAAATTGAAAATGAGTAAAAATGAACACACAACAATTTATAATGGTTTGGCAAATTGGGCAAACGTCCACTTTATGATTTTATTGCTTATATTCGGACTTGAGAGCTGCAGTTCTTACGGATCAATACAACTCTAACTGTGATTACAAGAAGTAAGAATAAGAAGTGCCAGAGCCAAAAGATCATCAAAAATGAGCCCTTCCCTTCTATTAATATAGGTAAGGAGCCTGAAATCTCATATAAAAGATCACCACCTCGTTTACTATGCCTTAGACCGTTTCTCCACCAAAGTATGACATCATCTCATCGACTTATACGGGTCGGTACGACTCTAAGGACTTAGGTCAGTATGACTCCATAAGATTGCCAATCTAGTCATCTTGAACTCTTCGCTTTGGCTCCTATTATGGTTAGTTTCATGATTCCATAGTTGTTTGCACCAATATTAACTTGTTTCGGAGTATAAATGATGGAGTTTTGGAAGAATAGAGTTGTTGATTTGGGAGTTTATGAACATCGATAGAGAATTACGTTGGATCAACAAAACAACACCTAATATAGGCTTCTAACATCAACTAGCATGTATAGGCAGAAGGTGGGTGAATATGTAGATCAGAACATGGATCAGTATAGATCCACTACTTAGGGGGATTGCTGGTTCTTATTTCTTAGGTTAGTTTGCATTTTCCTTATAACCCTGTTTTGTGCTTGGTTTCTGAATTCTTTGGATGTCTCTTCGGGCTTCCTGCCTTGATAACTCCGAATTCGACTCGTCTAACTATTATCCAGTCAAAAGGGGGGATAACACTTTCACCAAAAGTACATCTTATTCAAATGTAATGGCTTTGAATTGAGATAGTCGGAACTGCTCCAAAGGACTCCACTCTATGTTTTGAATGGTCATTATCCTTCCTATAGATTGACCCTATGAAAAGTTATGTCCATAGTCATCCATCGTAATGCACTACCAGCATCTGGGATTATAAATCTGGAACGTATTCTCATGATCTATCATTCTGAACTTGATGGTTTCAAACCGACCTCTTCCATGGATTATTCAGGTTCAAATTTGATTGCCTTTGATTCTAGTCATCGGGCTTTCTGGATAGGTACTCGTACACGTATACTCACCTGCACATTCTTTGGGTAAGAAGGAGTGTACATACATGGTCCATCACATGCATATACGTAGATATATATTCATATATGTTATATATATATTTTTTAAAAAATCTTAAAACTCAATATCGATCCATGCTCTTGGGTCGGTACCGACTTGAGGCTTGAAGGATTTCCCAATTTCGTCGCCTTACAATATGGGTCCAAGGGGTTATAAATCCTAAATCCAACGTTATCCTCCTTACTTTTACTTGCATCGATCTAAAAACCTTAGTTGCCACCATTAAAACCCTTAAACTCTAAGTCGAACTCATGCCCTCGTCCAAATCTTAGACTACCGTCACCCTACCTCGCCTGGACTCAGCCTCGCTTACCTCACCATAGTTTAGCTCCAACCGTCGATTCAAGACTTAGGAGATTCATCTTTTGGCTTTAGCATTCCATACCCGAACCATTCTTATTTCACGCAAATAGGTAGGTAATGGTGATTGAGTTGGATGTAAGTGAGGTCGTCGTGGTTGGCCGTGACTTGGAGTTGCAAACCGGAGGGAGAAAGAGGATGAAATTTTCCCTTAGGAATTTTTTTTGTAGACTCAAAATCCACATAATGGATTGATGTTGGACTTGTTCTTCTTGCTTTCAAAGCATTTCCAAAGCACGCCTGATAACATGAAGCTCATTGGGATGGTCAGCGATGACGGTCTCTTTGAGTGATATCCGAAACTTGAAAATGAACCGTTAAATAATATCAGAAATCTGAACTGCCTGACACTACATTAGATTCCACTTTAGCATGTGGGTATAGCTTATTATTAATCTAATATTGATCATCTTTCGAGTTTATTTTATAGTAATGGATCGGAGAGATTCCAAACGTCTTGCCGCTCAAGCCATAGGTACATCCACTTTCAAATACATTGAATTTGATGCCAAGTCGAGTTCAACTACGACTCCACATGCACAGCAAACTCCGGTAGAGCACGCACGGTAGCCAAAAAATGTACAAGTGGAACGCCAAGTTCTGGAGAATCCAACAAAGTTGGTTATTGGGCCAGAAGTAGATCCCGCACCCTGCACCTTCGAGGATGCCATAATTTAGATGATCCTATTGGTTCTGTTGCCTCTGAGATCGATGAAGGATCCCTTCAGAGAATATGAAATAAGCATGGAATTCCATTCGATGGCATCTTAGTCCCATCTTACAAAAAAAGAGCTCACAATCACCCAGAGGGTTATATTATCTGCAACTGATATATGTGCTTGGCGGATTACGTCCCACCGTTCAACCAGTTCATCCATCGATCTCCATATTTCATGAGTCTGGCTCTAACATAAGTGCATCCGAAAAGTTATGCCCTCCTTCTGGGCATATACCTCGTTTTCACTGAACAACTACAATAAGTGCCTAACGACGAGGAAATTCAATACATATACAGCTTCAAGAGCCGAAAAGAAAGTCCATCTTTAAGCTACTTGCAATCGGCCAAGGGTTGTAGAGCAGTCTTCGGCAGATGGAACAAGTTGAGCTATTTCAAGAACAAGTGGTTTTATGTACATCGTCACCTGGATTCACAGTAGATGGCTATCTGGATGTATGTCCCCTTCTATGTGCAATATGAATTTGTGTTATAATCCGCAGACTTAACTCATATCTTTTTTTTCTATCCAGATGTTCCGATGAGACCCAATAGCATGGCACTTTCAAACACCGTTAATGCTTTTATTTAACACCCCTAATTTTAGTTTAACTTACTCTGGATATTTAATGGGATAAATTAAATAGAATAGTGTAAATTACTAAGGAAAATGAGATTTGGTTAATCAATAAGGTTAAGCCTTAATAAATTAATAAGATTGTTTTGAAAACTAAACATACAAGTGAAAATATGAGGAGGGAAAAATAGGTAGATCAATCCTTTGACATTTAAAACCATTTCCTCCTCATTTCATTCTTGCTTTTCACAAGCTTAAACAATCAAAAGAAAAACATCAAGTCGGCTATAACTCAAGCTAGGGGATCAAAGTCAGGGGGATTTAGGGGGAAGAAGCATAGGGATACTAAGACAAAATCAAATCTCATTTCCAACAATTAATCTAAGGTGAATAATAAGTATTCCGTCTTTATTTTTGCTTTGTACATTCGTCTGTGGATAATATCCAAATCATTTTGATAGATTTTGCCAAGATATGGTTGGATATTCATTGTTTAGGTATAATGATGAATTAAGGGATTTTTATGATATTATTTAAGTAGATTTTAAGGGTAAAAACTAAGATTAATCTCCAAATGCTTTGATTCTCTAATATTTGTATAAAATATTATTTTAGAGATAAATTTTTAATTTCATAATTTTCCAGGTTATATAGATTATTTTATGAATTTTTTGAGGAGTGATTAGATTAATTTTGGATTTTAATTATTTAAAATAATTAAATATGGTTTTTGACTTCGAAATTTTTATATGATAAGGGGAAGGATATTCTTGAATTTTAGAAAATTTTCGGGATTTTTCCCAAGTGATATGATTTATTGTGAATTTATCATGCTAGATAAGCATTTAAAATAATAATTAATTAAGGATATCAGTTAATTAATTAATTTGAAGTGTGTTCGAGACTTTAAAATCCGAGTGTGGCAATATTTTAGAAAAGGATTTGTTAAGAAATTGCTTTATCCGATAGAAATTAGACAAGAAATAAGATTTGACGACAAGTTTTTACTCAAAGCAGTAATAAAATAGATTTCTTAAGAATTACGATAATGTCATGCCGCCATATGTCGTCTAGCCTAACGATGAGGTCGCATCATTGAATGTTGATGTCGATGAAGGAGGAAGTACATGATAGCTACCTAAGTATCTATGGAGTGATTCCTTGGGCATCGAAGTAGACAACGGCGACAATAGATGATTGGTGGCATGGTGTCTTCGTGATTCATCTAAGCGTTTTAAAATGCTTAATGTCAACATCGACGATGTCGCATGTCTTCATCACTGTTTTCAATGATGCCACACCTTATCACTTTGACTATTTTCATTCCTTTGGTAGTAATGCCGCTTATTATGTCTTCGAACCAAGCGGCATTGTAGCTGAAGTAAACTAAATTTTAAAGGATTATATAATGATGTCGAGGCTCTTGATGTCATTGTGCATCAAGGTCGGAGACCTAACATGCTTTGCTTTAATGTTGATGTTGCATGGTAACGATGTCGCATCTCTTTCTTTACTACCGAAGAGACCTTTTTTGTATTGACAAAAATATTTTTAAGGGGTGAAAAGGCCTGGGTTTTAAGAGGTCGATGACCCTGTAACTTCGGTGATAGCCATATAACTTATAAAATTTAAAGTTTTGTTCTAATGGATGGATAGCCTATAGTATGAAGTTCAACAACATCGTCTTCATCATTAAATAGTATACTTCAAAGAATTTTAAGTTTTTGTCTTCGACCTTGGATAGAGGTTGACATTGTTTTGAAACCGCGCGTGTGTTATGGTTAAAGGAAGAGAGCCTTAGACCTCTATGTTGACATTATGAATGCCGTCGACATTGATCTATACTAAATTATTAAAGGGTGGAGAGCCTAAGTTTTATACTTTGACATTGTCATTGGGGATACCAATGCCATTTTAAATTGTAAACTTCAACACTATCATTGGAGACACTAATGAGGGTAAATTTCGACATTAATCTAAAATTTGAATTGTTTAATGGTGGTGAGCCATATGTTATCGACTTCGAATTTTTAAACCTTGGGGATACTATTGTTTGTTTTTAATAAGTTCGACATGAAACAATTGAGGATACCAATGCGCCACTTTGAAATGTTATAACTTTAAGGAAAGATAAGCTAATTGGGGACACCAATATACATAGATTAAATATGTGGGTAACATGAATTAAATTGTAGATGATGGGTTCATAGTCATCCGAAGAAACTATAGGATGTGAGATTGATATTCCACATCATACCGGAAATCCGGAGATAGATAGTCTCTATGAGGATAGTGAAGGGTTCATGTCATCCTTGAAAAACTGTGGGACGTGTGATGGATAGTCCACATCATTTTAAGTTAAATGGGATATGTTTGATGGATAGTCCATATAATTTTAAATAATTAAACCACATATGATGAGTAGTCAATGTGTTAGGGGATGAGTAATCCAAATAATAATTACATGTGTGATGGATGGTCCACATAATTCTAAATATGTTTATATGTGAGATGTGAGTCCATATAATTATAAGATAGGTAGTCAGATTAAAATAAGTTGGATAGTCAATTTAAATTATGACAGGTAGTTAATTGAAATTAAGATGGATAATCTAATGAATTAGGATGGCTAATCCAATATATGTTGCATGATTATAAATGCTATTTTCTATTCTCTAACCATTATGCTTGTAGGAGTATAGTATATGGTTGTTATGTTTTAGTCAAGATACTAATGAAGGGAAAACCGTTTTACTCAGTGGCGTGGTCTCACTAGATATCTATTTTGGCTCGAGATAGCAGGTTATTATTCACAACAGACTGTTGTCTGATCCAAAGTTTTTGTTTTTTCCTTTAAGCTCTCGAGTACTCATTTGATTAGGTCGGAGTAAGGGATTTCAAGTTTCCAATTAGATGAATAAGCTTCCAGATATGTGCAGGAGGCAATCTAGCTATTAAGAACTTTATCTATTTCTACTATATAGTTTGGTTTTGTCTATTTGGATGTAATTGACAAGGTTGTAAAATTGCCAAGTATTTGAATCTAATCAAGGAGACATCTTCCTATGTCACTCTTAGAGTATTTTGCAATAATTACATTTTCTATGTACGTGGAATTACGAATGAGATTATGTAATGAATATGAAATATCATTTGTGAACCGAGATATAAAAATTTGTTATTAAACTGTGTTGAAATTTTTTCATACTCATATGCTTTTGATTATTGATATGATTAACATAGCCGCATTTTTTCATAGAGAATTAATAACAATGGATGACTGCAGCATCTATAGCAATTAGTTTTAGACTTCGAAATGGAGGATGTTACATCTTATGGCCGTTCCAGTAGAAGATCGAGATATCAAAACACTTTCGACAAATGAGAATATTCTTGCCCACGATTTGTTGAAAGCGGGCCATAGTGCTGGTATAGTCCAAATGGTTGCTGGTGATGACGACAATGACGATGATGACCATGACAATTTGCCTGGAGGAGGCAATAAAAAAACTATCTATGAAAATAATTAGTTGACCTAGATTTACCCTTAGTCCCAAGTCCAGAGGTTGGGGTTGAAGAAAATGTTGAAAATGTACAGGAACACGCCGAAGAAGGCAAGATAGTGGGTGAAAGCGGTTGAGCTGGGCTGGCCATGGTGACATTGACGTGGGCCACGAGTATTAGACAGAACAACCCAAAAATGACTAACAGTCTACTCCAAAAAAGAGACTTATTGTGAAGATTTCCAAGACGCAGACTCCCATACCGCCTCCATCAGTCACAACCATAGAATAATACCTTTTATTCCATTAATAGGCACATTTGCTAGCTTAAGGCCAGTTCCTACCGAGTTTGGCTCCTTTAGTGTTGGTAATATTAGTCTTGATGAAATTGATTCTCTATTTTTCTTAGATAAGGACACCATCCCTACTAGCATAGGAGATATCGCTCCCATGAGAAAAGCTTATGTATACGGTCCGTCGGGGGACACTAGTGACTCACGCACATGAGCACTTTACATCATTAAACAACACTTGACTTGCATCCTTACTCATTGAATCTAACTTGTTCTCGTTTCTTTTGAAGGTCCATAGTGAAAAGAAAATATATACTCTAATCTGTGGAGCATAATACAACTCAATAGTGAAAACGCTATCCATGTGCTTACCATCAATGCAACGGGCGGGACTCAGACTCCGACCACCTATTTGATCATGATAGAGGTAGTCTTGTTAGAGATGACTGGGATAAAAATGGTCATAGCAAAGATTATCCATCACGTGATTCCGACTCCAGGTATCGCCCTAGGCCCAGGTCTCCTCCCCCTTGGATAAGCATTCAGATCATCGAGATGACATCCCACTAGGCAGCACATCCCATGCTCCACCTCCAGCTTCTGTTCTTGCCTAGTAGTTGATCTCAACCCATTACAATTGATCTTTTGACCATAGGATCCAAATAGTGGTTTTAAGACTTCTCGTCACAGACCTAACAGAGAAACTGCTGAAGGCTGTCTCTACAGAGCAATAATTTGCTGCTAGCGCTTGAATGGCTGAACTGAAGGTGCAATTTTCAAATATCTGCTTTGATGGGCTTAAATTTGTGCTCAACTTAAAAAAAATTCCATCCGACGTATAAGAGATGACCATTTCTTGCATGATTATTGTTCATAATAAATACAATGAATGATCATGAGTAGCTGAAAAAATATCAAGGTCTTGAGGGAAAGGTAGCTTGAAATCGAAAATCAGAAACTCACCGAAGCTGGCAACAAAAGAATCATAGCTTATCTTAATGCTAAGGTTGAAAAGCTGAGGAAATCTCAAGCCGAAGCTGATAAGAAGGCAAGGATGCCATCAAGGCACTCGAAGATGAGAGAACCAAGCATTGGGATGAGATGGAGAAAGCGTTCCATCAGAATCATCATCTGGTGTTAGAGAGAGATGCCATGAAAAGAAGGACGGTTGAACTGAAGACTAAGCTTGATCGTGAAACAAAAGAAAAGGATGATGCGCTCTAATAAGCTAAGGATTGCTACGAGCCGCTTAATGCTAGGGAAGAAAAGGACCAGGCAGTCAAATGTGCAAGGGACATAGATGCTCTTGTCAAGAGGAAGGTTGAGGCCATAGAGCCGTGGATGACGGGGAAGTTTAAATTAGGGCTCACCAAATACAGCGCCAATGTTCTAAAGTTCCATAGCCTGGAACGGCTTGATGATGATTATCCCAAGGTTCTAGGCCTGGCTTAGGAATAGATTGTCTCAGAGAGAAAGCATTCTTGAAAGGTGACAAGTTGGACCTTGCTTAACTGGAGAAAGAGTTATTGATAAACGACGAGCCCAGTGTGCTGAGAAAGGGTAAGGTTATTCTTCACTCGGAACTGCCACTATATAGAAGGACTTGGGCGAAGGCTCAAGATCGAGGCCACATGATGCACTGCCAACCAAACATCTAGGTCACAAGCTGCTCCAGATTTGTCCTTTGATCCTGAGTAAGATCCATGCATAAGTCTATTATCCTTTCTCACATCCCGGAGTGAAATTATAGTGGCACTCCGGCCTATATAGAACCCTAAACAAAAGAAGGTAACTCGCTAACTTCCCCTATATTTCAGAGGGTTGACAAATCACCGATCGACGTCGCAAATCTATCTTTTTATATCTCACTTTCAGGTCAGCCTCAGATCACTGCTCTTCCTGATAAGGACTATTAGCCGAGACAACAAGCATCCGGAATGGAATCAATAACCATTACAACTTCAAAAATGATTCCAACCATCCTGGTTGAGGAAACTCCAGGCCATAGTGAGCAAATGATTTGATGCTTTGTTGGATGAGGGGACTAGTCTTACACAGGATGCTCAGACCAATGATGATGTTGTGATAACTAGAATGTTAGAGCCCCTGTTAGGCCGTACCATGAGCAATCTTAAGCGATAAATTGGTTTTGCCAAAGTGATCAAGCTAGAAAAGATTAAGAAATAAATCCTCCTTGCTACAGAACTTAAGAAAAAGTTAGAGATCATCCCTCCTCCTTTATCCATTGCCTTGCCTGGGTAGACTATCTTTGCTTCGGTCCATATTGCTTCGCCTGGTAACGCTCAAAGTACACCTATGGGACCTTCGCAAAGTACTCCTGCTTCCCTTCTTCTAACTGGGAGTGCTCAAAGCATGCCTATTATATCATCATAGAGCACTCCTTCCAAAGGCAAAGGAAGCGTGGGAAGAAAAGGGAAAAGAAATGGTGAAAGCTCGAGCGACATTTCTTCCAACACTAAGAAGAGGAAGCAGAAACCAAAGTAGTAGTTGTGGGCTTATTTTGTGAAGATAGACTTTCTTTTTGGTTGCAATAATGGTAGTAGTCCATTTTGGTTTCTTGGCCGGCTTTGTGCGGCTTCGGCCCTCGTATTGCTTTAACTTTGTTTAGGCATAAATAAACTTGTATTTATCTTTCCAAGATCCATTTTGAATGTTGATAATAGAGACTTTTTTTCTTCAAATATTTATGTGAATTCCCTAAATTTTCTTAGAGATGCACTTTCCATTCAATGTACTTGTGATCCATCCTTTTAATGATTATTATTAGACTAAATCCTTAGCCTATTCAATAATTCACCAGCCTTCTGTCATTCTCGTGAATGTAAAGTAATTGTTGAAATACCAAACTCTAGGCATTAGTTGAGATTTACCACTTAGAACAGTGGTTCAGATATCATTTTCCAAGATAACGGTATACGATTGCACCCAACATTGGGTACTAGCTTAAATCAACTATTAAAAATCATTGTTCCTACATCCTCATCCAGATGTTTTTATTTCCAATCACGCCTAACTCTGAGCGTCAATTCAAAGTTCATAGGTAAGATCCCACCTGACGTCAGTTATGGACCTTTTGTTTGCCTACTTCATGCAAAATGTTGAGGATTGGATGGTCTTATCATGTCCATTCTGATTCATACTCATGCCCGCAATCTGAGGACAAGAGTTGAGGGAGTGAATGATCGTATCACGTTCATTTTGATTTATACTTCTGCCCCCGTATCAAGGGAAATAGCAGCGAATGAACGGTCATGTCATGTTAATTTTAGGTTTGTACTCCTGCCCCACATCAAGGGCGAGAGTTAGTGTATGGAGGTCATGTCACATCCAGTTTGATTTTATACAGCTGCCCTCAATCCGAGGACAAGAGTTGGCTAATAAGTGGTTAGGTCACATCTATTTAGTTTATACTCCTGCCCCAAGTATAAGGACAAGAGTTGGCTATTATCTATCTTAGGATACCGAGAAGAACTTTAAGGGTCCGATCTTGAACTGTATAAGTTTTCTATGGCACCTATCTCTGGGTACCTGCACACCTATATTATCCACATGCAGATTCATTCGAGTTGGTCAAGTCACAACTCTTAAGCAATGTAAGGACAAAATCTCGGAGTTAAAAGGTCATTTTATTCCATGAAAGATGAGAAATGATAGGTTCTGTCTTATAACATGGATTTTATCAATTATATATCAAATTTATTTCTAAGTGAAATATCATTGTAAATGCTTGCTATTCCACGCCCTCAGGAGTGAAATCCCATCAACCATCATAAGCCTGAAAGTTCCATCTCCAAGCTTTTTCTCTATTTCGTATGGACCTTCCCAAATTAGGCCCAAGTTTCTAGGGCTTGGGAAAATTTGTTTGAGAACCAGATTGCAAATTTTGAAGGTCTAATTTCTGACTTAGCATTGTAATGTCGTACGATTTTGTATCAGTGTGTAGCTGCTGTCAACTCAGCTTCATCGCGCTTCTCATCAATCATATAAAGAGACTCCAGCAGGAGTTGTTCATTAGTCCATGGATTGTAGTGAGTCACTCGATGAGAAGGTACTTCTAGTTCAACAGGATTCGTAGCCTCTGAATCATAGGCTATGGCGAATGGAAAGTGGCCAGTCGCTGACTTGTGGGTGATTTAATAAGCTCTTGTACTAATGGAAGTTCATTAACCTACTTGACCTTGGCCTTTTCCAATCACTTTTTAAGAATGGACTTGACAATCTTGTTCATAGCTTCAACATGTTCATTCACCTGAGGGTGTGCCACTACAGCAAATCATTTCCCTATGTGGTGTCGGTGGCAGATTTCTTTGAATTTCGTACTGTCAAATTAGGTCCCTTTATTGGTAATGACTATCTGTGGAACTCCAAAATGACAGATAATGTTCCGGACTACAAAGTTGATCAATTTCTTCGTGGTAATTCCTCCACCTCAGCCCATTTGGTGAAGTAATCAACCATGACGATGGCATGCTTCACACCACGTTTAGATATCGGCAATATAGCAATAATATCAATCCTCCTAACTACAAATGGCCAAAGATTGACCATTCGAGCAATCTTTATCGGCGGAGCTCTTGGAATCTTAGCAAATCTCTAGCACTTACCGCACTTTTTAGTGTAATCAGCTGCGTCTCAGTTGACTATTGGCTAGAAGTACCCATAATGGAGAATCTTCTTTGCCAAGGTTTGTCCCCCAGTGTGGTCGCCTCAAGCCTCTTCGTGTACTCTCAGGACCTTTTTGGCTTCATCATGGGCAACAACAGAATCATAGGGACGGAAAAACCCTTCTTGCACAACAATCCTTCCTATGTGATATAACTTGGAGCTTAGCGAAGGAGTTTCCATCGCTCATTCTTATCGTCGGGAAGGATTCCTCTCTACGAGGAGTATTTTGTCGGGGTCATCCATCACTCTATTTCAATTTCAGCCTCTAAGATCCAATCATCCGTCTGGTCAACTCTTGGTGCCGATAGTATTTCCACTGGAACCAAGCCCATGAGTCGCGCATCCCCGGAACTGGCCAGCTTAGCCAGTGAGTCAGTCTTTGCATTTTTCTCTCTAGGAATATGCGTTATCATAAAATATTCAATGCCATTGAGCAGCTTATAGACTTGGTTTATATAAGGGGCTAGCCTTACTCCTTTTGCTTGAAACCCTTTTCGCACTTGGCATACCACTATTTGAGAATCATAGAAAATATGCAAAGTCTTAATCTCTGGATCTTTTGCATCTTGAGTCCCGCAATCAGAGCTTCATACTTCAATTCATTATTTTTTGTAGGAAAATTGAGTCTTAGGGCATAACAAATTAAAATGTCCTTAGGAGCGATATGTACAACTCTGGCATCGAAACAGCATTCGTTTGATGCACCATCCGTGTACATCTTCCACCTAGCATTTTGTTCAACACTACTCTCTAAAGTATCATCTCACATAGTGAATCAGCTACGAAATCTGTCAAAGCTTAACGTTGGATAGCTCTCCGAGGGTAGTAGGTTATATCGTATTGACTTAATTCAATATTCCATTTCAATAGCCTTTCAAAAGTCTCAGGTCATTGAAAGACTTGTCGCAAAGGCTGGTGGGTAAGAACTTTAATTGGATGGGCTTGACAGTAAGGGCAGAGGTTCCTTGAAGCTATCTATCGGCAGTATGTAATCTTTTCCAGCTTTGGGTAATTTATTTCCGCTCTTTTCAATCGCTTACTGATGTAATAGACTGGTCGTTGGATGTAGGCTTCCTCACGTACGAGTGCGGTGCTCAAAGCATGCACCAACACTACCAGAGATATATACAAGTCCTTATCATCCACCGGCTTCTTGAGAACAGAGGGTCCCTCCAAGTGATCAACTAGAGCCTGGAATGCGTAAGCCTATTCCCACTTCTAAGCAAAAGTTCTTTTTTCCTTTCAGACTTTTACTATTCTTAATCACGTCAAAGAAAGGGATGCATTTGTCGATGGATCTAGAGATGAATCGGCTTAAGGCAACAACCTTTCCGTTTAAACTCTAAACCTCCTTGATTATCTTCATGGCCTCTATGCCCCTTAATGCCTTTATCTTCTTTATATTGGCTTCAATCCATGGGAATTAACAATGAAGCCAAAGAAATTCCTTGACATAATGCCAAAAGCGCATTTCAAATGGTTGAACTTCATCCCATATTTTCAAAGAACACCAAACATTTATGCCAGATTGTCATTGTTGTTTTTTGAATGTCATGACTACACGGACCACATAGACCTACATTGAACATCCAATTTGATCTTTGAACATCCTATTTACCAGTCTCTGGTAGGTTGCTCCAGCATTCTTCAACCTAAACGGCATAACTAAATAACAATATAGTCCCAAGTCGGTAACAAAATTGGTATGTTCCCGATTCGGGACGTGCATTGGGATCTAGTTGTATCTAGAGTAAGCATCCATGAATGAAAGCAATTCATTTTTTATTATCGAATCCACCAACTGATCAATCCTTGGAAGCGGGAAGTTGTCCTTGGGCATGCCTCATTCAAATCAGAATAATCGATGCACGTTCTCCATTTCTCGTTAGCCTTCTTTACCAAAACTGGACTGGATACCCATTTCGGGTATAAAGCATGGCGGATAAAGCCATTTCCTTTAGCTTCTCTGCTTCTTCTTTGACTGCAGCAGATCTCTCCGGACTTTGGCTGCGGCGCTTTTATTTCATCAGAATGCATTTGGGATTTACGTTCAATGCGTGAATCGATACTCCGACGAGATCCCACACATATCAGAGTGCGAGAAGGTGAACATATTCAGGTTCTCCTAGAGAAAACCAATTAAATCCATCATTATCTTGACACTAAGCTATGATCCGACTTTCTGGATCCATGTTGGGTTATCCTGACTGACTGGGATATTAATCGTTAGCTAGGTTGGAGCTGCTCTTCCATCCAGTGGCTCTTTTCATGGGTCCATATCCTTATGGAACCGATTATGCTGCTCGAGCCAGGGCCTAGGTATTGGTTTCTATGCATCCAAATTCTTAATGTAGAGAGTCCCCTCCACACCTTTTCCTTTTTCCCTTTGTCTTGCCTCTCTAAGCTCGATGATATAGCATTCACGGCTAGTCACCTGATATCCATGGACAGACCAACGCCATTATTTGTAGGAAACTTCATTGTCAAGAACCTGAATGCTATAGCCGCTCTAAATTCAACCAAGGCCGACCGACCCAATAATGTGTTGTAAGATGAGTAAATATCCAACCCCAAAAAAGGCACAATCTGCACTCGCTTACGGTTGCCCTCACCAAGTACCACTGGAAATTATGCATACCCAATCGCTCAGCATTCATTGGTAAACCCATGTAGTCGAGATTTACAAGGTTTAGTATCAGTCGCCTCCAAGAATATTTGATCATAAGCTTTGTCAAATAGATTGTTGACTGAACTCCTACGGTCAACCAACACCCTTCGTACTTGGTGGAACCAATCGTGGTTGTAATCATAAGTGGGTCAATCGTTAGAGCCTCCACTCCATCAACATCTCAGTTTCAAAAAACAACGTCGTCAGTCCTCGTTCTGCATTGTTTTGTCGAAGTTTCAACCTAAACTGCAAGGCAGATCCCATTCATAGCGTGCTTCTATAGCACTAACATATTTTTTCATTTCAGCTAGACTTTTATCAGCTGATTGCAGTTCATTGATGATTGTGTTTATCACCAAATTTTTCTCAAATCACCTAGGCTCCTCACCACTAGGACCAACATGCCTATATTATGATGTCGACCTAGAGGGATTAGAATTTCCTTTCCTACCATCGTACGGGGCCATCACAAACTGTTACAATATTTTTGCATCTCTATTCCTCAATCATATTGCACAAGTGCCTACATTCTTTATATAATGACCATGCGTCTCATGAAACCTATAGAACTTGTCAGATATCTTCTCCCTCTCAGTCGAATTTCTCGGAGCTGGCTTCCTATACTGCTTGGTACCTTGAGTTGCTAGATATTTATTTTCTATCAAGTTGTTTTATTCGCTATAGCTGTCATACTTAGGAGTCCAAGTACGTTTCCTATTATCTGGCGTTCACTTCTTAGCCCCATCACCATTTTGCTTCCGACTGTCGTTTTTATTGCCAACATTCACATCTACGTTTCCTAAACTTCCTCCAGATTGCTTTACAGTGACATTGCTCTATACTACTCCGCTGAACTCCTAGTCTCAGCTATTCATAGACATTTGCAAGCTTCTTCCAATCATAAGTACTCATTGGCCTTTGTATAGAATGCATCGATCATTGTGGAGGTTTCATTTACAACCATTCCCCAAAATCTGTATCGGGATGAATTCCCTTGATTAGTCCCATCGACATTATGTCATATAATTGGGATCTGTAAATTTATCCCGGTCGTATTGAATCGATTCAAGAAATCCTTCAGCGACTCTCCATAAGCTTGGAAGAGGTTCGACAAAGATATGACATGTTTTGGACATGAATAATATCAATGGAGTTAATCTATAAACTTTTATGACAACTCAGCAAAGGATGATATAGACCTCGGCATAAGCTGAGTAAACCACATCGTAGCTACTCCTTTTAGGAAAATTGGAAAGCAGTGACATTTCACGACATGAAAGCTCTGGCGAAATCCATATGCCATTCGTATCTTATCAAATGTTGCCTACAATCCATTTTTCCTCGTACAACAGCATAGTCGGCATTGCGAACCTTTCGGGATATCTCCTAAGTAGGATGTTTCCTGTAAATGGATTCTTATTAGGAAAGCTAACCCACTCATTATTACTTTTGAAGCGATTTTCGCTTACAAGTCTCCTTACCATATCTTTTAGGTACTTTGGGCCCACCGGTTTGACTAAATGGCAGTAATCGAGATCCATCCCAAGTGTTCGGCTAGGCAAATGCTCTCAATTTGGCTCTTCATACCTAAGTTCCCCAGCCTTCGATGGACCCATTTGTCCAGTAGACCTCCTTTTTTATTCTCGTGACTTTTGTCACTAGCAGCATCACGATTTTCTAGATTTTGATCATCCATAGTGCGACTAGAAGCCGGATCCATGCCGCCATCCAAATGACGAGCTTTTAGCCCACTAATTGTTGAGTCGGTACCGCCTCGTGCTATTGGGTTGGTATCGATTCACAAACTTGCGCTTGGAGTTTGTGTTCTTCCTTGGTAAGACATTCCGTCCACATTTTGAGTCTTTTTCTGCTTCCTATCTCTCTGTCTCAACTTGGATATTGATGAACTTTTAGACTTTGAGCTGGAATCTCTCATGCTCCTCCAACGGCTATTCAGCATTAGATCATTCAATGGCCTCAAGCACTGCTGCAATTATTGGTTCATCTTGTTATGACTCTCCTAGAATCTATCCTCCATATGCTTTATCATCTGGTCCATCTCCATTGTGGTACTACTTCAGCAAGATTCTGGATCTCCAGATGAGTTGGTTGGACAGCTTCATCTACATGCTAGGCATTCTAGTTCTCAGCTTCAATAGTAGTATGGAAATTGTAGAACGGTCTCTTCTTCATGGGGACATTGCAAATAACTTCCCTTAAATTATTGAAAATCCGAATAGCACAAAGTAAGGTAGGGAAATTGGATTTGTTTCTTGGAATTAAAAAATCCAATAGTAGATGTTGAATCCAAGTAGACTGAAAATATGATTTCTTAGTGAAAGCATCAAAACGTTTGAATCAAAAATGGCACAAACACTCAGAAGTTTAAGTAGAGAATAAAAGGTGAGAATTCAATGAAAATGTGTAAAAAAGAGCACACAACAATTTATATTGGTTCGGCAAATCAAAGCCTACGTCCATTTTATCATTTTATTGCTTATATTCTGACTTGAGGGCAGAAGTTCTTACGGGTCAGTATAAGTCCGATTATGATTACAAGAAGTAAGAATAAGAAGTTTAGGAGCCAAAAGGTCCTGAAAAATGAGCCCGACCCTCATATTTATAGAGGCAAGGAGCCTAAAATCATGCACAAAATATCTCCTCATTTTCCACACCTTAGACTGTTTTCCACCAACGTAAGATTCCACAGCATCAAATTATACGGGTCGATACGACTCCAAGGGATTGGGTTGGTATGACTTCTTAAGATTGCCAATCTGGTCATCTTGAACTCTTCGCTTTTGCTCTTTTTATGGTTAGCTTTGTGATTCCATTGCTGTTTGCACTAATATTAGCTTGTTTTAAAGTTCAAATGAGTCATGGAAGAACAGAATTGCTGATTTAGGAGTTCATGGAGATCGTTAAAGAATTGCATTAGATCAATAAAACAACACCTAATATAGGCTTCTAGCATCAGCTAGCATGTTAGGCAGGAATGGTTGAATATGGAGGTCAAATTATGGATCGGTACTGACCCACAATTTAGGTAGTTTGTTGGTCCTTTTGGCTTGGGTTAGTTTCCATTTGCCTTATGATTCTGTTTGTGCTTGTTTTCTGGACTCTTGGGTTTGCCTTGATAATTCTGAATTCAACTCGTCTAATTTGTCCAGATATTGTCCAATCAATAGGTGGGATAACAATATGTTTAAAAACAACATACAGTTATACAGAAGTTATGCATCATATATAAACTAAACACTTAACTAAAACTAATGCCCCTAAGCCGAACTTATAATGTTGAGTTCTCCTCTCTTTGAAACCTTCTCGATTCAATAGATTGCTAGTCCTTGAACCGCAGACCCTTCGCTATCAAATAACTCTTAATTTGAGTTGATTTTTGTTGGAGCTTTAATAGGTATAGTTTGGCCAAAATGATGGAGAGAGAAGGTAGAAAAAATAATCCTAGCAAAGTTAGGTTTAGGGTTCCTTTATAATGGTTGAATTAGAGAGAAAAGTGCATCACATCACTTAACCTTTTCTTGCCAAATCTTAACCATCCATAACACACCCTTTTACCCTATTTTTGACCTCCCCTATGTAGGATCGATTTCACCCTAGAGGGGGGGCGAATAGGGTGATGGTATTAATTATAAAAAATTAATTGCGGAAGCTTATAAAATTATTTCAACACAGATCATAGAATAATAGCAGCACAGAAAAAGTAGCAGAATAATAAAATGCAGAAATAAAACGACACAGAATTTACCCAGCTTCGGCAAAACCCTGCCTACGTGCTGCCTCCAAGGTTTTTACTAGAAATTAAGTAGTCACACGCTTACACACGTAAACTCGCGACACCCGCTACTGACTAACCTAACTCTACGCTCAAAACCCTGCCACAACTCGGCCACTGAGTTGCGAATTCTCAAACTACGCTACGTAGTTTGTCCCCTAGTCACACGACTAGTAAATACAACGACTAAAAAAAGTTTAAATTTAAAAAACAAATTTAAACAAATTTAAAAATAAATCCCTAATTAAATCTAAATCCTTTTTTAATCTTTAACAAAGCCGACCCCTTTTATTTTTTCATTCATTCTAGTCCGTTCTTTTTTCTTTGAGAATGGCGGCTTTGTTAATCTTCGTTCGATCCTCTTTGCGACTAAATTAGGGCTTGTGAAAACTGGGGCTTTCGACTTCAATATCTCGATTGAATGAATGGTTTAGCGTTGTTGCTTCGTCAATCGATAATCTCTCTGCTTAGCACACGGTTCCCCCAATTTCCAATCGAGTTGTCTGAGTGGTATGTGATTTATCCCTTAGCTTCTTCTGATTTTCTTTCTTGAACTTGATGCTTTGAAATTGCTGATGATGATTTGTTTATATAGGGTTTGTAACCCTTGATTTTCTTTCGTACAAATATATTTGAATTTGTCAATTTTATTTGATCGGCCGATTGATGTTACTTGGATGATTGAGATTTCACTGACTTATTCAAATTCATATATTTTGATGTTGCTTCCCACGGCTTTGATGTTTAACTCAGTTAACTATCTTGGCCACCACGATTTTGAATTTGACTTGTTCATATTGATTAAAATCAGATGTTCACGGCTTCAACTTGATTTTTATTATTACCAGACTTTGATTTATTACCAGACCTTGATGCTTTGGCATTAAGTTGCTTATGTGAGTTTCTGACTTAGTTTGATGTTGATTTCGTGACCATGTTACTTTCTCTGTTTGGCATCAGCTTGATATCTTTTGTGATTGTTGCATTTGGACTTTAAGCATAACACATTGGATTGTGCTTGGGTTGCTTCACCTGATTTACTTGAAGTTGTAGCCTTGTTTGGATTATCTCGTAGTCTTTACTCTGGCTGTTCAATTTGAGATTATTAACTTTATCCACTTACTTTCAGTCATGTTGAACTGTGTACATGCTTTATGTTATTCTGGTCATTCATACTTTATGTTGTGCATTTATATCCTCATTTATATGATATCTCTGTTTGTCTGGTTCATATGTTTGTAGCATTGACTTGATATCATTATTTCAATGTTTCTGATGTTCCTTCGATTCAGTGAGGCTTGTATATGATTTGGTGCTGCACTGAGTTGTTTGTTGTGGATATTACTGAGTGGTCTGATTCATCATGTTGTCACTTGGGCTTGTAGTTGAATGTAAGTTGTATCATTGTTGTATCTTTGGTGCAGTTGATATGTTGGGTCATTTTTGCATGTTGTCACTGTATGTCCCTTTGTGGTTTCAAACCTGTAGCCATTCATGTACACTCTGATATTTGTAGCTTCTCGAGTCTTGTTCAAGTCACTGGTTGGTCTGTCCAGTTGAGTTCACTGTATATTGATTGTGATCTTGATTCATTGTGTCTTTGATGTGTTCCCATATTTCTTGTGCATTCATTGGTCTGTTTGCATATTTCACATGCTTGACCCTTGCACATGCTCTTTGATACAAGTTTGAATTGACTTTGTCATTTGCTTAGTGCATTAGTTTGCACGGTGCATTGGTTTAGACTTGCAGCTTGAGTTTCTAACTTCATGTTGCCTTGACTTTGGTTGTTGCATTGAGTTGAGTCATGAATGCAGTGACTTGACCTTTGCATTTTGTTTATTTTTCGAAATTTCACTTGAGTTGAATCCAGCTTGAAGCTCGGATTTGACCTTGTGCTGAAAGTTGTGACATTTATTTTAGTGCACTTGAGTTGAATCCGATAATTTGGGTTTGACCTATGCACAGCTGTCCCTGTAAATTTATCAGGTGTATATATCGGTGTGCACGGCCTTGTGGCATATACAGTGATACACTGTGTATGTCACAAGCTGTTCGTGTATGATGAATTGAAATTAAATGATGACGAACAACCTAAATAACTGAGGCAAATATTATTTTCAAAATTCACATTTTATATTATACGCTGCAAAAATATTTCCTTTCCAATTTTACTGCGTCAATATTTATTTTTGCAGATTGCTCAGATGCTGGATTCACATTGGAATAAAGTTGAAGATAAAACACGAGTGTGAGTGATATGTAGTGAGGTCAACTGTAAATGTGAAATTGTGATGTAATTGAATTTGTATTGTAATCAAAGTTGTATATGTATAGTGAGAGCTTGAATTTATACTATTCAAAATTGTAATAAATATTTGTTTGAATAAAATTTCTGTTTGAATTCAAATTCTGTGTTATTTAATTTTATTCAGCAAATATTTATTTAACCTGTGAAAAATAAAATAGTACATTACCAAATACATTTACATGAATATATATATATATATATATATGTTTATTATCATCAAACAAAAATCATATAATCACATATTCAACAATCTCCCCCTTTTGATGATAACAAACATATATTTAAGATTTTGGATATGTTAAATTTATTTGATCATGGATATGCTCTAATTGCTCCCCTTATTTAAATGCTTCCTCTCTACACAAAGCTCCCCCTACATATATGCATATAATTAAAAATATGCAAATGAGCCTAGATGCAAATAGAAAATATTTGACCTTTGCTTGATTTTATTTGACAAAATCTTAACTTTCTCTCCCCCTTTTGTTTCAGCAAAATAATAATAGTGTTAGAGAAAATAGAGATAAAATGATCGATATTAATTCAATATTAAAAACTCAATCGAATATAAATATTAAATTTCAATAAAAAAATCAAACAAAAATCATAAATATTTTGTTAGGCGCATATTCCACTTTTAGAATGATGGGAATGATGTCATCATATAAAACCATACAGTTGTGTCTATTTATGGTATATTTATATCAGGAATTTGAATATCTACTAACCATGCATAACCGTTAGGACTTTTAAATGAGATTAGTAGTATTCCAATTTTATTTTTAAAAAATAAATGAATTTAAGTATCTTCTAACCATGCATAACCGTGGGGACTTTTAAATGGGATTAGAATCAACTTGTTGATTTAAAAATCAACTTTTGATATGCGTTCCATACATGCATAACCGTGAGGACTTTTAAATGAGCATGGAAGCACATAACAAATTCCAAGTAATTCACCCATACATAACCGTGAGGACTTTTAAATGAGAGTGAATACTTTGGTATTTATTTATTATTATTATTTTACTATATAATTTTTTTTATTATTTTTAAAAAAAATATAAAAATGAAAAACGAACGATACTTATTTAAGGTAACACATATCGACAAACTATATAGAATTTTGATGAGTGATGGTCGTTAGAAATATGATAGACATAGAGATGGTAATGGAATTTTTACCAACAAAAAGTTTTATAAATCTTGTTTAAAATTTCTAAAGAAATTTACTAATTATACCGTCTCGAGTCATAATATATAATAATTATCAACATTCGTCGCTTTTTCAATCACTATTCATCTTTTCGATAATTATTACGGAGTCGGATTAGTCAAAATAGTCATTTAAAATCAAATTCAAAAATAATTATGAAATCAATTTTTCAAAATGACGAATCTGAAAATATAGTCAAAATGATTTTCTTGGGGGGGTTTTATAAGAAAATTTTCTGCTATTTGAAAATTATTTGAAATGAAAAATATGCAGATATTTTCTTTGAAAAACGATGCAGTTACTAGATGTCTCAATAAAAATTACGTTCCTCTAGTAATTTTTCTATCAACTAGATTACAAGTGTAATCTGCATCAGAATTTCTCTTTCACTCAAAATTATCATTAATTGAATTTGATCGACCTGACCCAGAATTGTGCACCAAAAATTCCAAACTCAATTTTAACAGCAATTTAAATGACATTCTTTTGAATTTGAATTGAAGCCGTGTAAATAATCAAAAAACCTTGAATATAGAGTTAGCCGTATCATAACCAAATGTATTAACATCCAACAAAACATTATTTTTAATCCAAACTAATATATATGAAGTAATTCAAAGAATCTAGAGATTTTTATAGTGTTTTTGGCATAAGAATATAATTGGCCAACAATTTTGAATTAAGTCAGAATCAAAATCATCATTTTTTTTCATCATCGCATTATTGGCTGATTTAACTCAAATTACGATGCAGATTACCACATTTAATATATCGTTCAAATAAATATATCATTACCTGTTTTACCTTTACGATATTTTTTCGTTGTTGTCCATTGTGATTCTGTCACCTTTACTAAGGAACTTTACTCTGTTGCTCGGTGCGCCATTGGAACAGCCAGAATCCAAGTGGCACTATTGTTGTTCCTTAGCCTGCCACCACACCTACACGTTGAAAGATTTTTGTGACCTATTTGTTTTTATAGGTCCATGATTGTTAGTGGCAGAATATTTTGAAAAATAATTTTGTGGAGACCCAAAACTATTTATATATGTTCCTTTCGGCACCTAAATTTGTTTAATTTTAAGAGATTTTATGTTTGTGCCTTTAGGAACCCAAATTGGTGTAGTTTTCACATGTTTGGGTCTATACCAACAACTATTGTGATTGTGTCCATATTTTGTACAAATTGTGCACATAGAATTTACTTGATTAATCTCATTTCTAACATTTTTGGATTGATTATATCCAAGTCCTTGTCTAACTGTATTAACAGTTTGCTTCCCTAATAACATATTCAACGATTTTTCACTTTTTGAAAATTTATCTAAAGTCGTTGACAATTGTTGGACTTGTGTTTTGAGGGATTCATTTTTATTTAACAATTGTGTACACTTTTTAATAGAATTCTCTCTCCTAGTATTTTCACTTTCTTTCAAAATTAGAATTTCATTTTCAAGTGATTTTATATTGATTTCTGATTTTTTAATTTCTTCTTTGAATGTTGGACACTTATCACACTTAGGGATCCTACTTTGATAGTTTTTAACTAATTGGTCAAGTTGTTCATTTAATTCTATCAAAGTGTCTTTTTGTGATTCAAGTTTGGCATACTTCTCCCTAAGTCGTTCAAAACATCCATTTACTTCGTGGAAATAAATAAGTAATTCAGGGTGAGTGAGTTTTGATACCTCGCTTGGCTCGTCATCGTCGCTATCAGTTATATTTCCATGAAGGCACATATCTGCTTTCTCACTCTCACTGCTAGAACTTTGATTATCTTCATCACTTGTATTCCACGTGGCTTCAAAACTTTTTCTTTTTGATTTCTTTTCATGGTCGTGTTAAAGTCGAGGACAATAGGGTTTGATGTGTCCGGGTTGGTTGCACTTATGACAGATGATCCCGTGATCTTTTGAGTTGTCTAGTGCTTTGATTATTCTGCTTTTCAATTTTTAATTTCGAGCTGGATTTCTGTATTTGTAATTCCACTTTTTGAATTTCTTCATTAGCAGTGCCAGCTCTGCTGCTCCATCATCATCGTCATCGTTATCATCATCACTTTTGGTTGTTCCTTTGAGAGCTATTGATTTCTTTCGAGTATCTCCTCCTTCACGCTCTTTTTTGAATTTCATTTCTAGCCCATAAGTGGTGAGATTTTCGATGAGTTCTTCAACTTTCATTTGTTTTAAGTCATTTTATTCTTGAATGGAAGTCACTTTTGCTTCAAATTTTCGTGGAAGGACTCCGAGGATTTTTCGGACTATCTCCAATTCTGTATATGATTTTCCAAGAGCTTTTGATTTATATACGATATTGGAAAGTCGTCCATGCATCTCTTTGACATTTTCTTCCCTCGCCATTGTGAAGTTCTCGTATTCGCTGCTTGGCATGGCAAGGCGAGATTCTTTGACTTGAGATGTTCCTTCCTGAGTCACTTCTAGTGTGTGCCATATGTCCTGCGCTGTTAGACAATGTGAGACACGATTAAATTCATATTGATCCAATGAACAGATAATAGAATTCATAGGTTTAGCATTAGTATTTTGTAATTTATTTTCTAGTTCTGTCCATTGTTCCTTTGGTTTATCTATTTCCTGATTATCTATAGTTATAGTTGGTGCTCTATAACCTGTCTCAACAATATTCCAAGCGTCAATGGTTTTCAGAAAAATTTCCATCCTGTTTTTCCAGTAAGCACATTCACCATTGAACATTGGTGGTCTAACTATGGATTGACCCTCAACAAAAGCAGTATTAAAAGAAGCCATTTTAAAAATTCAAAATTTTAAAACAAAAATTGGTTTTTATAAAATCAAATTTTTTTAAAACAAAAATGGCTTTTGTTCCTAGCTCTGATACCACTTGTTGGATCGATTTCACCCTAGAGGGGGTGAATAGGGTGATGGTGTTAATTATAAAAAATTAATTGCGAAAGCTTATAAAATTATTTCAACACAGATCACAGAATAATAGCAGCACAGAAAAAATAGCAGAATAATAAAATGCAAAAATAGAACGACACAGAATTCACCCAACTTCGGCAAACCCTGCCTACATGCTGCCCCCAAGGTTTCTACTAGAAATTAAGTAGTCACACGCTTACACACGTAAACTCGCGATACCCGCTACTGACTAACCTAACTCTACGCTCAAAACCCTGCCACAACTCAGCCACTGAGTTGCGAATTCTCAAACTACGGCACGTAGTTTGTCCCCAAGTCACACGACTAGTAAATACAACGATTAAAAAAAAGTTTAAATTTAGAAAAAAATTTTAAAAATAAAGCCCTAATTAAAGCTAAATCCTTTTTTATTCTTTAACATGGCCGGCACCTTTTATTTCTTCATTTATTCTAGTCCTTTCGTTTTTCTTTGAGAATGGTGGCTTTGTTAATCTTCGTTCGATCCTCTTTGCGACTAAATTAGGGCTTGTGAAAACTGGGGCTTTCGACTTCAATATCTCGATTGGATGAATGGTTTAGCGTTGTTGCTTCATCAAACGATGATCTCTTTGCTTAGCACATGGTTCCCCCAATTTTCGATCGAGTTGTCTAAGTGGTATGTGATTTATCCCTTTGCTTCGTCTGATTTTATTGCTTGAACTCGATGCTTTGAAATTGCCGATGATGATTTGTTTATATAGTGTTTGTAACCCTTGATTTTCGTTCGTACAAGTATATTTGAATTTGTCAATTTTATTTGATCGGCCGATTGATGTTACTTGGATGATTGAGATTTCACTGACTTATTCAAATTCATATATTTTGATGTTGCTTCCCACGGCTTTGGTGTTTAACTCAGTCAACTATCTTAGCCACCACGATTTTGAATTTGAATTGTACATATTGATTAAAATCAGATGTTCACGGCTTCAACTTGATTTTTATTATTACCAGACTTTGATTTATTACCAGACCTTGAGGCTTCGGCATTAAGTTGCTTATGTGAGTTTCTGACTTAGTTTGATGTTGATTCCGTGACCATGTTACTTTCTCTGTTTGGCATCAGCTTAATATCTTTTGTAATTGTTGCATTTGGACTTTAAGCATAACACATTGGATTGTGCTCGGGTTTCTTCACCTGATTTACTTGAAGTTGTAGCCTTGTTTGGATTATCTCGTAGTCTTTACTCTGGCTGTTCAATTTGAGATTATTGACTTTATCCACTTACTTTCAGTCATGTTGAACTGTGTACATGCTTTATGTTATTCTGGTCATTCATACTTTATGTTGTGCATTTGTATCCTCATTTATATGATACCTCTGTTTGTCTGGTTCATATGTTTGTAGCATTGACTTGATATCATTATTTCAATGTTTTTGATGTTCCTTCGATTCAGTGAGGCTTGTATATGATTTGGTGCTGCACTGAGTTGTTTGTTGTGGATATTACTGAGTGGTCTGATTCATCATGTTGTCACTTGGGCTTGTAGTTGAATGTAAGTTGTATCATTGTTGTATCTTTGGTGCAGCTGATATGTTGGGTCATTTTTGCATGTTGTCACTGTATGTCCCTTTATGGTTTCAAACCTGTAGCCATTCATGTACACTCTGATATCTGTAGCTTCTCGAGTCTTGTTCAAGTCACTGGTTGGTCTGTTCAGTTGAGTTCACTGTATATTGATTGTGATCTTGATTCATTGTGTCTTTGATGCGTTTCCATATTTCTGGTGCATTCATTGGTATGTTTGCATATTTCACATGCTTGACCCTTGCACATATATCGGTGTGCACGGCCTTGTGGCATATACAGTGATACACTGTGTATGTCACAAGCTGTTCGTGTATGATGAATTGAAATTAAATGATGACGAACAACCCAAATAACTGAGGCAAATATTATTTTCAAAATTCACATTTTATATTATACGCTGCAAAAATATTTCCTTTTCAATTTTACCGCGTCAATAGTTATTTTTGCAGATTGCTCAGATGATGGATTCACATTGGAATAAAGTTGAAGATAAAACACGAGTGTGAGTGATATGTAGTGAGGTCAACTGTAAATGTGAAATTGTGATGTAATTGAATTTGTATTGTAATCAAAGTTGTATATGTATAGTGAGAGCTTGAATTTGTACTATTCAAAATTATAATAAATATTTGTTTGACTAAAATTTCTGTTTGAATTTAAATTCTGTGTTGTTTAATTTTATTCAGCAAATATTTATTTAACCTGTGAAAAATAAAATAGTACATTACCAAATACATTTACATGAATATATTTATATATATATATATATATGTTTATTATAATCAAACAAAAATCATATCATCGCATATTCAACACCCTACACCATATGTTTGCTATTGAAATATGCATCTAACATCATGGGCTAGTAGCCCATTTAAGCCAAAGTAAATATATTCAATTAAATCCAATTTAAATCCATATCGATATTACATATCGATCAATATATTTTAACTATTATAAATATATACAGCAATATTTATTCCTCAATTCATATTCAAATTTTATAATTAATATTTAATAAATATAAATTAATTTAATTAACTTATAACAATTATAAACTAATTTAATCATTTGGTCTAAAGAGAATTCATTATTTCTATTGTGTGACTCGCGGTTGTAAATTCGGTCAGCGATTAACATCGAACTATTCGAATGTTAACGTTCACATGTCACTTAGTAGGTGGTGTGACATTTTGGCCTAATTTAATGCTTACTTAATTTCTGTAAAATCTAATTTCACTTTATTAAATATTACCTGTTCTGACATTTATTTACACCAAATCTATTTGTTAAAACTATATCGCTATGGACTTTTGAAATTTGGTAATGGTCAAGATTCCAGTATCATCCATATTCAAGTCCATAGTCCAAATGCAAAGTCCTTGGTTCAATAATAACAATTATTATTAACCAAAATTCTCTGGCCAAAGACTTAGAATTGACTTGAGTTGACCATGATACTAACTTCATATAATTGAGAAGATGAATCCTTTCTTGAATAGTGCTTCACTTTCAGTACTTCCATTCAACCCTACTATGGTCACTCGATGGAAGCCATGCCATGATTTACTAGAATCAAAGCAGAGCTCTCATATTGAAGATTACAGTATTCTTATGTAGAGAGAAATGTGTAAATCAGTCACATCGATATTTTCTACATGACCTTAGTTATATTAACCAACAGAAAACTATCGAGCCAGTCGTTCCATAGTTATCCAAAAACTATTAATACATAACCCCTAGGTGCCTCCAGCAGCCATGAGTAATACATTGTTTAATGTTTGGAGAGCCTTAGGTACTCTAGTCTTAACGGATACATCAATATCAGTATCGATGCATCTGGACTAGGAACATCTTAAATGGTATATTTATTTTTATTGTGATAAATTACTCACGGTTACAATACTTTGTAAATACTATCACAAAACATACAATTTATGGATTTCAATTAAATATACTTTTAACTAAATTAATTAATATAACCACATTATATCAAGTATACAATAGAAAGAAAATATCTTTAATTTCAAATAAGATTAGTTATTGAGTTTAATATATGTAACAAATTACATAATTTCCCCTAAGGCATGCCCCTAACTCTATCAATCTCCCACTTGCACATGGGGTCAATTATGGAATCTTATTCCAACTTCTCCAATCGATTTCCTCAAAACCGATCAGGTCAGTCCTTCAGTGAATGGTTATGCTATTAGGTTTTAATTACCTACTTTGAAAATCAACTCTCTCTAATGCCATTAAACTACTTTACCATGTGGAATGATTCAGAGTATGTCTCTCGACTTCTTGTGGGCTCTAAGTTCTGTTATGAACTAGATAGTGACATTGTTATCATATAACAATTTTGTGGAATTCTCAACATTTGGAATCACCCTTGACTCAGTTATATATTTGTGCGTTTATATTTATATACATTTCTTTATTGTTGTGCTATTCAAGGCGATGTAGTTAGCCTTTTCCATTAAATCGGCTACAGCCATTCGTTTAGAACATTTCTAACTAAAAGATTCTTAATTTGAATTTATAATTGACATATCATACTCAATATCACTTATTGAGTTTGAACATTTCTTCACAAGGAGTTAGTTGTTTCTTTAAACAATTCTCTGGTATTTCATAAATACACGAGAACACTCTAAACTATCATTTAGTGATATTAATTTGGATTTAATATTTGCTTCATGTATCAAATACACGAACAAATCAAGATATCATATGCAACATAACATGTATGATAATTCCTATTGCCATGCATAAGGAATCCATCTCAATATTCTATATTAAATAATTTAATAAGGTGTCTTTGTATATCGATTTGGGAAATTCCCAGTATCTTTTATACCCAGTATCAAAGACATCACTTACACATCCAACGTCGAGTATTAAAATAATTAAGGCCAATTTTAATACAAACACATTGTTAAAATCAATAATGTGTTGTAAACTAATAGTTTAGAAATATCAAGGTACCTTTTAACGTTCTTTCTTATGAACACACGCTTCCTCTTTATCTTGATGGATAATCAAATTATTTGAAATTTTTATCAAAATATTTGTTCAATTATAATGCTTGTATCATATTTTGCTATCATTTCTTAGATCATATCCAAATACTCACAAAATTAATATTGCTTCCACTGACTTTGAGACATTTTGGGTATTATGTGTAAACAGCTTACTCTAAATCATTATTTTGAATTTTTTGTTTCAATACATATGCACCAAACACAAAGTTATGCAAAGTGATAATTTGTGAGTAAATCCGGATTAACTTGAGCACGTTGAATATTGAATCTATTATGCTAATTTCAACAACTGAAATTTAAGATATTGTTCTTATCACTATTCTTCATTATATTCCAACTATATTAGCCTTGCTCTTGAAGACACATTCACGGCTGATGGATCATATCCCTTTCGGGTACATCTACCAAAATGGTATTGTGATAATGTACATGGAATCTATTTCAGATCTGCACATCATACCATATCATAGAGTCAACACTCTTAATGGTTTATTTAAATAACTGATTATTAATATTTTCGACATTGACAAGAAACTCATAGTTTCTCTTTAATGTCCGAGAATACTTACTAGACACTCTAATGCGATGTGTTCATTTAGGTTAGCTAATTTCATTTCATCTCATGTAATCAGTTTTATTATTGGATTGTATCCAATTCTATTTTACTACCAATATTTCTCAAATAAATTCCTTCTCTATGAAGTTGGTATTTTTGAAACAACAATTGTTACTAGTGATCGTTTTGTAATCAATCAATGTGATCCTTTTGTAATCCTTTATAATCAATCAATCAATTGTTATATTTAACACAATGTGATCCTTTTGTAATCCTTTATAGTCAATCAATCAATTGTTATATTTAACACAATGTGATCCTTTTGTAATTAATCAAATTGAATACTTGATCTCATAGGACTATTTATTGGGTTATTTCGAATGAACTAACTTCATCGAAGTATCGTATATTAAGAACTATGACTATTCCCATATAACACTTATATGCAATAGTATATGGATCAAATATCCATAGCCTTGTGTTGCTTTTAGAGTTCAAAACTCATAAAATACAATACATGGTCTCGACCAAATAAATGCATAAGCGACCAAATTATGAGTGTATATAGTAGTTGAAAAATCAGGCGCTTGCACGGGTGTTGAAGTGTTAACCTACAATAAGCATTTGGTAGTAAGTATATGTTATACTTCTATTTGTCAATTTTCAAATCAATTCATTTTCATATTTTAATTGATAAACATTTTACCAATCATATGAAATGCACAAATTTATTATTGTAGATTATTGTAACATTACATAGCATATGTTCTTACAATACTATTAAGGTCAAATGTTATCATTTAATTTTTCTAATAAGGCTCCTACTAGTCATTTATGTTTTACCAAACCCTAAGATGAAACATAGAAGTCTTTTGACTTCACTAATGAGTGTTAGGACTCATCCATTATGGAATATTAACCTTGAGTCTATTCAACAAGTCATAGCTCCACAGACGATGGATAACCCCTTATCGGTTGTATCATATACAACTCCTAACCCTTTGGTACCTTGTCCTAATTCCACTTTGACCTTGAGTCTGGTCAACAAATCGAAACAAAATTATTCACTCGTACCTACCATATCGCGACGACCTAAGTATAGTATATGTACCTTGAGTTTGCTCAACAATACATATAGTTATCTTACCTCGTTTATGCAATTAATTAATAATACTACACATAACATCCTCAGCTTGAGTCTGCTCAACAACTAAGAAGTATGTAAGTAATTTACTAAGATATAGATATATATGGTAGAGGATAACACTATATTGAAGGTTCATAATCTTTAATATGTTATATTGAGTGATATTGACTCATGGAATAATGTATTTCTTATGAAATACCCTTGTGATTCAAGCTTTAAACACATTTAAAATCATAGTATATGTACATTTATGTATGTATTTATTCTTTAAGTCTAATTGGGTTTCTTAATGTTCCACCTTTAGTTTACAATTCATATTCTATAAGTTTTATTATTATATAACTTTATATTTTATATTACTTATATAATAGTCTTATTTATAACATTATACTAATTAAATCTTATTTAATTAACATTTTAATTAATATTATACTAATTTAATATAACATTTATATTTAATAGTTATTATATACTATAACCTTTATAGTATAATACATATATCTCATATATGTGTATTTTATTTAATTAAATTAGTTTATTAAATTAATTAACCTTTAATTAATTTTTTAATTTATTAACTTTTACTTCATTTATTTAATTAATCAATTTTAGTTAAATTATATTAATTTCAAAAATCATATTACATACATACATGTATATTTATGATATCTTAAACATTTTAAAATATCATAACATACATCAAACATATATAATACATGTATATAATTTTTCATTAATTGGCTTATTTAATTAATTTATTTAATTTATTAGTCTTATTAATAAATTTAAAATTTTGAAATTAATATCAAATATATTCCAACATTTCAAAAATTTTACTACAATATAACTTTTATAATATATGTTTAACATACTTTAAATTTACCTTTTAATTTTAAAATCTATATTTTAATTTTCAAACAATTTTGAAAATTAGCCCAAGGCCCAATTCAAATTTGGCTCTTTTCTATTAGGGGCAACCTATAGGCGGTGAGCTTAATAGTTAACTATAACATGGTTAATTTAGACCACATAGGCTACTGGGCTCGGATACCTTTGTTGGAACTTCGTCATCCCGCCGTGGAAGTTATGAGTGAATTTCAAAAAAATTATGCTATTGGATCATTATTGGGCCTATGAAGTCTAATTTATTAAGAACATTTCTAAATTTAATTTAGATAAAATCATGTATTTCATTTAAATTCATAAATTTTTGATAGAAATTATTTATATTTTTAATTTATATATAAGTATACATATGTTTATTTGTGTGCATGTGTAACATGATATTCCATGCAAGGTATAACATATCCGTATATAGACATTTGGATTGACATCGCAATGGATATGTTAGCTTATTCTATACGTATTGTGTGTTGTCCAAGTATGTGCATATATTTATACTGATTCTATATAAAAACCGAAGCATAAATACGTATACATACATACATACATATACATATATATTGAGAAAATATTGTAGATATATTTATATGTAAAATATTATAGTGTTAAGTATTAAAAAGAAAATACATACATGTATGTATGTATGTATGCAAGATATAAGTTTATTTTTTTATATTATATATGTATATATGTATGCATATGCATGTATTAAAGTAACATAATTACATATATATAACAATATGCATATGTAATATAAAAATAATAATTAATGTAAAGCTGAGTTTGTTTATCATAAATATATAAAAATTACAAAATTAATTTTTTAAAACATTCTAGATCGAATATTCAATGGATCTTAATTTAATTATAATATAATTACATTAATATATAATATGATGTAATTAGTTAAACAACAATAAAACAATGATAGAAAATATTTATATATTAAATATTTTGAATTTTCGAAAAATCAGGAATGATATTTATAGCCCACAACAAATTTTTAGATTTTTTTAAGTCAAATTTTTATTTTTTTTATTAATGAAATACTTTCGGTCGATTTTAAAATGATTTAAATATAAAAAATTATCTAATTTTTTTTATTTTTTGACCGAGGGCTTCAATGAGACAAACTAATTTTGGAAAATTTTTAAGCTGAATTTTTGAAACATAATTTATTTTACATCAATTGATTAATTCATACAATGATTAAACAATAATAAAAATATTAAATAATTACCAAAAAATTATTTTCGGTCACTAAAATTATAATTGATGCAACTATATATTTGAAAAATATTACTTCAAACATTTATGTGATATAGTTATATAGTTTAATACAAATCATATAAATAAATTACTTAACATATACTATATGTTTACATCAACTAATAAAATATTAATAAATAAAATATAATGGTTTTGCTTTGTATATCAGATCCTTGATGGAAATTAATTAATTTTTACTGATAAACATATACACATAACCATTCAACATGTGACAACATCAATACCTATAGGAATCTCACTTAACTAATAATACAATAATCGTAATATATATAAACAATATACAGTTATACAGAGGTTATGAATTATATATAAACTAAATATTAAGTCTACCTTCTAATGTTGAGTTCTCCTCTCTTTGAAACCTTTTCGATTCGACAGATTGCTAGTCCTTAAACCATAGACCTTTTGCAATCAAATATCTCTTAAGTTGAATTGAACTGATTTGAGTTTTCTTAGATCTTTAGGAGATGTAGTTCGACCAAAGTGATGGAGATAGGAGGCAACAAGAAAAGTTCTAGCAAAGTTAGGTTTAGGGTTCCTTTTATAATTGTTGAACCAGAGTGAAAAGTAGATCCCATCAATTACCTTTTCTCACCAAATCTTAACCATCCATCACATATCCTTTTACCTTATTTTTGGCCGCCCTCTGCGCCATATGTTTTCTGTCGAAATATGCTTCTAACACATGGGCTATTGGCCTATTTCGACCCAAGTAAGTATATTTAATTAAATCCAATTAATTCCCTATCGATATATCATGTCGATCGATATATTTGTAACTATTGTAATTATATACAACAATATTTATTCCTCAAATCATATAAAAAATTATAATTAATATTTAATAAATATTAGTTAATTTAATTAATTTATAATAATTATAAATTATATCGTTTGGTCTAAAGAAAATACATAATTTATGTTGTGTAACTTGTGGGTGTAAATTCGATCAGCGATTAACATCGAATTATTTGAATGTTTATGTTCACACGTCACTTAGTAAGCAGTGTGACAATTTGGCCAAATTCATCATTTAGTTTCGGTAAAATCTAATTTCACTTTATTAAGCGTTACCCGGTTGTGACATTTATTTACATCAATTCCCTTCGTCAAAACTAAATCACTTTGGACTTATGAAATTTGGTAACGATCAAAATTCCATTATCATCCATATTTAACTCTATAGTCCAATCACAAAGTCCTTAGTTCAATAATAATTATTATTATTAACCAATATGCACTAGCCAAAGACTTTGACTTTGAGTTGAATTGAGTTGACCGTGATACCAACCCCATATAACTAAGAAGGCGAATCCTCCCTTAAATAGTGCTTCACTTCCAATACTTCCACTCAACCCAACTATAGTCACTCAACGAATGTCATGCCATGATTTAACTACAATCAAATGGAGCCTTCATATTGAACATCCATAGTATTTTTAAGTCGAGAAAACTATGTAAGTCAGTCACATCGATATTTTTTGTTTGACCTTAGTTAAATTAAACAAAGAAAACTATTGAGTGAGTCATTTCATAGTTATCCAATAACTATCAGTACGTAACCCCTAGGTGCCCCTAGCAGCCATGACTAATACACTGCCCAACATTTGGAGCGCTACGTACTCTTGTCTTAAAGGATACATCGATATCTAGTCTCGATGCATCTTGACTAGGAGCATTTAAAATAGTATATTTGTTTTTATTGTGATAAATTACTCAAGATCACAATACTTTGTAACTACTATCACAAAGCATACCATTTATGGATTTCTATTAAATATACTTTTAATTAAATTAATTAATTAATTAATATAACCACATTATATCAAGTATGTAATAGAAAAAATACCTTTGATATCAGATAAGATTGGTAGTTAGATATATGTAACAAATTACGTAATTGCACCTAAGGCATACCCCTAATTCTATCACATATGCATATTACATTAGAGGTTGAGCTAAGGATAATGATTTCCAATGGTTGGTGGACGAGTAAATGTTTGTAGTTATTGATTTTTATATGTACAAGTTACATTATTCTATCGTTTGAGATTTTGAAGATGAAATTATTTTAAGGAGGGAGAATGTAACACCTCCGAAAATTTAAATGAAAATTTAATATAAGAAGTAAATTTAAAAAACATTAAGGGCAAAAACAGAATTTTCACAAATGTTTGAATTTGGCAATGAAACTTGCACCGTTGTGTTCGTAGCGATTTTCTGGACAATTTTTATATATAACATTTTGAAATCGGATATATTATGAAAAAGTTATAAATGTTGGAAAATTCATAGTAGAAAATAATTCAATAAATAGATAAGGAAGGAAAAAATTCCATCGATCGACATCTAGATTGGGAGCGGTCGACCGCTAGACCGTTTGACCCCTAGTAGTCGACCACTCCAATCTAAAGCGGTCAATGGGTTATTAACTCTAGATGAGGGTTTTGAGTGGTCGAACGACCCAGATGGGATGGTAATTAATTTAACGATTAAGATCGGTTTCTACCTCAATAAATACAGCCATAAGCTAATTCAAAAAACCCTAATTTTCTATTGAACATCCAAACTATGTCTCTCTATAAAATGAAATTACCTTTTTCCTTAAATCAAAAATTTCATTAAAAATTAAATCAAAAATAAATATAGGGGATTGAATAGAAGACCAAACCAAGTAGAGAACTAGTGAACGGAGGGGGTTCCAAGTGTATTTTAGAGGGAATAGCTTTGGTTTATTGTAACTCGGTTTATTGTTTGTTAGACGATTTACATATAATCAATTTTAGTATACTCTATTTGATCTAGAGCTGTGTTAAATCAAAATGGAAACACTGTTTAAATTAGATTGAAAATTTAACAAGTGATTAAAACCTATATGAACATGAACCCTTTCTTTTAATCTAGATTTCGTTAATGTAAACTTTTTAGTCAAGAATTGATTCAAGATTGAATATATGCTTTTTGTTTAAACTTGGATGGATTGCTAACCCTATTGATGTTAAACTAAGGTTAATCCGATTTTATGAAATTTTGACGATTATGAATTGTAAATCTATGAATTTGGGTTCACTTAATTAGAGTTAATGTATATCAAATTATAAATTAAGTTTACTATAACCAGAAATGACGATGATTAATAAACAAATCAAACAAAAATCGGTAACTAAATGTTGTAAACAACAATGACCAGTCGACCGTTCACTAGAGCCGGTCAACTGTAAGCGGTTAATTACTGCAGTGATAAGCGGTCGACTGGTCAACATTTTTGGGCATGGCCAAAACCTCGGCCTAAGGCCTAAATATAAATTAAATTATATAGTGTATAAATATTTGATGTATGCCTGTAAATATATGGACGTTGGTATCATAGGGAAGCCAGTTCCCTATGTTGGCAATGCTAGGATGTACAAAAGTGGATAAATATTATTTATCCAGCAAGATTAGATATTCGATTGGGCCGACTCTATCGCAAAATGCACTCATATGAGGTTTTACGATGGAAGCGCAATACTGATGATGATGTCTGATGGAGTGTGCGGCCTGGCACCAATGTGAGTTCCTTGATATTTACAAAGACGCAATGTGATGTTGTGCTGTTGGTGGATCCTGACGTAGTGTGATAAGAGGCTTTACGTTACCATTGAAAGGTGGACATGGATGCAACAATGATGATGCATTTGGCGAGTCGGCACTGCGGGCTCCCCTTTAACGCATAACTAGGATATGTATAGTCGTAGTTGTGGGATGCTTTGTCCAATGGTAGAAATTGTATGGAACCTATGTTAGGATCCCATGGTCGAAATTGTAGGATAGCCTTTTGATGGAATAGTTCCAGTAGTTATTAGTCAATCATTATTTGGCTTGAGGTTCATTAGTAGTTCAACCCTAAGTATGAGCCTGCACAAGTCGCTAGTGTAGGTTTGTATTAAGCGAAAACCTTTAAGTAAAGTAAATAAGTAATTCATGGACACTTGTAGAATATCGTAGATCAGATAAAGTATTACTAAAATCAATTGCATGTGATCACCACATATTAATGATGCAACTCATTTGCAAGACTTGTGTCTGACCCACACTTTCCTTTCTTTTCCTCCACCACAGGAGTTCAAGGCAGCAGGTGATGGGCCGGAGATTTGTGCATGGAGAGACGAGCTTGGAATTGAAGTTACTCTTTATTTCCTATTACTCTCCATGTACAGTTTATCGTATTTATTATTTTATCAGACTATTTTATGTATTTCTGTATACTGTGGATTTGATTATGTACTGTTTTAAGACTGCGTTTTGGATATTTTTTGAGATGAATACTTTTGGTATTTATATTTTTTTGCCTTCTGCTGTGAGATCTGGAAGTGTAGTATGTCTTAGATTTTATCCTTGTATCTTTAACCTTTGAAATGTTTAGAAACCCCAATAGTTCCTACTTCTTAGCATTGATGCAACTTCAAAAGTCACCCTAGACTTTGGATCAGTGTCTCGAGAGGTGCAGGTTGTCACATAAAATTTATTGAAAAAAATTAAAATGTTGATACATATAGATTTACACATTACAAATGGATCTTCATTAATGTCAAGATGTGTAAGTATGTTTATTTAAAACATTCATTGTAAAATAGTTTTCAAGTTAATTTCAATATTAATACATATACATACATACACATACATACATGAAATAAATTATGAAATAATGAAATCACCATTATTATTTAAATAAGTAAATATGACCACTATATTTAGATCTAAAATAACACCAACATCAATAAAACGAAAATGATAAGAATCAACAATAAAAACCATTATTATTATTTTCGGATTCAATTCAAATACACAAATTCAAAAAATATAGATCTATACATATGCAAATTTAAGATAGACAACAAATATGTGTGCAAATTTGCAAAATAATCAAATATATAGATCTACAACATCATGATGAATATACACATAAAATAGAATAGACCAAACCTAATAGATGTAGCACTTGAATGCACCTTAATTGATAAACTCTCCTAGATCCAATCTGGTCAGTATCTTAGTTTTATAGGAGAAGGAGAACCACCTTTTATTTGATTGATTTAATTAGATGCCATTAAAATAATTTTTTTACTTTTATTTTGCCTTAAATTTTCGGCCATGAATGTTAGAAAAGGAATATAAAGTCTAGGTTTTGAAAGATAATGATTTAGGTTAGCAAGTGAATGAAATGCGAGGTATTTATAGAGGTAACCTTCCTTAACCTCCTTCCTTCATTTTCTAGATCCAACCATTGGATTTTAAGCCTCGTTTTCTTTATATGGATTGTAATGAAAGATTTTCTATGGCCGTTTAACTTATTCAATAAAACTTAGCAAACATTTGAGTTTAAATCAAATAAATAAATAAATAATTTTTAAAAAATATTAATTAATTTACAACAATTTAAACATGTAGTATTTTGGAGAATCTATTAACCCGGTTGTGCGACTCATATGTGTAAATTCAGTCAGCGATTAATATTGAACTATTCAAATATTAATTTTCACTCATCACCTTAGCTAGTGGAGTGACATTTTGGCCGAATTTATCACTTACATATCTTTTCGGTAACATTCAGTTTTACTTGCTTAAGCATTAGTTAATAGCGATAATTATCTACACCAATTCTCTTTGTCAAAACTATATCACTTTGGACTTATGGAATTTGGTTATGATCGAAATTCCAATATCATCTGTAATAAACTTTATATTCTTGATTCAATAGAGTTTTCTCACCTTGGAATAAAACGATTAACTAGAAAATGGATTATCCATTCTAACCCAAATCAAAGCTCACGAACACTTGTCTCAAAGCTCTTATAGGGCTCGAAACTTGCTTATGAAGGGGGTAGAGGTTCATGGCCTTGGTTTGTGGAGGTAGCAGGCCCAGCTAGGGTGGTTTGGGTGTGCGGCTGTGGGCTTGAAGAGGGGAAAGAGGAGTTTCTAAGTGGATTTGTAGATATATGTATCCTATATAAATTTAGATATATTTTTCCATAATTTTCTTTATATTTTTTTTCTTAGATGGAGGCTATTAAAATATGGAGGAAGCTTTTAGAAAAATGAAGAGGAAGATGAATGAATGAAGTGAAGAAGTGAAGTAATACTTATAAGCAAAGGGAAGAGTGTAAACATCTCCTTCTTACAACACCATACATCACCATGCCACCTCCTCCCATCACCATGCATCGGCCACCTCCCCACTAGGTACGGCCGTGGTCACATCATGTAGGGGCAAGGCCATGTGCTTCTTTGATTTGATATTTGATGGTGACAATATATGATTATTAGCTTAGATTCTTACTCCACCACCACATGCTCCACCTCCTACCATCATTACCCTATGCAAGACTACCACCTTCCCTCCCTACCTTAGCTCAGCCATGTCACATCAAAGCATATTCTTGCGTAGATGTGATGTTTGATGGTAAGAGTTGGTTGCTTAAGTAAGAAGGAGTTGTTTATATTTTATATGTTTATATATTTAGTATATATGCGTATATGTGTGTATATATATAAGTGTTTATGTACATATGCATATGTTTTGTGGATAAGTATATATGTGTGTGTGTGTTTTCATTTGGACGTCACATAGAATTCACAGCATTCTAAAACTTCTATATTTTGAATCGTTATGAATTTCGATTTCTGATTATATTTTCACTTATTATTTAATATACATACATTTGTAAACAAAGTTTGAAAAAAATATTTCTGTTAGTATTTATAAATAAAATGAGCTTAATTTGATTTAAAAACAATTATTTTAATCATTTAAAATAAAATTTTAAATTCAATCATATTTTTATAAGTGATGAATTTATCGGTTGTTACACACTTTTAATTAAATTATTTAATTAATATAACATTATCTCAGTATATAATAGAAAGAAAACATTTTTTATTTCAAACATGATTATTATCAAGTTAGATTTATGTAAAAGTTACATAATTTCCCCCAAGGACATACCCTTAACTCTATCATAAAAATCATGCTGAAAAGGTCAAAAATGAATAGTTTGGTATTCAACCGGGCCTAAAGGTAAAATAATCTCCAATCTACCCATCACATTAAGTGTTTGTACATCAATAATTTTCCCTAGCGTACTATAAAACCTAATTGTTTTCATAGCCCAATTGAAAACCTATAAGGTTAACTCGGACCAACGACCGAATAACCCGTAACGGTTTTCCATTCCTATGAGGTTGGTAACTCTGAGCATAAGTGATTCATTAATATATATATATATATGTATGTATGTATGTATGTATGTTCACGAAATGAGGTTTATCGTGTATTGTGTCGATAGATTCTTACCACTATATTTTTGCATCTAACAAGAGGAACTCTTGATTCTCTTCTCTAGTTGAAAACCAAAGCAAAAGTACATCCAATGTTATGGTCATTGGATCAGAGATCTAAATTTTCATTATTTGTTAAAATTCATTGGCTTTCAAAACTATATTGAACCATCAATATGGGATGCAATATTCAGTATGTCAATGTAGGACATGAGGTTGTGGACCACTTGGTCAACTGGTTAGTGGTATGAAATTCTAGAGGTCATGGATTCAAACCCCAGGGATATCAAAATGAGTGTTATGTTTGAATAAAGTACCACATTGACTATAAAAAAAAGCGGGACATGAGTATTTGAATCGCCTGCTCTGATGTATTGTAGAAGAAATGATACTTTTTTCATGCATGGAGCGCCACATCAAGTACATGATAACATTGCAAGCATATTTTAAGTCCTTTGTGTGGTCTACAACACTCTAAGAGTACTCATATTCTACAAATGTTCCAGAGCGGGTAATCCTGCTCCAAGAACATGGTATCTCACATGTCATATATAAATATGTTGATAAGAAATCAACGCTTGTATTTGTGATGTACAATAATGTTGAAGCATTACCAAGACTAATTTAACATAAAGCTAAGCAAGGAAGATATTTATGAAATGTCCAAACCGTTGAAATCCATAAGCTTAATCTTAGAAATATGCATATTGTAATACATCATAATGTGACCCTTCCCGTGACACCTCCTACACGTATAGCTTGTTTCTTCCCCTGTCCTCCTTGGCTTTCACTTTTGATAAAGTAAAAGGAATGCCCTAGGAACAATTATATAATATGTTGCATATATCTAACTCGATAACCAATATTGTTTTAAATAAAAGGTATTTTCTTTATATTATATATACTTGATATAACGTGTCATATTACTTAATTAATTAAATTAAAAGCAGATTTAGTAGAAAACCCATAAATGGTATGTTTAGTGATAATAGTTACAAATGTTATACCCCACGAGTAATTTATCATAATGAAAATAAACATACTGTTTTATATATTCTTATTCAAGATGTATCAATACTGGATATCGATAAATCCATTAAGATTAGAGTACGTAATGCTCTCCAAATGTAGGGTAATGTATTACTTATGGCTGCTAGGGCCACTAAGGGGTTTCGTACTGATAGTTATTGGATAACCATGGAATGACTCACTCGATAGTTTTCTAATGTTAATATAACTAAGGTCAAATAGAAAAAATCAATGTGATAAAATTATATAGTTCTCTTGACTTGCGAATATAGTTAATCTTCAATTTGAAAGCTCCGCTTTATTATAGTTAAAATGTGGCATGACGTCCATTGAACAACTATAGTTGGGTCGAGCGAAAGCATTGGAAGTGAAACACTATTCAAAAGAGGATCCGCCACCTCAATTATATGAGTTTAGTATCACGGTCAATTGAGGTCAATTTAAAGTCAATGTCTCTGGCCAGAGCAGTATGGTTAATAATAATATTATTATTGAACCAAGGACTTTTTTAGACTATAAAGTTGAATATGGACGATATTGAAATTTTAACCATTACTAAATTTTATAAGTCCTAAGCGATATAATTTTGACGAAGAGAAGTGGTGTAAATAATTGTCACAACTGAGCGACACATAAATAAAGTAAAATTGGATTTTACCAAAGCCAAGTAAGCAATTATACCATCACACCACCTGCTAAGTGACGTATGAATGTCAATATTTGAATTATTCGATACTAATCTATAACCGAATTTACACCTAAGAATCACACAACTGAAATGACGGTCACTCATTTTACCTTCCGATTTAATTGGATTATAATTGTTATAAATTAATTAAATCAATTAATATTTATGAAATATTAATTATAATTTTTTTTGTTATTTACTGATTGATATTAAAAATGTGTATATAACGATTATAAATACACTAATAGATATAAGATATGGATACGCATTAAAATTGGATTTAAATGTGTTATTTATTGATCAGGCTTGAAGTGATTTTAAGGTCCATGATGGAACCTATTGAGTGCATCTATGATGGCATAAGAAGGTCGGTCATATGATGGTTAAAGAGGGCATGAATTCTGAACTCCAGGAGATGAATAGGTAAGAGAGAAATGTGGATCTGGATCCTCCTTTTTCTCTTTATATGTCCATTATATATTCATCTCTGCTTCTGTTTCTTTTTTTACACTATTTCTCCATTCGCTATAGCCTTGGTCAGTCACTTCCCTTTCCTTTTCCTCAAAAATTTTCAAGCTTAAAACATTAAATCAAATAAGATTTAAACACATGCGGTAGTTGCATTCTATCTAGTAGTGTTTTCTGGATTCTGAAATCATTTCAATCGGTTCTAATTCTATGTTTCAACGTTTACAATCTAGGCATTATGTGAAAGGTAAAATTATCTTTTTACAATAGCATATTAAAGTACATAACATTCGTTATATGGTTATGTGTAACTAGGAGTTAAGTATATTACAAATTTATATAAAAAAAATTATCCTCATTAGACGGTTTGTATAGATGTGTATGTGTGTGTAATTATCTTACATAAGTAATATCATACATATTGCGCCATTGAAAAAAGAATTTTCCGAAAATAATAATATAAATGGTTTAACGAAAAATGACGTATAATAAACAATGTTAAGTAAAACATGTTTTACAATAATATACACATACATGTATACATTTATTGTTTTGAAATATCTATACTATAATATGAATACCCAGTTCAATTTCAAGAGCACACAAGCCTCCTTGAATTTAGGCAACTCAACGGTCTCCAAACTTTTCTTCCTCTATGCTATCGTTATTATTATCTTCCCCTTTCCTCACTGTTATTACTGAGTTTGATTTCTAGAGCTCAGAAGCACCCTTCAATTTTACTCAGATTTTAAACTCAACCATCTCCTCATTAATTACTTTCTTACCTACTGCTGTTTTCCTCTTTCTTTCTTTTCCTCAGACCAAAAAAAGGAAATCCCCTCCAATTGAACATCCTTCATTTCCTTCATCGGAGCGCTCTCCTCCATCTGCCATCGCAAGCCACTTAAGTCGGAATCACCTCCAGACCGACTGACAATCGGCTACGCATTTCCTTCCCTTCCCATTTTCGTGTTTGTAACAACCCAGTATTTTGCATCAATTATAATCAATAATTTAAACGATTAATATTGACACAAATTTCCATTTGAAGTTTTAAATTTTTAATTTTTTAAATTTCTTTTATAAATTGTTAAAAGAAATTTCGGGCTTTAACGTTTTAATATAGGCCCATGTTTATTTCGTTGACGTTCCTTTTTTATCCAATTCGACCCGATCCCCTCTTTCTTTCTCTCTATTTTTCGTTCGTAACCCTTAAACCCTCAAAAGAACAAAAATGGCGGCCTCGTATCGTTTGTCCTTCATCGGAAAAAATTAGGGCTTCGTGATGGTTTCGAATTGGCGTCTCGCGAGATGGTTCAGCGCTCCTTTTGGGTCAATCGTTGGCCTCCTATTTTGTTCGTCTGCTTCAATTCGAGCTCGAAAACGAGGTGAGTGATTCTGTTCACTCACGTTTCTAATTCCTACTCGAGTTCTTCGCTGTTGCTTAGATGTGTTGTTTTCTTTGATTTAATTAAAATCATATAAAATGATACTTTGCAATGACCTGTTCTTATTTCTGCTTGGGCTAAATTTGACTTATTTGATGTTGCACATCGTTTTTGGTTTGATTCGAACTTTATTACTTTGATATCGGCTTACACTATTTGCATAGCCACTTATACTTGCTGTAGCATGCTTGAACTTGGCTGCATTATCCACATGAGATCATTCGATTTTGCTGTGCACACTCTTGTGTTGCGGTGTTCATTCATACCTTAGTTTCACGGCACCATACACTTATATTATTTTCAACCTGTTGCTTGATATTGGCCTTTGTGACTGCGACACCGTCATTGCACTTGGGCATTCATGTGAGGGACTTGTTCGGTTTATACTTGCCTGACCTTATTTGCAAACCTGATTTGGCGAAAATAATTTGAGTTTGGTACTGTCTAGACTTGAGACTGCTGTTTCATGATTTTGAATTCGTTTTGACTCGTGGACCTCGGCATTCCTTCGAATTGTTGCTGGTCGTTGTATATGCCTTGGGTTTCACTACTTCATTTGCTGGTCATCAATGCCTCTGTTTTTGATCAAATTTGCATTGTTGTAAGTGTTCATTCATATTTTGATCATGACTTCATTATGGTTCCAGTTGAGCATTATATATATTGGCCATATCTCGTGCCCAAGCTCTTTGCACTTTGATGAATTCTGGAGTAAATTTTGAGTTTTGCATTGTTAGTTGCCACTTTGTTGCATAATTGAACTGGGTTGTAGCATACACTTTGTTGCATAATTGAACTGGGTTGAAGCATACACTTTGTTGCATGATTTGAAGTCTGGTACTTCATTATTGATTCACTTCCACACAGTGTCACTTGGGCTTGTAGTTTGATAATCATGTCTGCACTTTGTTTATCTGGACTGCCTAGAGTACATGTATTCTTGGCTCTGGTTCATTGTTGTTGCTTCAGCACTAAGCCTCGGCTTGCTTTTGTTTCTGTTCTTTCTGAAACTTGAGTTCCATGTAATTGCATATTTTCAGTGTTACTGTTATCTTGTACAACTTCAAATGTGTTCATTTGAGTTGTGTCTGCATTGTGTATATTCATGATACTTTGACTTTCATTTTATTGTACACTACTTTTCATTCACTCCAGCACTCTTCACTATTGTATATGTTGACTACTTTACTGCTGTCGCATGCTTGAGCTTGACACGGTACTACCTGGTTCATTAAGCTTGATATCTTTGAATCTGGAAGCTTCACTTGAGTCACTGATTTATGTTGGCACTGTCATATTTTTGGCCAGATTAGAGTTTTGCATTGTATGGTCTATTCTGCATCACTTGTATACATTTGTCTTTGTTTGGTTAGACTTGAACTGACTGCACTCACATATGTATATGTTTACTTCATGTACTCTTTGAGTTGCAGCGCTTCATGTTGATTTTATATCATGGCGTACATGTGAGTTCATGCTTTGATGTTGTTTCAGTCTTCATGCAGTGATGCATTGGAAGTGGTCTTGTTGCTGTTGCTATGCAGTTGCTATGCCTTGTGTTGAACCCCGTTTAAAACTTGGGTTTGACCTTGTGCTCGTTTGTGAATATTCATTGGGTACATTATCACTGTAGTGGCAAGGCAGTGCACGCAAGCGTGAACTGCAGCCACACGGTATTCATTGGGTACATTATCACTGTAGTGGCAAGGCAGTGCACGCAAGCGTGAACTGCAGCCACATGGTGCGGCTTTTATGATATTCTATTTGTTTTGTCTTATGGATCTTTTTGCGTATTCCACATTCAGTAGTGGCGAGGCAGTGCACGCGTGCGTGTACTGCAGCCCTACTTGAATAAATATTTTAATTGATATTTCAATGGTTTGAACTGTTCTGTTTATTTCAATTCAATATTCTGAATTGCATTCTGATTTGGTTTAACTACTGTCGCCTATTCATTATTTAATTATTATTGCTTCTGTGCACTAATAACTGAGTTTGAATTAGACTGACCCGAGTATTATTTTCTTTTGAATCTAATACTCGGGTCAGACCGAGTATTTCAGGTTGTAGATATTCTGCTTTGGGTTGCTGCTAGAGCTATGAAGTTCTTTCATATCTTTTGGAGTAGTCGTCGTCATTTGTAGTAGTATGTAAAATTGTATAGGAAGATATGTATTCATGTATATTATATACGTTAATGTACTTGTATATGTAACTTCCTTAGTCGACTGTTGTAGTTGTATCATATGTACCGTGTGAATGTATTGTAACTGACATCAGTTATTATATATATATATATATGAGACTTTCTGTTTCATTTGTGTTCCGCATTTATATTATCTGTGTTGTTATTTTATATTTACTGTTCTAAACTATTACGAACCATCGTAGTTCGTTTTATACTGGAATTGGGGTATGTCGATGGGAGAAAATAAATCAGAGATGAAAAATGAAAGAATATATATATTTATATCACTCCCATCGAGATAACCAATACTAGTGTAAGGCCAACTATTGATGGCTGCTCCTCAACAGCCTTATTCTCCATGCTAGTTGACAGCATTACACCGTAGTGTTCTTCGCTAGCGTGGGTATAGAGGTGGGGCGTCACAGCTTGGTATCAGAGCTTGGGGTTTAGAACAAATATAAAACATAACTTGGATGGAACATATGTTACAACTATTTGTCGACGTTTAATCTCTCGTATTTGCATATGATTGTGTTTGATTGTTAGGTATGAATTCCTAGCGCTTATTCATATGCATTTGATTTTGATTCTTGTGTTTTCGGCTTTGATTTGATTTAACCGATGATTGATTTTGTTCGAATCTCAGCGATTCTGAACTTGATATTTTATGTTTTCCTCGGCTTGATTTCCATTCGACTTCGGTCACTTTGTTTTTGAGAAATTTCTAATTTCTTGATTTCCAAGACTCTGACTTTGTTTGTCGTTGAATTCTTTGTTGATGATGTTGAATCGTTTTGTACTCTATTATGGCCATTAATTGTTGACTTCGACTTCGACTTGATTTTTATTTTTGTTGAAGTCATTTATGCATTTATGCTCGTTTTGCTTCGTTATCCCATTTGTTAATCGATTCTTCTTTTCCAATTAGATGATATCTCCTTTGTTGACTTTGATAACTTCTATTTCTGGAATTTTTGGATATTCCTACTTTTATGGACTTAGAATCGAATTCTTTGGATTTTATTCACGTCTTCGAAGGTGAATTTTAGTGAATTGATTTGGTTTCCAAATTTAATCGATTCTTGTTAATTTCCCGATTTATTTCTATCATTTATTAGCAACTTTGATAACATTTTCTTCGGGATTTTCGTGAACATACTTTAGGATGGATACAGTATCGATTTCTTTGGATTCTATTCACGTCTTCGTATGTGAATTCTTGTGATTGATTGTTTCTACAATCATTTTTGTGATTTGTCACTTTAAAAATATAAATGTTTCAATACTAGTAGTAAATATCAAAACTCTTTTATCAAAATGTTTTCAACTTTATTTTCAATATCAAAATCTTTTCCTAAACCGTTTTCCAATTTATTAGTATATACAAACCTTTATTTCACTCGTATGAGAAATCTAATTAAATGGCTTAGCAAAACAAGTGGTATGAAACGCTTGCGTTTACTTCGTCGGTTAATTTTTGGACTTGTTCGATTGAACCTCTTGTGACAATTTTATTAGTGAAGATTTACAGTTTGTTCGTAAATATTTAAGTTAAGCTAGTGGTTATGGGACATGAAGCTAAACTTTTATATTCACTAGCTTAGTGTAATTGACACTTCTCGTTGATCTTGATGATCGCTTTATGAATTAGACTAGCAATTGCGCGATGTCTCTTTCATTACAAGGTTAGACTAGACACCACTTGTGTGATTTCACTCACGCATACCTTTTTGCTTTTTGGTTAGTCTTGACCTCAATCTGTGTGATTCCATTCACACATGCTTAGTGTAATTGACACCCCTCGTTGATCATGATGATCGTTCTGATGGTCAGACTAGACACCCCTTGTGTGGTTCCATTCACACATACCTTTCTGCTTTTTGGTTAGTCTTGACCTCAATCTGTGTGATTCCATTCACACATGCGGGGTAGCTCCCCATGGTCTTCGGACCGTCATGTGATAGGCCTCTTTCCCTTTTTCTGTGATTTCTAGATTCCTTATGTTGATTTCTGGAAATTTTATGCTTCACCTATTCTTGTGCATTGGTGAATTCATATGTTATTGATTTGTCATGAGTACAAATTTGGGGTATGTTACCTCTTTGGATCTTTGAGAAGATTCTTGTGATATTGATTATCTCTTATCGGTTGATCTCCTGTTGATCATTATTTGCATACTTATAGTCGTATGTCAGTATGGATATTTCATATTTATGCCATACCTCTCATCGGTTGATCTCCTGTTGATCATTATTTACATACTTATAGTAGTATGTCATTATGGATATTTTATGTTATGCCATATCTTTTATTCTATGTCATACTCTGTTCGAGTTTTCATACTCCGTTCGAGTTTTTATACTCCGTTCGAGTTTTCATACTCCGTTCGAGTTCTCATACTCTTATCTTGTGATTTCTGGATTTCTTGTGTAGATTTCTAGAATTTGTGCTTCACCAACTTTCGTGATTTCTATTGATAAGTTTTATCAATTCTTGTGCATTGGTGAATTCGTGTGTTATTGACTTGTTATGAATACAAGTTTAGGGTATGATATCCCTTTCTATCTTTGAGAAGATTCTTGTGACATTTTTGATGAACGAAAATTCATTGGTATTATATTTTGATGCCAATTATTTCGATGAAATTTTGACGTATGTCGAAGTTGCTACTGACATTGCTATTTTAATCACGTGTTTTAAAAATTTGTTATTCTTCAAAATATTTCAAAATATAAATCAAAATTGTTTTCAAAATTTTTACGATTTGCGCTTTCAAAAGAATGAGGAAGCGAATTAAACGTTTCAGAAAAAAATCGAGGACTATGACCCCTTTCTTTTACTGATTCGCTTAATTCCGGACTTGTCCGTTTGAGAACGTAAAATGTTATTTATTTAAAATACACAATTTTGCACTTTCAAGGAAACGATGAAGTGAATTAAACGATTTAGTAAAACTCGTGGTTATGGGTCATGTGCGTTTGCTATTTCGGTTAATTTCGGACTCGTTAATTGAAAATTTGTGATTTCTGATCATCGTTTGTGATAATCAGATATTTGCTGTTTCTGATTATCGCTTATGATAATCAGATATTTGAGATTTAATTATCGTTTGTGATAATTAAACATTTGCGATTTGAGATTTGATTATCAATTGTGATAATTAAATATTTGTGATTTGAAATTTGATTACCGTTGTGGTAATTTCAGATTATCGTTTTGATAATTGGATGTTTATGATTTCTGATTTATCGTTTTTGATAATCAGATATTTATTGTTTCTAATTATCGTTTGTGATAATTAGATATTTGAGATTTAATTATCGTTTGTGCTAATTAAATATTTATGATTTAAAATTTGATTATCGGTTGTGATAATTAAATATTCGTTGATTTGTGATTTCTGATTATCGTTTTTGATAATCAGATAATTATTGTTTCTGATTATCACTTGTGATAATTAGTGATTCAAGATTTGATTATCGTTTTGATGATTGAATATTTGCTGATTTGGAATTTGATTACCGTTGAGGTAATTCCTGATTATCGTTTTTGATAGTTAGATATTTGTGTTTTCTAATTATCTTTGTTGATAATTAGATTTGCTGATTTTGCTGTTTTAAGATTTCTTTATTCTGATTATCTATTTGATAATCAAACTTTGTTGAGAATTTGGGAATTTCTTTTATGTAATTAAAAGCTTACCTTCTCATGCTCTTATGGTTGTTACCTTTTGTCCATTTATTCCTTAGGATTGCGTGGACGCAATTTCTTTAAGGAGGGGAGTCTGTAACAACCCGGTATTTTGCATCAATTATAATCAATAATTTAAACGATTAATATTGACACAAATTTCCATTTGAAGTTTTAAATTTTTAATTTTTTAAATTTCTTTTATAAATTGTTAAAAGAAATTTCGGGTTTAACGTTTTAATATAGGCCCATGTTTATTTCATTGCCGTTCCTTTTTTATCCAATTCGACCCGATCCCCTCTTTCTTTCTCTCTATTTTTCGTTCGTAACCCTTAAACCCTCAAAAGAACAAAAATGGCGGCCTCGTATCGTTTGTCCTTCATCGGCAAAAATTAGGGCTTCGTGATGGTTTCGAATTGGCGTCTCGCGAGATGGTTCAGCGCTCCTTTTGGGTCAATCGTTGGCCTCCTATTTTGTTCGTCTGCTTCAATTCGAGCTCGAAAACGAGGTGAGTGATTCTGTTCACTCACGTTTCTAATTCCTACTCGAGTTCTTCGCTGTTGCTTAGATGTGTTGTTTTCTTTGATTTAATTAAAATCATATAAAATGATACTTTGCAATGACCTGTTCTTATTTCTGCTTGGGCTACATTTGACTTATTTGATGTTGCACATCGTTTTTGGTTTGATTCGAACTTTATTACTTTGATATCGGCTTACACTATTTGCATAGCCACTTATACTTGTTGTAGCATGCTTGAACTTGGCTGCATTATCCACATGAGATCATTCGATTTTGCTGTGCACACTCTTATGTTGCGGTGTTCATTCATACCTTAGTTTCACGGCACCATACACTTATATTATTTTCAACATGTTGCTTGATATTGGCCTTTGTGACTGCGACACCGTCATTGCACTTGGGCATTCATGTGAGGGACTTGTTCGGTTTATACTTGCCTGACCTTATTTGCAAACCTGATTTGGCGAAAATAATTTGAGTTTGGTACTGTCTAGACTTGAGACTGCTGTTTCATGATTTTGAATTCGTTTTGACTCGTGGACCTCGGCATTCCTTCGAATTGTTGCTGGTCGTTGTATATGCCTTGGGTTTCACTGCTTCATTTGCTGGTCATCAATGCCTCTGTTTTTGATCAAATTTGCATTGTTGTAAGTGTTCATTCATATTTTGATCATGACTTCATTATGGTTCCAGTTGAGCATTATATATATTGGCCATATCTCGTGCCCAAGCTCTTTGCACTTTGATGAATTCTGGAGTAAATTTTGAGTTTTGCATTGTTAGTTGCCACTTTGTTGCATAATTGAACTGGGTTGTAGCATACACTTTGTTGCATAATTGAACTGGGTTGAAGCATACACTTTGTTGCATGATTTGAAGTCTGGTACTTCATTATTGATTCACTTCCACACAGTGTCACTTGGGCTTGTAGTTTGATAATCATGTCTGCATTTTGTTTATCTGGACTGCCTAGAGTACATGTATTCTTGGCTCTGGTTCATTGTTGTTGCTTCAGCACTAAGCCTCGGCTTGCTTTTGTTTCTGTTCTTTCTGAAACTTGAGTTCCATGTAATTGCATATTTTCAGTGTTACTGTTATCTTGTACAACTTCAAATGTGTTCATTTGAGTTGTGTCTGCATTGTGTATATTCATGATACTTTGACTTTCATTTTATTGTACACTACTTTTCATTCACTCCAGCACTCTTCACTATTGTATATGTTGACTACTTTACTGCTGTCGCATGCTTGAGCTTGACACGGTACTACCTGGTTCATTAAGCTTGATATCTTTGAATCTGGAAGCTTCACTTGAATCACTGATTTATGTTGGCACTGTCATATTTTTGGCCAGATTAGAGTTTTGCATTGTATGGTCTATTCTGCATCACTTGTATACATTTGTCTTTGTTTGGTTAGACTTGAACTGACTGCACTCACATATGTATATGTTTACTTCATGTACTCTTTGAGTTGCAGCGCTTCATGTTGATTTTATATCATGGCGTACATGTGAGTTCATGCTTTGATGTTGTTTCAGTCTTCATGCACTGATGCATTGGAAGTGGTCTTGTTGCTGTTGCTATGCAGTTGGTATGCCTTGTGTTGAACCCCATTTAAAACTTGGGTTTGACCTTGTGCTCGTTTGTGAATATTCATTGGGTACATTATCACTGTAGTGGCAAGGCAGTGCACGCAAGCGTGAACTGCAGCCACACGGTATTCATTGGGTACATTATCACTGTAGTGGCAAGGCAGTGCACGCAAGCGTGAACTGCAGCCACACGGTGCGGCTTTTATGATATTCTATTTGTTTTGTCTTATGGATCTTTTTGCGTATTCCACATTCAGTAGTGGCGAGGCAGTGCACGCGTGCGTGTACTGCAGCCCTACTTGAATAAATATTTTAATTGATATTTCAATGGTTTGAACTGTTCTGTTTATTTCAATTCAATATTCTGAATTGCATTCTGATTTGGTTTAACTACTGTCGCCTATTCATTATTTAATTATTATTGCTTCTGTGCACTAATAACTGAGTTTGAATTAGACTGACCCGAGTATTATTTTCTTTTGAATCTAATACTCGGGTCAGACCGAGTATTTCAGGTTGTAGATATTCTGCTTTGGGTTGCTGCTAGAGCTATGAAGTTCTTTCATATCTTTTGGAGTAGTCGTCGTCATTTGTAGTAGTATGTAAAATTGTATAGGAAGATATGTATTCATGTATATTATATACGTTAATGTACTTGTATATGTAACTTCCTTAGTCGACTGTTGTAGTTGTATCATATGTACCGTGTGAATGTATTGTAACTGACATCAGTTATTATATATATATATATATGAGACTTTCTGTTTCATTTGTGTTCCGCATTTATATTATCTGTGTTGTTATTTTATATTTACTGTTCTAAACTATTACGAACCATCGTAGTTCGTTTTATACTGGAATTGGGGTATGTCGATGGGAGAAAATAAATCAGAGATGAAAAATGAAAGAATATATATATTTATATCACTCCCATCGAGATAACCAATACTAGTGTAAGGCCAACTATTGATGGCCGCTCCTCAACAGCCTTATTCTCCGTGCTAGTTGACAGCACTACACCGTAGTGTTCTTGGCTAGCGTGGGTATAGAGGTGGGGCGTCACAGTGTTGGCTTGCTCGGTTGTCATCATCTTCTACCGCTGTCATACCAGTGGTCGACAGCGCCTAAACTACGGGCTGTCTTCCAACTTGCCATGGCTTTGTAAGAACTTCTTCCTATGGATTTTTATTTTTTCTGTCGACTCAATTTATGAATCAAGTTAACACCACGGTAAGTTTCATTTCATGTTGATTGCTCAGTTTTTGTGGAAAAATAAATCAAAATAACGATTATTAAGAAATTCTAAATCCTGCTACCTATTACAAAATGTATAATTATATTATCTAGGTGATGAATTTGGAAAGTTATTTATCATTTCAGTTTTTTAGACAATCTATTTGCATACATAATCAGTATGCATTAAAATATATAATACATTGAATTGACACGTGTATGGAAAGATAATAAGATGACACATGTTTAGGTCTTACACAATAATACTAAGCAATTTTTGCTTCAACTAACGATGACAGATTTGTTGGTGTAGCATATTGTACATCCTTATATAAATTAGTACTCAAAGAAAACAAATAACTTGCTTTACCGCCTAGTGATGTGCACAAACATATATTAGTATTGCTTACACTCTATAATTTAGTGAAAGATCAAGAAGTTTCATATTTTTAGTAACATAAGAATACTCATTCTTCTGCTCTTGGAAAGACAAGAATATATTTGCTTTTATTTATCAAACTAGATCAGTTTGTAAATGTTTACAATATCAATTTTATCATGGAATTCATTCAACGCAACCTTTCAAATTTTGCTAACACTCACTAAGTGCATCCTGGTATAATAATGTTATGGTGAAAAATTACTTAGTTTGGATGTGCTGCAAATTCCATTGTAACAGAGATGTTTTTGGATTTTGAAGTGTGAAATGATACGTTTCTATGTTAATTAATCTTCAAGGACAACTTTTTTTTCTAAAGCTACATAGGTTATTTTATACATTTATCAAGTATTAAAAAGAAAATACTTTCTACTATAGAGCCTTTTTGGTATATTCCAAATTAAATTGCATTTTAATGTTAAAAAAATATCAGTATAGTATCCTTCATAGATAATTTGAATGATGTTTTGACTGTACAGGTGAATTCAAAGTTAAAGAATCTTAATTTAAAGTATTAATGAAGGCTTTATATTGTTTTTTCCTTTTCCCATTCGGCCATATAAAAAGTTTCATCCATAGTCAAGCTATATTTTCTAATTTTTGCTTACTTCACAACTTATTAAGTTGATATGATGCCTAACTTGGCAAGGAAAGATTTGGCTTAAGCAATTGGGCTCATGCATCTTTGTCTATCCCACTTCGGTGATCATTATTTTGTTTTATAATAAAGCCAAAGAGTACCATCTATTTTTCATATAACAAGAGTGATACTTTGTTCAAGCAGAGTACTCATGCTAAAATGTATCATCTTATATTTTTATGAGGAGAGAGAGAATAACAATTTCCACTATAAGTTAGCTGGATTTATTTAGTTTTAGATTACCATATTCTTTGTTTGAAAAAGACACAGCTGACAAGAAATAATTGTTTAGTTTTTAAATTCATGTTAGGTGAAATATAAATTACATGTTATTATTTTCAAGCTAGCACAACTCTTTTTGTTTAGGATAAGTGTTCATAGGGGGAAAATTGTTTGCATAAGAGGGGTGCTCCTAATTGATACCATAAGCTTGATTATATATAAGTAAATTTTATAACCATGAATTGGGAAATGCAATAAAATATATAATTCAAGGTGTTTTTGTTTTTGTGTTTGTGTATGTGCTTTAACAAGCTTGATGCTGTTAGTAAAGTAGCAAGCACCTTTTAATGTATTCGTGTGATTTGTCTTACATACTTGTGATTCTAAATTAAATAATAAAAATCCACTGTTCGAGGTAAATAAAGCTAATGGATGGGATTGTAAGATTGAAAGAAACATGTTATGATGGATGAGAGAAAATCCTTGGTTCACTTGGTAAAAGAAGATGTTTTGCCGATATCTATCAAGTTTCGATGAACAGATTTTAAATCAGCATACGTAACTTAGTATTTCATTCAACTAAAATTATGAACAGGCATAATATATTTTGATTATAGAGTGAGGAAACTGATATTATAATCAGAGGCATGGGGAACACATTCTCTACTGATGGAGGATTTTGCATGGAGAGCGTTAGAGTTATTGATCACCAAGTAAGAACAAATTACTAATAAAGTTATGATTGCTTTTCAAGGATTTCATATTGGGTTAGTTTATTATTGATCCTATCATTTCTTATGCAGCATCTTAGTGATCTCACCTTTGTATTTTTTGTATCTTCGCCTTCATATCTAACTATTGCTATAGTGCATATAATTAATTACTTAGAAAAAAAAGTTCAATTATGCTTAAAACTTTATTTTACTATAGACCATTAACAAAACACAATAAGGGGTAAATGAGTATTTCACTTTTATACTCCAACAATCGTAAGATTAAAAATTCAGCTTTATGTAGTTCCCAAAAAATAGGGTAAAGCTCCACTTTTTTATCTTTAATATTGTTCTCATGTTTTTGAATTTATAATTTGCAAATGAGTATTTTCATTCTTAGCTTCTTTTAGCAATTTCAAAGTACTATGTGAATGTGACCGTATTCTATATTCTCTATATTTATATATAACTACTCGAATTTCTAGCCACCAAAGTAAATTTCATTTATATTCATGCATGTATTTATATGGGTTCTATCTTTACTAATATCTACAAGAAATTCATGATGCTATCTACTAAAGTCACGGAACAAACTATTTGACTGCTAGATTTAATTGCGAAATTAATACGATCATTTGTTAACTTTCTCTAAAATCCATTTCATGTTTTTTTGGGTATGTTTACCATAATTTCACCACCACCTCCTTTTCGTGGTCTATTAAATTCTAAGATAATACACTTATTTTTTACCGTCTGATCCATTTAATCTAAATATCAGGTTCTCTTTTTTGATTTGTTTGTGTTGCAATCAAGATGAATAGATGTTGTTCTTTACTTTAGCTTCAGCTAAACATGTAGTTTTTCTTTTAATTTTGTATATAATGTTGTCGTCTAAGATTTTGCTAACTTACGATTTTTCATGACATTCATGATAGTGGTTAGCTTGACTGTGGAGTAAACCTAACTATCGGTTTAGGAAACTATATCACTTGGTTGAAATAACAGATATCTTTCTCAAGATGAAAATATGCCGGATATGAATATATGTATCTTCTTTACTACCTATTAAAACGATGTTATGTGTTTTGGTTGAATTTAAATTATATTTTATACTGCCAACATGTTGGTTATGACTAGGCCACATTGACAACAGTGGCATACCCTACTTTTGAGTTCTTACAATTAATTTATCAATACTAAAATAGGAAAAAACTCTTACCATTCTTATAGCATATTATGCTCACTATTGGTTATGCATAAACATAAACATCCACTTAGTGGATAAACAGCAAAAAGAACATATGTGCAACCAACTACTATCTTATAGAGAGTTTACCCATAAAGTTAATTCAAAATTAGTTAAAAGTAAGTATAATTTCTTTATGAATTTCTCATTTTGGATGATAGAAGTATTATTATTATTATTATGACTACTAATACTTTTATTATTATTATTTATGTTTTGCTATACAGTGGACTAAACTAATTATTAGTATAAAAAAGAAAATTACACGAACAATATCAGTAGGAAAGATTTCTAAAACAATCGGCATCAATAATTTATTTTCTATTGTTATCGACCAAATCCTTGCCCGTATAGTTTGAATTATTTTGGCATTATCCGCATGCATGCTTTTTATGTTACAACCTCTGTGTATTATTTCTGTAATTAAGCTAGAACTTTGGTATGCTTACGCTTGTGTATGTTCAAAGGCCTACTAATCAGTGTTCTGTGTTTCAATCGATTTTATATAGTATACATTTGGTTTAATTTTACTTCTTTAAATTGAAACTTTCCTACCAATTATTTTGTTTTAGTTCATTTTTACTGTAAAATTAGAAAGTTCTTGGTCTTATAGGTTTGTGGCTCATTCTTCCATATTTTTGATTTGTAGGTCAATTATTGGTTCAATTTTTCCATACGTTTAGGTGCAGTAATTCTTGCCAAATTTGGTTTACAACCAGAAACTAAATTGTGAAAATTAAAAGTACAACCAATGATAGGGCATAGAGCAGAAGAGCATAATTAGTTTATCCATAAACACTTTAGCGATTTTTTGACATAAATAAATAAATAAATATTCATCCAATGTAACTGATTTGAAAAGATTTATCTTGACAGTTATTTTTATATGCTGATAGAACTATCATTTCCTGCAAAAGAAGTCATTATATTAGCTTCTTATTACTTTATTATAATTTTGCAGTTGATGAGAAGCAAAATAATGCTAAATCGGATGAAATGAAGAATTTGCACCAAATAAAATGCTGCATTGAAGGAAAAAAATGTATCATCTTTTCCATTATCTTATTCCACTTTAATAGGTACAATCCATAATGTTTTTCATTTGGTAGCATAATATCCAGTATAAAAGTTGTGATAACCTAGATTTTTGGACATCAGATAGTTGGATAATTATCTGAATTAACTATTAAAATACTGGGTTATAGATTGGACAAATAAATGTGATAACCTCCATTATAAATTATTTATATTTGACAAAATTGTTATTTTCAAACAACAATGATAATGGGTTGTTTTAAATATAGATAAATAAATTTTTAAGTAGAATTATTAATTACAAATTGAATTTGGGTTTATTTAAAATATATATGTACTGTTTGGATTGATTTTTAAATTTGATTGGACTTGAATTTGAATTCAAATTTGAAAATTTAAAAGAAGTATATCTTAAATATAGTTTGATTTAAATATATTATATATGATTTTATTTTGAAGATAATTGGTTTTTATTTTATTTTCACTAAAAGAATTTTATTTATATATGTAGAAAGTATTTATTAATTAGTAAATAAATACAAAAGCTTTATAAACATTTTAAAATTAATTAATGCATGTAAATTTACATGTGTTAGCTCTTGAATCTCCTTAATAACATGTGTAAACAAATTAAGAGTAGTTAATGACAAGTGTTAATAAGATTGTACAAGTGTCTTTTATATCTTTTTATTTTTCAAAATAATTAATAAAAGATAATATAAACATCTTCATTCCTATCTCTCATTCTCTTTAATCAGGTCAAATTCTGAAGAAAAAAAAGAGATAAAATAAAATATAAACCAGATCATAATCTATTTCAATCTCATCATCAACTTATTCAAAAAGAATTCAAATCAAAGCCTCAAATGTAGATCAACATTTTCAGAGCAAAGCATAGGCCTGATCATCTCAAAAATATCAACTACAAAACCAAATCAAAGAAAACAACAATCTTTCAATTGTTTCAAACCTGAAGATCAAATCAAAATAGTTTGGTTCCAGGGGAAAATTGTGAGTTGTTCTCTGTTTCCAGAAAACAGGTGAGTAAACAAAATTTCTAACCTATTTAAAAAATTTGTTGCATGTTGTGAACTTGAAGTGAAGCATGATAAATGATTATATGATTGTTTAAAAATGAATTGTATGTATATCTATATGATTGATTGGGTGTGCATGATGTTTGGCCTATTCATGTTGTACAGGTTCAAAAGGAAAAAATTTTTGATCTAGATCCAAATTCTATTTTCCCAGATTCTCTTTAGTCTTCAGAACGACAAAATTTGTTGATGTAGCAAGATCGTTAGTTTAAAAATGCATAAGGTAAGGATCTGATGGTGGTTTTCATATAGGAGAAGAAGAACAGTAGGATTCAAATACACATCAAAATCTCAACTTTAACAATTTGATATTTCAAAAATATAATTCGATCCATTATCGAAAATTAAGATTTTTAAAAGTAAAATCTTGATTTTTGGGTAGTAAATTGTAAGGAATCATGAGATGACCGTGGATTGTGTTTTCGACTTTTCCTGACGATCTAGGTGATCTGGGTGGTAAGGATCACGGTTGGAGGTACCAGAGGGATTGTCAGGCTCGGCAAAAATATTAGTTGAATTTTTCATTCACCGTGGCAGCGGCAAATCGTCGTGGGAGGGTTTTTGCCCTTGTTTTGGTAGTCACTTTTATTTGATGGTTGGATCGCCGTCGTGGCATCGTGGTTGACTGGTTGGGGGGAGAAGGAAGATAGGGGATCGATGAAGCTTCAGGCGAGACGGCGTGTCGTCAGGTGGTCATAGGTGATGTCACGGGTTGATTTTCTGGTAACCGGTTTGGCTACTCGTAGGGTCAATGGGTTCATTTGAACTCGATTTCGATTTCTTGATCAAATGGGAAGTCTGGGTGGTCAAATGGTGTGTAGAGGTTGGAGGCGACTAGCCAACGGTGGTTTTGGGTAGTCGAACAATGCCGACGAACTGTGCACGTGAAAGTTGGGTTTGCGCGTATCAGTGGTTTGAAGAAGATTTGTAGGCTCGGGAATGTTTTTGGGAAGATGGAGAAATTGCTCAGGTAGTTCTCGGTTATGATCGATGTAGTGTTTGAATTTTGGTTTTGGGAAGGGTTCGGTTTTGTCTCGGGATTTTGGAGTTTAGGCTCGAGTATATTTCGGGTTCGACTCGAAATTAAATTTAAAATAGTTTTTACGTTTAAAATAAACGAGTTTTAAAGATTAAAATATATTTGGTTTAAACTGTAATATGTTAAATAATTTAAAACTATTTGATTTAAGAAGATATATGATTTGTTAACTTAAGATTGTTAAATGCTTAAGTTATTTTAAACTTAAATTAAATAATTTAATTAAGTAAATCAATTTTAAAGATAAAAGTTTAAAATATGATTAGGATAATTAAAGAAAATTAAATAAAGATAAATGGTTTATCTTAAGGTTAATTAAAACCTTTGATGATTAAGGATTAATCTATTGAGGGTTAATTAATTTAATCAAAAATTAAAGGTTAAATTAATTAATGATTAAGGTTTATTAATTGAGGAAAATTAACCAATGGGATAATGAGGATAATTACTCGATAAATGTGATTAAAGGTAAATTACTTAAGGGAAGTAATTAAGGATTAATTACTGGGTGTAATTAATTAAAGGGCTGATTAATTAATTTATTAAGAAAATTTATTAAGGGTGAATAAATTAATATGTGTGATTAGTTTATGGATAATTAATCAATGTAAGTGATTTAAGGGTAATTAATTTGAGTAATTAATTAAGGATCAATGTGTTTAACGTGAATGGGTGAAGATTAATTAAATTGTGTAATTAATTAAGGGTTAATTACCTATTGAAATTAAAGAATAATTAGGCAAGGGTGACTAATTAAGAGGATAATTAAAAGACGATTAATTAATTGGTTTGTAATCAATTAATGTTTGGGTAATCTAGGTGATTAAAGATTAGTAATTCATTTAATTTGGGATAAATTAAATTAATTTTGAAAGTGATAAATCTTGCATATAAATGATTGAATGATGTTAAATGCCTTGAATTGGCTGATATCTCTGATATGAAATGTTGTGTGATATGATATGTTTGGGTGAACAGTGATATATGGTTATCTATGTCGAATTGCCATGTATAAAGTGACATCTTGTATTGAAAGTTGAATTTAATTTCACTTGAATAATTTGGGTTAAGATGGTACTGAATTTGAAGAGAACGGGGCGGGTATTAGTAAATAACAGAACCCACTTCGATTGATAACCTAAAATGATTCTTTATAGATTGATATGTGAAAGCAATAGGCTGAAATGGAATAATTTAAATGACTAGACCATTTAAAGTTGAGTAAGGGTACTTAGGGATTGATTTGTGAATTAAGCGTCATCTATAGCAAGTTGTGAACTTGTAATGTTGAATGAGTTACCTGGGTTTTAAATAAGTTTTATTGATTATCTCATATTAGTTGGGTTTACTCACGCTAGTTTCTAGCCTGACCCGGGTGTTACTTTGATGTAATGCTCAGGTCAGACCGAGTATTACAGATTTCCAGGTAAGGACATTCTAGAGCTCAGGAGGCGAGCTAGATGGTAGGAACTTATGGAGTATTATCCGTTGTGATATTGTAGTTTATGTGGGACATGTTGATTTTTATCTGTCCACTATTTTGTGATAGTGTAGTAACTCTGATGTAAATGTATGTAAAATAACAGATACAGTTTACTTTGGTATAACTATTATTATTTGATATTATATTTTGATCCGCTACGAAGGTGAGAATCTGTGTTTTGGTGTTTATGTTTCTTCTTCTTCTTCTACCTCTTTTCTTCTTTTCTCTAACTATCTGGAATTTTTAGAATCGAAAATTCTGGGTCGTTACATTTTGGTTTCAAAGCTAGAGGTTAAGTGAGAACCTTGACTCTGGTGGGTGTACTCATTAAGGATAGGGTCAATAGTACCCTAGAATGAGTTGAGTGTAAAATATATGAGAGAGCATACTTGTTATTTTCTTATATAATGGTTCTAAAAGTAAATGATTTTTATATAAGTTTATATATAAAGCAATGATTCCTCTAACCATTATATATTAAGGTAACTGGTTATTGTATTATTTGAAAATTAAATAATGAGAATTAAGTGGTAATTATAGTACAACCAAATTGAAATTAAATGAAGATAAGTTTGAAATAGATCCAAACTGGAACTAAAATCCTAAATTTGTAGAAGTAAGAATAAGATAAAAATGAATTGATATCCAGATATGATAATCTTGGGTATTATCATAAATAGTTTCTGTGTTTAATAATGATATATTCGTTGATAAGCAAGCCAAATGAAGTAAACTTTTAAGATGAGTATAACTTCTAAATTGAAGTAGGTTTTAAATTGTGAAGTTTTAAAACCTAAGTCTAGAAACATTTGAATAGTTTCAAAGTGTTAAAGGAAATAATAAATAATATTATTCAGACTATCTTTGAATGTGATCTTATTTTAAAATAAGAAGTTGTTTGAAAACATTAAGGAAATATGTGTTGAATTAAAACCAAGGGTGGTTTAAATTTTAAAATTTGGCTTGGTGGGCCAAAAAGTAAATATGTATATACGTGTGTAGATAATTTGAAATAATCTCTGAAGTAATGAGTTTAGATTTTCCTGGAGTGTGATTTAAAACCAAAGTAAAATAAGTTTTTGAACTTTTAAGAGATAGAAATTTGAAATTTGAAATGGAGAATTCAAATTTGAGTGGGATTAATGGGATTAAATTGAATTTAACATAGAAGAAGTTAAATAAGTTTTGGACAAACAACCTGAATTAGAAATTTCAAGATGAAATTGAGATTTAACTTGGGAAGTTAAATGGTTGATTTGAATTTGGAGTTTGTGTGATCTCGAAATGGGTTTGAGATCTGGAAATTGGAAATGGATAGACGTTTTAAAATAATTTGGATAATATTATCCTATTTTCATTAATAATTCCTGAAACTGTGAATTGGATTTTTTTTTAATTGAGTTAACAAATGCAGTGTGGTAATATATCCATTATCGAGATAAAAAGGGAAATTAAAATTTGAAATTTAGGAGATGAAATCACTTTGAATTTAAGATTTAAAATGTTCAAAACGAACTTGGAAATTTAAATTGTTAAGGATTAGTTTCAAAATTGAAATTGGGTAATAAATTGGATATATTTATTATTATGAAGAAAATTTAAAATGGAGTTTTGAAATTTGGACTCGGGATTAAATTGTTTAAAGATTTAGATTGTTGATTTAAAAATAAAGGTTAATTTGATTTAAGGGATTAAATCAACATTTAAAATTTAACTCGAATTTATATAATTCGAGATGGTTTAAAGTTGAGATTTAAACTACATTATTTCAAATTGAATTTAGTTTGAATTAATTAGAATTGAAGATGGATAAGTATAAAATTCAAATGGAAAATTTGAATTGGATTAATTTGAAATGAAATTGAAGTTGTATGAGTTCAAATTTAAATGGGAATTAGGATTAATTCAAACGGAAATTGAAATGATTTGAAATTGAAGTGGATTCAATTTGAAATTAGTCCAAATTGATTTGAATAATTTGGAATTTTAATTAAAATTGAATAGCTTTAAAATCAAATGGAATTTGATTTGAATTTGGAAATAAAATGAGGTTAATTCAACATGAATTGGGGATAAATCAAGTTCAAGGGAAATTGAAGGTATCCAAATTGGAATTGAGTCAATTTAAATGGAAGTGGAAATTTAAATTGAATTGATGGGGATGGAGATTGGAAATGGAACAGTTTGGCTCTGGACTATTTTCAAATAAATTATTTTGATATAAACTATTTTAAATCTATTTTCCTAACTATTTACTATACAACTTTCCTTTTTAAAATCCAAAACTATCTTATACTTATTTTACAACTACTTTTGGAACAATTTAACTATTTTACAACTCTTTTATAAACTAATTACTATTTTTCCAACTACTTTATAACTAATTACTATTTTACAACTATTTTACAATTATCTAACTATTATAACTATTTAACTACTTTCCAACTATTTTTCGATTACTTAATTATTTTATAGCTACTTTACAAACTAATAATTATTTTTCAACTACTTATCTATTTTAACTTTTAAGTTATTTTCTAAATTTAAGCAGGTCAGAGTGCAACTGTTTATGATTAATTACCAATTGAGATAAGGATTAAAGTGATAATCCAAATGAAATTGGAACAATTGTGAATAAGTGGACAGAAATTAAAGCGAATGTGAATAGAAAGGGGAAATTGATCTAACTAATAATCAATGGAGATAAATACGTAGGATGTACGTATATTATTCTATTCGCATAGTGATTTGATCCAGATTCGAGCACAGAATTTCGAAATAGTATATCAATCCGAGATAGGATTTTTTTCACTCGATTTTCGACGGCGAACATGGGTATGGATTGTTGATTGGTTCTGGATATTCTCTATCATAGTTATGGATATGCAAGGAGAATGACGGTTTCTGATCAAGGAACCAAATCTGAGTCCTCACTAGGAAGTCGGGTGGACGATACTAGTTCAGAAGACAAATTTGTGTGATCGAGTGAGCGATCAGATTGATACCGCGTATGGATGATATGTGTATATCGTACGGGTTTGAATGAGATTGATATTGAAGATTTTGGATAAGAAATGGAAGATGATTTTTTGAAATGGAATGATATATTTGATAAATAAATGGTTCTTGAAATGAAAGGTATGTCTTGTGAAATATATGATGAAATAAAGTGGAAATGGGATATTCCTATAGTAGAAATTTACTTTAGGTAAGTAAGTAACATGGTTAATAACTTTATTAGAGTAATCAAATTTGAATATTTTATTTGGAATAAATAAAGTTATATATCTTTGTTATATAAGATAAATCTTCCCTTGTTGAATCTATAGCCAGAAGAAAAGGGTTTTTGAAAGTATTTGAAGTATAAAGAGGGTATTTATACAAGTATGAAGTGATCCAAAGATTTTTCAAGGTTATATATATATATATATAAAGGATCTTATGAGAATGATTTTGGAGAAAAGGTTTTTGGAACCTATGGATTTTGGAAAGGCTTTTGATTTTTGGGGAAAAATCAATTTTGGAAATTTAAAAAGCCTAGTTTGAGAATTATCGATTTTGGGATAATCGATTTTGAGAAAGGAAATTTATTTGAGATTCATACTAGGTGTATGATTTGGAAGATACTATATGTGTGTAGTATAAAGTGTTTTGATAGTGGCTCTAGAGAAAAAGGCGCTCCCTCGAAATGTATTTCTTAGGAGTACCACAGGATGGTACTGCCTTGAGCCCTGGGGGGTTCTAAAGTTGATCCTATAAGGAGTCCGGACAAACTAGTTCCTGAGGATTTTGTATAGTGTGTAGCGAAAATAGAGAGCGCTGATGCCTACAGAGGCATTTGGGTTATGCTGTGACGATAGTGTAACTCGATTTCACTGCGATCTACTGCAGACCATTATGAAAATCGTGTGTGCTGTTGAGAGCCAACATTCTACATTTGATTTTACATCGGTAGACTGCGACCTATGGTGACGTAGCGAAAGTCGAGAGGCCATGAGAGCCTAAGACTACATTGGGATTTGACTGGTGTAGTTTGCGACCCATGTGGAAGTGGTGAAGTTTCATTTTGCAGCGAAAATCGAGGGCACTGATTCCTACAGTTACATGGACTTTTGCTGTGATGGCAACGTAACCCAGGATGTAATTGCGATCTGTGGCGAGTTCCATGCCATAATCGAGGGGCGCGGAGTGCCTACAGTTACGTGGACTTTTGCTATGATGGCAACGTAACCCAGGATGTAACTGCGACCATGGACGGGGGTGATGATTTCCAGAGCATTCTCACCAAAGATATTTCCTCTATTTTCAAAAATATTTTCTATATTTTCAATAAAATTATTTTTCAAGTATTTTCACTGGGTGTTGAAAATGGGTCTGCTAAGTACTTATAGATTTTCAGTCCTACGCCTGATCAACGTATGACCGAATCTCTGTGAGAACAAGGATGGATTGGTTGAGACATCGAGTTATAAAAAATATTTTTTTATAAAACTATTTTTGTAATAATATGTAGATTTTAAAGTACTTTTAAAAATTTTTGATAAAAAGGGGGTTTATAGTTTAAAAATGTTCAACGAAGAATTTATCTGATTTTAAGTATTTAATAAGTTCTAGCTTCGTTCCTTTTCGGGGACGAAAAGATTCAAAGGCGGAAGGAATGTGATAACTTGGATTTTTGGGCATCAGATAATTGGATAATTATCTGAATTAACTATTAAAATACTGGGTTATAGATTGGACAAATAAATGTGATAATCTCCTTTATAAATTATTTATATTTGACAAAATTGTTATTTTCAAACAACAATGATAATGGGTTGTTTTAAATATAGATAAATAAATTTTTAAGTAGAATTATTAATTACAAATTGAGTTTGGGTTTATTTAAAATATATATGTATTGTTTGAATTGATTTTTAAATTTGATTGGACTTGAATTTGAATTCAAATTTGAAAATTTAAAAGAAGTATATCTTAAATATAGTTTGATTTAAATATATTATATATGATTTTATTTTGAAAATAATTGGTTTTTATTTTATTTTCTTTAAAAGAATTTTATATATATATATATATATATATATATATATATATATATTTAGAAAAGTATTTATTAATTAGTAAATAAATACAAAAGATTTATAAAAAATTTAAAATTAATTAATGCATGCAAATTTACATGTGTTAGCTCTTGAATCTCTTTAATACCATGTTTAAAATTAAGAGTAGTTAATGACAAGTGTTAATAAGATTGTACAAGTGTCTTTTATATCTTTTTATTTTTCAAAATAATTAATAAAAGATAATATAAACATTTTCATACTAATCTCTCATTCTCTTTAATTAGTTCAAATTCTTCAAAAAAAGAGATAAAATAAAATATAAACTAGATCATAATCTATTTCAATCTCATCATCAACCTATTCAAATAGAATTCAAATCAAAGCCTTAGATTTAGATCATCATTTTCAGAGCAAAGCATAGTCCTGATCGTCTCAAAAATATCAACTACAAAACCAAATCAAAGAAAACAATAATCTTTCAATTGTTTCAAACCTGAAGATCAAATCAAAATAATTTGATTCCAGGGGAAAATTGTGAGTTGTTCTCTATTTCCAGAAAACAGGTGAGTAAACAAAATTTCTAACATGTTTAAAAATCTTGTTGCATGCTGTGAACTTGAAGTGAAGCATGATAAATGATTATATGATTGTTTAAAAATGAGTTGTATGTATATCTATATGATCGATTGGGTGTGCAAGATGTTTGGCTTGCTCATACTGTACGTTCAAAAGGGAAAAAATTTGATCAAGATCCAAATTCTATTTTCCTAGAATCTCTTTAGTCTTCAGTATATGGAAAAATTTGTTGATATAGCAAGACCATTAGTTTAAAAATGTATAAGGTAAGAATCTGATGGTGGTTTTCATATAGGAGAAGAAAAACAGTAGGATACACATCAAAATCTCAACTTTAACAATTTGATGTTTCCAATATATAATTCGATTCATTATCGAAAATTAAGATTTTTAAAAGTAAAATCTTGATTTTTAGGGTAGTAAATCGTAAGGAATCATGAGATGACAGTGGATTGTGTGTTCGACTTTTCCTGATGATCGAGCTGATCTGGGTGGTATGGATCGCAGTTGGAGGTACCGAAGGGGTTGCCAGGCTCGGCAAAAATATTAGGTGAATTTTTCGTTCACTGTGGTGGCAGCAGATCATCAAGGTAGGCATTTTACCCTTGTTTTGGTCATGACTTTTATTTGATGGCTGCATCGCCGTCGTGGCATCGGGGTTGACTGGTTGGGGGGAGAAGGAAGAAAGGGGATCGGTGAAGCTTCAAGCTAGACGGCGTGTCGTCAGGTGGTCAGAGGTGATGTCACGGGTTGGTTTTCTGGTAATCGATTTTGTTACAGGTTGGGCCGATGGGTTCATTCGAACTCGATTTCGATTTTTTGATCAAATGGAAGTATGGGTGGTCAGATGGCGCATAGAGGTCGGAGGCGACTTGCCAACGATGGTTTTGGGTGGTCGAACATTGCCGACGAACTGTGCACATGAATGTTGGGTTTGCGCATATAAGTGGTTTGAGGAAGATTTGTAGGCTCGGGAATGTTTTGGGGGAGATGGAGAAATTGCTCGGGTCGTTTTTGGTTATGATCGATGTAATGTTTGAATTTTGATTTTAGGAAGGGTTCGGTTTTGTCTCGGGATTTTGGAGTTTAGGCTCGAGTATATTTGGGGTTCGACCCGAAGTTAAATTTAAAACAGTTTTTAAGTTTAAAATAAACGAGTTTTAAAGATTAAAATAAATTCAGTTTAAACAGTAATATGTTAAATAATTTAAAACTATTTGATTTAAGAAGATATATGATTTGTTAACTTAAGATTGTTAAATGCTTAAGCTATTTTAAACTTAAATTAAATAATTTAACTAAGTAAGTCAATTTTAAAGATAAATGTTTTAAATATGATTAGGATAATTAAAGAAAATTAAATAAAGATAAATGGTTTACTTAAGGTTAATTAAAACCTTGGATGATTAAGGATTAATCTATTGAGGGTTAATTAATTTAATCAAAAATTAAAGATTAAGTTAATTAATGATGAAGGTTGATTAATTGAGGAAAATTAACTAATGGGATAACTAGGATAATTACTCGATAAAAGTGATTAAAGGTAAATTACTTAAGGGAAGTAATTAAGGATTAATTACTAGGTGTAATTAATTAAAGGGTTGATTAACTAATTAATTAAGAAAATTTATTAAAGGTTAACAAATTAATATATGAGATTAATTTATGGATAATTAATCAATGTAAGTGATTTAAGGGTGATTAATTTGAGTAGTTAATTAAGGATCAATGTGTTTAACGTGAATGGGTGAAGGTTAATTAAATTGTGTAATTAATTAAGGGTTAATTATTTTTTAAATTAAAGAATAATTAGACAAGGGTGACTAATTAAGAGGATAATTAAAAGACGAATAATTAATTGGTTTGTAATCAATTAATGTTTGGGCAATCTAAGTGATTGAAGGTTAGTAATTAATTTAATTTGGGATAAATTAAATTAATTTTGAAAGTGATAAATCTTGTATATAAATGATTGAATGATGTTAAATGCCTTGAACTGGCTGATATCTCTGATATGAAATGTTGTGTGATATGATATGTTTGGGTGAACAGTGATATTATGGTTATCTATCGATGTCGAATTGCCATGTATAAAGTGACATCTTGTATTTAAAGTTGAATTAAATTTCACTTGAATAATTTAGTTACGATGGTATTGAATTCGAAGAGACCGGGGGCGGGTATCAGTAAATAACCAAACCCACTTCGATTTGTAACCTAAAATGATTCTTTATAGATTGATATGCGAAAGCAATAGGCTAAAATGGAATAATTTAAATGTCTGGACCATTTAAAGTTGAGTAAGGGTACTTAGGGATTGATTTGTGAAATAAGCATCGTCTATAGCAAGTTGTGAACTTGTAGTGTTGAATGAGTTACCCGGGTTGTAAATAAGTTTTACTGAGTATTTCATATTAGTTGGGTTTACTCACGCTGGTTTCCAGCCTGACCCGGGTGTTACTTTGATGTAATGCTTGGGTCAGACCGAGTATTACAGATTTCCATGCAAGGACGTTCAAGAGCTCAGGTGGCAAGCTGGATGGCAGGAACGTATGGAGTATTATCCGCTGTGATATCATAGTTTATCTGAGATATGTTGATTTTTATCTGTCCGGTGTTTTGTGATAGTGTAGTAACTCTGATGTAAATGTATGTAAAATAACAAATACAGTTTACTTTTTTATAACTATTATTATTTGATATTATATTTTGATGCACTACGAATGTGAGAATCTGTGTTTTGGTGTTTCTGTTTCTTCTTCTTCTATCTCTTTTCTTCTTTTCTCTAACTATCTGGAATTTTCGGAATCGAAAATTCCGGGTCGTTACAAAAGTGGTATTTTATTTACCCTATTATTATTGTTGTTGTCGTTGTTATTATTATTAGTGGTAGTGTTGGTTTTGTTATTGTCTTAGCTACCGTGTCTAGGACTGTTGTGATAGGAGAATACAGTTGTGTTATCATTGATGATATCCAAGTTATGTTGGCTATTTGAAAATTATTTCAGTTACCTTTGGTATCCTATCTATGGTCCTTTATGCAATCATGCTTAATTTGGTTTGTAAAGTCCATTACTTTTGGTACTTAAAAATTGAAGGAAATAGACATATTCAATGATGGAACGACCGTCAAATTTTACGAATTGTGCCAACACCATATAGAAGCACTAAAATAGAGTCAACTGTGTACAATAGCAACATAGTCCACCCAAAAACTTCGCCAACAAAATATTTAAGACGTTAAGTTGGGCAAAATATAACTGTAGTTGCATATGTTTGTACACTCTAATCTTACTTTGACCTCATTACTGTTTGCGCTTTATGCGTTCATTCCCAACTGTAAGTGACACGTGTATTGTTTGTAGGTGGATTAGAACTCGCATCTATAATGATTTACAAATTTTATACTTCATTATTAAATTAAAGCTCAAGTACTATAGCTGCGTTCATTGTTCTCCAGTTTGAGAAGTTAAGGTGGAGTGAACATGAATTGTTTATTTGATATTAAAAAAAATTCAGTTTTCCCTTCTTTTTACCTTTAAATTTATACATAATTCCTATCAGACAACAAAGTGTTTCATGCACAGTATCAAAATTTTGGGCAAGAGCGAACCATTTATATGGTATAATCATGCAAATTTCATTATCATTTTATCAAAATGAAGTATAAAATGAGAAAAGGCCCAATCCCATATGCATCTGAGCATATATCTATGGAAGAAATTGGTTATTGCTCATTGCTTTCGATTTTCTGACTGCCATCAATATTTTGCTTTTTCCTTTTCTAGATGTTGAAATATTAACATGTACAATAGGCATAAAAAATGCAATACAACTTTGTTTGATGGTGCCGGTTGGTAGAATTTAACGGTCCTATTGGTTCGATTGCATGAGATACCTAGAATTTACAACTGTAAACAATATTTAGTGCTTAGTAATTATTTCTAACATATAATGATTATTATATTTAGTATTTATATTTACTAACTTAATGAGGTTAGGTATATTAATTGTGGAATGAATTATGAACAAAATCAATTATTGCTGCGATGATGATGTGTTAGCACCTACACAATCCACTCTAAAAAGAGAAAATTCCATTAAATATGTTGCACAAGAAGGATAACTTATCAACATATACATGGATACCAGCTCACAATGATAGTTTAGTGTTTAGTTTATAAGAAATATCTAACCATAAAAATAATATTACACACCAAACATACTGATATTGATGTTCAATGAGGAAATATTAAATTCTAACAAAGAAAACTCATTTTAAAAGTAGGAAATGACCGTGTGCATAGCACGGGTTCGCACTAATGTGTGTGTGTGTATAATTTTACATTTTAATACGGTATTGTATTTTATTTAAATTAAATGTTTTATCTAAATATATATGTTATGAATTATATAAAATATTTTTATATAAATATTTAACATAATACATGTATGTACTATTTTCAAAATTAAAAAATTAATTTTTTTTCATTGATTTCCCTATGGAAATCAAATAAATAGTTTAAATTCATTTTTGAGAGCAATAAAGTAAAGCAAACAAAAAGGAGAGGTTTTTTATAGTTGAAAAATATGTATATTTACACACACACACATAGATATATGTGTGTATGTATGTTATTAGTTTACACGAAATATATTTATAGGTATATGCCATACATATATATAGTATTAGGAAATATTACTCAATATATGTAGTACTTTTTTTAATTTGAATTATATATTTTTGTATGTGTGTGTATATTTGTATAAAATTAATATATTTGTTTGAATTTGAAATTACTAGATATTCATTTAGTAAATTTGGATCTAGATCTAAATTTTAAATCTAATAATTGAATTTGAAATTTATAAATTTTTTGTATCAAATTTCTAAATACTTTATAACAACACACACACACACACACACACACACACACACACACACACACACACACACATATATATATATATATATTGGCATCACACATTTATATATAGAGGCTAACATGTCTGTTGCGATGTAAATCCCAACATCTATACACGGATATGTCAAACCATGTATACCTTATTATGTTGCACATACACATATATATTTATATGGTATGTATATTATATAATATAATATAAATTTATAATAAATAAAGCATTATTTATGAATTAAAAAAAATATTGATTTTATTTAAAGTAGAATTTAGAAAAGTTCTAAATAAATTTAAACTACATAGGCCCAACAAGGTCCAAATGTAAATAAATTTTTTGAAATTTACCAATATACCTCGTCGCATGCTGACTTAGTTCAACAATGGTATTGAAACCAAACAACATATGTGGTCAAAATTCGCACTATTACAACTAACTTATTAAAGTCTACCCATATGGCATGGTGTCTAGAAAGGTTGTATTTAAGGTTGGGTTTGGGTCATCATGTATGCCACCTTATCTGGCTACTGGCCTGACTTGAAATGGATGAAGTAAGCCAAATAGTTATTCCTAATATAAAGGCTCAAATTGATTTGGGCCTTGGGCAATTTCAAATTTATTTTGAAATTAAAATAAAAGATTTAAATTTAAAATAAGGAAAATGTAATAAATGTTACAACATAGATTTTCAAATTGTTTTGAAAATCAAAATAAAAATTTAAATTTGAAAAGTTAAATTAAAATAAAACACTTATTATAAAATTTATAACATAATTTTTCAAAATGTTTGAAAATGTTGTAAAATTGATTTCAAAATATTATTTATTAATACAACTAATTAAATAAATTAATTAATTAAATAAGTTAAATAAGGATATATATACTTGAATAAAGCATACATAATGATATATTTAATGTTATGTTGAATTGTTTGAGATAATATGAGTATGCTTGTGTGTATAAAAGAATTTTTTAAATTAATCAAATTTAATTAAAATTGTTTAATTAATAAATTAAATTTTAATTTAATTCATAAATTATAATACATATATATAAGATAAATGTGTGTTACTATAAAGGTTATAATATATATATATATATATATATATATATTCAATATAATATGTTATAATTGAATTACATAATAATTACTTTTACTTAAATTAATTCAATAAGATTTAATTAATACATAAAATATTATATAAGTTAAATAAAGTATAAAAGTTATATAGTGCTAAAACTTAAATAATATAAATGTATTAACTAAAGATCGAACGGTAAGAAACCTAATTAGATGTAACACCCCAGATTTTTGGTAACATTATTTAGGATATTTAATTAGTTAAATAAAATAATATGTTGATTAGGAGATTGAGATTTGATTTAATTAAGGAGTAGTCGTTCCATTTAAACAATGAATTAAAAGAAGAGTTTAACATGAAACAGGGGAAGAGTAAAATGGGAAAGAGGTCATTCCTATATCTATTCCCTTAGGCCATGTATCTCTACACGTTCATTTCATTTCTTAAAATTTTTAAAACTAAGGCCAGCCACCATTAACAAGAGCACGGGGAAAAAGATAAAGAAGAGCTAGGAAGAAGCTTAAGCAAATCAAATACATTCACATCTCAATCTCTTTAATCTCTAAAGCTAAAGTGAATAATGTTTGCATCTCATGTTTATTTTTTTTGGTATTAAGATGAAATCCAAAATAATTTGCATTGATTTGCCATGTTTTTGGATGATGCAATGATTATATATACTTGCTGATGATTTATATTTATTCATTTGGATTTTATGACATGTTATGGTACGAAAACCCTAATTACTGACGTCCAAATGCCTTGTGAAAATTTATGAAGATCATAAATGATACTATAGAGATAGTTTTCAATTTTCAAAATATTGAGAATTTTTGTGGAATTTATATGAATTTTGTATTGAAGAAAATGTTATTTTGGGTTATAAATTTTTTATGGTTAAATAATAATAGATTTGGGTCTGATATTTTTGTATGTTGGAAAACATATTAAAAGAGATTTTCTAGAACTTTGGTAGAATTTTCCTAAGTGTTTTAATGGGTATATAAAATTATTTAAGGCATGAGACTTAAATGTTTTATATATTTACAAAAGGAGAAGGGGCTTTTTACAAATAATCCAAATAGTTAGTTTTGAAAATTGCAGTACTTTCTAATGGTAAAGAAAAGAGGCAACCAATAAAAATTAGACATGTAAAGAAGGTCAGGTGAAAAGAACTATTTGCTGCATGTTTTTCACTATTTCGATGCTTTCAGCACTAGGTTAGGCCTCCTTAGCTTCGCTTCCGACACAGTCGAAACCGATGCACATGGAATCAGGGAACTAATATGAAGTAAACTGGATGTAGACAGAAAATATGAAGTCAAAACCAAGGGTTCCGAAGGGGTTGAGGCATTACTTAGCTTTTAAATTTAGAAATGTGCCTGCTTGCTTTTGACTAAATGGCTTTCGACTAAGTAGCTTTCAACTAGTTCAAATGGATTTAAAGAAATGGTTTCGATTGGGCTGCGCTTTTATTTTAAAGATTTCTTCCAACTAAGTCGAAGCCTTTTTACTACTGCTTTCTACCTTTCGACCCAGATGGTTTCGAAATTATTGTTTACTTTGTTTTCTAAAACTGTCCACTTCTCCAATGCTTTCGAAGGGATGGTTTTGACACATCACTTCTTTTCTTAGGAAATGGTTTCGAAACAGATGCTTTCAACTTAAATGTTTTAAAGACCCTTTTTCTATGATTGAAGTAAAACCTAAATGGTTTCGAAACAAATGCCTTCGACTTTAATGGGTCCCTAATCCTTTTGCTCTACTTGAAGGCATAATCCAAATGGTTTCGGCCGAAACAGTTTTCAAAGGTTTCGAAGGGGTAAATTTTTGAATGGTTTCGAAAGGTTTCCACATGTTTTAAATTAAACCCCAGAGCTTTCGAAAGAGTTGACTTTTGATGCTTTCAAAAGGTTTTATTAAACGATTTTGAAAGGGGTGGTTCCCTAGGGTTTCGACGGGGACGAAAGGAAAGGTTTTTCCTATGTTTTCGAAAGGCAATGTTTAAATTTTTTCAAAGGAGGATGTCTAATGTTTTAAAGCTTTCGAAGGAAAGGATTTTATTGGTTTTGAAAGAGTGACTTTCAATGGTTTCGAAAGGGTTACTTTCAAGGGTTTCGAATGGGCTTTTTAAAGGTTTTAAACATAGGTTTCGAATATATTAAATAGGTAGAATAGCCTAAGTGTTTTCAAGTTAAAAAGGACTTTAACTTATTTTGAAAGGATATGTAATCCTTATTAAATCTCACCAACTTTATTTTGAGTAAAATATATCTAACATGGCAAAATAGCTTGGAGTAAAGCTAAGAATACATTTTCCTTGTATAATTATGATTTAAAGGGTTAAATCATTTTGAAAAGGATTTCAAGGAAAAGGATGAAGAGTAGTTAACCCTAAGAAAATGATTCGGATAGATAGTCCATTTTTATTCGGACAGTTAGTTCAGTTTGTGGATAGTTAGTCCAGTTTGCGGCCAGTCAGTTCTGTTTTTGGACAGATGGTTCATTTATAACTTGAGGACATGTAGTTCATTAGTTACCTGATTATAGCTTAATGAACTTAGTTATTGATATCATTATTATACAGTTTGATTAATCGGTTTGGTTGTAGTAAAGGATATGCAAAATATATATTTTAAAGATGGTATTAGTGAGGGGAAACCTATTCCGTTAAGCGACGTGGTCTCACTTAATATCAGTAAACCGAGATGTAACAGTATTATTCACACCAGCCTTTATGTCTGACTCGAAGTTTTTGTTTCCCCTTAAACTCTCGGGTGCTCAAAATTGATTTGAGTAGGCTAAGGGTTAAGGTTTTCAGGTTTTATTCATTTTGGCGAACCAAAGACGAGCAGATGGCTGATGGATAGCTGATTAGCAGCTTTAGTTTTTTCTTTTTTTGATTACGCTGTGTATATTAAGTTAGATATGACTATATTGACTCTGATCAACCAAGGGGGCATCGTCATATGTCCCTCTTGGTGTATTTTGTAATGATTATATTCGATCTTTACCAGGGAAACGTATGGAATTATGTAATATGGATATGTATTTGTTTTGAAATGTAATCAATAAAATGATATTTTAAAAATCTGTGATTTTGTTCATATTCAAGTACATCTGATATTATAGACATCATTAGCATTACCATTTTTTGTCACCAGAAGTTAATACTATGGATGACTGCATCATCTGTAGCACTTAGCTTTTGGCCCGTAGATACGGGATGGTACATTAGGCTTAAGGAATAAATACACATGTATAGTATGTATGCTGTGATTTTCGATGTGTATGACACCTGAATCACAAGAGTATTTCATATGAAATGCATTGTTGCATAAGTCGATATCACTTAATATAATATATTGTAGATTATGAAACTTTAGTATAAAATTGTCCTCTACCATTTATACATTAACTAATTACTTGCATACTCTCTAGTTGTAGAGTTTTCCTCAAGCAAAAGACGTTATGTGTAATATTATTAATGTATAGACTAGACGAGGTAATATACTTATACATATTTGTTGAGCTTTCATCAAGGTATGTATAATATATTCAGACCATCGTGAAATGGTGGCTACGAGTGAATAATCTCTTTTTACTTGTTAAGCTTTCCTTAAGGTAAAAATGAGATTAGGATAAGGAACCGTGGGTTAAAAGTTATATATGATACACATGATAAGGAGTTATCCATTATATATGGGAGTATGATTTGTTAAGCTTTCTTCAAGGTCAAAATCTCAAGATATATGAGTCTTAACACTCACTAGTGAAGTTAAAAGACTTTTATGTTTTGTCTTAGGATTAGGAGAAACATGACTAGTGGGTGCCTTATTAGAAAAATGAAACGGTAACATTTAACCTCTCTAATAATGTAAGAATATCTTCTATGCTTAATTGAAATAATCCGCTTCGATAAATTTGTGCATTAAATGGGATTAATAAAATGTTTATCAATTAAAATACACAAAGGAATTAAACTAAATATTAAAAAGGAAATATAAATATACTTATCAACAAATTTTTGCATGTTGACCCATGCAAGCATCTAATTATACAACTACTAAATATGTTTGTGGCTTGGCCATTTACATGTTTACTTGCCCGAGACCGTGTATTATCTTCAATGACCTTTGAACTCTAAAAGCAACAAAGGATATGAATATTTGATTCATTTCCAATCACATATAACTGTGATATGGTGAATAGTCATCATTTATAATGTAAAACATCGATGAAATTAGTTTATTGAAATAAGGAAGTAAACTATAGTGTAAGATCGTTTGTTCAATAGATTGATTACAATAATGACCTTGTTATGTTAAATGTAGCGGTAGACCAAAGGCTACAAATTAAATCTAAGAATTCATCACTGAAATGTCAGTTTGATCAGTTTACGTAAAGTGTAATTCATTCAATTTCTTTAAAAGTTAAGGATAACCAAGTGCACATTTGTAAAGAGTTTGTATAATATTATAGTAAGGATTTCCTTTGAATGGTTCGACCATTCAGAAAGGAAATCGAATGTATAAGAGTGGATGTAACCTAAGTCATAGTTGGGATGAATATAGTGAATAGTCACTTCTACTTCATAAAGAAATATCAAAAACAAGAACTGTACAATAATAGTTGATATTTAATATTGAAATGTGAAAAATATGATTCCTATTCCTGTATTTTCAAACAGAAAGTTGTTTCCTATGAGATTTATTTCTTTGAATTTAAGATATTTGATCTAACAATTCTCAACTATAAACTAGTTATAATAAAGAAATAAATAGCCTATATTGAGTGGTTAAATGGAGCTTCTTATTTCATATGCTATTACAAAAATTAGTCAGTACGCCTAAACTCTATCAAAATTTCTATAAATAAGCACCTAACCTAGACCTAAATTTAGTTGAAAATCAATCAGTACACCTAAACTCTATCAAAATTCTTTCTCCTCTCCAAAAATAAATTTCTTCAAATAAAACTAAAAGAAAAGAACTCAAGAAGGTTAGATCAAAGAAGGGGCAAGAAAATGAGGGTATAGATTAGGAGCAAAGCTCGGATCTGAGTTGAGTGAGAACATCTTAATAAGATGATTATTTTTTTGTCAGTTTTAATTTACACTATCTGATTTAAGATGTTGGAACTTAAATTGGAAAAATATATTATTTAAATCTAAATTGAATTATAATTAAATTGGTATAAACTTGTTAAAAGACAGGTGTTAATCTCGATTACCCTTCTAATCAAATAGAAATTCCCATAATCTGTTAATATAACCTGATTATATTAATGTTAACCTAGATTAGACTGATTTTTTTTAGCAAGTCTAACTGGCTTTATAGTGGGCCGTGCAACTTTTATAAATAATTTAAAATAGGGGTTTTGCACATGCACAAGGCAGCTGAGATGGTTTTTAAAGTGGCTCGGCCACGTTTTACAAGATGCACAAGGCATTCACATACTGACTCACATAGAGATACAAAATAACAACAGTCTATGACCAGATATAAGCAAAAGCTTCACAAATCGAAATATTTAATTGATTTTAAATGTTTAAAACTTAATTTTTAACTTGAATTCAAATATCGCCATTTATTGGATAATTTAATTATTAAATCAAATAATTTGAAGTTGGGTAAAATGTTGAATCTGGAGTTTTAAGCCTGTTAAAAATAATTTGAAGGCGTGTAAAATTAATATTGATAGTGCTGAGGATAATAGAAGTTTTAAAATTGAATTTAATAGTGATCTGTTACGTTTTGAAATTTTATCGTTTAAATCGATATTTAAAAATAGCCTTCCGAGGCACAGTCTTATATTTCGGCGAAACCAGTTTCATTGGATCCGTAATATTGTATTATTATCGGGTTTTAATTTTCGTAGTATTTCGAGTCGCTGTGTGAGCGTACAATATGTAAACGCGCTGAAATTTATATCGAAATCTAATATTAAATAACTGGGTCCAAAAAGCTATCTTCTCCATACGATCGAACTAGGACTCGAAACCTTTTCCATTGCGTTCGAAATAGGGGTTTAACATTATAAACGCCTAGCGTCATGCCTCGATAGGAGTTCAAAATTATGAGTTGCAAATTCAAGACAATTTAATTTAAATTTGAATTCAAATATAAAATATACTTTCTTTGACTGGTCAAATTTTTTCACATCCAACCTTTTTCCTTTCCTCTTCAGTTCACTGTAGTAAGTATGTTCAGGCACACAACATTTCTTTCACGTCTTTTCCCCTCTGCTCAGTTTCAAATCGAGCTTCTTTATATCACTTCTGCCTCCCTGACCAAAATAGAAATCAAGCCTTCCTCTTCTCTATTCTCAAGAGGAAAAAAGGGGAAAAGAGGGAATCAGGAGTAATAATGGCGGATCCAAATTCAAAAACCAAAATCATCGAGTTCCTCACATCGGAGTACCGCTGCTTTCTCATTATTTTTGGATCGCGCCTTCATTTTCATCACGCGATTGATTGCGTATATCATCCCGAGCAGTAGCCGTTTATCAAGTAGGGCGAAGAGGGATTTAGAAATTAGCTGGCTCGATTTGAAGGTGTTGATGGCATCGTGGGTTGGAGTCGCTAGTCTGGGAAGTCGTAGGCGAGGCAGCGTCGGCATTGAAGTCAACTGAGTTTTGCACGCTAGTCAGTCAAGGGTCGACGATGTTGAAGGCGTAGGTTGTGTTGTGGAATATCACGATTTAGATATGGTCAAGCTTTTGCGGTGTTATGATTTTCTGGGTGGTCCAGCTATGAATGTCGAACGTGGCTTTGGAAGTGGAGCGGCTGTAGGTGCGCTCGACGTTGAGGTGTACTTGACGGCAAATCGCGATCGATTGGAGGTTGCTATGGCAAGGCAAACTCCGGTAGGCGATCGATGGTATGCTCGAATTGGGGTTTTCTGCTTTTAGCTCGCATCAGTGAGGTAATGCAATTCCTTTTGTTTTGATTTAAACTGGATAAATAAAATGTTTATACATATACAGAAGATTTTGGAATATAAAAGTTAGATTTGTGTTTAAAGCCTACACAAATTATTTTTATACAATCTGAAAGTGGAAAATAAGAAAATATATATATACTTTTTATTTATCTTCTAGTTTATTTTTGATAATGTATTTTAGAGATCTATCTATTTAATAAACTTATTAATCTATTTTAGTTAAAAAAAGAAAAAGAAATAGATTCTCTATATACGTATATAAGTACACACATTTTTTTAAACATGTATTGATAAAATAGAAATTTGTTTATATAAATAAGCTTTGAAAAAGTATAGAAATTTTAATGTTGGGATTTATGTAATAATAGATCTCTTGAAGCCTACAATTTAATTCATAAGTAGCTCCGAAAGAAAAATAAATATAACATATTATGGAGTTTAAATTTGTTTAATGATTTATCTAAATTATTTTGTTACTAGGAGATTTAATTAAAGGGAAATTAGTTTAAAATTTAATAATTAGTTAATTAGATCTATTTTGAAAGAAACTAATTTTCAATTAGTTCAAAATGTTAATAAACCTTATAATGTTATTCAAGGTCTAAAATCTTAAAGACATGCCGGTGTGGAAATGGATTGCAAACATAATCAAAGGTGAGTTAATCTCACTCTTCTGGATTGCCATTTAAATTTAAATTGTTAAATTTAAATAATTGGTTGAATGATTGTTATTGATTTGATGTGCTATATTATATATAGTAGTATATAGTATATATTGGAGTGATTGATTTCCCGCATTATATAGCGGATGAGACCCTATGCGCCGCATAATAGCGGATGATATTATATTGATCTCATATACCGTGATATACCACCTGGAAGTGGAAATGGTATTGTGCTAACGTCTGTGGATGCAGGGAAACAGGTTGGAGGGATCCAACTGGATTCCTCAAAATTATTTAGATAGTTCTAATAATTCTGTGTTATGATTATTTGATATTCAGTGATGGATTATATTAATAATTGGAATATTGGATGCTGTGTTTGATTGATTATATTTGGGTATATCGAGTTATCAAATTGTATAGGTTTGGATTCTTTTTGGAAGAAAATAAAAGAGAGAATTGTAAGTAAACAATTATAGGAATTTGAATAAATTAAAGAATGAATTGGAAAAGAATAAAAGTTGATTTTTGAACTCTAAATAAATAAAATTCCAAGTATGGAGAAATGAGATTTTTGAAAAACTGCTTTTCTTAAAAACTTAAGTGATATTATGTAAAGCAATGAAGAATTTATTTTAAACAATTCAAGGTCTGAATTTATTTAAAGGATAAAGAAGGAATTTGGAAAATCTGAAATTGGTATTTACCAGTTAAAAGATTTTTAATCATAAGTAAGAATTCACGAATATGAAGTTAATAGGTTTTGAAGTAAATGAGTAAGTAAAGGAATTTATTCCAAATAGAGTAAATTGGAAATCAACTTGAAAATTGATTTAAGTGTTTAAATTTGGGATTTTACAAAGGGAAATGAGACTATGGAATTTATAAACTGGGTTTATAAAAGTGAGGTAATACATCGGTAGATATTTGGAAGAATAAATTCACGGTGGGAATTTATTGAAGGAATGGGTAAATTTGTTTAAAAATAAATAGCGATTTATTTTTAAAGGATGTGAAAGAGATAGTGTATTCCCTGGATAGCCAAGTACATCTTCGAAGCAAATTTTTAAGTATAAATTAAAGGTTTAAAGTTGTTTATAAAAGTATGTTTTAGAAAATTTATTATTTTTAAATGTTAGAATTTCATAATAAGTCTTTTTCAAATTTATTTTCGTAGTAATTATTTAAAGGTGACTTGGTATTATGTTTTTAAAAGAGAAGAATTTAGTTCTATATTTTTTTAAAGTAGTTTTATTTTAAATATTCTTAAAGTATATATTTTTAAAATAAAGTATTAAAGTAGTTTTTGTTTTTATTTTAAAGTATAATTTTTATATAATGTGTTTTAAATTATTTTAAAAATCTAAAGTATTGTAATTGGTGTTTTCAGTGAAAATAAATATTTGGGAATTTACTCCATGAGAAGAGTATGGTTGGAAAACTATTTTCAAAAAGGTTTGAAAGTGGAAATATATCTTCTGAAGATATTTTGAGATTAATAAATAATTTGGTGAAATTATTTATGTTTGATGGTTGTTTGTGAATGTTATTTGATAGTTAAATAACCGACTATCAATATTGGCCAATGCATTGATCGTTTCGAAGAGACCGGGATCGGGATTTATTTTCTGAAACCCACTTCGATCCGGTTTGAACGTTTATGTTTGGAAAACAAGAGTTTGGATTCGAAGGTGGAGCAGTGAAGTGCAAGGGATGGTCGCTACTAATCCTAAGGTGATTCCAAAATGGATGTAGTAGGAGTAATGCCTTCTGTTCCGTTTGAACCCGAGACGGACTTGTATGGATGAATGCTTTCAGTACGTCGTTAGATGGGAGATGAGCATTCTAAGTGATATGTTCTAAAAAAGGTAACGCTTAGCCTCGAGCCCCATCAACAGGGAATGATTGAAAATTAGGGGATATGCAGCAAGGCTAAGTGGGTAGCACCCATTAGGGTAAGGTCAACCCTATCTAGATGTCCCTTTTTTCGGCTTAGTGGTGCGGTTGCTGATCCTGATCGTGGGGTGATCTTACTCGGGATTATCCAGTAAGGGGTAGTCCTGGTCTTGTGTTGCAGGGGATTGGGAGTAATCCTGGGTATGGTGATCTAGGCCACGTGCTCTGACAGGTGGTACCCCAGTGCCTAGTCATTAGTTGGAAATCCATTCTCCCTACGCGCCTGTACGGTTTTGATTATGCCCAACTATTGCTGAAACATGAGATGCAAGCATTTCAGCTAGATTCTATTTTACTATCTATAGACATTATTATAATTTCAGAGGATTTTGATAAAAAGTGTTTTGGCTATCGTAAGGTAAAAACCCGACATGTTTACTTGTGGCATGGTCTTACGAGATGCTTTTGTTTTTGAAGGATTTTGAAACTTAAATAATCAAATTGAGTGTGATTTTCTCACGCTGGTATTCCAGACTGACTCGGGTGTTATTTAACTATAATGCTCGGGTTAGACCGAGTATTATAGATTACAGGGAAGGATGCAAAGGAGCTCAGAAGACGAGCTGGATGGCGATACGTACTTCTGTGCTTGTTTAAAATATTCCGTTGTGTATTCAGTTTTGTGAGGACAGGTTAGGATTACTATCCAATTAAGTGTTATGTGTACTCTGATGATGTAATGTATAAACAGATTTGCTTTTGTGTAAACATCATTTATTATCTATTATATTTTATTCCGCTGGGATGGTAAGAATCTTATGTTGTTCTATTTTCTTCTTCTAGCTCCTTCTTCTTTAACCCTAACGGTTCGTATTTCCGTTCACCTTGAGTTGATGTGTTGGAAAATAGTGTTGACTTAAGGGGTACGGAACTGCGGGTCGTTTCACTTGGTATCAGAGCTGAAGATTAAGCGAGAACCTTGGCTCTGGTGGGGATTACTCATTAGAGATAGAGTCCGTAGTACTCTACAATGAGTATGAGTGTATAAATAGATATGAACGCATATTTGTTAGTGAATATAAAAATTGTTTTTATATTGTGTTGACTTATCGGTTGAGTGTTTATGGATTCTGGTCGATATGTGGGACGCTATGTCATCGACAGGGGTTTCTAATCTCTTGAATGAGATAAACTGACACAATATGGTTTTCAAATAAGGTAAATGAAATAATTTTACCCCAAATTATTTTCGGATATAAAAGAAAAGTTTTTGAAAATTATTGGTTGCTTGGATGTTAGAAATGATATTTATTATCATCGTTGTGTGGAAATTTAACTAGAGATTAAAAATAACCAAAGGTTAAGGAAAGAAATTCATTTATAGAATGAAATTTGAAATGTGAATTGTAAATGTGATTTATAATTTGAAATGTGAATTGTAAATGTGATTTATAATTTGAAATAGAAATTTAGAGAAATATTTGGAAATAAATTGTGATGAAAGTTCCAGGGTAATGTTTTGGGTGGATTTCGATTTTGGAAGAAATTTTTTTGAATCGGATTTGAAGTCTGGGGAGTTTGGAATATTTGAAGGGGTTTTGAAGTGATAAAAGCATTGAACTCTTTTCGGTCGCTGGGAAATAATTCCGATGATGATCGCGACGTCATCAATGTTCATTTTCGAGTTTCCTAGAGGGGAATTGATACCTGGATGTTTTGGATTAATGTTTGATTGCGAATTGAGTTTGATTTTGAAAATGAAAAGGAATAGTTTGATTTAGATATATATATTTTTAAAATTCGTAAGTAGCTGATTGATTTAAATGGTATGCAAATGAAATAAAATTGAATATTGGATGACACTTAATTTAAAATTGTGTAAAATGAAGTGTAGAATTAGTTCAAATGGACTAAAAATAATTAATGTTTGGAAATAAAAGTTATTAGTTGAAAATGAATGTGTGAATGAACAAATGAATTTATAATTGTAAGTAAATGAACCGAAATTGGATATTGGAATGATATTTAATTTAAATTGGGTGAAGTAAAGAAAAGTAAAGTTGAAAGATTAACTCATAGTAGACTAAAAATAATTTAAAATTCAGAAATAAATCCATTGGGATTCAAATAATTTAGTAACTGGAACTAATTGGAGAAACGGTTAATTAAATATGGATTGTGATAATGTGAATAGAATTCAATATACAAAATGAAAGGGAAATTGAATTTAAGTAAAATTGAAAATGAAAATCTGGATGAAATTGGGAAAAAGTATTGAGGTTTGAAAGTAATTTGCAAATTGAAGCAAATTGAGTCTATTTAAAATTGGAATCCAAATTGATTAAATAAAAACCAAGTGGTAAAGTGGAAGTAATAATATAAGAGTATATAAAGTGCTTATATTAAACTTAAGAAAGGTTAAGGGTGAAAGTTCGTAATTAAATTTGATATTGGAAATATATTAAGTTAAAAATTGGATGAAATTTAATTTGGAAGTTGTGAAATGGAGAAATTGTGAATAAGTAGATAGAAATCAAATGAATGTGAATAAAAAGAGAATTGATATAGTTAATAATCAATAGATATAAATAAGTTAGATGTACGTGTATTATTTTATTCGTATATCAATTTGATCCAGATTCGAGCACAAAATTTCGAGATAGTTATATCGATCCGAGTTGGGTTTTTTCACTCGATTTTCGACGGCGAACCCTGGTTATGGATTTTTGATTGAATCTGGATATTCTCTATCATAGTTTGTGGCTATGCAAGGAGAATGACTTTTTCTGATCAAGAAACCAAATCTGAGTCCGCACTAGGAAGTCGGGTGGACAATACTAGTTCGAAAATAAAATTGTGTGATCGAGTAAGCGATCGAATTTAGTATTGCGTACGAATGATATAGGTATATCGTACGGGCTTAGATGGAATGAATATTGAAATCTTGTAAAGAAGTGTATAAAATGATTTTGGAATTTGTAGTTGGATATGGTTAAATTGGATATACAGGTATTAAAAAGAAAGTGGGAAAAATTGGATTTTTGATTTCAGAAGATAAATTGAAATTTGCTCGGCAAATGTATGTATTTAAATTTCTGTATGAAATTTGATTGGGTTTTTGATCTAGCCACTTGGCTTTCTGTTTTCTTTTGGAATTTGGGAGCCCGTAGAGGCATTTTGTAGTTGTACCGAGCTAGCCGCGCAAAGGAGACGCTGGCGAAATTTTTCGAAAATTTAGGGAGTTAAATTTTGTTGAGAAGTTTTAAAAATTTAAGTTGGGTTTTAAATTTAAATTTGAATGGTTGGGAAAGAGATATTGGTTGGAATTAATAGAGGTAAATAAATTGATTTTGAAATCAATGAATATGAGTATGAGTTTATTTGGACTTAAAAATGAATTGAATGTAAGCAATTGAGTTGCAAATCATTTAAATTGAATGAAGTTGTATACGAATTGGTTGAAAACAATTAAAATTAATGTCGGAACCCTATAAGTTGCTTATAAATATTGTTTAACCTACATTGGTTATAGAAACTTGTATGTTTGCTAGTTAAATATGTTAAATGTTGTTAAATTACATGATTTTGGCACTTACATGTTTAAATTAAGTAAGTACAGGTACCGAAAAACCGTTTGGCTGGATTTGGGCGCGCTAATTAGCTAAAATAATAAGCCGCTTACTTTAAAATGCTAAATAAAGGTACGCCTACGCAATAAAAATAGGAAATATGAACTGTTTTTGTTTTTCTGACTGTGTGGGTCGATGTATATATGTTTATATCTCTTGTCAAATTGCAAAAGCTTCTCCGTACAAATGAGACTCTACCAAAAAAATTCGAAAATTTTGGGAGTTAGAAATTTTTTGGAAAAATTTTTGTTAGCAACAAAACAATTTCAAATTGAAATTGAAATAAGGGATTTTGGAACTAGAAATTTAAGCTAATTGTTTAGTTAGGATTTAAGGATTAGATAACTGAATATGGGATTTCCACTAAATGGGTTTTAGCAAGTTAATGGGTTGAGGCATTCGTCTGCCTTAGGAATTTCGGGGACGAAATTCTTTTAAAGGGGGAGGAATGTGACGACCTAGAATTTTTGGATATTTGAAAATCGGAATACTTAATTGATATTAAATGTTCAAAAGTTAATTTTTAACTTGAATTCAAATATCACCATTTATTGGATAATTTAATTATTAAATTAAATAATTTGAAGTTGGGTAAAATGTTGAATTTGGAGTTTTAAGCCTGTTAAAAATAATTTGAAGGCATGTAAAATTTATATTGATAGTGCTGAGGATAATAGAAGTTTTAAAATTGAATTTAACAGTGATCTGTTAAGTTTTGAAATTTTATCGTTTAAATCGATATTTAAAAATAGCCTTCCGAGGCACAGTTTCAGATTTCAACGAAACTAATTTCATGGATCCGTAATATTGTATTATTATCGGGTTTCAATTTTTGTAGTATTTCGAGTTGTTGAGTGAGCGTACGATATGTAAACGCGTTGAAATTTATATCGAAATCTAAGATTAAATAACTGGGTCGTGGAAAACTACCTTCTCCATACGATCGAATTAGGACTCGGAACCTTTTCCATTGCATTCAAAATAGGGGTTTAGCATTATAAACGCCCAGCGACACGCCTCGATAGGCGTTCGAAATTTTGAGTTGCAAATTCAAGACAATTTAATTTAAATTTGAATTCAAACATAAAATGTACTTTCTTTGACTGGTCAAATTCTTTCACATCCAACCTTTTTCCTTTCCACTTCAGTTCACTGTAGCAAGTATGTTCAGGCATGCAACATTTCTTTCATGTCTTTTCCCCTCTGCTCAGTTTCAAATCGAGCTTCTTTATATCACTTTTGCCTCCCTGACCAAAATAAAAATCAAGCCTTCCTCTTCTCTATTCTCAAGAGAAAAAAAGGGGAAAAGAGGGGAATCAGGAGTAATAATGGCAGATCCAAATTCGAAAACCAAAATCATTCGAGTTCCTCACATCGTAGTACCGCTGCTTTCTCGTTCTTTTTGGATTGCGCCTTCATTTTTGTCACGCGATTGATTGCGTATATCATCCCGAGCAGCAGCCATTTATCAAGTAGGGAAAAGAGGGATTTGGAACATAGCTGGCTCGATTTGAAGGTGTTGATGGCATCGTGGGTTGGAGGCGCTAGTCTAGGAAGTCATGGGCGAGGCAGCGTCAGCATTAAAGTTAACCGAGTTTCGCACATTAGTCAGTTAAGGGTCGACGACGTTGAAGGCATAGGCTGTATTGTGGAATATCGCGATTTAGATTTGGTCAAGCTTTTGCTCTGTCGTGATTTTTTGGGTGGTCTAGCTATAAATGTCGACCGTGGATTTGGAAGTGGAGCCGCTGTAGTTGCGCTCGACGTTGAGGTGTACTCTACGGTAGATCGCGATCGATTGGAGGTTGCGATGGCAAGGCAAACTCTGGTTGGTGATCGATGGTATGCTCGAATTGGGGTTTTCTGCTTTTAGCTCGCATCAGTGAGGTATTGCGATTCCTTTTGTTTTGATTTAAACTGGATAAATAAAATGTTTATACATATACAGAAGATTTTGGAATATAAAAGTTAGATTTTTTTTAAAGCCTATATAAATTATTTTTATACAATCTGAAAGTGGAAAATAAGAAAATATACATATACATATATTTATTTATCTTCTAGATTATTTTTGATAATGTATTTTAGATATTTATCTATTTAATAAACTTATTAATCCATTTTAGTTAAAAAAAGAAAAAGAAAACAGGTTCTCTATATACGTATATAAGTACACACATTTTTTTAAACATGTATTGATAAAATAGAAATTTGTTTATATAGATAAGCTTTGAAAAAATATAGAAATTTTAATGTTGGGATTTATGTAAAAATAAATCTCTTGAAACCTACAATTTAATTCATAAGTAGCTCCGAAAGAAAAATAAATATAACATATTATGGAGTTTAAATTTGTTTAATGAACTTATCTAAATTATTTTGTTACTAGGAGATTTAATTAAAGGGAAATTAGTTTAAAATTTAATAATTATTTAGTTAGATCTAATTTAAAAGAAATTAATTTTCAACTAGTTCAAAGTGTTAATAAACCTTATAATGTTATTCAAGGTCTGAAATCTTAAAGACATTCCAGTGTGGAAATGGGTTGCAGACATAATCAAAGATGAGTTAATCTCACTCTTCTGGATTACCATTTAAATTTAAATGGTTAAATTTAAATAATTGGTTGAATGATTGAATTGATTTGATATGCTATATTATATATAGTAGTATATAGTATATATTGGAGTGATTGATTTGCCGCATTATATAACGGATGAGACCCTATGCGCCGCATAATAGCGGATGATATTATATTGATCCCATATACCGCGATATTCCACCTCGAAGTGGAATTGGTATTGTGCTAATGTCTGTGGATGCAGGGAAACAGGTTGGAGGGATCCAACAGGATTCCTCAAAATTATTTAGATTGTTTTAATAATTCTGTGTTATGATTATTTGATATTCTGTGATGGATTATACTGATAATTGGAATATTGGATGTTGTGTTTGATTAATTACATTTGGGTATATCGAGTTATCAAATTGTATAGATTTGGATTCTTTTTGGAAGAAAATAAAGAGAAAATTTTAAGTAAACAATTATAGGAATTTGGATAAATTAAAGAATGAATTGGAAAAGAATAAAAGTTGATTTTTGAATTCTAAATAAATAAAATTCCAAGTATGGAGAAATGAGATTTTTGAATAAGTGCTTTTCTTAAAAACTTAAGTGATATTATGTAAAGGAATGATGAATTTATTTTAAACAATTCAAGGTCGAAATTTATTTAAAGGATAAAGAAGGAATTTAGGAAATCTTAAATTGATGTTTTTCAGTTAAAAGAATTTTAATCATAAGTAAGAATTCAAAAACTTGAAGTTAATGGGTTTTGAAATAAATAAGTAAGTAAAGGAATTTATTCCAAATAGAGTAAATTGGAAATCAATTTGAAAATTGATTTAAGTGTTTGAATTTGGGATTTTAAAAAGGGAAGAGAGACTATGGAATTCATAAACTGGGTTTATAAAAGTGAAGTAATATGTCAGTAGATATTTGGAAGAATAAATTCATGGTGGGAATTTATTGAAGGAATGGGTAAGTTTGTTTAAAAATAAATAGTGATTTATTTTTAAATGATGTGAAAGAGATAGTATATTCCCTGGATAGCCAAGTACGTCTTCGAAGCAAATTTTTAAGTATAAGTTAAAGGTTTAATGTTGTTTTTAAAATTATATTTTAGAAAATTTATTATTTCTATGTTTAAATTTTAAAATAAGTCTTTTTCAAATTTATTTTAGAAGTAATTATTTAAAGGTGACTTGGTATTATGTTTTAAAAAGAGAAGAATTTAGTTTTTTTGTTTAAAGTAGTTTTATTTTAAATATTCTTAAAGTATATATTTTTAAAATAAAGTATTAAAGTAGTTTTTATTTTTGTTTTAAATTATAATTTTTAAATAATATGTTTTAAATTATTTTAAAAATCTAAAGTATTGTACTAGGTGTTTTCAGTGAAAATAAATATTTGGGAATTTACTCCATGAGAAGAGTATGGTTGGAAAACTATTTTCAAAAAGGTTCGAAAGTGGAAATATATCTTGTGAAGATATTTTGAGATTAATAAATAATTTGGTGAAATTATTTACGTTTGATGTTTGTTTCTGAATGTTATTTGATAGTTAAATAACCGACTATCAATATTGGCCAATGCGTTGATCGTTTCGAAGAGACCGGGATCAGGGTTTATTTTCTAAAAACCACTTCGATCTGATTTGAACGTTTTCGTGTGGAAAAAAAGAGTTTAGATTCGAAGGTGGAGCAATGAAGTGCAAGGGCTAGTCGCTACTAATCCTAAGGTGATTCCAAAGTGGATGTAGTAGGAGTAGTGCCTTCGGTTCCATTCGTACCCGGGACGGACTTGTATGGATGAATACTTTCAGTACATCGTCAGGTGGGCGATGAGCATATTAAGTGATATGTTCTAAAAAAGTAACGCTTAGCCTCGAGCCTCATACCCGGGAATGACTGACAATCAGGGGATATGCATCGAGGCTAAGTGGGTAGCACCTATTAGGGTGAGGTCATCCCTGTCTAGATGTCCCTTTTTTTGACTTAGTGGTGCGGTTGTAGATCCCAACCGCGGGGTGATCTTACTCGGGATTATCCAGTAAGGGGTAGTCCCGGCCTTGTGTTGCAGGGGATTGAGAGTAATCCTCGGTACGGTGATCTAGGCCACGTACTGTGACAGGTGGTATCCTAGTGCCTAGTCATTAGTTAGAAATCCATTCTCCCTACGCGCCTGTGCGGTTTTGATTGTGCCCAACTATTGCTGAAACGTGAGATGCAAGCATTTCAGCTAGATTCTATTTTACTTTCTATAGACACTATTATAATATCAGAGGATTTTGATAAAAAGTGGTTTGGCTATCGTAAGGTAAAAACCCGACATGTTTATTTGTGGCATGGTCTAACAAGATGTTTTTGTTTTCGAAGGATTTTGAAACTTAAATAATCAAATTGAGTGTGATTTTCTCACGCTGGTATTCCAGACTGACTCGGGTGTTATTTAACTATAATGCACCGGTCAGACCATATTATCGATTACAGGGAAGGATGCAAAGGAGCTCAGGAGACGAGTTGGATGGCGATACGTACTTCCTACTATTTTAAAATATTCCACTGTGTTGACTAGCTGTGTATTCAGTTTTGCAAGGACAGGTTAAGATTACTGTCCTGTTGAGTGTTATGTGTACTATGATGATGTAATGTATAAACAAATTTACTTTTGTGTAAAGATCAGTTATTATCTATTATATTTTATTCTATAGGGATGGTAAGATTCTGATGTTGTTCTATTATCTTCTTTTATCTCCTTCTTCTTTAACCCTAACGGTTCGTATTTCCTTTCAACTTGAGTTGATGTATTGGAAAATAGTGTTGACTTAAGGGGTACGGAACTGCGGGTTGTTTCAAGCAAAGACAACTTCCACTATGAGAATTAACGAAACATTACAAGAGCAAAAATCTAGGTAGCAAGCAACTTGACAACAGAAGCTAACCAAGCCACATGCCAATAGCAAGGAGATCACAGAAAATGAATATAAACTAACCGTAAAGAAGCAAAATGCCATAAGGAAGGATATCAACAATAGCAAGCTTTCAAAAAGTCCAACCGTACCAATTCATGCAAATACAAATCTTCCACAATAGACAAAGTAGAAAATGCCAGTCCCCAAGCAAACCACAAAGAAATGCAAGTGCCAAAGACATGAAAACACAATTAACCAACGTATAATGTCCATCCATTGCAACGCAAACCCAAGGCCAACGAGGAGGAGAATACGGCTGGGAAAAATATGAAGCGACCAAAAAACATTCACCTAAAAATAAAAAAAACCGAAAGCTACACAAAACATCCCAAAGAGAAACCCTCTAGATCCCACGAAGCCATCCAAGAAACCAGAAGCACCACCAGAAGCCAATAACTAGAAGCGCCACTTAAGAGAACAACTGACAAAAAGTCACCTAGAAACCATAATGGAAGCACGACAATCGAGATCTTGGAAATGAAAAAAATATCACTTTGGATTCATAAAATTATTAAACCTAAAAACTGTATGTTTATTGTTTAAATCATAAAATGGACGAAAATTAATAATAAATCAAAATTTAACCAAACTATCAAATTAACCCTTAACTTTTCATCATGACCGATCGACTGCACATCTGGAGCGGTCAACATCAAGCAGTCGACCATCCAGTATATAGAGGTCAACCAGTAAATGACCCAAAAGTAAAATCTGAACCTCGGGATAAGGCCCAAGTTGAGAATTAAAAATATTAATAGTGTGCATGCATGTGTGTGTGTATGGATGTTAGAGATAGTATGGAAGCTTGTTCCCTATGAGATGACACTACAACGTTACGGGGTTGGTTAAATGCTCTTTACCTAGCAAGGCTTGGTTATTCAACTGGAAGTGATTCTATCGCAAATGGTACTTACAGGAGGTTCTACGGTGGACGTGCAACATTGACTGATGCCCGACGAAGTTTGTGGGTCGGCACAACGGTAATCCTTGGTATACATGGATACTGACGCAACGTGATACTGTGTTGTCGATGGATCCCGATGCGTGCAATAAGAGGCATAGACTACTATTAAAATATGGACATGGATGCAAACTATGAAAAACTCCCGCAAGTTGGCATTGCAGGTTCCCCTTCATTGTGTCGTTAGGGCGTTATAATAAGCGCTAAGTGAGGCGAGGTGATAGAAGTCTCACTTCCCTTAATGTCTCTTAAGCACCACTTAATTTTTAAGCATACTTTATCCATACCTATATAAATCTATTATAGAAAGATTATATTAAGCATATTGTATGTGTATAAGTGTACTATACGTGTACACGCGAATTCATCACAAAGAAATAAAGTTTGACTTTGAAGTTAACATATAAATTCATAGGTTTCAAAAGTCGGATTTGAATTTTGCTATTCATTAAAAGTTATCATACTCGAGTTGAGTCTTGCAAATTTGTTAAATAATATAACCATATCTTAATGCATAACATCCATCAATCCATATCATAGAAAATGAGAAAAAATTTGTTAGGATTGTGGTTTTTTGCTATAATCCCCATTTTTTTTTATTGTAAAATTAATAATGTTTTGCTAAGTATTGCTTAAGCAATTCTTAAATTTGAGCAAAGCACATATAAGCGCCAGTTAAATGCACATAAGCACATCGCTTAATTGTTTTGCTTTTTCAAAAAATTAAGCATTGTGCAAGCATTTAGCACTTAAGCCTTAAGCGTGCTTTTCATATCATAGAGTTAGGGTACGTGTAGTCGTAGTTGTAAGAAATTTATTCCTATGTAGAAATTGTAGGGAAACCTATATAAGATAGTTACGCATAGTCGTAATATGTGAGATGTAGTCCCATACGGGAAGCTGTAGGATAACCCTATGTTGAGAAGCCCTAGTAGCTATTAGTCGATCGTTATTATTGAGGTTCGGTCCATAGTTCGATCCTTATAGGAGCCTGCACAAGTTGTTAATATAGGTGTGTATCATGTAAAGCACCCCTTAAGTAAAGAACTCTAGTGTTACATGTACACTTGTAACACCTTAGGTCACATAGAGTAGAACTAAAGTCAACTGCACATTATCACCATATATTAAACATGTACCCATTTACTAGACTTTTGTCCAACCCACCTCCTTTTGTTTCTTTTTCCCTACCATAAGAGGATAGGGAAGTTGGTGATAGGCTTAGTTTCAGTACGTGGAGAGATGAGCTCATCATTGGAGTTTCTTATCATTTTATTTAATCTCTATGTAACTGTCTATCTTATCCAGTACCTAATATTTTATCAGATTATGAGTTATATTCCTTTGTACTATGTTTTTGACAACATACTATTTTCTAAGACTGCGTTTTGAGATATTTTCTGAGATGATTATTTTCTATATTTATATTTTGTTTCCTTATGCTATGAGTTCTGAAAGTGTAATATATCTTAGATCATATCTATGCATCTTTAGTCTCTGAATTGTTTTAAAAACCCCAAGGAACTCGCATTTCTTTACACTAACATGAGTCCGAAAGTCACCTTTGGCTTTTGACTAGTGTGTCGAGAAGTGCAGGTTGTCACAGCTTGTATCAGAGCCCAGGTTCAAATTTTCTTTAGGGATAGGGGCATATTGAGAGAATGCACTTAAAAAGTTTTTGAAAAAATGGTTTTCCAAAAAAATCCAAATGGATTTCTAAAGTGTGTGTGTATGTAAATAAAAGCGTTTTAAAGGTTTTACTTACATAAGTACAACATAAGTATCATCATCTATATTCTTGCCTATACTATCTGTGAAAACTTGCTAATAATTTCCTAAATCGTAGATAGAAGATGAGCGATTCAACCTCAAGCAATGCAGCCAAGATTCCAAGCTGAATTTCCCGATTTGGTTTCACCGGTATCTTTAGCCAAGGGGACAAGCCGAGCTTAATCCTAATAGAGGACCCATGGGAAGAGAGACAAGTGAAACACCTGCCATCGATTTTGCTAAGTTATGTAAAGATTTTGCAAACTTTGAAGGAAAGAGGTGCATGGGGACTAAATCCTAACATGGATTCGTATATGGGAGAGGATTTTTGTCTTCATGAGTCCAAAGGATGACATTGGAAGACAACTTACTACTTAGCATCTACAGAGGGAGGTCCTGAGTTGGTGGGATGTTGTTGATACTGAGACCAATGAGGAGGAGTTCACTTAGGAAGAATTTAGGAGGGATTTTGAGATGAAGTTTCTGTCTAGATCTGAAGAGGGAGTGCAGTAAGAGAAGTTCATTAATCTGAAGCAAGGAGACATGTTTGTAAAGGAGCATGTCAATCAATTCAATGACTTGCTAGGCTTAGGATGGAGATTATCAATACCCCACATAAAAAAATTTGAAATTCACTAAAGGACTTAACCAACCCATTCAAGGTTTAGCCCTAAGCCATATTCCCATAGGTGTGATGTATGAGGGTCTAGTGAAGATGGCCTTGTTGAATACCTTCTCCAAGGAGGAAGTAAAAGAAGAAACCAAGAAGATTGAAGGAAAGGCGCCATAGTAGAATCAATGCAAGAGACAATTTAGACCTAAGGGTAAGATCAGGAAGCAGGATATGTATTACAGGAAGTGTGGTAAAAAAAAGGACATTTCGCAAAGGAGTACAAGCCAAATGGTTCGAAGATCAAGTGTTATAATTGCGATCAGTTCGAGCACATGAGGCAGGAGTGTCCCGCACCTCAGAAGGCCTCTACCTAGGTAGTCTCAGCTTATGCATTGGACATAGCACCTAGCTCGAGTACGCCACCATTTGCAAATAAGGGGAAGAAGGTTGTGATTGAAGGTGTTAACTCTATCGAGTTTATCCATTCGTACTTTATTTAACATGGGGGAATCACACTCTTTTATCTCGAGTAAATTAGTGGATGAGTTATACTTAGACACCAGCATAGTTATGGACATTGTGGTTGTGTCAAACTCTGTAAGAGGATTCAGCTTAATTGTCTATGGTATGTAGGGATCTGAAATTATTCATTTTAGAGGTCTTATTCGACTGCGATGCTTTTGTCTTAAGATTTTCTAGGTCTGGGTTGATATTGGGCATGGATTGGATGATGATGCATGGGGCTATCCTGCATTGTGATAGGAAGGTTGTTGGTTGAGTACGTGTAGTGGACGAAGCGTGGAGGTTTATTACGATCCCCAAAGATCGGTTATATTGACTTACTTATACTCAGTGGACCTGCCACATGATGAACTAGATTTGGTTGCTGTAGTTAGAGCTTACCTATATTGCTTTTTTGAGGTTATTGGTCTTATACCCTAATGAGAGATCGAGTTTCAAAATTATCTCGAGGAGAATGCCAAACCTATTGCCTTACACTTATGGCATATGGCCTCAAAGGAGAGAGCGGGTTGCACAAGCAAGTGAATGAGTTATTAGGAAAGTGCTTCATTAGGAGGAGCATTTCGAAGTGGGAAGCAGTGGTCATCTTGGCCAGTAAGGCGGAAGGTTTTATGAGGCTTTGAATTGATTATAGAGAGCTGAATAAAATTACAAAGAAGAATCATTATCCATTACCATGCATAAACGATCTCCTTAATCAGTTGGTAGGAGAGAAGATGTTCTCATAGCTTGACTTGGCTATCGAATTCCATCAGTTGTGTGTAGCTGAAGATAATATCCAATAGACTGCTTCTCGTGTACCCGATAGGCTGTACGAGTGGTTAGTTATGCCCTTTGGACTAATTAATGCATCCGCTTACTTCATGGATTTGATGAGTCGAGTTTTTAGGGGGTTTCTTAATGAGTTCATTATGGTATTGATGGATGACATTTAATATATTCGAAGAGTGAAGAGGATCACGTGTTGCATTTAGAAGAAGTGCTCAATACACTCTATGAGAAAAGTCAAAGGAAAAGTTTTCCAAGTTCCACTTTTGGCGAGAGGAGGTATGCTTTTTGGGACATGTTTCTTAGAAAGTGGGCTGGCGGTTGATCCTAGTAAAATTGTCGCGGTTCAAGATTGGCATGTGTCGAGGAATGCCATGGAAGTGAGGAGTTTCTTTGATTTAGTGGGCTATTATAGGAAGTTCATTAAGGACTTCATGGAAATTCTAGCCTTCTGACCCTCCTCACCAAGAAGAATTTAGTTTTCTTGTAGGATGCGAAGTGTGAGGACGCTTTATCAAGTTGAAGGAAGCATTGACTAGTGCACCATTTCTAGTATTATCCGATGGTATGAAAACCTTTACAGTTTATGCCAATGCTTATGGTATGGTATTAGGAACAGTCTTGATGTAGGAAGGAAGGGTGGCAGCTATGCTATTCGACAGTCGAAGGTCCACAAGAGAAGTTATCCTACCCATGACCCAAAGTTGGCATCCGTTGTCTTTATACTTAAGTCCTGGAGGCATTATCTATAAGGGAGTAGTTTGAGCTATACATGGATCACAAGTCTCTGAAATATTTGTTCTCCCAAAAGGACTTGATTTTAAGGCAGCAAAGATGGATGGAGTTCTTGGCCATATATAATTTTGATAACTCATATACTGCAGGAAAGGGCAATGTGGCGGTCGATGCCTTGAGCAAACAACATGTAGTATTGAGTCCTTTGTTCTTAGAGTGGAAGCATTTGGAGTTCATTTCTACCTTCGATTTTTGACCATCATCAAACATTGTTCCAGGATTTCTAGGTGTTTTGAACGTTCCGCGTACTCTTATAGACCGTATTGAATCCAGTCAGAAGCAAGATACGGATCTTGTAGATATTTTTGAGAAGCTTGGTATAGGAGAAAAATCGAGTCTTTTGAGGTGTTATGTCATTGACTCAAAGGGATGGTTATGTAAGGATGGCAGGTTATTCCTCTCAGCATGGATTTGATAGACACGGTACTAGCCAAGTCTCCTTGTTCTAGGATGACCATTCATTTCGATGGAGATAAAATGTACCATGGTATAAAGAGATTCTTCCATTGGCCTAAAATGAAGAAGCACGCAACAGAGTATGTAGCTCGATGTTTGGCTTGCCAAAGGGTAAAGGCAGAGCAGAAGAAGCCGGGAGGATTGTTGCAGCCATTAAATATTCCTCAATGGAAGTGGAAGAGTACTTTTATGGACTTCGTCGATAGTTTACTGAGGAGTACGAGAGTGAATGAGAGTATTTGGGTCATAACCGATGGACTGACCAAATCATTTTATTACAACGAGTAGTATGAGGACTGCGACGTCGTTGGCAGAATTATATGTGAGAGAGATCATTAGGTTACATGGAGTTCCTTCTAGCACTGTTTGCGGCCGAGATCCGCTTTTCACCAGCTAGTTTTGGAGGAGTCTACAGGAGGCTTTAGGTACTGAGTTATGCTTGAGTATCACTTATCAAACATAGATTGACAAAAAGATGGAGTATAACAACCCGCATATTCATCGATTGTATATTTAAATATTTTATTTAAATATAGCATCGTTCGTCGGATTTTAGTCCGAAAAGCTACTTTCTGCAAACAGTCGAATTAGGACTCGAGACCACTTCCATCGAGTTCAAAATGCCATTTGCGACCTTTTTGAGTATAAACTTCGATATGTTTGAAGTTAGTAGAATTTTTGCTGCTTTTCACTTAGGGCTTTGGGTTGGGTTTCAGCCCATTAACCCCACTTATTACTCTAGCTCAGTCCACCTCTCCTCTTCACTTCATTCTTATTTTCCTAACACTCAAGTTTCACTGAAAATGGAGAGAGGAATGAGAAATTAAAACTCCAAGCCCTAAAAATCTTTGCAAATTCAAGTTCTAGCTCCAAATTCATAGAAGAAGCTTTGGTAAGCCTTCTCTTCTTCTTCTCCAACTCATTCTCCTTTCAATTTCAGAAATTCCTAAACTTAACTTAGGAAATGTTCTTCTTTTAAGCTTAGATTGAAGCTTCTTGAGTTGTTATTGAAGAGGAATTGATCTTAGCTTGTTTTAAAACCTTCTCCTTCATTGATTTGGGTTTAAAGGTGAGATTTTTATCTCACATCTAAGTCTATAACTATTTTGGATTGTTAGGTATGAATTCCTAACACTTATTCATGTGCATTTGATTTTGGTTTGGATTGATTTGGTGTAAATTCCAATTTTTGGTGTTTTGGTCTAATTTTATGAAAGTCCTATTATGCATGTTTGGACATTGATATTCGAGGCATATCGAAGAGCCATTAAGGCTGGGTTGTCGCTTGGCATAAATCCTTAGTCATCGTTGCTCGTCCGATCGCTCACTATAATCTTTTGGCCATCTTTGGCCTAGGTTCAGGGAATGCCTGAAATTCAGTTTTCAGACGTCTGAATTTGTATTTCTAGACGTCTGAATATTATACTGGGAATTGTTATTTCCCAGTATTCAGACGTCTGAATCAAAATTCCAGACGTCTGAATTTGCTCGTGAGCAACCAGAAAGGAAATAGGCTAAAAATGCCTATTTCAGACATCTGAAACATAGGGTTCAGACGTTTGAATTATGTTCTGGAAAACTTTTATTTTTTCAGATTCAGACATCTGAATCCTTGATTTCAGATGTATGAATCTGCTGTCTGGGCTCTATTTGCCTATTTGCTTGAGAATTCCAATTTTATCCATTCGTGATTATCCGATTTGTTGATTATCATTTATTATCGACTTTGATGACTTCTTTTATATCGGAATTTTTGGGAATATCCATTTCGATAGATTCGGTAATTGATTTCTTTGGATTTTATTCACGTCTTCGAATGTGAATTTTGATGATTGATTGTTTCTACAATCATTTCTATGATTTGTCACTTTTAAAATACAAAGGTTCCTATACGAGTAGTAAATATCAAAACTCTTTCATCAAAACGATTTCAACACTATTTTATTACAAAGCTCGTTTTTTAAAACTGATTTTCAATCTATTAGTATATGCAAACCTTTACCTCACTCGTATGAGAAATCTAATTAAACGACTTAGTAAAACAAGTGGTATAAAACGCTTGTGTTTACTTCATCGGTTAATTCTTGGACTTGTTCGATTGAATCTCTTGTGACAAATTTTCTAGTGGAGATCTACAATTTGTTCGTAAATATTTAAGTTAAGCTAGTGGTTATGGGACATGAAGCTAAACTCATATATTTACTAGCTTAGTGTAATTGACACTTCTTGATGATCGATGATGATCATTTTATGGTTTACACTAGCAATGTGCGATGTCTCTTTGTCCACATGGAGGATTGTACCTTATTTTATTGAGATTCGTCTCATTTCTTTTATGGACTAGCGACCCATGGTCTTTTGACCATTTATGGAGCAATCAGCTCGATAACTTTAAGCATGGGTCGTACCTATTTAGGTGCGTCGATGTTTGTTTATGCATGCGTCGTACCTATTTAGGTGTGTCGATGTTCGTTTATGCATGGGTTGTACCTATTTAGGTGCGTCGATGTTCATTTATGCATGGGTCGTACCTATTTAGGTGCGTCGATGTTCGTTTATGCATGGGTCGCACCTATTTAGGTGCGTCGATGTTCGTTTATGCATGAGTCGTAGCTATTTAGGTGCGTCGATGTTCGTTTATGCATGGCTCGTACCTATTTAGGTGCGTCGATGTTCGTTTTGTGCATGGCTCGTACCTATTTAGGTGCGTCGATGTTCGTTTTGTGCATGGCTCGTACCTATTTAGGTGCGTCGATGTTCGTTTTATGCATGGGTCGTACCTATTTAGGTGCGTCGATGTTCGTTTTATGCATGGGTCGTACCTATTTAGGTGCGTCGATGTTCGTTTATGCATGGGTCGTACCTATTTAGGTGCGTCGATGTTCGTTTATGCATGGGTCGTACCTATTTAGGTGCGTCGATGTTCGTTTATGCATGGTTCGTACCTATTTAGGTGCGTCGATGTTCGTTTTGTGCATGGGTCGTACCTATTTAGGTGCGTTCGTTTATGCATGGGTCGTACCTATTTAGGTGCGTCGATGTTCGTTTATGCATGGGTCGTACCTATTTAGGTGCGTCGATGTTCGTTTATGCATGGGTCGTACCTATTTAGATGCGTCGATGTTTGACTATGCATGGGGCGTATCTATTTAGGTGCGTCGATGTCCGGTTTATGGAATAGCGTTCCGTTTGGGATTGGCGTCCCCTTGTGATTTCTGGATTTCTAATTGATGATTTCTGGAATTTATGTTTCACCAACTTTTACAGTTGGCATTGATATGTATGTCTTTTTTTGTGGCTTGGTGAATTAAATAAAGAATATGACATTCTTTTTTATGCTATGAGATTCTTGAGATATTGTACGACTTTTGTGGATTTTCTAATGTATACTTGTCGTAGTATGACATTTTTGGTTATCATACGTTTTATTATTATATCTCTTCTTATATCTCATTTTATATGATAATTATAGCTAGACTGATCCGTTTATTATTTTCTTCTTAAATAATACTCGGGTCAGACTGAGATTTTACAGGTGCTTCTGCTTGACTCCTTATCGGACCATCATCTGACTTTTGTCTAACTACTTTAGATTAGTATTTTTTGTTGTATACATTTGAGATATGGACTCCTTGATGTATACTTATCCTTTTGTCTTACACCTGTATCTATTCTTTTTTGATATTGTGGATCTTATTCAACCACTACTCTGATGTACATTTTTATGTGTAATATTCATATCTATTTCCGCCTATGTGATATGAATTATCTATGACTGATTTATGTTATGCTTATTTCTATATTTGTTTTCGAAGATATTATAGCCACTGTGTAGTAGTCTTGTGTTTGTAATTGGTATGTCGAATTTCCTCTTGAGATGAAATGAAAAGTTATTATTTTATCTGACATATCGGTGCTCGCACAAAGCCATTACACGGATGGTCGCTCCTCAACAGCCTTATTCTCCGCACTAGTTGATGGCATTACCCCGTAGTGTTCTTGGCTAGCATGAGTATAGAGGTGGGGCGTCACATGGAGAGAATAAATCGAGTATTTGAGGACTTTCTTCAAACGTGTATCTTGGATTTCGAAGGCTCTTGGGAGGATCGCTTGCCACCAGTAGAATTTACCTATGATAACAGCTATCGGGCAAGTACTGGGATTGCACCATTTAAGGCGTTATATGGAAGACCATGTAGATCACTGTTGTGTTGGTGGGACATTAGGAATAGGATTATTCTTGGGCCAAGCATGGTGAGAGATACAACTGAGAAGGTAGACTTGATCCATAGGAGAATGAAAACTGTGCAGGATAGACATAAATCTTATGCTGATAGGAGAAGTATGGACTCAGATCTCACGGTGAGCGACATGGTGTTTGTGAAGGTCTCACCGCTTAGACATGTTATGAGATTTGGTACTTCGAGAAAGCTAGCACCATGGTTTGTATGACCTTTTCCTATTACGGGTAGGATAAAGAAGTTAGCCTATAGAGTGAAGCTTCCTGAGAATTTTGTGGAAGTACACGATACTTTCTACATGTCGCACTTACGAAAATGCTTGCATGATTCAACTACCATAGTCGAGCTGAATCAGCTAGAGGAGGCGGAGGAGAGAGAGAGTCGCTTTTTTGCCATCACCCACTTGTATTCTTGATCATGTTACAAAGCTACTTAGCAACAAAGAAATAAAACTTGTTAAGGTTCGATGGGGAGAAGATCCAAGCTACCCACCCACAACTCTTTTCTGGTACATCCAATTTAATTGAATAAGTATAGAACACTTATATATTAGGACCTAGCTTGGTAGTATACCTCTGTAGATAGAGACTATTGGATGGTAGGAATGTTTGCAAACGTGTCATTAGGACATGTTATGGATGATGGGTGCTAGTGGATGTATTGATTGGATTGGTTTTTGCACTTAGGTAAGCATTTCCTCTTGATAGTGCACACATTCATATTACTACTTGCTTCATTTGTTTTATCTTATTGAGTTATATGCATATGGTGCTGCATATAGGTTAAATAGTTGTGCATACATGAATAATTGTAAGTATATTTACTTAGGATACCATATACATATTGGATCATGGCATAAGCACTTGCATGATAGGAAGTTGATTAGATTTGGAGACCGTCTACTGTTTGCACTAATATAAGTTGCATGCATTCCATGCTTGCGTATACATATTTTTCATTAGAAAAATTACTAGGGACAGTGATTGCTCGTAGATGATGGATGAACAAATGGTTGTAGCTGTTGATTGTTGTACGCACGAGTTACATTTTTCCTTTCTTTAAGATTTCGAGGATGAAATCTTTTTAAGGGGAGAATGTAACACCCAAAAAATTTAAGTAAAAGAAAATAAACAAAAGAATTCAATTTAATATAACAAAGGAAAAAATAATCTTTTTACAAACGTCCGAAATTAGCTATAAAACTTGCACTGTTGCGTTCGTAATGATTTTCTAGACAAGTTTCATATATAACACTTTGAAATTGGAACTAATATGAAGAAGTTAAGAGCATTTGAAAGTTCATAACTTAAAATAATTAAATAGCTAAATTTGGAATGAAATTATTAACAAAAGTAAACAAACAGCGATCGACACCCTAGAGGTCGCTGGTCGATAGATAGCAGTCAACTGTTGAAGACCTAGCGGTCGACCGGTTAATGTTCTAGATCGAGAATTTCAAGCGGCCAACGGTCCGGATTCAGCCAAATATTTTTTACTTAGGGATGAAGTAACTAATGGACGCGGTAATGTAAGAAAATGTTCTCCTAGGTAAATCAATGGTTAGAACTAATCTAAATCCCCTATAAATACACACCTAACCTAAACCTAAATTAACTTGAAAATCATTCAGTGCACTCAAACTCTATCAAATTTCTTTCTCCTCTCCAAAATTAAATTTCTCCAAAATAAAATAAAAATAAAGCAAAAGAACTCAAGAAGGTCGGATCAATGAAGGGGCAAGCAAACGGGGATAGATTTTCGAGTAGAGATTAGAAGCAAAGCTTGGATCCAAGATAAGTGAGAACATTTTAATAAGATGATTATTTGTAGCTAATTTTAAGTTACACTATCTAATCTAGGATGTTAGAAATTAATTGGAGAAAAATATTGTTTAATCTAAATTCAATTATAAATTAAATTGGTATTAACTTCTTAAAAGACATATGTTAATCTTGATTAAACCCCTTCTACTCAAATAGAAATTCCCACAATTTGTTAATATAACCTAACTATACTAATGTTAACCAAAGTAAGACTGATTTTGGAAATGGATAAATATCACTTTGGATTCGCAAAAATTATTAAACCTAAAAACTGTAAGTTTACTATACCCTATTGAAACCATAGAACAAACAGAAATTAATTATAAATCAGAATCGAACTAAACTATCAAACTAACCTTATATTTTTTCATCGCGACCAGTCGACTATGCATCTGGAGCAATCGATAGCAAGTGGTCGAACACCCCAGTATATAACGGCTCACCGATATACGACCCAAAATCAGAATTTGAACCTCGGCCTAAGGCTCAGGTTGGGAATTAAAAATATTATTAATGTGTGTATATTATATATGTATATATTAGAGATAGTAGGGAAGCTAGTTCTTTATGAGATGACACTAGGACGTCATGTGGTCGGATAAATGATCTTTACTCAACAACGGTCGGTTACTCGATTGAGGATGATTCTATCGCAAATGGCACTCATAGGAGGTTCTACGGTGGACGCACAGCACTGGGTGATGCCTGATGAAGTGTGTAGGTTCGGAAAATTGGGAGTTCCTTGGTATGCATGGATACTGATGCAACGTGATACTGCATTGTTGATGGATCCAGCAACGTGCAATAAGAGGCGTAAACTACCATTAAGAAGTGGACATAAATGCAGACGATGAGACGCTCCGACAAGTTGGCATTGCAGGCTCTCCCTTAATGTGTAGTTAGGGTACGTGTAGTCATATTTGTGGGAAATTTATTCCCATATGGAAATTGTAGGGAATATGTGAGGTAGTTATGCATGGTAATAATGTATGAGATGCAGTCCCATACAAGAAGTTATGGGATGACCCTATGTTATGAAGCTCTAGTAGCCATTAGTCAATCATTAGTTATTGAGGTTTGATCCATAATTCGATCCTTATAGGAGCTTACACAAGTTGTTGGTGTACGTGTGTATAATGTAAAAACCCTTAAGTAAAGAAGTCTAGTAGTACACGGACACTTGTATAACACCATAGGTCACATAGAGTATAACTAAAGTCAACTGCATATGATCACCATATATTAAACATGTACTCATTCTCCAAATTTTTGTATGATCCACCCCTTCTCCTTTCTTTTTCACCACCACTAGTGGATAGGGTAGTAGGTGATATGCTCGATTTTAGTACATAGAGAGACAAGCTCGTCACTGGAGTTATATATCATTTTATTTACTCTTTATGCAATTGTCTATCTTGTCCAGTACTTACTATTTTATCAGACTATGAGTTATATTTCATTGTACTCTATATTTGACTACATACTGTTCTCCTAGACTGTGTTTTGAGATATTTTCTGATAGTCGTTTTCTATATTTATATTTTGTTTCCTTTCGCTATGAGTTCTAAAAGTGTAGTATATCTTAGATCATATATGTGCATCTTTTATTTCTGAATTGTTTTAAAAACCCCGACAACTCGCATTTCTTGACACTAATGCAAGTTTGAAAGTCACCTTAGGCTTTGGATCAGTATTTCAAGAAGTGTAGGTTGTCATAGTCTATGATTAGCTCATAAGTATAAAATGAATGTAAATAAATAACGTACAATAGAAAATAAAATTGATACGTAATGATGTATCAAAACGGAGTAATCGAACATTGTTTCACAAAGTATAATTAATTGCAAGTGAAGTTTAGTTAACTTCTTTCTATAAGGACGCGTACTTAAGAGTAGCACATAAGGTTAAAACCAATTTCATCCAAAGGATAGTTTACAAAATCATACAAGATAAGAGTTTATAGGAAACTCCAACACATCCAAGGTCAAGTAGTTGACGAGTTGTGCGAGTCAAAATGTTACACGTAATAATTATTTGTAAAAGATCTTATATAAATTACCCAAAAGAAGTTAGAAATGATAGTCATTGGATGGCCAATTTATATTTTGAATATAATTGTAAACTAAATCAAATTAATTTTATATATAAGGAAATTCAAAAAGTGTATATGAATACACATTCCATTGCACTAAAAAACAATTATTGTTTCAAGAAATACCAACTTTATAGTGAAGGAATTTCTTTAAGAAATTATTAGTAGTAAAATGGATTTGGATATGATTCAAGGATAAAACTGATTATGTAGGATGAAATTAAATTAACCAAACCTAAACGAACACAAAGCAGTAGGATGTCTAATAAATATTCTTGCACGTTGAAAAGAAACCATGAGTTTCTTATTAATGTCGAGAATAGATAATCCTCAACAGTTAATTAAACTGTTAAGAATATTGACTCGACGAACTGGTATGATGCCCAAATTCGAAATTGTTTCCAAGCATTGCATCAAAATATGATCTTGGAAATTGTACCCGAAGGAATATGATCCATTGTCCGTGAATGAATCGTCAAGAGCAAGACTAATCCAGTTGGAATATAATGAGAAACATTGCAACATCCCAAATTTTATCAAATTTAAAATTAGTAATTAATTTAAATTTTTGGAACTTAATTTGAAATTTTTCAAGACAAATAGAATTAGTATTGATTTATACATATATAAATGGATTGTAATTCAAATTTGAATTTGAATTTGAACTTGAATTTAAAATTTAAATAAATGCCCTAGTAAATTGATTTGGATTTTAAAATAATATATATAGGTAATTTATTTAATATATAATTGGTTTAAAACATTTTCTTTAAAATTGTATGTAATAATAAATAGGAAAATGTATTTATGAAATAGGAAATATAATTTAAAAAATTATATAAAAATATAAGTTAACAAGTGTTAAATTTTAATTGCATAGATTAACAAGTGTAATTCATGAGACAAGTGTTTTAACAAGTGTAATAATCTTGTAAATAAAATGAACAAGTGTCATTTTGTTTATTTATTTTGAGAAAATTGATAAAAAAAAATGGAAAATGAGATTATGTAAACCATTTCATCTCCTCTCTCTCATTTCCTTATCACTTTCAAAACTTTAAAAATCTAAGAAGGAAAAAATCAAAAGCCTGTGAAACAAGAAAATTAAAAACAAATCAAAACCAGAAAATCATCAAATACAAATTATTTCAAGCCCTTGAAATCATCCCAAATTTTAACAACAAAGTCTGTACACAAACAGCAAAGCAATGATCATCTCAGTGACTTAACAATTCAAAGCTTCAACTAAAACAAAAATCAAAGTTTCCATCATAAATTCAGCAAGTTCAATCTTTGGATTTCAAAACTCAAGAATAAATCAATTTACAGGCTCTCTATTTCCCTTGATCAAGGTGAGTAAACCTTTTGAAACTTTGGAATTTGATCTGTTGTTTGAGTTTATGCTTGAAGTAAGGTTGAAATTTGCTTGCATGTGTATGAATCTATATATGTATGTGTGGATATAGCTGTGCATGTCTAAGAACAGACATATGTCTCTGTTTAAAGCATTACAGGTTTCAAGCCTATTTGAAAAATTAAAACCTCACTCTATGATCATCTATAAACTCTGCTGTTTAAATGAAACAAGTTAAGATTGACAAGATCTCTATTCTAAAAATATATTTAAGTATTAAAAGTAAATGGTTTACTGCAAAACATTAAAACACAGTAAAGTCAAAATTTGTTCAAGAGTTTAGTTGATTGAAATATGTGTTTTGATTACAGAATCATGTCCACCTCCTTAAATCATGAATTTTAAAGAAAGAATCGAGATTTTTAGTTCGTTTGTAAGCAAGAAATTATAAGATGAACGGAATTGCCCATTTCATCAAATTCTAGCGAACGGTGAGGTATTAGGTCTCGAGGTTGAAGTCATAGCTTGCTGGGAAGTCGGAGATCATCAGAAAAAAATGGTTTAGGTGATAGCTTACGGTGGTGTCGGCACGATGAAGTTTTAGGGTTTAAACCCCTAGTTTGGTTGAGGTCAGATATTTGATTGTCGAGGCGATGTCGTCGCATCGGAGTCGATTGCACCGGTGGCGATCGAAACTAGGGAGGTAGGCAAAACTCTGGCTAAGGCTCGATGCTTCTGTTGACCTATGGAGTCGAAGAGAGTCAACTCTTTGGCGATCATTTCGTTCCAGTCTGGGTCGTGTAGCCAAATCATGGGTTTGCCGTCGATTTGTATTGCTAGGTGGTTTGAAGGGTCGAGTAGATGGTCGTCAACTTGTAGATGGTCGTAACATCGAACAGAGGTGATCGAATGCTTGGCGAGATCTCAGCTAAGTACGTGCACTTACATGCGAGTATCTGGAGACTGAGGAAGAATGCTTAGCCTCAGGTTCGAACTCGAAGTTGTATCACGGTCGACTCGAAGACGTGACTGTGGGATGTTATCCGCGTTAGTATATGGAGGTGACTCGGGTAACACTCGGGTAGATCTCAAGGCAGTCTAAAACAGTAAATTTTAAAATGAATTTAAGTTTAAATAAATTTTTGACTTATTCTTTAAAAATAATGTTGTTTAAGTTTGAGATTAATTAAAGTTTTAAAAAAATTTAATTATTTTAAGTTTAATTAAGTTAAAGTGTTCAATACATATATAACCTTAATTTTAAATATTTATTTTAAATAAACTTAATTATTGTAATTAAGTAAACAATTATGAAAAATGAAATGTTTTCTAAACATTAATCCAACTTTGAGATCTTAAATTAACTAATGTAATAATGATGATTTATTAAACAAGGTATAAATGATAATTAAAGTAATTAATAAAGATAAAATGGTTCATCTTTTAGGTAATTAAGTAATTAGTGACTTGTTAATATAATTACTTAAAGAATAATTACCTAATTAATTACTTAATATTAAAGTTTAATAAATTTGTAATCAAGAATTAATTAATTAAGGAAAAATTAATTAACGTAAGTAATTAAGATTAATTAATTTATAATTAAGCATTGATTAAGAATAGTTATTAATTTATTAACTAATAATTAAAGGTTAATTAAATAAGAATTAAGGTTAAATAATTGTTAATTAAGATTAATTAATTAGTAATTAAGGACTAATTAATTAATAATTAAGAATAATAAATCATTAAATAATAATAATTAATGGAAATAATTATGTGATTAATTAATTATGATCACATTATTAATTCGTCTTAATTGTAAATGATTGATTATTATTAAATGCTTTGTATTGATTGATATCTCTGATATGTGATTGTGATACCATGTGATATGAATTGCTTTGTACTATGCTGTGATATCTATGATGTATTTCTATGTGAATGTGAAAACCCCTTTGACTCGTAAAACGGCATTTAAATTTCAATGCGATAGGGAGTCGGATTCCAGTTGGTTATCCGAAACCCACATCGAACCTTAATGGTGAATCTTTTTGATTGATATATCCCACGTGTTTTTAAATTAAGCTCTCACTATTCGATTTAGCCGGGAGAGAACTTTGTGTCATATAACCCATTCCGAATAGTGATACGACGAAATGGATTGCATTTGAAGAAGGTGGTGAAGACTAGGTGTCTTTGAGAACGATAGGATAACCTATTGAATGACTTTGCATTGAGTTACTCCGGTATAGAGATCTCCATATCTGATGGGGAGTCCGATCGTGATTGTGGATGCCCGGATTGCAAGGGCTTCTTTGGAAGTGCCTTCGGTTCCATTCGAACCCGGAATGGACTTGTATGGTTGTATGTCTAACATTACACTTTGGGATATAAAGCTGATTTCTATCAAATACATTTCTGTTTGGTGGCAGAGAATTTATTCTCTTAGCTTAACATCCTTTTCTGGGACGTACGAGCTTAGAGGTTATGTAGTTGATGGTTATTAGTGATGTACTCCCAATTTTGTAGTGTGGCATGCTGAGTGCTGCTAACCATTTGTTGATTGAAGCATGGCTTTTGTGTGAAGCATAGCTTTATGGATGAGACTTCGTTGAACCTCACAAATTGGAAATGGTCGAAACAGGAAGGATGCAACAAGGTTATTAGAGGTAGCTCCCCTTAGGGTATGTGCATTTCCTTCTGGATAAAAAGTGGTATCATGGTATGGAGCCCGGATACTTAACTTATGTAGATATTGAAATTATGTTGCTTGTGGTTGTTGATGGGTCCCCGGATAAAGGTCGGTTACGACCGTGGGATGGCATACTCGTGTAGTAGTTAGCTAGTTACAGAGGTAACCCTGCCTTGTGTTGGCAGATAACCGGTTAGGTTCTCAGGACTTCCCTCCAGAGGCGTACCCATGTGGCATAGGAAGTTCCTTAGCCTGACCATTTGCTGGAAATCCAATCACCGGTACGCGCCCAGTACAGTTTTAGTTGTAGAACCTACCATCTAATATGGTAGCTATAGTATGCATACTATAATGGTACGTACGCTGGCTAAGATTAATATTATACTTTCAAAATATTTTCACACTGTGCACTAATAATAATATCAAAGAATTTTCTCGTATCAAGCATTTTTTACAATCATAAGGAGAAATCTCCCCCAAGTGTGCGATTGCATTATGTGCGTGCCGGGAGGCATTATGGTAGTTTCATTTTCCAAAAGCATGAATGAATTTCTTTTATAAAATGTTTTTGTACAAACAACTGTTTTTGTTTACTCATGCCAGTCCCATGACTGATCCGGAGTTTATTGTTCCCTTCCTAAACTCTGGTTGCCCATAATTTCCACATGGGCGGCCTAGATGCAGGTTATCCGTGTTTTGGAACTATCTTGGATTCAGAAGTCTTTTGGAAGCTGACGGATTTTGGAAAGCTTTTGATTTGGAAATCTTTTGAAGTTTTTAGAGTTTTAGAAGACCTTGTTGAAGTTGAAGTATGTCGGAAATTTCTTAAAGACGTTGTTGTCGTTCCATTGTGGTGTTGTTAGTATTCTGATGATGTATCATGTGCAGCACTCTGATGATGGTGGTGATTTGTTGTAACCAAATATTGTGATGATGTTGTACCCAATGTTGTATCCGTGTTATGTTTAATGATATCATCTTTTGTTTCCGCTATCTATATTCATCTAATGTTGTTATAAGCTCCATCTGAACTGGAATTCAAACTTTGAATCTCCGGCAGTCAAATACAAGTGAGGTATTTCATGTTAGATTTTGAACGCTAGATTTCGTGTCATGACAAGTGGTATCAGAGCTAAAGGTTGAGTAAGAACTTTAGCTACGGAATATAACACATTAGGTGGCTCATTAGAGATAGGGTGAAGAATACCTTAGAATGAGTATAAACCAAGAGACCGAAACCCTAAAATTTCTTGGTCTATTTCTTTAAACTGTTGATATTCCCTAAGATATCTCGTCTGTATAGTCTAAATCAAGTTTTCTTACTATTTATAGATCGTGAGAATGAGCACTAGAAGGGGACGAGCTAGGGGACAGGGAAATACCACTTCAACTGGTCAAGTCCCTACAACAGCAGAAGCAGCTATACCTACTCAACCTCAGCCGAATTTGGCTAATTTGTATCGAAGTTTTTCCAGACTGGGTGGAAAGCCATTCACTGGCAAGGGGTTTATTATCGAAGACCAAACCTGGATCCGATCATGTGAAAGAATTTTTAGAGGGCTGAAGTTGGAAGACGGTCAAATGCGATTAATAGCTTCTTGGCAATTCCAAGAGGAAGCTCTAGCTTGGCGGGAGACTGTTACAGTAGATGAGCCAGAGGATGAGTTCACTTGGGGTCAATTTAAAGAAGTGTTCGAGCAGCGTTACATGTCGTCTGCTGGTATCTCTAGAATGTACCAGGAATTTATGGACTTGAAGCAGGGAAGTTTATCATTTGAGGAGTACTTAAATAAGTTCAATGAGTAATCTCGTTTTGGTCCGGAGCTGGTAAAACACCTCTAAATAAAAATGAAAGATTTATTCAGGAGTGAACAAGAAATTCCACGAAAGAATGACTACCTACATTAAGGAATTTTTTTTATGATCTGATCGATATGGGGTATAGATATGCTACCCTGGATAAGCAGGAAGTTCCAAAGTAGAAAGGAAATTCCAACAATCCGAATTGGAAAAAAAGAAAGTTCAGAGGCAAGAAACCATATCAAGGCAAGGAGAAGAAGAGCAATTAGGAAAACCCGGCTAGGAATATTACTTGTTACAATTTTCGGGAAAAGGGCCATTGTTTAAACAGCTACAAGAATCCAAAGAAACAAGTTAAGAAAGAACAACCTACGAAGACAAGCTAGGGAACTAGAGAATGTTATAATTGTCACAAGCCTGGACAGGTAGTTAAAGATTGCCCAGCAATGAAGCAAGCTCAGGTAGCAAAGGTGTACACGATCAAAGATGACCCCTCAACTTCAAGGGTGGATAAAGGAAAAGGAGTTCTAGAAGGTAACCTTCTCATTTATGATAGAATCGTTAGAGTTGTTTGACACGGGGGCTACACATGGCTTTATCTCCCAACAAACAATAAATGAATTAAAACTTAAACCTGAATTTGTCGATGAGCCAATTTGCGTGAAGAATCCAGTTGGTGGTCCTACGAACCTTTCTACGATGTAGGGACGTTCCTATCTTGTATTCTTGTCATCAATTCCCTATCAATTTCTTTGTTCTCGACTTTAGTGAATTTGAAATCTTACTTGGAATGGACTGGCTAACGAAATACGGAGCCAAATTAGATTTTAATAATCGAACGATTTCGATCAAAACAAAACTTGGAAATTTTATTGAAATCTCTTATGAGGATCCGAGTCTTAAGAGAGATAAACTGATTTATACTTTAGGGTATCATGAACCTAGTCTGGAATCTATACCTATTATTCGGGAATTTCCAAACGTATTCGAAGAAGTCAAATCTTTACCTCCACACAGAGAAATTGAATTCAAAATTGACTTAGTACCCAATGCTCATCATGTTGTTAATGCAAGCCGTAGGATGGCACCCAGGAAAAGGATAGAACTAGTCAATCAAACTCGAGATTTGCTAGAGAAAGGGTTAATACGCCCCAATGTTTCCGACTGGGGTTTAGCTGTTGTCTTCGTAGCCAAATCCAACGGATCTTTGAGATTGTGCATGGACTACCACGATCTCAATAAACTAACTCTGAAAAAACAAATTCCCATTACCCAGAATCGATGATCTGTTTGATCAACTACACGGTGCTTGATTCTTTTCAAAGATGGATCTAGCTCAAGGATTCCATCAGCTACGAATTGCTGAAGATTGTATTCACTTAACATCTTTCAGGGGTCCAGACACATTCTACAAATGGTTAGTCATGCCTTTCGGACTAACCAATGTTCCCGCATATTTCGTAGATTTAATGACCCGTGTGTTTCGAGAGGTATTGAATAAATTTGTTCTTGTGTTTATTGACGATATTTTGATCTACTCCAAAACCGAAGAGGAGCATGCTGAGCATCTAAGGATTGTTTTGGAAATATTAAGAAAGAACATTTTAATCGCCAAATTTTCTCAATGTCATTTTTGGGTCAAGGAAGCTAGATTTCTCGGGCACATTGTTAATGAAGAGGGAATTTTTGTACATCCAGGCAAGATTTCCGCTATTCTAGATTAGAAGCGACCCACTACTCTAAAAGAAGTTAGAAGTTTTCTAGGTTTAGCAGGATATCACCGAAAGTATGTCCAAGATTTCTCCAAGTTGCCCAGTCCATTAACTAAGCTGATAATGAAAAATGCTAAATTCGTTTGGACTCCGAAATGAGATGAAGCGTTTCAGGAGTTGAAGAGGAGATTGACTACTACTCCCGTTCTCGCTATTGTTAATGGAAATCAAGGCTTATCCGTTTATACATATGCTTATGGTGATGGTGCGGGTGTTGTGCTAATGCAAAATGGTAGAGTAATTGCCTACGCGAGTAAACGATTGCGTCCATATGAGATAAACTACCCAACCCACGATCTGGAGCTCTTAGCTGTTATCTTTGCTTTAAAAATCTGGCATCACTATCTTCTGGGTAAAAATCTCTTTCAGCTTTCCTAAGAATTTAAAAATTTTAACTTAACTTGATATACTTAATAAACCTCTTTCTTCTAGGTGAAAAAATTGAATTATTCACCGACCATAAATCTCTGAAATATCTCTTTACCTAGAAGGATTTGAGTATGCGGCAACAACGCTGGTTGGAATTTCTAGCGTCATATGACCTGGATATTCTGTATACTCCCGGAAAAGCCAACGTGGTAGCCGACGCTTTGAGTAGAAGACATGTTATTCTTGCTCATCTTGTTGTCACTCCTACTCTTCTTGAGAAAGTCGCTAGCAGGCAAAAAGAAGACAAGTTTCTTTGAGATATTTATGGAAGAATCCTTCGAGGCGAAGACGCTAGTTTTGAAACCAATCATAGTGGAATTATAAGACTGAAAGGCGGGTTGTGTGTTCCGGACATCCTCGATCTGAAAAGGGAAGTTTTGGACAAATGTCACAAGTCTAAACTCGGTATCCATCCAGGAGTTAATAAGATGTGTAGAGATATCAAAAGAACTCTCTGGTGGAAAACAATGAAGAGGGACATATCTATTTATGTCAGTCGCTGTGTGACTTGTCGACAAATTAAAAGTGATCAAAAGAAGATGGCCGGTTTACTTTAGCCTTTGGAGGTACCTAAGTGGAAATGGGATCAAGTATCTATGGATTTCATAGATGGTTTGCCATGTATTCGGAAGGGGAATGAAGCGATTTGGGTTATCGTGGATCGTCTGACTAAGACAGCCCACTTTATCCCAGTAAAATTTACCCGGACAGCAGCAAGTTTGGCTGAATTATATGTGAAAGAGATTGTCCGTCTCCACGGTATACCAAGCAGTATAATGAGTAATCGTGACCCAATCTTCACTAGTAGATTTTGGGTGGCATTTTAAGCCGCATTAGAAACTAAATTAAACTTCAGCACTGCTTATCACCCACAGTCAGATGGGCAGACTGAAAGGATAAATCAAATCTTGGAAGACCTTTTGCGCGCTTGTATTCTTGACTTTGGTGGTTCTTGGGAGAACCATTTGCATCTGGTTGAATTCTCATATAATAACAGTTATCAGGCCAGTATCAAAATGGCTCCTTTCGAAGCTTTATATGGTCGTCTGTGTCGATCATTGCGTGCTGGATTGAGTCAAGTGATAGACTCGTTCTTGTACCAGATATGATAAAGGAGGCTACTGAGAAAATTGACTTTATTGGAAAGAAATTGAAAACTTCTCAAAGTCATCAAAAAAGTTATTACGACTGCAGGAGAAGATCTTTAGAATTCCAGGTTGGAGATTCTGTTTTCTAGAAAGTGTCTCCAATGCCTGGAGTGTTGAGGTTTGGATAGACTGGTAAGCTGGCACCGCGACATATCGTTCCTTTTCCTATACTGGAGAGGATCGATCCTTTGGCATATCGAGTGCAACTACCCAGCTGGTTATTTGGCATAAACAATGTGTTTCACGTTTCACATCTTCGGAAATATGTGCACGATCTAGACTGTGTGATTGAAGAAGCTTCTCAGCGGGATTTGGAAATCACACCAAATCTGGCAGTTAAAAGAGAGCCATTGAAAATAATTGATCGAGATGAAAAGCAGCCGAGGAATAATATTGTGAAACTGGTTAAAGTGCAATGGAGTGGTGATCCAAATGACTGTACTTGGGAAACAGAGGAAAGCATGCAAAAGTCCTATCCTAAATGCAGAGTGGATATTCCGGCTTAATCTAGTAAGCCATATTCTTTATCTTTCATATATTCTTATGTTCTTTGTTTGTCTCTCCCTCTTTCAAATTTCGAGGATGAAATTTTCTTATAGGGGAAATCTGTAACATCCCAAATTTTATCAAATTTAAAATTAGTGATTAATTTGAATTTCTAGAATTTAATTTGAAATTTTTCAAGACAAATAGAATTAGTATTGATTTATACATATATAAATGGATTGTAATTCAAGTTTGAATTTGAATTTGAATTTGAATTTGAACTTGAATTTAAAATTTAAATAAATGTCTTAGTAAAATAATTTGGATTTTAAAATAATATATATAGGTAATATATAATTGGTTTAAAACATTTTCATTAAAATTGTATATAATAATAAATAGGAAAATGTATTTATGAAATAGGAAATATAATTTAAAAAATTATATAAAAATATAAGTTAACAAGTGTTAAATTTTAAGTGCATAGATTAACAAGTGTAATTCATGAGACAAGTGTTTTAACAAGTGTATTAATCTGGTAAATAAAATTAGCAAGTGTCATTATGTTCATTTATTTTGAGAAAATTGATTTAAAAAAATGGAAAATGAGATTATATGTACCATTTCATCTCCTCTCTCTCATTTCTTTATCATTTTAAAAACTTTAAAAATCTGAGAAGGAAAAAATCAAAAGCCTGTGAAACCAGAAAATTAAAAACAAATCAAAACAAGAAAATCATCAAATACAAATTATTTCAAGCCTTTGAAATCATCTCAAATTTTAACCACAATGTCTGTACACAAATAGCAAAGCAAGGATCATCTCAGTGACTTAAAAATTCAAAGCTTCAAATAAAACAAAAATCGAAGTTCCAGCAAGTTCGATCTTAGGATTTCAAAACTAAGGAACAAATCAATTTACAAGCTCTCTGTTTCTTCTTGATCAAGGTGAATAAACCTTTTGAAACTCTAGAATTTGATTTGTTGTTTGAGTTTATGCTTGAAGTAAGGTTGAAATTTGCTTGGATGTGTATGAATCCATATATGTATGTGTGGTTATAGCGGTGCCTGTCTGAGAATAGGCATATGTCTCTATTTAAAGCATTACAGGTTTCAAGCCTGTTTGAAAAATCAAAACCTCACTCTATGATCACCTATAAACTCTGATGTTTAATGAAACAAGTTAAAATTGACAAGATCTCTATTCTAAAAATATATTTAAGTATTAAAAGTAAATGGTTTACTGGAAAATATTAAAACACGGTAAAGTCAAAATTTGTTCAAAAATTTAGTTGATTGAAATATGAGTTTTGATAACATAATCATGTTCGCCTCCTTAAATCATGAATTTTAAGAAAGAATCCATATTTTTAGTTCATTAATAAGCAAGAAATTATAAGATGAACGGAATTGCCAATTTCATCAAATTCTGGCGAACGGTGAGGTATTGGGTCTCGGGGTCGAAGTCATAGCTAGTCGGGAAGTCGGAGATCATCAAAAAAAAAAATGGGTTAGGTGATAGCCTACGGTGGCGTCGGCATAGTGAAGTTTCACGGTTTAAACCCCTAGTTTGGTCGAGGTCAGATATTTGATTGTCGAGGCGACGCTGTCGCATCGGAGTCGATCACACGGGTGGCGATCGAAACTAGGGAGGTAGGCGAAACTCTGGCCGAGGTCTCGAAGCTTCTAGTGACCTGTGGAGTCGGAGCAAGTCAATTCTTTGGCGATCATTTTGTTCCAGTCTAGGCCGTGTAGCCAAATCATGGGTTCATTATCGATTTGTGTTGCTGGGTGGTTTGAAGGGTCGAGTAGATGGTCGTCGACTTGTAGATGGTCGTAACATCGACCAGAGATGATCGAAGAAGTTGTGTACATGCACACGTACATGCGAGTACCTGAAGATTGAGGAAGAAGGCTTAGCCTCGGGTTCGAACTCGAAGTTGTATCGTGTTGGACTCGAAGACGTGAGTGCGGGATGTTACCTGGGTTAGTATACGGAGGTGACTCGGGTAACACTCGGGTAGATCTAAGGGCAGTTTAAAACAGTTTTTAAATTTTAAAATGAATTTAAGCTTTTACAAGTTTTTAACTTGTTCTTTAAAAATAATGTTTTTTAAGTTTGAGATTAATTATAGTTTTAAAAAAATTAATTATTTTTAGTTTAATTAAGTTGAAGTGTTCAATACATATATAACCTTAATTTTAAATATTTATTTTAAATGAACTTAATTATTGTAATTAAGTAAACAATTATGAAAAATGAAATGTTTTCTAAACATTAATCCAACTTTAAGATCTTAAATTAACTAATGTAATAATGACAATTTATTAAACAAGGTATAAATGATAATTAAAGTAATTAATAAAGATAAAATGGTTTATCTTTTAAGTAATTAATGACTTGTTGATATAATTACTTAAAGAATAATTACCTAATTAATTACTTAATATTAAAGGTTAATTAATTTGTAATTAAGAATTAAATAATTAAGGAAAAATTAATTAATGTAAGTAACTAAGATTAATAATTTATAATTAAGCATTAATTCATAATAATTAGTTAATTTATTAATTAATAATTAAAGGTTAATAAAATAATAATTAATGTTAATTAATTGTTAATTAAGATTAAATAATTAGTACTAAGGACTAATTAATTAATAATTAAGGATAATAAATCATTAATTAAAAATAGTTAATGGAAATGATTATGTGATTAATTAATTATGATCACATTGTTAATTCATCTTAATTGTAGATGATTGATTATTATTGAATGCTTTGTATTGATTGATATCTCTGATATGTGATTGTGATACCATGTGATATGAATTGCTTTGTGCTGAGCTGTGATGTATTTCTGTGTGAATGTGAAAACCCTTTTGGCCCGTAAAACGACATTTGAATTTCGATGCGACAGGGAGTCGGATTCCAGTTGGTTATCCAAATCCCACATCGAACCTTAATGGTGAATTTTTGTGATTGATATATCCACGTGTTTTTAAATTAAGCGCTCACGGTTCGATTAAGCCGGGAGAGGAATTTGTATCATATAACCCATTCCGAATAGTGATACGATGAAATGGATAGCATTTGAAGATGGTAGTGAAGACCGGGTGTCTTCGAGAACGATAGGATAACCTATTGAATGACTCTGCACTGAGTTGCTCCGGTATAGAGATCTCCATATGTGATGGGGAGTTCGATCGGGATTGTGGATGCCCGGATTGCAAGGGCTTCTTTGGAAGTGCCTTCATTTCCTTTCAAACCCAGAACGGACTTGTATGGTTGTATGTTTGACATTACACTTTGGGACATAAAGCTGATTTCTATCAAATACATTTCTGTTTGACGGTGGAGGATTTATTCTCTTAGCAAAACACCCTTCTCTGAGATGTACGAGCTCAGAGGTTATGTAGTTGATGGTTATTAGTGATATACTCCCAATTTGTTAGTGTGGCATGCTGATTGCTGCTGATCATTTGTTGATCGAAGCATGGCTTTTGTGTAAAGCGTAGCTTTGTGGAGAAGACTTCATCGAACCTCACAACCCGGAAATGGTCGAAACAAGAAGGATGCAGCAAGGTTATTGGTGGTAGTGCCATTTAGGGTATGTGAATTTCCTTCTGGATAAAAAGTGGTATCATGGTATAGAGCCCAAATACTTAACTTATACAGATATTGCAATTATGTTGCTTAGTGGTTGTTGTTGGGGCCCCGGATAAAGGTCAGTTACGACTGGGGGATGGCATACTCGTTTAATGGTTACCTAGTTATAGAGGTAACCTTGCCTTATGCTGACAGAGATCTGGTTTGGTTCTCAGGACATCCCTCTAAAGGCATACCCATGTGGCATAGTAAGTTCCTCGGCCTGACCATTTGTTGGAAATCCAATCACCAGTACAATTTTAGTTTTAGAACCTACCATCTAATATGGTAGCTATAGTAGGCATACTATAATGGTACGTATGCTGGCTAAAATTAATATTATACTTTCAAAATATTTTCACACTATGCACTAATAATAATATCAAAGAATTTTCTCGTATCAATCATTTTTTACTATCTGATGAACGTATTTCTCTGCAATTTAAACCGTTTATTTCATATATTTTTATTTTAATAAAGCGGTATTATACGGGTATTTTGTTGTGGTTTTGCAGATTATTGATTCCAAAGTACAACGTTGAAATTAATCGGTTATGCCGTCCATTGGTTCAAAAATCCCGCAGCAAAGAGTGCAACATTTTGAGCATTGAAATAAATCAAAGCAATATGGACCAATTCAAGCAATGATGTGGACGTATATATGTTCTCTTTCACCAATTCAAGCAAAGGACCAGTTTGTAACGACCCAGAATTTTTAGTAATTAAAATTTGAATATTTAATTAATTTTAGATATTAAGAAGTGAATTTATAAGTCAAATAAATTTTTATTTGAATTATTGGATTTAATTGAATAATTAAATCAATAATTTAATATGTTAAATTATGGTGGGTTAAATATGATTGTAAATGATTTGTAAAATTTTATTTTATCATATTGAAGTTAGAACGATATTTTAGAACTTTTAAAATCGAATTAAGAGTTAATTTGTGAAAATTGAATATTTTAATATTATAATCGACTAGTGAAAATAGTCAATTTTTGAACAGTCTCAGAATTGGACGAGACCAGTTCCATTGGATCCGTAATAGTTAGTTATTACTAGATTTCAATTTTCGTGTCAATCGGAGTTATCGTTTGATCGTGGCAGCTCGAAACGCATCGAATTATTTTTAATATTAATTTAGCGAGTTAAAATAGCCATTTTTCAAAAAGTCTCGGATTTCGACGAAACCAGTTTCATCGGATCTGTAATGTGATATTATTGTAAGGTTTCAAATTTCGTGTCAATTGGATTTACCGTTTGTCCTGTACAAATTAAAACGCCTAGAAAATCGTTTAAATCGGTTTAATTTAAATTGATCGTTTGTTGCCATAACTCGCACAGATGTCCGAATTAGCTTCCGAAAGCTGTTCCATTGTGTCCGGAACGCGGGGTAAACCCTAGAAACGCTGGTTACGGCGCGTGAATCAGAGTTCGGAATTTCCGGATGAATAGTGTTCGATATTTCCTTATAAATAGCCCCCTACCCTTCATAAAATAAAATAAAAAGAAAATAAAACCCTAGCCGCCACCCCTTTCACCAATGGCCAGAAAACACCCACGTTCCTCTCTCGATTTCTCCAAATCCATCAGCAATTAGATGAAACTTTCAACTACAAAGAGGTAGAGCATGAAGAGAACTACAAGATCAACGGTTAAGATGTGGATTGGAGCTATAAATTGTGAGATATGGGGGGACGTTTGTGAAAAGTTGCGCACGCAACTCGAGGAGGTGGGGGGGCCGAGCTTCATGCTGGTGGTGGTGGAGGTAGCTCTTGCGAAGGGCGTTCGAATGGAAGTGGTTTGATGAAGTTTCGTCGAGAAATGAGGTTGCAAAGTTGAACCCTAGTTTCAATGTGATGGGTTATGTTGTTCGGCCTTTATCTGTAGAAGACGCGTACGTGATGGAAGAAAGAAGGTGCGGTCACGATGGGGGGGATGCAGATCCAAGGGCTGAAAATAGTTGAGGGTTTTAATTATAAAATTTATGTTGAAATTATTATATAAAATTCGTGTAAACTTCAAATAATCATAACTTTTTCATACGAGGTCGAAAACGCGCGAAACCAGTTGCATTGGAATCGTATGGACGAGCACTACGCGATGAAATTGGATTGGAGTCGTTTGGAGTTAGTGAGAATTTTGGGTAAAATTAAACATCCGTTTAATTTTATTCGAAATAAAAGCTAAAACGAAAATGAAATCAAGGTGAGAACTTCTCACTCAATCGAATCAGTTTCGATTTTATTTTAAATAGTTAGATTTAAAATATTTGAATGCATGTTTGAATGATGATTGTTATCTATTGATTGTTAAAATAGACATTATACGCCGTTAGTAAGCGGATGTTATTTATTAAAAACATATACCGCGAATATTTCATAAACAGTGAAATTGGTATTATATATAATAGCAATATATATATATTGGCATATGTATATATTGGAGTTGTTGATTTCCCGCATTTGTGTAGCGGATGAGACCCTATTGCGCCGTTATTAAGCGGATAATATTTTAAATCCCATATACCGTGATAATTTCGTACTGGAGTGAAATTGGTATTGTGCTAATGTTTGTGGATGCAGGAAAACAGGTTGGAGGGATCCAACTGGATTCCTCAACAGTATTTATTTGATTTCAGATATTTTGATATTTGATGGATTATCATATCGATATATGATATCGTTGTAGTCGTGATTGACTATTTGGTATGTAGCATCATTGGACCAAATTTTGGGATTTTAAAATGATTTTTAAAGTGATTTTTGAAAGTATACGTTTATAAAATATTTTTGAAACTGATCCATTTTAAATAAATAAACGTTATAATTTTAAAGTTATAAAAATTATGATTTTCAGAAATACGGTTAAAGATTGATTTTGAGAAATATGGGTTAATGTTTTATAAAATAGTTTAAATTGGATTTTTGAATTATTATAAAAAGTTTTAAAATAGGATTTATAAAATTTGATTATTTCATAAATCAAGAGAATGATGAAATTATAAAGGAGATTAAAGATGTTTTAAAATAATAGTATAAATTGATTTTATAAAAAGATTTATAAATTGATAATTTATAAATGAAAATATTTGAATTATAAAACGAGTTTTTATAAGTGTTTGAATGAAGTGAAAATGGATTGCAGGAGTAGATGGAATTTATAAAATTATAAATGGTGAAGTTATAAATGAAATTTATAAATAGTAAGATTTATAAATTTTGTGAAGTTATTACAGAATAGATTTGGGTAAATAATTGAATCTTATAAGTTATAAGATTTATAATTATGAAGTTCAAAGGAACGATTTTGCAAACAAATAAATTATAAGTATCTCACTTATAATATGAACTTTTGGTTTATAATTGAGTTATAAATCGAATAGGTTAATAAAGGAATTTATAAAGGAAGTAGTTATAAGATAAATAGAAATGAAATTTATAAACGTTGTTTTATAAATTCGCAATACGACTTATTTTGATAAGTAAATTGTTAAAACCTATAAATGGAGTTACATTCACGTTTTGACTGTGAATAGTCCTTTGAAATAAAATGAATAAAAGGATGAAATTGATTAACGTAGTATATTCACGTTTTTGAATAGTGAATAATATGTTAAAGAAAATGTTTAGATTTGATGTTTTAAATAGAATTAAAACGATCTAACGATGTTTTAAATGTGTTGAGATTCGAAACCATAGATTTCAACATTTATTGTTGAAATAGACGTTTTCGAGAAATAAAAGGGAATGGTGGACTATAACACTGTTGTTATAGTAAATGATTTCCGAAAGGAAATGTTTTGTATAGTATTGGGATTTATATATCTATCTTAAATTCGAATCCCTATACTAGTGATTTTGGGTTGTCGTAACGATGTTTTACGCAACATTCGTTTTGACCCAAATAAATATGTTTAAGAGCATGATTTCCTTAAAGAATGAAATATATACTTAATCTCGATTTAAGTATATTGAATATTTTCTAAGTATTGAAAATAAATAAAATTTGTGAATTACTTATGAATAAATAAGTATGGAAATGTTTTCCAATATAAAGTGAATATTAGAGAATTTATCTTTTTGAAGATAAATTGAAATGAATAATTGAAATCGTATATGCATGGATATTTTGGAATATAAATTCACTATGGAATTTATGAATGAAAAGGAGAATTTGTTTAAAATTAAATATTGATTTATTTTTGAAGTGTGAAAATAATATATCTTGTAAAGATATTTTGGAAAAGAAATAATTTGGAAAATTATTTGGAATCTGGTGATGTGTGCATATCCATTGATAGTTCAATAACCGACTATCAATATTTCCCTTTGAATGGGTAATTGATGTGATTTGTTTGAATTTGAATGCCACACTTATTTTTGAATAAGCGCTCACTATTCGGGTTAACCGGGAAAGGACCATGGGGTCGTATAACCCACTCCGAATATGTGATACATCGTTGTGAATTGCATTTGATGACCGGTGTTGAAGACCGGGTATTTGCGAAATCGATAGGATGACCTATCGATTGTCTCTGCACTGGGTAGCTCCTGGTATAGAGATCCCCTAAGTGATGGGAAATTCGATCGGGATTGTGAATACCCGGATTGCAAGGGATTCGTGAGAAGTGCCTTCGGTTTTGTTCGAGCCCGGAACAGACTTGTATGGATTGTATGTCTGACGTTACAAATTGAGATATAAAGCAGATTTCTTTCAAATATATTTCTGTTGGTGGCGGAGAATTTATTCTTTTAGCTTAACACCCTTCTCTGAGACGTACGAGCTCAGAGGTTATATAGTTGAAGTTATCAGCGATATATTCCCAATTTGGTAATGTGACATGCTGAGTGTTGCTGTAAATGATCATTGTGTTGATTATTTGTGATAGGATCGTTTATTTTATCGTCTATCTTGGTGATCATTTCTATGATCATTTGTTGACCCAAAGCATGGCTTTTGTATAAATTATGTTTTTGTGGACGTGACTTCGTCGAGCCTCACACCCCGTGAATGGTCAAAACAGGAAAGATGCGGCAAGGTTATGAGGGGTAGCGCCCTTTAGGATGTGTGCATTTCCTTCTGGAAAAGGGTGGTATCATGGTATGGAGCCCAGATACTTACTCACGTTGAAAACACTTTGTTATGATTGTGTGAATTGATTACGAGCGCTCGGTGAAAGGTCCCAAAGGACCGAGGGATGGCATATTCGGTCAGTTGTTACTCAGTTAGGGGTAACCCGGCCTTGTGTTGGTAGAGATCCGGTTTGGTTCTCGGGGATGTCCATCCAGAGGCATTCTCATGTGGCAATGGGAAGTTCCTTGGCCTGATCATTCGTTGGAAATCCAAAGAAACAATACGAGACTTGTACGGTTTTAGTTGTAGAACCTGCCATCTAATATGGTAGCTATTAGTGGGCATAATATAATGGTACCTATGCTGGCTAAGATTTATATTCTACTTTCGAAATGATAATAATATCAAATGTTTTCTTTTAATGCGTATCAAGCATCTTTGACTAACATAAGAAGAAATCTCCTCCAAGTCTGCGTTTGCATTGTGTGTGTGGTGGGAGGTCTTATGGTAGTCTCATTTTTAAAAGCATTGCGAATTTACTTTAAATATATTCTTCTATTTTGATTTCAAAGATAAATAAACTGTTTTGAGTTCTCACACCAGTCACATGACTGACTCGGAGTTTATTGTTTTCCTTCCTAAACTCGGGGTGCCCACCAATTTCCACACGGGCAGTCAAGAGTTAGGTTTATCAGGATATTCTGGATATTCTGGAGTTGCTGGAAGCAAGCTGGATGGCATGGCATATTACTACTATATAGTATTTCTTTTTCCGCTGCACTGTTTGTTGTTGTATGTTGTTATACACTCTGATGATATGATGTAATGTATAAAATGTAATAACTGATATAGTTCTTTGTTTAAAGATTATTCATTTATTATTATATGTTGTTCCGCTGCGAATTGTGAGATTCTGTTGTTGTTCTGTTGTTTTTCTGTTCCGTTCTTTTTTCTTTTTTTCTTTCCTCTCCATCTTCTATCTTGTTCTCTTCTTTTCTACTTTTTCTCTTTCATAAAACCCATAACTCTTCGGTTTTTCGGCAATGAAAAATCGAAAACGTTACATTTGGTATCAGAGCATATGGTTAAGCGACAACCATGGTTCTGTTGGGTATTACTCATTAGAGATAGAGTCAGCAGTACTCTAGAATGAGTTGAGTGTAATAATAGCTATGAGAGCGTATTTGTTAGTGAATATATAATTGTTTTGTATTGTGTTGACTTATCGGTTGATTGTTTATAGATTTCGGTCGATGTAGTCTAGCTAACTATCGTAAAAAGGGGTTTCTAAACTCTTAAACAAGATAAACCGACACAATATTGTTTTAAAATTGGGTAAGTGAAATAATGTTACCTTGATTATATTTTTATATATAAAGGAATAATTTTTCAAAATTATTAAAGTGTATATAAGTGGATTGTTTGGTTGTTTGAATAACCTAAATAAAAGAATAATTGTATAAGATAATGAATTATATGAATTATAAGAATTGAAATTATAATTAAAGTGATTTACAATTGTGAAATAAACTTATATATATAAGAAGTGAAACTATATGAATATAACTTAAGAGATGTTGAATGAAGTTGATATAGGTATCAAAGTAAATTAATAAAGTTAAGTGATAAATGTGAACTTGAGTTATGTAAATGAAATTCAACTTTTATAATTGGATTGAATGTTAATCAATTAAATGTAAATAGTTGATATGAAATAATGAATATAAGTGTAAATTCATTAAAATCTAATGTTATTGGAAGTTGAATAATTAAATGAAAATCAATTTAATTAAACCAATTGAAAGTGATGGTGTTGAAACCAAATTGAATGAATATAAGCAAAGGAATTTGGTTGTAATTAATATACATTGGTTGTTATATGATTGTTAGTTAATTGTATATAATTCATTAAGTATTAATGAAATTGGAAGTGAACCAACTTGAATATGAATTAGTGAATATAAACTAATTGAAAATGAATGTTAGTAAAATCACCCAATGTTAATGAATCAAATGTGATTTAAATTGAAAACCTATTTCATTGAATATTAATGAGAATAAGAATGAATATTTATTGGTTATGGATGATAGTTGGTTGATGGTTGAATTGATTGCTTTTATTGCATTTGCTATGTTGGCATATATAAGTTATTATGTTGCTATATGTTGTATACTGATATTATTTTCATATATACATGTTCTCATGTTGTTTGTTGAGTGTTTAGTAGGTGCGGATCGCGTTTGCTTCGCATTTGGAGCTCGCTTTCGCGATATATTAGCCGTATATGCTCGCTAATAAAATATAAGGTACATATCTCGGATTAAATACCGTACTTTTATACTTTTTCCCTGCGGGATGCCTTACTTGATGAGATGTATATTTGTGATATATATACTGTCATTTTTTTCGGATCGAGCCGCGCAAAGGAGACTATGGCGAATTTTTCCGGAAATTTAAGGCGTTAGAAAAAATTTGAGAAAATTGGAAAGTTTTGAAAACTTAACTTTGATTTTGGAATTGAAAGTTAAACAATAGTAGTTGTTTTTGAAAAGATAACTAAGTATGATTTGAAAACTTAGTAAGTTATTGTGAGAAGTTTAACTATGAATTTTGGGAAAATTAATAGATTCTGTAACTTTTCTTACTTGTTAATTTCGAGGACGAAATTCTGTTAAGGGGGGGAAGATTGTAACGACCCAGAATTTTTAGTAATTAAAATTTGAATATTTAATTAATTTTAGATATTAAGAAGTGAATTTATAAGTCAAATAAATTTTTATTTGAATTATTGGATTTAATTGAATAATTAAATCAATAATTTAATATGTTAAATTATGGAAATAATTGAAAATTGGGTTAAATATGATTGTAAATGATTTGTAAAATTTTATTTTATCATATTGAAGTTAGAACGATATTTTAGAACTTTTAAAATCGAATTAAGAGTTAATTTGTGAAAATTGAATATTTTAATATTATAATCGACTAGTGAAAATAGTCAAATTTTGAACAGTCTCAGAATTGGACGAGACCAGTTCCATTGGATCCGTAATAGTTAGTTATTACTGGATTTCAATTTTCGTGTCAATCGGAGTTATCGTTTGATCGTGGCACCTCGAAACGCATCGAATTATTTTTAATATTAATTTAGCGAGTTAAAATAGCCATTTTTCAAAAAGTCTCGGATTTCGACGAAACCAGTTTCATCGGATCCGTAATGTGATATTATTGTAAGGTTTCAAATTTCGTGTCAATTGGATTTACCGTTTGTCCTGTACAAATTAAAACGCCTAGAAAATCGTTTAAATCGGTTTAATTTAAATCAATCGTTTGTTGCCATAACTCGCACAGATGTCCGAATTAGCTTCCGAAAGCTGTTCCATTGTGTCCGAAACGCGGGGTAAACCCTAGAAACGCTGGTTACGGCGCGTGAATCGGAGTTCGGAATTTCCGGATGAATAGTGTTCGATATTTCCTTATAAATAGCCCCCTACCCTTCATAAAATAAAATAAAAAGAAAATAAAACCCTAGCCGCCACCCCTTTCACCAATGGCCAGAAAACACCCACGTTCCTCCCTCGATTTCTCCAAATCCATCAGCAATTAGACGAAACTTTCAACTACAAAGAGGTAGAGCATGAATAGAACTACAAGATCAACGGTTAAGATGTGGATTGGAGCTATAAATTGTGAGATATGGGGGGCCGTTTGTGGCAAGTTGCGCACGCAACTCGAGGAGGTAGGGGGGCCGAGCTTCATGCTGGTGGTGGTGGAGGTAGCTCTTGCGAAGGGCGTTCGAATGGAAGTGGTTTGATGAAGTTTCGTCGAGAAATGAGGTTGCAAAGTTGAACCCTAGTTTCAATGTGATGGGTTATGTTGTTCGGCCTTTATCTATAGAAGACGCGTACGTGATGGAAGAAAGGAGGTGCGGTCACGATGGGGGGGATGCAGATCCAAGGGCTGAAAATAGTTGAGGGTTTTAATTATAAAATTTATGTTGAAATTATTATATAAAATTCGTGTAAACTTCAAATAATCATAACTTTTTCATACGAGGTCGAAAACGCGCGAAACCAGTTGCGTTGGAATCGTATGGACGAGCACTACGCGATGAAATTGGATTGGAGTCGTTTGGAGTTAGTGAGAATTTTGGGTAAAATTAAACGTCCGTTTAATTTTATTCGAAATAAAAGCTAAAACGAAAATGAAATCAAGGTGAGAACTTCTCACTCAATCGAATCAGTTTCGATTTTATTTTAAATAGTTAGATTTAAAATATTTGAATGCATGTTTGAATGATGATTGTTATCTATTGATTGTTAAAATAGACATTATACGCCGTTAGTAAGCGGATGTTATTTATTAAAAACATATACCGCGAATATTTCATAAACAGTGAAATTGGTATTATATATAATAGCAATATATATATATTGGCATATGTATATATTGGAGTTGTTGATTTCCCGCATTTGTGTAGCGGATGAGACCCTATTGCGCAGTTACTAAGCGGATAATATTTTAAATCCCATATACCGCGATAATTTCGTACTGGAGCGAAATTGATATTGTGCTAATGTTTGTGGATGCAGGAAAACAGGTTGGAGGGATCCAACTGGATTCCTCAACAGTATTTATTTGATTTCATATATTTTGATATTTGATGGATTATCATATCGATATATGATATCGTTGTAGTCGTGATTGACTATTTCGTATGTAGCATCATTGGACCAAATTTTGGGATTTTAAAGTGATTTTTGAAAGTATACGTTTATAAAATATTTTTGAAACTGATCCATTTTAAATAAATAAACGTTATAATTTTAAAGTTATAAAAATTATGATTTTGAGAAATACGGTTAAAGATTGATTTTGAGAAATATGGGTTAATGTTTTATAAAATAGTTTAAATTGGATTTTTGAATTATTACAAAAAGTTTAAAAATAGGATTTATAAAATTTGATTATTTTATAAATCAAGAGAATGATGAAATTATAAAGGAGATTAAAGATGTTTTAAAATAATAGTATAAATTGATTTTATAAAAAGATTTATAAATTGATAATTTATAAATGAAAATATTTGAATTATAAAACGAGTTTTTATAAGTGTTTGAATGAAGTGAAAATGGATTGCAGGAGTAGATGGAATTTATAAAATTATAAATGGTGAAGTTATAAATGAAATTTATAAATAGTAAGATTTATAAATTTTGTGAAGTTATTACAGAATAGATTTGGGTAAATAATTGAATCTTATAAGTTATAAGATTTATAATTATGAAGTTCAAAGGAACGATTTTGCAAACAAATAAATTATAAGTATCTCACTTATAATATGAACTTTTGGTTTATAATTGAGTTATAAATCGAATAGGTTAATAAAGGAATTTATAAAGGAAGTAGTTATAAGATAAATAGAAATGAAATTTATAAACGTTGTTTTATAAATTCGCAATACGACTTATTTTGATAAGTAAATTGTTAAAACCTATAAATGGAGTTACATTCACGTTTTGACTGTGAATAGTCCTTTGAAATAAAATGAATAAAAGGATGAAATTGATTAACGTATTATATTCACGTTTTTGAATAGTGAATAATATGTTAAAGAAAATGTTTAGATTTGATGTTTTAAATAGAATTAAAACGATCTAACGATGTTTTAAATGTGTTGAGATTCGAAACCATAGATTTCAACATTTATTGTTGAAATAGACGTTTTCGAGAAATAAAAGGGAATGGTGGACTATAACACTGTTGTTATAGTAAATGATTTCCGAAAGGAAATGTTTTGTATAGTATTGGGATTTATATATCTATCTTAAATTCGAATCCCTATACTAGTGATTTTGGGTTGTCGTAACGATGTTTTACGCAACATTCGTTTTGACCCAAATAAATATGTTTAAGAGCATGATTTCCTTAAAGAATGAAATATATACTTAATCTCGATTTAAGTATATTGAATATTTTCTAAGTATTGAAAATAAATAAAATTTGTGAATTACTTATGAATAAATAAGTATGGAAATGTTTTCCAATATAAAGTGAATATTAGAGAATTTATCTTTTTGAAGATAAATTGAAATGAATAATTGAAATCGTATATGCATGGATATTTTGGAATATTCACTATGGAATTTATGAATGAAAAGGAGAATTTGTTTAAAATTAAATATTGATTTATTTTTGAAGTGTGAAAATAATATATCTTGTAAAGATATTTTGGAAAAGAAATAATTTGGAAAATTATTTGGAATCTGGTGATGTGTGCATATCCATTGATAGTTCAATAACCGACTATCAATATTTCCCTTTGAATGGGTAATTGATGTGATTTGTTTGAATTTGAATGCCACACTTATTTTTGAATAAGCGCTCACTATTCGGGTTAACCGGGAAAGGACCATGGGGTCGTATAACCCACTCCGAATATGTGATACGTCGTTGTGAATTGCATTTGATGACCGGTGTTGAAGACCGGGTATTTGCGAAAGCGATAGGATGACCTATCGATTGTCTCTGCACTGGGTAGCTCCTGGTATAGAGATCCCCTAAGTGATGGGAAATTCGATCGGGATTGTGAATACCCGGATTGCAAGGGCTTCGTGAGAAGTGCCTTCGATTTTGTTCGAGCCCGGAACAGACTTGTATGGATTGTATGTCTGACGTTACAAATTGAGATATAAAGCAGATTTCTTTCAAATATATTTCTGTTGGTGGCGGAGAATTTATTCTTTTAGCTTAACACCCTTCTCTGAGACGTACGAGCTCAGAGGTTATATAGTTGAAGTTATCAGCGATATATTCCCAATTTGGTAATGTGACATGCTGAGTGTTGCTGTAAATGATCATTGTGTTGATTATTTGTGATAGGATCGTTTATTTGATCCTCTATCTTGGTGATCATTTCTATGATCATTTGTTCACCCAAAGCATGGCTTTTGTATAAAGTATGTTTTTGTGGACGTGACTTCGTCGAGCCTCACACCCCGTGAATGGTCAAAACAGGAAAGATGCGGCAAGGTTATGAGGGGTAGCGCCCTTTAGGATGTGTGCATTTCCTTCTGGAAAAGGGTGGTATCATGGTATGGAGCCCAGATACTTACTCATGTTGAAAACACTTTGTTATGATTGTGTGAATTGATTACGAGCGCTCGGTGAAAGGTCCCAAAGGACCGGGGGATGGCATATTCGGTCAGTTGTTACTCAGTTAGGGGTAACCCGGCCTTGTGTTGGTAGAGATCCGGTTTGGTTCTCGGGGATGTCCATCCAGAGGCATTCTCATGTGGCAATGGGAAGTTCCTTGGCCTGATCATTCGTTGGAAATCCAAAGAAACAATACGAGACTTGTACGGTTTTAGTTGTAGAACCTGCCATCTAATATGGTAGCTATTAGTAGGCATAATATAATGGCACCTATGCTGGCTAAGATTTATATTCTACTTTTGAAATGATTTTTCCTACACTATGCACTAGTAATAATATCAAATGTTTTCTTTTAATGCGTATCAAGCATCTTTGACTAACATAAGAAGAAATCTCCTCCAAGTCTGCGTTTGCATTGTGTGTGTGGTGGGAGGTCTTATGGTAGTCTCATTTTTAAAAGCATTGCGAATTTACTTTAAATATATTCTTCTATTTTGATTTCAAAGATAAATAAACTGTTTTGAGTTCTCACACCAGTCACATAACTGACTCGGAGTTTATTGTTTTCCTTCCTAAACTCTGGGTGCCCACCAATTTCCACACGGGCAGTCAAGAGTTAGGTTTATCAGGATATTCTGGATATTCTGGAGTTGCTGGAAGCAAGCTGGATGGCATGGCATATTACTACTATATAGTATTTCTTTTTCCGCTGCACTGTTTGTTGTTGTATGTTGTTATACACTCTGATGATATGATATGATGTATAAAATGTAATAACCGATATAGTTCTTTGTTTAAAGATTATTCATTTATTATTATATGTTGTTCCGCTGCGAATTGTGAGATTCTGTTGTTGTTCTGTTGTTTTTCTGTTCCGTTCTATTTTCTTTTTTTCTTTCCTCTCCATCTTCTTTCTTGTTCTCTTCTTTTCTACTTTTTCTCTTTCTTAAAACCCATAACTCTTCGGTTTTTCGGCAACGAAAAATCGAAAACGTTACATTTGGTATCAGAGCATATGGTTAAGCGACAACCATGGTTCTGTTGGGTATTACTCATTAGAGATAGAGTCAGCAGTACTCTAGAATGAGTTGAGTGTAATAATAGCTATGAGAGCGTATTTGTTAGTGAATATATAATTGTTTTGTATTGTGTTGACTTATCGGTTGATTGTTTATAGATTTCGGTCGATGTAGTCTAGCTAACAATCGTAGAAAGGGGTTTCTAAACTCTTAAACAAGATAAACCGACACAATATTGTTTTAAAATTGGGTAAGTGAAATAATGTTACCTTGATTATATTTTTTATATATAAAGGAATAATTTTTCAAAATTATTAAAGTGTATATAAGTGGATTGTTTGGTTGTTTGAATAACCTAAATAAAAGAATAATTGTATAAGATAATGAATTATATGAATTATAAGAATTGAAATTATAATTAAAGTGATTTACAATTGTGAAATAAACTTATATATATAAGAAGTGAAACTTTATGAATATAACTTAAGAGATGTTGAATGAAGTTGATATAGGTATCAAAGTAAATTAATAAAGTTAAGTGATAAATGTGAACTTGAGTTATGTAAATGAAATTCAACTTTTATAATTGGATTGAATGTTAATCAATTAAATGTAAATAGTTGATATGAAATAATGAATATAAGTGTAAATTCATTAAAATCTAATGTTATTTGAAGTTGAATAATTAAATGAAAATCAATTTAATTAAACCAATTGAAAGTGATGGTGTTGAAACCAAATTGAATGAATATAAGCAAAGGAATTTGGTTGTAATTAATATACATTGGTTGTTATATGATTGTTAGTTAATTGTATATAATTCATTAAGTATTAATGAAATTGGAAGTGAACCAACTTGAATATGAATTAGTGAATATAAACTAATTGAAAATGAATGTTGGTAAAATCACCCAATGTTAATGAATCAAATGTGATTTAAATTGAAAACCTATTTCATTGAATATTAATGAGAATAAGAATGAATATTTATTGGTTATGGATGATAGTTGGTTGATGGTTGAATTGATTGCTTTTATTGCATTTGCTATGTTGGCATATATAAGTTATTATGTTGCTATATGTTGTATACTGATATTATTTTCATATATACATGTTCTCATGTTGTTTGTTGAGTGTTTAGTAGGTGCGGATCGCGTTTGCTTCGCATTTGGAGCTCGCTTTCGCGCTATATTAGCCGTATATGCTCGCTAATAAAATATAAGGTGCATATCTCGGATTAAATACCGTACTTTTATACTTTTTCCCTTCGGGATGCCTCATTACTTGATGAGATGTATATTTGTGATATATATACTGTCATTTTTTTTCGGATCGAGCCGCGCAAAGGAGACTATGGCGAATTTTTCCGGAAATTTAAGGCGTTAGAAAAAATTTGAGAAAATTGGAAAGTTTTGAAAACTTAACTTTGATTTTGGAATTGAAAGTTAAACAATAGTAGTTGTTTTTGAAAAGATAACTAAGTATGATTTGAAAACTTAGTAAGTTATTGTGAGAAGTTTAACTATGAATTTTGGGAAAATTAATAGATTCTGTAACTTTTCTTACTTGTTAATTTCGAGGACGAAGTTCTTTTAAGGGGGGAAGATTGTAACGACCCAGAATTTTTAGTAATTAAAATTTGAATATTTAATTAATTTTAGATATTAAGAAGTGAATTTATAAGTCAAATAAATTTTTATTTGAATTATTGGATTTAATTGAATAATTAAATCAATAATTTAATATGTTAAATTATGGAAATAATTGAAAATTGGGTTAAATATGATTGTAAATGATTTGTAAAATTTTATTTTATCATATTGAAGTTAGAACGATATTTTAGAACTTTTAAAATCGAATTAAGAGTTAATTTGTGAAAATTGAATATTTTAATATTATAATCGACTAGTGAAAATAGTCAATTTTTGAACAGTCTCAGAATTGGACGAGACCAGTTCCATTGGATCTGTAATAGTTAGTTATTACTGGATTTCAATTTTCGTGTCAATCGGAGTTATCGTTTGATCGTGGCAGCTCGAAACGCATCGAATTATTTTTAATATTAATTTAGCGAGTTAAAATAGCCATTTTTCAAAAAGTCTCGGATTTCGACGAAACCAGTTTCATCGGATCCGTAATGTGATATTATTATAAGGTTTCAAATTTCGTGTCAATTGGATTTACCGTTTGTCCTGTACAAATTAAAACGCCTAGAAAATCGTTTAAATCGGTTTAATTTAAATCGATCGTTTGTTGCCATAACTCGCACAGATGTCCGAATTAGCTTCCGAAAGCTGTTCCATTGTGTCCGGAACGTGGGTAAACCCTAGAAACGCTGGTTACGGCGCGTGAATCGGAGTTCGGAATTTTCGGATGAATAGTGTTCGATATTTCCTTATAAATAGCCCCCTACCCTTCATAAAATAAAAAAAATAAAAAAAAACCCTAGCCGCCACCCCTTTCACCAATGGCCAGAAAACACCCACGTTCCTCCCTCGATTTCTCCAAATCCATCAGCAATTAGACGAAACTTTCAACTACAAAGAGGTAAAGCATGAAGAGAACTACAAGATCAACGGTTAAGATGTGGATTGGAGCTATAAATTGTGAGATATGGGGGGCCGTTTGTGGCAAGTTGCGCACGCAACTCGAGGAGGTAGGGGGGCCGAGCTTCATGCTGCTGGTGGTGGAGGTAGCTCTTGCGAAGGGCGTTCGAATGGAAGTGGTTTGATGAAGTTTCGTCGAGAAATGAGGTTGCAAAGTTGAACCCTAGTTTCAATGTGATGGGTTATGTTGTTCGGCCTTTATCTATAGAAGACGCGTACGTGATGGAAGAAAGGAGGTGCGGTCACGATGGGGGGGATGCAGATCCAAGGGCTGAAAATAGTTGAGGGTTTTAATTATAAAATTTATGTTGAAATTATTATATAAAATTCGTGTAAACTTCAAATAATCATAACTTTTTCATACGAGGTCGAAAACGCGCGAAACCAGTTGCGTTGGAATCGTATGGACGAGCACTACGCGATGAAATTGGATTGGAGTCGTTTGGAGTTAGTGAGAATTTTGGGTAAAATTAAACGTCCGTTTAATTTTATTCGAAATAAAAGCTAAAACGAAAATGAAATCAAGGTGAGAACTTCTCACTCAATCGAATCAGTTTCGATTTTATTTTAAATAGTTAGATTTAAAATATTTGAATGCATGTTTGAATGATGATTGTTATCTATTGATTGTTAAAATAGACATTATACGCCGTTAGTAAGCGGATGTTATTTATTAAAAACATATACCGCGAATATTTCATAAACAGTGAAATTGGTATTATATATAATAGCAATATATATATATTGGCATATGTATATATTGGAGTTGTTGATTTCCCTCATTTGTGTAGCGGATGAGACCCTATTGCGCCGTTATTAAGCGGATAATATTTTAAATCCCATATACCGCGATAATTTCATACTGGAGCGAAATTGATATTGTGCTAATGTTTGTGGATGCAGGAAAACAGGTTGGAGGGATCCAACTGGATTCCTCAACAGTATTTATTTGATTTCAGATATTTTGATATTTGATGGATTATCATATCGATATATGATATCGTTGTAGTCGTGATTGACTATTTGGTATGTAGCATCATTGGACCAAATTTTGGGATTTTAAAATGATTTTTAAAGTGATTTTTGAAAGTATACGTTTATAAAATATTTTTGAAACTGATCCATTTTAAATAAATAAACGTTATAATTTTAAAGTTATAAAAATTATGATTTTGAGAAATACGGTTAAAGATTGATTTTGAGAAATATGGGTTAATGTTTTATAAAATAGTTTAAATTGGATTTTTGAATTATTATAAAAAGTTTAAAAATAGGATTTATAAAATTTGATTATTTTATAAATCAAGAGAATGATGAAATTATAAAGGAGATTAAAGATGTTTTAAAATAATAGTATAAATTGATTTTATAAAAAGATTTATAAATTGATAATTTATAAATGAAAATATTTGAATTATAAAACGAGTTTTTATAAGTGTTTGAATGAAGTGAAAATGGATTGCAGGAGTAGATGGAATTTATAAAATTATAAATGGTGAAGTTGTAAATGAAATTTATAAATAGTAAGATTTATAAATTTTGTGAAGTTATTACAGAATAGATTTGGGTAAATAATTGAATCTTATAAGTTATAAGATTTATAATTATGAAGTTCAAAGGAACGATTTTGCAAACAAATAAATTATAAGTATCTCACTTATAATATGAACTTTTGGTTTATAATTGAGTTATAAATCGAATAGGTTAATAAAGGAATTTATAAAGGAAGTAGTTATAAGATAAATAGAAATGAAATTTATAAACGTTGTTTTATAAATTCGCAATACGACTTATTTTGATAAGTAAATTGTTAAAACCTATAAATGGAGTTACATTCACATTTTGACTGTGAATAGTCCTTTGAAATAAAATGAATAAAAGGATGAAATTGATTAACGTAGTATATTCACGTTTTTGAATAGTGAATAATATGTTAAAGAAAATGTTTAGATTTGATGTTTTAAATAGAATTAAAACGATCTAACGATGTTTTAAATGTGTTGAGATTCGAAACCATAGATTTCAACATTTATTGTTGAAATAGACGTTTTCGAGAAATAAAAGGGAATGGTGGACTATAACACTGTTGTTATAGTAAATGATTTCCGAAAGGAAATGTTTTGTATAGTATTGGGATTTATATATCTATCTTAAATTCGAATCCCTATACTAGTGATTTTGGGTTGTCGTAACGATGTTTTACGCAACATTCGTTTTGACCCAAATAAATATGTTTAAGAGCATGATTTCCTTAAAGAATGAAATATATACTTAATCTCGATTTAAGTATATTGAATATTTTCTAAGTATTGAAAATAAATAAAATTTGTGAATTACTTATGAATAAATAAGTATGGAAATGTTTTCCAATATAAAGTGAATATTAGAGAATTTATCTTTTTGAAGATAAATTGAAATGAATAATTGAAATCGTATATGCATGGATATTTTGGAATATAAATTCACTATGGAATTTATGAATGAAAAGGAGAATTTGTTTAAAATTAAATATTGATTTATTTTTGAAGTGTGAAAATAATATATCTTGTAAAGATATTTTGGAAAAGAAATAATTTGGAAAATTATTTGGAATCTGGTGATGTGTGCATATCCATTGATAGTTCAATAACCGACTATCAATATTTCCCTTTGAATGGGTAATTGATGTGATTTGTTTGAATTTGAATGCCACACTTATTTTTGAATAAGCGCTCACTATTCAGGTTAACCGGGAAAGGACCATGGGGTCGTATAACCCACTCCGAATATGTGATACGTCGTTGTGAATTGCATTTGATGACCGGTGTTGAAGACCGGGTATTTGCGAAAGCGATAGGATGACCTATCGATTGTCTCTGCACTGGGTAGCTCCTGGTATAGAGATCCCCTAAGTGATGGGAAATTCGATCGGGATTGTGAATACCCGGATTGCAAGGGCTTCGTGAGAAGTTCCTTCGGTTTTGTTCGAGCCCGGAACAGACTTGTATGGATTGTATGTCTGACGTTACAAATTGAGATATAAAGCAGATTTCTTTTAAATATATTTCTGTTGGTGGCGGAGAATTTATTCTTTTAGCTTAACACCCTTCTCTGAGACGTACGAGCTAAGAGGTTATATAGTTGAAGTTATCAGCGATATATTCCCAATTTGGTAATGTGACATGCTGAGTGTTGCTGTAAATGATCATTGTGTTGATTATTTGTGATAGGATCGTTTATTTGATCCTCTATCTTGGTGATCATTTCTATGATCATTTGTTCACCCAAAGCATGGCTTTTGTATAAAGTATGTTTTTGTGGACGTGACTTCGTCGAGCCTCACACCCCGTGAATGGTCAAAACAGGAAAGATGCGGCAAGGTTATGAGGGGTAGCGCCCTTTAGGATGTGTGCATTTCCTTCTGGAAAAGGGTGGTATCATGGTATGGAGCCCAGATACTTACTCATGTTGAAAACACTTTGTTATGATTGTGTGAATTGATTAGAGCGCTCGGTGAAAGGTCCCAAAGGACCGGGGGATGGCATATTCGGTCAGTTGTTACTTAGTTAGGGGTAACCCGGCCTTGTGTTGGTAGAGATCCGGTTTGGTTCTCGGGGATGTCCATCCAGAGGCATTCTCATGTGGCAATGGGAAGTTCCTTGGCCTGATCATTCGTTGGAAATCCAAAGAAACAATACAAGACTTGTACGGTTTTAGTTGTAGAACCTGCCATCTAATATGGTAGCTATTAGTAGGCATAATATAATGGTACCTATGCTGGCTAAGATTTATATTCTACTTTCGAAATGATTTTTCCTACACTATGCACTAGTAATAATATCAAATGTTTTCTTTTAATGCGTATCAAGCATCTTTGACTAACATAAGAAGAAATCTCCTCCAAGTCTGCGTTTGCATTGTGTGTGTGGTGGGAGGTCTTATGGTAGTCTCATTTTTAAAAGCATTGCGAATTTACTTTAAATATATTCTTCTATTTTGATTTCAAAGATAAATAAACTGTTTTGAGTTCTCACACCAGTCACATGACTGACTCGGAGTTTATTGTTTTCCTTCCTAAACTCTGGGTGCCCACCAATTTCCACACGGGCAGTCAAGAGTTAGGTTTATCAGGATATTCTGGATATTCTGGAGTTGTTGGAAGCAAGCTGGATGGCATGGCATATTACTACTATAATGTATTTCTTTTTCCGCTGCACTGTTTGTTGTTGTATGTTGTTATACACTCTGATGATATGATGTAATGTATAAAATGTAATAACTGATATAGTTCTTTGTTTAAAGATTATTCATTTATTATTATATGTTGTTCCGCTGCGAATTGTGAGATTCTGTTGTTGTTCTGTTGTTTTTCTGTTCCGTTCTATTTTCTTTTTTTCTTTCCTCTCCATCTTCTATCTTGTTCTCTTCTTTTCTACTTTTTCTCTTTCTTAAAACCCATAACTCTTCGGTTTTTCGGCAACGAAAAATCGAAAACGTTACAAGTTCCTCCTAAAAAGTAGCATAATACATAGCCATGATATGAAGCAAAATGGGACACATTCAAAAGTAGCTTACGTATGAATTTGGACCAATTCACGTATAAAAGTATTTCAAGCAATGATGTGGCAATTTGACTCTTCACCAATTCAAGGAATGGACCCAGTCAGTACAATTATCTTGGCAAATACTAAGAGTAGAACCGGTCCTATTGCTAAAAAGATGGACTGATTTTAGGGGTTGAAAGCCTATATATACAGCATTATACAACACCTTGAAATCATCTCTTACCTCATCACTTTTCTTCAAGTTTAGATTTAAATTCAGCACTGTTTTTATTTTCGAACAGAATACGTAGGATTGTTGATTAGATTTAGCAATTTATTTATTCTTGTTCTTAGTTATTTTCTGCACTCTTTTCAGTTAGTTAATAATTATTTCAGTTGTTTGCTCCGTTATCTTCTTTTCCGCAATTTCAATTTCTGTTCTGATTTTTTTACAATTCTATATTTCGGTTGCAATTTCGATTAGTTTCGAAATCGATTCGGAGTATATTATTGTTTTTTATTTTTTGTTCAAAATTCACCGTCGAATTCGTTTAACACGCCTAAGATTTAACTATGGATTTTAATTGTTTTAAAATACAATTCCCTGTGTTCGACCTGCATACTACACGCCTGTGCGCTTGCAGAATTTATTAAAATTTGTGCTTTTCTAATCAATAGAAAAGTCGCAACAAGTTTTTGGCGCCGTTGCCGGGGAATTGCTATTTTGAGATTTTCGATTTTTCGTTTTTAAGTCTATTCGTGTTAAATTTTTTTTTTTGCATTAGTTTTCAAAAAAAACGTTTTTTTTTTCGTTTTTCAAAAAAAAATCGTTTTTTTTTGCATTAGTTTTCAAAAAAAATCATTTTTTTTTGCATTAGTTTTCAAAAAAAAATCGTTTTTTTTTTGCATTAGTTCAAAATTATTTTCACGTACGTTAGTTTGGTTACTTGCAGTTCCACTTTCATATTCTTGCATGCATTAGTTAGTTTGGTTACCATATTCACGTAGTTGTATTTTGTTTTGTTTCTGTTTGTACATGCATTATTTCTGTTTCGTTTACACGTAACCACTTAGTTGTTGTTTCATTTTACTTAGTCTTTGTTCCAAAACATTCACATTGAATTGTTTAGTTCAGTTTCTGTTTTGCCCTCTGTTTTCACGTTTTTGCATGTGCATACATTCATGTTCGTTCTGCATTCATACCACTTGTTGCATTCACGTGACCTCTAGTTCCAGTATTACGTATTCCGTGTTCTGCATATTACGTACCATTCATACCATTCATACCAGTATCATTTCATCTCATTACAGTACCATTTCAGTATTACGTGTTCTGCATATTACGTGCCCCTTAGCACATTACACTCTGATTTATTTTGCTACTCACAACAAGTAACATATTCACGTTTTGTTTTAAAGGCGCAGGGAGTAGACCAAGTCAGTGAATTTAAAAGCTAAGAAAAGTTAGTCAAATAGCTCCAACTCGGTAAATCTCAACCATTCACTAGCACTGCTCGATTGCACTGGACGGACAGCCATACCTCTCTGTAAGTAATTTTCTACTCTACAGGTGCCCAACTGAAAACTGTTTAAATGTACTTTTTGTTATTACATCTTGAGTTGTTTATGCGCGTTTGGGCAAGAAATAATTTTAACCGTTTAGAAAGCCAAATTATTTCATTAAACAAATCAACGGAAATTTCAAATCAAACAAATATGAGAAATCACGGTTCACAACACGGTTCACAACACGGTTCACAACACAGTTCACAACACAGTTCACACCACAATTCACCGAAATTATCACCTAAAACACATGTTGGAAATAATGAATTTCATGAGAACCGACCATTATCCCTTAGAGACCGATGTTATCCAACACGGACCGTTCAACCTTCAGTTATTTCATTTCCACCTGCCGAAGGAAATAATTTTGAGCTAAAACATTCTTTTATCCAAGGGGTACCAAAATTCACTGGGTCGGAAAATGCATATGAATTTCTTAGTGAATTTGAGTTATATGCTTCTACAACTAAAATGCAACAACTTTCTAATGAATCCATCAAGATAAGGCTTATTCCATTCGCGCTTCTAGAAAGCGCGAAAAGATGGCTTAATTCTCTTCCTAAAAATTCAATTAAGAGTTGGGACAATTTCGTTGCTATATTTTTGAAAAAGTTTTTTCCTTTCCACAAAACTCTTAAAATTCGAACTGAAATCAACCAATTCTCTCAGAATGAAGGAGAAACTTTTTCAAAATATTTTGAAAGGTTCAATCAATTGTTATATAGTTGCCCACATCATGCAATCCCTAAACACGTTTTGTGCCAAATCGTTTATGAAGGGCTTAACTATCAAACAAGATCCCAACTCGAATCAATGTGTGGAGGAGAATTCATGGCAAAAACAGATGAGGAAGCTTGGGAATTTTTAGAAGAATATTCGGAAAAGGATATGCAATGGGAAACAATTCGTGTTCCAATTCGTGCTCCAAATAGAGGAGTACATGCAATTGACCCATCACATCTTCCTATAGATACCCAAACTCCTCAAGAAGAAGAAGGACTACCCCATTACTACACACAAGACCAAATCAATGCTATAGCTCAAAATAGCCCTTATTCATCCACATACAATCCTAACTGGAAGCATCATTTCAATTTTTCATGGTCAAATCCTAACAATGTGGCTAATCCATCACATATGTATCCAATGATACCAAATCCGAATTATCGAGCCCCAACCTCTAATTCTCAAAATTCTCAACCCGCTCCTCAAACAAAACCTTCGAATCAACCATACAGGCATCCTAATTTCAATCCATCAACCCAACCTTCTCAGCCTTCACAAGAAATTGCTCGATTGGAAAAACAACTCTCTAAACAAAATGAACAAATCACCAACCAAAATGCGAGAATTGAGCAAATCACTAAACAAAATGAACAAATGTTGATAATGATGAAGGATCTCATGAAAATCAATGAGAAAGGTAAATTGCCTAGTCAAACCGAAGTGAATCCAAAGTATAACTCTCGAGGAGTAAATATTTGTGAGGACGAAAATGTAAATCCGGTTAATGTTGTCACCACATTAAGGTCTGGAAAGAAGGTGGACAACCATGTCCGCAACCCCGACGTCCTTCTTAAGTCTTCCCTTGTTCAAAATTCTGAAACTCAGTCGACAACCACGGTTGTCAATCAAAACGATTCTAATTCTTCATCTAAGGTTGGCAATCCCAACCACTCTTCGCTTTCTAATGTTGGCAACCCCAACATTTCTACGCCCTTATCTTCACCCTCTAATATAACACCTTCTTCTTCGAATGGAAAAACTTCCGAACGAGTCTATAAACCCATAGCTCCACTTCCTCATAGACTCAACAAAAAGAAGAAGCCCGCTGATTTTGACCAAATTCTTGAAATCTTCAAACGAGTTCGAGTCAATATTCCACTTCTTGATACCATCGAGCAAATTCCTCAATATGCCAAATGTTTGAAAGAGCTATGTACTCAAAAACGTGCCAATAACGTTCCTAAGACTGCATTTCTAACTGCAAACACTAGCTCTGTTCTTTCAAATCCTTCCCCAATCAAGTATAAGGACCCCGGTTGTCCTACGATCGGTTGTAAAATCGGTAACACTCACATTAGTCATGCCTTACTCGATCTTGGAGCGAGTGTGAATCTTTTGCCTTATACTGTGTACTGTCAACTTGGACTAGGGGAATTAAAACCTACAAACATCACAATTCAACTAGCTGATCGATCTGTCAAAAAACCATTGGGCACAGTTGAAGATGTTTTGATACAAATCGAGCAATTCTATTTCCCAGTCGATTTCATAGTCCTAGAGACTACACCTGTCTCAAATCCCAATAGTCAGATTCCTTTGATATTAGGTCGTCCATTTTTAGCAACATCAAATGCTATCATAAATTGTAGGAATGGTCAACTCCGACTTTCCTTTGGGCACCTAACCATTGAACTAAATATCTTCAATCTTAACAGACAACCAAGGGATTTTGATACAGAAGAAGTTGACATGATCCAAACAATTGTTGAAAATGATTTTAGTGATACTACGGAGTCTCTTAGCATGTTCCTAGATCATTTTAATTCCAACTTCCACGAAGATGAATACATTTATGAATTAAATGATATGTTATGCTCTTTTCATAATTCACTAGAATTTAATCAGTTGATGTCTATTGAAGCCTCAAAAGAAGTACGCCCTAAATTAGACCTCAAACCTCTTCCAAACGATCTTAAGTACGCATACTTAGATTCTTCGGAAAAATTCCCTGTAATCTTGGCATCCGATCTCATTAAGGACCAAGAAGAACAACTTTTGAAAATTTTAAGGGAAAATAAAGAGGCAATAGGATGGGTAATCGCTGACATTAAGGGAATTAGTCCATCAATTATTGAACATCGAATACATTTAGTCGACGAGGCTAAACCCACTCGCGAAGCTCAAAGGCGATTAAACCCTAATATGAGAGAAGTGGTAAAGGAAGAAATTATCAAATGTTTAGACAATAACATTATCTACCCTATCTCTGACAGTACTTGGGTAAGTCCGGTACAAGTTGTACCAAAGAAGTCTGGAATCACTGTGACAACAAATGAGAATAACGAACTTGTTCCGACAAAGGTCAAAACAAAATGGCGCGTTTGCATCGACTATCGAAAACTCAATGCAGCAACAAGAAAAGATCATTTTCTCCTCCCTTTCATTGATCAAATGCTCGAACGCTTAGCCGGTCATGAATATTATTGTTTCCTTGATGGTTACTCTGGCTATAATCAAATTCCCATTGCGTTAGAGGACCAACATAAAACAACATTCACATGTCCCTTCGGAACTTTCGCTTATCGTCGCATCCCCTTCGGTCTTTGTAATGCTCCTGCTACCTTTCAAAGATGTATGATGAGTATATTTTCTGATATGGTGGAGGATTTCTTAGAAATATTCATGGACAATTTTTCAATCTATGGGTCATCTTTTGATCAATGCCTCCTTCGTTTAGAACGTGTCTTAAAGCGATGTAAGGAGAAATCACTTGTTCTTAATTGGGAAAAATGTCATTTTATGGTCAAGCGAGGAATAGTCTTAGGTCATGTTGTCTCTAAAAATGGCCTAGAAGTTGACAAATCTAAAGTTGATCTTATTGTTGACCTTCCTCCTCCAAGGTCTGTAAAGGACATTCGCTCGTTTCTCGGCCACGCAGGATTTTATAGGAGGTTCATTAAAGATTTTTCAAAAATTTCAAAACCTCTTTCAAATCTTCTGGCTAAAGACATCAAATTTGAATTTTCCAATGAATGTAAAACGTCTTTTGAAACCCTCAAATCGATCTTGACCACTGCACCTATCATCCAACCTCCAAATTGGACCTTGCCTTTCGAATTAATGTGTGACGCTTCTGATTATGCCATCGGAGCCATCTTAGGTCAACGAATCGATAAACTTCCTCGAGTCATCTATTATGCTAGAAAAACTCTTAATGAAGCTCAATTGAATTACTCAACCACAGAAAAAGAGTTTTTAGCAGTTATCTTTGCCCTCGATAAGTTAAGATTATATCTCGTAGGTTCTAAGGTCATAGTTTACACCGATCATGCCGCCTTGCGGTATTTACTCACGAAAAAGGATACCAAACCCCGCTTAATCCGTTGGATTCTCCTTCTTCAAGAGTTTGACCTAGAAATACGAGATAAAAAGGGTTCTGAAAATGTCGTAGCTGACCATCTTTCTCGTATAGTGCATGAAAACTATGATAACTCTCAAATCAACGATCATTTTCCCGATGAACAAATTCTTTCACTCTCTAGTGCACCATGGTACGCGGACATCGTAAATTATCTTGTCAAAAATGAAACACCTTCCCATTGGTCAAAACAAGATAAACAAAAATTTCTCTCCAACGTTCGAAACTTTTACTGGGACGATCCTTATCTTTTCAAATATTGCACCGATCAAATCATTCGCAGATGTGTCCCAGAACATGAATTCCATAGCATCCTCTCTTTTTCACATAATCAAGCATGTGGAGGACATTTTGGAGCAAAGAAAACTGCTACCAAGGTGTTACGGTGTGGTTTTTATTGGCCTTCTCTTTTTCATGATGCCCACGAATTTTGCTCCAAATGCGCTAGATGTCAACAAACAGGTCGTATTTCCAAACGTGACATGATGCCCCTAAATCCGATCCTTGTCATCAAAATTTTTGATGTTTGTGGCATCGATTTCATGGGTCCTTTTCCTAATTCTTTTGGAAATCTCTACATCCTACTTGCAGTAGATTACGTGTCTAAATGGGTTGAGGCCATTCCTACCAAAACGAATGACAATAAAGTTGTTGTCAAATTTTTGAAAGAAAACATATTTCCCGTTTTGGCACACCTCGAGCCATTATAAGTGATAACGGTTCTCATTTTTGTAATCGTGCTTTTGAATCTCTTCTTAAGAAATATTCTATCACTCATAAACTATCTACTCCATATCATCCACAGACCAACGGTCAAGTCGAGATTTCCAATAGACAAATTAAACAAATTCTTGAAAAGACGGTTAACTCCAACAGAAAAGATTGGTCATCTAAATTGATAGATGCCCTTTGGGCATTTCGCACAGCTTATAAAACCAATCTAGGAATGTCACCATACCGATTAGTCTTTGGAAAAGCATGCCATTTACCCGTTGAGCTCGAGCACCGTGCACTTTGGGCAATCAAATACCTTAATTTTGACATAGAAAAAGCCGGATCGCATCGTAAATTACAATTGTCAGAATTAGAAGAACTAAGAAATGAAGCGTACGAAAATGCAAAGATTTATAAAGAGAAAACCAAATTCTATCATGATAAATCCATACTTCGTAAGACATTCGAAGTAGGTCAGAAAGTTCTCTTATATAATTCCAGACCTCATTTATTTCCGGGAAAATTGAGATCCCGTTGGACAGGTCCATATATTGTGAAAACTGTATACCCTTATGGCGTAGTTGAAATTGAAAATCCTAGGGACGGTTCCATTTCAAAGGTCAATGGACAACGCTTGAAGCCATTTCTAGAGTTTGAACAGCACGAGGACGATGAGTTCGTGGATCTTCCCGAACCTAGCTATTCAGCATGAGCCGCTCACTATCCTACACATATCAGGTTGTATTTTTTTAGTTTTTTCTTCTATTTTGCATTTTCATTCTATTTGACAGTTGGGACACTGTCTCATTCCAGTGTGGGGGGGACGCATATCTCATTCTGTTTGTTCATATTTCATAGTGTAGCATCATTTTTTTTTAAAAAATCATCTCATTATTTGTTAGTGTGGCATGCTGATTGCTGCTGATCATTTGTTGATCGAAGCATGGCTTTTGTGTAAAGCGTAGCTTTGTGGAGAAGACTTCATCGAACCTCACAACCCGGAAATGGTCGAAATAAGAAGGATGCAGCAAGGTTATTGGTGATAGTGCCATTTAGGGTATGTGAATTTCCTTCTGGATAAAAAGTGGTATCATGGTATGGAGCCCAAATACTTAACTTATACAGATATTGTAATTATGTTGCTTAGTGGTTGTTGTTGGGGCCCCGGATAAAGGTCAGTTACGACTGGGGGATGGCATACTCATTTAATGGTTACCTAGTTATAGAGGTAACCTTGCCTTGTGCTGACAGAGATCTGGTTTGGTTCTCAGGACATCCCTCTAAATGCATACCCATGTGGCATAGTAAGTTCCTCGGCCTGACTATTTGTTGGAAATCCAATCACCAGTACAGTTTTAGTTTTAGAACCTACCATCTAATATGGTAGCTATAGTAGGCATACTATAATGGTACGTATGCTGGCTAAAATTAATATTATACTTTCAAAATATTTTCACACTATGCACTAATAATAATATCAAAGAATTTTCTCGTATCAATCATTTTTTACTATCTGATGAACGTATTTCTCTGCAATTTAAACCGTTTATTTCATATATTTTTATTTTAATAAAGCGGTATTATACGGGTATTTTGTTGTGGTTTTGCAGATTATTGATTCCAAAGTGCAACGTTGAAATTAATCGGTTATGCCGTCAATTGGTTCAAAAATCCCGCAGCAAAGAGTGCAACATTTTGAGCATTGAAATAAATCAAAGCAATATGGACCAATTCAAGCAATGATGTGGACGTATATATGTTCTCTTTCACCAATTCAAGCAAAGGACCAGTTCCTCCTAAAAAGTAGCATAATACATAGCCATGATATGAAGCAAAATGGGACACATTCAATAGTAGCTTACGTATGAATTTGGACCAATTCACATATAAAAGTATTTCAAGCAATGATGTGGCAATTTGACTCTTCACCAATTCAAGGAATGGACCCAGTCAGTACAATTATCTTGGCAAATACTAAGAATAGAACCGGTCCTATTGCTAAAAAGATGGACTGATTTTAAGGGTTGAAAGCCTATATATACAGCATTATACAACACCTTGAAATCATCTCTTACCTCATCGCTTTTCTTCAAGTTTAGATTTAAATTCAGCACTGTTTTTATTTTCGAACAGAATACGTAGGATTGTTGATTAGATTTAGCAATTTATTTATTCTTGTTCTTAGTTATTTTCTGCACTCTTTTCAGTTAGTTAATAATTATTTCAGTCGTTTGCTCCGTTATCTTCTTTTTCGCAATTTCAATTTATGTTCTGATTGTTTTACAATTCTATATTTCGGTTGCAATTTCGATTAGTTTCGAAATCGATTCGGAGTATATTATTGTTTTTTATTTTCTGTTCAAAATTCACCGTCGAATTCGTTTAACACGCCTAAGATTTAACTATGGATTTTAATTGTTTTAAAATACAATTCCCTGTGTTCGACCTGCATACTACACGCCTGTGCGCTTGCAGAATTTATTAAAATTTGTGCTTTTCTAATCAATAGAAAAGCTGCAACACTATCATAAGGAGAAATCTCCCCCAAGTGTGCGATTGCATTATGTGTGCTGGGATGCCTTATGGTAGTTTCATTTTCCAAAAGCATGAACGGATTTCTTTTATAAACTGTTTTTGTACAAACAACTGTTTTTGTTTACTCATACCATTCGCATGACTGGCCCGGAGTTTATTGTTCCCTTCCTAAACTCTGGATCCCCATAATTTCCACACGGGCGGCCTCGAGGCAAGTTATCCGTGTTTTGGAGTTATCTTGAATTCAGAAGTCTTCTGGAAGCTGACGGATTTTGGAAATCTTTTGAAGTGTTTAGAGTTTTAGAAGACCATGTTGAAGTTGAAGTGTATTGGAAATTTCTTGAAGACTCTTTTGTCGTTCCATTGTGGTGTTATTATTATTCTTATATTGTATCATGTGTAGCACTCTGATGATGGTGGTGATTTGTTGTAACTAAATATTATGATGATGTTGTACCCAATGTTGTATCTGTGTTATGTTTAATGATATCATCTTTTGTTTCCGCTGTTTATATTCATCTAATGTTGTTATGAGCGCCATCCAAGCTGGAATTCAACGTTTGAATCTCCGGTAGTCAAATACAAATGAGGTATTTGATGTCGATTCTTGAATGCTGGATTTCGGGTCGTGACAAACATTAATAAGAATATATATTTTAATTCTTGAAATTAGCATAATAGATTCATTACTCAACATGCTTGGGTTAATTTAGATTCAGCTCACAAAATTATCACTTGGTGTGACTTTGTATTTTCGTACATATGGGTTAAAATGGAAAATCCTAAATAATGATTTAGAATAGACTTTTTGCTCATAATAACCAAAGTGTCTTGAAGTCAGTGGGAACCATATTGAGTTTGTGGATTTTCGGATATGATCTAAGAATTGATACGAAAATGTCATTCTGTAAGTATCAGAATTGAATAAGTATTTCAATATAAATATCAAATAGTATGATTTTCAATCAAAATGCAAAATAAGCATGTGTCCATAAGAAAAACAGCTAAAAGGTACATAGATATTTCTAAACTATAAGTAAACAAAATACTGTCGGTTATTAATGGTGTACTTATGTTAAAATCAGTAACAGTTTGGTTGTTTGATACTCAATTTTGGATTTATGAATTATATCTTTTATATAAATATAAAGGATGTTGGAATGTCCCTAGCGATATTCAAAGATGCCTTATTAAAATGTTTAATAAGAAACATGGAAGATGGATTTCTTATAGCAATATGAATTATCATACATGTTGTATTTTCTACAATATTGTAATTTTCTTATGTATTTTATGCATGAAGAAAATATCAAATCTAAATTAAGATCACTAGGTGGTAGTTTAGAGTATTCTCGAGCATTCATGGAATATATTTTTTGATGAAATACTAGAGAATTATTTGCATAAACAACTAACTCCTTATGAAGGAGTGCTCAGATCCGAACTTCATAGGTGATATACAGTATAATATTTCAATATCAAATTCATGTTCAAACCTTAGGTAAGGAGCCTTAAGTTGGAAATGTTCCAAATAGGAAGTTGTGGGTAATTTAATGAAAATGCAAAGTATATCGCCTTGAATAGCGCCATGATAAAAGCAATGTATAAATATAGATACACAAATTTAAAACTGAGCTAGGAGCGATTCCAAGTATTAAGAATGTTACAGTATTTTTATATGATAACAATGCATAGATAAGAGTGTTAATACCACATAAAACTGATTTTGATTACAACAACTGTATAAGTATATATACTAATGTTCTTCCAAGTTGTATAGAATATTTTGCTGGATATCACATATATTTATACAAGTACAGGAGAGTCAATTTTGAAGACCGATTAGCAAAGAAATTAGAGATCAAAATTCAAAGATGATCAAGGTAATTGAAGACTCGTGAGTTTAGAAACAAAGACATGAAGAATTGAAGATTATAGATTATAGTTAATAAATATTAGATAAATTTGTTAAAGTCCTTGAATAGTAAACACTCTCATCAGAATAATTATTTTATTTTCAAAATATATTTCTAAAAATATTTTATCAAAGTTTTATATATTAAAAAGAATTGAAAAATATTTTTTAAATGATTTTACAAAATACCAGAATTTTATAACACTTTAAATGTGTTATTGTTTTTCTCAAAATACAAGGGTATGTCGACATAATCTACCTACGTATGTCGAAATATGTACAATTGAAGAGTTGTTTTTTAAATTTTGAATAGTTGTAATTTTTGACTCCATTTCTTTGCGAATAGACACATATCTTCAAACACTACAAAAGGGAATTAGAAAATGAATTTTCATAACTACTATCTATACATTCTTCTTACTTCAAGTTCTCATTATATATTTCAATAAATCTTCTTTCTATACTCTTCGAATCAACTCAAATTCAATATATACTTTATTGCTGCAGCGATCCATAATTTCGAGCACTTCCTCTTTGAATATCTTAACTTTTGGAATATTTTTAAGTGTCATAGATGTGGTTTTATAAAGTTGTTAAACTCCTTTTAATTAATGAATAATGGTAAGAAATTTTTTTTTGGAAATTTATTTATAGAAATAAATACTTTGAAGAAATATCGATAATGTGACTGAAGATCGTTTATCAACAAATAGCTTTTTATTCAATACAGGTTGTTCAAACTTCTTTATACACTAAATAACTGAGGAAATCATTAATAGCTAACAAAAATATTAGAACAAAATCACTTTAGGAATGTTCTAGAAGCTTATAAAAGGAAAGTGGACAAGTGTGATTGGAAGGAGATATTTTCTAAGGCATATGATGTGTAAAGTAGAGAAAATGGAGCCATGAAGGGGGAGCCTTCCTTGGCCGACTATGCGGGGTGAGTGGGAGGTTAGGGTGACCATTTGAAGCCTATATAAGGTCATTCGTAGTTTATAAACACACTTTTACATTTTTACAATGTTAAACCGAAGTTCATCATCTTCTTCTCTCTTCACAAATACCTAAATACAAATCAATTCAAAACAACTTCAAATCACTCTAAACTGTTCTAAAAGTCTTACAACAACATAATAGCGACATTTAAAAACTCAAAGGTTGAATATTTAGGGAACACTCCCCAAACCCCATCAAGGCCGTGAGTATTATTGGGTAAAATTGCCTAGGCTGTGAGCAAAGCAGGATGAAGGTAGGAAGTTTGGAGTTTGTAAGGTTGACGTAAGAAGTGGAAGCTTGTACATGATTGTTTTCTTATTGAAAGGTGTGCTAACTCACCATTTAAATGAAATGAAGTGATAATATTGTTTTTTAAACTATGTTAATGTTGCTAGAGTTTATGTTATAATATTTGATTTTGATTCTTGCTTTCAAAAGCAACTGACATATGTAATTGATGGATAAGAACTTATATAACTTTATATAACTTGTTGCATAGCCTTGAAATAAAACATATAGGGGTTGGATGAATATAGGTTGAATTAGACTTGAGATTAGAAGTGGTTTATAGCGATAGTCGCTATAGAAGCACTTTGGAAATGTCTTATGTTTGGCATTTTCTATGAATTTTTATAAAGAGACACTTAGGATTTTCTCACTGTAGTTGTGATGTATGATGTGTATATTAGTTACCCAAAAAGATTGGATCATAAAAAGTTTGTTTGCTTATTGAAAATCGATCAAACATTTAAGATACCAAAACTGGCCTAGCTCATAGCCTATTATACAGCCAACCAGAGCATTTTAAAAATGATGTCTTTGCTCCGAACCTCTTTTACACATTTTGTAAATGTTGTATTTTCTGTTTGAGACTTTAAATTGCTTTGAAATGAATTTGAACTTATGTATTTTACTTCAATCGTTTGAAAAGTCTTTTCTAACATATACTAGATTATTTTAAAAGTAGTTTGGAATTTTTATGAATTTTTAATAATTTATAATGAATTATTAAAGTAAACGTTTTATTTCCAAATAAAGGAAAGCATGTTATTTATGAAGTTTTAAATAAATTATAAATTAGATAGTTTAAGTATTATTTTAAATAAATGTTCAAATAATAATTATAAGTATTTTAAAGTATATTATATATATATATATATATATATTTGAAAATTTGTTAATTATTTTATTAAAGTAATAAAAGCTTGTATAATATAATATCTTTTAAGTTTTTTTTAAAATATCTCAGATTTATAAACAAAATTATTATACATAGATATTAATCATTTTAAAAGGGCTTTAAATTACAAATAAATCTTTTTAAAAAGATGTTTAGTAGTTCTTAATAGTTTGATCATGTTTGTTTGTTTAACTTGCTTATGGAAAGTAATTAACTATAATTAACACTAAAAGCCGACGAAGTAGGCTTAACTCTCTATGAGAGTCAAGAAAGTTGTGCGAGTAGGGTTTAGAAGCGATAGTTCTTTAACCTACCAGCTCCACGCTTGACCGAGGGATAGTAAGTTGGGACAGTAGAAAATGTGTTAAATATACAAAACTAATTTCCATAAGAAATTTAGAAATGTGCTATATAAGTTATAAAACATTATTCATCCCCTCTAGTGTTAAAGTAGCCTTAAGATTCGTCCACGCTAATATAATTTATACTACACCATTTCCCACAAAGAGCTCACTAGAAGTCAGGAAATATACTCAGAATAGTTCCATATGATAAAGGTAGTTTATCAACATCAGGGAGAGTTGATTAACTGAGTAGATAATTAAAACAACATAGCAGATCTATTCACGAAGGGTTTAACTCGATCACTTCTCATCAAACTGATTGAATGGATGGGCTAGAGATTCTATAAATGACCTCAAGTGCAAGTGAGAGATTGAATGAGTTAAGGGTATGCCTTAGGGGTAATTATATAATTTGTTATATATATATATAACACGATAACCAATCTAGTTCGAAATAAAAGGTGTTTTCTTTCTATTATATTCTTGATATAATGTGTTATATTAATTAACTAATTTAATTAAAAGTAGATTTGATAGGTAATCCATAAATGATATTTTTTATGACTATAGTTACAAAATGTTGTAACCATGAGTAATTTATCATAATAAAAATAAACATATAGTTTTACATATTCCTAGTCAAGATGTATCGAGGCTGGTTATTGATACGTCCGTTGAAACTAGAATAAGCAACGCTCTTCAAATGTTGGGTAGTATATACTCATGGCAGATACGTGCACCAAGGGGTTGCATACTGATAGTTATTGGATAACTATGGAATGAATCACTCGATAGTTTTCTATTGGTTAATATAACTGATGTTAAACAGAAAAAATCAACGTGACAAAGTTACATAGTTTTCTTGACTTAAGAATACTATTGATCTTTAATGTGAAAGCCCCACTTTGATTATAGTTAAATCATGGCATGGCGTTCATTGAATGACAATGGTTAGGTCGAGTGGAAGCATTGAAAGTGAAACACTTTTCAGAATAGGGTTCACCTCCTCGGTTATATGAGGTTAGTATCATGATCAACTCAAAGTCAAAGTCTCTGGCCAGAGCGTTATAGCTAATAATAATTGTTATTATTGAACCAATGACTTTGTATTTTGATTATAAAGTTGAATATAAACCATATTGGTATTTTGACCATTACCAAATTCCATAAGTCCTAAGTGATATAGTTTTGACGAAGAAAATTGGTGTAAATAACTATCACAACCGAGTAACGCTTAAATAAAGTAAAATTAGATTTTATTGAAGCCAAGTAAGCGATAATTTGGTCATAATATCACACCACCTGCTAAGTAACGTTTAAACGTTAATATTCAAATTGTTCGATATTAATCGCTGGCCGAATTTACACCTAAGAGTCACATAGCTAAAACATTGAATACTTCTATTATCGCATGATTTAATTCAATTGTAATTTTTATAAATTAATTAATATTTATGAAATATTAATTATAAAACTTTATTTGATATTTGTTGATCGGTATTAAAAATGCATATAAATAGTTATAAATACACTAATTGATATATGATATCGATGGCGTTTAAATTGGATTTAAATATGTTATTTATTAATCAGGCTAGAAGTGATTTGAGGCCTATGACGAGACAAATTGAATACGGTTACGATGGCATAGGGAGGCTGGTCATTTGATGGCTAAGGAGGGCTTGACTTTTGAATTCAAAGGGATGAATATGTAAGAGAGAAAGGTGGATCCGGATCCTCTTCTTTCTCCTTAGATCTCCACTATACATTCATCTCTAACTCCTCATTTCTTTTTCTACACTCTTGCACCATTTACTACAGCCATGGCCGGCCATTCCCTTTCCCTTGTCCTCAAAATTTTCAAGCTTAAAACATTAAATCAAATAAAATTTAAACATCGGTGGTAGCTGCATTCAGTCAAGTAGCATTTTCTGGATTCTAAAATCGTTTCAAGGAGTTTTGATTCTTGTAACGACCCTGACTCGACCTTCGAAAATAGACCCCCAAATACATCACCCGTATTCGAATGCCGCAGATTCAAATGTCGAATCTGGTTCGTCCAAGCTTATAACACATTAAGTACAACAACAGAGCGGAAGAAAATAATGAATATATCATTGATAAACAACATTTGATATAACAACGATACAATATCTGATACAATAAGATACAACAGATCCAAAAAATATCAGAGCAGAATATGACACAACGGAAAGAAATTTCCAACTTGATCTCTAAGAGAGAAAGGAAGAATCCAAAACAGCAACTCTAATGCCAAGGCTCAGAAGACTTCATACTCCATATTGAAAAGCTTAAACCACCATTACGTTGTATTAAGCAAGGCCAGTCATTTGATGAACCAAATTCGATTGGTTCGTCCAGGCTTATAACACATTAAGTACAACAACAGAGCAGAAGAAAACAATGAATATATCATTGATAAACAACATTTGATACAATAACGATACATTATCTGATACAATAAGATACAACAGGTCCAAAAAATATCAGAGCAGAATATGACACAACGGAAAGAAATTTCCAACTTGATCTCTAAGAGAGAAAGGAAGAATCCAAAACAGGAACTCTAATGCCAAGGCTCAAAAGACTTCAAACTCCATATTGAAAAGCTTAAACCACCATTACGTTGTATTAAGCAAGGCCAGTCATCTGATGAACCAAATTCGATTGAATGCCGCAGATTCAAATGTCGAATCTGGTTCGTCCAAGCTTATAACACATTAAGTACAACAACAGAGCAGAAGAAAACAATGAATATATCATTGATAAACAACATTTGATACAACAACGATACAATATCTGATACAATAAGATACAACAGATCCAAAAAATATCAGAGCAGAATATGACACAACGGAAAGAAATTTCCAACTTGATCTCTAAGAGAGAAAGGAAAAATCCAAAACAGCAACTCTAATGCCAAGGCTCAAAAGACTTCAAACTCCATATTGAAAAGCTTAAACCACCATTACGTTGTATTAAGCAAGGCCAGTCATCTGATGAACCAAATTCGATTGCCAAATCCAAAGGCTAGATGCTAACGAATCTACTCCTGCTATTCGACTATCTGAAAAACCTAACTCTAGGCTGCCTGTGTGGAAAATTGTGGGCACCCAGAGTTTAGGAAGGGAACAATAAACTCCATGTCAGTCATGGGACCGGTGTGAGCAAACAAAAATAGTTTTCTTTAAACAAAACAAACAAAAAGAATTTAAAAAGAAATCCGCAATGCTTTTTTGGACAATAAAACTACCATAAGGCCTCCCCGCACACACACAATGCAAGCGCATAGTTGGAGGAGATTTCTTCTTATGATAGTCAAACATGCTTCGAAATCCTTTTGATATTATTATTAGTGCATAGTGCAGAAAACATTTTCAAGTATAATATTAATCTTAGCCAGCATACGTACCATTATTGTAGTATGCCTACTATAGCTACCACATTAAATGGTAGGTTCCACAACTAAAACTGTACAAAGCACATATTGGTGATTGGATTTCCAACAATGGTCAGGCTAAGGAACTTCCTGGGCCACATGGGTACGCCTCTAGAGGGACGCCCCGAGAACCTACCCGGACCTCTGCTAACATAAGGTCGGGTTACCTCTGTAACTAGGTAACTAACTGTCACGAGTATTCCATTCCCCGGTCGTAACCAACATTTATCCGAGCGCTCGACACTAACAATCACAAAGTAATAAATTTGCAGTAACCACATAGGTTGAATATCTGAGCTCCATACCATGATACCACCTCTATCCAGAAGGAAATGGACATACCCTCAGGGGGCGCTACCCCCAAATAACCTTGCTGCATCTTTCTTGTTTCGACCATTCCGGGTTGTGAGGCTTGACGAGGTCTCATCCACAAAGCTACGCTTTTCACAAAAGCCATGCTTCGATCAACACATGATCAGCAGTACTTCGTATGCCACATTACCAAATTGAAAATGCATCACCAGTAACGATCAACCACATAACCTATAAGCTCTTTCGTCTCAGAGAAGGGTGTTAAGCTAAGAGAATAAATTCTCCGCCACCAAACAGAAATGTATTTGATAGAAACCAGCTTTACATCTCAAAGTGTAACGTCAGACATACATCCATACAAGTCTGTTCCGGGCTCGAATAGAATAGAAGGCACTTCACAAAGAAGCCCTTGCAAATCCAGATAATTCCTAATCATGTCTGGACTTCCCATCACAAAGGGTGATCAAATCTCTATACCAGGGACTAGTCGGTGCAGAGACATTCGACGAGTTATCCTTTCGCTTTCGAAAATACCTGATCTTCACCACTGGTCTTCAAATGCTATCCATAACGTCGTATCATTATTCGGAATGGGTTTTATGACACAAGGTCCTCTTCCGATGTGATGACCCGTAATTTTGAGCAATATCAATTTAATAATATATATTAATAATTAAATTGATTTGATAATTTTCCTTTATAATTTTAATTTAAATTGGTAAATTTTATCTTTTAAAGGTTAATAAATATTTAATCTGGTAATATTGGTCAATATCTTTTCTAACAATTTAAAATTAGTAATAATTATCTTTCAAAGCTAATAAAATTTTATTCTATTTATAATGTATATATATTTGGTATATATATTGTGAATAGAAAATCTTTTCTTCAAAATAAAAGATGTATTTTCAAATTGTAATATATATGTATGTATATTTTATAATTTGAAGTTGTTTTGAAATTTAATATAATCTATTGATAATATATATATGTAAGAATATATTGTAATTTGAAGTTTGTTTTAAATTCAATATTTTTCAAAAGTTAATTTAAGGTTAATTCTATATTTTAACGTATAAGATAATTATTTATTTTTAGAATGTGATAGTTTAAATAAGATTTAATCAAGGTTTTATTTTGTTTTCTTTTAAAAATGCTTAAATTAAAATGGTTATAAATATATATAAAGTTATAAATAAACTTTTTTTTTAAATATCTCTTGAATTAGAATAGTTTGTAAACATAAGTAATATGTAAATAAATTACTAAATTCACATTTTACATCAATAAAAATACAAATTCATATTTCACAATTTATAGGGAAACATATAATACATGTACTTGATTTAAAACATAAGCTATTTATAAAACAAATGTTTATAAAATATCACACTTATATATTTATTAAAAATTCAAAAGCTTATAAGAAGACAAACATTTCTTATACACATACATATACTTTATAAATACATGTACGACTTAAATGAATTAATAAAAAAAAGTTAACACTTGTGAATAATTTAAGCTAGCTTTTGACATTTGTAAAATGATAACTATAGATTTAAACATGTGTAAGCTAAGGGTGATTTGAATTTACAAGTGGCAAAGAAAATTTGCATTAGAAACTAAATTTTTACTAATTAATGTTTTGGGAGAAAATCTAATTTCAGAGAAATTTCTTTTCTATCTCAAACCATTGTCTTCTCATCTTTTCAAAATTAAAAACAAAATAAGAATAGGAGAAAGAAGTTGGGAAAAACCTGGAAATCAAAGTGAACATGAAATCAAATTCCAGTACTTCAGTTTCAAAGCATCAACTCAGCAAGTTTCAACACTTTAAATCATCAATTAACAGGCATGCAAGGATTTCAACAGCAAGGCAATTAAAACATTTTCCAGATAAAATTTCAAAGCCTGGAAGAAAAATTAAAACCTACTCTCTGCCTTTTCAAATGTGAGTAAACATGCATTCTCTTGAAAACAGTTTAAAATTGCGATTTTAATTAAATGCCTATGATTGAATTTGTACAATATTGGTTGTATATGTATCTGAATATGAATGCATGCTTGAATATCAGAAGTGCCTATATGTATAAAAAGTTTTGCCACTATTATTTTTCAGGATTTAAATAAACTTTTAAATTCTTTGTCTTCTCTTGTATTAAATTTCAGACTTTGATTTCTAAAAGAGAAATGCGTATAACAATGTGATGTTAATCATAAAAATGAACTCGGGAAATTATGTTATGTTTTTATCTTAAAAATTTATAGGATACAGTGAATATTCAAACATGGGTTAAAATTCGTTCGAGTTAAATCCAATCTTTGGTTATAAAATATGATTCGTATAACAAAATGATGAATTATGAAGGGAGTATCGTGATTTTTAGTTAGGAAATTTGTGAGTTATTTTGAATGGTTCGATTTTGGGTGTATCGGCAATTTCTGATGATCTAGGACGATCTGAGACTCGAGGTTAGTATTGGAGCTGGCTGAGTTGTCAACGAATGCAGGAAAAATGGTAAGGCAATTTTCCGATGACTGTGGTGATCGCGCTGAGGCGAACTAGGGTTTGGTGGTCCTTTGGGAACAAGGGGTTTTGCAAGGCAATTGTGTTGGCCATTGAGGATCGAAATGATTCACGAGGTGTGAATATTGTTCGATCAAGTGTGGCGCATCTTCAGGTAGGTCGGTTGATGATTCTGATGATGGAAGCGACGGCGATGGGAGTTTTTCGATCGTGGAATTTGGGTTGCAGTTTGATTGATTGCCTTGATTTTTAGCTACTATCAATTTGGATGATCGGAGTGGATGAGGAGTTTGGTGTCGTGATGCTCGACTTGCTGATGGCTAGAGAGATGATCGAAGGATGCTGGAAGCACTGTGCATGTGCACGGTGCATATTATCTGATGAAGTTTGGCATTCGAGAAGAAGATGGGTGCTCGTGTTTGGTCTAGTGCAAATTGGTGATTGTCTCGAAGTAGAGGACGAGCGTGTATTTTGCTGTGATTTGTACGGGGATGAATCGAGTTTGACTTGAGTTTTAGGTGGTATGCTAATCTGCTCTGTACAGTGAAAAAAAATATAAATTTACAAAATTTAAAACTTGTTCTTTTGAAGTAAATGTTAATCAAACTATTAAAAGTGTTAATTGAATATAATTTCAAATTTGAAATGTTTAAGATGATTGCTTTTGAAAATAATTAACTTAATTAAATTTTGAATTTTAATTAATAGGGGTATTTTCAATTTAAAATATTAAATCAAATTTTTTAAGTAAATTTTAAGTAATGTTTTAAAAACTAAGTTTCAAATTTATATTGAAATGGATAAGTATTAAGATACGATACTTAAGCTTCCAGAGATAAATGTTTGTACAATCTAAATTAAACGGTTTGAAAAGTTCCAAAGATTTTAAAGTTTAAATTAGATGATTAAATTGTTTAAATTTCAAATTGATTTCTAAATGCTTTATTTTCAAATAGGGATATTTTTATAATTTTGTAAACCAATAAAATAGTTTGTCTTTAAGTTATTAAGATTTGATTAATTCAAATAATTAATTTATGAAGGTAAATAAGGTTAATTTATTATTGTTATGAACTTAAGAATACTTAATTAATATGATTCGTTAATAAGTAAAGATTTAATTAAGATAAATGATTTTCTTAATTAATTAAGGATTTTTAAATATAAGAAATTAACTAATTATTTAATTAATTTTAAATGATTAGTTAATTGTTTAGTTAATTTTAAATAATCACTTAATTATGAATCAATAATTACTTAATGAAGTAATTTATGAATACTTACTGAATGTAATTAAGAAGAGAAATTGCTTATGGAAGTAATTGAGTGAAGTGATTAACGGTTAATCACTTGATGTTATTAATTTAGGGATTATTTAAACTAATTGAATTGAAGTTAATTAATTATAGAGTAATTAATTAATTAAAGAATTGAGGATTATTTAATGATGGGATTAATTACTTGTTAAGGATATTAATTACGAGAGTAATTAGCTAATGAAAGTAATTAGAAGATAATTACTTAATGAAAGTAATTAAGGGTTAATTACTTAATTAATTTAGTTAATTAATTAATGTGATTAACGAATTAATGAATGTAATTAATTTAAGATTAATTACTAAGTGTAATTAACTAAAAATGTGAATAGTTAATAAACTAATTAATTAAGGATTATTAATTAATGTAATTAATTAATGATTATGTAATAAAGTAATTAAAGATTAATTAACTAGTACAATTAATCAGAGGATTAATATAATTAATCACGGAGCTAATTAATTAAGATAAGTAATTACAAGTTGTTAATTATTGTTTATGATTAATTAATACTAATTAATAAGATGGTTAATTACAAGTTAATTATTTAATTAATTAAAGGGATTATTAATTAATAAGGAATCATTAGTTAATATAATTAATGAAATTAATCAAGGTTGATGAATGCGTGATTAATTAAAGTATGATTAATTGTAATTAATAAAGGATTAATGTAATTAATCATAGTTGATTAATTAAGGGAAGCAAATGAAGGATCATTAATTAATGTAATTAATGATAGTAATTAAAGGTTAATTACTGTATATGGTTAAGGATAATTAATTTGTGGAATTAATTAAAGAATTAAAGGCTAATTACTTGAATGTAATTAAAGATAATTAATCAAGGGAGATTAATTAAGGAAGATCATTAAGAGATGATTAATAAATTAATTTATAATAAATTAATGAAGCAGGATTTGGATAATCCAAGTGATTAAGGATAGTAATCAATTTAACTAAAGGTTAATTAAACTGATTAAGAGTTAATCAAACCTGCTTATGGATGATTGATTGATATTGGATGATTGATATTGATTGAATGATGTTGGATGATTTGGGTGTGATATCTCTGATATGTGATATTTTGCTTTGTGAGATAATTGGTTGATATGAACTATCTATTGTGATAATGTGATTCATCTATCTGTTATGTTATTCTGAATATAAGTTTAATTGTTTAAACCCTTAAACAACTTGGACATTAAAATGGCGTTTGGATTTCGGTGAGACCAGGATCGGGTTTCCATATTTGGATATCCGAAAACCACATCGATCCAATTTAAACGTTAGGTCATGAATCCAAGTGGAGTTCAAGCGAAGACTCGAAGCGTAAGAACTATTCGTCAGTATAACTCTGAGGGTGATTCCGAGATGAGTTTGACGGAGATAGTACTTCCAGGTTCGAGATGGTGATACAGAGTGCAAGGGCTATGGTCGTTAACTCTGAGGGTGATTCCAAAATGAGTGTAACGAGATAGTGCCTTCGGTTTCGTTCGAACCCGGAACGAACTTGTATGGATTGAATGCTTTCAGAACATCGTCAGGTGGACGATGAGCATTCTAAGATAGATGTGTTCTATAAAGGTAATCGCAGCCTCAAGCCTCATCAACCGGGAATGGCTAAAACAGGGGAGGTGCAGCAAGGTTAAGTGGGCCATGCCCAAGTAGGACGAGATTTACCTCTGTCTAGAGGTCCCTTTCTATTTCGGCTTAATGTGTGGTTGGTCGCGCCAACCACAGGGTGGTCTTGTTCGGGACTGTCCAGTAAGGGATAGTCCCGGCCTTGTGTTGCAGGGGAGTTAGGGTGGCTCCTCGGTACGGTGATCTAGGCCATGTACTGTGACGGGCGGTACCCCCAGTAGCCCTGCCATTGATGGAAACACATTCTTCCTACGAGACCCTACGGTTTTGATTTGTATTACCCGCTTTTGTGGCTAGTAACTGGAATTTAATCAATGTAACAATTTCGGCTATTTCTTATTTACTTGAAAACCCTAGACACTATTATAATATCATTGAATTTCCTATCAAATGTTTTGGTTAGCGTAAGGTAAAAACTTTTCCATGTTTATGCGTAGGAAGTCTTATGTGATACCTTTTCTTTTCAAAAGGATTTTCTAAAGTTAAGCAATTTTAACCGTTTACTCACACCAGACCCATGTCTGACATGAGTGTTTATTTTCTGTTTCATTAAACTCTTGGGTACTCATATTATGTATAGTAGTCGAGGGATTCATGTTAGCTTGACAATTCTGGAGGAGATTTGGAGCAGGAGGCTTCAGCGTGTAGATATTTAATGGTTCCGCTGAGTTAGTGGTTGTGTTTGTATTCCTGTGATATCTTGAGTTGTATAGTTAGATAGATGTTTATAACTGTCTAATATGAGTTGTATAGGTTATGTACTCTGATGTATGTGATACTATGTAATATTTTATGTGATATATTATATTTAAATCGTTCCGCTATGAGTATCTGATGTTGTTGATTTTCTTCTTTTCTATCTTTTCTTCTTCTATCTCTTTCTTTCTTAAATCATGATGCGTTTTTCTGGTGATAGAAAGATGGGTCGTGACATCCGGCTAAACCGAATAATGAGCGCTCAATTTTAAAAACATATGGATATTAGGATCTTAGTTAAGTCACAACTTAAAGCCCAAAAACCTTTCTTCAAATGGTTTAAACAAATTACCATTTTAATCTTTTAAATAAAAGATTCACCTTTGAAGATATTCTTCAATTTTAAAACAAAATTCACTAAATCTTTCACATTTATAACTTGTATAACTTGTATAACCTTTTTAAACCATAATTTCAAAATATAGAATTCAATTTCAAATCTTGAATTCAAATTCAAATTAAACTATTTTAGTTTCCAAAACTTTATCAAGTTATTCAAAGTAACTTTTATCTTTAAAAATCTTTTTCAAAAGCTTTTTATATTTAACCTAATTCCATTTCCAAAACCATTTGGATTCAAAATTCGTCTTTTAAAACTATTACATCATTTGAATAAAACAATATTAAATTCAAATTATCTGTGACTTAACCGATTTCCTCGTGCAATCCATATTTGTGTGTGTATGGTGTAGTCCAGGGGTTTTACACAAGAGTGCAACATCATCAATCATCACAATCCAAACACAGCAATATCGATAAGCGGTATAATCCTATGACGCTTATCTTCATTCACAGATTCACGGATAAATAATATAAATTTATCACAGATAAATAAATTACATTCATCACAGATAAATAAATTACATTCATCACAGCTCAAATCAAAATATAGCATCTCACATCAGGGATATCAAACAATCAAAGCATTTCATACAACCCAAACATCCATAAGTAAGATTAGTTAATCCTTTGATTAATTTAAATTCGATTAATTACTTATGAATAATTTACTAATCCCGGTTAATTAACATTAATTAATTACAAAACATTAATTAATTGTCCTTTAAATCGTTTATCAGTTAACCTTTAATAATTAATTAACTTTCAGTTATTAATTAATCAACCTTTATTAATAAATCGATTAACCTTTAATCATTATATATTTAACCTTTAATTATTTAATTATCCTTTAATTAATTGCCCTTAATTAATTACCGTTTAATTAATTATCCTTAATTAATTATAACAAGTGATTATCCTTAAGTAATTAATTATCCTTAATTACTTCATTAATTAACCTTAATTAATTATCCCTTAATTATTAATTAATTAACCCTTTACTATTAATTAATTAACGTTTTAACCAATATTTAATTAACCTAAATTATTAATTAATTAACCTTAATCATAAAGTTAATTAACCTTAATCAATCTTTAACTAAGTAATTATCCTTTAGAATAATTATCCTTTAATTAATCATATTAATTAAATTAACCTTTAAGTTAATTACATAATTAATTAACCCTTAACTAAATATATTGAGTAATTAACCCCTTTAATCACTTCTTAATCCAAACCACATCTTATTATATTTTTAAAAACTTATGAATCTAATTACATAATTAATCAAATATGTAATTACTTTTAAAACAAAAAAATTAAAATATTTTAGATCTTTGAAAACACTTAGAAATTAATTTCAAAAGTACATAGTATATATATAATCATTTTTAAACAAAACAAATTTAAAACATTTAATCCTTTGGAAATAAATCTTGAAATTTGTTTTAAGACCTTGTTAATAAATTTACTTTGAAAAACTTGATTTATATCTATTTTTAAAACTTATTCAATTTAATGAAATTTAAAACTTGACTAACATTTATTCAAAAACTTACTAAATCTTCAAGTTTTTAAATAAAACCCAAGCTAGATTATCAAAATCCCAAGCCAATCTTAAATCTTCCTGAGCAAAACTCACACCCTCGCTTGACTTCGAGTCAGATACTCAAATGCACGCAACCCACCTCGAGAATATCTCATCTTCCCCAAATTTCTAAATCAACACAAACATTAATGATACAAGGCGCACGTGTGCACGTGTACAGCCGATCTATGACGATCTGACCGTCGCTAAGATCTACGGCACATCATCATCGACCCACTGAACTTCCCCGACCACCCAATTTGATAAGTTCGCCAGAAACCAAAGATTGAACTATCGACACCTCCTCGAACCAAACTTTCCGATGAAATTCTCCTCGCCCCGCCAATCCTAATTGTCAGAAACTTTACCACCGCGCTCAACACTTTGTCGACGAACCACGCACCTTTTCTCCAAGCCTGATTGACTTCGATCAATTCTCTACGACGCAGCGACTATTAGAACTCAGTCGTCCTTAAACTCTAAAAAGGCTTCGCCACGCATCCATGGCGAACCAGAAAATCATCAAGCATTTTCCTCCAACCACTGATCTTACAGCGAGCTTCAGCTAGAATCCCGAAGCCACTCGACGATGCGATCATCAGAAATTGAGCAAATGCTCGAATCTGATCAACTTCCAATATTCGTGATTTACTTAGTTAAAAATCATGATATTTATCTCAAAAATCATGGTTTTTATATTAGAATCTGATGATATAAACAAATATTGAAATAAAAATATTCGATTTCCAGACTTAGAAAGATTTTTACTATAATTGCTTAATTTTTGAATATTTTCTAAATAGAAAATTTTGAAACCATTTTTAAAATTCAAATCTTTTTAATTTGAACATGTTTTGGTTACCAAGCCTAAAAAGAATTGTAAGAAAATCTTTGGAATTTTGAACAGGTTTGGTAACCTATAAACTAAGAACAGTGCCTGCAAATTATATCAACAGACATGCAGTTGTTCACTCAGTAATTCAATAACAATTCCAATCAAAACACATCTATACATTCATGCAGAGCATATTTTATCACATTCACAGATAGATATTGATGAGCTTAACTTAAATGGTTTGAAGTTTACTCACATAGATATGAAGGCAGAGGAACAGGTATTTTGCTTGGAGATGATGATTTGAATTGCAGCTTAATTGCTTTGATTTCAGTTTTGATCTCTAGCTCATAAGCTTCCAGGTTTGAATTGAACTTTTGATTATTGATCTGGAACTCAATTTGTTTGAGATTGAAGTTTGTTTTAGATTTTCAGGTTTGAAGACTTTAAATTGCTGAGATGATCTTGTTTGAACTCTGATCTTTGCATTGCTTTTGATTCTTCTTTTATTCTATTCTGATTTCCAGAATTTTGTTTTCTTCTTTTTTTCTGTTTTGATTATTTTTTTTATTTTGATTTGTAGTTTAGTTTGAGAAGTTTTGAACCGAGAAAAAAAAAATATACAGGTTTCTCAAATTACTTATGTGTATATATATTTCAATTCCAAGAGAAAGAACTGATTTTGCCATTTGTCCATATAAAGTTACATTAACTTAACACTTGTAAATGCAATTTATCATTAAGCAACACATGTTAATATATATAATCTTAACCTTACATTTGTTAAAATGAAAGAAATTTGTGTTTAAACCCTTAGGTAATATTATATTCACAATACATTCCTTTTTATATTAACATATGTTTTACAAATATGGTTTTTAACTTTTACATTTGTATGTACACAAACTATTTTTATTTCAAATAAAATTATAAAAAGAGAATATCTTAAACCTTTATATTAAATATTATTATAATTAGAAATATTTATCTATTAGAAACAAATTCTTATTAGTTTCAAATATAGAGATTTTAAATTCAATTTATCAATAAGATATTATTTTTTTAAATTCCAAATAAAAATTTCTATCCACAATTTATTGAATTTCCAAATCAATTATTTACAAACACATATCTTTATTTATTTTCTTGAAAAAGCCATAATAAAATTCAAAATTTTATAATAATTACTAAATTAAATTTGACTCAAAACCGGGATCGTTACAATTCTACATTTCATGATGTGCTATAAGCATTAGGTAAAAGGTAAAAATTTCTTTTAACAATGATACATTAATCTCTACTACTAATAAAGAGAATTCATTCCACTAACTCACACGGTGTCTTTTTGGAATTCCAAAAACGACCTTACGTTTTCCATGCTTGCAATTGCCTGGCATCACGTTCATTCTTCCCATTCTCAATCTCCCCTCTTGCAACCTAATTCTGCTCCTTCCAAAATTCATCCATAAAATTCCTGATTCCATTCATCCCCAAATTCCATTTCGCCAACATCGTACCATCCATGCTAACTTCCCTCAACATCGATTTCCCTTATCTACAAATTACCAGACTAGATCCCCGTCTCTATAAAGGCCTCTCCATTTGTCCCTAGACTCGACATTCACAACAACGTGTCATCCATGGCAGGTGACTAGATGAATGAATGAGATAGCTTACTGCTTACCGATCTGAGGGCTAAAGAGGCAGATCCAAGGTGATTCCAGTCCCAACATCTTCTTCAATGAACCGCATAAAATAAAGTTACTTCGGCGTGATTCCAGATTTGATTCCTTTTAGGACTTCGCCATGCGATTAACACTTATGGATTGGTCGACGTCGACTAAGGTTCGTTTGTCTGTGGTTATGGATTTAACATCCATCAATTATGTTGTTTATCATTTGTTTCTCACGCTTAATTTGATTCAATAGTATTTCGAATTTGGACTTATGTTAATCCCTTTCTTATAATCATTTAATGTGCTATATTTAGTACTTCAGAATTTTGAATTTGATTCATCAACATTTGTATCGTTTAGTAGCATTCAGTTTACAGTTAACCATTGGGCATTATCTTCTATAAATAACGATACATATTTGTCTTTTATATTTAACATATGAGCATATAATCTCTATATTTTTTGCTATGTACAAGATTTATCTCATTTGGTATGAAGCATAAGGAACTAGAATATTAAACAGTTGTTTTCCTGATGTTAAGTTGTTTAGGCTTTTACTAGACTAAATTCAAACTTTAACTATTTTTCTCTAAGCAAGCCAATTTTACTTATCGATGATAGTATATTGTACTAAAAATGATGCTAATCTTAGTTTGAATTTTTTTATAATTATTTTGTAATGAAGTATATCAATTGCATTTTCTACTATTGGTAGAAAATTTGGACTGACAACTACAATTCATTACAAGGCCAATGGGATATCTCAAATGTTGGTCAAAAAAATATAGCGATAACATCGCTTAATGAGGGAGCTAAAAGAAGAATTGGCCATCAACATACTAAAAGGTACAGTTAAGTATATTGTTTGTTTATTTTGTTATTGGTTCTATAATGTTGTGCTATAAATGCTCGAAAATGCATCAGTAATGAGTAAACTGCAATGTATTATATATAAGAATTTGTTTACCAATAAGTTTGTGTAACAAATGATTGACATATCTACACGATCAGTATCGCAAGCACAAAAACGACGATCTACTTACTATAAGTCATTATTGTGGTTATTCCTTGGTCAATTACAATTTGCAAACAGAATTGAATCTTAAAAACTTATGAACTCACAAATTTACCTTTTTACATCACTTGCGTTTTAATTTGTTGTAAATGGCGAGTGGTCAACGTCTTTTTCTATAAGAAAATAACATTTTCATAAAAACAACACTACTTTCATGAGAATGTTGTATATACTTTTTCTAAAACTCAGCTGGCTGATTTAAATCATATTTGTATTCACATCTTTTTACACTGTATCCGATGTTTCCATTGGTCATGAACTTTTGCAAACCTTTATCAAAGGTTTTACCCAAGACTGACTCACATTACGTAGCCAATACAATATTGTAATATAAATTGTATTTAAATATTACCTTAACTCTTAAGTGTCACATCGATTCAAGCCTCGTATTGTTGACTTAGAAGTGTAAGTGAGCATATTGTTGTATTTCTATTCATTTTTTAACCATCTTTTGATGCACAGCTGTTTGTAGGGGAAAAAAAGTACTTGGTTCAGGCGAGAATCATAAAACTTAGGACTACAAGAACTTAGGTTTGGCTTAAGTCTTTCTATTAATTTTTAATTAGGATTTTTAGGTAGTGATTGTTGGATTTTATTTATTTATTTATTTATTTATTGAACTGGTACTTTATATACAACAAATCATTGGGACAACATATCCCATGTCAAATAAACGTTCGAAAGCAAGTTTAGAACTTGTGACATCCTGCACCAGAACCGAATCAATTAACCACTTGGACAAAGGTGCTTGTCTTGTTGGATTTTATTGATTAGGCATTGTTTCAGAAAACCATTGTTTTCATGATGATTTATATTGAAATATCTCACTTTTGTCATGCTTCTGTAAAATTATGGATGCCGTATAATATTATAGCCTCAACCATGGTGTAATTTAATTTGACCACTTGGGATTTCCAAGTAAGCTAAAAATACTATTTATCTATTTTTGACTAATCATCGTGAGCTAAGTACAACATAGTGATGTTAGGATTGAAATGTGATGTCAAAGTAGGCGCAAGATACATATTAACGATTTTAAAATATCCCTTTAGCAAAGAATATGTGTTTTCATAATCATTTTGTGAAGTATATATTTAACATTGATTGTGTTTAACATTATCTCATTTGAATAGCAATCATGTGAAGCGCATGTGATCTAGATTTATTATGATAAATTTTAAATTAATCATTCATAATAATAAAAAGTGTGGTTGCTTTGTAGCTAGCAATATGAATATTAAATAGGAAAGTATGAAGTTTACTTCTATAGCTGTTAATTCAATAGTAATAAATTTTTAATCTAGTTTTAGAGAAAATCGAGTTACATGTACTGCGGCTATTTAAAATAACTTAATGTAGTTCTTTTTCACTGGAGCTACTTGAAATAGCGCAGATGAAACGATTTTTTCACAAACTTCTTAATGTGGGAATATATTGATAAAAGTCATTCTCTTTAACAAAAATATAGCAAAGACAAAAAGCTAAAAAGGTTGTCTGAGTTAACTGTGAGCATGCTGAAAATAATAGCATGATTATTGAAAATAAAAGCACCAAACAGTCAACTGAGGAAACCACAAACTGTTGCTTGCTATCATAAAAAACCATGCTTATAAGATGGTGCGCAGTTTCAATATTGTTTGGTTTTTGTAAGGCATTGATACTTATATTATTATTTCACTTGAGGTCCTTTGTAAAAGCATTACTACGTTGTATGATCATGATGAATGAGCGACACATGTACACATCACATCATGCTTAAATTTAAGTCACTTCCTAACACTACAAATCAGTTTGAAAAAAAACTGAAATTATGATATTTTAGAGGTGGTTAATAGGGTCGGTCCATAGTTGATTATTTCAAATCAGTCATAGAAAACACTTATAATCAAAGTAGTAAGGGGATTATTGCAAGTGGCTAAAATTAAATTTATGCAATGGGACAAAATGTTGATACTGGAATTCCAGCCTAGATGTTGGTACTGGAATTTCAGACTTTTCTTCTGGAAAACTAAAAACTCAAGTTAACATCTCATGCAAATAAATTTATACACGTCTATAGGAAAACTAAAATGTAGCATTAAATTTAGTAACAGTACAGGTTCATTGGAAACAATTTAATTGTAGAAACCGGCAATACAAAATCATTAATTGGAAATTCCAACAAAGTTGTGACCGTGATAATTTTAGTTGTAGAAATTGGCAACAAAGATCACTAAAGATTGTGTATGGTTCATCTTCGTTTTTGTTCCAAAAAAAAGAGATACAAAAAATATAACAAGCGTAACATCCACAATACTATAATTATCATGAAAATCCTAGTAAATATGGTGCCATAACAAAGATAACATGTAAAACCACATTTATGTCACTATGTACAAAACATATGGAAATTTCAAGACTAACTTTTCTGAAGGGTAGAGTCAGCATTTTGAAAAGATATATTGTTCAATATGAAATTAGATTTAAGTGCATTAGTGATGACCAAAATTTGATGGAAGGGAAGATTAATAGAACATGAATATTTTTTTCATTCATTTGGTTGGATAAAAAAAACAATAATAACAGCAATAATAATTATGATAAATAATTCCATGCTGCATGTAGTTTCTTCTTTGTTCCAACACGTCATTCAGAGGATTCTTAGATGTCAAACAAGCTTTAAGATGATTCAATACCTATAAAAATAAATAATAATGATTTTTAACAAACAAGGAATCATTTTTAGCATTTGTACTGTAATGACTATTGTCCAAACATCTCTCTACTTTCACAGTGACATGATATAGTTCAAAACGATATTGATCTGCACTTTTAAGGCGCTAACTTATTATTCAAAATTTATTCTTCATAATTTGTAGCACTGACATCTTCCCTTTTCAATCTTTGATAGGTTGTAGCATCGGGAATAAATAATAGTAAGATGTATGAATGTGTGAAAGAAATGGAATGCATGTTGAAGACACCAATGAAGCAAGCAATTGTTGGGGATGAAGGTGAAAGAGGATATTTTGAGGTAGAAAGTAGTTTTTGTTTCATGAACAGCTACTTCAACAGCTATCAAAAGAAATAAATCCATTAAAGGTTATTCAGAAGCTGACCGAGAGGTGATCTTTTAGGCTGTTTCGACGAACTATCTTTATTCATTGATCGACAATTAGTGATATCCAGTACACTATCTTTATTCTCATCGGCAATCAGCTCTTTCATGCTTCTCGCAGTTGTCCACATTCATTCATGTTACTACCACTGAAGATGCAAGTTTTTATGCCAATATTTAATGTTGTTTTGTCTTTTGGTAGTTCAAATACTGCCTAAATTTCAAGTTAGTGAATAATATTATTGCAATTTGGAAGTGATGATAAAATAGATAGGAACTTAGAATACATGCTAAGTACTATAATGTGAATGAATTGTTGAACATGGTCAAAATAGGAATTGTCTGATGCATTTTAATATCTTATTAACTGGCACACCGTCAATTTTTTTTTTATTTAACTTGGATTAAATATTTTAATTTTTTTTCATGTTTAATTCATATAATATGCTTTAACGCACCAGACAATAAAATCAAACAATACGAATACGATTACTGCTGATTTTTCATTGCGCTTCATAATCATTAATCAATTTCCAAAACTACTGCATGAAATGACGCATAGAGAAAAATTAACAAAAATAAGGAAAAGAATATTGGGAGAAGAAAGGAGTGGAGACCAGCTCTAGGTAACTGAAGAACAAATTAACAAAGATATCATGTTCAAGCGTCTGAATGCAAAAAAAAAAAATATCAATGTATTAATCCTGCAAGAATCTCAGCTTGGAACTAATGTTGGCAACGTACAGCGCTAATCACTCTACCAAATCAAAGTGACAGAGACTCTAATTTATTGCCGAAGCAGCTCAATCAATGAACAAGTACTATAACTAAGCTCAGAAAGGATAACAGATATCAACAGAGAGATTGTCGGATCTCTTGAGAGTTTCATGTTGTCTTTAGTTCTTCACAGTTAGTTGAACTTAAAAAACGAAATTGATGGTGAGTTAACAAAACAAAACTCCAAAAACAGAGCCACGGATTTACAAAGGGAGTGATTTACCAACTGACAAATTAACCAATCGCACGCTAACAGGGTTGGCGCAGTTGGTTGATGGTCCGGACTGCGTGATCGAAGGTCACGAGTTCGAGCCCCGAAACTGACAACCCTGTAACAATTATTCGAAGTATGTGTTTGGCAGGTACATACTTCTCTAGAGTTTACAAACGAAGCTTGGTTCTTTAGGTAATTCAAAAAAAAAATATGCTTTAACGCACACAGCAGCATTGTTTCCGCTTTAAACCAAATAAGATATTGAATCTAATATTTTAATTGGATTATATAATATGGCTTGCAGTGTGTGTAGGCCGTTTACAGGGTGTGATTGTGTGTGTAAGTTATTGTATGTGTGTGCATGTATGTACAGAGTGGTGTGTGTGTGCAAAAATATGTGCGCTTTTTCATTTGCAAGCTGTCTGGGTGTGTGAGGGATGAATGCGCGTGTGTATTTCAGTACACATGCATTGTATATTAACGTGTGCATGTACATATATAAGTGTGTATATCAACTCCTTTGTGGTTTATGAAGCCATGTGTGTGTGACAGTCTAGGAATGACAATGACTGTAGGTGGGTGTATTTTTGTTTGTGTATTTACATGTGTATTTGTGAGTTTACAAGTGTAATTGCGGACATCATTTCAGGTGTGTTGTGCGTTTAAAATAGGAGCATTTAGGTCCACAAATTGTAATATGTATTATTATAATGTAAAAAATGTCGGTTTCTCATTTATATGTTAATTTATGTTTAGGCGTACTGCCATTTTTATGAGCTTTGCATATATTATCTCCAGGTCTTCACATTGATATGTACATTTAGTTAATGAAAATAGTGCCATCTTATTACAAATGCACGCAAAGGCAAAGAATTTAGTATTCAAATATGGACAAAAATTGAATGGCGGTACGTCGCTCCACAAAATCAAGTTCATGTACAATTCACTAACGACAGAAATGTAAATACAATCGTGCATAACAACGCGACATTATCACAAAAAACATGAAAACACACCGGTTATCTAATTTTGTAAAGTCCAAAAACACTAACGTTGACCACAAAATACATCAAATGAAAAGTTAGTTGTTTTTCAAAGTAAAATTTATGGAAAAATCATATAAATTAATTTAAAAATATTAAAATAAAATAAAATATGATTTTTATTTTTAATTACATTTAAAATAGTGGAACTTTTGTATTGATCAATTCTCATGTCTGCTCTATGCCTACCTGATATTTAAGAATCCATTACCATATTGGAACAGGGCCTTGCAAGAGACCCTGCCTATTGTTTAATTTATTTTGAAGACTAAGAAGATTATGAATGTACTTTTTATGTGTATAGGCAATCACCATCAACTGCTATTATTTTAACTGTTATTTGGACTTTATAACTAAACAAGTTTTGGTTTCTACAAGTAGGCCACTAAGAGGGGCAACCCCTCTTAATAGATATTTAGAATTCGTAAAAGTGAAATATAATGGTAATTAGGTAATAATATATAATGTCAAACCCAGTCAAACGTTGTTTAACAAACAAATATAATGATTGCTATTTAGTGTTGCATCATTCCAACGGTAACCTCCTAGCTTGTTGAATATGATTTATAATTCTTCCACACCAACTCTATGCTTAACTTGCACTTATAAGTAAAAATTATCATTAATATTGCAATATTAAGGTATAAATATAATACACGGGTAGTGGTAGTATATAATGGAGGTGTATTTTTGTATATTTATCTTTTATGCACCAAAAACTTAACACGCAAAATAAACGTTATGATTCTATTAATGATTAATAACTTAGAACGGAATAAAAGCGGTACCATTGATTTACATGGTTAAAGAACACTAAAATACAGTGATAAACACTAATGGAAACAATGTCAGATTAAGTCGTGAACACTTTAATTGCTTCCGAAGTTACCACTTAGATCTTTCATAGACATTTGCAGTCATAAAAATAGCTAACGACACTGATGGGATCTTTAAGTTATCATCCAAATTGGCCATAATAATAGTTTATTTGAAGCCACCTTTCAAATATCAAAATATATATAAACATGGTTGTATATCAGAATTAACTTTCAAATTTGAAATTTTAAAAAGTCGCCGTGGAAATTCTACTTATTAATTTCTCGCTATTAATGGAATTATGAAGTGATGATGCATTTAGATACATTTTTGCTCACAACCCACATTACCTAAATGATCATATGCATTTAAAAGTACAAATATTATTTCCATTTCCATTATCATATAATAATAAATCGAAACAAAAGAAACTAATGCTAAAACTATGAATGCTTTCAAGTTATTGGTACTATGAATGTTCTTCGGTTATCTCGGTCTACTTTGTCGTTGCTCTAGGTTCAATTTTTGGTGCTAATAGTACTGTCAAATCTAATTCCATAAGTGCAACTATAAATGAATGCACATTATGAGTAAAAGCAGGTCCACCTGGGCGTGTATATATATTCATATATATAATGTTCATTATATGATACATGTGTTTAGACAGCAATTAAATATATTACGAATCTGTATAACATTTTGATGTCTTCATTAGATGGATTGCATATATGAATATATATATATATATATATATATAATGTTATTTTACATATGTATAGTCATATATACTACTCATGGCAATTAAAAGAAATTGTTTTTCGATAATAATAATATTAAATGATTAAAAGAAAACTAAATTATAATAAACAATGTTCAGTAAAATATGTTTTATGTTAATACACATACATACATGTATAGTTTCGAAAATTTATATATACATATATATAGTTTTTTATATTTGAATACAATACAATATTTTATTTAAATTAAATTTTTTATCAAAAAATATATAGATTATGAATTATATATGTTTGCACAAAAAATGGGCAAACACCTCCAAGTCGTATGATTTAGTTGATTATATGTTGTTCTGAATGGTTTGGGTGATTTATGCAAATATATGAAATAGATGGACTAAACTGTAAAAGACACACAGATTTATAGTGGTTCGGCCAGAACGTGCCTACGTCCACTTTATATGTTATTCTCCTTTTCTATTCAGATTACAAGTACAAAGCTTTGATTACACGTAACTGAAAGTTGTTTGAAAGTTCTATCCGTGCTTGAGCTCTCAAACTTGTCTGCCATTGTTGTACCCCTGCCCCTCTATTTATAGAGTGAGGCTGGGGGCAGGGGTCCTTGATGTATATAGCTGCTGGTGGGCTTGGGCCGAGACAATCTGGCCTGGCAATGTTGGTTCGGCATCCTCTTGGTTCGGAGATGGTTGGAGTTATTTTTCGGTCCGGTGGTGCCTTGGATCGGTGGTGTGGAATTGGAGAGGCTTCTGGTTCGGTAGAGGATGGAGAGGCCTCGGTTCGGTCGAGGGCGTAGCTCGGTCCGGTTAGGCTGGTTCGGTAGTGGTGTGGCTATGCGTTGGCTCGGTGGTGACTTGTGAGTGGGTTGGTCCGATGTTGCTTGGGAGGTAGGTGGTTCGACGGATAGTCCGGTCCGGTGACTGTTTGGACCGGTGGTGTTGCCTTCTTTTCTTGGTTCGGTGGTAGGTGGAAACCTGCCCAACATTTTCCCCCCAAAGTAGGGCGTATACCCGTATATGGCATGCTTTGTTTTAAGTTGAGTATTTTCGTCCGGCCCTATGCGCCGAACCATCCGGTCCGGTCATTGAGGTTGCTTATAAATAGGGGCCACGTGCCTTCGTTATTCCTTACCAACCGAGCCAAACCTTTTGCCGAATCAAACTCTCATTTTCGCCGAACCAAAGCGTTAGCCGATCCAGGTGAGACCCCTTTGCCGCCGAATGAACTTTTATATTGTACTACCGAATGAACTTGAGGGTTCGGTCGCCGAATGAGATTTCATATCTGGAACGCCGAATGAGCTCTAGGTTGGGCCTTACTGAATGAACTCGGGGATTCCGAGTGTTGAATGAATCTCTTACCGGATGGACTTTTATACTTGAATTATCAGTGAAACTCTAGATTACATAGTTTATGTGTTTTAACGATATACTTTCTTGTGTCGCAGATAAATGTCTCAAAGAGTGGAAACCCGATCAGAAAAGAGGAAATCTATGGACAGGAGAGAGTCTTCCACCGTGCCCCCAGTCCAGCCGGAACCAGTGCGACATGTACCTGCCCCGAGGTCATTAGTGGACGGATATGGCCCTCAAGAGCTTCTGAACTCTCCTCCCGATTGCTTTCCAAGCTCCCTTAAAGAGGGACAACTTGATGTCATCGCTCGTTCCTTTGGGATTGACAGAGCGAGTATGCTGTTGCCGGGAGATGGTGTGATGCCGTATGACCCTCCTAAAGGATATTTCGCCTATAGCCGATACCATTGCATGTGCGGGGCCATTCCTCCGATCAATGCCTGGATAGTCAGCTTCCTTACTTACTTGAAGGTGGCTCCATTCCAGCTTCAGCCCAACTCCTATGCTATCCTGGTGTGTTTGTTCATCATTTTCCAGAGGAAGTACGGGCGCCTCCTATTTTGTGTCATGTACTTTAGGGATCGTTATAGAGGATAGGAGGAAAGTTTTTATAAATAAAATGAAAATATAAGAAATAGTAAAACTTTCAATCACGGAAGGCCTTCGATGTGCTTAAGTTCGTGGCAAACGGGTTTTGTAATCACTTTCCCTAACTGTGGGTCTTGAAGACATTCGTCACCCATCTTACGCCTCCGCGGGAAGTTTTCTTTTTTACCACAGCCGTACTTAAGACACATCGGAGCCGAGATCGCACACAGTAAATACCCGGGCCATTATGGCCCGTAATCGTGGGTATTATTCGATTTACCGTGGCCAGCTAGCGTGGGTGCTGATCGTCAACTGTGAACTGCCCCTGGCTGGCCACACCTTATGTTGGGGCTTATAATCGGTTCACAGTCCCCGGCGAGCCGAACGCCGTAATGAGCTGCCTCGGCTATAGTCGGCCTTCTCGGTGGCTTATGATCGGCTCATTATAGTTGGCTTTGAGGGCTGTCGCGAGCAATGAGTTAACCCGCAACAGAGGGATGCTGGAGCAAAAGTGTCTCATTGACGAGGGCATAGATTCGTATAGTACCTGTTAGGTCTTGTCCAGGTGAGGTTGTGCCGTGAAGTTTCCAGAATGGAAATGTCGTTATACAGGATTTTGTTCAACAGAAAAGGATAAAGCTTAACGAGCAGCCAAGATATAAAGGAACAAGTTAAAAAGAGACAAGATTTTTAAAGTGGTTCGGCACGAAAATGCCTACGTCCACTGATTCTCTTTGTAATTCACTTCATATGGGCAGTACAAGTTAAGAAAAGTATCGACGGAGGTGTTGGATGTTCCACGCCCTCTGGAACACCTCTCCGTCCACTGTTGACAAAATATAAGCTCCGTTGCGGAGATCTTTATGAATTACATAGGGTCCGTCCCAGATTGGATCTAGCGCTCTGGGGTGTGGGAAGATCCGCTTGAGGACAAGATCTCCTTCTTGTAAGCTGCGGTGCTTGACTTTGGAGTTGTATTGTGCTGCCACTTTTTGCTTATGAGCTGCTGCTTTGAGTGCTGCATCGTTTCTTCCCTCCTCAATTAGATCCAAAGACATGTGGAGGAGTTCTTCGTTCTCTTCTGGGTTGTAGTGGATCCTACGGTGGGAAGGCACTACAGTTTCAACTGGGAGCATGGCCTCCGATCCGTATGCCAAAGAGAAAGGAGTATGCCCCGTTGATGTTCTGTAAGATGTGCGGTAGGCCCAAAGTGCCGTTGGAAGTTCATCCACCCAAGCGCCTTTTGACTTTTCAAGTTTCTTCTTGATTAGAGTTTTGAGGATTTTATTGACAGCTTCGACTTATCCGTTTGCCTGGGGATAAGCCACAGATGAGAAGCTTTTGTGAATTCCGTGCTCTTGGCACCAGTCGATGAATTCCTCGCTGTCAAATTGAAGTCCATTGTCCGATATGATTTTGAGTGGAACCCCGTACCTGCATAAAACATTTTTTGTCAAGAAGTTAATAACTTTTGTCGAAGATATTTTATTTAGAGGCTCCGCTTCCACCCATTTGGTGAAATAGTCAACTGCCACTATGGCATATTTGGCTCCGCCTCGGCCCACTGGCAGTTCGCCAATCAAGTCAATTCCCCATATCGCAAAGGTCTGGTCATTTGAGTAATCTCATTTGTGGGTAGTCGAGGAATCTTAGCAAATTTCTGACATCTGTCGCATTTTTTGACGAAGTCCAAGGCGTCTTTGTTTAAAGTGGGCCAGTAATACCCGTATCGGAATATTTTCTTTGCTAGAGTCTTCCCTCCGGTGTCATCTTCGCAACTTTCTTGATGGATGTTGAACAAGACTTCCCTGGCTTCCCTTCCAACGATACACCTTAATAAGGAATTAGAGAAGCCGCGCCGATAGAGGACGCTTTCTTGTAATGTGTAGCGGGAAGCTTTCCTCAAGATTTTCTTAGCTTTGTTACGCCCGTCGGGCAGTGTGCCACTTTGTAAGTACTTCCGGATGGGAGTCATCCAAGTTTCCTCTTCGATTGCAGCTATCATATTCATTGGCTCGTAACTCGGGGCTAGTTGCTTTGAGATGGTTATTGTTCGGGAAGCGGTGTCGTCCTTCATGCTAGCTTGCTTTGCCAGTTCGTCGGCCTCCTGATACTCTTCTCGAGGAATGTGTTTGATTAAATAGTGATCCAATTGATTGAGCAGCAGCTTGGTCTTCTTTAGATATGCTGTGAGTCGTTCTCTTCGAGTCTGGAATTCTTCCAGTATTTGATTTACAATAAGTTGAGAATCACTATGGAGACATAAAGAACCGACTCCAATCTCCAGGGCAAGTTCTAATCCGACTATCACTGCTTCGTATTCTGCGTCATTGTTGGTGGCAGCGAATTCCAACCTTAGGGCGTAGTGCAGCTTCCTTCCCCTGGGGGTGATTATCACAACACCTGCCCCCGAGCCTTGTTCATTTGATGCTCCATCTACGAAGAGATTCCACTTGATATCTTATGCTATTTCAGATTGCTCCTTACCTTCGTTAGTAGTGAATTCGGCAATGAAATCAGCTATGGATTGCCCCTTGATAGCGGTGCGAGGATGGTAGGTGATATCATATTGACACAGTTCAATGCACCACTTAAGTAGTCGCCCAGAACTGTCGGGGCGATGGAGTACCTGCCTAAGCGGTTGATCGGTTAAAAGTCTGATGGAATGAGATTGGAAATAGTGTCGCAGTTTCCGTGACGTGATTAGCAAACAGTATGCTAGCTTTTCAAGTTTAGGTTATCTGGCTTCTGCCCCTGTAAATCTCTTGCTTACAAAGTATGCGGGTCGCTGCGCGCGGTTGTCTTCTCTCACCAAAGCGGCGCTTAAAGCATGGGACGATACAGCAAGGTATAGGTATAGTTCCTCGCCTTCATTTAGAGTTGAGAGTACTGGTGGTCTCTGGAGGTGTTCGATTAAGTAAAGGAAGGCTGTCGAGCATTCGTCGGTCCATTCGAACTTTCCTTTGTCTTTCTTTAGAGCTTCAAAGAAAGGGATGCATTTGTCAGTTGCTTTAGAGATGAACCTGCTTAGGGCGGCCACTTTCCCGTTTAGGCTTTGCATCTCTCTTCGAGTGGATGGTATCTTGATATCTTGCAAAGCCCGAACTTGTTCGGGGTTTGCTTCAATCCCCCTGGCATGGACAATGAATCCCAAGAACTTTCCCAACGATACTCCGAAGGAGCATTTTAGAGGGTTCAGCTTCATTCCATATTGGCGAAGTACTTGAAACATCTCGTCCAGATGGTTTATATGATCGTTGGCTTTCCTCGATTTTACCAGCATGTCATCCACATAAACTTCCATAGTTCGTCCTATTAGTTCCGCAAACATCTTGTTGACGAGGCGCTGATAAGTAGCTCCGGCGTTTTTAAGTCCAAAAGGCATTACTCTGTAGCAGTACAATCTCCGGTCAGTGATGAAACTAGTGTTGTCTTGATCGGTGGCGTGCATAGGGATCTGGTTATATCCTGAGTATGCGTCCATAAAAGATAAGAGTTCGTATCCGGCGGTGCTGTCCACGAGCTGATCGATTTGGGGAAGTGGGAAGCAGTCCTTCGGACAAGCATCATTTAAGTTGGATAAGTCGATGCATGTTCGCCACTTTCCATTAGCCTTCTTTACCAGCACCGGGTTGGCAATCCATTCTAGGTAGATAGTTTCTCGTATGAAGTTATTGGCAAGTAGGTTCTTTACTTCTTCCTCTAGGGCTGCTGATCGTTCTGCCCCCATGCTTCTCTTTTTCTGCTTTACTGGAACCTTGGTGGGATCGATGTTCAGTATGTGGCATGCTATGTCTGGGGAGATTCCTGTCATGTCAGCGTGCGTCCATGCAAATACATCCATGTTGTGGCGAAGAAAATCAATGAGTTGATCCTTTAATTCTTCTTTTAGTTGAGATCCAAATTTCAATAGTCTACTTGAGTTATGTTTGTCTACAGCTACGAATTCCATAGCCTCTGCAGGCTCGGCGGTGTCCTCCTCCTCTTTGTCCCTGGGGTCTAATTCATTAAAAGGATCACTGGTATATCGAAGAGGAGGGGCTTTCTTTAGTTGCTATGCTTTCAAGTTTTTCATGCAGAGAGTAGTCTCTGCATTTTTCCCTTTATCTTTTCTGCGGTTATTGCGAAGTTCAGTTACATAGCAGTCTCGAGCAGCGTCTTGATCTCCCTCTGTTTCTCCTATTCCGTTATCTGTTGGAAATTTCATCTTCAGCCACCATGGGGCTAGGACAATTTGGAAGTCAGACAAGGCTGGTCTTCCCAAAAAGGCGTTGTAGGCCGAGTGGTTCTCTATTAGTACAAATGTTTGTTTTCGCACAACGGAGCGGGGATGACTTCCTATTTCAACAAAGAGGTCCAGTTGCCCAAGGGGCATCTTCGCATCTCTAGTGAAACCATGTAGTGGTTTGTTGCAGGGAGACACATCCTTCATTGACAGCTTCATTTTGTCGAAAGCATACTTGAATAGGATATTTACTGAGCTTCCAGTGTCTACTAAAATTCGGAAAACTTTAGCTAGACCGAACCAGGCAGAGATGACCATAGGATCCATGTGTGGGTACTACCTTCCCTCTAGATCACGCCTACTGAATGTGATGTCGTCATTCTCTTTCCGTTTCGGGTGGCGTTCTTCCATAATAGAATTAACGTAGCCTTCATCGTTTCTAAGTGACTTACCGTATCTTTCCATCTCTGCCCAGCTTCTGTCGGCGATGTGTGGTCCTCCTGATATGGTATGGACCACTATCTTCTCTTGACTAGAGCCGCTGGTATTGCGATTTCCTCCGCCTACTTCTGTGAGGGGTAGCCCTGGGTTTTCATTGGCGGGAGCTGGAGTCCTGTTCTGGCTTTTTACATAGCGTCAAGTCTCTTCCTTCTAATGTGTTCTTCAATCAAGTCCCGGAGATGGTGGCATTCATTGGTGTCATGTCCATGGAATTCGTGGAAGCGGCAGAACTTTCCAGACTTGAGTGCGTTATCTGACTCCTTCTTGTGCGGAGGGCGCTTGTATCTAACTTCGTCTTGAGTGGCTAGGAAGATGTTTTCGATTGTTTCATTCAAAGGAGTGTAAGAGTCAAATCTTGGTCCTGGTCGATATAAGCACTTTTCTCCCTTCTTGCCCCCAGCATTGTCTCTAGAGTCATTTCTCCGAACATCCTTTGCTGCAGCGGGAACCCTGTCTGTAGCTGTCTTAGCATGTTGCCCTGACTGCCTCTCAGTGGCAGCGTCTTCAAGTCTCATATATTTTCCAGCTTCGTGGAAGAAATCAGGTAAAGTAGCTGGTTTTTCCTTGGTTAGTCTTCTAGCAAATTTAGTATCCGGATGTACACCACTACAGAGGGCCATTAGGATAAGTTTCTCGTCGGCATCTTGGACTGCGGCCGCTGCGGCGTTCAATCGGGTTAGATATTGTTGCATTGTCTCTCCAGGTTTCTGTTTGATATTAGATAAGGAATAAGCGTCCTTGGGTTGTTCCACATGAATGCGGAACTGGCTGATGAACTTTTCTTTCAACATTTCTCATGAGCTGATGGACCCTTGGGGTAGGTGGTAGAACCAGGAGGTAGCTAGATTTGCCAAGAATAGGGGAAGCATTTACACAACACTCCCTCTATTGCTCCGCTCATGAGCATATGCTGGGTGTATCTTTGTAAGTGTACGATGGGGTCAGAGGTTTCCTTGTAAGGTTCCATTGTTGGCATTTTCCATTCCCGGAGGGTGATGGCAGTTTCGATATTGCGGGTGAAGGGGCTGGTTACCCTAGCGCCTATCCCCCGATCCCTTTGGTCCCGTTGGACGCATTCTCTGAACAATCGCGCCATCCTTTCATCAGAATTTGAGTCGGATAAAAATGAGTTTGGTTCTTCCCTGCGGGGTTGATTCCGTCCAGACGACTTGTAGGAATGGTATCGTCTCTCACTCCTAACATTCTCCAATGGTTGCCTCTGGTCTTCCGGGGGCACGCTGGGGTCAGCCACAGTTGGCCCTTGCCTTGATCTTCCCCTGCTGGGTTCTGTTCTCAGCACTTCCTCGGGTCCAACTTCGGGCTGGACTCTAGCTCGCCCATCTACTGCTGTTTCCATGGTTAGGTAGCATGACAGGCTCAGCTACATCCGACCCCTGCCTGGTACCTCCCCCGTTGGGTTCGGTTCCAAGTGTTTCCTCGGGTCGGAATTCGGGCTGAGTCCGGGCTCGGCTCCTACCATTGCTGTTTCTGTTGTTAATCTCTTCGAAGAAGAATGACCTTTGTCGTCTCCCAGATCCTCCAGACCGGGACTCAACCCATGATTCAGTGTTTCGGTTGGATTCTTCAGCATCCCTTAAGCGTGACATGAGTTGGTCCATCAAGGCTTCTTGTTGAGATGCGAAGCGGTTAGTTACTTCAGCCACAACCCTGTCCAGATCCGTCCTTGTAATTGGTTGTTCCGTAGCAGGGGCTGTCGGATCTGCCTGATTTCCATTTGCTGTTGGAACCGGACGATTTCTTAATTTTTGATTACTGGATCTGGGATACTGCTAGTTGCGATGTTCTTTCCTTTGTTAGCATCTTTCTTCTGTCCGGGAGGCATGTTTTCCAAGCAATGAACGATGTTGATAGGAAAAGGGTTGAGTGGGAGAAGCTGAAGCTTCGAGCTCCTGTTCTCAGTGAAAGCACCAAAAATGTTTGCATAAAAAATGGGCAAACACCTCCAAGTCGTATGATTTAGTTGATTATATGTTGTTCTGAATGGTTTGGATGATTTATGCAAATATATGAAATAGATGGACTAAACTGTAAAAGACACATAGATTTATAGTGGTTCGGCCAGAACGTGCCTACGTCCACTTTATATGTTATTCTCCTTTTCTATTCAGATTACAAGTATAAAGCTTTGATTACAAGTAACTGAAAGTTGTTTGAAAGTTCTATCCGTGCTTGAGCTCTCAAACTTGTCTGCCATTGTTGTACCCCTGCCCCTCTATTTATAAAGTGAGGCTGGGAGCAGGGGTCCTGGATGTATATAGCTGCTGGTGGGCTTGGGCCGAGACAATCTGGCCTGGCAATGTTGGTTTGGCATCCTCTTGGTTCGGAGATGGTTGGAGTTGTTTTTCGGTCCGGTGGTGCCTTGGATCGGTGGTGTGGAATTGGAGAGGCTTCTGGTTCGGTAGAGGATGGAGAGGCCTCGGTTCGGTCGAGGGCGTAGCTCGGTCCGGTTAGGCTGGTTCGGTAGTGGTGTGGCTATGCGTTGGTTAGGTGGTGACTTGTGAGTGGGTTGGTCCGGTGTTGCTTGGTAGGTAGGTGGTTCGGTGGATAGTCCGGTCCGGTGACTGTTTGGACCGGTGGTGTTGCCTTCTTTTCTTGGTTCGGTGGTAGGTGGAAACCTGCCCAACAATATAAAATATGTTTATATAAATATTTAACATAATACACACACATATACTATTTTCGAAAATAAAAAATTAATTTTTTCCGTAGATTTCCCTATGGAAACCAAATAAATCAATAAAATTCATTTTTGATAGAAATAAAGTAAAGCAAACAAAAAAATGTTTTTATGGCCGAAAAATTTGTATATTTACACACACAGATGTATTTTTTGAAAGTGACATACACACATATATAATTAATCTATACAAAATATATTTATAAGTATACATTATAAATAAACAGTATTTCGAAATATTAGTTAACATATATATAATACATATAGTAAAAAAATTGAATTATATATATATGTATTTTGTAGAATTAATATGTTAGTTTGAATTTGAAAATAATAGATATGTCATTTTGTAGATCTAGATCTAAATCTAAATTTTGAATATTGAATCTAATAATTGAATTTGAAATTGATAAATTCTTTGTTTTAAATTTATAATTACTTTATAAACTATCTATTTCACACACACACACACACACACACACACACACACACACACACACACATATATATATATATATATATATATATATATTGGCAACAAACATTTATACAGAGGGGCTAACATGTCCGTTGCGGTGTAAATCCAAACATCTATACATGGGTATGCCAAACCATGTATACCTTATTATGTTGCAGGTGCACGTACATAAATATATTTATATGATACACATATAATATAATGTAATATAAACTTATAATAAATAAAACATTATTTATGAATTATGTAAAATATTGATTTTATTTTAAAAAAAATTTAGAAAAGTTCTAAATAAATTTAGAGTACATAGGCCCAACAAGATTTAGATGAAAGAAATTTTTTGAAATCTATCAATTTACCATGCTGCCTGCTTGCCCAATTCCAACAACTTTTTCATTTATTCCGATTCGATTTACCTCCCTTCTTTATATCATCTTTCTTAACAGTAACAACTAACTTTCCATCAATCGAGTTCAATAGTGCTGCTTAAACCAGTCTTTCAAACGTCGCTCTGAAAGGTATTTGATTTAATGCTAGTTCTTTCATCGAAGAATTAAGACCATTAGCGAATTTCAGCATCTTCTTTTCTAGAGTATTGCTCAACTCAAATCCAAACCTTGCCAGCTCATTAAATTGACTAACGTACTTACTCATGGTAGAATCTCACTGCTTTAGATGAATAAACCTTTCTAGTAGTAATCCGTTCTCCTCCTCGGAGAAGAACTTATCCTCAAACCTTCTAGTAAAATATGCCTAATTGTTGGTATCCTTATCCACTTCTAAATTGATTACTTTCCACCAATTTGCAGGTTCTCCCTGAAGATGTCAATCGGCCAAATGCCTCTTAGTGATGTCGCTTAGACCCAATAAACTAAATGTCTTCTCACAAGAACTTAACCATGCTTTGATCATCGAATAAGGCTCGATACCTACATAAGGTTTTCCGCCCAAACTTGTGAAATCTCTACAGAGATTTGAAAAATACCTTGTCCATGTTGGTTGGACAGGAACTACCTTTGAAGTGGTAGTGACATTAGGAATAGGAGAAGTCTCAGTAAAATTCTGACCAACTACTTACATGTACCTTCGAAACTATATAGGGATGTTGTAACACCCCACACCTCTTAATATATCCAAAAGGACACATTAAAAAGCATGGTGCGTTGTAGGTATAATCGAAACTAACAGAGACTAATATTCACAAGACAAAAATAGGTAAAAGCAACATAAACGAAAATAATAACTTAATTAAAACAAAGCTTCATAATTTCTTCATAAATAAGTCAAATACCAAATACAACATCCATATCTCAAACCCCATCATGTCAAAATCAGAGTATAAAATATCCCTCATAATAAGCTAATACACAAAAAGAACTAAAGCTAAAATAAAAGAGATACATACTAGAGAACTCCTCCATGAAACACCAAGCAACGACAATCTACTGACTTCTCCCTTGATTGCCTATGGGGGAAAAGGGGAAAATGAAGGAGTGGGTCAGACTAAAAGTCCGGTGAATGATAGTAATTACTAAAGTCTTTAAGCAAGATAAAAGTAATAGACTCTACAACGGTTCTAGCATAAATAAAGATAATAAAAGAAATAGGAAAGAAATAAACTGAAAATAAGTACGATTAAATATTGCTCAATTTGTAAGATAGGTTAACTTTGATTGCTTGCACTTGTCCTTGATTTCTGCTTTAATTGGGCTAAATTCCTAATCTGTAATTAGAATGTGACCCTAATTCTACCCTTTATGATCGACCAGCTACTCCATAGGCCTTACTGCAGACCGATCGCTATATAACTCCCTACACAGCAGCCAATGATATCTACGAAAGATGCACAAAGCAACCACTGTGGATCCGGGACATTATATAGCTCCCTGCACATAAGGCAATGGTGTCTACGAAAGAAACTCATACTAAGCGCTTGGAACTCATAACTATTACTGAGCACCCGAATGGAAGTTGCACGCGTAACTGTCACCATGACCATGCTACCTTTTTCTCCACCTATCGGGTCTTCTTATTACCCCAACATCCAGCATAAGCGTGCCCCTCATCCCACTTCAGGCTAACGTGACATCACCGTGTGTCCATAGAAATTAGGGGTAATGCTGTTGGTACTGGCCATTCATCCAAACAATATCTAGTCGCACCCCTTATCCAAATCCCATGTGATTTGGACTTCTATTTGACCAATTACTACCATTATTAGCATAAGCGTGCCCTCGTCTCACTTCAGCTAATGTGGGACCACCATTTTGTCTAATAGAGAATGTTATTTTTTACAGGTCCTGCTTTCATCTTTACTTATTAACTTAGATAAATTATTTTGAATAAGCCTTTACGATTTATCCCTGTTATCTTTTCTTATTAATTTATCCTAAGTCTTAAAATAAGCCTTATTCTATTATATTTCTTATTATAACCTATGTTGTAATCATGCTTATTACTTAACTTAAGGTCTAAGTGTAAAAACAAGCTTCTTTCATCTTTTACTCTATTTAGTTATAATCTTAAATTATAACTATGCCAATTATCTTTAGTCCAATTCTAATTATAAATAGACGTGATTTCAGTCCAATTCCATTACTTATTGCGGTCTTTATAATTTATATCTTATTTTCTTCATTCAATATTCTTACTTATATAATCCATATGCAAAGAGAGGGGGATGAAGAGAATAGACGCTTGCATATAATCCAAAACATCAAAAAAATGTAAATAATAAATAAATAACAGTAAATAAACTTAAGTACTATAAATAAACTATAAACAAATAAAGAGCTATGCTTAACAGTAATAAATTATAATTAACAGAAATAAACTAAAATTAATGAAAAGAATAGTTGAAAGGAAATAGACTGAAATTAATTCTAAAAACTATAAATAAACTACTAAAAAGGCTATTCGAAAAATCGTAGTAAAACTACAATTATTGGAAACCGTATTATTTTAAATTACTTAAAGAAATATTAAAATAATTATAATCACCCACCTCCGGTCCTAAGCTCTTCTTATGGCCTTTCTGGATTCACTCGGAGTTCTAAAATAATTTAATTTATAACGATTTTCTCCTTTGGAAAAATTATTCCGTTTAGGGTCCTTTATAGAAAGGTGAACCCAATTGGAGAAAACCTAGAATGAGAAAAAGTGTTAGATCTAGGGGTCTATTTATAGTGGAGATTGAATAGGATGCAACCACATCATCGGCTGAATAGAAGCCATTGGATGCAAGAACAGAAGGACTAAATTGAGTTAAAAAATGCAAAACACGTAGAAAATAGGTTAATAAACGTTATTGGATGAAGGAATTTTCCTTCGTCCAATTTCTAAGGCGGGTCGACTGCCAGGTGGACCGCCCCTATACTCAGGTCGACCGGCCCTAGGGTGAGGTTAGGTCGATCTGGTGGTCGACCTAGCCTATATATATATATATATATATATATATATATATATATATTCTTGTTTGTCTCATATCTTGCTCATTTTAGCTCGGTTTTTTATGTTTATACATGGAAATTGACCAGAAAATTACCGCAACTCCCGTGGCTCAATTCTGATAATTTCACAAAGTTATTTCATTATTTTCTTAATTAACTAATTAATTATTATAGTTTAATTTTTCGGGTTGTTACAGATGTTCACCCTAGGGATGTCTATAACATCAGCCCTGGTGTAATACCAACTTTATCTCAACTCAAGTACACCAGTTGGATTGGTAGCGTTGGTCTCTGTTCCAGTTGAGTTACTCATGTTCAACTATCCAAAAGAAAAATGAGATTGATTAGCAACTTCTCAAATAGATAATGAATAAAAACTGGAACAATAAATGGCGTGTACGTATGTGCTCAGCTCACCTATATATATACATACATACATATATGTATAAGAAAAATACAAATACGTACTCTCAATAGGCTCCTAATCTTTAATATAGGGAAAGTTTTACTCTAATACAAATGTAACATCCCATCATTTTCGACCTTCTGATTAACACAATTCACGGTGTGCAAAACCCGAAAGCCAAAGACGATGTGTCCTTAGTTTAAGGTAACAAGAGATAAAACAAGACAATATAATCTACCTCTCTCTTTCCGAACTCAAAACGAAAGGTAATAACATTATGTGTGTGTGTGTGTATTTGTATGTGTGGGAATATGTGTGTGTATGTGTATAATATCACTTTACTTCAATAGCGGATTCAATGCATATACATCCAAATCCAAATCCATACACACATACAAGTCAATATCAAGTGATTATGCATATACAAATCAATATACAATAGTAATGCCTTCGTCATCTGCATCACTCAGCGTCACCCGGTATAATACACCATTTTCCATCAACCTAATGATGAAACAAAAAGGAAAAAACATATGAAGATGGTCAAACTACAGTCTAGTAGGTGATGTACGTCTACTTTACTACATACTATAGTCGTTCCCAAATAGTACCAAGATAATCATGGTAAGAAATCATACCATAGTCATGTTTCACCTGCATCTAACACGTTAGTCAATCAAACAGTACAATGATACGTGGCTAACTTTGTCAAACAAGATCTTAATCCATTACATTTAAATTCGTCGATGGTATGATCTAACCTATACATAAAGATAAGTCCACCCTGTTGTATTAACAGATGGCTGAATCACCGAATGGATGCAGTTCCCTACACGGCTTATGAGCCATTCCATACAACAACACGCACCTTCTAAATATACTGAGTGATTGTATTACCATGATAACCAATAAAGATCTCAGAATCAATAGTCGAACAAAAACATCAATAACGATCAACCATCTATATGTTTATATTCATAATATATCAACCCTATATATATATATATATATATATATATATATATATATGAACATTCATCCATATAGACGTCCAAAGCATTTTCAATTCAATAAAGTTAGGAATTCACTTCAAAGCATTACCTAAATGTTGTCCAAAATCCAAAGGAAAAACCCCTGCATCGATATAATTAAATATATCAAACATGGCCTTAATGGCCTACGTTTATGAGGCAACTTTACCTACCATCAATGGATCGGTTTGATTCCCACCTGTGAACCCGCATATATGAATTTTATAGGAGCGTACCGCTCTAATATATATATATATATATATATATGTATATGTATATGTATGTATGTATGTATGTATGTATGTATGTATCCAACTGTTAATTTGATCATAGCTTCTTCGTTTTACACTCAATTTCGAATCCGTTTTCTTCTGAACTCAAATATGAGACTACTATCTATGTACTTCAAGTTCATTAGAAGTTTAAGTTGAAATTATTTCAAAATTTTTTGAATTATATACATACATATGTTCATCAAAATTTTGAATTTTATTCTCTAGTCTATGAAGTTATTAATCATAAACACAAATTTACATTATCTATTGTATTTTATAATGATTCTTGTATATTAAATCTCTAACTTTCATTGTCTGGCCAAATATTACCAAATTCTCTTTTTATATTGATTCTATCACTACATTTCATTTATGTTTCAGATTATATTACTATTAATCTCTGTCATCAGTAATTACTTTCATAATCCAAATTTCATGATTCTAAATCATAAGTACTTAGTACTAGATATAATTGAAAAGAGTATATGGTAAATTAGGTAATAATCACTCACAATAATCCAAAAGTCTCCAAATTGCTCGCTGTCTAGAATTGGGACCGCCTCTAAAATTCTGATTGGTGATAGAGTATAGGCCTCAACTCGGTCTTCAATTCGACATTTAAATTGTTGAATTTAGTGAAGGTTTTCGAGAGAATTTGACTTTTGAATTGAAAAAAATTTCTGGAGTCGTGAGGAAGAAGAAGAGAAAAGGATGCTTTTAGAAAAATGATTAAAATTTCATACGGGATAACTAACCATATATATAGAGTGAATATAGGTAGGGTGTACGTCCAAATTTGCCGAGTCAGCACAGCTTAAAAATTCAAAATTTCAAAACACGAAAATTGCGGCACCTCTTACATCCGGACTTTGATTTGGACAAATGAACATACATGGCACATCAGATAAATAAGACGGCCGCAATGTCGTTGGTTTCTTTTTTAAATTCAAAAGTTTGAAATATAACGAATTGTCATTCGGTTAAAATTATTTAATTTATTTCATCATTTTAAATTATCTAAAAATACGAGTTATTACAGATCTCTTATGCCGACAACTTGTGTTCAAATAGAATTTTCTTCTAATAATTCAAATAACTTTTATCCAACATACCATCTTTATGCATTTAAATAAAATTAGTGCGAAATTTCAAGGAACGTATGTTTTTTATTCTTTCTCAATCATATAACCAACATCATGTCGTTGTACTAGTAAACATACATGCAAAATATTATAATTGGAGATCCAAATTCTGAACTTACTTTGAGAGCTAATCAAACCGGCTGTGATGAAGATTTGTCTACTGTAAATTTGCAAACCAAATTGTGTGAACAAAAAAATTAAGGATCGTGTCTTTAATATATCTTTTTAAATCTTTCAATGTTGTTGATTTCGTTATCTACACTAATATCTTCTTTAATTTCTTGAATTCCAAGCTTTTTTTCATATCATCATTCGACATTTATCAAAAAATAAATAAATATTATACTAATTTTGTCTATTTATGTAATCAAATGGTCCGTTTAACACCGTTATACGGTTGTACTAGTTAAATATTGTCATTCAAGTTAAATTTGAATATATAAAATCAGTTGTCATCCAGATTAAATTTGAATTGAAATTTGTTTCGAGTACCAGGTCCAATAACAGAACATCTGAACTACACGTGTCAATCCGCGGCTCTTGATGTGTCAATAATATTAAAGAACGGTGGGTTACGTTTGTACTTTTGTATGCAGTCAAAATTTCTCAACGAACCTTAACAAATTCTTCACCGATCCATTAATTTTTCATTTATATTTCTCCCGAATTATTCATCATTACTTCTCTATCTTTCTCCCTCTCTCAGATTAGCAGGAGGCAGAGGCGATTCTGGTAAAAACTTCGAAACAATTTCATTCTTGTTGTTATCTTCCATCGCTTCGTGTAAGCTGATCATATATTACTTTTTCTTTACGTTGATTGAGGAAAGTAATTTTTTTGTTTTGTTTGATATGTTGATTTGAACTTCAGAATTGGTGTCGACATCTGCTGTAAATGAGAAAATAAAAGTTAAATCAAGTAAAATTTTCATGCGTTTGACCCACTACTCCAGATGCTTATAAACTGTTTGACGTTATTATTCTAGCAGTACAGAATAATATGTTGATGATTTCGGTTTTCTGCAAATAAATTTAACGATTGTCCATCCAACCATGTCGATTTAGCCGGAAGTGAAATTTATGCAAGTATCACAAATATATCTTATTATATTAGCTCGGTGTTTATCTTGGTAGTTAGACGTTTGAAACCATTTCTAACTACTACTTCAAAGTAGATTGGAACTGTGACATAAAATTTGTTTTTAGTGATTGTTAGAGAATAAAGATATTTTGATATTATATTTTAAAAATTAAAATAGTTGTCAAAACTTATTAGTTACTTGTTTATATTTGTACGTTTGACACCAACATATTAGGAAAGAAACGAGTTTAGAGTTATAAGCAAAAAATACTCGACTGATTTCATCTTTAACAATTAACTTCTATCAATATTTCAGCTTATACATCAAAACTTTTTTTTTATTATCCACTTTAAGTATTAGAAAGGTACAGCTAAAAAATATTTAAAAAGTCTAAAATGTTTATCTTCTTGAATTGGGTATGAGCCCAAATATAAATTATGGCCGAACAGAATAGATTGGAAAATTAGCGTCAAACTATTTTGACTTTTATGAGATGGTGGGAAACGCCTTTTTATTCATATCAATGCTGGTCATACAAGCTACGGAATGTATATGGCAGTCTAGTGTTAAGAAGTTTAAAACTACAATTTTAAGTGGCTTTATTGGAGAGGTATGCTGTGGTGTAATCAAACTGATTTCCTTCTATAATTGTACAATTAGCATGGAGCTAAGAAATATTCACGGTGTGTTAAAATATTCATGCGGAGGTCGATAATGTACATAGCCTTTCTCTCGCATTGCGAAGAGGCTGTTTCCGGACTCGAATCTGGACGTCCGGATCACCATGGGGGTGACCTAACCGTTTCACCAAGGCTCCAACTCAAATTGAATAATTCAAAAAAAAATTGATATGCAGTAAGAGGTGTAGTCGGTCCTTACCATATACGTATATGGTAAGATTCTGTATGGATATTTCCCAACTTTGACAGTCCAAGGGTGTTGTGGTTTATGCTATAAGGAAACTTAATGAATGACTCAAAGGAAAACCATGGAATTGAGATTTTCTGTTTCTTGGGATTGAAAAAGATTATTCATGAGTCAAAAAACAATAAAAAGTGGATCCTAAGTGAATTAAGGCTCATGATAAGGTTTATAATAATTTATGAAGAAATAGATTGAATTAATTCTTATCATGTTGTGTTGATTTTATATCTTCTTGATCCAAGCTTTGGAGAAATTTGGAGATGTGTATAAAGATGGATATGGAGATTGAATGGAAGAAGTTAAAGAATATGGACCGGACTTGCATAAATTATTCGAAAATCAAATAAATAAGCTAAACAATACGGACGAAGAAAAAATGGATGACTACAAAAAGAGAAAAAAATGATTGGATTCATTCAGTAATATTTGGATACGTTGGTACTTGTGCATTTCGAAAAAGGTTGCATGATCAGGGACTACTAGCTCAAGCGGTAAGATATTTAGATTGTGGTTCTAGAGGTCTTGGGTTCAATCGTTCGAAATGTCAGAATTATTATTCTGCTTAAATTAAGTATCACTATTTGTCATAAAAAATAAAATGTTGTGTGAGGTATATACGAAGATTTCAGCGTTGCACCATGCTCTTAATGTGAAAAAGTTGGTTATTTATTAGTTATGAAATAAAAAGTGACTGCTTCAATGAATTAAGGCAACCAATTCACACTATCTCGAATAAATTATAAATAATAAAACACAATAATTGATGTTAACAAGTTCTTTGTCAAATTTTAGAAGAAAATATGTTATTATCTTTGAACAACTGAATTTCAAACGGTCACAATGAACTTGGTGGCGAATAGTCTGCTTTAGAGAGATATGGAGTTTAGAGAAAGAGGTAACGAAGTGCATTATGCAAAAGAAAGTTTCAATCAAGTCAAGAATTTTGGAAAGCATCAGCATCTCATCAAATAATTGGAGATAGTATCCAAATCGGATCGATAAAGGCTTTATATGTCGTATAATAAAATGAGCATATTCACAGCTGTTGTAGAAAGATTAAAAAATTTGTTAGTACCCTGAAAAAGGAAAGAACAACGTGACTATGCAATATTTTAGAGACCAATTTTGTAGAAGGGTCCGAGAGATCGTCTTCTGTTTTGGTGGCTTAATGTCAGAGGGATGTCAACCTGAATCTTATTATGTATATTATTATGTAGATTGTAGGGATGTGGTGCGAGAGAAATCGGGGCACCTTCAACCAATTTGAAATAAATGAGGAAGACCATTAGGCAAGTACATAAAGATATGACTTTGATAATACAATATGTCAATAAAGTATGGTCCACTTTTTTCACCTTATCAAGGTTTTTATAAACGGCTTTTTACAATGTTTAAAGAGGTAGTAGTCAAAGAAATCAATTTTGTAGATGAAGATGAAAGTACCATGCTATCTTTTGAAGTAAATCAAACGAATAAATGATTTAATTTGACTCATTTGCTTACTTCCATGTGTATAAAAAAGTTTCACCTATATTAAAAGAAATTGGATAAATAGAGATAAGTAATCGTCAAGATGTTGAGTTAAAAGGTTTCAGGTCGGTTGAAGCGAAGATGTTTGATGGTGAAGATTGAACTTCGATTGATGTGTGGCATATTCCTTTACAGCTAGAAATTTTTCCTACTAGAATTAGATGGAAAAATCCGCAGCTTTTCTATTCACGGTAAAGTTGAGAAATTATAAATCTTCATGGGAAATATTTGTACCAATGGTTCGGAGGGGGGGGGGGGGGGAGAGGGAGGGAGGAATGAAAACGATATCTTCTATTCAAGATAGAGAAGGGAATTGCTAGAATCAAAGTTGAATAATGTAGAAAAATGTCAAATCTTTTTGGATGTTATTACTGAAGGGAATTGCTAGAATCAAGGTTGAGCATGTGCAGTTAAAGCTTCGCTAAAGCCCCGTAAAATCTCCATCATAGTGCATAACGCTCTTCGATAGCTACGTTATTTCAATTTAGCTCTATTAAATAGTAGATCCGTTTTAAACCCCGATACATCCTGCTAAATCAAGCTTTTTAGCATACACTTTAGCAACATTAATGAACAAAGGTTGATTTGATTAGTTCTCTTTCAAAACAAATCATCAAAGTTAGAGGAAAGACTAAATTTTAAGACGTACGTGCTCAATATAAGTAAGAAAACTATTGTACTCACTAAATCTAGTCTACTTCAACTATGATACTTTTCGGTTTTGTTATATTAAAAAAGATGGAAACCAGTGTACGAGGCTCCCGCACGATAGCCGACCATGGGAAGGTTGATAATGTACGCAGTCTTTCCTTGCAAAGTGGCTGTTTTCGAACTCGAACCTGAGCGCTCAGATCACCATGCGGGTGACCTAACCATTGCGCTAAGGCTCCGCCTCGATTTTGTTATATTTAATTAAATATTGCTTTTCTTACACAAATGGTGTGAGAATGAGAATAAATTTACTTTAAATATATTGTTTTTAAATCAAATCAAGCTTTTTGCACCTTCGATAGTTTTCGCTATTTCCTCAATTTATTTCCATTATAACTTTTTGCACCTCCACTGCTATGAGACCGCTAAGCGCTTTAACTGAACATGTGAAGCAATATAGAAAAATATTAAACCTTTTTGGATGTTATTATTGAAAGGATTTGCTAGAATCAAGGTTGAGCGATGTAGAAATTTATCAAATCTTTTTGGATGTTACTATTGTTTTCGATTTCAATTGAAGAAGGACATTTTTTCGAAGGGCATGAAAATTCTTTGAAGATCTTTTTCATTTCGTCCTTTTTTCCTTACAATTTGGAGGTGTTGGCAGATGTACAAATTAAATCTAAATTGAGGATGCTATCAAATTGTTGGTGTGTCTATAGTAAACGAAATTATGTCATTTTTAATTGAATTGGGGCCCCAATAAAAGCACCTAACTTTGTGGTACCATAAACAATTTTATACGATTTTACGGTAAAATTCGGTCATAAAACATGTGTTAGTATCACAATGAGTGTTAGATTTGGTGATACATATACGAAAGCTGGACAAGCTATATGTTAGGTAAGTTTGTTATAGAGAAGAAAAAAAAGAGAAAATTTGATTGATTTCATAGAAGGTAGATTAATAAATTATACACGTTCGATAAAATTCTTGTTTGGATGTTATACATAATTTGAGGGTTTTATAGTATATATTACAATGGAAGTTTAATTTTTTTAATAAAGAATTAGGGTTTTATACATCTGTTGAGATTAAAAAAAAATTATTTGCAAGTGTTTGAAAAAATATACATTGATTTCGAGCGAATTCGATATTTTTATGTTGTAATAAGATTTACATGGCTAGCGAAGGAAAAAGTCATCTCTTATGAGCTGTGGGATTGGTTGTGTATGCAACTTCTTGTGGTTGTTTATAATTGAAACCATGGTTTAAGGTTTCAGCCGGAATCTCGAAATTCCGACCCTCTTGGGCCTGTTTGGTGGCTGAGTCTAAGATTGACTTTAAATTTCGGTTTCGATTGGAATCTTATGAAAAAGTTGTTTTTTATATCCAAAATAGAGTTAAAACTATGAAGAAAGAGGGGAAAAAATCGTAAGTAACCGCCGATTTTGAGCTGTAGGAAGATAAGACGGAGAGAAAAGAGAAGGTAAATGGAGTGAAGAACGAAAGAGGAAAGTAAAAAAGAAGAGGAAAGAAAAAATTAGAAAAGGACAAACCAAATAGCACATGTTTATCTGTTTGCTTCAGTAATTATTGCTGTGAGGTGGACTTTTCCATGCTCATTCAAACTTTATAATGCACTACTACTCCAATAGAGGAAAGTAATGGCCTATTTAATACAATATACTTTTCTTGTTTGTTAGTAGCTTTATTGTGCACAAAGTGAGCACATTAAATTATATAATTATAGAAGAATTTTGGCTCACAACCATCTTTACAAATAAAATTAAACGCACATCCCTATGAATTCAACATTATAAATTTAGTCTCTGTAATTTATACTGTACCGCTCAGTCGAAAATTTCTTGTCATGAACAATTTAAGTTGCAATATTAAAAAGTGATATATTTCAGTAGATTTTTCGGATTTCAGTTTCGTTTTCACCATTGAATCACAAATTTTATTATCTTTCTATTAAGATCCATGTATGATATGTTTTGACCATTTTTTTTTTATTTTCAGCGGCAAATATTTACCAGGCAAGTTGACAAATATTTGCATATTTGTCGGGCAACAATTATTTTCTTTCAGCGGTTGCCAGACAACATGATAAATTTTTGCATATTTGCCAGACGACATGACAAAATATTTGTCAGGCAACATAACAAATATTTGTATGGCAACATGACAAATATTTGCATATTTGCCAGACATCAATTTTTATTTTTATTTTCAACAGTTGTGAGGCAACCTGGCAAATATTTGACAGGCGACATTTTTTTTCTTCAGCGGTTGCTAGACAACCTGGCCTGCAGGCAACATAGCAAATATTTGCCTCTGAAAATAAAAAATATATTTGTCAACACATATTATATACGGGTCTTAATAGAAAGATAATAAAATTTGTAATTTAATGGTAAAAACGAAATTGAAATTCGATAAATCTACCAAAAGATCACATTTTTTATATTACAAATTAACTTCTGATTATAGCATTTAGTTGTCTGAGTGGTATGGTATAATTTATAGGGACTAAATTTACAATGCTGAAATCGAAGGGGGAAAACTTGATTTAATTTTGGAAGGTAAGAACATGTCCCTAATTTTCACATAATTATAAATGTTTCTAATAAACAACAACATATCTTCATGTTTTAAGTCAGATAACAGCCCGTCTTCATTCTTTAAGTCACACAGCAACATGTAATTTGTGATTAAGTTTTAATTTGTGATTAAGTACCACGGCAGCTGATTCAAAAGAAACAAATTTATTAATTGAGTATATAGGTAATACTTCCGTATAATCAATGAACCGAGCTAAAATAATAATAATAATGATTCTGATTTATTTATATTATATACCGTTCTGAATATTTTTAAATCGGTGTGTTTATTACTTTATATTAATATTGTACACGTTGAAATTTCAGTTCAGATCCTCAAAAAGGTAAATAAGACGTGTCAGTGTTACTATAAAGATATATTCACATTTGATCGCCCTTAATCAGCCGTATTTTCCGGATTAGCAGACGACATTGCCTGTAATATTCTTTGCTAAACTGGGCATAGCGGTGAGGTCGTTACAGCTTGTTTTGTTAAATACTCAACGAAACTTGAAAACGATTTCTTTATAGACTAAATTTTATATTGTAGCTACACTCTATTATGGCATTTCCATTAAAAAAATGATTGAAAATCGAAATTGAGACTGAAGCCGAAACCAATACCGAAACTTTCGAAGTTGTCGAAATTGTCGAAATTGTCTGAAACTAATAAAATTTCAAATGACCGAAATCGAGACGAAGTCCTAATTCTCGAACCTTGGTTGAAACAATGCCGAATATCCCTTCATTTATACGCCACGTAAATTCCTTCTTAACTGGTGTTTGACATATGTATGCATGAACTGTGAAGGTTCCTCTAAAAAAGATGTACCTGTACACATGCCTAGGGTCTACATGTAAGGATGTACACATACCTAGGGTTTACATGTGTAGCTTGGCTTCCAGCTGAATAAAAATGAAAATTTTGAAGATCCTTTGTTTTTGCTGTATTGATTTCTTCTTTAATCCAATTATGCAATGATTCAACAAATCCTAATCAATATATTATTGTTTTCTTCACTTCATACTGACTATTGTGGTGCATTTTTTTCATATGTCTTTTATGACAATTAATGATTATATTTTTGTACTGTAAATTGAAGCTGATTTTTAGTACACCTAGATCTACCACTTTTGACAATGTTTATGAAGAGGGCGTTCTTGATTCCATAATTACTTTTCTGCACTTCAGGCAATGCTTAAGTTGTATAGCATGCAAAATGAAAATTTCAAGTGGTTATGTTTTGAAGCTGTTACGCTTCAGCTACTTTCTAGAATATGAATCAGCAAGAGTTGTGATTTTATGGTTATCAGTTGATTAAAATTATGAATTTTTTTTTTTTTAAGCTAGGGTATCTTCTTGATCTGATTATTGTCTTTCGCATTATTGTATGATCAAGATCTGTCAATTCACTATCTTTCCGTGTTTAATGAGCGCTGTAGTAATGATGAACTGCAATTGTATCAGCTGAACAGCTATTTTGAAGAATAAAAAGGACAAGGGAGGGAGCAAAAACATATTTGTCATAGAAGAAAAAATGGGCGGCTGTTTTTCATCAGACAACACAGCTGACAAAGATAAAACACCGACTTACCTTTATGTAAGTATTCCTAGTTCATTTGAATTGATCTCTTAGTTTTATTTCTTAGCATCTATGCATTCATTGGTGATTTGCTTAACTTTTCTTAATTCTGTCGACTTCACTCCAATAGCATAAGTAATATATTCTGAAGTTTGTATTGTTCTAATCGGATTCATTTTACTCATATTTTACCTAATACTGAGATCTAAATAACTTAATACAGTTTGCCTTGATGCTTTTGGAGCAGTAATTTAATGATGGCGTTTGATCCGATGATTATTGTTCCTTATAAATTATTGTTTCTTATAAATTAGTTGCTAGGGCAACCTTTCAATACATCTGGGTTAATGCAAAAATGTATGCCCCATTTGATCTGATATAATCTCCCTGTTAATATGATTAAGATGCAATGCGAAACAATAATGCAAACTAATATTGTGTTCCTTTTGATTGAAATGCTTTTGTGTGTAGTGCAGTTGTGCCTAATTTCACACGGAGGGGTTTACGTGGGACCCGTTTCCCTAACTCCTTAACGAAAGCGATGCTGGTTTCCTTTGCCTTTGTCAGCTGCATATAAATAACACAATGTGGCGTCGCTTGAACCTATTCGTTTTCTTTGTCTCATTTTCCGCAAAGGGACTTTTTGCAAAACACCCTTGCTATTTATCATAATCAGTAAAAAAGACCTCATGCTTTCCATATTGTAAATTAAGCCTCTGAAATTCACAATTACAAAACCGCATATAAATTCAGCACGGTTAAAGTTTTGGTTTATACTTTATCATAAATAACACAATGCGGCGGGGAGAACGGTCCCACGTTTCTATGAAATTCCAGGATGGCACTTTTATATTTTCAGAAGTTTTGGTTATAAAGTCACATGGTCAAAGGTTTTTTTTAGTGTTTCTGAAAAAAACTATAGGTGCAAACATAATTTCCAATTCCATAAAATTGTATCAACATCTGGTCATATGCTGGAAAGTTTCGTTAAAGCTTTATACCTACACCTGAATTTCTGTCTAATTGAATGTCTGCCGATGCTTTATACTCTAACCTTTGTACAATCTGCAAGACTCGTCTAATTTTAGATATTAGTTCATCGTACTTAAATTTAGAAGAACTACTATATCTACTTGCAGTGTCCAAGAACGCTAGAGGAGCACAGTCCTTTACCAAACACCAGTGCCACATCTAATTCAATATACGCTGGAGAATATGTTGATCCAAATTTGAACTCATCAAATCCCAACGCTTTCCCAACGCTTATAGAACCAGTGCATATTACCAATGATGAGGCATTCACTAAAGAAGAGAGTATAAAAGAAGCTAAGTGTGAGGATAAGGAATTTAATGTGCTGAAAAGTGAACCAGAGCCATTGTTGTCTACAGAGGAAGAGGATGTGTGCCCCACTTGTTTTGAAGGTATATTTGTCTATTCAGCGCGTGACTTTATTTATGTTAGGGCTGTCAATGGATATTCGGAAAATCCGGAATCCGTCGGCATCTGAAAAGCGGATAAATATCCGATATCCGAAAAAACGGATGCGGATATGAAGACATCCGTATTTGAAAATTATCTGTCCGGTATTTTTCAAGATTATAGTTTAAATTATCTGTATTTTAATACAATGAAAGATATTTATTTATGGTTTTATTAATTTAGAAGTTTATATTATATGCACCAATGCATATTAAATGCTCAAAACTATTTATTATCATTATATTTGTTTATTTTTAATACTTCTATAGTTAGTAGGATTGAAAAAAGTTATGTTAAGTTTAAATTTTCCATTTATATTTCTTGATTTATCGGTCGTTAACGGATATGATAATTATCCGATATCCATTCGTATCCGTGGATGCAGGTATCTGATATCCGAAAATGATTTCGAATGCGGATATGACATTATCCGTATCTGAAAGTATCCGATGACAACCCTAATTTATATCCTTTTAAGTAAGGAAAATAGGGAGAAACTCCAGCCACATTTTTGAATAAAAACACAAGTTTTAAAATTTAGTTTTAAAGACACTAAATATTATATTAACACAACATTCGGATAAAACAGATGTTATATGAATTATGAAAATGAATGATAAATGAAATTAGCATTATATAGGTGAAATGATATATCAATTTAACATTTCTTTAACTGTGAGAGTGAATGTTATTAAGTTCATCTAGTCTAGTTCATCCGATGCTAGTTTAATTTAGTATTTCGTTTATCCGATGCTAATTTAATTTAGTATTTCGTTTATCCGCTACTATATTAATATAGCATTCAGTGTCCTTCAAACTAAATTTTAAAATTTGTGTCCTTTAGATTAAAATCGGTTTGAGGTTTTTCCTTTAAACTAATTACCTCTTTTTAAATTTAAACTTGATGGGAAAATCATTTTTAGAGCTTTCTCAAATTTATTTGAAGCTTTGATTTATCGATGGATGTTGACTTGTAATATAGCAGTGATATAAGCCAAACTCATGATCATGTTGTTTTCTAATCAAGCAATCCTCCATCTTGAAAGTTCGTTTATTTGGAGATTGTCAAAGTATATCCGAAGGCTTACATTATATGTGTGTGTATATATATATAATTATTGAATTCTCTAAGGCCTTTTAATGTTATCTTGCAGAATATGATTTAGAGAATCCTAGGATCATCACGAAGTGTGAGCATCATTTTCACATGTCATGTATCCTGGAGTGGATGGAGAGAAGTGATACCTGTCCCATTTGTGACCAGGTTTGGGTTGCGTCTGTTTATCTTTGATGATTGTGATTTTGAATTAGTGTTTAATTTATCTAAGAAACACTTTTAGGAGTTTGACCATTTCAATAATACACCGAACCTTTGCATTGATCATGAAAGAACATCAAAAGTAGAATGACAGCCAGATACTCGTTTATCGAAATTTACAAGATACATTGTCCCAAAAGTCATGACAGCTAAATTGTTGTCCTATTCAATACGGTTAGGCTAATTTTCAACATCATTATTTGTTTACACATAGAAATGAAACAACATAGTTCACATAATGTTCTGTTATTTGTTTTTTAAACTCTGCTAAATGGAAGGATCGGATAAACATGTCCTTACATTACATGTTACTCTCCCTCTTTATCCTTTGCTTTCCACATTATCTATATATTTGAGTAAAATTTGTTGATTCTGAAGCATTTTTCCTCATTTTGTCAGTAAGCTTGTATGAACTTAGCAAAACTGAATATTCAGATACAAATTTTATCAGGGTACCTGTATTTACTTTTGAGAAACCAACAAGTTCAATGGCAATGTCATCCTTAGTAGGAATTTTACAGTTATCCTTGTTAATTGTCAGGCACAGAAAAGAAACAATAGTACTAGAATCACTAATTAAAACATACTGATATTCATCTGTACAAAATCTTTTTCTTCATTTAATGAACTTTCTTGTGGAAGAAACTAAGGTATCTTTCGGACAGCGTCTACCTTAAGCAGTTAAGCCTGAAATGAATATAATTCTGGACCCCGTAAACTTTACTGATCTAGTCTTTCCATATTGAAATTGTTCTTTCTTCACTGTAAGCAATGAGTTTTGAAGTACTTAAAAGTAAGCTCATCGATTTGCAGATTATGTGTCAGAATGTATATAAGTACTTTTTTTATAACACGAGGGATACTTTATTCAAGCGAATGGCTCAAATTCATGACCTTTAGAACATCTGCGTCACACCCTCAACCACTTAAGCTAGAGATCTTGACATAATGATACATAAATACTTATGTGTTCTCATTATGCCCCCCACCCCACCCCCCCCCCCCCCCCCCCTTTTCATTATGCCCCCCTTTACAATATTTGAATTTGAAAAGATAACGACAATAATAAAACTGCCAAAAATTGTAGCTTCCTAGCTTCTTGGCTCATGTCACCGACAAAATCTTTTGAGATACGAGATTTATACATATAGTTAGTTAATTATAAAGTAGTCATCACATCAGTGCGGAAGAAGTCTAAAACCACAAAATTAGTAAATTTGCAATTTTTTCATTAAGGATGACAAAACCTACTTTATATAGTTATTTTGAAAATAGCCAACAAAATATAGCTAAACAAAAAGTAGTCTTCGCATTATTGACATGGACATAGTTAAATAGAAAGTTAAACCATAACATCAGTACATTATCATTAATTAATTGGAAAGTAGTCTTCACCGTCATTGAGATGAAGTAGTATAAAGCCATAAACTTGATAGGATCATTATGTAAATAGTCTGCAATAAACCTATTTCATATACTTAAACAGAAAGTAATCTTAACATTATCAAGATGACTTATTCTATTATATCAATTCATTTTTATGCCGACAGTGCAAAATTCGATTTTCTTTATGTCAAGAAAATATATGATATGATGGAACAACTTGGACATTTGTTAAGTTTGCTGTAGAAAAGTTTTGTATCTTTAGCTAGTCTGCATTGGACTTCTATATTACTTATATCTGTGGGCCTTATGCATATCCTCGGGCTTAACTAGGATACCACTCAAAACACCTTCGTTCGAGTAACATTAAGAGGAAAATAAGCCTGAAGGGCACAAGGTTTTTTAAATGGATGGACAATGCTAATTATAACTGTCATTCTGTATAGTGTAAAATTGAATAATACTAGTTATAACCAACACTTTGTATATAGTGTCCAAAAGTAAAACATGTCCTTCGATCTAATTTTTTTTTTTTTTTTTTATGTTTGTCATTTTGTCCAATTCCTAATATTAATATCTAATGAGATAACAAAACGCAGGAAACTTCAAAAGGTAGTAGCAAATACACTAATAATTTACTACGTTTTTTACCACTGATTTGTAAATAAGAAGTTCAACCAAACACGAGACCCTAATAAATAGTCTTCCTGCATTATCATGATTAGAAAGATTTACCATAATTTGCCCGAACAATAAAAACCACAACCGCATTCTTTTTACTTTATTTTTTCTTTGTTCTTTTCTGAAATTGATGATATGTTCTTGTCTTATAGATGATGATATTTGAAATGGGCGGTGAATAGCTGACAAAAACGGATTTGAGGTCCACAATACACAGTCTAATCTTTGAAATTTCATGCTCGATCATATATATATGTACATAATACAATCTTTTCTTGGTAGGGCTGTTCCCTTAGAAAATCAAGGTAAAAAAAACAACTGATATTGATGTAAATTTACACAGTTCTTTTGGCTTGTTTGTTTGTTTGTTTGCGGTTTATTTGCTGCCTTCCCATTTGCATTATTTCATTGGTTTGTACTTTGGTTTCATGTATATGAAAGTAGATATTTTGCCTATTGTCGATTGTACAAAGAGTGGTTGCCATATTTGTTAGCTGTTACATAATCAATACGTACGTCTTCACATGTACATGCTCTTCGTTTTCATGAAACGTTAAAAAGAAATTGATATGTGTAAAGGGGCAAACATTGGCTTGTGAATAGTTCATCTTTAAAAAGGCGATTGCGTCCCATGCCCTGCTTTATGTTACCACGAAAAGTCATCATTTCATTTGTCCTGCTTTCTTTCTTTATTCTGTTTCAAAGCACACCGTTGTACGAAAAAATGAAATAAAGCTGTGAATGAATTTTCAGCATGGCATGTGTCTTCTCGCCTTTCCTTCTATTATTATATTATTACGTTGGCAAATATTCGATAGCTTTGAATTAAACATGAAAAAAGTACATGTTGCATTTATATTGTAGCATTATTGAGATTGGCGAAGAATCATATTGAAGGTTTGGCAGACGTCTACTTCAAAATTATAGAAAAAATAAAGGTTGCGTCAACTTTTCCTTGTTTTATATACGTCAGTGTATATTCATCAGCTGAATTAATTTGCATTAAATTTATTTGTGTAAAAAGTAAATCAGTATTCCTGAAGGAAGAATTAATTTAAAGGACAATTTTTTTTTTGTATATTTTTAGCTTCAAGAACACTGCTTCAATATTTTAACCATAAGAACAAACATTTTTCTAAAAATTAATCAAATGGACAAACAATCTTTTAAAATTATTCATAAGGACAAACATTCTTTTAAAACTGCTACCGAACTAAAAACTGCTACCGATAATTGCAAACTGATAACTAAAAACTGCTATCAAAGACTTAAAACCGATACCTAAAGAAAATTGTCATTCAAGCTAAAATACTAAAGGTCCGTCCTTGAAGCTAAAACATCGAGAAAATTTGTTCTTGTCAATAATTTTCTAATACTCATTAATTATGCATTTGTTTCTAGAACCTCAAGTAGCTCAAATTTATAAATTTATAAGCAGCATTAGTGAAAGATACATCTACAATGATCATACCTTACAAAATAAAAACAAAAACAAAACGGTTGTGTGCGCATGAAAAAGTCTTTTTTCAAAAAAATAAAAATAAATAAAAATAAATAAAAATAAAAATAAAAAATGAAGGTAAAAAAACCCGATGGTTCAACCCTTCTGATTGCCCGACCATGAACTTGAACCGTGGTTGATACTCAAATTGATTATCCTGCCTTGCTATCTCACTACATATATAGATAAGTATTAGAACAAAACATTTTAAAATAACAAAAAGTTTCCATGCCCTCTTGTCGTTTAGGACGGTGATGCCCTCGGTTAAAATCTCAACATGACGGATGTACATTAAAATTGCAATTGAAAGAAGGGCACGTTGGAATAATACAATATTTGTGGTTGCATGTGTAAATTTAGATATTTGATGCTATTTTCTAATTAAGGCTAATTAAAGTGGTCAACATGTAAAATAAATAACAAAGAATTAATTGAATAATTTTTATGCAAGTGTTGCTGCCAAAATGAAATTTCAATTTATTGAAGAGCAAAATTAAAAATGTACACCATTCTATGCCAAATTAAAAAATTCTAATATAAACCCTCATATATGTAGAAATAAAGATATGAAATTAGTGCTAATTTGGAATGCCAAAACATATCAGTTTCCTTTCAATTATCACCAATGAATTCAGGTGTGCCTTGTGTGTTAAATTTTGACGACACTATATAGATAATTGTAGAGGTCGGAAGTCGCTTCGTAGCGGAGAAAACAGTTCGCAAATCGGAGTTCATAGGTAGAAGTTATACAAGAAAAGGTGAAGTGGGCTGAATTGACAGGGTCAGACGTCTGAGGAAAAGGGTCAGACATCTGACCCTTCAGCAAATCTGCACCAGACCTATTCCAGTGAATGAGGTCAGACGTCTGAGTCTGTGCAGAATTGGTTTCAGAGCCTGTAGTCGGACGTTTGACCAAATGGTCAGATGTCTGAGCTGAAGCAAAACTTTTCCAATAACTTAGGTCAGACGTCTGACCATTTTGGCCAGACGTCTAAGGCGACTTTCGTCTATTTTCACGTGTGGACTAGGAGTGAAGATTTGTGATATCTACAGGGGAAAATTTCGAAACATTACCTAAGCTTTCTATTCTCCTATATAGAAGCTAGCTTCAGGTTTCAGATCTACAAGTGCGTGCAAGCAACTGCAAGAGATTAGCCTCCACCAATTAGGGCGTACCAAAACCTAATTTTCTTCAATTCTCTTCTTCACAAATCAATTTCTAATTAGAATTTTGATCATTGTATTCAATCTCTTGTACTCTTCTCATCAATATGAATAAAAGCTCTCTCTTAAAGTGGATGTACACTAACACAACGTTAGTGGAACCACCATAAATCGTTGTGTGATTTATTTTTCGTTATTGCTTTGCTTTTTGAATTGCTTGTTTGAGATTGTGATTGTTTTGGATTGGTTGAGATCGAAACTGAGTCGTTGATTGGTTGTTTTTACACTTCTTACCACGATCCCGTCTACCGCTGTGCTTATGGGGTTTCGATTTGAATGGTCTCGAGTTGGAATCCCACCCCCAACATTGTATCAAGCTTCGGTGTTCGTAGGTGGTTGTAGAAATGCTTGAATCAAGTAGTAACTCAAGTAGTTCCTCAATGGGTACTCCAAGCGGTGTAGCTCCTTATGTACGTGGTTCGTACGCAGCTTTAGGATCACAATTGGTAATAGACAAGTGGATGGAGATAATGAATATGAAAAATGACAATGGAAGATGAAAGCGGTTCTAAGGAGGAATCGGGTGCATCGGGCAGTGTTTTACACACATTTGTTGCCAGCGGACATCTCGGATGTTGAGAGAGAGAGGAGATGGAAGAGTGGGCATTCACTACACTTCAACTTGCTATGGAAGAGAATGTTATCTCTGAAATTAGTGGTGAGACAACCGCTAAGGGTATTTGAGACAAGTTGGAAGAGTTGTATATGAAGACGTAACTGACAAATCGTTTGATCTTATTGCGAACGTTCTTCACCTATAAGATGAAGGAAGATACTTCGCTAAAGGCGCACTTGAATACTTTTGATGATTTGCTAATGAAGATGAAGGCGGTACTTTAAAGATTGAGGAAGAGCAAAAGTCGATGATATTTTTGTGTTCGTTGCCAGATCGCTATACAGGTTTCTCAAATAGTTTGATCTTTAGTCGGAATACGTTGACTCTTGATGATGTCAAGACGGGTCTTCTTAGCGAGAAGTTGCGGGATCAAATGAAAGATTTAGGTGATGGAAGCAGTGGTGCTAATAATGATCATGGTTTATTTGTGGTGAAGGAGAGGTATGTGAAGAAGGAGAACCGAAGGCATTCTAAATCAAGGAACCCCGGTTGGAGAGGAAAGCCGAAGGAAAGAAAGGGCAAGTGCTATATTTGTAGGAAGCCCGGTCATTGGAAGAGTGAGTGTCTGGACAAGGAGAAGGCAAAGAAGGAAGTATCATCTTCATCAGTAGCGGTGGAGAGTGGTGTTGGTGAGGGAGATGTTGATGTAGATGTTTTGTCGACGGTAGCATCGGATGTTTCGGGTAGCGAATGAGTGCTCGATTCAGGGGCGTCTTATCGTATGACGCCAAATAGAAACTGTTTTTGTTCTAACATCGACAAAGAAGGAAATTCAATTGTTATGGAAAATGGTGCTATTTGTAAATCGAAAGGCATTGATTCCGTGTAAATTCGGATGTTTGACGTAGTGGTTCATACTCTCACTAATGTGCGCTATGTTCCGGGACTTAGGAAGTCTCTTATCTCTTTGGGGCAGCTGGATTCTTTAGCTTGTAAGATCACTATTGAGAGTGATAGCTTGCGGTTTTCGAAGGGTGCACTTGTGGTGATGAAGGATGCAAGGACTCGTGGTATTTATTTGCTTCAAGGAGTGACTGTAGGAGGTGAAACTTGTACAGGAGTTGATAGTTCTCATGGCTTGGATGCGACTAGGTTGTGACTTTGAGATTAGGTCATGTCTGGGAGAGGAGTTTAAATGTTCTTCGGAAGAGGAAGATGATCGATGGAGAAAGTTTCAACAAATTAGAGTTTTGCGAAGAATGTGTCATGGGGAAGCAAACTAAAGTTTCATTCGGTAAGGGAAAGCATGATTCGAGAAGGGTTCTTGAGTATGTTCACACGGATGTTTGGGGACCGACACCCATAGCTTCTTTAGGTGGAGCTCGCTATTATATTTCTTTTATAGATGATTTTTCTCAAAAAGTTTGGGTGTATGTAATGAAGGCCAAGTCGGAGGCATTTGCAAAATTCAAAGCATGGAAAGCTCTTGTTGAGAATGAGAGTGGAAAGTCTTTGAAGGTTTTAAGGTCTGACAATGACGGAGAGTATGTTTCCGGAGAATTTTTGGAGTTTTGCAAGCATCATGGTATTCGGAGGCATTTTACTACACCTGGAGATCCGCAGTCGAATAGTGTTGCGGAGAGAATGAATCGTACTCTACTTGGGAAAGCTCGATGCTTGAGATTGACATCGGGTTTGGCGAAGGGATTTTGGGCTGAAGTTTTGTCAACCGCAATACATATAATTAATCGAATTTCGTGCTCAGCTATTGGTAACAAAATTCTGAAGGAAGTGTGGAAGGGAAAGAGCATTGACTTGAGTTATCTTTGTGTGTTTGGCAATCCTGTTTATGTGCATGATCCGGGAAATGATAAGCTTGGACCTAGAGCTTTCAAGGGGATTTTGCTTGGCTATACGGACAGAGTAAAAGGCTATCGGATTTGAAATCCAGAAATGAAGAAGGTAATGAATTCTTGTCATGTTACTTTTGATGAGTCGGCGATGTTCAAGGAGATTGTGAGCTCATCGGATGCTCCAGATTTGGTTCATGGTGAATCAAAGGAGAAGGAAATTATTTCCACATTTTGTCCAAGGAGTAGAGAGAGTAGAGTGGAGATGTTTGTGAGAAAGTAGCTATTGATGTTACATCACATAGTCCACAGGGTTCCTCTAGTAGTGTTGGTGATGTACATGATTCTAGAGATGATTCGGTTCAAGGTGGAGCCGAAGGAAGTTTGGGTGATGGTATTACTACTCGGGTTGGTCGTCGTACTATGAGACCACCCGAAAGATATGGTGATTGGAACTATCTTAGCTTTTATGATAATTTGGACTACGCTCTTCATGTATTCCAAGATGAGTCGATGGATCTTGATGATGTCATGAAGTCGAGTGACAACTCGAAATGGATTTATGCCATGGAGGAAGAGATGAAATCATTGTTGAAGAATTAAACTTGGGATTTGGTTCCACTTCCTAAAGGAAATCATGCTATTGGGTGCAAATGGATATACAAGGTGAAGGACGATGGAAGATACAAAGCTAGGCTAGTGGCCAAAGGGTTTGCGCAAAGGAAGGGAAAGGAGTATGATGAGATATTCACACCGATTGTGCGCCATACTTCTATCCGGATATTACTTGCTATAGTTGCTATTCACGACTTGGAGTTGGAGCAACTTGATGTAAAAACCGCCTTCTTGCACCGAAGACATCCACATAGAGCAACCAGAAGGTTTTGTTGTAGATGATAAGTCAAATTTGGTTTGCAAGTTGAAAAAATCACTATATGGTTTAAAGCAATCACCTAGACAATGATACAAGAAGTTTGATCATTTTATGCTTGAAAATGGTTTTGATAGAAGCATCAAAGATGCTTGTGTTTATTTCAAGCAGTTGAAAAATGATTGTTGGGTGTATTTACTCTTGTATGTGGACGATATGCTCATTGCTTCTAAAGATAAGAATGAAATCAACAAGTTAAAACTGAGTATGAAATCGGAGTTCGAAATGAAGGATATTGGAGAAGAAAGAAGGATACTGGGCATGGAAATTGTAAGGGATCGAAAGCATTTTGAGTTGAAACTAACTCAAAAGGAGTATATTGAGAAAGTGCTTTGCCGGTTTAGCATGGAGCATGCAAAGGCGTCAAATAACCTTTACCTTTGCATGAAGCTTTCGAGTAAAGGATCACCTATCTTGGAGGAAGACAAGACTTATATGGCAAAGGTGTCATATGCTAGTGCGGTTGGAAGTCTATGTATGCTATGATGTGTATAAGGGTCGATACTGCAAATGTCATCGGGATGGTTAGTCGATACATGGCTAATTCGGGGAAATCACATTAGGAAGCTGTGAAGCTTATATTGAGATACCGTAGAGGCACATCATCTCATGGTCTTGTTTTTAGCTGTAGTAAGGCGATTGATTGCAAGTTGGTTGGTTATTGTGATTTGGACTACATCGGTGAGAGGGAACGAAGAAAATCAACTTCCAAATATGTCTTCACACTAAGGGGTACAACCATAAGTTAGAGATCTAGATTGCATATCGTAGTTGCTTTATCCACTACGAGACGGAGTTGATAGCTGCGGTGGAGTCGACAAAGGAGGCACTCTATTTGAAGCGATTATTGTGTGACTTGGGATTCGAGCATGATAGTATTGATGTTTGACGTGATAGCCAGAGTGTTATTTACTTGGCAGAGAATTTGGCGTTTAGCTCACGGACTAAGCATGTTGAGGTGAGAGAGTCATATCTACTAATCATGGACGAAGATAAGCTAGTATATCTTCGGAAAGTGCACACAAAGGATAATGCGGCGGATATGTTCACTAAAGCATTGCCGGTTGGGAAGTATAATGCGGCGGATATGTTCACTAAAGCATTGCCGGTTGGGAAGTTCGAGCATTGCTCGGACTTGATTCGCTTGGAGAAGTGCTAGGTGCCACGGGATGGCACTGTTAAGGGAGGAGCTTGGTGGTAGATAATGAAGAGTATTAGTGAGAGATTGAGGTCCTATCTTCTTGGTAAGTGCTAGTCTACGATGAGATAGCTTAGGATTTGGATGTTTTCAACATTTCATTAGTGGTCGGGGGCTTTGCCTGAGCTCGTTGGTGGAGTGCAATAGGCGAGGGCTTTGCCTAAGCTCGTTGGTGGAGTGCAATAGGCGGTGGAAAGAATTCATGTTTGGTTGAAGGTAGAAGTGATAGTTGGTGCTATCGGTTGTCACTGATGGTATGGTACCATTGGAGTTGGAGATGAATATAGTGTCGATGTGGAGTGTTAAATTTTGGCGGCACTATATGGATAATTGTAGAGGTCGGAAGTAGCTTCGTAATGGAGAAAACGGTTCGCAAATCGGAGTTTGGAGGTGGAAGTTATAAGGGAAAATGTGAAGTGGGCTGAATTGATAGGGTCAGATGTCTGAGGAAAAGGGTCAGACGTCTGACCCTTCAGCAAATCTGCACCAGACCTATTCCAGAGAATGAGGTCAGATGTCTAACCAAAAGGGTCATACGTCTGAGTCTGTGCAGAATTGGTTTCGGAGCCTATAGTCAGACATCTGACCAAATGGTCAGACGTCTGAGCTGAAGCAAAACTTTTCTAGTAACTTAAGTCAAACGTCTGACCATTTTGGCCAGACGCCTGAGGCGACTTTCGCCAGTTTTCACGCGTGGACTAGGCGTGAAGATTGGTGATATCTATAGGGGCAATTTCGGAACATTGCCTAGGGTTTCTATTCTCTTATATATAATCTAGCTTCAGGTTCCAGATCTACAAGTGCGTACAAGCAACTGCAAGAGATTAGCCTCCACCAATTAGGGTTTATCAAAACCTAATTTCTCCAATTCTCTTCGGCACAAATCAATTTCTAATTATAATTCCGATCATTTTATTCAATCTCTTGTACTCTTCTCATCAATATTAATAAAATCATTGTTTTGGACTGGTTGAGATCGGAATTGAGTCGTCGATTGGTTGTTTTTATGTTTTTTTACCACGATCCCGTCTTCCACTGTGCTTGTAGGGTTTCGATTTGAGTGGTCTCGAGTTGGAATCCCGCCCCAACAGCGTGTTTATGTTTATCTAATCTATTTCTTCTCGATTAAATCAGAATGGACTATGTATTATAATTGTAGAATTTCATGTTTAATCAAATCTAAAGTGTATTAAATCTTTAACATAATTGACGCCATTTGGCAGGAAGGAGGAAGAAGCAAAACACCATGGTTAAAAGTCACAACTCAGACTATATCCAAAAAGTTAAAAGAACTTAATTATGTTTACTCTCTGAAAAGATTATTGAACTTATTGTAGAAGGAACACACATGGGCTAAATGGATGGTGAGTGGATATATAAATACCAACAACATTTGCTAAATACAAATTTCTAACTCATTTTTTTGGTACTTCGAAAACATTTAAGAGTTAGAAATATGACTCTGGGTTTACTTGATAGAAAACTAGTAAATGACAAGAACATAAGTTTATGGTTTGGCCAATGTCTACATGTGCTAGATTAATTAACAAACCGAGGCATGCATCATTGGCTAGGAGGAGAACAACTTAAAGTCAACTACATCTTAAGTGACAATGAATGGAGCCAAAAATGATTTAAAAATCAGAAGCTTAAGCAATAAAATAATGCAAATCAAGATACACAACGACAATAACATGAACGATTCCCAGTTTTGCAACTCTAATAAGAAAGGTAATTTAATTTTAAGGAAATATGAAATCATGTAAGAATACAATTAGACATGGAAAAATGGTTTAAAATAATATGGAAAAAGTAAGCAAACCCCAACTATAGAGAATCCTCACAAATCAACACCCTTGCAAGGACAAACTTATAAAATAAGGTATAGTCATTGACAGTACATGTGTTATGTGTAACAAAGAGGAAGAAACATTTGCACACTTGTTTTTTACCCTTGACTTTCGCAATTATGTTTGGAAACAAGTTCAATTGAAGCCGAAAGATCAAATTATTAGGATTATCACTATGTTTCATACACAATTAGATTTGAGAAAAGATAAGAAGTGAAGAAAAATAACAACAAACAAATTCCTCCAAACAAATTATTTATTAATTTACCAAAAAGTTACAAGAGAAAACCCTTAGAACTTGAGGAAAAACTTCAATTCCTTTAACTCTAGAACAATAACCCTTCTTATTACACCAAATGACCCTTATATAAGTATATTTATAACAAGAGATTACTTAGTGTTCAAATCCTCATTTATATGGTAACAAATAAAATTTTCCATCTAATTTAAAGGAATAAAATCTTCTCTTTTATTGCAATATGCATATCCATATACACAATATTATTTTGAGCAAGTCCAAGTATGTGTTCTCCTTTAATTATATTTAATTTCTCTAAATGTGATTTTGCGTTCTATCTTGATGCAAAATCACACCACTCTAATTCATATTCAGTCTTCAACTTAACCAAAACACCTAATTGTGCAAGCCCCCAATTGAACATGCATATCAGTAATAAATCAGAACAGCTTATAATACCACAAAGGCCTCCATGTGGTCTTTGCAGGTTTGCGTTGCTGGTTCTACCTTGATTTAGAAAAATTTATCTCTTCAACTTCACTTTGAGAAGTCTCTTCATTTTCCTCTGTATTCCCAATCAATTTGTGTACATTGTTGCTTTCCATTTTTACACTCAATTTGTGTACACCGTTGCTTTCCATTTTTGCACGCAACACCTTCCTATTATCCATCCAACCTTCCATCTTGAGTTAAAAAGTTGTAGCATTTTCCTTCCAACTGAACTACTGAAATAAGATTCTTCATGATTCTTGGTGCATGCCTAACTCTAGTGAGTTTCACCACTCTTCCATCATGCATCCTTAGCCTAATCAAATTGATACGTTTCACCTTTATAGCTCCACCATTAATGGACTTCACCATGCTTTCTTTCTCTATATAGCCAATGAATGCTTCCTTTGATTGCATATAACATGCATCTGATTCAAGAACCCACTCATCTCCTTTTTTTCGATCAACGCTGAGAATATCATTACTAATATAAAAGTCCACCTCATCATCGCTACCTTCATCAAGCTTGTCTTTCCTTTCTATAATGTTTTCATCCTTTCTTTATCCTTTTAAAGCTTGTTGCAAAATCTCAACTCATGATCCAGTTTTTCATAATAATAATAGATGAAATCCCTATCCATATTCAATATATTTGATCGTCTTTCCATATTTGAACCGTTACCTCACCTTGTAAAGTAGACATCTTCAATCAGATTTTCACTTTCCCTTTCCTCATTATCATTTCCTTCCATTAGGTTCATCCTCTACATCTACTCCTTAAGTAGACTACTAACCACCGATACTATTAAAATAACTCCATTTTAATTTGAATTATTCAATGTCATCACAAGTGTTTCCCAACTTTTAGGCAATTAACTCATCAACATCAAGGGTTGTGCCCCATCATCCACCATGTAATTCATAGCTGTCAATTGTTTCATAATTGCTTGAAAATCATTAAGATGTTATCCAATTGACCCGCCTTCCTTAAGTTTCAGATTTACTAATCTTCTCATTAAAAGAACCTTATTTGTTGCGGAATTCTTTGCATAGATTCGTTCTAATTTCTTCCAAATTCAAAAAGCTGATCTTTCGTTAGAAACAATATGAAACACTGTTCTCCAAATACGCCGAATAGCCACCGTAGCCTTTCTATCCAAAGTTTCCTGTTTTACTTCAAATACATTACTAAGTTTCTTCCATTTGTTCTCCAATAATTGGTGCAGATTATTGAGGTATAGAAAATCTTCCGTCTTTGCCTTCCATAACCCCCACTTTCACCCATTAAGTTTTTCAATATTTATCTTCTCCACGACCAAAATCTCTTCTAAAAAATTTATGTAGTAGGCTTTGATATCAACTTTTAGGGTTATCGCAAGCATCTCTACACAATTAGATTTGAGAAGAGATAAGAAGTGAAGAAAAACAACAATAAACAAATTCCTCTAAACAAAATATTCTTCTAGTTCACCAAAATATTACAAGAGAAAACCCCTAAAAGTTGAGAAGAAATCTCAATATCTAAAACTCTAGAATAATAACCCTGCTCCTTAAATTAAATGGGGCTTATATAAGTACATTTATAACAAGCAATTACTTGATGCTCAAATCCTCATTTATATGGCAACAAATAAATTTTTCCATCTAATTTAAAAGAGTAAAATCTTCTCTTTTATCATATTTTGAATATCCATATATGCAATATTAGTTTGATCAAGCCCAAGTATGTGTCTTCTTTTTATTATATTTATTTTCTTTAAATGTAATTTTGTATCACAAATTATAACAACAATTTTACCAATCAATTCACTAAATTTGAGCACTTTACCAAAGGTATAGAGTAAACCAAGAACTACAGATATAGCCAAAATAGCTTAGCCTATATAGCATGGATGATTTGAGGTGATAGAAACAATAAACTTTTTAATAAATTTCCACATATAAGAGGAAAATTTACGAAATAGTCGACGTTAATTCTAGAATTCTTATGCTCAAAATAAACCAAAACAACAATGAATTAACATCAAAAAAGAGATTTTAAAGTACAGGATATACCTAGCCTTCCCCCACCATCCTCTTACCATGACCCTCCATGATCGAATCCTCATGTTTATGTACTCTTTAGAGAGGAAGCTCAGACCTTCGAACTCTCCATCGACATAGTGAGTACTAAAAGGGAGAGAGAGATGAACTATTTTTCTTGAAGATGGCGGAGAAGACAACACAAATCAAAACCCTTTGGGTTTCCTTTTTTGTAGTTTGATAATGATGAGAATATGTAAACACTAATTGTACTTTATTTGTTTAGTATAGTTAGTTTTGATTTGTTTTTGGGTAACTTGGGCTAAGCATGTAAATGATTAATCATTATCGATAAAAATATATACCACTTTTAAAAAAAGATTATTAAATCCTAACATGATAAACTTAGGATCCATCTATAAACACTATTCAGTTTTGTTATTGCATTAGACTCTAGATGTCGAGGTTGAACTCATAAGCTTCATGTTGGCTGCTAATGTCCTAATGGGGTTAAAGCTAAACTCGATCGAATGATAGAATGTTTAGTGTTTACATCGAGCTTCACTTATTACCATATAGTCAGTATTCATAGCTATAAATCATTAATGATTTTTTTCAATATTCATAAAACAAGGTTTTATCCATTTGTATATTACAAGAGGATATGAACTGAATTCACAACCCACATTTGTGATACGTCCATAAGGTTTAAATTGTCCACCGTAATTATCGAGATACAAACTTATTAACTTTGGTTACGTAGCACACCATGGACAAATTTGAAATCTCATAGGATTCAAAATCATTAATTAATTATCGATAAACACTAAACTGAAAATGTTCTAAAACTCATTTGTTTAAATGACAAAAAAAATATGATTAACACTGTTTAGAATTTGAAACTAGAAATAAATAGTTTAGAAAATCATTTAATTAAAGTTAAGGATTCATCAAAGTTGAGCAATGTTAAGTTGCTTGAGCTAAAGTCTATTAAACTTGTTTTCAGTGTTAATTTTCAAGCCGAGTGAAACATTATAATGTAAAATTAGATAAAAGATTAAACATTAAATTACTATGTATGAAAATCTTGTTGTTATTTTATTTACTTCATGATGGTAAAAATCAATAAAACAATTATGTACTTAAAAATTATTAAAAATAATTAAATAAATAACAATGTAAATGTTATAAATGCACTAATAATAGGAAAAACTAATTTTCACTACAACGACTTTTCTAGTATAATTTTTTTTTTGAAAATGGTACCTTATTTTAGTACATGCGATTTAAAGTTGAATATACTTTCAATAGCTATCCCGAATGAATATGCTTACAACAAATATTTCTTACAAAAAAATTAAACGCTCATAAGGGAAACATATGCATATTCGTGTATATACCAAATAATTAACCCTATGGATTTGGCTTCTTCTAATACTAAACCGACTTCATTTGATCACAACAGGGAAAAAAAATCCTAGATCCACCACTGAAATGGCTTGAGAAATCTATGAGTATCTTCTCCAATTCAACCTACTAAGAGAATCCGACCACTTAAGGAGGGTGAAATGTGGATCTGGTAAATAGGACTCCAGTGGCTGTCGAGAAGAGGTCTTCGAAGTTTTGTAAGAAGGGTTCTTTCTCTCTAACTTGCTTGGCTATGAATTTTGATTTGTCTAGCAAAATTTTACAGCTAATTATAATGAATTTAAGAAATAAATTCACTGGGATGCTTTTTGCTTGAAAGATTTGCTTGTTCCTTCCTTCCAAATATGCAAGATTGTGGTAGTTTAAGCTATGTTAAACATGTTTATCTTGATCAAATTAGATGCTTTTGATTTGTAAGTAGCTTTATGATTTCTATGAGTTCATAATTTATGTCCAAAAGTTTTTGTTCTAGAAAGTCTGAAACGTTCTTTCAAATTTGTGTATTGTACTCACATTTGAAAAATAGATGAAAGGAGGAATCCTCTTTCGAATTACAAAGTACACAACTCTTGTCAATAGTATTGGACCAACTGCTTAGCTTATCTTTTGTAGGAAATCCGTCTAGCATAGTAAAGTATGTTTTGGTTGGCGTTTTAGTAGAGCAGTAGTTGCTCCATGCATGTTTATGTTATGTTTTCTTTCCCTTTTTGACTCTGATGAATTCCCAAGTCAAGTTTAATGAAAACCTGCCATTATTTTTAAACTCGGACCAAAAGTCTTTGTTTTCTTCATTATATATTTGGACTTTCTTGATCTGATTATAAATGCTAATAAGAATTTCAATGGTACTAAAGCACCACTCTCCATTTTTTACTATGTTATTTACTGTTTGATTATACGATATACTTATTTCCATGAAAGACAAACCAAGTTAGCTGTTTACGAACTGACCATTTGTACATGGATCCATCCATTGGTTTGTGTCTCTTCCATTAACAATTTTCCTTTGTACTAGTTGCTTGCCTATCTCTCCATTGTTCATCAGCAACTTCCAATTATATGGTGCATTGTTTTTGTTTGGGAAAATTTGGGTTAACACCCCAACGCAATGGAAATAATAAGATCGTGTTGATGGTAAAGTATAATAAATATAAAATTAATACCCAAAATAAGCAATCATCGACTATTGATGCACAAACAGAAAAGAAGATCACACACAGGATTTATACTGGTTTCATTATTGTGAGATAGTGTACATCCACTTTGGTAAAATAATATTTTATTACCTTTTTAGAAAAGAAAATTTACAAATTTGATAATGGAGGATAAAAAGAAGAATATGAAGAAATACAACTTGAGAGGATTCTGCACATACCAATCTCTAAAGGATGACTGCTTCATATAGAGATGATTAGTTGGGGTTGAAGTAATTGATTTATGATAATAAATCAATGCCATATCAATTCTCTTATTAATATGAGAAATGTTTATCTACTTAATTTTTTTCAGTTTCCTCCAACATGCATGCGTTTGATAAAATGCCTTCTTTAATCAATTGATTAGGGAATTGATTAAATACTTCAATCTCTCAAAATAACTCCTTTTCATTTAGATAATTTTTTGCCTTCTTTACTGTATTAAAAGAAACAATAAATTTGAGTCACAATTCCACTTTGACTAAAATATCTCCCAGATCTTTTTTAATATGGGAATATTGTATCATCGAAATCTAGCAATCTCCACCTTGACAGTATATTTCCATGCAAGCCTACCAACTCACCAATATCCTCATACTCCAAGAAACTATTGGATAAGACACCATGGATACTTTCCCAATGAGCTTCTGCATGGCTATTACCTATTGCACATTGTAAACAACCTCTAACAAGGTCACCGCCTACCAACAAAGTGTTTAAAGTACCCTTTCATACATGACCTATCAACACAATGAAAGCAAACGTCTTCATCTACCAACTTACTCTCTCCCTATGCCACCATATGGCACCTAGCATCCGAATAAGCAGATCAAGTTTGAGGAATGCTTGAAATTTGCAGCAGGCAAGGAATTGGTAAACATGTCTGGTACATTCTCCTCTGTGTGAACCTTTCAAAGATGAACTAGCTTCTTTGCACTCATCAAGACAAGAAATGACTCTCTCACCTCTATATGCTTCATCCTCAAGATGAAAGCTAAATTTTCAGCTAAGTGGATTGCATTTCGACTATCATAACTTACTATAACTCCATCATATATGTAGCCCAAATCACACATCAGCCTCTTCAAGTAGAGTGCTTCAAAAGTAGCTATCAGCTCTGCCTCTATAACAGATAAAAAAACTATCGTCTATAACCTTTCTCTCCAACTAAAAGCCATCCCTCCAAGAGTGAACATATAACCTAAGGTTGACTTCCTTCGATCTCCATCTCCGGCATAATCAGAATCACAAAATCCAACCAAATTAAAATTTCTATCTCTACCACCAAAAACAAGCCCATACTCTATTGGCCTTCTAAGATATCTCAAAGTGTACTTCACTGCTTCCCAATGTGGTTTTCTTGGATTATCCGTATAACGACTAACCAAATCAACCGCTTGTGTAATATCCGGTCTTGTATAGACCGTAGTATACATTAAGCTTCCAACCACACCGGCTTAAGATACCTTCTCCATAGAAGCTTTGTCTGCTTCTGAGAATGGAGAGCCCTTCTTTGAAAGATGAACATGCAAAGGCATGAGATTACCGATTGCCTTTTCCTTCTCCATGTTGAACCAAGCAAGCAATTTCTGTATATATTCATTTTGTGTCAATCTCAACACCTTCAGCTTTCTCTCTCTAGATTTTCATCCCTAAAATCTTCTTTGCTTGTCAAAGGTCCTTGAATTCTAACTTCAATTTTAACTTTTCAGTTTCAGCTTTGTCCTTCTAACCAATCATCATATCATCCACATATAAGAGTAAATATATCCAGTTACCATCATTCATATGCTTAAAATAAATGCAATCATTTTTACACTTCTATCAAAATCAAGAGTATGCATAAAAGAGTCAAACACATATCATTGCCTAGACGACTACTTCAAACCATATAGAGACTTCTTCAGCTTGGAAACCCATTTCTTCTGCCCATCCTGTAAAAATCCTTCTGGCTTCTTCATATAGATGGTTTCCTCTACTCCATACAAGAAATCGATCTTCACATTAGATTGCTCCAACTTCAAGTCATGAGTAGCAACTATGGAAAATAAAATCCAGATAGAGGTATGCCTCACTACAAGAGCAAATACCACATCATACTCCATCCCCTTCCCATGTGAAAACCCCATTTTAGCAAGTCTAGCCTTGTATTTCCCCTCGCTCTTTATCTTGAACACCCACTTGTAACCTTTGGCTGGGCTTCTCCAAGGAGGTAGCACCAAATTTCAAGTCTTGTTCTTCTTCAACAACTCTAAGTCCTCTTTCATAGCATAAATCCACTTCGAGCTATCACTCCTTCATGGTTCTTCAAGTTAAAATGGCTCATCGTGAACCATATGTAGGGAATAGGCAAATTGATAGTCGAGACTGAGCTTCGCAAATTGCCACTCTCTATACCTCTTGGGCAGCCTAATAGTCCTATGATTGGTTTGAGTAGTTACAACATCACCTAAAATCCTTTCAGCTCCACCTTGAACTGAACTTCCTATAGCTTCATGCACGTCGCCAACACCACTAGAAGGCATTTGTGAACAACTGGATGATGTCTCATCAATTGCATCTTCACTTCTATCACCAGCAGCTACAACTCTACTATTAGGCTGAAATATGGGAACTACTTCCATCTTCTTAGACCTTCAAGAATCAACTGATGTGGTATGTAACTCCTTCTTAGGCTTGAACATTGCATACTCATCAAATGCAACATGTTTGGAATGTACAATCTTCCTATCAACAGGGTTCCAAATGTGATACCCTTTGACTCCTTGTGTGTATCCAATAAATATTCCCTTATATTCTCTAGCATCCAACTAATCATCACCTAAATGGTGCACATACATTGGACAACCAAAAATACAAAAATAACCAAGATACACTGCTTTACATCTTTATTATTCTTCTAGAATCTTCTTATCTATGGCTCAGCATGGAATTTGATTTGTAATATGCGCTGCAGTCGACAAATCTTCAACCTAAAAGCCTCTGGATAAGCCCATGTTCAATCTCATGCAATAGGCCCTCTCAAGTAGAGTTTGCTTTATCCACTCAACAACTCCATTGGATTGCCGATCATCGGACGTAGTGAAATGTCGTTAAATACCATGCTACTTACAGAAATCTAGGAATTCGCTAGGGACAAGCTCACTACCATTATCAAACCTAAGCACCTTTAAATTGCAACCAGACTGGTTCTTAGCTAGGGCCTTCCATGCTTTAAATTTCTCAAAACCTTTTAATTTGGTCTTCATCACATAAATCCAAACTTTTCGAGAAAAGTCATCAATGAAGGAAACAATGTATTTTTCTCCCCAAATGAAAATGGTAGCTACCAGTCCCTAGACATCTTTATATACATAAACAAGTACTCTCTTTGATCTATGAAGTCAAATTCAAAAAGATACCTTTGTCTGCTTTCCCAATGCACACTCCTACCAGAAATCTAACTTGTTGAAGTTTTCCCCTTTGATCATCCTTCCTTTGCAAAGCATCTCCAAGCCTTTCTCTGACGTATGTGTAACACTCCTAATTTTAGTTTAATGTTATTCAGAAAATTTAATTTGATATGGTAAGAAGAATAATGTAGTGGGATATGGGGATGAGATTTTAAAATTTATAAGGTCGAGCCATAGTTAATTAATTAAGTATGATAGTATTTAAACTCAATAAAAGAAAGAATGAATAGAAGGGGCAAATTAGGAATGTAGCCTCATTTTCTTCCCTTAAGCATTCTCTCTCCCTCACCCATTCTCATTTCTACTACAACAAAGCAATCAAAAGAAAAGAAACTCTTAGGGCCGACCATTAATAAGATAGGGAAGATGAATAGAAAAGAGGAAATTCAACAAGGAGCTTAGGAAAGCTAAAACAACATCAAATCTCAACTCCAACATTCAAATCTAAGATGAATAATAAGTGAACCATCTCCATTGTTTCCTTTCGAATCCGACTTTGGGTAATACCCTAATTATTTTGATAATTTATGCCATGTTTTGGTTGTATGATCATAGTTTGGATAGAATAATGAATTATGGAATTTTTATGAAATTATTTGAATGGGTTTTAAAGGTAAAACCTAAGTTTTTTAATCTTCAATCAATTTGGTTTTCTGATATGTTGAGTAAAATGTTGGAGATGAGTTTTTAGTTTCTTAATGTTCCAAATTAAAGGAGTATTTTAAGAATTTCCTAAGGTAGAAATTGGGTTTATTTTGGATTTTAGTTATTAAATATAATTTTTGGCTCTGAAATTTTTATACAGTAATGAATATGATATTTCTGAATTTTTATGAATTTTGAAGATTTTTTCCAAGTAATTATAATTCATTGTGAATTTATTATTCTAGATAAGCATTTAAATTAATAATTAATTTGGATATTAATTAAAGTTGATATATGATTTGGGAAAGTAAAACTGATTGTGGCAATTTTCTAAAAATATTTGGATAAAAGCATATTGTTATCCAATAGAAATTTGATAAGGAATTAGAGTTGGTGTAAAGAGATTTTTTATATAGGAATTAAATAGTTTTTATGGTAATTACGATAATGCCATGTCGCATATTTCAATGCCGAAGCCAAAACAGTGTCGTGGCTATGAGTGTCGATGTTGGTATGGAGGGAAGCTTATGATAACTACTTAAGTAGTTATGGAATGATTCTGACCATGTCGATGTGGACCATGTTAGCATCCTCTCAAAGGTGACATTGCAATCTCGTAATTCACCCAGAATACATTGTTTTTGTTTTGAAATCTAAGCCATATGGTGTTGATGTCGCATGTCTTAGAGTCACCTATCAATGTCACATGGCAATACCGCAAGTTTTCACCATAGTTTCAAATGACGCTTCATACCACTATTTTGATACAATTTATATTAAGACGGCGATGCCGCATGTTTTGCTATATCAATGCTATAGCTCTGGGTAGTGATGCCGCAAGCAATATTTTTGATATTAACTGTTTTACGGCGATGATGCTGCTATTACTTGACTTCGATGTAAAGGAAATTTATATTGTAGGTTGTCAATGCTGACATGCTATGTTTTACGCATGGAATCGAAGTAGTATGTTTTTTGACGTTATAGTATTAATGCCACAAGTGACTGATTTCAATGGTAATGCCAAGCAGCATGGATCTTCCACTCTTTATTTCAACACCGATGAGGGTTTGTTTTGTGCTAACTAAAAGTATGTTTGAAGAGTTGAGATAGCCTATGTTTAAGAAGGCCGATAACCATATGATTTCGGCAGTTATCCATGATTAATAAAATCAAGTTTCTGTTCTAACCTTGGATAGGGGTTCGACATTGTATAACGTGGCATGAATGCCACATATTTTTTGTATTAACAGTGGTGAGCCATAAGTTTTATTTGACATTGTTCATTAGGGATACCAATGTAGATTAATTTCAACATGCTATATGCTTTAGAAATTTGACGTTGTTTATTAGGGATACTAATGTATATCATATTGAAATCATTGTTTTATGAATCGACATTAATCATTGGGGATACCAATGCATTTCATTTTAAAATTTCGACATAGATCATTGGGGATATCCGTGCATATCATTTTGCATATAATTTTGAGATGTTATAAGTTTAATGGGTATACAACCTAGTTGGGGACACTAACAGACATAGGTTAAACTTTTGGGTTAAACATGAATTAAAATTGATAAATGATGGGTTCATAGTTAACCTAGGAAAACTATGGAACGTGTGATGGATAGTCCACATAATGATAGAGAAGGATACACTCTACATGGTAATGAAGGATTCATAGTCAGCCTAGGAAAATTATGAGATGTGTGATGGATAGTCCACATCATTTTAAATAAATACGATATGTGAGATGGATAATGTACATAACTTTGTAATGAAACCATGTGCTATGGGTAGTCCATATGGGGGTATAGATAATCCATAAAAATGTTTATATATGGGATGAGTAGTCCACATAAGTTTAAGATGGACAATCAACTGAAATTAAGACAGATAGTCTAGTAAACTGGGATGGGTAATCCAGGGCATGTTTTCATGATTGAATATATTATGTTAATATGTTATAACCATTGTGGATGTAGGAGCATAGTATACCTATGAGGGGAAAACCCGTTTCGCTATGCGGCGTGATCTCACTAGATATCTGTTTTGGTTTGAGATGGTAGGTTATTATTCACGCTAGTTTGTTGTCTGACATGAATTTCTTGTTTTTCCCTTAAACTCTTGGGTACTCATTTGTGTAAGTCGGGAGTAAGTGTTCTCAGGTTTCCAATTAGACGAATAAACTTCTAAAGATGTGCTAGAGGCATTCTAGCTATATTAGGAGTTCCTATTTATCTGTTATATTGTGTTAGACGTAATGGAAAAGTTGTATAATTGTTAAATATTAGACGCTGATCAATCAAGGGGTTATCTTCATATGTTGCTTTTGGAGTATTTTGTAATAATTATATTTTCTATAAATGTGGGACTACGAATGGGATTATGTAATGCATATGAAATGTGTTAACAAGATTTCTTGTCAACATCCCAATGTAATGCTAAGAAAGATGAAAATCCTTTACAAAAGCAATGAGCGAGATTCCCATAGAAATTGCCTTTCAATTTGGTTTTATTTATGGAAAATTCTTGAATTGGACGTTTCGAAATCGTTGAAAGGTTTAGTCTTTGGATTGAGTAACCTTTCAAACTTGTTGAGCTAGTATGAGATCTCCTGCAAGGGTTTTCCTTTCAATTAGGTTGAAATTCTTCGAGTTAAGTACTTTAGAGGTAGGCTTCAATCCGGTCGAAGGCTAAGGTGTTAGCTTTCCTTGGGTTTAGGTAGGAAATCATATACTTTAGTAGATTTGATGTGGGCTTCGACCTTGTAGAAAGCTTAGATCACAAAATATATAGCTTTGAAAGGTTACAGGTGTTATTAGAACACAAGGAATTGTCGACCTTGTCGAAAGGTTCAATCCACAGAGTTGATGGCTTCGATAGGTCACAAAAGATGTTTGGACCAGATGTGTTGTTGACCTTGTCGACAAGAACCTTTCGGTGAGGTTAAACCTGGAAAATAGAAGTTAATCCAACAAAGGTATTAGTAAACAGTAAAGTAACCAACAAAGCTCTAGATTTCCCTTTATTCATCCAAGCAAGCTTTATTTCATAAAATTCCCAAATCTACAGTTTTCCGAATTAGGGTTACAATACTTTATTCAAGAAAATACAAGTTCAAAATGAGACGAATTGGATCCCCAAAATGTGACCCCTTAGGTATTATTTATAGATGCAGGCAGCCTCATTTCCATGCCTTTTCTTTCGACAATGTCAGAAGGCCAGACTTTTATATGCTGATGTGAACACTTTCGACCTGGTCGAAGCTATGCTTCCCTTCGACGTTGTTGAAAGGCGTTTCTTTTAATGCTGCTGTTAACCCTTTCAACCTAGTCGAATGTTATACTTCACTTCGACATTATCAAAAGGTTTTCCTTTTATATGCTGTTTGAACCTTTCGTCATGGTTGAAGTCTACTCCTCCTTTCAATGTCGTTAAAAACTATGTTTCCCTTCAATGTTGTCGAAGGCTCTGCGTCCTTTTGATGTTGTCGAAGGCTATGCTTTCTTTCGACGTTGTCAAAAGATGTCTTTGTTCTTTTGTCATGCTCTAGCAAGCCCTTCATTCTCTCTTATCTTTTCAATCTGGTCGATAGTCATGTCTCCTTTCGACGTTGTCGAAAGGTTTTTATCATTCTTTCCTCTTTGCTGGCTTCTAAGCGTTGCTTTCTTCAGAGCGCCTTTCGATGTTGTTGAAAGATACCCTAGATGGTTCTTAACCTGTTCGAAAGGCTAGCTATGTTTTTGAAAAGATCAATGTAGGGCTGCTAATACTTGCTTTGACATCTTTGCCTTCTTTGAAAGGTCTTGAAGCTATTGAACTTTGAAGGTAGCATCCCTTCGACTTCTTCGAAAGGCTTGGTCTGAACTCTTCTTTTCTTTATCTTTGTTTAAGGTCCTTTCGACTTAGTCGAAAGGTTGATTTTTGGTGTAACATTTGCCCTTCCTTGTGTAGGGATGCTCTTGACTTTCCAAGTCATCTTTGTCGAAACCTAGAAATTTCCCGCCTCTTGGTCTTGCCGCGTTAATCTGGGTCGTCCATTCAAATTTGATCCAATGGCTAACAATTTTTGGAGACTTTTCTTATATAATACGCTTTCCTTCTTCTTCCTCTTTCATTATTCCTATGATTAAAATTTTAAACACAAGTAAAAAGTATTCTAAAGACCTTTAAACTTTCATCTCACTTCCAAAAAGCAAAATCACCAGCAAATCTAATATGTAAATTTCAAATTTAATTCTATTTGATTAATTTCAATCAGACTTTATCCCTCAGACTTTAATATTGAAATTCATTTTTGAAATCGATTTAAATTCGATGTTTCTGAAGGTGGATTCCAATTGATTTTATGGAAAGCTTTCTTTATCCTAGTTTTAGGAATTTTCAAAGTTTTATTTTGCATTTTTTGATTTTGAAATCGACAATAGAGGATGTTTGAACCTATTCCCTTATCGGGTTTGGATTTTGTTCCAAATTTTTTAGTTTTAATCCACTGTTAGTTAACTTGGGTCTTTAATTTATTAAATACTTCAATGATTTTTTGAAATAGAATAAGATTAATTTCTTTTCAAACTCATTCAAATTTGATTTACTTGTTTGTTAATAAAATTTCGAAACGTGTATTTACAATAGAGTTTGGGGTTAGTTAAACCTGATTCGATTACCTGGAACCATCTCATGTACAATTTAGCAGCACAAAATGACCTTTTTACCTCTTTGAAAGAGATTGAGGAGCAATATTTGATTTGACTTCTTGGCATCTTTCGATGGGGTCAAAAGGTGTTGTGATGCCAACTTTACCAACGCTGTCGAAAGGATAGGTAGTTAGTGGAGCAGGTCCACCCCTTCGATGGTCAATCGTCTCGACTTAGTCAAACCTTTTAACTCCCTCTCCATAGCTTTCGACAAGGTTGAAGCCCCTTTAAGCCTTTCGACTTCAATGGATAAGATAGGTTTTGACAACATTGACCAATCCTTTCGACACAGTCGTCAACACTGACCAGACCGTTCGACAGTGTCGACAACATTAAAATTTTTACTTAGTGATCTTAAGTCATTGATTTTGACAATGTCAAAAGGTCTTATTTCTTAGCTTTATCACATTTGTAACGTATTCAGGCTCTCTTAGAGCTTTCGACATCGTCGAAAGGGGTTGAATGAATCAATGTCACGTTTCATCCCTTCGACTTGTCGATAGCTCAAAGAACATATATTATTATTTATTTATTCTTTAGGTTTTAGACAATGCTAAGATATACTGGTTCAAAGTTGATGCTATTGTCCTTTCGATTTTGTCGAAAGCTCAAACTGTTGTGCTTGCGACATTGTCAAAAGCTTAAGCTAAGCTATTTGATTTTTGACTCAAACTGTTTGCACAACTTTAAAACTTTATGTCTATTTTTGTGTTTAAATTATCTAAGTAGTTTTCATTGTTTAATTTTTGAATGCATTTCAAATTCATGAATAATCAAATATTTAAGCTAAAATGTTTTCATCTGGCAGGATCGTGAGTTCTCTTAAGAAAGTTAAAGCCATTCCAAAGCATATGCCATTGCATCTCGGGGTAAAGTCAATGCCATCCTTAGAGATTTTGGTATTACTGGAATTGAAGCTATCCCTCCAAAGGAAACTGATACTATAGGAAACCCTCCCAAAGGGTATTTTTCTTACCCTACCATTCACATATGGCATGGTGGATTCCTACCTTTCCTTGAGTTTTTATCTTCAAATCCTTTTATGTTGGAATTGCTCCGTTCCAAATATCTCCCAATGCCTACACTCATCTCCTGTCTTTAGAGATGTCGGCACTGAAATTTTGGCTCCCTTTTCTCAATGATAAAGTGTTGCATTTTGTAACCAGATTGGCAAGGCTGAGCAACCTCAATAATCAAATATTTGGAGTACCCATTTAAGAAATTAATTTCAGATGGGGTCAACAAATTCAGGGACTGGGAGAACCAGTTCTTCTTTGTCAAGTGTTTTGCTAACATTCGTGGGACTTTTTTCTCTCCCCGTAAGTACTGTCTTGTGTTGTCTTTTCCTTACTTTATGTTTTTCGTTAATTAATCTCTTGCCTTTTCAAGTGTCTCTTCCAAGAAGCTTAATGAGGAAAACATGAGGACAGTTGATTCTCTGGTTCTAGCTTCAAAACAAATCGGGAGAAAATTGACGCTTCTAAACCTTTCCAACTTAAGAAAGCGTTCACCATTGCTACCATGCCAGAGGATCTTATAGACTCCGCCCTCTGTCTTGCACACTTCGTGTGGCAAATGCTTCCTCTCCTGAGGAGATCCTGAACACTTTCCTCCAATGCCACCAATTTGTGTTGATCCCTCTGGTGCATCATTGGTCTAGTATTTTCATTTTTGTCCTTAGAATTATTTGAATTACTTTGACTAAATTTACGTCTGATTGAATTTGTTTTAGGTTCTACTTAAATTATAGTACCATCTAGCGGCACGACCCCTCCTTCATCGACTTTTTGGGTGACATCTATTGTGGCTGCTTTTTCCAAATCCATGTCAACTTTCAAAAGAAAAATGATGGAATCCTCTGAAGATGCTCCCCTGAAGAAAATAGATAAAATCGCTGATGTGGAGGAAGAGGAGGAGTGCCGATCTCTTGAACAAGTCTCCAAGAGCCCCACTGTCGAAGCCCCAAAGGGTAAGTCAGCACAAACACCACCTATTCCCGATCCTTTCCCACACATCTCGATCTTCGATTCTCCAGCTGCACTCGAGCAGATGCAACTGACCCTGTTGATTACTCCTTTCGTAAAGCCAACTCCTCCAAAGTTGTCACCTTTTGCACCTCCATCTACCAATTTTGAAGGATTAGTCATGCTCGTCCTACATTCTGAATCGTTTACTTCTTCTTCTCCCCCGTCATTTACTCTAGACTTTGTGGAAAATTATCGCACTATAATGGAGCAGCAACTTTTGGTAAGCTCTCACCTAACTGATCTTATCGTCATTAGATTTCCTTAATTGCTAACTTGTGTTATACTTACTTGTCCCAGATTTCTAGGAGTTGGATGGCCTTAAATGAACAAGTTTTAAAGTCTTCAACCGAATCTTCTAAGCTACAGAAGGAAAATTCCAAGCTTAAGAATCAAATATCTTCCTTGACTGCTGCCTAAAACGACACCTCCAAAGAGTTGGAGTGAATAAAGGCTTCCTTTGCCGGGTTCGAAGCTGATTTGGATGTGGAGAAGATAGCCATTCAACTTACTAATGATGAAAAACTCGCTATAGGGTTAACTCTGAAAGATTAGAAAGATGAAAAAGCTTGCCCGGTCACACAGCTTTGAAGGATAAATTCAATAATACCAAGCTTCGCTCAAACTGGCTATTGATATCGTCTCAGACGTTAAGCGGCAAGTATCGCAATTAGTCGATGTTACCCTCAGGGCCATGATGTTAAATAACTATATAGATGCCCTGATGCTCGCTTACACTGATAACTATAAGGATTGCCCTAACTTTGGCTTCCCTTCACTTGATCCCTCCTTAGTCGAAAGAGTGATGGGCAAAATTAATCAGTTGTAGCAGGATATCGAACCCGAAGGTGAGGAACCGCTGAAGCTCTTTCTTTCGATGTCCCTTTCTTCAACATCGAATCTGATTCCGAGGAGGAGAGTGACATTCATGATGCTGCAGAGGAAAAAGATGACGATGGTGATGAGGGCAACGATAATAACAATGATGACGATGACAATGATGATAACCCCTTCGGAGGCCAAGGCTTAGGTGGTGACAAAGGGGGGCTTCTGGCGCTTCAAAAAAGGGCATTGGTGATCAAGCCAAATTTCTTAAGAAAGAGCCATCCCCTCAAAAAGAAATTCCACCTGCTTCTCCCGGGCCCTCTACTGCTCCAAGAGGTGAACCTACTCCTACATAAACCGAGGATCCAACAGAGAAAAAGTAGGCCCTTAAGGCTTCTATTCCAATTTCCCAAGTATGGAATTCCCTATTTAAATACCTTTCCCTTCAAAGACAATAATTAGTGTAAAATCATTCCTTTTAGATAAAGAGGAAGTCTCAATTTCCTTATAAAACAAAGCTTGAAAGGAAACAAGCGGAAATTAACAAGTTATATAGGGAGTTAGGTACACAGATAAAGGAGTATAACACTCTTTTTGAAAAGTACCATAGTCTTGATCGGAGTGCCTCTATCCTTGCATCCTTTAAAAATCAGAGAGCTGCACCATTATTAAAGAGAGCACATCTCCGATATGACGCTCTCTTAAAGGAGAATCGAGAGTTTCTTACTTTATTTTGGACGATGATCGAAGAGAGGGATATTTTAGTTAATTTCTTTTATAAAGATTACTATAGACATTCAATTACAGATTTTTCATACTTAGGTGAGTTCAGTAGGGGTTTACTCAGATGTTTCCATAAAAGATATTTAGACGAATTTAGATCTGACCTGCATCTCGGGGCATATTGGAATTTACCACGAGTTAGACTGATTCCTCAAACCCTCCCCGCTGAAAAATTTAAGTATTATAAAGATAAATTTGTTTCAAAGTTTTTATCTAAGTCTATTTTGTTTGAGCTAGATGAATAATTATAACACGTAACAGTTGATTGATATATAAATATATATGTTTAGCTTTGTTTCCTTTATGCTTAGATTTATTTTTCTACACCGTTTTAGAATGATATTTTTTAGGTCGACTCGTCCCTAGAGACCACTTAAGCAAATATGTTAAATTAAGAAAGTTTTTCTCAGAAAATGCATCGATTTTAAGGACTTCAAAATTAGTGAGATATTGCTTTCTACGAGATTTACAAAAACTGTACTTGGAATACCCTCGCCTCCATTTTGAATTCATCGGTGATGAGAAGGAATCTTTCCTTAAAAAATAAGAACATTTCACTCTAAACTCATTTGTGGTCACGATACTCCCTCAGCTAGGAAATGGGACTGTAGCAAATGCCTGCCGATTATTACCCAGGAAGTTGTTGCTATGCCTTTTGATTCGACAGTTATGTTTTCAGCTAACTCTTTAGATAAAGTTAGAAAAGTAGTCTCCTAACTGTAAATGTAATCTTGTTGTTTATTGTAACTTTTTAATTTCGCTGTCGTTTGAGTTGTAATCTATTACTATAATAATAAAGAGATTTCTTTTGCTAAAATAGGAGCTATAACTATCTGCAACTCTTCCTCCTCGTAGTTTATTGTCTCATGTTGATGCTCTTAGGGAGAAGTTGTTGACATTGAGCGGACCGATTGTGGTCGACGAAGTCTTACTAGAATGTTTTGGTGGCAATCTTGAAGCCGTGAAATGGAATAAGAGTTACTTTCTCCAAAAAGTCATCGCCAGTGGTCACAAAGACCATATTACCGATCTTAAGGCCGATATTAAGAAGAAAGATGAGATGATCACCACGCTTAAATGACAAGTGTAGACAAATCCCACAATCTACTTCGTTCAAAAGATGTCTGAACTTATTCAGTAAATAAATGATTTAGAGTTGAAATTAAAAATAGTCATGCTTAGTGTGCCTCTCAGGAATTCATCATGGGGGACAAGACTTCGAATATTGACTTGTTGTTCCCTCACTCTACTCCTACGGTTACTAAACCCACCAAGTCGAAACTTCTTACGGCCGATAAATTCCCTACTATGCTCAACCTCCCCCGGGCTTAGACGTGAATGTCGGAGGAAACTGGTGCAGGAGAGTAAAATTCTAAATATCTAAATATTTTGATGAGTAGCAGAAAGTGAAGTACTCCCAGACTATTATTAAGTACGCTGCCAAGAACCAAAAGCTAGAGCGTGACAACTACTTGCTTGTCCAGTGCATCGCAGAGCTGGAAAGAGATAATAAAATAGTTAGGGCTACAAACAGAGCTTTAAATCGCTCCCTGAAGACCAACATTGATGCGATTGACAATGAGAACAACATAAGAAGAAAGGAAAAGAAGCTTAAGGATGTTCTCCATGCTGCAGTTCGTCACATTGTAGATCCTTCAGTTACGGAATCTCTTGATAAAGCCGCTCAAGATTTGTAAATTATTTTGTAAATAATTTTGTAGTCTTGTAAACAATTTCATAACTTATGTAAACCGCATAAACCTTGTAAATATCACCTGATTTGTAATCCTTTTCTGCAATATTACTTCTGAAATGTCTTTGAATTGCTCGCTCATTGATTTCTGTACTTGCTGAATCTTTTGCTATTCCTTGTTGTTCTGATTTTCCTAAAAAGCATGTAGCAAATAATATTTCTAATTGTTAGCTTGAAATCAACATATTTGTCTATGTATGTCATTTTCTTAGATTAACAAATCATTCTGTTAATTGTATGACAAATAGCTTATACTAAATGCTAAAATCTCATCTTTAGTTACGACGAGAGGTGATCATGAATATAACTCCTTTCACTTGGGTGGGAAGTTTGAAATTTGCTGATAAAAAGTTCCATTTATCATAGGAGTATAAATTAAAGAACCTGACTCCAAAATCTGCGTTTGAAATTTTGAAGTAGTAACTCTTTGACCCATTCCTCAACATTAATGGGATTTAAAAAAGTTAGAAATCCAAAGTTCCTATTCGGAAACTCTTAGTAGCGATCTTTATGATGATATTCTTTGGCCCAGATTCAGACATTTGTGATGAATAGAAATCCAATGATCTTGCACCCAGATTAAGGTTTAACTAAGCAGCAGTCCTGATACCTAGATTTGGGTATAATACGTCAATGTGGGTATAATAAGTCAATGATTGATAAAGATCCGAAGCCCAAATTCGGGCGTTAGATGATGGAATTCGTATACAAAAGTCCCGAATTCCTCATTCGAGTATTAATAGCTGATGTTTAGAAATGGAAGTCCCGAAACCCAGGTTTGGGTAATAATAAGCAGAGTTCTGTCCCACTCCTTTGCTCCTTTCTTCTTTTACATATATGAACCCTTTAGGTTTGAATATATATAGAAATACTCTGATTGGCTGCCTCTTGAGCTAGGATGTCTTAGTCTATGGTCAAATATGCTTTTTCTCGAGCTTGAACATCTTAGTTCATGATTTGATGAGCCTCTTCTCGGGCTTGGACATCTTAGTCCATTATTTGATGAGCCTCTTCTTGGGCCTGGGCATCTTAATCCATTATATAATAAGCCTCTTCTTAGGCCTGAACGTCTTATTCCATTGTTGTTCGATGCTCTTAGTTAGCTCATTTTACAGGCTGGAACCAAGGATTTACCCTTTCTCCCTCCAGGAGGCGCCCTACCCTGCCCCTTTTGTGGCGCGAACAAGGGCTTGTTCGGTGCTTTACCCTAGCCATCTTATGGCGTGTATAAAGGCTTACTCCATCCTCCCTCCAGGAGGTCCCTTATCTTGGCCATAGTGTGGCGTAGATAAGGGCTTGTTCGGTGCTTTAACCTAGTCATCTTATGGCATGGATAAAGGCTCACTCCATTCTCCCTCTAGGAGGTGCCTTTACCTGACCAGAGGCACGACCAAGGGGTTGTTCGATGCTTTAACCTGGCCATCTTATGACGCAACTAAAGGCTTACCCGCCTTTTTTTCTAGGAGGTGCTTTGCCCTGGCCGTCTCGGCGCGGACAGAGGCTTTTCTTCCAACTTAGGTAGACTGGCATCTTAGATAGTGTCCTAATATAAGGTGCATTTCACTCCCAGCCATGTATATTTTCTCTTTATAGAAAGTTTCTCTTTAGTTACTTTATCTCAAATTCTTTTTACAAACTCATGGATTTTTCCTTAACGGAAGAAGTTTATGATCATTCCCTCTAGGGCTCTGTAATGGTTGGTTTCATGACCATTCATCTTATGATAGTGGAGTAGGTCCTCCCAAATTCCTTTCATGTTTTGGCTTTTTTTCTGTGATGGCAAATAGTTGAGCTCATTCTTTGTAAGCAAGTAGACGTTCTTAATTGATTTTGTTACGTTGCATTCCTTTGGAAGTCTAGACTTGAAGCTCGATTCTTATGGATGGCATCTTGGCTTTTTGTTCCTTGGCTCTGTGCCTCATGCCCCTCAGTTGCTTTTCTTTTTAGCACCTTTTGTACATCTTGTGTAGGAAGTGTTCTCTTTACAATTGGTTGTTGAAATTTATTTACAAAGGCGTTGTAACCAGCCATTATTTCTATTTCACAGATTGTGCCATTTGAATAATGTTGAATGGTTCTTCTCATTTGATTAAAGACATTTTCACTTCCATTTCTCGTTTTTTCGAGTGCAAAGATAGAGGTAGGACCAGCATGAAAAGGATTTAAACTCCATTTCTCTGGATCATAAGATTCTGCTTTCTTCTTGTTTAGAATTCTTAGGACTTCAAGCCTTAGCCTTTATTCTTCATCCTGATTGGAATTCTTGATGATTATTTGGGGAAACCTTGTCAAATGTGGTTTAGAGGACCCTTGTTCTGATCTATTAATTCTTGTAGCCATGATTCACCAATGCAGATAAACTTGAAGTGGAATCAACTTAAGTAGGGTTAGAGAACAGTCGTGTTAGGCGTTTATCCAAGTTAGAGGTTCGATGTCCTCCTTCACATGCTAAAAATGTCAACAAGATTTCTTGTCAACACCCCAAAGTAATGCTAAGAAAGATGAATATCCTTTACAAGAGCAGTGAGAGAGACTCCTTTAGGAATTGCCTTTCAATTTGGTTTTATTTATGGACAATTCTTGAACTGTACCTTTCGACGTCATTGAAAGGTTTAGTCTTTGGATCTAGTAACCTTTCAACCTTGTTGAGCTAGTATGAGATCTCCTACGAGGGTTTTCCTTTCGATTAGGTTGAAATTCTCTAAGTTAAGTCCTTTAAATGTAGGCATCAATCTAGTCGAAGGCTAATGTGTTAGCTTTCCTTGGGTTTAGGCAAGAAATCATATGCTTTAGTGGATTTGAAGTAGGTTTCGACCTTGTTGAAAGCTTAGATCACAGAATATATAGCTTCGAAAGGTTACAAGCGTTGTTAGAACATAAGGAGCCATCGACCTTGTCGAAAGGTTCAATTCATAGATTTTATGCTTCGAAAGGTTACAAAAGATGTTTAGACCAGATGTGTTGTTGACCTTGTCGACAAAAACCTTTCGATGAGGTTAAATCTAGAAAATAGAAGTTAATCCAACAAAGGTATTAGTAAACAGTAAAGTAACCAATGAAGCTCAAAGACTTCCCCTTCATTCATCCAAGTAAGCTTTATTTCATAAAATTTCCAAATCAATAGTTTACCAAATTAGGGTTACAATGCTTTATTCAAGAAAATACAAATTCAAAATGAGAGGAATTGGATCCCCAAAATGTAACCCCTCGGGTCTTATTTATAGATGCAAGTGACCTTCCTTTCGTGCCTTTTCCTTTGACAATGTTGAAAGGCCCTCCTTTTATATGCTGCTATGAACCCTTTCGACCTGGTCGAAAGCTATGCTTCCCTTCAACGTTGTTAAAAGGTGTTCCTATTATGTGCTGCTATGATCCCTTTGGACCCAATCGAAAGCTATGCTTCCCTTCGACGTTGTCGAAAGGTGTTCATTTTATATGATGTTTGAACCTTTCATCGTGGCCAAAAGCTACTCCTCCTTTCAACGTCATCGAAAGCTATGTTTCCCTTCAATGCCATCGAAGGTTCTGCTTCCTTTTAATGTTGTCAAAGGCTATGCTTCCTTTCGACATTGTCGAAAGGTGTCTTTATTCTTTTGTCATGCTCTAGCAAGTTCTTTATTCACTCTTATCCTTTAGACCTATTCGAAAGCCATGTCTCCTTTCGATGCTATCAAAAGGATTTTATCATTCTTTCCAATTTGCTGGCTTTTGAGCATTGCTTTCTTCATAGCGGCTTTCGACGTTGTCAAAAGGTACCCTGGATGGTTCTTAACCAGTTCGAATGGCTTTCTATGCTTTCGAAAAGGTCACTATGGGGCTGTTAATACTTGCTTTGACTTCTTCACCTTCTTCGAAAGGTCTTGAAGCTATTGAACTTTGAAGGCAGCATCCCTTCGACTTGTTTGAAAGGCTTGGTCTGAACTCTTCTTCTCTTGGTCTTTATTTAAGGTCCTTTTGACTTTGTCGAAAAGTGGATTTTTGGTGTAACAAATGTTATTTATGAAATGTAATGTGAAAGCTTGTTATTAAATTGTGTTTGAAAATTTTTATGTTCATGTGCTTCTGATTATTGATATGATTAACATAGCCACATTTTGTCACCGAAAATCAATAACTATGGATGACTACAATAGCCATAACATTTAGTTTCAGACCTCAAAGTGGGGATTTTATAAGTTGGTATCATAGCATAGGCTTATGTAAAATAAAAGAATTTTGAACTTAAAAGAGTTTTGAAAACATAATCCTAATGAATCGGAAAATAAAATTGGGGTATGGGATAACACTATAGTAATGTGCTTGTATTTGTTGTATATAAGTATGTATTCTCCCTTCTCTCAGACCGTTCTTCTATATATTTTTAAGGCTCATAAGAAGATTACAAGAAAGCAATATATGGAAGTAAAAAATGGAAGAGTAAATCTAGGTAGAGGAAGCGTCACAACTAATGAAAATGCTCGACCCAATACCAAAAGGAACTAAGGTTGATAGGAAAATGCTAATCAAAATGCAAATGCCAATGTAAATGCTAGAGTCCCACCGTTAGATATGGAGATGATGTATCAATTCTTTGTCAACATAATATAAGTTGGAGAAGCTGTTGGTTTGGTTAGAGGAAATGCTTCAACATTTGGAAGTGACAAACCTGTAGATACTCATGGTCCTTAAGGTAGGAAATGAATGATCTTCAAGAATAAGGGAGCTCAGAAGGATGGAGCTGTCAAGAACGGGAAAGCTGATATTGTCTATTATAAGTGTGATAAGAAGGGGCACTATCTTAATGAGTGTTGATCTGGTGATGGCAAGATGATTATGGAAAGGCAGAATGTGAAGTGCTTTAACTACCACCAGATATGACACTACAAGAATCAGTGTCTAGAGCTGGCTAAAGATGATAAAGGAAAGGTCTTTTCTTTGGAACCATCATCTTCCAGACCAACTACTGCGTAGAAAGGAAAGTCTATGATGAAAGGTATGCTTTTGATTCATAGCATACCAGTTAGAGTATTGTTTGATACTGGAGAATAACATTCATTTATCTCTTAATGTTTATTAGATGAGTTAAATCTAGAACCAGCATATCTTATTGCTTCCTTAAGGGCATTGAATCCAACAGAAGAGTATGCAACTCTTGGGATGAGATGCAGCCAACTAGAATTTGAGTTGCTAGGTTATACTTTTGCCTACAATATTTTATATATGATTTTATGGGTTTTGGGATTATTTTGTCAAGATAGAAAAACATCATTGAGACACCTAGATAGCAGTGATCGAATCACATACTTGGTTGAGAATTCGAGTTCAGATGTTTGTTCTTTGTTGGGTGCCACAAAAGTGGAAGATGAGCTAAATTGGGTTTTAGTTGCAAAAGAATATAGATATGTTTTTGAGTCAGTAACAGGACTACCCCGAAACCAGCCATTGAGTTTCGAATAAATCTTGTACCTAGAGCTGCACCCATTAGTTGACCGCCTGATGACACCTACCGAGATAAAGGATTTAAAGGTGCAACTAACAGACTTGGAAGGGAAGAATTTTATTAGACCAAGTAGTTCGCCTTAGTAAGTGGCCGTGGTGTTCGTGAAGAAACTAAACAGGTCATTAAGATTGTGTATTGATTATCGTAAGCTCAATGAGAAGGTGATAAAGAATAGATATCCTTTGCCGAGAATTGATGATTTATTTGATTAGTTGACTGGAGCCAAAACTTTTTCCCAGTTGGATTTGGCGATAGAGTTCCATCAATTGAGGGTGGTAGAGGACAATATTCCTTTAACGATGTTTCGAACGAGATATGTTTAGTACGAGTGGTTAGTAATGCCATTCGGTTTATCTAACGCACCTGCTTTCTTTGTGGACCTGATGAATCGCACTTTTCAAGAGCACTTGGATGATTTTGTATTAGTATTCATTGATGGCATTTTTCTATATTCTAAGAACGAAAGAGATCATGAGGTTCATCTTTGAATAATGCTTGAGATGTTGAGGTTGCATCAACTAAAGGAAAAGTTTTCGAAGTGTCATTTCTAGAAGAGAGAGGTGAAGTTTCTTGGTCATGTTGTTTCAGAGAAAGGGTTATCTGTGGATCGAGCCAAAAATGTAGCTGTTAATAATTGGAAAAGACCCGAGACGGTGACCGAGATAAGGAGTTTCCTTAGATTAGCTGGTTATTATCGAAGATTCATTAAGGATTTCTCTCGGACAGTAGAAAACCCGACTAAGCTAACCAGGAAGGACATAAAGTTTTTTGGTGCGATAAATGTGAGGAAACATTCCTTAAGTTAAAGAATCCGTTGACTAATTTGTCTGTGTTAGTTGTTTCCGGATGGAAATCAGGTTTTAATGGTGTATACAAATGCATGCGGAACAGGGTTAGGAGTTGTGTTGATGCCAAAGGGTAAAGTATTTGCCTATGCTTCTCGATAGTTTAGACTACATGAAGTTAGATAGCTACGTCATGATTTGGAATTGGCAGTAGTGATTTTCACATTAAAAGTGTGGAGACACTAATTTTTAGGAGAGAGATTCGAGTTATATCCAAATCATAAGTCTTTGAGGTATTTATTCTCTTAGAAAGAGTTAAATATGAGACAGTAGAGGTAGTTGGAGATTTTAACAACTTAAGATTTATTGAGTATACATTAAGGAAAGGAAATAAAGTGACAGATGCACTTAGTAAAAAAATGAAATGTGATGTTGGCTATGTTAGTAGAATGGAAGCATTTAGAGGCATTGACTACTTCTAGTGTGCTGTTAATATCGACTACTGGTTCAAGTCAAAATACTGCCATGTTGTCATGCTTGGAAGTTCGACGGTATTGATCGAAATGATTGCTTCTAAGCAAAGAGATGATCCGTGGTTAGCGGAATGAATTAGAAGGTTGGAAGGTAGAACTAAGATTGATAATCTAAAAGTTTTAGTCTTGACCAACGAGGACGGTTAAGGAAGAAGGGATGGTTATATATTCTAGATGTTGGTGACCTAAGGAATGGAGTTCTTAAGGAGTGTTATCGATCGAAGTTTAGAATGCATCTTGGAGGAACTAAGATGTATCAGGATATGAAGGGAAGTTTCTTTTGGAAGGTCTAAAAAGGGATGTACGCTTATGAGTGAAGCAATGCATGAATTGCCAGCAAGTAAAAGTCGAACATCAAAAGCCAAGTGAGTTTCTTCAGCCTTAGATATACTAGTTTGGAAGTGGGATTCGGTATCCATGGATTTCGTTAATGGGTTTCCAAGGTCGAATAGGGAAAATGAAAGTATTTGGGTCATAGTGGATAGACTGACCAAGAGTGAACATTTCATTCTCGTTAAGTCAACCAGGACGACACCTATATTGGCTAAGTTGATTATGGAAAACATTGTTAGTCTGCAGGGGATTCTAAGGAGTATAGTCGGTAATAGAGATGCCTTGTTCACATTGAATCTGGAAGAGTCTATAGAAAGTGTTAGGTACCAAGCTTAAGATGAGTATCACTTATCAGCCATAGACAGATGAGTAGATAGAAAGAGTCAATAAGGTACTCAAAGGTTTGTCGAGAGCTTGTGTACTAGATTTTGGTGGATCATGGGAAGAATATTTTCACTTAGTTGAGTTTTCCTATAATAATAGTTATCATCCTACTATATGAATGGCGCATTTCGAAGCTTTGTGTAGAAGGCCATGTAAATCATCAACATGATGGTTGGAGACTGGAGATAGATTGATCCTTGGTCCAAATATGGTGAGAGAAGCCCAAGGAAGATTTAGTTAATTCGAGTTAGGATGATAGAAGCTCGGTCTAGGCAGAAAAGTTACATAGATAAGAGGCGTAAAGATTTAGAGCTCTTAATTAGAGATCATGTTTTCATTAAAATATCACTGATGAAGGGTATGGCATGGTTTGGAAAGTCAGAGAAACTAGCATCGAGATATGTTTGACTGTTCACTATAATAGAGAAGATCAGAAAATTCGCATACCGAGTAGAGTTACCGAGTATTTTGGCTGGAGTTCCAAATGTAGTTCATGTTTCTCTTCTCAGAAAGCATGTACACGATCCAAAGATTAGTATTACTCTTACTGCATTAGAAGATTTAGTAGTGAAACCAGATATGAATTTTGTTAGGTAAATAGTGTGAGTTATAGCAAGAGATGAGAAGAAGTTAAAGAACAATACAGTTAGATTGGTGAAAGTCTAGTGGAGTGAGAATGAGAAAGACTGTACTTGGGAGACAAAGTACGGGATTAGGGATAGTTATCCTGAGTTGTTATGATCATATGTTCTATATTTGCTGTATATACACTTCGTAGCTGGTAGGATATACTAGCATTGTTTGCATGATTGATGTGCTTGTTATGTAGTCCTTAATTAATTTCGAGGATGAAATTCCTTAAGTAGGGGAGCCAGCAACACCCCTCATTTTAGTTTAACATTATACAGAAATTTAATTGGATAGATTAAAAAGAATAATGTTGCAGGTTATGGGGAAGAGATTTGAAAATTATAAGGTCGAGTCATAATTAATTAACTAAATAAGATTGTTTTAGACTTAATAAAAGAAAGAATGAATGGGAGTGGCAAATAAGGAATATAGCCTCATTTTCTTCACCTAAGCCTTCTCTCTTCCTCACCCATTCACATTTCTACTACAATAAAGCAATCAAAAGAAAAGAAACTCTTAGGACTGGCCATTAACCAAGGAAGACAAAATCAAAAAGGGAATTCAAGAACTAGCTTAGGGAAGCTAAAAAACATAAAATCTCAACTCCAACATCCAAATCTAAGGTGAATAATAAGTGAACCATTCCATTATTTTCTTTTAAATTCGGCTATGAGTAATACCCAAATTATTTTGATTATTTAGGCCATGTTTTGGTTGTCTGATCATAGTTTGGATGGAATAATGAATTATGGAATTTTATGAAATTATTTGTATGGGTATTAAGGGTAAAACCTAAGCTTTTAATCTCTAATCGATTTGGTTTTCTAATATGTTGAGCAAAATGTTATTTTGGATATGGTTTTTAATTTCATAATTTTTCAAGTTAAAATGAATATTTTATGAATTTCTTAAGGTGAAATTGGATTTCTTTCGGATTTTAATATTGAAAATAATTAAATATAGTTTTTAGCCTCAAAATTTTTATATGGTAAAGAATATGATGTTTCTGATTTTTTTTGAATTTTGGGGATTTTTCCCTAGTGATTATGATTTATTATGAATTTGTTATGCCGAATAAATATTTAAATTAATAATTAATTAAGGATAATAATTAGTTAAAATTGATATATGATTTGGAAAAATAAATCTGGTTGTGGCAGTTTTTTGAAAAGATTCGAACAAAAATTATATTATTATCCAAATAGAAATTTGTTAAGAAATTGGAGTTGGTGTAAAGAGATTTCTTTATGTTGAAATAAAATAGTTTTTATGGTAATTATGATAATCCCATGCCGCGTATATCAATACCGAAGCCAAAACAGTGCCGCAACTATGAGTGTTGACATTGATATGGAGGAAGCCTATGAAGACTACTTAAGTAGTTATGGAACGATTCCGACCATGCCGATGATGGCCATGTCGGCTTCCTCTTAAAGGCGGCATTGCAATCTCGTAATTCACCAATAAATACTTTGTCTTTATTGATGCCACATGTCTTAGTGCCTCCTATCAATGCTGCATGTTAATGCCGTAGGCTTTCCCATAGATTTAAGTGACAGCGTATACCACTATTTTGATACCAAATATATTAAGGATATTTTCTATATCGACGCCACAACTCTAGGCAGTGATGCCACAAGAAATATTTTTGATATTAATTATTTTATGGCGATGATGCCGATATTACTTGACTTCGATGTACAGAAAATTCATATCATGGGTTGTCAATGCCGACACCCTATGTTTTATGAAATAGAGCCAAAGCACTATGTTTTTTGTCATTATAGTATTAATGCCGTAAGTGACCGATTTCGACGAAAATGCCAAGCGGCACTGATGCCGCTTCTCTCTCCAATACTGGTGAGGTTTTTTTATGCTAACTAAAAATATGTTTTAAAGAGGCAAGATAGGCTATGTTTAAGAAGGTTGATAACCTTATGATTTCGACAATTAGCCACGTGATTTATAAAATCAAGTTTTTGTTTTCTAACCTAGGATCGAGATTCGACATTGTATATTGCTGTAACATCCCACTACTTGGAGGTCCAAAACTAACTGTTATGGATGTTGCATTCTCCATAATTATTAATCCTCGGCGACCAAATACGATGGTGTTAGATACGTTGATACACAGATCACTAGAATATGGAAAAAAGTTAACAAATTAAAAGCACAATTCCACAGTCCGTTCAAAACATTTCATGTTCATTACATAATCCCACAAATGTTAACTAGGTTTAGAAAAATATTATTATTACACATACGCCAAGAGTGACATATAAAGATGCCCCTTGGTTAATCAAAGTATATAATAAGGCTAATAAGTGCGCCTTTACATTCAAAATACACAGCAGAAAAGGGTAACTCTAAATAACTAACTGCCTCATACACGCCTCTGGAAGCTTTAATCATCTATGAAGAGAACCTAAAAACCCTAAACCTCAAACTACTCAAAATCAATTGAGTACTCGAGAGTTTAAGGGGAAAACAAAACTTCGAGTCGAAGATAAAGCCTAATATGAATAATAATCTAACATCTCAATCCACTTGGATATCTAGTGAAACCATGCCGCTTAATGGAATGGATTTTCCCCTCACTAGTATCCTAAAACCCTTTTATCCTATATCCACAATGGTTAAAACATAGCATTTCAAAATATTATGATGATATACATATATAAACATTTTAGATATCTCATCCCAGTTTAAACCACTCCCTGTCATATTTATAGTTTCTAGGGTTACTATTAACTTATTAGTTTTCATGGGTTTACTAATAACCTTTTTATAATTTATGGAAACCCTGTCCTATTTTAGAGTTTTCATGGGATACTAAGAACCTATAGGCCCCTGCCAATTTACTTAATTAATTCATATGTCACCTGAACCTATTGGGCATTCCAATAACTCATCTTTTATCCTAGTTTTTATGAGTTGACTAGGAACCTACGGATTACTTTAGTAACTTCCTTCTTAGCATAGTTTTCATGGGTTGACTAGGAACATCCTGATGCCTCCAATAACTTCTTACTTATCCTAGTTATTATGGGTTGACTAGGAACCTTTTGACTGATGTTAATACTTAATCTGGACATAGTTTTCATGGGTTACAAACTAATTGACCCCTGCCAATGATCCTTAGTATATAGTTTTCATGGGTTTACTATGAACCTGTTGGTTACCCCAAGTAACTTCCTAATCATAATTTTCATGGATTTACTATGAACCTATCCGTCGAACAATTTCAAGGTTTAGGCATCCTATATTTTGTTCTCCCTGACTCCCTGGATGCAATTCTACTCATTCAGGAGTTTAATAAATTTATATTCACTACTGGATTAACCTAGCTAGATCTTCTACCTCTTTATCCCAAAAACACAGTTATGGGTCGTTTATCATGTGAATATATTCGTATTTGAAGAAGCGAACATAACAACTTAACAATTCCACTCATGTGGCTTCCTTAATATACTTTTCGTATAAAACATAATTAATCCCTTTAACGTATATTTTTATCAAGGCAATATTTCTTCAAATTTACATACTTGAGGTCATTTCAAAACTCTTTTATTTAGCCATGGGGTTTTTCCTTTTAAAAATGAGTTTGGGTCTAAAACCTTTCGATACCTTCGAAACCTTGCTTTAGACCTCATAGGATGATTTCCTTCGAAAGCGTTAAAATCTATCTTTAAAAACATTAGGCTCCTGCCTTTTGAATACTTTAAAACTTCTCTTTCGAAACCTTTCAATTGTATTAAAGCATTACATTTAACTTTAGAAGCATAACTTCGATACCAAGTGAAAGTATCCTTTTCGAAACCATTGGAGTATATCTTCCGAAACCATTGAAAGTCCCCCTTTTGAAATCCTTAGGTTTATTTTGTAAAACATTATTTTGGATCAAAGTGAACAAAAGCGAAAGAATCTCTTTCAAAACCATTGTTTACTTTATAAAAATATTAGGGAAACTTGATGGTGTCGAAATCATGCTTTCAAAGCATTAAAATATCTGGGTAAAACTATTGAAGGTTGGCGTTGAAACCTCTTTCAAAACCATTGCCTTTGAAATCCCTAACCCCTTTCGAAAGCAGTAGGAAGTGGCTTATATTTATAAAATAAACAGCATCTTTTGACAAAATTAATGTCTTCGATACCATCGAAAGGCATCAAATCACAAAAGGTTTCGACTCGGTTGAAACTACCCCTTACGAAAACTTCAGTTAAAACTAAGCAACTCCTCCGGAAGATACTTCTTTAAAAAGGCGGTAGCTTTCCTTCGAAAGCTTCTTTTGAAATACCCTTTTGCAACCATTGGTTTCGACTGCTTGAAACCCTTTAGTAAATAGGTAAGTGCTTTTCTTTTAAAAAAACAAAGGTATCGACAACTTCGGAAGCCATGTTTTGACACCTTACCTTCCACCTTTCTCCAATCCGCTGCGTGCCAACTAAGTGATACCATGTTTATTGGTTTCGTGGTAGATGGTTTCGACTAGGTTTGAGACGGAAGCTCTAGGTCAAAAGCTCCTTCCAAAAGAGGCGGAACTGCTTTTCTAAGCAAATAGCTGTTTTTTGACTAAATAAAGCAAAGATTTTGTAGTTACCTTGCCCACTTGTAAACACTTGATTGGCTATCTTAGACTATCAAATTATTTTGCTAATATTTGCCGCATTTTCTCAGATCTAAAAACTAAATAACTTTTACAAATAAGCCATTCCCATTGACAAACAATTAAATTATTTAGGTCCTCCTTTCAAAATAATTTAATTTCCATACTAAATTACTTAATATAAATCCCAAAAATTCCAAAAATTCACTTTTTATCAAGTTCTCTAACATATTAAAATTTCAGACCCAAATTCTCAATATAATTTCCGAAATAAATCTATAAACCCAGTTAATCAAATTTTCTTCTGAAAATTTATAAGTAATTCTCCATGCCTTGGAAAATTATAAAATTGAAACCCAACTCCAAAATCATGTCTCTCATAACATATAATTTTCCCATGGTATTTAAACATCATTTAATCTCAGTTTTGCCCTAAAATCGTGCATGACCTCTTTTAAACAATCTTGTTTAAATCATATAAATTATAAACCAAGCATATCATCATCCAATATATCATAAAAACGAATTTATCCTTAAATCCGAAATCATATGATTATAAAAACCAAAATAGAGATGCAGTGATTATTATTCACCTTAGTTTGGATAAGGAAATTGGAGATGGATTGAGATTGATCTCGTTTAGATTGAGTCCTAAGCTTTACTTGAAATTTCTGTTCTTAGCTTCCTCCTAATGGCCGGATCCTTTTCTTCTTACGTTTTGTAATTTTTCTTATATTAAAATGAACGGGTATGGCTAAGGGGATAATAATATAAGGGTGGGAAACATGGATGTCAATTTACTCTCATGCCCTTATGTTAATTAGCTTACACTTGACCATTTTAAGCTCATTTATTTTAATAAGCACGGCCGCTAATATTAACTAACTAACCCCAATCTCCTTATCACTCTACATTATTCTATTTAATTTATTCTGATTAAATCTCCTGAACAATGTTATCAAAAAAATTAGGGGTGTTACAAGTGCAGCACGAGTGTCGCATATTTTTTGTATTTACGACGATGAGCCATAAATTTTATTTGACATTGTTCATTAATGACACCAATGTAGATTAGCCTTGACATAATATATGCTTTAGAAATTTGATATTGTTCATTGGAGATACCAAGTGTTATCCCATTTTTGGTCAAAACTGGAATATCAACGTTGTGTGCATTTCCACCACGACCGAACCAAGAAGAAGCAGCCAGCAAGCGTATATAAGTCTAGGATTTCACTCAAGGTTCAAATATAAAAGTTCATTCGGTGAAACAATGCAAGAGTCCATTCGGCACTCCAACACTCAAGCCCATTCGGCAGTATGAAACGAGATCTCATTCGGCATTCGAAATACCATGGCTCATCCGGCATTCCCAATGCCGAGATTCATCCGGCATTCCCAATGCCGAAGTTCATTCGGCATTCCTCTCACCACCGAATCACCTCCATCGGACCAAGCTCCACCGGTCCAAGGCCTCACCGAACCAACTACACTTCCATGTACTACCGAACGAGCTCCACCGAATCACCTCCACCGGACCAAGCTCCACCGGTCCAACCCACACCGAACCAGACTCCACTCAACCTACCACCGGACCAACACTCCACTCAACGTGCTACCGGACCAAGGCATATCAAGACTCTACTCACCGCCGAACCAAGGCGCGACCGGACTAGCTCTGCCAGGCCAAATTGCTTCTGCCCAAGCCCACCAGCAGCTATATACATCCAAGACCTCTACCCCCAGCCTCACTCTATAAATAGAGGGGCAGGAGTACAACAATGGCAGACAAGTTTGAGAGCTCAAGCCTGGAAGGAACTTTCAAACAACTTTAGATACTTGTAATCAAAGCTTTGTACTTGTAATATGAAGGGAAAAGGAGAATAACATATAAAGTGGACGTAGGCACGTTCTGGCTGAACCACTATAAATCTGTGTGTCTTTTACAGTTTAGTCCCTGCTTTTTACATATTTGCATAAATCACCTAAATCACTAAAAACAACATAAAATCGACTAGTTCACATGACTTTGGGTGTTTGTGGCCATTTTTTGCGCAAACATTTTGGTGCTTTCACTGAGAATTGAACACAAGGACCTACCGCTTGGAAGTTGAATTGGAGAGTTTAGAGATTCAGATTGGAAGAGTCATGGCGAAACAATCAAGCAGAAGGCCAAGGCCAGAGCAGAGTCAACAGGAAGGGAGTCAAGAGGCTTCCTCAGGAGAAAACCAAGCTTCAGCCTTCGTCACCAGGGATGAGATGGAGGCTATGATGAGAAGACAAGAAGAGATGATCCAGAACTTGCTTCAGCAAATTGGGCAACTTGGAGCACAAAACCAAGGAGCAACTGGAGTTCAGAACGGAGCAGGACCATCTGGCGTAGCGCCAGAGCTAGGGGGCACTCACGCAGAGCATGTTGATCCGACCCCGAGAAGAGAGATGGGGGCATCCGAGCCACCTGGTAGCAATAGAGGAATGAACGTTCAGCCAGGGAGGCATACACATAAAAACTCCCGTGGACTCGGGGGGCAGGTCGAAGGCAGTGAACGAGGACTGTGGCTTGGAGACAATGACAGATTAGCAGAGATGGTTAGAAGAGCTATGAGAGGCGGTTTAGTAAACAGAGACTTGGAAGATGTAAACAGGAGTCCTTTTTCTTCTGCAATTAGGATGGCTAGGAACCCACCAGAATTCAAGCTACCATCAGTAGAGATGTACGATGGGAGGACAGACCCTGCGGTCCATCTTACTAAGTATATGAGGCACATGGAAGTGCTGGGGGCATCACAGGAGATCATGGCCCGGTGCTTTCCACTGTATTTGACGGACATTGCAGCGTTATGGTTTAGACAACTGGAGAGCGGCTCCATAGGAACGTGGGCAGATTTAACTGAGTGATTCATGAGGCAATTCAGGGTTCATATTGCGAGACCCAAGAATGTGACGACTTTGGCAACCTTGAAGCAGAAAACTGGAGATACTTTGAGGAGCTTTCTAACGCGATTTAATGCGGCGGCAGCATCAGTGGATCGACCCGATCCATCCATGGTCATGATGGCGGCTGTATCTGGAATAGCTGATAGTACAGAGTTCAAGAATTCATTAACCAAGGACCCGCCTATGAATCTGGGAGAGTTCTATCATGAGGCTGAAAAGTTTCTGCGTTTGGAAGATGCTAGTGCAGAAAGAGAGGAAGAAGATGACGTTTACGCAATCAAGAGCGGAAACCCACCTGGAAAGGGTGCGGAGACTAGCAAAGGAAAGAGAAAGGCTGAGGATAATGATGACAGGTCAAAGCGGCAAAGGAGGGAGCCGCGATTCATCACTCACACTGAGCTGAATGAGAGTCTGGAACGGATTTATCAGGATACCAAGGGGCAGGTTCCGTATCGTAGACCAATGCGAAGGGATCCAACCTCTGACGAAAGAAAATCAAATAAGTTTTGTGTATTCCATGAATTATACGGTCATAACACTAATGATTGTAGGCATTTGAAGGACGAGGTGGAAGGGCATATCAGGAACGGTATGCTCCTTCAGTATGTGAGGAGGCGAACTCCAACAGTGGAGCCAGAGCGACCACCGTCTACATCGGCTAGAGGTGACCCTGGATCGGGGCACCGTTTGATTATCCATTGATTGCTTGATTAAAATAACGATGAACAAGTTGTAAACCTCTCGCTAACACGGTTAAATCATTTACACATGTGAGCGATCGCGCACGATCCATAGGTATGCTCTGAATGACTACCAGCCGCGTTGTAGTAAGAGTTTACGCGTTGACATCTTCATTCTGCTTTTTGCTTTGATTTTGATTTGAACATTTAAATTCTTCCTGTTTGGACATTTCTGCTGTAAGATTCATATGATTATTTCTTTGATATTTGAAAATTTACTTGTATGCCCGTGGATCGCGAACGGTCCACGAGCACCTCTTGCATGGCAGCGAACTGCCGAAGTCTTTGATTCGGAAACTCCCCCAAGCAATAACTCCGGCACTGATATTATTAAGTCCCCCCCGGGCACACTAATTCGCCTCGAACGGCACCCGACTTCGAACAGTCACAATTCGCCTCGAACGACACCCGACTTCGAACAGTCACAACTCGCCTCGAACGGCACCCGACCTCGAACGGTCACAATTCGCCTCGAACGGCACCCGACTTCGAACAGTCACGAACTCGCCTCGAACGGCACAACTCCTCTCACCTCAAATGGCTCGATCGCGAACGGTCGTCATTTGAGGTCCCCCACTTGACCACGCACTGTCGCACTTTACCTCGAATGACTCGATCCCGAACGGTCGTCATTTGAAGTTGAGCGCTTGACCTTAAACGGTCACATTTCACCACAGATGACTCAATCCCGAACGATCGATACATGGATTTACGCACTTGACCGCGCACTGTCGCACTTTACCTCGAATGACTCGATTCCGAACGGTCGTCAATTGAAGTTGAGCGCTTGATCTTGAACGGTCACACTTCACCAAAGATGACTCGATCCCGAACGATCGACGCATGGATTTACGCGCTTAACCGTGCACGGTCGCACTTCACCTCAAATGACTCGACCGCGAACGGTCGTCATTTGAAGTTAGGCGCTTGACCATGAACGGCCGCGCTTCATCCCAAATAGCTCTATCCCGAACGGTCGTCATTTGGGGCCATATAAAATATCAAGCTCTTTACAGGTTGTCAACAGGATATGAACATCCAGCTCATGGCATTACAAAACACGCCTTCCTACCGCAAGGACATCAACAGAATATGAACATCCAGCTCATGGCATTACAAAACACGCCTTCCTATCGCACGGCATGTTTTAGGGGGCAAAGTGTTATCCCATTTTTGGTCAAAACTGGAATATCAATGTTGTGTGCATTTCCACCACGACCGAACCAAGAAGAAGCAGCCAGCAAGCGTATATAAGTCTAGGATTTCACTCAAGGTTCAAATATAAAAGTTCATTCGGTGAAACAATGCAAGAGTCCATTTGGCACTCCAACACTCAAGCTCATTCGACAGTATGAAACGAGATCTCATTCGGCATTCGAAATACCATGGCTCATCCGGCATTCCCAATGCCGAGATTCATCCGGCATTCCCAATGCCGAAGTTCATTCGGCATTCCTCTCACCACCGAATCACCTCCACCGGACCAAGCTCCACCGGTCCAAGGCCTCACCGAACCAACTACACTTCCATGTACTACCGAACGAGCTCCACCGAATCTCCTCCACCGGACCAAGCTCCACCGGTCCAACCCACACCGAACCAGACTCCACTCAACCTACCACCGGACCAACACTCCACTCAACGTGCTACCGGACCAAGGCATATCAAGACTCTACTCACCGCCGAACCAAGGCGCGACCGGACCAGCTCTGCCAGGCCAAATTGCTTCTGCCCAAGCCCACCAGCAGCTATATACATCCAAGACCTCTACCCCCAGCCTCACTCTATAAATAGAGGGGCGGGGGTACAACAATGGCAGACAAGTTTGAGAGCTCAAGCCTGTAAGGAACTTTCAAACAACTTTAGATACTTGTAATCAAAGCTTTGTACTTGTAATCTGAAGGGAAAAGGAGAATAACATATAAAGTGGACGTAGGCACGTTCTGGCCGAACCACTATAAATCTGTGTGTCTTTTACAGTTTAGTCCCTGCTTTTTACATATTTGCATAAATCACCTAAATCACTAAAAACAACATAAAATCGACTAGTTCACATGACTTTGGGTGTTTGTGGCCATTTTTTGCGCAAACACCAATGTATATCATATTGACACCATTGTTTTATGAATCGGCATTAATCATTAGGGATAACAATCTATTTCATTTTAAAATTTCGACATAGATCATTGGTGATACAAATGCATATCATTTTGAGATGATATAAGTTTAAGGGGTACACAACCTAATTAGGGACACTAATAGACATAGGTTGAATGTATGGGTTAAACATGAATTAAAATTGATAAGTGATGGGTTCATAGTTGACCTAGGAAAACCATGGAATGCGTGATAGATAGTCCACATGATGCCAGGGATGGATAGACTCTATATGGTTGATGAAGGGTTCATAGTCAGCCTAGAAAAATATATGAGATGCATGATGCATAGTCCACATAATTTTAAATAAATGCAATATGTGAGATGGATAGTCTATATAAATTTGATAATGAAACCAAGTGCGGTGGGTAGTTCATATACGATGGGATAGATAATCCATAAAAATATTTATTTGTGAGATGGGTAGTCCACATAAGTTTGAGACAGATAGTCAAATGAATTTAAGACGAATAGTCTAATAAACTGGGATGGGTAATCTAGGGCATGTTTACGTGATCGCATATGATTATGTTAACATGTTATAACCATTGTGGATGCAGAAGCACGGTATATGCTTAATGTTTTTTTGTTAGGATACTAGCAAAGGGAAAACCTATTCCGCTCAGCGGCATGGTCTCACTAGATATCTATTTTGGTTCGAGATGGTAGGTTATTATTCACACGAGATTGTTTGTCTATCTTGAAGTTTTGTTTTTTCCCTTAAACTCTTCGTACTCATTTAAGTAGGTCGGGGGTAAAGGTTCTCAGGTTTATAGTTAGACGAACAGTACAACAAAAATACCCTATTACAATGCCTATTTTACAACGGGCATTGGTTGCCCATTGTAAAAGAAGGCTATTACAACGGTCCATTCAGGCCCGTTGTAAAAGATGCCATATACAACAACCTTTTTACAACGGGCATTAGTTGCCCGTTGTAAAAGAAGGCTATTACAACGGTCCCTTCAGGTCCGTTGTAATAGATGCCAAATTTACAACGGTCATAAAATGCCCGTTGTAAAAGGTGCCCGTTGTAATATATAAAACTAACAGCCCAATTTATAATATGAAGGAGCCGGCCCTAACTAAAAATTATTTTCTGTTAATTTTTATATTATCTTCGGCCTGATCAGAAAAATGGCAACTGCTCTTCGTTCGTTCCTCTTCAATAAATTAGGGTTTTGTGGCGCCGCTTCAATTTGTCGATGATGCTTCGAATATTTTCCTCTATCGGTGATTGCCTGCGACTGCCTCAATTGGGTCGAGTTCGATTGTCAAAAATGGTATGTGATTTTTTGTTGAATTTGTTCGTTCGTTCATATGAATTTAGTTCGTTCGATTTTTTGTTCGATTGTCAATTGGGTCGTGTTCGTTCGTTTGAATTTAGTTGAATTCGTCAATTATTTTGAATTTAGTTGAATTCGTCAATTGTTCGATTGTCAATCTGTTCTATCTTTTTGTGTGGAGAATAATGTAATCGACAACCACCACTAGAATCGACAGTCCTAAATAAACTAAACGCTCTTATAAATCTCTACTAAAATCTCACGATCCAGTTTATCACTATGGATGTTCCAAAAGTTTGACCATTTTTTTGTTACAACATCGTGCCTCAGAGGTGATGGAAATCCAAAATTTTCAACCTGCTATTGTAGACGAAATTGCTGTTGTTCATGAGAGGGGGTACATTTCTAGGCTACAGAGGGTAAAAATTCTCCCACCGCTTAATGATTCATTTGATTCACACTCAACAAAAAAAAGTTTGTCACATTATATTTTTTGCGTCATAATTCTTTTTTGTGGCACATAATTTGTTTGTATTATAGTTCAAAATTCAAATCCTTATGCACTGAGATATATCGAATATAGAGTATATAAACATAAGTTTATGAATAAACTAACATAAATTTCTTCATATAGAATATTTCTATAATTCCTTGCCTTCTGACAATCTGATTAAAATGTTAATAAACCCTGAATTCAATTTTCAATAGACCACTTGTTGTGTACATATCCACTTTATCATTCATCTCCATTGCCCTGCTTGGAATATATGAATTAATTAAGTGTTAATGAATCATGTTAGTTATGCTTAGTTTATTTTTTATTTTTGCAGGCTATGTCAAGGGCTTCTGATGAAGGCCTTATTTTCATTGAGGGGTCTGGTCCAACGTATGCTACAGAAACTGTATGCTATTCTACTTTGAACCTTCTAACTTAAAATAGTAAACTTCTTAAATGCATGTATAGACTAGCTCGCGCTAGCAAGTTGTAGCATAGTTAGTTTTTCTTCCTTTGAGTTAAAAGGCTCCAATAATAGAACCTAAAATGTTATATGATTCAGTATAACAGAACCTAAAATGTTATATGATTCAATAATACATTGGATCCAAAGCACGTAATAAGAATGCAAGTTTTGACCTGTACAAAATGTCACAAATCTACAAGTCAATAGATACTTAAAAAACAAAGACGTGTATTGGATTCGTCGATTTTTGCCTTGAGATGCCACATCAGTATATTTGATTCTTGGCTTGTAATTTTTCTAAGGAAAATTTGAAAGTTACCATAGTGCTTAACGCACAAAATTAAATTTGAGAATATATTCATACTTTATGATGAATAAGTCATGAACCAGACACCAAACGTGTGCAAGCACCCTTATGTTTTAGTCTCTTTTATTTTTGAAATGTTTGTTAGATTGGGTCCAATGTTTTCCTATGCAACAATGCTAATCATTAAAAGTCCGACAAAATTTATTGTTTAATAGCGGTAACAAATTTTTTAATTCAATTTCTTATAAAATTTTATTTCTTTCTAAAATTAAATTAAATCTAATTTGTATTAATTATGGGGGGATTTAGACTAAGATTAATTAGTGAAGAGGAAGCTTTGTACATTTCAGTTAATAATATTGTGTATCTATAATGTGAAACCCCAATCATAATTATTGTACCTTCAAAAAGAATAAAGAACCATAACATTATTATTTGTACAACTTTTGGAGTACTATAAAATAGAGTCCAATTTTGTACTCATTCTCCACCACAACATTTTTGAATACAATAAATAACCATTACTTTAAAAACTTGGATAATATAAATCTGTTATTATCACTTAATATCTTGCATTTATGCAGACCTTTCAAGAATCCTTGACTGCAGCTGGTGCTGTCATATCCTTGGTTGATTCAGTAGTAAGTGCTATCTAAATTATTACTTTTAAATTTTCTTCTCCTCTATAGTTTATTGAAAACAAAGGTAGTTAGCTACAAATGTTCACCTTAGGTATGCTGAATCATCATCCAAAATTTGGGGTAATAAGTAATAACCCAGAGGACCTAAAATATCTATTTTCCAAATATATCATTTTTAAGAAAATACTTTAAAGTTTAAACCTTTAGGACTTTTGTACCTTAAAACCAGAGATAGACTCAGAAATAAAGGGGAATTTGTTGTCGATTTTTTTTAAAAAATTCGTCTGTTCCATATCTCGTGATTCCGTGGAAATTATAGTGTTAAAATTTGTCGTGCTAATTTGATTAAAAAAAAGTTGAAAGCGGTGTTAGGGTAGTATTATGTGTAAAGCATACATATCTATTTTTATTTCTTCTGTCCAGTCTAGGTTGCAGCATCAAAGACTAGAGAAAAGTCACCAGTAGGGTTTGCTCTAATTAGACCGCCAGGACATCATGCTATTCCTACGGGCCCGATGGGCTTTTGCGTGTTTGGAAACAATGCTATTGCAGCACGACATGCTCAAAGAAAGCATGGACTAAAGAGGGTCTTTATAATTGATTTTGATGTTCACCATGGGAATGGTACTTGTGATGCATTTTATGATGACCCAGATATATTTTTCCTCTCCACTCATTAGGTAACAATACCTTTTCTGTAGTTCATTTTAGAAAATACTAGGTCATTGCCTCATTTCTCTAACACTAAGACTTTATATAAAATATTGTTTTTCTTGTGCTTGAGTGCGCAACACTTTAAATTTCTTGTATGCATGAACTCATGTACTTCGCCATCAATCTTGGGGTGGGTCATTGAGAATGGTCCACACCATCAAATTTGATTCAGTTTTCAAATTCCTCCTCGTAAAGAACATATGATTTTAAACACTTGCAATCTATCAAGATTCTCCTGGTGTTGGCAAACCTTACGGATAATGAATGTGTATTATACAAAAACATTTTTATGCATTTGTTAAAGCAGGATAATGCATGCTCAACCTCTTTAGCAGTGTCATGTATACAATTTATGTTTTTTTTTTCAGCGTTAAAGAGTATATAAAATGACAATAATTATTTACTTAGGCTCGAAGTATTCAACTAATGATACGATAGTATAGTTGCTCATGTTATTAATGTAAAATGCGATAAAAACTTACGTCGCCATGAACTCATGGTCCAAGTTGAACATAAAACTCTATCACCCTATTACTAGTCATTGCATAACATAATTTTGGAATTTATTAGTAGAAAGAACACAAAATGTCATTTTGAACAATAATTTGCTCTTTGTTTGTACTACCTTGCTTATTTTCGATTCAAAATAAATAAATTTTTATTGAGTGCTACTTATTCCAACATATTCGAACGTATGGTGAGTATAATTTTGTTCATACCTCCATTTTTGATGCTAAAATAACCAACATTTTCATTGATTTGTACTTAATAAAATAGTAACATGTAGTCCTTCCTTTTTTTGAATATGTGAACCAAACAAAATAAACGTTATCTTGAGTCCTTGACACGCTAAAAAAGCGTGTGAACAAAATTTTACTCATCTAACCTAGTATTGATGAATGTTTATGTTCGTTAGTCTATTACTGACAAATATCATGGCATTGAATAATTGCCATCAGAGATAAGAAAAGATAGATTAGGTTAGATTCTATTGCGAATGACGTTTGAAATAATTTTGCATCGTGAATGTTTATGTTCGTTCGTCTATTCACTCATATTTTATTTCTGAGGTGTGTTGAACCGTCGCTGGAGCTTGGAGTTGACTTGAGGGTTGCATCGTCGGAGTTTGAATGCGATCAGTAACAAACCTAAAGCAGTTAGGTATCTGCCTTTGCTCTTGTTGGTATTGATATTCCTCTGTTAAGTGTGGATGATTAAGTGGTTGATGTTGAAGAGGTGGTAGAGTTTGTTGACCTGAAACAATGGTGGTAGAGTTTTGTGTTTGATTTGGAGATGACAATGGTGATAAAGGTTGATTTATTTATTTTAGTTTTTGATGTTAACCCATTTTGGGTATTTCAAACAGTGTATTTTGTGCAGTTTTGCACCTTTCTATTTACAACTTGTGCTTGACCAAAATCAACATAAGTATTTTTTTAACAATAATGTGTTTTAATATCAATATAGATGCATCATAGACAAGTAATTGTTGTTGTGACTTGGGTGCGTGCATTTAAGACGTAATAAAATGAGTTAGTCAACATAAGCTGTCAATTGTATAGTTTGATCCATTTTCCAGTTTTAATGTAGCTTGTTTATATACACACATGTTTGATCCTGGTCTAGTACTAAATCTATCAACATTTGGTATGCTATTAAATTCATCTTTCGGATTAATTTGTTTTAACAGTAAGTAACACATGTATATAATTATAACAGATTATGACCTATCAATACCTGTCAATAGAGTTTGTTAAAAGAAAGATTAGTGGTTAGGGATTTGTTAGCTTGTTTACTTATGCACTTTCATTTTACAACCCTTAATTTGTATATTTAAAGGTTAAAAAGTTCTGTAGGAGGTTACAAGGGTCCTTAAGTATATAAAAGGCATCAAATGAAAGTAGTTTGCTCATGCTGTCATTTTCTATTAATTTGCTATGTTCTTTAACTAACGAATTCTGCTTTTTTCCACAAAGTCAAAATTTAACTTGTAAAATTCTACTAATCAGGTGTATATATTATTAACAGGAACACCCAAATATATTACAAGAAGAAAGGGACAAAATATGCAACATTTACAACGGTAATAACTAAGCGACATTTACATTATCCTTTGCATAATTTTATCGGGTCATACATCATTATTTTCCCTTGATATGAATTAACAGATGATGGCAATGGGATTGCAGTTGGTCAGTGCATTTCGGTTTTACAAAATACTAGAATGGTAAGTTATAAACTGACCAAGAGGACTTCATCAAAAAGCCAGTAATTGTTAGCTTTATAGATGCTTTTTGTTGTATTAAATTGTTGTAATGCTTGGTCAGCATAACTTGTATGTATTGTGAAACACAAGCAGCAATCATTATCACCGCAGCACGGTCTTTAGCTTAAAATCCTCTGTTTAAATTTATTTTAACCTTTAATGTTATTATCAAACCATAGCGAATATTCTTAATCCTTCACTATAATATTATGGTATAGTTGAACTTTGAATCCACAATATTCAATGTATCAGCTTTGTAATCGATTTTGCAGTTTATAGATGTTTTACTGTTGTGGTTTGTATGAAATGTGAAGTATTAGTATGGATGTTGCTGTAATTTTTTTTAAAATTTGCATTTATTTTGCAACGGGCAATGTGCGTTGTTATATGAGCTTCTTACAACGGTCACAGCACGTTGTTAAATATGCTTTTTACAACGGTCAATGCATGTTGTGAAACAGGCAATGCAACTAGTATGGTTAGTCTATTGCAACGGTTATGGCCGTTGTACTAGAGTCTATTACAACGGTCATAACCCGTTGTAAAAAGGTATACTGCAACGGTTTTTACAACGTGCTTTGCCCGTTGTAAAATGTGGTGGATCTATTACAACGAGGCCTATTACAACGGGCACAAGCCCGTTGCGAAAACTATATTACAATGGGCATTGCCCGTTGTAAAAAGACTGTTTTTTGTAGCGGAATAAGCTTTCAAAGACGTGTTGTAACGACCCGCCTTTCATTCCATAGAAAGACGCGTCATTAAGAAGAAAGAAAGGGATAGAAAAGAGAAAAGGATAGAAAAGAAAGAAACAAAACAACATCAGAATCTCACATCGGAATGAATAGATTATATTATATCACATAAGATATTACATAGTATCATATACATCAGAGTTATACAACTAATACAACACAAACTAGACAGTTATAAACACCTGTCTAGCAATTACAACTCAAGTACATCACAAAGATAAAGTTTTGAAAAAATATGATATTTTGATATATTGAAATGATTTGAAAGAAGTTTTGTAAAAATATGATATTTTGATATATTAAAAATGATTGGAAATGAAGTTTTGTAAAGATATGATATATTGATATATTGAAATGATTTGACAGGAAGTTTTGGAAAGATATGATGTTTTTGAAATGGTTTGGAATTAATTTAATCTTTATTTTGATAAAGATTTGGATTTGAAATGATTTTCTATTTAGAAGTATAAATATTATTTTAAAAGTTATAACCGCGGGTTATAATAACGATTGGTTGGCAAAGAGACCGGGATCGGATATCTGGCATACTCTCTGTCGATACCGAAAACCACTTTGACAACCATATACGCAGTGGAGATTCCAGAATGAAGTAGGATGTGGCGTCGTTCTTGAGGTATATTACGTGGACCCAACTCCCGTGAGTTGGCATAAGGTGGCTAAAACAGGAGCGATCTCGGGCCAAAAGGGGTAGCTCATCTGGTCGGACACATTCCTTCGATACTATACTCTTACTTGTGATTAATTAGATGGTCATCCTCCGATTTTTATATGGGAGTGTGTTCCGAGGTGGGCGTATGTGGCTGCTGCGTTACCACCAGCCCGTGTGCGTAATTGGTATATCTACCCTGGCATTGCCTTGTGTGTTGTGTCACCGACCATACCGAGCCTTTACTATGAGTTTGCTTTTCTCCCGTAGCCCGTGTGGTATCCTCTGATAGTTTCCCGATCTGGAGATATCATGATATTGGATGGACTACTGGGACTATTATGTGTGAAGGGTGATATGGGTAAGCCCGGAATGCTATTTTAAAGTAAGTTTATTTTACTGTAGACATTATTATAATAGCACAATATTACTATATAGTAAATAGTTTAACGGATCCTTAGAGGATGGGCGGTCCCAGGCATCCTTTAAGTTACTTGTACCCTATTACAGTTCATTTGAGTTGGTTTACATTATATAAGATATATTGTCCGGACTCGAGTGTTTGTATTTTTATTTACGCTCGGGTCAGCCTGAGTTATTCACAGGTTTGGATTCCACTTTCTGGAGATTGGAATCACTGGAGATTATCTGCTTATCTAGTTTTATCTATTCTAGTTCTGTTGTTGTAAAGGCCCGTTTTCCCGTACCCTTTGAATCGACAATAAACCACAAATGTCTAACTCAAATTGCACGATAAGACGGATCTTTAAGGGTGATTAAAGAAAAGTAGACAGAACAGAATCTCACACGAATGGAATAACAAATAATATTGAAAAAAAATTTTTACAGCGGAAAACTTTTAAATACATATATCAGAGTCTAACCTAAATTCAGCTTGGACAGTTATAAAACCTGCCCTTACAATTGCTGACAAACATCAAACAAAGTACACTAAGCAAAGCGGATAACAGAATATGTCCATACGTCGATGAATATCTCCAACTCTCCTCTGGAAACTCCAACCGACTTCGACTATCCTGAAACTACTCGGATCTGACCCGAGTATTGAAAATACCGGGATCAGGCTTGATAAACCAACATGAGAAAACTCAACAATAGATGACAGTGTCATATATCAGCCTTTGGATAAAATTCTTTGAAAATAAAGAGTATCTCATAAGACCACGCCCATACATAAACACAGACGGGTTTTTACCTTATGATAACTAAAACATTTTATATCAAAACGTTTGATATTATTTCTAATGACATTCTTTGAAAACATTTGCAAATAAACTTATTAATCTTAGCCGAAATTGTTACATTGATTAAATTCCAGCATAATATGTTTACAATCAAGTCCGTAGGCTCTTATTGGAGAATGGATTTCCATACTAATGACCAGGCGTAGGATCTACCTTCCGAAATGGGTACACCTCTAGATGGATGTCCCGAGGCACAGAACATCTGCCCTCTACCAACACAAGACCGGCCTACCTCTTTAACTAGATAGTGCCGAATATGTCGTCCCCCGGTCGTTACCGACCTTTAACCGAGCGCTCGTTTTCCATACACCACATTAAATTAACATCTCGAACATCATAGCGGGAAGAAATATATCTAGAAGGGGATGATCATACCCTAATTGGGAATGACCCACTTAGCCCTGATGCATCTAATCCTGTTTCGATAATTTCCGGATTGATGAGGCTTGAGGCTACGATTACCTTTTCACATAGCACATATCACATCTTTGAATGCCACATTTCCATTTCCGTTTAACTACTAATTGCCTTCCACAAAAATACAACCCTTGAGCTCGTAAGTCTCAAGAAGGGTGTTAAGCAAAGAGAAGTTGCCTTCTCCGCCACCACTGATGTACGTTTGTAAAAACCAATGTACGTAATCGTTAAAAATGCAATGTCAGACAAACGTCCATACAAGTTGTCCAAGAACAGGACAAACCGAAGGCACTTTCCTCGGCCATTACTAGGCGAGAAGCCCTTGCAATCTGCAAAATCTCCATCATGAGGAGACCACTGCTATATATAACTCTATAATGGGAGCGACCCCGAGCAAATCAACAAGCAGTCCTCACGCAATGAAGATCCACGGTCTTCAATAATCATCGTCTTCGACATGTCTTAATGTTCGAACGTATACATTGGTTCGAAGTGGTTTTCGGATAGAAATTACCCAAATCCGATCTCCGGTTCCTTCGAAATCCAATCGTCGATAAAAAGTGAATATGAGTATACAGGATTTATTAAGTCTCTTTTCACTTTAATTAGTTTCGGATGATTTCGAATTCTCTTTCTTTAGACTTAGAGTAATTTCTAAGAAATTTATTCTTCTGCTTTGGAAAATATCTCAAAATTCTTTACTTAACTTTCAATCCAATTCTTTAACTTTTAGGCGTGTCAAAAACAATGTTATTTAAGACATCGTTTACGATAAACCCTAAATCAATCTTATTAAACATTTTTAGTTAATAGAAATTATCCATTCTGGAGATTGCTTAATATTTGGATAATACCAATCTTCTTTTATTTTGAAAAATTAACAGAATCTTTTTATTTAACGGCATCCGGGCTTTCTTTTCGATCCGTTCCACCCCTTGCCTAAGAAAATAAAACATAGGCCAGGTAAGTTCAGGGCACTGGTTGCTCCATCCCTAACCTTAGTTAAACACCTTGTTTTATCTTCCCAGATCTTACAGGCGGGACAAATGTACTAGTCGCTTCCGCATACTCAGATTTTTCAACTTTATTTTGGAATTGCTTATGAATATTCCAAATTATCTTTCAAAACGCTTAATTATCCTTTTTAAAACATTCATGATTTATCCTGTGAAACGTCGTTACATTTAAACTCATATTCCAAAAGTTATAGAATTCGCAACAGAAAAGTGCTGCGGAAAATGCTATATAAGCTTATTTGAATTAAACAACTTTTAAACATTCGATAATTCATATTTTCCAATCCAAATCACTTTTAAATCATTTAAATAGATTTATCAAATTTATTCCATATTTCTTCACAATTAAAAACATCTATTTAAACAAATTTCCTGTTATGGTCACTAAACTGCACTAGCGCGATTTTTCTTGGAAATTGATTTGGACTTATTTCAAAATTTACTTATTGAAACTTTGATTTTATTTCTTCGTTTAGAAGATATGGATATAATAGTCTGGAATTTTCTTATCTCGAAGAATTCCGAGCTATATTCCACTCTACACATTCATTTGAACTTTTCAGCGCGAAATTGCGAACTACCGTTGCGCGACGCGTCTAGTTTTAACTTATTTTTCAATATTTAAAATAATCTATTCAAATTGGATTTCAACACTTATAAAATCATTAGAAACCATTTTAAATCAATATTTTCACTTTTAAAAGTATTTAAAATGAATTTTCACTATTACCATATTATAATATTATTATATTACCATTATTTTAATATTAAATTTTAAATTTCAATTTCAACTTAATTTCAATTCTAATCTCAAATTAAACTTCAATTCAATATCAAACTAAACTTCACTTTTTCAAAGTCGATTTCAATTTCAATTTCACTATTCATCTAAATTTCAATTTCAAATTAACTATTCTTTGCAAATCCGATTCACTTCAAATTTCATATTCTCTTTAATTTTTACTTTAATTTCACTTCTAAATGAAAAGAGACTTATTTTTCCACAATATCTCATATTACTAAAATACGGTCTTTTTAGATAAAGGGATTACTTGATCAAAATAAACATATCCAATATTCATATTTATCACTAACATAACATCCATTCAACCAATCACATGCATATGATTTCAAATCTAACATTCACTATTAATATCATAACGGGATATATTATCACAATTCACTTAATTTACTAACTACCAAATCATCCATAATAACAATCAATTTGGTATAAACATTCATATGTCATAAGGGTGTAAATATGATTTATAACATAATCAAAATATAAATTCAAAAGCAATGAGAATTTCTCACCATAAACCAAAGCGATTAACTTCCTACCAACATTCTAATCAACCAACACTTCACTAATTAATTCCTACTCCATTAAACACTAGCAAACAAAACCCTCTCCCATCCAATAGCTTGGCCGAGGCTTGAGATGGAGGTGGGCCGAAAATATAGAGAAGAAGCGGTAGAGCTTTGAACTTGAATTTCCAAGATTTAGATCCAAAAAATAGGTCATCTTCTCTCTTGTTTTTAACTCTTTTGCTCACAAAATTTGAAAAACTTATTAACTGAAAAGTTGTTGCAAATTCTTTTCTATTGAATTTGAAAAAAGAATCATTTGAATCCAAGTTGTTCTGAGGGAGATATGTTCAAAATAAAAGAGCCATTCTCGGATTCTCAAAAATAAAGCCCGAAAATACACTTCAAAGAATTGAGTTTCAGATATAGAAAACCTCAAAACTGGAAAAAGTGATCGACATAATAGTTGTAGAAACTGAAATTTCATATGGTTTAAAAAAAATAATTTCAAAATTAGGATCTGTTATGATCAAGTTATGATCAAAACAAAATGACATATTTTCTGGTTTAAAAACTGGGCCAGAAAATGCATTGTAAAGAAGTGGAATTTTGACATAGTAAACTTTGGAATGAGATAAAGTGATAAATATGAAAGTTGTAGCCACTGGAAAAAAACATGATTTAAATAAAAGAATTTTGCATTTTGGATCTATATTGAAGAACTTATGGTCGAAGGAAGAAGAGGTAAAATATAGAGAAAAAGGAGTTTATTTTGAAGAAAATAAACATTGATTTCTTTTTAAAATTTTGTTAATATTTTGACATTATTTCTTTATAATATTTTTCTATGGCATGGAAGACATTACAGAGAAGAGGAAGAAGATGAAGAAGCTTGAGAAAAGAAGAAGAAGAAATGTGAATGAAAGTGAAGAAGGAGGTGGATATTTATAGAAAAAGAAAGAAAGTGGTAATTTACCAAAATAACCTCTTACCAAATTACCAAACTAACCTTACTTCAACCTAAATCAATCTCCACTTTTTCAAAACTTAACATCACCTTTCACATCCTTACTTTATGTCTTAATCTCTTAAGAATTAAGCTAAGTAAAATAATAATTATGTTGGCTTTTGATGTGATATTGATTTGATGTTTACTTTTGGCTTTTCTTACTTACTTTTGTTAATTCTTACTTACTTTTCTTAATGACTTCTAGAAGTTTTCTAACCATGTTTAGTAAAAGTAAACTTGATTAGTTAATTAATTAATACTTACAATATTAGAATATATGTTCCTAGATAAGAAAATAAAGGTGCGACGACGTTGCGACAACTTTTAATCGACAAAACGTCATTTTTCGACAAAATGTTTTACGGTCATATTTTGACGTTTTAGTTAAACTATTTATTTATGTAAACCAAATTTAAAAATGAACTTTTTACTTCTTTAAATAAATTAAAACAAGTCTCTTTATATTTTAAAATCATATTTAATTAATATCAAAATCTCTAATTTTACATTGTATGTAAAACTGACAAAATGCGATAAATTTTTGTTATTTTTATAAAACGATTATTAACAAACTTTTAAATCTTATAACATACTTTTATTATCTTTATAAGATGTTTTAAATAAGATTTATCTTTTTAAACAAATATTAAAATCCATTTATTTAAGCCTTTATTTACTTTTAACAAAACTTAACTTTTGTCGATTTGTTCTAAAATTTAAATTTATACTTTTTAATACATTAACTATAAGAATAGATAATTATTTATATATATAACATATTTATTTAAGATTTAAACTCCTTTTAAATTTAAATTGAAAGAAATCTCTCATTTTCGAAGTAGCGAAATTACGGGTCGTTACATTCTCCCCTACTTAAAAGCATTTCGTCCTCGAAATGAAATAAAGACAAAAGAATCTTTCCCATACTCATCTCCTCAAATAATTTGGCTTATTCTACCGATGATAGAAAAGAAGAAGGCCGACATCGTAACAACACTAAAATAAATGATGCGAAACATACATATAGAGATTCCTCATACTAACCTGAGTATCTATCACGTACTTAAGGTTGTATATACATATATCAAGTCAAACTTCCATCCTAGCGCGTACTGCACACTTAAGATAATATATACAACAACCAAACAAGACTATACATCCAAAAACAACCAAACTGATACTATATCAACATAAATGAATCCATCTATATAACCCATCCTCTGTCCCGAGCATGTACTATACCTGAGGTTTATGAAAATTTACACATATCTAAACATAAGTCCAACCACTATCTCTTAGTGCCTACTATTTAAGATAACTATCCAACTACTAAGTAGACAAACCCAAAACATCAGACTATATATGATCTTTGATTCGATCTATTATTTAAATCCACAACTTTTCTTTTGAACTAGTATCGATCCCTCGATTTTCTAGTGAGGACTTTGATCAGACTTCTTAATCACAATCCCTTGCTTTCCTTGCATAGCTCTCAACTATGATAGAAAACTTGTGTACATAATCATAAACTCTCATCAATGTTCGCCATCAAAAATCGAGCGATAAATTCTTTTACGGACTGGTGTAAACACCTCAAAGTTCTGTACTCAAATCTTAGATCAAAACTAATGTGCCAAAATGACCTACGTTTTAACTTATGTACTTATCCACATTCGTCTTTACCTAACACATTTCTTCAAAATTTCTATTAATCCAAGTTTATTTCGCAACCATTGCTTTCTTCTAAATACATTATTACTTAAGCTCATAAATATGACTTAAACTTGTATAATATACCTTTACTTCCTAAGAGTATATATACATATCCCTAATCTTCAAACGATCATTACTTCAATTAGGGTCTTCAACAAATGTGGAATTCTTCTATTCCAAATAAATAAGTTATAAAACTCAATCCTTAGTTTTCTTTACCTAAGGTTTCAATTTAGCTAATATTATTTATCTTATCCATATATTAATAAGACAACTTTACTAAGTGTACATCCTTTTTCTTAACTTATTTACCTATCAATTTTAAAAATCAAATTTCTTAAATCCATCAAATACTTTATTGTCAAATTATGAAACTTAATTCACATGGTATTTGTTACTTAATCATTTTCATCCAACAATCAAACTACTAACCATATTATTCAAAAATATCCAATTCTAATCTCACTTCATTTTGAATTACAAATGTTACCCCAAATGTATCACTAATTCAAATTTTTATATTAGGATGATATTTCTTATATCTCTTATCCCTAAGTTTCACTTGATTTTAACCTAGTCAAAGTGTCTAAATTTCAAATTTCCTTATCTCCTTATAAGTTATAGGACTTATCCTTTCATAATATATTTACCCAAAATTTCAATTTTGGCTTATCTTTTCTATCTTATCGATAAGAATTTTTTCTAAGTGTACATTTTCTCTTCACTTTCTCTAATTACACTTCTAGCTTCAGTATTATCATCAAATATCTTATAATCAAATTGTGAATTTTACTTCATAACATATTTGTACTTAGCTTTTAAATCCATACATTACGATAATTACTTAATCATTATTATTTCTTAATACTAAGTATCTAAGGGTATATGATTAAAGTTCTAAATTCTAGCTTTCAACTAATTGATCCTATATGAAATATCTTATAGTCAAATTGTGCAATTCTAATCACAAGATATTCATATTTTAGTTTCACTAAGCAAAGTCACAATCAATCCTTAACTTCTAACCCAAAAGGTAATAGTATTCCCTTTAATATTTATAATATAAACCCAAGGTAAAATTATTTCATTTACCCATTTCCTTTAAAACAAAATCATTTTTTATAAAATTAACAAATATGCGCTCATATATATATAATACTCTCATAACTCATTCTAGGGTGTTAATAACCCTATCTCTAATGAGATACTCATCCTAGGATATTACAAATCCTGTCTCTGATGAGATTTTACCCATAATAGAGCCAAGGTTCTCGTTTAACCTTCAGCTCTGATACCAAATGTAAAGGCCAGTTTTCCCGTACCCTTTGAATCGACAATAAACCACACATGTCTAACTCAAATTGCACGATAAGATGGATGGATCTTTAAGGGTGATTAAAGAAAAGTAGACAGAACAGAATCTCACACGAATGGAATAACAAATAATATTGAACAAATATTTTTACAGCGGAAAACTTTTAAACACATATATCAGAGTCTAACCTAAATTCATCTTGGACAGTTATAAAACCTGCCCTTACAATTGCTGTAAAACATCAAACAAAATACAGTAAGCAAAGCGGATAACAGAATATGTCCATACGTCGATGAATATCTCCAGCTCTCCTTTGGAAACTCCAACCGTCTTCGACTATCCTGAAACTACTCGGATCTGACCCGAGTATTGAAAATACCCGGATCAGGCTTGATAAATCAGCGTGAGAAAACTCAACACTAGATGATAGTGTCATATATCAGCCTTTGGATAAAATTCTTTGAAAATAAAGAGTATCTCATAAGACCACACCCGCACATAAACAACGACGGGTTTTTACCTTATGATAACTAAAACATTTTATATCAAAACGTTTGATATTATTTCTAATGACATTCTTTGAAAACATTTGCAAATAAACTTATTAATCTTAGCCAAAATTGTTACATTGATTAAATTCCAGCATAATATGTTTACAATCAAGTCCGTAGGCTCTTATTGGAGAATGGATTTCCATACAAATGACCAGGCGCATGATCTACCTTCCGAAATGGATGCACCTCTAGATAGATGTCTCAACGCATAGAACATCTGCCCTCTACCAATACAAGACCGGCCTACCTCTTTAACTAGATAGTACCGAATATGTCATCCCCCGGTCGTTACCGACCTTTAACCGAGCGCTCGTTTTCCATATACCACATTAAATTAACATCCCGAACATCATAGCGGGAAGAAATATATCTAGAAGGGGACGATCATACCCTAATTGGGAATGACCCACTTAGCCCTGCTGCATCTAATCCTGTTTCGGTCATTTTCGGTTTGATAAGGCTTGAGGCTACGATTAACTTTTCACATAGCACATATCACATCTTTGAATGCCACATTGCCATTTCCGTTTAACTACTAATTGCCTCCCACAAAAATAAAACCCTTGAGCTCGTAAGTCTCAAGGAGGGTGTTAAGCTAAGAGAAGTTGTCTTCTCCGCCGCCACTGATGTACGTTTGTAAAAACCAATGTACGTAATCGTTAGAAATGCAATGTCAGACAAACGTCCATACAAGTTGTCCAGGAATAGGACAAACCGAAGGCGTTTCCTCAGCCATTACTAGGCGAGAAGCCCTTGTAATCCGCAAAATCTCCATCACGAGGAGACCCCTGCTATATATAACTCTATAATGGGTGCGACCCCGAGCAAATCAACAAGCAGTCCTCACGCAATGAAGATCCACGGTCTTCAATAATCATCGTCTTCGACATGTCTTCATGTTCGAACGTATACATTGGTTCGAAGTGGTTTTCGGATAGGAATTACCCAAATCCGATCTCCGGTTCCTTCGAAATCCAATCATCGATAAAAAGTGAATATGAGTATACAGGATTTATTAAGTCTCTTTTCACTTTAATTAGTTTCGGATGATTTCGAATTCTCTTTCTTTAGACTTAGAGTAATTTCTAAGAAATTTATTCTTCTGCTTTGGAAAATATCTCAAAATTCTTTACTTAACTTTCAATCAAATTCTTTAACTTTTAGGCGTGTCAAAAACAATGTTATTTAAGACATCGTTTACGATAAACCCTAAATCAATCTTATTAAACATTTTTAGTTAATAGAAATTATCCATTCTGGAGATTGCTTAACATTTGGATAATACCAATCTTCTTTTATTTTGAAAAATTAACAGAATCTTTTTATTTAACGGCATCCGGGCTTTCTTTTCGATCCGTTCCACCCCTTGCCTAAGAAAATAAAACATAGGCCAGGTAAGTTCAGGGCACTGGTTGCTCCATCCCTAACCTTAGTTAAACACCTTGTTTTATCTTCCCAGATCTCACAGGCGGGACAAATGTACTAGTCGTTTCCGCATACTCAGATTTTTCAACTTTATTTTGGAATTGCTTATGAATATTCCAAATTATCTTTCAAAACGCTTAATTATCCTTTTTAAAACATTCATGATTTATCCTGGGAAACGTCGTTACATTTAAACTCATATTCCAAAAGTTATAGAATTCGCAATAGAAAAGTGCTGCGGAAAATGCTATATAAGCTTATTTGAATTAAACAACTTTTAAACATTCGATAATTCATATTTTCCAATTCAAATCTTTTTTAAATCATTTAAATAGATTTATCAAATTTATTCTATATTTTTTCACAATTAAAAACGTCCATTTAAACAAATTTCCTGTTATGGTCACTAAACTGCACTAACGCGATTTTTCTTTAAAATTGATTTGGACTTATTTCAAAATCTATTTATCGAAACTTTGATTTTCTTTCTTCGTTTAGAAGATATGGATATAATAGTCTGGAATTTTCTTATCTCGAAGAATTCCGAGCTATATTCCACTCTACACATTCATTTGAACTTTTCAGCGCGAATTGCGAACTACGTTGCGCGACGCGTCTAGTTTTAACTTATTTTTCAATATTTAAAATAATCTATTCAAATTGGATTTCAACACTTAAAAAATCATTAGAAACTATTTTAAATCAATATTTTCACTTTTAAAAGTATTTAAAATGAATTTTCACTATTACCACATTATAATATTATTATATTACCATTATTTTAATATTAAATATTAAATTTCAATTTCAACTCAATTTCAATTCTAATCTCAAATTAAACTTCAATTCAATATCAAACTAAACTTCACTTTTTCAAAGTTGATTTCAATTTCAATTTCACTATTCATCTAAATTTCAATTTCAAATTAACTATTCTTTGCAAATCCGATTCACTTCAAATTTCATATTCTCTTTCATTTTTACTTTAATTTCACTTCTAAATGAAAATAGACTTATTTTTCCACAATATCTCATATTACTAAAATATGGTCTTTTTAGATAAAGGGATTACTTGATCAAAATGAACATATCCAATATTCATATTTATCACTAACATAACATCCATTCAACCAATCACATGCATATGATTTCAAATCTAACATTCACTATTAATATCATAACGGGATATATTATCACAATTCACTTAATTTACTAACTACCAAATTATCCATATTAACAATCAATTTGGTATAAACATTCATATGTCATAAGGGTGTAAATATGGTTTTTAACATAATCAAAATATAAATTCAAAAGCAATGAGAATTTCTCACCATAAACCAAAGCGATTAACTTCCTACCAACATTCTAATCAACCAACACTTCACTAATTAATTCCTACTCCATTAAACACTAGCAAACAACACCCTCTCCCATCCAATAGCTTGGCCGAGGCTTGAGATGGAGGTGGGCCGAAAATATAGAGAAGAAGCGGTAGAGCTTTGAACTTGAATTCCCAAGATTTAGATTCGAAAAATAGGTCATCTGCTCTCTTGTTTTTGACTCTTTTACTCACAAAATTTGAAAAACTTATTAAATGAAAAGTTGTTGCAAATTCTTTTCTATTGAACTTAAAAAATGAATCATTTGAATCCAAGTTGTTCTGAGGAAGATATGTTCAAAATAAAAGAGCTATTCTCGGATTCACAAAAATAAATCCCGAAAATACACTTCAAAGAATTGAGTTTCAGATATAGAAAACCTCAAAACTGGAAAAAGTGATCGATATAATAGTTGTAGACACTGAAATTTCGTATGGTTTAAAAAAATAATTTCAAAATTAGGATCTGTTATGATCAAGTTATGATCAAAACAAAATGACATATTTTCTGCTTTAAAAACTGGGCCAGAAAATGCACTGTAAAGAAGTGGATTTTTGACATAATAAACTTTGGAATGAGGCAAAGTGATAAATATGAAAGTTGTAGCCACTGGAAAAATACATGATTTAAATAAAAGAATTTTGCATTTTGGATCTGTATTGAAGAACTTATGGTCGAAAGAAGAAGAGGTAAAATATATAGAAAAAAGGAGTTTGTTTTGAAGAAAATAAACATTGATTTCTTTTGAAAATTTTGTAAATATTTTGACATTATTTTTTTATAATATTTTTCTATGTCATGGAAGACATTACAGAGAAGATGAAGAAGATGAAGAAGCTTGAGAAAAGAAGAAGAAGAAATGTGAATGAAAGTGAAGAAGGAGGTGGATATTTATAGAAAAAGAATGAAAGTGGTAATTTACCAAAATAACCTCTTACCAAATTACCAAACTAACCTTACTTCAACCTAAAGCAATCTCCACTTTTTCAAAACTTAACATCACCTTTCACATCCTTACTTTATGTCTTAATCCCTTAAGAACTAAGCTAAATAAAATAATAATTATGTTGGCTTTTGATGTGATATTGATTTGATGTTTACTTTTGGCTTTTCTTACTTACTTTTGTTAATTCTTACTTACTTTTCTTAATGACTTCTAGAAGTTTTCTAACCTTGTTTAGTAAAAGTAAACTTGATTAGTTAATTAATTAATACTTACACTATTAGAATATATGTTCCTACATAAGAAAATAAAAGTGCGACGACGTTGCGACAACTTTTAATCGACAAAACGTCATTTTTCGACAAAATGTTTTACGGTCTCATTTTGACGTTTAAGTTAAACTATTTATTTATGTAAACCAAATTTAAAAATGAACTTTTTACTTCTTTAAATAAATTAAAATAAGTCTCTTTATATTTTAAAATCATATTTAATTAATATCAAAATCTCTAATTTTACATTGTATGTAAAACTGACAAAATGCGACAAATTTTTGTTATTTTTATAAAACGATTATTAACAAACTTTTAAATCTTTTAACATAATTTTATTATCTTTATAAGATGTTTTAAATAAGATTTATCTTTTTAAACAAATATTAAAATCCATTTATTTAAGCCTTTATTTACTTTTAACAAAACTTAACTTTTGTCGATTTGTTCTAAAATCTAAATTTATACTTTTTAATACATTAACTATAAGAATAGATAATTATTTATATATATAACATATTTATTTAATATTTAAACTCCTTTTAAATTTAAATTGAACGAAATCTCTCATTTTCGAAGTAGCGAAATTATGGGTCGTTACATTCTCCCCTACTTAAAAGCATTTCGCCCTCGAAATGAAATCAAAGACAAAGGAATCTTTCCCATACTCATCACCTCAAATAATTTGGCTTATTCTACCGATGATGGAAAAGAAGAAGGCCGACATCGTAACAACACTAAAACAAATGATGCCAAACATACATATAGAGATTCCTCATACTAACCTGAGTATCTATCACGTACTTAAGGTTGTATGTACATATATCAAGTCAAACTTCCATCCTAGTGCGTACTGCACACTTAAGATAATATATACAACAACCAAACAAGACTATACATCAAAAAACAACCAAACTGATACTATATCAACATAAATGAATCCATCCATATAACCCATCCTCTGTCCCGAGCATGTACTATACCTGAGGTTTATGTAAATTTACACATATCTAAACAAAAGTCCAACCACTATATTTTAGTGCCTACTATTTAAGATAACTATCCAACTACTAAGTAGACAAACCCAAAACATCAGACTATATGTGATCTTTGATTCGATCTATTATTTAAATCCACAACTTTTCTTTTGAACTAGTATCGATCCCTCGATTTTCTAGTGAGGACTTTGATCAGACTTCTTAATCACAAACCCTTGCTTTCCTTGCATAGCTCTCAACTATGATAGAAAACTTGTGTACATAATCATAAACTCTCATCAATGTTTGCCATAAAAAATCGAGTGATAAATTCTTTTACGGACTGGTGTAAACACCTCAAAGTTCTGTACTCAAATCTTAGATCAAAACTAATGTGCCAAAATGACCTACGTTTTAACTTATGTACTTATCCACATTCGTCTTTACCTAACACATTTCTTCAAAATTTCTATTAATCCAAGTTTATTTCACAACCATTGCTTTCTTCTAAATACATTATTACTTAAGCTCATAAATATGACTTAAACTTGTATAATATACCTTTACTTCCTAAGAGTATATATACATATCCCTAATCTTCAAACGATCATTACTTCAATTAGGGTCTTCAACAAATGTGGAATTCTACTATTCCAAATAAATAAGTTATAAAACTCAATCCTTAGTTTTCTTTACCTAAGGTTTCAATTTAGCTAATATTATTTATCTTATCCATATATTAATAAGACAACTTTACTAAGTGTACATCCTTTTTCTTAACTTATTTACCTATCAATTTTAAAAATCAAATTTCTTAAATCCATCAAATACTTTATTGTCAAATTGTGAAACTTAATTCACATGGTATTTGTTACTTAATCATTTTCATCCAACAATCAAACTACTAACCATATTATTCAAAAATATCCAATTCTAATCTCACTTCATTTTGAATTACAAATGTTACCCCAGATGTATCACTAATTCAAATTTTTATATTAGGATGATATTTCTTATATCTCTTATCCCTAAGTTTCACTTGATTTTAACCTAGTCAAAGTGTCTAAATTTCAAATTTCCTTATCTTCTTATAAGTTATAGGACTTATCCTTTCATAATATATTTACCCAAAATTTCAATTTTGGCTTATCTTTTCTATCTTATTGATAAGAATTTTTTCTAAGTGTACATTTTCTCTTCACTTTCTCTAATTACACTTCTAGCTTCAGTATTATCATCAAATATCTTATAATCAAATTGTGAATTTTACTTCATAACATATTTGTACTTAGCTTTTAAATCCATCCATTATGATAATTACTTAATCATTATTATTTCTTAATACTAAGTATCTAAGGGTGTATGATTAAAGTTCTAAATTCTAGCTTTCAACTAATTGATCCTATATGAAATATCTTATAGTCAAATTGTGCAATTCTAATCACAAGATATTCATATTTTAGTTTCACTAAGCAAAGACACAATCAATCCTTAACTTCTAACCCAAAAGGTAATAGTATTCCCTTTAATATTTATAATATAAGCCCAAGGGAAAATTATTTCATTTACCCATTTCCTTTAAAACAAAATCATTTTTTATAAAATTAACAAATACGCGCTCATATATATATAATACTCTCATAACTCATTCTAGGGTGTTGCTAACCCTATCTCTAATGAGATACTCATCCTATGATATTACAAATCCTATCACTGATGAGATTTTACCCATAATAGAGCCAAGGTTCTCGCTTAACCTTCAGCTCTGATACCAAATGTAAAGGCCCGTTTTCCCATACCCTTTGAATCGACAATAAACCACACGTGTCTAACTCAAATTGCACGATAAGACGGATCTTTAAGGGTGATTAAAGAAAAGTAGACAGAACAGAATCTCACACGAATGGAATAACAAATAATATTGAACAAATATTTTTACAGCGGAAAACTTTTAAATACATATATCAGAGTCTAACCTAAATTCAGCTTGGACAGTTATAAAACCTGCCCTTATAATTGCTGACAAACATCAAACAAAATACACTAAGCAAAGCGGATAACAGAATATGTCCATACGTCGATGAATATCTCCAGCTCTCCTCTGGAAACTCCAACCGTCTTCGACTATCCTGAAACTACTCGGATCTGACCCGAGTATTGAAAATACCCGGATCAGGCTTGATAAACCAGCGTGAGAAAACTCAACAATAGATGATAGTGTCATATATCATCCTTTGGATAAAATTCTTTGAAAATAAAGAGTATCTCATAAGACCACGCCCACACATAAACACAGACGGGTTTTTACCTTATGATAACTAAAACATTTTATATCAAAACGTTTGATATTATTTCTAATGACATTCTTTGAAAACATTTGCAAATAAACTTATTAATCTTAGCCGAAATTGTTACATTGATTAAATTCCAGCATAATATGTTTACAATCAAGTCCGTAGGCTCTTATTGGAGAATGGATTTCCATACAAATAACCAGGCGCATGATCTACCTTCCGAAATGGGTACACCTCTAGATGGATATCCCGAGGCACAGAACATCTGCCCTCTACCAACACAGACCGGCCTACCTCTTTAACTAGATAGTACCGAATATGTCATCCCCCGGTCGTTACCGACCTTTAACCGAGCGCTCGTTTTCCATACACCACATTAAATTAACATCCCGAACATCATAGCGGGAAGAAATATATCTAGAAGGGGACGATCATACCCTAATTGGGAATGACCCACTTAGCCTTGCTGCATCTAATCCTGTTTCGGTCATTTTCGGTTTGATAAGGCTTGAGGCTACGATTACCTTTTCACATAGCACATATCACATCTTTGAATGCCACATTGCCATTTCCGTTTAACTACTAATTGCCTCCCACAAAAATACAACCCTTGAGCTCGTAAGTCTCAAGGAGGGTGTTAAGCTAAGAGAAGTTGTCTTCTGCGCCGCCACTGATGTACGTTTGTAAAAACCAATATACGTAATCGTTAGAAATGCAATGTCAGACAAACGTCCATACAAGTTGTCTAGGAATAGGACAAACCGAACCACTTTCCTCGGCCATTACTAGGCGAGAAGCCCTTGTAATCCGCAAAATCTCTATCACGAGGAGGCCCCTCCTATATATAACTCTATAATGGGTGCGACCCCGAGCAAATCAACAAGCAGTCCTCACGCTATGAAGATCCACGGTCTTCAATGATCATCGTCTTCGACATGTCTTCATGTTCGAACGTATACATTGGTTCGAAGTGGTTTTCGGATAGGAATTACCCAAATCCGATCTTCGGTTCCTTCGAAATCCAATCATCGATAAAAAGTGAATATGAGTATACAAGATTTATTAAGTCTCTTTTCACTTTAATTAGTTTCGGATGATTTCGAATTCTCTTTCTTTAGACTTAGAGTAATTTCTAAGAAATTTATTCTTCTGCTTTGGAAAATATCTCAAAATTCTTTACTTAACTTTCAATCAAATTCTTTAACTTTTAGGCGTGTCAAAAACATTGTTATTTAAGACATCGTTTACGATAAACCCTAAATCAATCTTATTAAACATTTTTAGTTAATAGAAATTATCCATTCTGGAGATTGCTTAACATTTGGATAATATCAATCTTCTTTTATTTTGAAATATTTAATAGAATCTTTTTATTTAACAGCATCCGGGCCTTCCTATCGATCCGTTCCACCCCTTGCCTAAGCAAAGAAAACGTAGGCCAGGTAAGTTCAGGACACTGGTTGCTCCATTCCTAACCTTAGTTAAACACCTTGTTTTATCTTCCCAGATCTCACAGGCGGGACAAATGTACTAGTCGTTTCCGCATACTCAGATTTTTCAACTTTATTTTGGAATTGCTTATGAATATTTCAAATTATCTTCCAAAACGCTTAATTATCCTTTTTAAAACATTCATGATTTATCCTGGGAAACGTCGTTACATTTAAACTCATATTCCAAAAGTTATAGAATTCGTAACAGAAAAGTGCTACGGAAAATGCTATATAAGCTTATTTGAATTAAACAACTTTTAAACATTCGATAATTCATATTTTCCAATCCAAATCTCTTTTAAATCATTTAAATAGATTTATCAAATTTATTCCATATTTTTTCACAATTAAAAACATCCATTTAAACAAATTTCCTATTATGGTCACTAAACTGCACTAGCGCGATTATTCTTGAAAATTGATTTGGACTTATTTCAAAATCTACTTATCGAAACTTTGATTTTCTTTCTTCGTTTAGAAGATATGGTTATAATAGTCTGAAATTTTCTTATCTCGAAGAATTCCAAGCTATATTCCACTCTATACATTCATTTGAACTTTTCAGCACGAAATTGCGAACTACCGTTGCGCGCCGCGTCTAGTTTTAACTTATTTTTCAATATTTGAAATAATCTATTCAAATTGGATTTCAACACTTATAAAATCATTAGAAACCATTTTAAATCAATATTTTTGCTTTTAAAAGTATTTAAAATGAATTTTTACTATTACCATATTATAATATTATTATATTCCCATTATTTTAATATTAAATTTTAAATTCCAATTTCAACTCAATTTCAATTCTAATCTCAAATTAAACTTCAATTCTATATCAAACTAAACTTCACTTTTTCAAAGTCGATTTCAATTTCAATTTCACTATTCATCTAAATTTCAATTTCAAATTAACTATTCTTTGCAAATCTGATTCACTTCAAATTTCATATTTTCTTTCATTTTAACTTTAATTTCACTTCTAAATGAAAAGAGACTTATTTTTCCACAATATCTCATATTACTAAAATATAGTCTTTTTAGATAAAGGGATTACTTGATCAAAATGAACATATCCAATATTCATATTTATCGCTAACATAACATCCATTCAACCAATCACATGCATATGATTTCAAATCTAACATTTACTATTAATATCATAACGGGATATATTATCACAATTCACTTAATTTACTAACTACCAAATCATCCATATTAACAATCAATTTGGTATAAACATTCATATGTCATAAGGGTGTATATATGATTTATAACATAATCAAAATATAAATTCAAAAGCAATGAGAATTTCTCACCATAAAACAAAGCGATTAACTTCCTACCAACATTCTAATCAACCAACACTTAACTAATTAATTCCTACCCCATTAAACACTAGCTAACAACACCCTCTCCCATCCAATAGCTTGGCCGAGGCTTCAGATGGAGGTGGGCTGAAAATATAGAGAAGAAGCGGTAGAGCTTTGAACTTGAATTTCCAAGATTTAGATCCGAAAAATAGGTCATCTTCTCTCTTGTTTTTGACTTTTTTAATCACAAAATTTGAAAAACTTATTAACTGAGAAGTTGTTGAAAATTCTTTTCTATTGAATTTGAAAAAAAGAATCATTTGAATTCAAGTTGTTCTGAGGGAGATATGTTCAAAATAATATAGCCGTTCTCGGATTCACAAAAATAAAGCCCGAAAATACACTTCAAAAATTGAGTTTCAGATATAGAAAACCTCAAAACTGGAAAAAGTGATCAACATAAAAGTTGTAGCCAATGAAATTTAATATGGTTTTAAAAAAGTAATTTTCAAATTAGGATCTGTTATGATCAAGTTATGATCAAAACAAAATGGCATATTTTCTGGTTTAAAAACTGGGCCAGAAAGTGCATTGTAAAGAAGTAGATTTTTGACATAGTAAACTTTGGATTGAGACAAAGTGATAAACATGAAAGTTGTAGCCACTGGAAAAATACATAATATAAAGAAAAGAATTTTGCATTTTTGTTCTGTATTGAAGAACTTATGGCCGAAAGAAGAAGATGTAAAATATAGAGAAAAAAGGAGTTTGTTTTGAAGAAAATAAACATTGATTTCTTTTGAAAATTTTGTAAACATTTTGGCATTATTTATTTATAATATTTTTCTATGGCATGTAAGACATTAGAGAGAAGAGGAAGAAAATGAAGAAGCTTGAGAAAAGAAGAAGAAAAAATGCGAATGAAAGTGAAGAAGGAGGTGGATATTTATAGAAAAAGAAAGAAAGTGGTAATTTACCAAAATAACCTCTTACCAAATTACCAAACTAACCTTACTTCAACCTAAAGCAATCTCCACTTTTTCAAAACTTAACATCACCTTTCACATCCTTACTTTATGTCTTAATCGCTTAAGAACTAAGCTAAGTAAAATAATAATTATGTTGGCTTTTGATGCGATATTGATTTGATGTTTACTTTTGGCTTTTCTTACTTACTTTTGTTAATTCTTACTTACTTTTCTTAATGACTTATAGAAGTTTTCTAACCTTATTTAGTAAAAGTAAACTTGATTAGTTAATTAATTAATACTTACACTATTAGAATATATGTTCCTATATAAGAAAATAAAGGTGCGACGACGTTGCGACAACTTTTAAGCGATAAACTCATTTTTCGACAAAATGTTTTACGGTCACATTTTGACGTTTTAGTTAAACTATTTATTTATGTAAACCAAATTTAAAAATGAACTTTTTACTTCTTTAAATAAATTAAAACAAGTCTATTTATATTTTAAAATCATATTTAATTAATATCAAAATCTCTAATTTTACATTGTATGTAAAACTGACAAAATGCGACGAATTTTTGTTATTTTAATAAAACGATTATTAACAAACTTTTAAATATTTTAACATACTTTTATTATCTTTATAAGATGTTTTAAATAAGATTTATCTTTTTAAACAAATATTAAAATCCATTTATTTAAGCCTTTATTTACTTTTAACAAAACTTAACTTTTGTCGATTTGTTTTAAATCTAAATTTATACCTTTTAATACATTAACTATAAGAATAGATAATTATTTATATATGTAACATATTTATTTAAGATTTAAACTCCTTTTAAATTTAAATTGAACGAAATCTCTCATTTTCGAAGTAGCGAAATTACGGGTCGTTACAGTTGTTCTATTCAGCTTCTACTTGGTTATCATCTTGAGACTTCTGTTGTACTTTATTTATTTTGTTGTATTTTATTTAACTCTGATATATTTACATAGTAGCTTCGTGAACTACTATCTCCTTTACTTCCGCTGCATTTCTTACTCTGTGTCTATGTTTCGTGATTATTATTTACTGTATGTTCTGAGATTTGCCAAATTTTATTTACAACGCAGTATTCTGAGCAATTCAAGACCGACATGTGTGGATGCGAAAGGTTGAAAATATCGGGTTGTTATAGCTGGGGTACCGCCTGTCACAGTATAGGGCCAAGATCACCGTACCGAGGATTACTCCCAATCCCCTGCAACACAAAGCTCGAACCATCCCTTACTGGACAGTCCCGAACAAGATAACCCCGCAGATGGCTGTCGCCAACTGCCCACACAGCCGAAATAAAAGGGACCTCTAGACAAGGGTAAATCTCGTCCTACTTGGGCATGGCCCACTCAGCCTTGCTGCACCTCCCATGTTTTAGCCATTCCCGGTTGATGAGGCTTGAGGCTACGATTACCTTTATAGGACACATCAATCTTAGAATGCTCATCGTCCATCTGACGATGTTCTGAAAGCATTCAATCCATACAAGTTCGTTACGGGTTCGAACGAAATTGAAGGCACTATCTCGTTACACTCATTTTGTAATCACCCTCAGAGTTAACGACAATAGCCTTTGCATTCCGAATCTTCATCTCGAACCTGAAAGTACTACCCCCGTTAAACTCGTATTGGAATCACCCTCAGAGTATTAACAACGAATAGTCCTTACACCTCGAGTCTTCACTCTTCACTTGAGATTCACGAACTAACGTTTAATTTGGATCGATGTGGTTTTTGGAATTCCAAATTTGGAAACCCGATCTCGATCTCATCGAAATCCAAACGCCATCTTAATGTCCAAGCGATTTTAGTTTGAACAATTAATTCAATTTAAAACATTGAATTCACACAGCATCATTCACAGATAAATATCACACATTTATCACAGTTATAATCAATACCATATCATAACACATCACAGATTATTCAAACTATAAGCATCATCCAATTCAGCCATTCCACTCAATCAATCACCCACAAACATGAATCATTAATTCATATTATAATTAATCTAATCATTTTAAATTAAATTAATTACTTAAGAATTATTCATCTAATCCTGCTTAAACAATCATTAATTAATTAATTACAAATCTTTTAATTAATTAATCAACCTTTAATTACTTTATAAACAAATTAATTAATCTTAAATTAGATTAATTATCCTCTAAATTAATCATACTTCATTAATTATTACTTAATTACATTAAGTAATTAGTCTTTGAATTAATTACACAAATTAGTTATGCTTTAATCATTTGGTAATTAACCTTAATTATTAATTAATTAATTATAATTAATTACATTAATCCTTAATTAATTACATTAATTAATTATATCTTAATCACTTCCTTGATTAATTATCTCATAATTAATCACATCTATTAGTCAATTAAACCTTTAATTATTATCATTAATTACATTAATTAATGATCTTCTAATTACTTTCCATAAATTAATTATTCTTCTAATTACAATTAATAATTAATCATTAACTTAACTACATTTATTAATCAAACCCGACTAATCACAATCAGTAATTAACTTCCCTTAATTACTTCTTCAATTAAACCAACTCCATTGATTAATTACATTAATTAATCCTTTAATTACATTGAGTAATCATCACTTAATTACTTCCCTTAAGTAATTATCCCTTAATTACTATCCATAACTAATTATCCTTTAATTAATTACATCCAGTAATTATTCATTAATTACTTTACTCAGTAATTTCATCTCATTAATTATATTATGTAATAATACTTAATTCCATCATTAAGTAACCCTATTTAATTAATTAAACTTAATTAATTAATTAAACTTAATTAATTAATTAAAATTAATTAACTAATTAAAATTAATCACATTAACTTAATTAATTACACTGAGTAATCAATTACTTAAATTACTTCATTAAGTAATTACCTTTAATAATCTTCTTTACATTAAGTAATTAACCTCCTAATTACTTATTACTTAATTATTTCTTAATTAATTAACTTTGATTAATCTAATATTAATTAAGAAATTAATTATACTTAATTAATTTCACAAATTAATTTATCTTAATTCAACTACTAAAATTTCTTATCTGAGTTAATTAAGTAATTTTACTTTAATTACTTTAATAAATAAAACTTGATTTAAATTAAGATAAAACATTTATTACATCAAACTCTTGATTTCCGTTTAAAATAAATAAATTTAAAACTTGAATATGATTTATTAAAATCATTATTCTTTGATTCTAGTTAAATACTTTTTACTCAAATCATATTTACATTTAAAAGCTTGAATTTGATTTATTTAAAATCATCATTCTTTGATTTTTAAAGTTAATACTTACTTTAATTCATGTTTAAATTTCAACAATTTACCTTTTTAATTTGAAAACATTTAAGGACAAATTCATCAATTTATTCTAATGTATTATTTATATAAACCAAAATTATTTTTAAACCAAATTAAAAATTAAAAACCCACACTTTAAAAACTTAAATTTGTTAAACATTATTTTCTAACACAAACATTTTTATATGTTTAAAAATTGGTTAAAAACCTTGATTAAACTTTAGCTTTGCCTTGAAATTTTGAAACCTGTTAAATTACTTTACTTCAAACCAGACACTGACCAAAACAACTGAGCGACACTAGCGTTCTCAACCCCTTCGAGTCGTACACCATACAACATCGACCCACACCCTGGACATGCATCGATTTCCCGAGCCTATCTCAACTCTTTCTCAATACACTCGCATAAACCTTCCCAAGCGATCACATGAAGCACGCTTCGAGTCAAAGCCCCAACTCCTTCGTGAAGCAACCCGAGCAAATAACTACTACTCAAACCAGCGATTCAACAGGAATTCAAACGTGCACCGATCATCATCGTGCACTGGCACATCAAACCCGATCATCGATGGTCACCACCACGGCCATCCACAAGACGACCTCGACCCTGCCGACTCCTTCGACCGACCAGAACGACGCAACACCCATTGAGACGAAATCGAGCACTTCGATCCCAGAGTTGTCCATAACTCGGCCAGCAAAAACATCGATCAACGACGAATGCCTCTACCTGAAGACCTGTCGCCTCTACTATGAATGCGCCTTGAACCCTAGAGACCATTTCCCCCAAGCGATTGAGTCCGGTCACCCCACGGTGACGAACGAATCCCTATTACCACGTCTTCCCAATCCAGATTTTAAACCCTAGTCTGTCAAATTCCAATCATCACATCCAAAAAAATATCCAATAATAATTTTCCAGTGACCACTCACTTCTCCTCCACCTTCAGGCCAAATCTCGAGCCACCAAACTTCGTCGATCAATGGTAGTAGACCAAAACCCCAAAAACATTCATCACCGAACAACTCCTCGAATTCTAAACTAAAAATCACATGATTTTCACTAAAATTCATAATTTGTTTAGATGAATCAGATTACATAATTTCAAAGTGAAATTGTTGTTATAAATTTTTAACCAAAACTTGATTTTACTGTAATTCCAATATTTACAGTTTATTTATTAAACAATTCTACCTTAAACTATTTTTAAAAACAAGAATATAATGTTATTAACAATTTCTCTTCACTGATCAATGTCAAATTTTGATTATACAAGAAGTTATAAATTATCTTGTGATAATGATGGTCTGTTATCAACAACAGAGCACAAAAATGTAATACTCAGAAACAATTATGCAAGCAATATCATACTCATATACACATATTTATATTCAAACTCAAACAATCATTAGAGGCTATATTATCATACGTGCAATAAGATTCATCCAGATTTAAAAAAAAGAACTGTTTTAAAAAAAACAGAAGTTTACTCACTTATGAAGAAGCAGAGAGCATTGTTCCTGTAACAGCTAAATTTGATTGATGAAGTTCAACCTGCTGTTGCTTTGAATCTACATGCTGTGGATCCAAAGAGGTTGTGCAGTAGTTTTTTTTTAAATTTTGCAGTTGACTTCCATTTTCTTTTGCTTAGAGTTTGAGTTGATCTTCATTTAGATTACAGATTTGAAAACTTCAGCAGATTTGTTTTGCAGATTTTTGAACTTAAGTTGTATTTGGTTTTGAACTTTTCTTTAAATCTGATTTTCAGTTTAGTTTTGAAGAGAAGAAAGATTGAACTCACATGATTTTTTCCAAGTTTTCTTATCTATATTTATAAATAATTATTTTCAAAAATAAATTAATATTGCCACTTGTTACATTGGGTTGTAGAATGATTTACAAGTGTCTTTCTCATGGTATAATAACCTTGCACATGTTACATTTTAATATTAAAATAATTTCTTAATTTTATAAATGTTTTTTTAAATTCATTTCTTATTTATGTTATCATTTTTTTAAATGTTTATTTCCACTTAGCCTTTATACAATTACATATCTCAATGTTTGTTTGTATATTTTAAAATATATTGTCAAAGCTAAATTTTCAAGAAAGAAAATTTAAAAAGAAAAAGATATTGAATTATACCTTATTTCAAAGTTTCAACTAAATCATTGTACTTTAATGTATATGAACTAAGTCTATTTCAAAAAAACAATTTTTTAAAAGAAAACAAAATAAACTTTTATTATAATATACAATTTAAACTATTATATTTTTTTAAACAAAATAAATATTTACTTTAATTTCTTTTGAAAATATCAGATAGATTTTTAAATTAACTTTTGAAAAGTTTCTATATTAATTTCAATCAAATTTTCCAATTCACAAGTTATACACACATATATATTATAAATTTGAAAACATTCTTATTAAATTTAAGTTTAAATTAAAATCAAACTCCCTATTTAAAATGTATTCACATATATACGTTATAAATAGAATATCTTTTAAATTAGCTTAGACAGATAAATTTTATCATTTAAATATTTTTAACTTTGAAAAGAATAAGATTCCCAAATTAAATTATCATTATCATTATTATAAATCTTGAAAAGATAACATTTGTCAAACTAAATAATTATTAGTTTTCAAAAGATAATTTCTGTTTGAATTAGATTATTAAATCCGTATTTCACATTTTAAAGTAATTATTAATGGAAATTATTAAATAAATATTGCCCAAATTTCCGGGACATCACACGTGTAGGAGGCAATCTAGCTATTTAGGAGTTCCTATTTATCCGCTGTGTTCTTTCGGATGTAATGACAAAGTTGTATAATTTCCAAGTATTAGACTCTGATCAATCAAAGGGCATATTCATATGTACACTTGGAGTATTTTGTAATAACTATATTTTCGTTGAACGTGGGGTTATGTAATGAATATTATGTAATATGTAATCTGAAAACTTGTCACAAATCGTGTTTGAAAATTTTCATGTTCTTGTGCTTCTGATTATTGATATGATTAACATAGCCATATTTTATCACCGAAAATTAATAACTATGGATGATTGCAACATCCATAGCATTCAGTTTTGGGCCTCAAATTGGAGGATGTTACGGTATGTCCCAATCTAAGATGCCAAAGTCTAGTGGCGTCCAAAGCACAAGAACTATCTACTCTAACTCAAGATTGTCCAAGCACGATGGTTCCTTCCAGTGGATACATATTCCAAACCACATCACCCTTCATCAAAAGTAGTGCACCCATAGAAACCTTCAAATTATCCTTCTCTATAGTCACCTTGCATCTCACAAATGCCAATTTCCCCAAAGAGTTCAATGACTTCCGAAGACTTGGAACCTAGCGTGCATTTATTAAAGCGCGAACCACTATGTCAAATATGTGAACCCGTACTATATTATCTCCCATGGCTCTATAACAAGCATCATTTACAATCAGAATTGTACTTAATTATATCCTTTCCAACAAAAGATCTAAAGTAATCCCTGTTTGTCATCGTGTAAAACTACCCCCTTGAATCAATCACCTAATGTTATGATACATCTGATGCCGCTGCAGTCAATACAGCGTCAGATGCAGCCTTCTCTAGATTTTCCTCCCCAAATCTGGATAATCTATCTCTCAATGCCTCACTTTTTTACCATGGTGGCACTTTCCTTCTCTAGATTTTCCTAGCCAACCATTTTCAAGCTTCCTAGATTTGGAACGCCCCTAGAATTCTCACTCTTCTTCTCCTCTCTTCCTCTCTCAATGAATATATTTTGCTTACTACTATTGTAACATCACTCACTTGGAGGCCCAAAACTAACGTCTATGGATACTATAGTCATCCATAATTATTAATTCTTGGGGATGAAATAAGGTAATGTTAGATACATTGATATAACAGAAACATGGATACGGAAAAAAAATTTAAAATCAATAAACAACTTTCTCATTCCACTTCAAAGAATTTTAAATTCATTACATAATCCTAATACGAGGACCACATTCAGAGAAAATATAATTATTACAACATACGTCAAGAGGGATATATGAAGATGCCCCGGTGGATGATAAGAGTTTATAAGTAGGCAATTAAACAACTTTTCCTTTACTGCAGAACATGACGGAATTAAAATAAAAGGGAACCCTAAATAGCTGTCAAACTACTCAAAATCAATTGAGCAGCCAAGAGTTTAAGTGAAAATCATAAAATTCGAGTCAGACATAAAGCTTGGTATGAATAGTAATTTATCATCTCAAACCATTTAGATATTTAGTGAGACCACGCCGCTTAGCAGAACATGTTCTCCCTTAACTAGTATCCTAAAACCTTATAAAACCATATACTATGCTCCTACATCCACAATGGTTAAAACATAGCAGTTCATAATATTATGATGATATGCGAACAAGTAAATCAGTTCTGGATTTTCCATACCCATTCATTTTGACTATCTTTCTTAATTATAGTTTCTAGGGTCACTATTAACCCCATAGTTTTCATGGGCTGACTAATAACCTATTTAATACTTATAGACTCCCTATCCTGTTTTATAGTTTTCATGAGAACACTAAGAACCTATTGGACCCGTCCAATAAGTTAACTATTTCTTGGGTCCTCCCTGAACCTGTTGGTAACTCCAATACTTCCTTCTTATCCTAGTTTTCATGGTTAACTAGGAACATATTGACTACTGTCAATAACTTAATCCATATATAGTTTTCATGGGTTCACTACAAACATATTGTCTCCTGCCAATAACTCAGTCTAAGCATAGATCTCATGGATTTACTATGAATATGTCTACTGACAACTTCTTTAGTCAATATTCTGGCATCCTTCACTATCCGACCTCCTGGATGCAATTCTACTCATTCAGGAGCTAACTTAATTTATATTCACTACTGGGTCAACCTAGTTGGTTATTTTGCCCTTCCTCAAAATACAATTATGGGTCCATTACAATGTGAATATATATATATATATATATATATGAAGATGTAAAAAAAATAACATAATTATACCAAATTTTGTGGTTTAGTATCTTGAAATATTTTATATATAAAACTTGGTTAATCCCTTTAACCTACTAGTCAAAGTAAACTTCTCCAAAAAATCCATACTTAAAATCCTTTAAAAACTCTTTTATTATACCGTGGTTTTTCCTTTAAAATGAGATTTGGTTATTTGTTTTGAAAACTAAGGCTTTCGAAACCTTAAAACCTTACTTTTGAAACCATCAAAAAACTTCCTTTCGAAAGTGTTAAAATCCACTTTTCAAAACTCTAGTGTTCTTCCTTTCGAAACACTTTAAAACCTTTCTTTCGAAACCTTTCGAACGTATTAAAGTGAACCATTCAATTATAGAAGCATAGATTCGAAACCATATGATACCCCATTTTGAAACCATTAGATTTAATTTAAAACAAAACTTATTGGGTCTATGTGAATACAAGTGAAAGTACCCTTTTGAAACCTTTAATCTTTATATAAAATTGTTTAGGGAAAATTGATGGCTTTATAACCATTCTTTCGTAGGCTTTAAAACATTAAGTAAAACACTGAAGGATGGCATCGAAACCTCCTTTCGAAGCCATTGCCTTCGAAACCCTTGATCCCTTTCAAAAGCATTTATAAAGTGGCTTAGTACAGGTTTAAAACAAAAGCTACCTTTCGAAAGCATTGAGGACTTCAATACATTCGAAAGGAAAAAGAACGACAGCAGGGTTTCGTCTGGGTCAAAACCACCCTTTTCGAAAACATTATTATGTAGATAAAGGAGATCATTTGAAAGCTTATAATTTTAGACTAAAAGATGGCAACCCTCTTTGAAAGCTACCTAGAAGATCCTTTCGAAAGCTTATGTTTTGACTCCTTTGAAAGTTTTTATTAAAACAAGGCAAGCACTTATCATTTGAAAGTAAAACAATGGTATCAACCCCATTGAAAGCTATGTTCCAATACCATGCCTTTCCCTTTTCTCCAATCCACTACGTACCAATGATTAATACCTTGCATATTGGTTTTGGCTTATTTGGTTTCGACTAAATTGAACTCAGAAGAACAGGGTCGAAAGGTACTTCTGAAAGAGGCAAAACCCACTTTTCTGGGTAAAAATTTAATTTAATGCCAATTAAAGAAAATACTTTCTAACTATCCTGCCGACTTGTAAACATGTGATTGGTTGCCATAAATTTTCAAATTTTTTACCAAAATAAGTGCCGCATAATTTCAAATCTAAACATGGACTAACTTAACAATTAAGCCCATCCATTAAGCAAAACCAATAAAACATTTTAGTCCTTTGACTAAAGTAATTTTATTTCCATAGTAAATTACTTAGGAAAAATCCCCATGAAGTTATAGAAATTCACTTTCAATATGTTATCTAACATATATAAACTTTGGACCCAAATTCTTCATATAATTTCGAAAATCAATTTATAAACCCATTTGTTCATATTTTCCTTTGAAAATTCGTAATAATTTTTTCATAGCCTAAAAATTACAAAAATTAAAAACCTTCTCTAAAATCATATTTTATAAACATAAAATTTCCTTATGGCATACGGAATTAAATTTAATCAGTTTTATCCTTGAAATCATATAAAATTATATATAAACAATTTTATTTAAATCAAACATGTTATAATTCAAGCATATCATCATCCAAATCATCGTTAAAAGGGATTAAATCTTAAATTCGAAAACAAATGATAATAAAACAAAATAGAGGCGGTCCCGATTATTATTCACTTTGATTAATGAGGAATTTGAGATTTGATTGAGATTTATTTCCCCTAGCTTGAATCCTTAGCTTTGGATTGAATTTCTCTTCTTTTCCTCCTTAGCAACGGTCAGTTCCTATTGTGTTTTACATTTGTTTTTTTTGCTAAAATGAACGTGAATGGGTGGAAATAAGAATATATAAAGGTAATGGGTTATTGCGGCTATTTCCTAATAAGCCCTTATGTTAAATAAATTATCCTATATAACCATTTATAAGCCATTTATCTTGTTAAGCATGGCCCTTAATTTCTTTTTAAATCTCAGTCCCCTTATTACTCTAATTATTTACATTATTCTATTTAATTTATCGAATTAAATATCCTAAATAATATTATCAAAAATTAGAGGTGTTATAGGCTCCCCTCCTTAAAAAATTTCGTCCTCGAAATTCAGCAAGGACTAAATACTAAACATAGCAATCATCTTTAGCAACTCCTAACAACCATACTAGCCCACCTGACTAGCAACTATCTATATAAAACTAATATAGGCACACCCTCAAAGCAGATCAGGATAAGTATCTCCAATATTGTCTTCTTTCTTCCAATTACAGTCCGTCTCATTGTCGCTCTATTGAACTTTCACCAACTTGACTGTCTTGTTCCTTAATCTTTTCTCATCCCTCACTACGACCCGAAAAGGTTATCGAACAAAAGTCGAATTCGGCTCTACTATCAAATCTTCCAACCCTGTTAGAGGAATAGTAGTCGGTGGATCATGCACATACTTGCGAAGATGGGACACATGAAACACATTGTGGACACCTACCATACTGCTTGGCAACTCTACTTTGTATGCATGTTTCCCAATCCTCTCTATAATCTCTCTAGACTGAACTTAATGCTTTCGTAGATTAACTCAATCTTCTCTACCGCCTCTCTAACCAAATCCGGACCTAAGACCAATCTATCTCCAGTCTCCAACCAACATGTTGGTGATTTGCATGGTCTTCCATATAAAGCTTCAAAAGGTGTCATTCCTATACTAGTTTGATAACTATTATTATAGGAAAACTCGACAAATGTAGATGGTCTTCCCAAGATACACCAAAGTCCAATACACAAGCTCTCAATAAATCTCGAATACCTTATTGATTCTTTTTGCATGCCCATCCGTCTGAGGGTGATATGCATACTCATCTTGAGCTTAGTGCCTAACACATCCTGCAGACCCTTCCAGAATTCACTAGTGAACAAAGCATCTCTGTCACTGACTATACTACTAGGAATTCTATGTAGTCTAACTATGTTCTTCATGAACAACTTAGCTAAAACAGGTGTCGTTATGGTTGACTTAACTGGAATGAAATGGGAACTCTTGGTCTATCTTTCCACTATGACCTATATACTTTCATTTCCCCTATTTTACCTTGGCAATCCAATAATTAAATCCATGGATATTGAATCTCATTTCCAAACTGGAATTTATAAAGGTTGAAGCAATCCACTCAGTTTTTGATGTTCGACTTTCACTTGTTGACAGTTGCACACCGTTTGACCAAAAAGCCAACATCCCTCTTCAAACCTTCCCAATAGAAGCTCCTTTTAATATCTTGATACATCTTGGTCCCTCAAGGATGAATCGTAAACTTGGACTGATGTCATTCTCTAAAAACTTCTTTCCTTAAGTCTCCAACATTCGAAACACACAATCTTCCCTTCTTTCTCAACCGTCCCCTCTGGTCAAAACTAGAATCTTATAGATCAACGATCTTGATTCCAACCTCAAGCCTTCTAATCCTTTTGGCTAACACTGGATCCTCCTTCTATTTAGAAGCAATCCGCTTGATCTACACTGTTCGTACTTTCAAAAAGGACAACGAAGCGGTAATTTGACTAGACTAGTAGTCGATCTTAGTTGCACACTACAGGTAGTCAAAGCTTCTAAATCCTTCCATTCTGCCAACACAGCTAGCACTACATTCTGATGTCTTCTGCTAAGAGAATCTGCTACTTTATTTCCTTTTCCAGGAGTATACTGTATACCAAAATCATAAGCAGTCGAAAAATCCAGCTACCTTTGTTGTCTCATATTCAGCTCCTTCTGAGAAAATAAGTACCTTAAAGACTCATGATCTATGTATAGCTCAAATCTCTCTCCTAAGAGGTAATACCTACAAAATTTTAATGTGAAGATCACTGCATCCATCTCCAAATCATGAGTAGGATATCTCACTTCATGTAGTTCAAGCTGTCGTAAAGCGTAGGCAATCACCTTATCCATATGCATTAATACAGCTCCCAATCTCGTTCCACATGCATTAGTATACACCACCAACCCTTGGTTTTTGTTTGGAACTTCTAATACAGCTGCATTGCTCAACAAACGATTTAACTTAAGGAATGCTTCCTTGCATTTGTTGCACCAGACAAACTTCACCTCCTTTTTGGCTAACTTAGTGAAAGGCGCTGCTCTCCGTGAGAAATCCTCAACGAATCTCCGGTAATATCCGACAAGTCCAAGAAAACTCCTAGTCTCGGTCACCCTCTCTGGCCTCTTCCAATTATTAACATCTTCATTCTTATCTGGATCGACTGACAACCCTTTCTATGAAACCACATGACCAAGAAACTTAATATCTTTCTTTCAAAAATGAAACTTGAAAAACTTCGCTTTTAGCTGATGCCGCCTCAGCGTCTTAAGCACCACTCTAAGATGATCTTCATGCCCCCTTTCATCCCTAGAGTATACTAAAATATCATCTATACACTCCAACATGAACCTATCCAAATACTCTCGGAAAACACGATTCATCAAATCAACGAAGAAAGCAGGTGCATTCGTAAACCAAATGGCATTACTACCCACTCATACGAACCACCAAAATGCTGTCAAAGGAACACTGTCCTCTACCACTCTTAACTGTGGAAAGCTGTCGCCAAATCCAACTGGAAAAATACTCTGGCTCCATACAACTGATCAAATAGATCATCTATTCTTGGAAAAGGATATTTATTCTTAATCTTCCTTTCATTAAACTTATGATAGTCAATAAACATCCTCGATGACCCTTCTTGTTTGTTCATGAACACCATGGCCGCTCCCCAAGGCAAATTGTTTGGTCTAATAAAATTTCTCCTTTCTAGATCCACTAGTTGCACCTTCAATTCCTTCATCTTAGTCAGTGTCATCCTGCTAGGTGGTCTACTTATAGGTTCAGCTCCTAGCATAAGATCTATTCGAAATTCAACAGCTCGTTTCGGTGGTAGTCCCGTAACCGGCTCAAAGACATCCGCAAACTCTCTTGCTACCCGAACCTGACTTAACTCTTCCCCCACTTCCATAGTACTTAACCAAGCACAACTCTCCGGTCTAAATTCTCTATTGAGAACATAATTCGGTCATGACTATCAGGGTGTCTTAGTGATATCTCCCCATCCTAGCAGAATATCCTAGCCTCATACTTACTCAACCAATCCATACCAAAATGATTTCGAAATCTAGAAATCGAAAACATACAGACTGCATGCAAACTTATGACCTAACAAATCAAGTTCTAACTGGTCATATCTCATCCCTAGAGTTGCATACCCTCCTATTGGATTCATAACTCTTATGAAAGCAACAAGGTATGTAGGTTCTAAGCATAACCTATCAACCAAATTCTGAGATATAAATGAATGTGATGCATGGGTATCAAATAGTACCCTAATTGACATACTCTAAATCAAAAGCGTACCTTCCATCACGTTCTTATCTATTTCATCTATAGTTGGCATAGCAGATGATGGTCCAACAACAAAAAACTTTCCCTTGTCCACCATGACCGGTTCTGGATACTGATTCTTGTAATGCCCAACTCGGTTACAGTTGAAGATCATGACATTCTTCTTTTCTGCAGTCATCTTCTCCTTTTCTGACCGGCACTCATGAGCATAATGACCTTTCTTATCACACTTGAAGAAAATTAAATCAACTTCCTTTGCCTTCTTGCCAGCCTCTCGCTTTTGGGCTCCCTTCTTAAAGAACTTCCTCTTCTTTCCCTGAGAACCTCGGGTTTCAAATGGCTTCTCTCTAGCACAAATAGCAAACATCTCTTCATGGAAGATTTCCATCTCTACAACTACATTACGAGGATTATGGAGATGTGGCAGGATTGCCCTTGCAATCTCAGGCCTTAATTCCCGAATTAACCTCTCATTCCTCCTGATATCGGTGTCTGTAGTAGCATGTCCATATCGGGACAACTCATCAAACTTAGTAGCATACTCGGTTAGCGACATTTCTCCCTGCACCAAATCCATCAACTTTCTCAACAATGCTAACTTAGCAACTTTAGATAAAAACCTCTGTTCGATTCCCCCTCTAAAATCTTCCCAAGTCAACTCCTCCTCCAAAACTTCGGCAGTAACACTATTCCACCAATGAAGTGCTACCCCTTGCAACTACCTAGAGGTTAGCCTCCTCTTCTACGCATCATCTAAACCCAAAATCAGCAAAGATTCTCTCGTAATGCAACAACCAATCCTCAACTCCTATAGCATCCTTCGTTCCTATAAACCGTTTCCCACCAAGACTGATGTAGTCTTTGCTTGGCTTAACATAGTTATTCCCAATTAGAGCTATAGTATTAGCTCCTCCAACATTTCCAACAACACCTACAGCAACTTCTTCTTACATCATATTGACGAAAATCTGATACATCGCCCCCATACCACGGGTGGATTTCCAGCACCCATATTTGCATCAGCATTTTAGTTAGCACTAGCCTGTCAACCTGGGTCCCTTCTGGTGGGTCGAGCATTTCCATTGGTTGTGGTGCTTCCTCCATCGAGATTTCCTCTTCCGTTTCTTGCCTCCTTATCTTCTTTCTTATAAATCTGCATACGAGCCTTAGTAAGATATAAAAGAACAATCTAAGAGAGGGAGGAATATGTACTTATATATATATATATCAAATACAAGTACGTTACTATTGCGTTAACTCAAACCCCGATCTTATTTTCTAATTCATTGGATTATGTTTGAAAATCCTTTAGGTTTAAATTTCTTTTAAGTTACGTAAACCTATGCTCTAATACTAACTTGTAACATCCCCTACTTGGTGGTCCAAAACGAACGACTATGGATGCTGCAGTCATTCATAGTTATTAATCCTCAGCGACCAAATACGATAATGTCAGATACATTGATATAACAGAAACATGGATATAGAAAAAAACTTCAAAATCAACAACTAACTTTCTTATTTCGTTTTAAAGCATTCCAAATTCATTACATAATCCCAATACAGGGACCACACTCAGAGAAAATATAATTATTATAACATACGCCAAGAGCGAAATATGAAGTGCCCCTTGGATGATCAAAGTTTATAACCAGGCAATTAAACAACTTTGCCTTTACAGTAAAACACAACGGAATCAAAATAAAAGAGAACTCTTAATAGCTATCATGCCTCTGACACGTCTCCGGAAGCTTATTCATCTAAAGAGGTATCTAAAAACCTCAACTCTCAAATTACTCAAATCAATTGAGCACTCGAGAGTTTAAGGGGAAAACAAAAACTTCGAGTCAGACATAAAGCATGGTAGGAATAATAATCTACTATCTCAAACCATTTAATATCTAGTGAGACCACGCAGCTTAAGGGAACGAGCTTTCCCCTCTCTAGTATCCTAAAACTTTATAAAACCATATACTACGCTCTTGCATCCACAATGGTTAAAACACAGCAATTTAAAATGTTATGATGATACGAAAACAAGTAAATCAGTCCTGGATTTCCCATCAGCATTCATTCTTATTATCTATCTTAGTTATAGTTTTTAGGGTCACTATTAACCTAATAGTTTTCATGGGCTGACTAATAACCTATTTAGTACTTATGGACTTCCAGTTCTGTTTCATAGTTTTCATGGGATCACCAAGAACCTATTGGCCCTTACCAATAACTTTACTGTTTCACGGGTCCTCCCTGAACCTACTGGTAACACCAATAACTTCCCTTTTATCCCAATTTTCATGGGTTGACTAGGAACCAATTGACTACTATCAATAACTTAATCAGGATATATTTTTCATGAATTCACTACAAAACTATTGGCCCTTGCCAATAACTCAGTCTAATCATAGTTTTCATGGGTTTACTATAAACCTTTGGTCCCTACCAATAACTTTTCCTAAACATTGATTTCATGGGTTTATTATGAACCTGTCGACTTGACAACTTCTTTAGTCAATATTCTGGCATCCTACATTCTGGTCTATCTAACCTCCTAGATGCAATTCTACTCATTCTGGAGCTAACTTAATTTACATTCACTACTGTGTCAACCTAGCTAGTTATTTTGCCCTTCCTTAAAATACAGTTATGGGTCCATTACAATGTGAATATACATACATATATATATATATATACATGTATATGTATATATATGTCTATATATGAAAAAGTAAACAAAATAACATAATTATACCAAACCTCGTGGTTTAATATCCTTGAAATCATTTATATATAAAACTTCGTTAATCCCTTTAACCTATTAGTCAAGGTAAACTTCTTCAAAAAATCCATACTTAAAATCATTTCAAAACTCTTCTATTATGCCATGGTTTTTCATTTACAATGAGATCGGGTTATTTGTTTCGAAAACTAAGGCTTTCAAAACCTTAAAACCTTACTTTTGAAACCATTGAAAAACTCCCTTTCGAAAGCATTAAAATCTTCTTTTCAAGACTCTAGGCTCTTACTGTTCAAAACACTTTAAAATCTTTCTTTCGAAACCTTTCGAATGTTTTAAGGTGAACCATTCAATTATAGAAGCATAGCTTTGAAACCATATGATACCCCTTTTCGAAACCATTGGCTTTAATGTAAAACATAACTTATTGTGTCTAAGTGAATACAAGCAAAAGTATCCCTTTCAAAATCTTTAATATTTATATAAAATTGTTTAGGGAAAATTAATGGCTTTAGAACCATCCTTTCAAAAGCTTTAAAACATTAAGTAAAACATTGAAGCATAGCATCGAAACCCCCTTTAGAAGCCATTGCCTTTAAGACCCTTGAGTCCTTTCGAAAGCTTTTAGGAAGTAGCTTAGTACAGGTTTAACAAAAGACATCCTACGAAAGCATTGCCGACTTTATTATATTCGAAAGGAAAAAGAATGGCAGTAGGGTTTCGTTTGTGTCGAAACCACCCTTTTCGAAAACATTATTCTACATTTGAAAGCTTATACATTTGACTAAAAGATGGAAACTCTCTTCGAAAGCTACTTAGAAGACCCTTTCAAAAGCTTATGTTTTGATTCCTTCGAAAGCTTTTATTAAAACAAGGCATGCACTTATCATTTGAAAGTAAAACAAAGTTATCAATCCCATCGAAAGCTACATTCCGACACCATGTCTTTCACCTTTCTCCAATCCACTACGTACCAATGACTGATACCTTATGTATTGGTTTCAACTTATTTGGTTTTGACCTGGTAGGTTTCGTCTTAATTAAAGGCGGAAGCATAAGGTCGAAAGGTACTTTTGAAAAAGACGGAACCCACTTTTCTGGGTGAAAATAGATTTAATGCCAATTAAAGAAAATACTTTCTAACTAACTTTCCTACTTGTAAACATGTGATTGGTTCCCATAACTTTTCAAATTCTTTACAAAATAACCGCTGCATAATTTCAAATGTAGACATGGATTAATTAGACAAATAAGCTCTTCCATTCAGCAAAACCAATAAAAGAGTTAAGTCTTTGACTAAAGTATTTTTATTTCCATAATAAATTACTTAGGAAATATCCCTAAAAATTACAAAATTTAACTTTCAATATATTATTTAACATATAAAAATTTGGGACCAAATTCTTCATATAATTTCTAAAATCAACTTATAAACCCAATTGTTCATATTTTCCTTCAAAAATTCATAATAAATTTTCCACAACTTGGAAAATTAGAAAAATTAAAACCCATCTCTAAAATCATGTTTTACATAACATAAAATTTCCTCATGGTATAGGGAATTAATTTTAATTAGTTTTACCCTTAAAACTGTATAAAATTATATTTAAACAATTTTGTTTAAATCAAATATGTTATAATCCAAGCATATCATCATCCAAATCAACATTAAAAGGGACTAAATCTTAAATCCAAAACAAATGATCATAAAAATAGATGATCTAGATTATTATTCACCTTGATTCGGATACTGAATTTGAGATTTGATTGAGATTAATTTCCCCTAGCTTGAATCCTTAGCTTTAGATTGAATTTCTCTTCTTTTCTTCCATAGCAATAGCCGGTTCCTATTATGTTTTACATTTATTTCCGTTTTGTTAAATTGAACGTGAAAAGGGGGAAACGAGAATATTTAAAGGTAATGGGTTATGTGCAACTATTTCCTGATAAGCCCTTATGTTAAATAAATTATCATATATAACCATTTATAAGCCCAGTTATCATGTTAAGCATGACCCTTAATTTATTTTCAGATCTCAATCCCCTTGTCACTCTAATTATTTAAATTATTCTATTAAATTTATCTAACTAAATCTCCTGAATAATGTTATAAAAAATTAGGGGTGTTACAAATATCTTCTCTACCTTCACTCATCTCCTTCATCTGATCCGTCAAGTCTTCAAACAGAAGACCTGACTTCATGTCTTCTACAATCAATATGTCTCTTTCAAATGCCAGACTGTTAGCAAAACCTGTATGACGTTCTGAAAGGGAACACAAAAGAACCATCGCCTTCTGCTCTTTATCCACTTTCAAATATACAGTATTCAGCTTCATCAAATGATCACCGAAGAAACTAAGATGCACCTTCACCGAAGTACCTTATCTCATCTTTATAGTGAAAAATGTCTTCAATAAATTCAGATGGTTTGTGAGCGACTTCTTTAGGTAGAGGTTCTCTAGCTTGGTCTAAATTCCTCTCGCAGTTGTTTCACCGCTAATCTCTGAGATAACATTCTCTCCTGTCGCTAACTGGAGAGTGGTAAAAGTTCATTCTTAAATCTCCTCTCTCTCCATAGCTGAAATATCAACGGGCAAATTCTCAATCTCAAACACCACTTAATGAGCCTTATACCTTCTTAGAATAGCGTTTATCCTCCATTTCTACATGTCAAAGTCGTTATCCTCACTCCACTTCTTTATTGCCAACTGAGATCCTAACACCACATAAAAACCTCCAACATAGGGTTTTGCATCAACTGAGTTACCTTCATCCCTTACCATACTGCCTAACACCTTTCTTCAACAACCAAAGGGCTCTGATACCAAACTATTGGGAGAATTTTGAACTAACACCCCCAAACGCAGCGGAAATAATAGGTTCGTGTTGATTGTGAGATAGAGCAAACGTAAAACCAACACCCAAAATAAGCAATCACATATCACAGATGCACAAACATAAAATAAAACCAAACGAATGATTTATAATGTTTCCATTATCGCGATTCAATATTCATCCACTTCAGGAAGAGGATATTTTATTATGTTTTAGGAAAAGAAAAATTACAAGATTGCTAATGGAGGCTAAGAAGAAGAATATGAAGAAATACAACTTGAGTGGATTCCAAACATACCAATCTATAAAGGATGATTGCCTTTATATAAAGATTATTACTTGGGGTTGAACTATTGATTTATGGTGATAAATAAATGTCTTATCAGTTCTCCTATTCATATGGGAAATGTTTATCTACTTAATTTTTTCAGTTTCCTCCAATATGCATGCATTTGATAAAATGCCTTCTTTATCAACCGATTAGGGAATTGATTGATTACTTCAATCTCTCAAAATAACTCTTTAAAAAAGGCAATAAATGTGGGTCATAATTCCACCTTGACTCGGATATCTCTCAAATCTTCTTTAATATCAAAATATTGTATCATAGAAATCTAGCAGTTTTCTAGTCAGTGTCTATTTTTTTATTGTGGCCATATCTACCATGCATCTAGTTTTCCTAATGCGAACCATTTTGTAAACAAATTCACAAAATCTTTAGGGTATAAGATTTTTCAAAGTCTTTAATCTACTTTAAGCCTAGATCCCCTTCATCTTTGTGGGAATAAATAAATCTGAGTTAATTTTATGCTTCTTTCCCTGCCTTATAAGGTTTGCACTAATTTTTTCTAATTTTTTTAATAATATCTTTTTGGATTTTGTAAATTTACAGCAATATTAAATCATTGGATAAATTACTTATTTAAGGAGGTCCAATCTCCCAATTGTATTTTAGAATTTACTGCTCTAAGAATTTAATTTTTTATTTATTGTCTAAAAACTCACCAAAATCATTTTTTAAATTTGTTTATAGAGAGAGGAACATCCAAGTACTTAATTGGCAGACATGCATATTATACTATAATTATCTATATTATTTGGTTTGTATTGGAAACCCTTTTTCCAAATAATTTTTTTGATTCCTGGCCACTGATGACCAAATTTGCTAGACGCTGTGGATCTTTTAGTGTTTGACTAATTGATTTGGTGCTTCTCTCATTAGCTTTGGCAAATATAAGAAGATCACGATGGACATTAAACAATGTATGAATGGATTTGCTTATAGGTCTATGTTTTTCAGTATGTGTTCACCCTCAAACTTAACGTTCAATATTTCCATTGCAATAGCAAAAAGGAAGAGGACAAGGGATCTACTTCTCTTATACCTTTATTTCTACATATGAAGCCATATGGGAGCCATTAATGACGATAGAGAATGTAGGACTCTAAATGCACCACTGAATGAGGGAGATTAATTGAGTAGGAAACCCTATTCTCAACATGTGGATTATAAATTCTTTATTTATTTTGTAATAAGCTTTTTAAAGGTCAACATTAATGCATATGCTCTTAATGGTCCTTCTGTTGAAGCTTCTAGCCATCTCATATGTAATTAGGGAACTTTCTAAGATGCTTCAACTTGGAAAATAGCCTTTTGGTTGTGACAAATAAGATCATTGATTAGGAATTTTATCCTGTTATAAATTATGCTTATAATGATTTCGTAATAACACTGCAACATGATATATATGCCTATAATCAGTAATATTATTAACAAAGTGGGATTTGGTATATGAGATGTGTGATTAATTTCTTTAGTAAATTTCCATGTATTGAAAATATGAGTGATGGCTTGGAATAATTCGACTTTCATGTACTCCTAGTAAATTTTGAATTTTTTTGCATTGAAATTGTAAAAGCCTGCCATCCACAATACCCTGATTCATGCATAAAATGATGCATATATAGTAGATCACCTAGATGATGTATTATTTTGAAGTAGAATATAAAACATGCCATAGAGCTATCTATAATATTCTACACTTTTTGAAATTCATAATGGAAGAAATAAAATATAATACAGAAAAATACCGTAATCTTAAACGAATAAAGTTGTACCTAATAGTCTTCAGTTACAAATTATCCCTAAACACTAAAAATAAATAAAGAGTCCGAGCATCTAGTAAAATATCAAATAAATAGTAAGTAGCTAATAGATTAATAAATGCACATCTCTGTCGCACCATCACACCTGCAAGCCACCATTTGTCCTCTTTATCAACATATAAGAGTACACAAAAGAAATTGATTGAGGCGGTCAGACATAAGTATGGTGAGTGAAATGAATTATATAAGTGTATAATACTTATAAACAATTAAACAACACTTATGTTCGAAAAACATACCTTAACGTGTGTCATCTGCATATTGACATTATATGCTAATGTCTCACTAAAATCTATGTTGATCTAATCATATGCATACTATTGATGTAGCGACCCGGAATTTCGAACACTTCAGATTTAAATATCTAAATTACATAAATATTTAAATCTTGGATTAAATGTGTTAAAAGTGATTTTATAATCTTGTTAAACCCCTTTTAATTAATAACGCATGATGGTATACTCGTTTTTGAAATATTTTCACCAAAATAAATAGTTCAAAGAAATATTGATAATGTGATAGTAAATCGTATTATCGATAAACGGCTTTTTACTCGACATAAGTTGTTTAAATATATTGAGCATGCCTAATATATTATTGTATCATTAATTGGTAACCAAAAATATTTAATACAACTAACTAAATGGTGAATAGTGAAAAGATTAGCTAATCGATTAAGGAGAAGATATTTTGGCGGTAGGAATAAAATATGGTTAATTGAGGTGGAAAATTGCACATGATGGGGGGCGGGGGTGAATTTGGCTAACTAAAAGAGATGGTAAAGGAGGGGAGGCATCTTGAGAAAGCTCTACTTAAACACTCTAATAGCCCCACTAATCCATTTGCAAAATAATGAACAAAAATCTAATCTTCATGCTCCTTCTTCATCTCTTTAAATTCTAGAACCATAGCAAATCAAGGCTAAACTCTCTCAGACTGCAACGACCTGTAAATTTTTAATAATTTTTGTTGGTTTTTAATAATATAAATTTATTTGAATTTTGTGAAATTTTTAACGATTAAATTTGAAAATATAAATTTGATATTTGGAATACGTCTAAATAAACATAACAACTGATAAATTTTCATCAGATAATATGGAAGTTTATTTTCTAGTGAAATTGTATTTCAATTTAAATCAATTAACATTTGATGATAACAAAATATTTTCCAAACCTGAATATTTTACACAAAAAATTTATAAATCATCTTCTGAGAGTGACGTCATATTTCGTTTCTTAAAATTTGGACTGCTATTGCTCCGCTTTTCTTATTTTCGGCAAAATAGCAGCATTTTCGATATCGATTATCAACTTTGATCGGACGAGCACAAATATGTATATACCATTTTTATCATCTCGTAGTGCTGATCTCTATGGTATATTCAATTTTGTGTTTTGAAGTTCTGTACTCATGTAATCTGCGAAACTGGTAATCCGGTATCTGTTTTATGCCCTTTCATTTCTGAGCCCTTTTGTTTCCTTCATCTGTTCTTTTCCTATCATGCTAGCTGTTAGCCACTTATTTAAAACAAAGTTCAGTTTGAAAGGATGTTAGGAAATGAATAGCCATCTTTACACTAAAATATATGTTCATTCTAATTTTGTCTGACCTATGTTCTTTCCATTCCTTGCCTCTTCTTCCTCTCTTACATTTTTCCACTTTTCTTCTTCTCTGTTACTTTGAAAAATAATTATAAAGCAATATAAATCCACTTTGCTTTGAGGCTGTGCATCCCACACGCAAGCACCCAAGAACGGAAACCCGACTCGACAGCAACTTGCTCTACCATACTCCACCGCCCCTTCTCCACGCAGCCAAGCTCCAACCTGAGCAACCCACTCGTCGCCAACCCAAACCAAAAACTTCTCATTCTCCCTACTTTTCCCTCTTCTCTATCGCACTGCCACCCGACCGATCAACCAAGCTACATCTTTTCTCTCTCCAGTCGTGCCATCACCTTGACCACCCTACGTCCTGACATATCTATTGCATCACAAACTGCTCTCCCCTAATCGAGCAACAGAGCTCGAAAATCCTCACCTCATTGCCGCATCTTGTATACTCGTCGATAGTGCAACTTCCCATCATTGAGTTCATCCCGCCACCCTGCTTCATGCAGCCTAGCTGAGCTCTCCATCTTCTCTTTTATAGGTATATATTTATAAATTAGTATATATTGTTTTACTGTTTGATTTATATGCAAATAATCTGTTGACAAGTTCATATGTCTAACTAAGCTATATATATATAAGGTCTGTGATTTTGATATATACATGTATTTTTTTTAAAAAAAGAGAAAGTTTACTAGAATTTGGTTTTAGACATATGTATATATTTATTTTATAACAAATTTTGATTCTTTAAAGTATAGATCTATTGTATGAGTTGGTTTATATTGTATGGGTATATATATTGTTATAAAGTGTATATATATATACATATAATTTGAATTTTTGGTGTCTGCTGTATACAAACACTTATAGTTTACAGTATAAATTTTGTATTTAGAATATATATGGTTATGTTAGTGCTGTTTCGTACCTACTTGTGTGTGTGTGTGTGTGTGTATATATATATATATTTGGTTATAAAGTACATGTTGCTTATAAAGTTAATATAAGATAGTTTTAAAAGTATGTATATTAGCTGGACTTGTCATAGCAGTGACTAGTCATAGCAGTGACTAGTCACTTTTATATATGTAATCTGCAAAGTATCATTAATATAATTTCAACCGTTTACAAGCCATGTTAATACACTTATATATAGTTATTATGAGAAGTCTACATATATAAATACTTCTAAATTATTGATAAGTATATTTTGTATATTTATATATTGTTTAGAGTTTAAGTTGTTTCAATTTTTTTGAAGCCTATATACATTTAACCATATCTATGTATGTTTATTTATATTGGATGTTGATGTGAATATATATATATATATATATATATATATGTATGTATATATGTATATGTATTTGCGGTGAGATATTAGTATGTTACAGTATCCACTCAAGCTTATATTTTTACTTCGATAGTTTATATTATTTGTTATATATATTTTTAGGTTATATCAAAATTGATTCAATTTGTTTCATTGATTCCTGTTATCGGCTCTGTTCGTCGAATTCGTGCCAATCTAGCTTTGTTTTGAAATTCGTGCTTAGATTCGTAACTCCTCTCATTCTCGTTCTTCTCTAGCCTTGAAAGGTGAGCAATCACCCACGATTAACATTCTTATATTTATTAAATTTGATATCAATTGAAACAACAATTGAAATATGCTGCTGTTAGTTATTTATATGCTATTATATGTTATCTGTTCACCTATGACATCTGACACCATTATCTGTTATTTATATTGATGATATATGCATGTTATATTATTATCATATCTGTTATCACTCTACAAGTTCCTTGTTAGTATAGAATTCCCTATGGGTTGAAATGATACATACCCGAACGATGTGTAGAATAGGAGAAAATCATTATGGGTTGAAATGATAAACCCATGCCATTTTCATTGAATTAAATTTGGATTGTGGGTTGAAATGATATATACCCGTATATTTTAAAATTACGGATTGAAATGATAAATATCTGTATCACTTGAGCATAGAATAGAAAATTATATACAGACACCGTTGGTTTATATATATATATATGTGTGTGTGTGTGTGTGTGTGTGTGTATTGAAATGATTTTCTAAGGTTTAAAGATATATATATATATATATATACATATATATATATATATATGGTTTTATATAAATATTGATTTTTAAAATATTGTATATAAATTTTATTTTACATATAGTAAAATTTATAATTTTTAAAAATTATATGTTTGAAAATTTTAAATATTATAAGTTATTTTGAAATTATAAATTTTAAGATTTTACTTATAATTTTACTATTTTGAAATATATATAAAATAAGTTTGACGATAAGATTTCAATTAATAAAGTTGGATTCATTTAATATGTAATAAGTTTAACTATTTATTTAAATTTATATTTCAAAATAGATTTTATAATGATTTTTGTAAGTTAAGGTTGGGAAGATAAATTTTAATTTATTTGAAATTTGTAAATTTATTTAATTAAATTGATTTGGAATTTATGAAATTTGAATTTTTTAAAGGATATGATTTTATAACTTTATTTTGGTTTAAGGTGATTTAAATGAATATTTCAAGTTTAAATAAACTGAAGGAAATATTCAGTTATTTGAAATTTGAGGTTATATTTAAATGATATTGGATTTATTATGTAAATATCTCAAAACTAAATAATATTAAAGTGAATTTGATATATATATATATATATATATATATATATATATATATATATATATGAAATTATCAATTTTAGTTTTGAGAATGTTGAATATTTAAAGCTTTGAAAAATATTGAAATTGAAACGGTTTATTTTGTAGTTAAATATCTGTATTTAAAATCGATATAATTTGAGATGGTTTATTGAGAAACTAAATTGAATTGAAATTAATGATTTGAGTGGATTAAATTTGAATTTTGAAATTCGAGTTGATTTGGTATGGATTTGTGAAATTTGAGGAAACTATTTTATTATATAAAGTATTTTAAATTGTATTTATAACTATTTTATATTTTACTTTATAAATTATTTTAATATAAACTATTTTAATACAAATCATTTTTAATATAAATTATTTTAATATAAACTATTTTAATATACTAACTATTTTAATATAAACTAGTTTAATATAAACTATTTTAACTCATAACTCTTTTATATAAACTATTTTACTTTTTAAATAATTTTATTATATATACTATTTTAATATCTATTTAAATGGTGGAAGTTATGTTTTCAAAGTATGAATTCAAAGCATTATGTTTTTAAAGTGTTATAATTTCAAGTGTTTAGTTTTGAAAGTATTATCACGTTGAAGTGCTATGATTTTGGAAACGATATCGTATATGGTTTTGAAATGGAAATGATATCGTATTGATATGGATTTGAAGTGGCAATGATATTTTGGTTTTGAAGTATAAACTATTTTGAAATGACCGTGGTATTATTATAACGTTTGGTTGTTAAAGAGAACGGGATTGGAAGTTGTGATACTCTCTACCAACTCCGAAAACCACTTTAACAACTATGCACGCGGTGGAGATTCCAGAATGAAGTGGATGGTAGTGACGTCCTATTGAGGTATATACATGGATTCGACTCCAGTGAGTTGGCATAAGGTGGCTAAAACAGGAGCGATTCTCGGGCCAGGTGAGGTAGCTCCTCCATGGGACACATTCCTTCGATACTATATTCTGACTTTGTGATTGATTTGGTGGCCACACTTGATTTTTTTTGATTTGGGAGTGTGTTCCAAGGTGGGCGGTAGTGGTTGCTATGCATTACCACCAGCCCGGATGCGTAATTGGTATATCTACCTTGACATTGCCTTGTTGTGCCGTGTAACCTACCCTATCGAGACCATTATGATTTTTTTTGTACCATACCTATGGAGTGCCTTCTGACGACGGCCAGTACGTGGGAGATTACGGTACTGTATAGACTATGGGAATATATAAAATGTGTTAAGGTGGAAAATGTAAAGCCTTAACGCTATTTTAATAGTTTGCTTTACTATAGATATTATTATAATAGCGTATATTACTACATAGTAGATAGTTTAACGGATCATTAGAGGATGGGTATCCTAAACATCCTTTAAGTTACTTGTATTTCAATTGATATTTCGCTTGAGTTGGATTTATTAATATAAGAATTTTAATCCCGACTCGAGTGTTTTGTGTTACGCTTTACGCTCGGGTCAGACTGAAAGATACGGCTTTTGAGACTCACCTTTGGAGTTGGAGCTTCGTTTGGAGATCCATCTACATCTTTTCAGCTTGCAGTTATTTAGTTGATTCCAGTGATGTATTCTAATCTTATATTTGACTATTGTATTTGAAACTTCTATTGTATCTTATTTAACTTTGTTATATATAGTAGTTTCATGAACTAGTATTCTTTTGTTTCTGCTGCATAATGTAACGACCCAGAATTTGACCGGTTTAAAATATATTATTTAGAGTGATTTTAAATATAAAATATAAAAGGTTTTATGATTTAAATAATATTCAATAGGATTTGGAAGTAGAAACAAACATAAAAATAGTAACATTTTCCTATATCGACAAAGGTGACAAAATGCTGATTTTAGAAAAATATGTTTCAATGGTTAAGTAAATTATCTTAATTAATTTATGGGTGTTTATATTTTTAAATTGAATTATACAAATTTATTTTTAAATTTGGTTTACATAAATAAATATTTTAACTAAAACGTCAAAATGTGACCGTAAAACATTTTGTCGGAAAATAACGTTTTGTCGATTAAAAGTTATCGCAACGTCGTCACACCTTTAATTTTTTGTATAGGAACAAATATTCAAATAGTGTAAGTATTGATTAATTTACTAAACATGTTTACTTTTACTAAATAAAATTAGAAAACTTCTGAAAGTAATTAGTAAAAGTAAGTAAGAATTAACAAAAGTAAGAAAAAGTAAACATCAAATCACATCAAATCAAAGCCAACATAATTATGATATTCTTTACTTAATCTTTAAGTGACTAAGACATAAAGTAAGGATGTGAAAGATGATGTTAAGTATTGAAAAAGTGTAGATTGCTTTAGGTCAAAGTAAGGTTAGTTTGGTAATTTGGTAAGAGGTTGGTTTGGTAAATTTACCACTTCTTTCTTTTTCTATAAATATCCACCTCCTTCTTCACTTCATTCATATTTTTCTTCTTCTTCTTTTCTCAAGCTTCTTCATCTTCTTCCTCTTCTCTTTAATGGCTTCCATGCCATAGAAAAAATTGAGTAGAAATAATGTCAAAATATTTATAAAATATTCAAAAGAAATCAATGTTTATTCTCTTAAAATCAAACTCCTCTTTTCTCCACATTTTAACTCTTATTCTCTTGGCCACAAATTCTTCAAAAATCGAATCAAATTGTAATTTTTTTTAGTCGTGTATTTTTCCAATGGCTACAACTTTTATGTTGACCACTTTTTCTCGTTATAAAGATAATCATGTCAAAAATCCACTTCTTTCAAGCGCATTTTCTGGCCCAGTTTTTAAGACAGAGAATATGCCATTTTGTTTTGATCATAACTTGATCATAACTGATCCGAATTAAGAATTTTTTTTAAAGCATATAAAATTTCAGTGGCTACAACTTTTATGTTGATTACTTTTTCCAGTTTTGATGTTTGCTATACCTGAAACTCAATTCTTTGAAGTGCATTTTCGAGCTTTATTTTTGTGAATCCAAGTATAGCTCTTTTTCTTTCGACCATATCTTCGTCAATATTATCCAAAATCAAGTGATTCTTTTTTTTAAATTCAAGAGAAAATAATTTGCAACAACTTTTCTGTTAATAAGTTTTTCAAATTTTGAGAGTAAAAGAGTCAAAAACAAGAGAGAACATGACCTATTTTTCGGGTCTAATTTTGAGAATTCAAGTTCAAAGCTCTACCACTTCTTCTTTATACTTTCGGCTAACTTCCATCTCAAGCACTGGTCAAGCACTAGGAAGGAGGAATTCGAGCTTATATTCAGTTGGTTTCGACGCATGGTAGGAAGTATGAGTTAGATCTTAAGTTCCTTGCCTTAAAGTTTGACGGAGTGGAATCCAAAGTAAGTTGTTTCTTATTTTATGTTCATTAAAACCATTACTATGTTGAAAGAACTTTAAGTGTTAAGTTGTTTGAAAACCCTTGTTTACTTTGATTCCTAGAATAATGGTTTGATTTCCTTGCTTGATATTATGTTTGGATGATTAATTAAGTAATTTAAAATTTAGAAGTTAAATATTGAATGGGGTATGCGGAAACGACTAGTACATGTATTTCATCTGTGAGATCCATGGAGACTTGGGCGAGGGACGAAACATGTCAAAGGGAAAGCCCGGATGCTCTAAAATAAATATCAAACCGTTAAAGTGTTATAAGTATTTGATAGAATGAAGCATTGTTTATCTTTTATTATTGCGTTTATTTCGTTGATTGGTTGTTTGAATTAGGCTCGACCAGTTTATGAGCGCTGATTATTATTTATTGATTATTGACTTTGCTCGACCAGTTTATGAGCATTGATTATTATTATTGATTGTTGACTTTGCTCGACCAGTTTATGAGCAATTTATTATGCATATGCAAGGGCTGGGTAGAAAATAATTGTAGGCTAACACCTTGTGATTTATTTCATAATTTGACTATAAGGTGTTTAGCGGTAATATTTGGTTCACTTCAATTGTTTTGAAAATTGGTTTTCAAATGGGATTGTTATGAAAAGTTTTCCCTTTAAAAGAAATAGAAATGTTTGGTAATGAATATTTTGAAGTTATATTATATAAAAGTGATTTATATAATGAATGGTTTAATAAAAGTGTTTTATAAAACGGAAAGAATTTCGAGGACTAAACCCGATGGTTTTATGATGATTTTTGAAAGGATTTGGGAAATGAAAATTATTATAGATTTGAAAGTACTTGTGAGTATTAGTTGAAATGATTTATCGCTTCGGGATATAAAATGATTTGTTATGTTACCAATGATTCAGGTAACCCATAACTAAAAAGGTGGGCATGTGTTTTTGGTATAGTCCACTCTTAGAATAGAGGGATATACTTATTTATGGATTGTATTAAGGCTGGGACCCAGTTGTCTTGTTATTGGGAGAAACCTCCCGATCTGGTTGCATATGGTTTGATATGTTTTATTATAGTATTTGGGATTTCCAAATAAACTTTTCAAAAGTGATTTGATTTAAGATCTCGAAGTAAATTATAATTTGAATATAAAGGATATATATATATTTCAAAAGTTTTGAAACAAGAATTAGAGAATAAAGTCCAAAGAGATCATTTTCGTAAAGGTGATTAGATTTGAAAATCAAAATTTAAAGATTAAGCCTAAGTGGGTAGTTTTGGGAATTGCATATTTGTTTGTTGCATTGTAGGCTCCATGAGTCCTATTTGCGGTAGAAGAACTACGTTGGCTTGATCCTGTATCTAATTGGGTACCCAATTAGATAGAAGTACGTACATAATCACAAGTGGTAGTGATGCAACCCCTAAAATGATATAACCCTTTCATGTTTATTTGTTAATGGTTGTTGTTTATCTCGTGTTATTGTATTTTTCCTCCTTACTATTTTATTCCGCATTTGACATGTTTATTGAGTTAGCAGGAATGGCTATTGTTGTCTCTCTTATTAGAGTTGCGCAGCGTTGGATTTATTTGTATTAGGTTTGTATATAAGCATACCTAGTAGATTAAATTGATTACTCTGATAACTTGTAAAATTGAAATTTTATCCTATACATTTAGTCATGTTGAATAATTATAAAATATGGTGTATTTGGTTAGTAGTTTTCATTAATAATCTTAGAACGGATGGATTTTTTGGCAATTTTAACTGGTTTGAAAATCCGGGTCGTCACACATAGTGTATATTACTTTGTGTGTGTGATTCTGTGATTTATTTACTTACCGTATATGCTGAGTTTTGCCAAATATAAATTATCAATCTCATATTTTAAACAATTCAAGTCCGGCATGTGTGGATACGAATGGTTGAAAATATCAGGTTGTTACATGTGGTATCAGAGCTTTGGTTTTAGGAAAAATCAGCATATGGAATAGATTTGATTACAGAATCACTTTCGATCGAGCTTGAATTCCTTCTTCTTCGATTTGGTTTCCTTTGAATTTTGGAATGTTCCCCTCGGTTCCGCATAGCTTGAATTCTCTCCCTATTCATATTTTTTTGATTCTGGAGTATCCCATAGCCCCACTAAATGGTTTGTAACGGGGTGAAACTTCTTTACAATTGACATTGATTTGCCGAAGATTTTTGTATCCTCGGTTTAGATGCTACTATCTCTTGCGATGCTCGAATTCTATCTCTTGAGATCGAATGTCGATTTGCCTCTAGATTCTGCATCGATCTTATTCTTGAATTCATGGTTGACCCGCTTAAGGTTGCCCACAATTAATATCAGTATATCCATCTTCCTATTTTGTAATTTAATTATTTTATCTCCCACTCAAGCCTGTCTTCTTAGTTAGAATTTGCTTTGATTAGAGTCCCCTTGAATTTGAATCCCTATCCTCGCTTTGAAATTCATTTTGTATTATCGAGTGAGGGAGTATATTTGTAATTAATATTAAATTGTTTTATATACTGTTTTCTTTGAGTTGGTAATGTTGATTTGGATTTTCGATCGATTCGTCTGATCAATGCTATCGATAGGATTTCCAAAACACTTGAACAGAGCAAATTGACACAATATTGTTTTCAAATTTGATAAATAAAATAAATTTTGTATGATTATAATATATATACATATATGTATATGTATATATATAAGTAAATTTTTTTGATACTTAATAATCAACTAAATTGGTTATTATAAATGATAATGTTTGATTTTCATCTATTGTTTTGAAAACCATTGATTTTCCAATATATAAATAAATGAATTTATCAAAAATGGTTTATAATTTAATTTGGAGTTTAAATGAATTCAAATTAAGAATTTGAGAGTTGAATTTCTGGTGATTCCAAACTTTGGTTTTTAAAGCTTTAAATGTATATTATTTAAAGAATTTTCAAATAGGAATCATTTCAAAGAATTTTAAACTTTAAATCAGCACTCTTCTCCATTGTCACTGGAAAATTTCGGCGATGATGGCCACATCATCGACATTCATTTTCGAATTTCGAAGTGGAGAGACCATTCTGTAGCTCTGCTACACTTTTGTTTTGGAAATTTTATTGATTTGAAATTCTAAAGTATGACTTGATTAATAATATATATATATATACACATATATATATATATTGGTATATGATAATAGATTTGGTTTGATATATAGAATATATATTTATGTACTTATCTCTAAATGGTTTGAAGAGATTGATAAATTTAATTCTTAAATTTTATATTAAAAGATGATTTCAATTGTAAAATAAAATCAAATTTTGAATAAATATTTAAATTTGAAATAATTGAATTGGGAATTTCACTTGTATAATACCCAAATAAATTCTAATACAACTTACCCTAAATCATTCAGAAGTTGGATATGAAATTGGATAATATACAATATAAAATGATTTTATAAATAAAATTTGAGTGGGTATAATAATTGTTATATACTTAAATTTTAATTATAAAATGTTAATAGAGATAAATAGAACAATATGTTGACTGAATAGTAAATGAGACAAATTAAATAAAATATTTTTTGAACGAAACCTTTTGTATCAAATATTAATAAATTGAAATTAAATCAACTTAATGAAATATCTGGAATTTAAAATAAAATATTGAATATTAATTAATTTAAAATGAAATTTGTATGGTTTTAAATTAATTTTTTATTTTATTTCAATCTATTTTCTTTCTGGTTGTTTTATTCTCCTACCTCCTTCCTTTTCGGAGACGAAATTTTTTGAATGGGGGAGAGTGTAACGACCCATAAATTTTTAATAATTTTTATTTGTTTTTAATACTATAAATTTAACCGAATTTTATGAAATTTTGAAAGATTAAATTTGGAAATATAAATTTGATATCTGGAATACGTCAAATTAAACATAGCAACTGGTACATTTTCATCAGATAATATGGAAGTTTATTTTCTAGTGAAATTTTATTTCAATTTAAATTAGTTCACATTTGATGATAACAAAATATTTTCCAAACCTGAATATTTCTACATAATAAATTTGTAAATCATCTTTTGAGAGTGACGTCATATTTCGTTTCTCAAAATTTGGACTGCTATTGCTCAATTTTTCTTATTTTTGGCAAAATAGCAGCATTTTCGGTACCGATTATCGACTCTTTATCGGACGATCGTATCACTAATATCTATATACCATTTTGATCGTCTTGTCGTGTTGATCTCTATGGTATATTCAATTTTGTGTTTTGAAGTCCGGTACTCACGTAATCCATTAAACCGGTAATCGTATCGGTATCCATTTTGTGTCCTTTCATTTCTGAGCCTTTTGTTTCCTTCGTCTGTTCTTTTCCCATCATGCTAGCCGTTAGCCACTTATTTAAATAAAAGTTCAGTTTGAAAGGATGCTAGGAAATGAATGGCCATCTTTGCACTAAAATATACATTCATTCTATTTTGTCCGACCTCTATTCTTTCCATTCCTTGCCTCTTCTTCCTCTCTGACATTTTTCCACTTTTCTTCTTCTCTGTGACTTTGAAAATTTTTTTATAAAGAAATATAAATTCACTATGCTTTGAGGCTGTGCATCCCATATGCAAGCACCCGAGAACCGAAACCCGACCCGATAGCAACTTGCTCCACCATACTCCACCGCCTCTTCTCCACGCAGCCAAGCTCCAACCTGAGCAACCCACACGTCGCCGACCCAAACCCAAGAACTTCTCCTTCTCCTTACTTTTCCCTCTTCCCTATCCCACCGCCGCCTAACCCATCAACCAAGCTTCATCTTTTCTCTCTCTAGCCATGCCATCACCCTAACCACCCCGCGTCTTGATATATCGATCGCATCATGAAAAACTCTACCCAGATCGAGTAACCAAGCCTGAAAATCCTCACCTCATTGCTTCATCTTGTATACTCGCCAGCAGGGAAACTTCGCACCACTGAGTTCAGCCTGCCACTCTGTTTCGTGCAGCCTAGCCGAGCTCTCCTCTTCTCTTTTATAGGGGTGTGTGTGTGTGTGTATATATAAATTAGTATATATTGTTTTACTATTTAATTTATATGCATATAATCTGTTGTCAAGTACATATGTCTAACTAAGCTATATATATGTAGTCTGTGAGTCTGATATATATATATATATATATATATATATATTAAAAAGAGTAAGTATACTAGAATTTGGTTTTTGACATATGTATATATTTATTTTATAATTTTTTTTTGATTTGTTTAAAGTACAGATCTAATGTATGAGTTGGTTTATATTGTATGGGTATATATTGTTATAAAGTATATATATACATATAATTTGAAATTTTGGTGTCTACTATATACAAACACTTATAGTTTATAGTATATATTTCGTATTTAGAATGTACATGGTTATGTTAGTTCTATTTCATACCTGCTTGTGTGTATGTGTGTGTGTGTGTGTATATATATTTTGTTATAAAGTACATGTTGCTTATAAAGTTTATATAAGTATAGTTCTAAAAGTATGTACATTAGCTGGACTTGTCATAGCAGTGACTAGTCACTTTTATTTATGTAATCGGTAAAGTATCACAAATATAATTTCAACAGTTTACAAGTCATGTTAATACACATATATATAGTTATTATGAGAAGTCTGCATATATATATATATATAATTACTTCTATATTTTTGATAAGTATATTTGTATATTTATATATTGTTTAGAGTTTAAGTTGTTTTAATTTTTCTGAAGCCTATATATATTTGACCATATATATGTAAGTTTGTTTGTATGGGGATGTTTATGTGAATATATATATATATATGTGTGTGTGTGTGTGTGTGTGTGTGTGTGTGTGTGTGTGCGTGCGTGCGCGCGTGCGCGTGCGGTGAGATATTAGTATGTTATAGTATCCATTCAAGCTTATATTTTTACTTTGATAGTTTATATGATTTGTTATATATATTTTCAGTTTATATCAAAAGTGATTCAATTTGTTTCATCGATTCCTGTTATCATCTCTGTTCGTCGAAGTGATGACAATCTAGCTTTGTTTTGAAATTCATGCTTGGATTCGTAACTCGTCTCATTCTCGTTCTTCTCTAGCCTCGAAAGGTGAGCAATCACTCACGGTTAACGTTCTTATATTTATTAAATTTGATTTCAATTGAAACGACAATCGAAATATGCTGCTGTTATTTATTTATATGCTATTATATGTTATCTGTTCACCTAGGACATCTAACGCCATTATTTGTTATTTATATTGATGATAATGCATGTTATACTATTATCATATCTCTTATCACTCGTCTAGTTCCCTATTAGTATAGAATTCCCTATGGGTTGAAATGATACATACCCGAACGATCTGTAGAATAGGAGAAAATCGTTATGGGTTGAAATGATAAACCCAAGTGATTTTCGTTGAATTAAATTTGGGATTGCGGGTTGAAATGATATACACCCATATATATTTAAATTACGGATTGAAATGATAAATATCTGTATCACTTGACCATAGGATAAAAAATTATATATAGACACAGTTGGTCTATACATACATACATATATATATATATTGAAATGATTTTCCAAGGTTTAAAGAGATTTATATGGTTTTATATAAATATTGCTTTTAAAATATTATATATAAATGTTATTTTATATATAGTTAAATTTTTGATTTTTAAAAATTATATGTTCGAAAATTTTAAAGATTACAAGTTAGTTTTGAAATTATAAATTTTAATATTTGACTTATAATTTTACTATTTTGAAATATATATAAAATAAGTTTGACGATAAGATTTCAATTAATAAAGTTGGATTCATTTAATACGTAATATGTTTAAGTATTTGTTTAAAATTATATTTCAAAATAGATTTATAATGAATTTTATAAGTTAAGGTTGGGAAGATAAATTTAAATTTATTCGAAATTTGTAAATTTATTTAATTAGATCGGTTTGGAATTTATGGAATTTGAAATTTTTAAAGGATATGATTTTATAACTTGATTTTGGTTTAAGGTGATTTAAATGAATATTTCAAGTTTAAATAAATTGAAGGAAATATTCAGTTACTTGAAATTTAAGGTTATATTTAAATGATATTGGATTTATTACGTAAATATTTCAAAACTAAATAATATTAAAGTGAATTTGATATATATATATATATATATATATATATATATATGAAATTATCTAATTTGGTTATGAGAATATTGAATATTTAAAGCTTTGAAAATTGTTGAAATTGAAATGGTTTATTTTGTGGTCAAATATCTGCATTTGAAATCGATATAATTCGAAATGGTTTATTGAGAAACTAAATTGAATTGAAATTAATGATTTGAGATTGGATTAAATTTGAATTTTGCAATTCGAGTTAATTTGGAATGGATTGGTGAAATTGAGGAAACTATTTTATTATATAAAGTATATTTAAATTATATTTAAATTATATTTAGAACTATTTTATAATTTACTTTATAAATTATTTTATATTTTTTTAATATAAATCATTTTTAATACAAATTATTTTAGTATAAACTATTTTAATATACTAACTATTTTAATATAAACTATTTTAACTTATTACTCTTTTATATAAACTAATTTACTTTATAAACTGTTCTATTATATATACTATTTTAATATCTAAACTGTTTAAGTGGTGGAAATTATGTTTTTAAAGTTATGAATTCAAAGTATAATGTTTGAAAGTGTTATAATGTCAAACGTTTGGTTTTGAAAGTGTTATCACTTTGAAGTGCTATGATTTTGGAAACGATATCGTATATGGTTTTGAAATGATAATGATATCATACTTGGTTTTGAAATGGAAATGATATCATATTGATGTGGTTTTGAAATGGGAATGATATTTTGGTTTTAAAGTATAAACTATTTTGAAATGACCGCGGTGTTATAATAACGTTTGGTTGTTAAAGAGATCGGGATCGGAAGTTGTCATACTCTCTGCCAACTTCGAAAACCACTTTAACAACTGTGTACACAGTGGAGATTGCAGAATGAAGTAGGATGGTGGTGACGTTCTATTGAGGTATATACGTGGACCCGACTTCCGTAAGTTGGCATAAGGTGGCTAAAACAGGAGCGATTCTCGGGCCAAGTAAGGTAGCTCCTCCGATCGGACACATTCCTTCGATACTATATTCCGACTTCGTGATTGATTTGGTGGCCACACTTGATTTTTTATATTTGGGAGTGTGTTCCGAGGTGGACGGTACTGGCTGCTATGCGTTACCACCAGCCCGGATGTGTAATTGGTATATCTACCCTGGCGTTGCCTTGTTGTGCCATGCAACCTTCCCTATCGAGACCACTACGAGTTTGTTTTGTACCATACCTATGAAGTGTGTAACGACCCATAATTTTTAGTGGTTCATTAATCTAATTAATTGAATTTTTTTGAAATTTTAAATAATTAAATTTGGAAATAAAAATTTAATGTTTGGAATACGTCTACTTTAACATAACAAATGGTAAATTTTCACCTGATAATGTTGAAGTTTATTTTCTTGTATAATTTTATTTCGATTCAAATCGGTTAGTATTAGATCATAACAAAATGTTTTCCTAACCTGGAATATTTTTATATAATAAATTTGTAAATCATCTTCTGAGTGAGATGTCATATTTCGTTTCATAAAATTTGGACTATTGTTGCTCCGTTTATCTTATTTCTGACAAATTAGCAGCATTTTCGGCACCGATTATCGACTTTTGATAGGATGATCATACCACCGATATCTGTATACTATTTTGATCGTCTTGTCATGTTGATCTCTGTGGTATATTCAATTCTGTGTTTTGAAGTCCGGCGGAATCCATGAAACGGATAACCGTAATGGTACGTTTCTAAAGTTCTTTGGTTTCCTATGACCTTTTAAATTTTTCCACCGTTAAAACCAATGGTTACTACCTTTTACATTTCCCAGAAACTAAATATTTTTGTCTCTCACTCTTCTCACCTATTCATTAAATGGTTTCGTCCATTGATATTCCATCTTCTGTTACTTTTCAACGTGTTGGAATATATGTAAATATAAAGAAAAATATATGATAAATCTAGGCCTGCCATCTTCCTTGCCAAAGTCAATTTTGTTCATGGCCGAGATCACTTTTCCTTCTCTCATCTCCCACAGCCTTCCATCTCCCTTTCCACCACACCCACGTCGGCTCCTTAGCTTGGCCGCATACGCACCATTTCCCATGTGACTGTGCCACCACCCCTCATTCCCACTGCCGCACACAACTGTACCCACCTTCCTCTTGCACTCTCTACGTGAAGCACCCGTAATCCCCTCTCTTCTATATTATATATATATATATATATATTTGTGTTTCGTGCTTGTAAATTTTGCTCGTATTTATATATATATATATATATATATATATATATAAATACTCTCATATAATCAGTATGTATTTTAGTCTGTTATAAACTGCATATGGTGATACATGTTGTTTTATTTGCTTATTTATATAATTTATATATTGCTGTACAACCTATATATATATATTGTTATAAGAAGTATAAATCATAGGATCTATATATATATATATATATAAGTGAATATTTCAAATTTTTGGTTATAGATGCTGTATGATTTTTTTTATACATGTATAAAGTTATTATGTATATTTTTTTCCATTTGTATGGTTCTCGGCCTTGGCTCACTGGGTTATATACACATTTTCTTATAGGTAAAGGTTTATAATAGTTTACTGTATATACTATTTTATAAAAGAAGTATTATTTGTTATGTATTATAAGTGTATTTTTGTGGTGTACGAACATATGTTAGTATACATGATATTTTGTGTATATATATATATATATAATATTTTCTATTTCGCTGTTTACACAATTTATATATGGGATATTTGTATATAGGTTTTCGTATGCTAGTATACATAAATTACATAGTTTGTTGCAGTTAGAAAGTAAGAGATGGTATTAAAATACTATTTTAAATTTGTAATATTCATACGTACAAAATCTACATATATATATATGTGTGTGTGTATATGTTACAACGTTCATTTTCTGGCATTTGTTGTTCATTTTTATAAAATATGCAGTTATATATGCAATTTAGACAAGATTGAATATAAAAAATGATATATATATATAGACACACACACACAAAGTACTAATACGTACATATAGCCAGTGCACCTGATGTGTTTTATACTTGAGATTTTGAACATGTTGCAGAATATACATGTTACAACAGAGTATTGTGTCTAGAAGTATTATATATATATTGTTTTAATGATACCATATAGTGTTATATATATATATATATCAGTTTTTATTTTTTTTTAACTTTTGGTTTGCTGGGTTATTCATATGATTGTACTTGTTGTAATTTGGGTTTATAAATTTGATTTTTTTTGTAATAATAGTGATTTTAAGTATGTTATAATATCATAAATTTAAAAATATATTATATTTATATATTTTCTTACAACTATTATATAATATATAATATTTGTTTCAATCTTATTTATATACGTTTGATTTTTGATATACGTGTTTAATTTAAAACAATGATTTTTAATTATACATACATACATGTTATTTTAATATTTGTTTTAAATTAAATATTGATTTCATGGAAATAATATATATATATATATATATATATATATATATATATATATCATTGCTGTTTCTATCGAATTGATTCTAGTTGTTTCATAGACTTCTTATCTTTCAGCTTTGTTTGTCGAATCTCGTCCATCTAGCTTTGCTTTCAAAGTCATGCTTGCATTTCGTAACGCAACTTCATTGTCTATCTCTCTAACCTCGAAAGGTGAGTAATCACCATTGATTAACGTTCTTTTATCTATTAAATTTGATTTCAATTGAAATGACAATTGGAATATGCTGTTGTTAGTTATTTACATTGATGTATATATGCTGTTGTTTGTATTTGTTCACCTTTGACATCTAACACCATTATCTGTTATATGTACTGATGGTATATGCCTGTTATACTATTATCATATCTGTTATCACTCTACAAGTTCCCTAATAGTATAGAATTCACTATGGGTTGAAATGGTACATACCCGAACGATCTGTAGAATATGCGAAAATTGTTATGGGTTGAAATGATAACCCATGCGATTTTCATTTGAATTGAATTTGGGATTGCGGGTTGAAATGATATATACCCGTATATATTTAAATTGCGGATTGAAATGATAAATATCCATATCACTTGACTATAAGATAGAAAATTATATACAGACACCGCTGGTCTATATATAAATATTTTGAAATGATTTTTATGGTTTTAGAAATGAAATTTATGGTTATTAAATATTGGTTTAGTAAATTATATATAAATGTATTTTATAAAGTTTAAATTTTTGATTTCAAATTTATATGTTTTGAAAATTTGAAAATTATAAGTTAGTTTTGAAATTATAAATTTTAAGAAGCGACTTATAATTTTACTATTTTAAATATATATAAATTAGTTTTATTGTAAACTAAGTTTTATAATAAGATTTAATTTAATAAAGTTTGATTTAATTGATGTATAATATATTTAAGTATTTATTTAAATTATATTTTTAAATAAATTTTTATGATGACTTTATAAGTTAAGGTTGGGAAGATAAATTTGGATTTATTTGAAATTGTAAGAATTTTATTTAATTAAATCGATTTTAAATTTATTGAATTTGAGATTTTTAAAGGATATGATTTTTATAACTTGATTTTGGTTCAAGTGATTTAATGAATATTTCAAGCTCAAATGAAATTTTTAGTGGTTTGAAATTTGAGGTTTGTTTAAATGATGTTGGACTTATTAAGTGAATATTTCAAAACTAAAGAATAATGAAGTTAAATTAAGATACATATGGAATTATCTGTAACGACCCGTAAATTTTGATGGTTTTATTAATTCAATTAACTATAATTTTGCGTAATTTTAAATAATAATATTTTGAAATAAAAATTTAATATTTGGAATACGTCTACTTTAACATAGAAAACGGTAAATTTTCATCTGATAATATGAAAGTTTATTTTATTGTGTAGTTCTAGTTCGATTAAATCAGTTAATGTTTGATGATAATAAAATGTTTTCCAAACTTAAATATTTTTCTATAGAAAATTTGTAAATCATTCTCTGAGTGAGACGTCATATTTCGTTTCTCCAAATTTGAACTTTTATTACTCCATCGATCTTATTTTCGACGAAAGAGCGGCAGTTTCGCTCCGATATCGACTTTTGATCGGATGATCGTACCATCGATATCTGTATACCGTTTTGATCGTCTCGCTGTGCTGATCTATACAGTATATTCAATTTTGTGTTTTGAAGTCTGGTACACGACGGAATCCATGAAACCGTTAACCGTATCGGTAACTGGTTGGCCTTTTGGTTCATCTGTCCATTTCATTTACCTAATTTCTGACTTTTACTATTCCCAACCTTTCCTTTCCTACCATTTCACTATTTCTTTCATTATTATTATTATTTTTAACTGTTCTTTTTCTACCATGTCCATTCACTTTTATTTTATAGAAAAGAAAATATGACAGTCTCTCTTCTCTCTTTCAATTTACTGCCATTCCATTTCATAGCTCACGCAATCCGCCGTCTGTACCAAAGCTCCTTTTCCACTTTGTTGCCGAGACAAATTCCTCCACGTCGGCCTCCCGAAGCCTCTCTTTTCCCTCGCCCTCTTCTTTTCTTCCCTCCACCTGATGCCGCATCGAAGCTTGTGCCACAGCCTCCTTCTTTTAGGTATTGTATATACATTGTAATATTTGTACTTTTTTTATGTCAGTCATAAGTTTTGATGTTGTTATATTACATTAGCTTTATACATGGTTTTATAAAATTTTAAAACATGTAGTATACACGTTTTTTCTTGGCTTGTATTTACATTGTTTTGTATTAGCTTATATTAATATATATATATATATATATATATATATATATATTTTGATTTTGGTTATATTTGTTATATAAGGTGAAAATTGGGTTTCTGTACTATAGTTATATGTATATAGAAATGGGTAAGTTGTTAAAGCATATATAAGTATAAATAAGTTGGATTTCTAGTGTTAAATAGTTTATGGCTGCAAAAGTATATTTTTTTTATTTACATATTCTAGTTACATGTTTTGTTTAGTCAGGATATGTTTTAATGTTTTAATGTATATTGATGTGCTTTTATAAGAGGGTACTTAGTCTATAGTATACAAGTATGTGTATGTAATCTAAGTTATAGATGAGTTAATTTTATATATTAATTTAATACACATAGGTTTATACTATGTTTTTGTGTACTTTGTTGTATTATAAAAGGGGTTACATATATAGTATAATATAAGGAAGCCATATGTTCAAGTCAGTATACATATTTATAGTCTAGTGTATTGTAAAGGAAGTTATATATATGTTTATTTTATTATCTATAAGTATATATATGTTTATTTCATTCTCTATAAGTCTACAGTATTATAATTTGTACAGTATATATATAGTTTATATATAACATATAACTGTTATTACTGTTTTGAAAATTTGCTAATGGCATTGTCATTTTATTGGATTCTGCGAGATTTCTATTGGTTTGTAATTGATTTAAAATATGTATATATAATATGTATTTTTGATTTTTAATACATATATATATATTTGATTTGAATATATGAATATATGTTGATTCTTATATATGTGTTAATTTAAAACAATGATTTTGAAAAAAAAACATATATATACTTAAATTTAAAATGTGTTTGAATATGAATATGATTTCATAAAATAGTTATATATAGTTATATATAAGTCCACTTATATCAATTATCTTCATCGACCCAATTCTGATAAGATTCATGTTATTCCTTGTTATCAGCTATGATCATCGAATTCGTGCTGGGATTCGTAACTCAATTTCAGCGTCCATATCAGTGTGCGTATCTGTGTCATCTCCTGTTCTCTCTAGCTTTGGAAGGTGAGCAATCACTCATGATTAACGTTCTTATATTTATTAAATTTGATTTCAGTTGAAACGACAATTGAAATATGTTGCTGTTTGTTATTTATATTGTTATATATATGATGTCTGTTCATCTTTGACATCTGACACCATTATTTGTTATTTATATTGATGATATCTGCCGGCTATATTATTATCATATCTGTTATCCCTCTGCAAGTTCCCTGTTAGTGTAGAATTCATTATGGGTTGAAACGACACATACCCGAACGGTCTGTAGAATAGGAGAAAATCCTTATGGGTTGAAATGATAGACCCAAGCAATTTTAATTTAATTGAATTTGGGATTGTAGGTTGAAATGATATATACCCGTATTTTTGTTTAAATTACGGATTGAAATGATAAATATCCGTATCACTTGACCATAGGATAGAAAATTATATACAGACACCGTTGGTCTATATATAAGTATTTTAAAAATGATTTCTATGGTTTTGAAAAGAAATATATGGTTTTATATAAATATTGATTTCAGATATTATATAAATGTTATTTTATATATAAAGTTAAATTCTTGAATTTAAGCTATGTATAAATTTGTTTTATTATAAAATAAGTATAATAGTAAAGTTTGATTTTATTAAAATATAATACGGTTAAGTAATTATTTTATATTTTAATATAGAGTTCATAATGATTTAATAAATTAAGGTTGAGAAGATAGATTTGAGATTGTATTTAATTAAGAATTATATTTAACAAAGACGATTAGAAACTTATGGAATTTGAAGATTTTAAAGGATACGATTTCAGAACTTGATTTTGGTTTAAGATGATTAATGAATATTTCAAGTTTGAGTTTTATTAAAATGATATTGTATTTGGTTTTGATATAAAATGATATCGTATTTGGTTTTGAAATGAAATGATATCGTATTTGGTTTTGAAATGGAAATGATAATGTATTAATATGGTTTTGAAAAGGAAATGGTATTTTGATTTTGAAGTATAAATTATTTTGAAATAACTGCGGTGTTATAATAACGCTTGGTTGTTAAAGAGACCAGGATCGGAAGTTGTCATACTCTCTACTAACTCCGAAAACCACGTTAACAACTGTGTATGCGGTGGAGATTCCAAAATGAAGTAGGATGGTGGCGACGTCCTATTAAGGTATATACATGGACCCGCCTCTCATGAGTTGGCAAAAGATGGCTAAAACAGGAGCGATTCTCGGGCCAATGAGGTAGCTCCTCTGATCGGAGACACTCCTCCAATATTATATTCTGACTTTGTGATTGATTTGGGAGTGTGACACAAGGTGGGCGGTAGCTGCGGCTATGCGTTACCACCAGGTCGGATGCGTAATTGGTATATCTACCCTGACATTGCCTTATTGTGCCGTGTCACCTACCCTAGCGTGCCTTATGCGAGTTTGTTTTTTCCCATACCTATGGAGTGCCCTTTGACGACACCCAGTACGGGTGGGATTACGGTACTGTATAGACTATGTGAATATATAAATGTGTTAAAGGTAACATGGGTAACGCCTTAACGCTATTTTAATAGTTTACTTTACTTTAGACATTATTATAATAGAAATATATAGTAGATAGATTAATGGATCCTTAAAGGATGGTTATCCCAAACATCCTTTGAGTCACTTGTATTTCAGTTGTTATTTCACTTGAGTTGGATTATTGATATAAGAATGTTAATCCTGACTCGAGTGTTTTGTGTTTTGCTTTATGCTCGGGTCAGACTGAGTGGTCCAGCTTTTTAGACACATCTTTGAAGTTGGAGCTTCGCTTGGAGATCCAGCCATCTAACCAGCTTTCAGATATTCCGATGATTCTAGTGATGTATTCTGAGCTTGTATTTGACTATTGTATTCGAGACTTCTGTTGTATCTTATTTAGCTCTATTACATGTATAGTAGCTTCATGAACTAGTGTTCTCTTGTTTCCGCTACATTATTGTTATATTATTCTGTGTCTGTGATTCTGTGATTTATTATTTACTGTACATGCTGAGTTTTGCCAAATATAAATTAACAATCTGGTATTTTGAGCAATTCAAATCCGACATGTGTGGATGTGAATGGTTGAAAATATTAGGATGTTAGATGTGGTATCAGAGCTTTGGTTTTAGGCAAGCCTCAACATATAGGGTAAATTTAATTATAGAATCACTTTCGTTCGAGCTTGAATCCCTTCCTCTTTGACTCGGTTTCCTTTGAAATTTTGGAACGTTCCCTTCGTTTTCAAAATCCATCCTTATATCTCCATATTCGTATTCTGGAGTATCACATAACTCCACTTTAAACAATCTCTATAATAAATCGGCGGTCTCGCCAATATTCGAATGATTTATAAAAGGGTGAAAATCCTTTACAGTAGGCATTGATTTACCGGAGATTTCCGTAACCTTGGTTGACGATGCTATCTACCTCCTGCTATGCCTGAATTCTATCTTTTACGATCGAATGCCGATTTGCCTCGGAATTCTGCATCGATCTTATTCTTGAGGTCACGGTCGACCCGGTTAAGGTCGCCTGCGATTTATATAAACTTATCCATTTTCCTGTTTTGTTATTTAATCATCTTATCTTTATTTCGAACCTATCTTCGAATCAAAATTCTCTTTGATTTGGGTCCATCAAATTTGAGTCTCTATCCTTGCTTTGAAATCCATTCTTGAATCGTCAAGCGAGGAAGTGTATTTGTAATTAATAGAAAAATGTTTTATATATTGTGTCGTTTGAGTTGTTAAAGTTGATTTGGTTTTTCGATCGATTCGTCTGATCAACGCTATCGATAGGATTTCCAAAACACTTGAACAGAGCAAACTGACACAATTGTTTTCAAAATGAAATAATTTTGTATGATTATTTTATATAAATATAAATTTTTCTGAAATTGGATTATTAACTGAATTGGTTGTCAGAAATAATAATATTTGATTTTCATTTATTATTTCGTAAACCATTGACTATTTCAACATCCAGATTTGAAAGTTTAATTGAATTTAAATTTAGAATTTGGGAATTTAATTTGCGGTGATTTCAAACTCAGGTTTTAAAGGTTTAAAGGGTATATTATTGAAAGTATTTTCGAACAGGAATCGGTTCCAAAGAATTTTAAAAGTTTAAAATCAGTACTCTCCTCTTTTGTCGCTGGAAAATAATTTCGGCGATGACGGCTGCGTCACCGACATTCATTTTCAAGTTTCAGAGTAGAGAGACCATCGTGTAGCTTTGCTACAGTTTTTTTATGGAAATTAAATTGATTTAAATTTCTAAACTATGGCTTAATTTATAATATATATATTGCAATATGATTATTTATGTGACCACCCGATATTTTTAACAGTTTAAATTGGAATAATAAATTGATTTTAAATATTTAAACGTTAATTGTAAACTTGACTCTCGAATATTAATATTTACTTGATAATTAAATTATTGAGTTATATAATTTGAAATTGGGTAAAATATTGAATATAGAATTTTAAGCCTGTTAATAACAATTTGAAGGCATATAAAATTTATAATGATAGGACTAAAGATAATAGAATGGTTGGAATCTAATTTAAAGGTGATTTGTCAGTTTTAATAATATATCATGTAAATCGATAGTTTACAATATACTATCTACACCATCTCTATTTTATTTATATTTATGCATGATTTTAAATAATACAAAAGGTATAAGTATGTATACATTTATAAGTATAAGATAAGTGGCATGACATGGTGAAGACAAGTGGCATAATATGTACCATACACCTATCTTAAGATGAAATAGAATTATGACACATAACCTCATTAGGTGTCCATGTGTAGAAATATCTTAAGACACCTAAGTAGACATGTGTCAACATTCTAAAGCTTATGCAAAGAGAAGTAGACAAGTGTCCAAAGCTAAAATTACCAAACTAGCCTTGAAAGTTACTATGTAAAGGGTGGAAATGTTCACTTATTTTTCTTTCTTTCACAAAACAAAAACAAAAGTAAGATAAAGTGAAAAAGCTTGGAGAAAGCCAAAGAAAAAGAGTCAAGGCAAATATACAAGTTTAAGGTGAGAAAACCTATTTAAATTTCTAGTATTCATGTTATTCTTGAAGAGATGATAGTTGTAAGTAAAAGTGGCTCGGTTCTATCAAAACCGCAACATAGTAATTTGACCATAACTTTCTCAATTCTTAATGAAATTTCGATTTCTTGGATGTTCTGGAAAGCTTATTTCATGTGTTACAACTTTGATTTTTTGTGTTTTCTGTAATTTGGATGTTAGCTATATCAAAATTGAATATTTCTACTATAATCCCGAGAGCAAAACCAATATTAGCTCTGTGCTTAAGGCTGAAACTAAATTGGCCATAACTTCTTCGTTCCTCAACCGATTTTGATGAATTTAGATGTTCCAGAAAGCATAGACTTTGTTCTAAAACTTTTAAGTTTTGTGTTTTTCAAAATCTTGGCCAAAATTATAATTGTTTATCGCTGTCCCGAGACAAAATGGCAGAAGTTATGAAATTCAAATTTCAGAATTGTTTTATCCATAACTTTTTACAATTCTTATCGGAATTCAGTAATTTTTAATGTTCCGGAAAGATTAGAAACTAAGCTACAACATTTGCTTATAATTTTGCCTGATTTCGATGTTTTCTATGTTATAATTGCAATTGTTGGTCGCTGTCCTGCAAATGCATAAGTTTAGGCTAAGCTTAATGTTTTTAGTAAAATGGTCGTAACTTTTGAACTATTGATCCAAATTCGATGAACTTGGTCATTCTGGAAAGCTAACAGAAAGGCCTATAACTTTTATTTGTATCGTTTTCTGAACTTCATTGATTAATATGTTGAAAAACCTCTTGCAAACTCGCTGTCCTGTGGTTGTAGAGTACTCAGTGTCTTGTGCAAACCTGAGCTAGTATTTTGTGTATAACTTTTGCGATTCTTATCCAAATCCTATAATTTTTAAATTTTTGGAAACTGCAGGAAGAATGTGATAACTTTTGTTTGTATCACTTTTTAAAATTCGGCCATCTATATATATGAAATTGAGGTGCAAACTCGGGTTACATTTCTGCCCGAAATGAACATGTTTGTTTCTAAGAAAAGGGCCTTACTTGTTAGATTTTTATCATCGATCTGGTAAACAATTTGATGGGTTTCTTTTCATGGTGGTTGAGTATACTAAGTAAATTACTTTAAAGAAGTATTTTCATACAGAAGGATTAATCGAGGATGCGGTATAAGACCATAGATAATTTATTGAGTTTGTTAATGGAAACTAAGAAGTTAATTAAGATGAGTAGTTAATGATTGTGAACAATTAATATAATATAAGCAATTAAAGGTTAATTAAATTCTAGAGTAATTAATAATTTGAAATAATCGATGATTGATTAAGGTAATTAATTAATGTAGTTAATAGAATTTACTAATAAAAGAAGTCGAAGAAAATTACTTAATATCATAAATCAAAGGGGGTAATTATTGGTAATTACTTAATTAAGGATTAATTACTTGTTTAATCAGTGTAACAAAATTTATGGAGGGTTAGTAAATTTATGAGCATGATCAATTCAAGGATTATTAATCAATGTAAGTGATTATAAGTTAATGAATCTGAGAACTTAGTCCAAGTAGATAAGTTAAGATGAATAATGATGGGTTGACTAATTAAATTGATTTGGAGTTAATAAATGTAAATGAAGGAATCTAAGTGATTGAGGTTTGAAAATTCAATTAGAATCAATTGAATTGATTAATCTTTGCTTATGATTGGATGAATGGTACTGGATGCTTTGAATGAGTTGATATCTATGATATGAAATGTTGTGTATTTCATTTGGATAACTTGGGTTGATGATATGAGTTTCGAAGAGACCGGTGTCGGGTATTGGGAAATACCCGAAACCACTTCGAATTTTATAAATTGATTTGTGAAATCAATAGGCTAGAATGAAGTGATTTAAGTGAATTGGATTATTTTATCTAAGTTTGGTACTTAGAAATTGATGTGTGGAATAAGTGATGTCTAAAATAAATTGTGGCTTTGTGAATTGATATGAGTACCCGGGTTTTAATTCAGCTGTATGCTTTGGTATTACATGTTAGATGGGTTTGCTCACGCTGGTTTCCAGCCTGACCCGGGTGTTACTTTGGTGTAATGCTCGGGTCAGACCGAGTATTACAGATTTTCAGGTAGGTACGTTCTGGAGCTCAGGAGACGAGCTGGATGGCAAGTACGTATAGAGTATTTCCGCTGCAGTATATGATTATATATCCGAGACATGATTTGTATATGATCAGTGACTGTATATATGTGAACCTCTGATGTATTAAAGTGTAATCAAAAGATAAAATATTCTTTTGTAAACTGTTATTATTTATTATATTTTATCCGCTGCGAATGTGAGATTTTGGTGTTCTGTTCTTCTTCTTCTTCTATCTCTTTCTTCTTTTCCATAACTATCTAAAATTTTAGGGTTCGAAAATTTCGGGTCGTTACATTTGGTATCAGAGCTGAAGGTTAAGCGAGAACCTTGGCTCTGATGGGATTACTCATTAATGATAGGGTAAGTGGTACTCTAGAATGAGTTGAGTGAATATATATATGAGAGAGCGTACTTATTATTTTCTTATATAAAGATTTTAAATGATTTTATATAAGAATATGTTTTGATATATATAAAAAGCAATATTTCTTTCAAATAAATATAAATGGAATTGGTTGTTAAAATTATTGAAATTAAATTGAGAAGTAATAGAACACAACCAAACTAAAATTGAAATTGAATAAAGATAAGTTGAAATATATTCAAACTGAAATTAAATCTTGAAATTGGGAAAGGTTTCAGGATAAGGATAATCAATTAATTTATGTAATTAATTAAACTTTATTTGATGAGATTAATTAATGGATAATAATTGGAATTGATAAATAAGAAGGAGTTACTTGATGAAGTTTAAAAATTGAAATGGAAGTTCAAATTAGGTAAGGTTGACTGGATTAAGTGAATTGAGTTTAACTGGAGAAAAAGTTAAATAAGTTGGAATGATCAACCTGATTTGGAAATTTGAAGATGAAATTAAGATTTAACTTGGGAAGTTAAATGGTTAATCTGAACGGGGTGTTTGTTTGATCTCAAATGGGTTTGAGATCTGAAATTTGATGGATGTTTTAGAATGGAAATTTGAAATTTGGACTCAGAATTGAATTGTTTAAAAACTTTAAAGGAAAATTGATTTAAAGGAATTAAATCAACATTTGAAGTATTAACTCGAATTTATATATAATTCGAGATGGTTTAAATTTGGAATTTGAATTGATTCAAATTGAATTTGATTTGAAGTAATTGAAAGTGTGATTGAAGATGCATGAGTATAAAATTCAAATGGAAAATTTGAATTGGATTGATTTGAATAATTAGGAATTGTAATTAAAGTTTAATAGTTTTAAATTCAAATGGAATTTGAATTGAATTTGGGAGGAAATCAAGAATAATTCAGCTTGTTATGGAAATGGAGTTTGAAATTGGGATTAATTCAAACTGGAGTTGAAATGAATTGAAATTGGAACTAGTTCAATTGAAATTTATTTGAATTAGTAGGATCAAGGTTGAATAAAGTTAAATTTGGAAAGAAACTGAGGAATTCAACTTAAATTGGGTTAAATAGATTTCAATGGAAATTGAAGTTATTTAAATTGGAATGAGGTCAATTTAAATTGAATTGATTGGGAATGAAGGTTGGGGAGTGAACAGTTTTGACTCTGGACTATTTTTAATATAAACTGTTTTAATACAAACCTATTTTTCCAAGCTATTCATTATATATACAACCTTTCTTTTAAAAGCCAAACTATCTTATACTTGTTTTACAATTATTTTTGAAACTGTTTAACAATTTTCTAACTATTTTATAAACTAATTACTATTTTCAACTATTAATTACTATTTTATAGCTATTTTGGAATTATTTAAAATTTCTATGACTATTTAACTATTTTCCAATTATTTTACAATTACTGAACTATTTTACAGCTATTTTACAAACTAGTAATTATTTTCCAACTACTTATCTATTTTCAAAAATAAAAATAAAAATTTCAAGCTATTTTCTAAATAAACTGGTCGAAGTTCAAACTGTTATTGGTTAAATACTCAATCGAGATAAGAATAGAGGTGATAATCCAAAGGGATTAAAGCAATTGTGAGTAAGTGAATGAAAATCAAAGTGAATGTGAATAAAAATGGAATTGATTTGGCTAATAACCAATAAAAAAAAACGTAGGGTGTACATATGTTATTCTATTCGCATAGTGATTTGATCCATATTCGAGCACAGAATTTCGAGATAGTTATATCGACCCGAGTGAGATTTTTCACTCGATTTTCGACGGCGAAACTGGATATGGATGGTTGATTGGTTCTGGATATTCTCTATCATAGTTAGACTATGCAAGGAGAATGACGGTTTCTGATCAAGAAACCAGATCTGTGTCCGTACTAGAAAGTCGGGTGGACGATACTAGTTCGGAAATGAAATTGTGTGATCGAGTGAGCGATCAGATTGGTATAGCGTACGGATGATATGTGTACATCGTACGGATTTGAATGAAAATGATATTGAAAGGAGTAATCAAATTTGAATATTTGATTTTGAGTAAACAAAGTTAAATATCTTTGTTTAATAAAACGAAACTCCCCTTGATGAATCTTTTGCCAGAAGAAAAGGGTTTTTGGAAATGTTTTGAAGTATAAATGAGTTAAGTATACGCTTGGATATTATTTTGATAAATTGTGGAGGTGAATTAAAATGAAATGGTAGGCTAACTGAGTTTAATGGAATTTGATTAAATGAGAATCAAATAGAAATAAACTTAAGTTTGATGTTGGAATAAATTAAAATAAAGTAACTTAAGTTTAAATTTAAGGAAGCAATTGGATTAACTTTAAATTATATAAATCGCTTATGGTAAGCGTTTGGTGTTTGTTGCTTTTGAAATGCTTGTGTTTAGCCTTTAAAAGTAAGTGAAATGCTAATAGAATTTCTATATGTGGCACTTACATATTTAAATTGAGATAGTACAGGTACTTGAAGACTGGTTGGTTGGTTTGGATTGCGCTAATAGCTTAAATTTATAAGCTGCTTGCTTAAAATGCTAAATAAAGGTACGCCTACGCAATAAAAATAGGAAATATGAACTGTTTTTGCTTTTTCCGACCGTGTGGGTCGATGTATACATATTTATATCTATTGTCAAATTGCAAAAGCTCCTCCGTACAAAGGAGACTCCGCGAAAATTTTCTGAAAATTTTGGGAGTTAGGAAAAAAAAATTCATTAGCGACAAAACGATCTCAAATTTGAAACTTAAAGTGAATTAGTAGATGAAACTAATATGAACCAGTTATAAATGAAGGATAAAATTTAATATTCAAAATTGAAATAAATTGAATTCGTATGAAAAAGGAGAAAACAAGTTGGCATAGAAGATGTGAAAACCTATATAAGGAAAGGTAAAAAGGGATTTGAAAGGTTACGATTGGATATTGTTGTTAAATAGAATACGCAGTTATGAAAGGAAAAAGAAATTGGATTTGATTCCAAAAGATAAATGTGAATGGCCCGACAAAAAGGTATGTATTTAAAATTCTGTATGGAATTGGATTGGGTTTTGATGTGGCCACTTGGCATTAGTTTTCTTTTGGAATTTGGGAGCCCGTAGAGGCCTTTTGTAGTAGTACCGAGCTAGTCGCGCAAAGGAGACGCTGGCAAACCTTTTCAAAAATTTAGAGAGTTAGAAACAAAATTTTGAGAAAATTTTGATAACTCAAAATTGGTTTTAAATTGAAATTTAAAGGATTGAGCAAAAGGGTATTGCGTGAAAACTATAGAAGGTTTTAGGAAGTTGGTTAAGGTTAAGTGTCTTTAATAAAAGATAATTGGTAGAATGTTGAATTGTGGGTTTTGGGAAAAGTAAACGGGTTTTGAACCATTCATCCTAACTATAAATTTCGGGGACGAAATTCTTTTAAGGGGGGAGGAATGTGACGACCCGATATTTTTAGCAGTTTAAATTGGAATAATAAATTGATTTTAAATATTTAAACGTTAATTGTAAACTTGACTCTCGAATATTAATATTTACTTGATAATTAAATTATTGAGTTATATAATTTGAAATTGGGTAAAATATTGAATATTGAATTTTAAGCCTGCTAATAACAATTTGAAGGCTTATAAAATTTATAATGATAGGACTGAAGATAATAAAATGGTTGGAATCTAATTTAAAGGTGATTTGTCAGTTTTAATAATATATCGTGTAAATCGATAGTTTACAATATACTATCTACACCATCTCTATTTTAATTATATTTATGTATGCTTTTAAATAATACAAAGGGTATAAGTATGTATACATTTATAAGTATAGGATAAGTGGCATGACATGGTGAAGACAAGTGGCATAATATGAACCATACACCTATCTTAAGATGAAATAGAATTATGACACATAACCTCATTAGGTGTTCATATGTAGAAACATCTTAAGACACCTAAGTAGACATGTGTCAACATTCTAAAGCTTATGCAAAGAGAAGTAGACAAGTGTCCAAAGCTAAAATTACCAAACTAGCCTTGAAAATTACTATGTAAAGAGTGGAAATGTTCACTTATTTTTCTTTCTTTCACAAAACAAAAACAAAAGTAAGATAAAGTGAAAAAGCTTGGAGAAAGCCAAGGAAAAAGAATCAAGGCAAATATACAAGTTTAAGGTGAGAAAACCTATTTAAAATTCTAGTATTCATGTTATTCTTGAAGAGATGATAGTTGTAAGTAAAAGTGGCTCGGTTCTATCAAAAACGCAGCATAGTAATATGACCATAACTTTCTCAATTCTTAATGAAATTTCGATTTCTTGGATGTTCTGGAAAGCTTATTTCATGTATTACAACTTTGATCTTTTATGTTTTCTATAATTTGGATGTTGGCTATATCAAAATTGAATCTTTCTACTGTAATCCCGAGAGCAAAATCAATATTAGCTCTGTGCTTAAGGCTGAAACTAAATTGGCCGTAACTTCTTCGTTCCTCAACCGATTTTGATAAATTTAGATGTTTCAGAAAGCACAGACTTTGTTCTAAAACTTTTTAGTTTTGTTTTTTTTCAAAATTTTGATGTTATCTTGGCCAAAATTATAATTGTTTATCGCTGTCCCGAGACAAAATGGCAGAAGTTATGAAATTCAAATGTCAGAATTGTTTTATCCATAACTTTTATAATTCTTATCGGAATTCAGTAATTTTTAATGTTCCGGAAAGATTAGAAACTAAGCTACAACTTTTGCTTTATACATTTTGCCTGATTTCGATGTTTTCTATGCTATAATTGCAATTGTTGGTCGCTGTCCTGCTAATGCATAAGTTCAGGCTAAGCTTAATGTTTTAAGTAAAATGGTCATAACTTTTGAACTGTTGATCCAAATTCGATGAACTTGGTCATTCTGGAAAGCTAATAGAACGGCCTATAACTTTTATTTGTATCATTTTCTGAACTTCATTGATTAATATGTTGAAAATCTCAAGCAAACTCATTGTCCTGTTGTTGTAGAGTACTCAGTGTCTTGTGCAAATCTGAGCTAGTATTTTGTGTATAACTTTTGCGTTTCTTATCCAAATCCTATAATTTTTAAAGTTTTAGAAACTGCAGGAAGAATGTGATAACTTTTGTTTGTATCACTTTTTAAAATTCGGCCATCTATATATGTGAAATTGAGGTGCAAGCTCGGGTTACATTTCTGCCCGAAATGAACATGTTTGTTTCTAAGAAAAGGGCCTTACTTGTTAGATTTTTATCATCGATCTGGTAAACAATTTGATGGGTTTCTTTTCATGGTGGTTGAGTATACTAAGTAAATTACTTTAAAGAAGTATTTTCACATAGAAGGATTAATCGAGGATGCGGTATAAGACCATAGATAATTTAGTGAGTTTGTTAATGGAAACTAAGAAGTTAATTAAGATGAGTAGTTAATGATTGTGAACAATTAATATAATATAAGCAATTAAAGGTTAATTAAATTCTAGAGTAATTAATAATTTGAAATAATCGATGATTGATTAAGGTAATTAATCAATGTAGTTAATAGAATTTACTAATAAAAGAAGTCGAAGAAAATTACTTAATATCATAAATCAAAGGGGGTAATTATTGGTAATTACTTAATTGAGGATTAATTACTTGTTTAATCAGTGTAACAAAATTCATGGAGGGTTAGTAAATTTATGAGCATGATTAATTCAAGGATTATTAATCAATGTAAGTGATTATAACTTAATGAATCTGAGAACTTAGTCCAAGTAGATAAGTTAAGATGAATAATGATGGGTTGACTAATTAAATTGATTTGGAGTTAATAAATGTAAATGAAGGAATCTAAGTGATTGAGGTTTGAAAATTCAATTAGAATCAATTGAATTGATTAATCTTTGCTTATGATTGGATGAATGGTATTGGATCATTTGAATGAGTTGATATCTCTGATATGAAATGTCGTGTATTTCATTTGGATAACTTGGGTTGATGATATGAATTTCGAAGAGACCGGTGTCGGGTATTGGGAAATACCCGAAACCACTTCGAATTTTATAAATTGATTTGTGAAATCAATAGGCTAGAATGAAGTGATTTAAGTGAATTGGATTATTTTATCAAAGTTTAGTACTTAGAAATTGATGTATGGAATAAGTGATGTCTAAAATAAATTGTGGCTTTGTGAATTGATATGAGTACCCGGGTTTTAATTCAGTTGTATGCTTTGGTATTACATGTTAGATGCGTTTACTCACGCTGGTTTCCAGCCTGACCCGGGTGTTACTTTGGTGTAATGCTCGGTTCAGACCGAGTATTACAGATTTTCAGGTAGGTACGTTCTGGAGCTCAGGAGACGAGCTGGATGGCAAGTACGTATAGAGTATTTCCGCTGCAGTATATGATTATATATCCGAGACATGATTTGTATATGATCAGTGACTGTATATATGTGAACCTCTGATGTATTAAAGTGTAATCAATAGATAAAATATTCTTTTGTAAACTGTTATTATTTATTATATTTTATCCGCTGCGAATGTGAGATTTTGGTGTTCTGTTCTTCTTCTTCTTCTATCTCTTTCTTCTTTTCCATAACTATCTAAAATTTTCGGGTTCGAAAATTTCGGGTTGTTACATTTGGTATCAGAGCTGAAGGTTAAGCGAGAACCTTGGCTCTGATGGGATTACTCATTAATGATAGGGTAAGTGGTACTCTAGAATGAGTTGAGTGAATATATATATGAGAGAGCGTACTTGTTGTTTTCTTATATAAAGATTTTAAATGATTTTATATAAGAATATGTTTTGATATATATAAAAAGCAATATTTCTTTCAAATAAATATAAATGGAATTGGTTGTTAAAATTATTGAAATTAAATTGAGAAGTAATAGAACACAACCAAACTAAAATTGAAATTGAATAAAGATAAGTTTGAAATAAATTCAAACTGAAATTAAATCTTGAAATTGGGAAAGGTTTCAGGATACGGATAATCAATTAATTTATGTAATTAATTAAACTTTATTTGATGAGATTAATTAATGGATAATAATTGGAATTGATAAATAAGAAGGAGTTACTTGATGAAGTAGCTAGAGGTAAGTAATTTAAGGGACAATTTCTTAATGAAGGTAATTAAGAAATAAGTTAATTACCGAATGTGATTAATTAATGATGTAATTAATTTAAAGAAATAACAAATAATATTATTTAATGCATTTGAATAAATGGTCCTATTTCAAACAAGAGTTGTTTGAAAATTTAAAAAGAAATTTGTTTTGAATTTAAACCAAAGGTGGTTTAAAATTTTAAAGTATAACTTGGTATGTAAAAGAAATTAATATGTATGCATGTGGATATACATAATATCAAAGGTGGTTGGAAATAACTCTAAATGGTGAGTTTTGAGTTTGAAATAAGATGTGATACCCAAGGTGATAAGTTCATTTTTGAACTTAATAAGTTGGAAGATTATTTATGAGAAGTTTAAAAATTGAAATGGAAGTTCAAATTGGGTAAGGTTGACTGGATTAAGTGAATTGAGTTTAACTGGAGAAAAAGTTAAATAAGTTGGAACGATCAACCTGATTTGGAAATTTGAAGATGAAATTAATATTTAACTTGGGAAGTTAAATGGTTAATCTGAACGGGGTGTTTGTTTGATCTCAAATGGGTTTGAGATTTGGAATTTGATGGATGTTTTAGAATGGAATTTTGAAATTTGGACTCAGAATTGAATTGTTTAAAAACTTTAAAGGAAAATTGATTTAAAGGAATTAAATCAACATTTGAAGTATTAACTCGAATTTATATATAATTCGAGATGGTTTAAATTTGGAATTTGAATTGGTTCAAATTGAATTTGATTTGAAGTAATTGAAAGTGTGATTGAAGATGCATGAGTATAAGATTCAAATGGAAAATTTGAATTGGATTGATTTGAATAATTAGGAATTGTAATTAAAGTTTAATGTTTTAAATTCAAATGGAATTTGAATTGAATTTGGGAGGAAATCAAGAATAATTCAGCTTGTTGTGGAAATGGAGTTTGAAATTGGGATTAATTCAAACTGGAGTTGAAATGAATTGAAATTGGAACTAGTTCAATTGAAATTTATTTGAATTAGTAGGATCAAGGTTGAATAAAGTTAAATTTGGAAAGAAACTGAGGAATTCAACTTAAATTGGGTTAAATAGATTTCAATGGAAATTGAAGTTATTTAAATTGGAATGGGGTCAATTTAAATTGAATTGATTGGGAATGAAGATTGGGGAGTGAACATTTTTGACCCTAGACTATTTTTAATATAATCTGTTTTAATACAAACCTATTTTTCCAAGCTATTCCTTTATATATACAACCTTTCTTTTAAAAGCCGAACTATCTTATACTTGTTTTACAATTATTTTTGAAACTGTTAAACAATTTTCTAACTATTTTATAAACTAATTACTATTTTCAACTATTAATTACTATTTTATAGCTATTTTGGAATTATTTAAAATTTCTATGACTATTTAACTATTTTCCAATTATTTTACAATTACTGAACTATTTTACAGCTATTTTACAAACTAGTAATTATTTTCCAACTACTTATCTATTTTCAAAAATAAAAATAAAAATTTCAAGCTATTTTCTAAATAAACTGGTCGGAGTTCAAACTGTTATTGATTAAATACTCAATCGAGATAAGAATAGAGGTGATAATCCAAAGGGATTAAAGCAGCTGTGAGTAAGTGAATGAAAATCAAAGTGAATGTGAATAAAAATGGAATTGATTTGGCTAATAACCAATAAAAAAAATACGTAGGGTGTACATATGTTATTCTATTCGCATAGTGATTTGATCCAGATTCGAGCACAGAATTTCGAGATAGTTATATCGATCCGAGTGAGATATTTCACTCGATTTTCGACGGCGAAACTGGATATGGATGGTTGATTGGTTCTGGATATTCTCTATCATAGTTAGACTATGCAAGGAGAATGACGGTTTCTGATCAAGAAACCAGATCTGTGTCCGCACTAGGAAGTCGGGTGGACGATACTAGTTCGGAAATGAAATTGTGTGATCGAGTGAGCGATCAGATTGGTATAGCGTACGGATGATATGTGTACATCGTACGGATTTGAATGAAAATGATATTGAAAGGAGTAATCAAATTTGAATATTTGATTTTGAGTAAACAAAGTTAAATATCTTTGTTTAATAAAATGAAACTCCCCTTGATGAATCTTTTGCCAGAAGAAAAGGGTTTTTGGAAATGTTTTGAAGTATAAATGAGTTAAGTATACGCTTGGATATTATTTAGATAAATTGTGGAGGTGAATTAAAATGAAATGGTGGGCTAACTGAGTTTAATGGAATTTGATTAAATGAGAATCAAATAGAGTAAACTTAAGTTTGATGTTGGAATAAATTAAAGTAACTTAAGTTTAAATTTAAGGAAGCAATTGGATTAACTTTAAATTATATAAATCGCTTATGGTAAGCGTTTGGTGTTTGTTGCTTTTGAAATGCTTGTGTTTAGCCTTTAAAAGTAAGTGAAATGCTAATAGAATTTCTATATGTGGCACTTACATATTTAAATTGAGATAGTACAGGTACTTGAAGACTAGTTGGTTGGTTTGGATTGCGCTAATTGCTTAAATTTATAAGCTGCTTGCTTAAAATGCTAAATAAAGGTACGCCTACGCAATAAAAATAGAAAATATGAACTGTTTTTGCTTTTTCCGATCGCGTGGGTCGATGTATACATATTTATATCTATTGTCAAATTGCAAAAGCTCCTCCGTACAAAAGGGACTCCGCCAAAATTTTCGGAAAATTTTGGGAGTTAGGAAAAAAAAATTCATTAGCGACAAAACGATCTCAAATTTGAAACTTAAAGTGAATTAGTAGATGAAACTAATATGAACCAGTTATAAATGAAGGATAAAATTTAATATTCAAAATTGAAATAAATTGAATTCGTATGAAAAAGGAGAAAACTAGTTGGCATAGAAGAAGATGTGAAAACCTATATAAGGAAAGGTAAAAAGGGATTTGAAAGGTTACGATTGGATATTATTGTTAAATAGAATATGCAGGTATGAAAGGGAAAAGAAATTGGATTTGATTCCAAAAGATAAATGTGAATGGCCCAACAAAAAGGTATGTATTTAAAATTCTGTATGGAATTGGATTGGGTTTTGATGTGGCCACTTGGCATTAGTTTTCTTTTGGAATTTGGGAGCCCGTAGAGGCCTTTTGTAGTAGTACCGAGCTAGCCACGCAAAGGAGACGCTGGCAAACCTTTTCGGAAATTTAGAGAGTTAGAAAAAAAAATTTGAGAAAATTTTGATAACTCAAAATTGGTTTTAAATTGAAATTTAAAGGATTGAGAAAAATGGTATTGCGTGAAAACTATAGAAGGTTTTAGGAAGTTGGTTAAGGTTAAGTGTCTTTAATAAAAGATAATTGGTAGAATGTTGAATTGTGGGTTTTGGGAAAAGTAAACGGGTTTTGAACCGTTCATCCTAACTATAAATTTCGGGGACGAAATTCTTTTAAGGGGGGAGGAATGTGACGACCCGATATTTTTAACAGTTTAAATTGGAATAATAAATTGATTTTAAATATTTAAACGTTAATTGTAAACTTGACTCTCGAATATTAATATTTACTTGATAATTAAATTATTGAGTTATATAATTTGAAATTGGGTAAAATATTGAATATAGAATTTTAAGCCTGTAAATAACAATTTGAAGGCATATAAAATTTATAATGATAGGACTGAAGATAATAGAATGGTTGGAATCTAATTTAAAGGTGATTTGTCAGTTTTAATAATATATCGTGTAAATCGATAGTTTACAATATACTATCTACACCATCTCTATTTTATTTATATTTATGCATGATTTTAGATAATACAAAAGGTATAAGTATGTATACATTTATAAGTATAAGATAAGTGGCATGACATGGTGAAGACAAGTGGCATAATATGTACCATACACCTATCTTAAGATGAAATAGAATTATGACACATAACCTCATTAGGTGTCAATGGGTAGAAATATCTTAAGACACCTAAGTAGACATGTGTCAACATTCTAAAGCTTATGCAAAGAGAAGTAGACAAGTGTCCAAAGCTAAAATTACCAAACTAGCCTTGAAAATTACTATGTAAAGAGTGGAAATGTTCACTTATTTTTCTTTCTTTCACAAAACAAAAACAAAAGTAAGATAAAGTGAAAAAGCTTGGAGAAAGCCAAAGAAAAAGAGTCAAGGCAAATATACAAGTTTAAGGTGAGAAAACCTATTTAAATTTCTAGTATTCATGTTATTCTTGAAGAGATGATAGTTGTAAGTAAAAGTGGCTCGGTTCTATCAAAAACGCAACATAGTAATTTGACCATAACTTTCTCAATTCTTAATGAAATTTCGATTTCTTGGATGTTCTGGAAAGCTTATTTCATGTGTTACAACTTTGATCTTTTGTGTTTTCCGTAATTTGGATGTTAGCTATATCAAAATTGAATCTTTCTACTATAATCCCGAGAGCAAAACCAATATTAGCTCTGTGCTTAAGGCTGAAACTAAATTGGCCATAACTTCTTCGTTCCTCAACCGATTTTGATAAATATAGATGTTCCAGATAGCATAGACTTTGTTCTAAAACTTTTAAGTTTTGAGTTTTTCAAAATTTCGATGTTATCTTGACCAAAATTATAATTGTTTATCGCTGTTCCGAGACAAAATGGCAGAAGTTATGAAATTCAAATTTCAGAATTGTTTTATCCATAACTTTTACAATTCTTATCGGAATTCAGTAATTTTTAATGTTCCGAAAAGATTTGAAACTAAGCTACAACTTTTGCTTCGTACATTTTGCCTGATTTCGATGTTTTCTATGCTATAATTGCAATTGTTGGTCGCTGTCCTGCAAATGCATAAGTTCAGGCTAAGCTTAATGTTTTTAGTAAAATGGTCATAACTTTTGAACTGTTGATCCAAATTCGATGAACTTGGTCATTCTGGAAAGCTAACAGAAAGGCCTATAATTTTTATTCGTATCATTTTCTGAACTTCATTGATTAATATGTTGAAAAACCTCTTTCAAACTCGTTGTCCTGTTGTTGTAGAGTACTCAGTGTCTTGTGCAAACCTGAGCTAGTATTTTGTGTACAACTTTTGCGTTTTTTATCCAAATCCTATAATTTTTAAAGTTTTGGAAACTTCAGGAAGAATGTGATAACTTTTGTTTGTATCACTTTTTAAAATTCGGCCATCTATATATATGAAATTGAGGTGCAAGCTCGGGTTACATTTCTGCCCGAAATGAACATGTTTGTTTCTAAGAAAAGGGCCTTGCTTGTTAGATTTTTATCATCGATTTGATAAACAATTTGATGGGTTTCTTTTCATGGTGGTTGAGTATACTAAGTAAATTACTTTAAAGAAGTATTTTCACACAGAAGGATTAATCGAGGATGCGGTATAAGACCATAGATAATTTAGTGAATTTGTTAATGGTAACTAAGAAGTTAATTAAGATGAGTAGTTAATGATTGTGAACAATTAATATAATATAAGCAATTAAAGGTTAATTAAATTCTAGAGTAATTAATAATTTGAAATAATCGATGATTGATTAAGGTAGTTAATCAATGTAGTTAATAGAATTTACTAATAAAAGAAGTCGAAGAAAATTACTTAATATCATATATCAAAGGGGGTAATTATTGGTAATTACTTAATTGAGGATTAATTACTTGTTTAATCAGTGTAACAAAATTTATGGAGGGTTAGTAAATTTATGAGCATGATTAATTCAAGGATTATTAATCAATGTAAGTGATTATAAGTTAATGAATCTGAGAACTTAGTCCAAGTAGATAAGTTAAGATGAATAATGATGGGTTGACTAATTAAATTGATTTGGAGTTAATAAATGTAAATGAAGGAATCTAAGTGATTGAGGTTTGAAAATTCAATTAGAATCAATTGAATTGATTAAGCTTTGCTTATGATTGGATGAATGGTATTGGATGCTTTGAATGAGTTGATATCTCTGATATGAAATGTTGTGTATTTCATTTGGATAACTTGGGTTGATGATATGAGTTTCGAAGAGACCGGTGTCGGGTATTGGGAAATACCCGAAACCACTTCGAATTTTATAAATTGATTTGTGAAATCAATAGGCTAGAATGAAGTGATTTAAGTGAATTGGATTATTTTATCTAAGTTTGGTACTTAGAAATTGATGTGTGGAATAAGTTATGTCTAAAATAAATTGTGGCTTTGTGAATTGATATGAGTACCCGGGTTTTAATTCAGTTGTATGCTTTGGTATTACATGTTAGATGGGTTTACTCACGCTGGTTTCCAGCCTGACCCGGGTGTTACTTTGGTGTAATGCTCGGGTCAGACCGAGTATTACAGATTTTCAGGTAGGTACGTTCTGGAGCTCAGGAGACGAGCTGGATGGCAAGTACGTATAGAGTATTTCCGCTGTAGTATATGATTATATATCCGAGACATGATTTGTATATGATCAGTGACTGTATATATGTGAACCTCTGATGTATTAAAGTGTAATTAACAGATAAAATATTCTTTTGTAAAATGTTATTATTTATTATATTTTATCTGCTGCGAATGTGAGATTTTGGTGTTCTGTTCTTCTTCTACTTCTATCTCTTTCTTCTTTTCCATAACTATCTAAAATTTTCGGGTTCGAAAATTTCGGGTCGTTACAATTTAGGTATATGATATATACATATATATATATATATTATTATTTCTAAGTTGTTTGAAGTGAATCGAAAATTTAATTCTTAAATTTATGTTAAAGAAAACTATAAATAAATTTGAGTGGTTATAATAAGTGCAAATATACCTAATATATGTGGTACGATATATTAAGTGGAATAAATTTAAAAATAACATGGAATAAAGGAGAATTAAATTTGTTTAATATAAATATAATAAAAGACTATTCGAATTTATGATTTTAGAAATGTTCATAGAGATAAAATTTAATAACAAGGTAATGAATAAATGATATAAGTGAAATAAAATTTGTTAATGGAACTTATATGTAACAACCCCGTATTTCCTGATTATTGTAATTGTATATTTTAATTATTTTAATTTAAATTTCTAATTTAAAAACTTTATTTTATTTATTAAAATGAATATATTTTGTTAATTGAAATATAAATGTTGATTTTGATGTGGATTAGAATTTCAAACATTCATAAATTGAATATTTCCAGAAAATGTGAATTTTGGTCAATCTGGTCAAACTTTTACTTTTAAATTTAAATTTTAAAAGTTTGAAAATTTGAATTTTATCTTTTATTATGAAAGTAAATAAAATTTCAAGAACACTGCTTTTCGTTTCGTTGAAATCCGAATAATATTGTGAAAGTTATGCTTTTTACAAAATTGAGTGTAAATTGTTTTATTTAACACTATTTTTTTATTTTAAATTATATAAATAATCTTTTTAATTGTCATATCTTATTCTAAATTGTATTATATGTATGTTACATATATTTTTACGTTTTAAATATTTTTAAAGTGATGTTTGAATTTTTTCAAAGCTCATTGAATTTATTTTCTATTTTTAAAGGTTAGTTTCCATTTTTCTGCTATTTTCTTCATTTAAATTATATTTAATTAAAATTTATTTATTCATTTTTATTTATGCATTTTATTTTTCTGTTTTATCTTTATTTATAAATATTTTTCATGTACATACAATTTTCCCAAAGTTCATTTCATTTATTTTCAAATTTTCAAGCCTAATTTACATTTTCTTTGTTATTTTCTTAATTTAATTATATTTAATTATTATTTTTGTTTATTGACCATATTTTCGTGTTTTATCTGTATTTATACATATTTTACATGTATTTAAATTTTAAAAAGAAATGGTGGAAATTTGAAAGGTTTGTGGCTCTTTATTTGCTTAAGCCTTTTTGTATTATGTCTTTTCATTTCTCAACCAACATCTCTTCAATTGGCTGCCTTAACTCCATTCTTCAGCCGTGTATTCTTCTTTCTTTTTCATGTGGAAGGGAAGACTTCTCATCCCCTAAAAATCACGGCCATGAAGAAAAAAAAACAAAAAAAAACAATGGCTTTTCTTTCACATTTTCCCCTCTTCTTCACTGATTTAGCCTTCCTCTTCTTCATGTTTGCTTGGCCTCACCTCTCTCCTTGCTGAACACCATCCTCTCCACCATCTACAGCAGCACCAACCCCCTCTCCTCTGACCACAACCTCTGGCCATGACCATTAGATGAAGCCACCACCTCAAATTTACAAAGCACTTCACCAAAATAATGCTAACCAAGCCTATACTCCACTATTGCCTTCATAGTTGCCTTTGGCCACCCCTTAGCCACCACCACCATCATCTACTTCACCTATGGCTGCCCCTTTCACTACTGTCCAGATCTGACCTGACATGAAGACCCCATGGCCGAGCCTATATGTGGTCATAGCCGAGACAAAATGCACCAAAAACTTCACATATTTGCCTTGAACCCATGTATGCTTCATGTTGTAACTTTTCCACCACCTTCATCCACTTGTAACCTGACCTTTATGGTTGCCATACCTGACCCAAACCAGACCCTAGTGTGGTGAGATCAAGCCCATTTGATCATGTGACAAGCTTATGTTGTCGTGTGCAAGTCTTTTGCTTCTAAGGTTTGGTCATCTCTCTTGTTCTGCAACTGTTCCGCAAACTAAAGTTGTTGATTATATTTGTATGTCGATATCTATATTTGTGCTTATGTACGTTATAATTTGTGTTGTTTAAAAGGGTCTCCATCAATTCAAATCAAATCGTGCTTGTCGTGCCTTTGGAATCGCTCTTGTGTGTGTTGTTTGTCTCTAGCTTCGTAAAAGGTGAGTCTTTCTTACTCTGACATATTTACTTATGAAATAGTAAATTGATGGCAAGTGTATAGTAATATAAAATGTGTATGCAAGTTAATGATGATCATATGATATGCTATGCCATGTTATTACCATGCTAAAACTGTTAATTATCACCTGACATCTGATATATGACATTATATTGTGACATTGACATTGTTTATATTGTTTATGCATATATTCACACTGCAAGTTCCCTGTTGGAATAGAATCACTATGGGTTGAAATGATACATACCCGAACGGACTTTAGAATAGGAAAAAATCATTATGGGCTGAAATGATAGGCCTGAGCGATTTTTATTGTATTTTATTTGACTTGGGATTGCGGGTTTGAAATGATAGAACCCGGGTTTTCTTTGTAAACTGCGGATTTAAATGATATATATCCGTACCACTTGACCTAGGTTAGAAAATTATATGCAGACCCCGTGGTATATTTTTAAATGATTTTTATTAAAATATGTATTTTTAAAAGCATGAAATTTTGATTTAAAAATATATATTTTATGGTTTTAAGAAAATTAAATATTAAGTCTAGAAATTGTGAATTTGAGTACTTAAATTTGAAGTAATTGAGATTTTAGACTTTAAATTTTATTTTAAAATGTAAATAAATAATGGAAATTAAATTTAAAGTTTTTAAATTGTATTTGAAGTGAAATTTTAAGTTTTATTTAATTTATATGTTAATAAACAGTGAATTTTGACTTAATAAATGAATGGAGTTTTTAAATTGAATATTTGATCTAAAAATTTTGTTGTGTTAAATCATATGTTAAAATGATTTTAAATGTGAAATTTTGAAGTCTAGAAATATGATTTTTAAGTTATAATAAAAATTTGGACTTTTATTATTATTTTTGAAAAGCTAAAATGAAATCTGGAATTTTATAGCATTTTCAAAATGTTGTAGTCTTTTGACAGCATTTTTAAATGCTATTGTTTTGAATCTAACAATGTTTGAAATAACTAAATATATATTACAACATTTTATAAATGCCGTTATTCTTGAACTAAACCATTTTTGGAAGCCATAAGCTACGATAGCACTTTATAAATGCTGTCGTTGCTATAATTTAACAATGTTTGAAACGTTATAGATTTTAACACTGTTTGAGTTATATTTTAAAGTGTTAAATGATTTAACTTTTGAAAATTGATTAATTGTGAAATTTAAGAAGTTTTGAATATATTTTAATATTTAAATTTGAATTTTTAAGGAATTTAAATTTTATTTTGAATTTAAATAAGGTTTACTTGGTTATGTGTTAAATGGAATGAAATGTAATGAGATAAATGAATTTTTGAATGGAATTTTTAATGTATTTTGTAATGATACTTGAAATAACAAATGAATGACTTATTTGATTTAAAAATGATATTTAAATTTGAGTATTTGAATTTGAATTCAAATAATGATTTGATAATAAGGTTTGGAAATGATTTGATCTTTATTTTGATAAAGAATATGAATTGGAATGATATGTACTTTTGATAACTGTATATTTGAAGTTTATATTGGTATGAAAGGATATTTAGTTTAATTGTAAATTGAGTTTATTTAAATAATACTGGATTTATGAAATGAATATTTCAAAACTAAGTAATAATGAAACAAGATTTGAGATATATGAAATTATAAAATTTAGTTTTTGAAATGCGGGATATTAAAGCTTTGAAATATATTAAAAATTGAATAGTTTAATTTGTGGATCAAATCTATATTTGAAATTGATATGATTTGAAACGGTTATTGGGAAATTTAATCGAAACTGATGGTTTGAATTGAATTAAGTTGGAAATTGAAAATTTGGGATTAATTGAATGAATTGTAAAATGTAAAGAATTAAATGAATATCCCATGATTTCAAATGTATGATTTTGAAATGTTATGATTTTCAAAGTGTAATTGTTTCAAGTATTTTTGGTTTCGAAAAAGTTATACTTTGAAAATATTATGATTTTGAAATGAATATATGTTTGAAATGTTTTTGGTTTCGAAGTATAAACTATTTTGATTGAATAAATAGTTTTGAAATAAAAATGGTTTTGGTTTCGAAGTATAAATTTTTTTGAAAGAAATATAGTTTGAAATGAAATGATTTGATTTTTTTGAAGTATAAACTATTTTGAAATGACCACAGCGTTATAATAACGTTTGGTTGTTAAAGAGACCGGGATCGAAAGTTGTCATACTCTCTGCCAACTCCGAAAACCACTTTAACAACCGTGTACGCGGTGGAGATTCCAGAATGAAGTAGGATGGTGGCGACGTTCTTGAGGTATATTATGTGGACCCAACTCCCGTGAGTTGGCATAAGGTGGCTAAAACAGGAGCGATCTCTGGGAAAGTGAGGTCATTCCTTCGATCGGACAATTCCTTCGATATTATACTCTTACTGGTGATTGATTAGATGGCCATCCTCCTATTTTGATATGGGAGTGTGTACCGAGGTGGGCGTATGTGGTTGCTGCGTTACCACCAGCCCGTGTGCGTAATTGGTATATCTACCCTGGCATTGCCTTGTGTGCCGTGTCACCTACTATACCGAGCCTTTACTACGAGTTTGTTTTTCTCCCGTACCCCGTGTGTTATCCTCTGACAGTCACCCGGAGTGGAGATGGCATGATATTGGATGGACTACTGGGACTATTATGTGTGAAGGGTGATATGGGTAGCCCGGAACGCTATTTAAAAGTATGTTTATTTTACTGTAGACATTATTATAATAGCGCAATATTACTACATAGTAAATAGCTTAACGGATCCTTAAAGGATGGGTGATCCCAAGCATTCTTTAAGTTACTGATGCATTTTTTTGTTACTGTTCACTTGAGTTGATTTACAGTTCATAAGTATTTATGTCCTGACTCGAGTATTTTGTGTTTGGCTTTACGCTCGAGTCAGATTGAGTGAGCTAGCATTCAAGATTCACCTTCGGATTTGGAGCTTTTCTTGAAGATGCAGCCATCTATTTTGCTTTCTGTATCCAGTGATTTTAGTGATGTATTCTGTTTTGTACCTGATGTATCTTGTTACTCTTCTGTTGTATCTTGTTTAACTCTGATGTATCTTATTTTTATATAGTAGCTTCATGAACTACTATCTCTTTTATTTCCGCTGCATTATTATTTACTCTGTGTCTGTGATCTGTGATTATGTATTTACTGTATATTCTGAGATTTGCCAAATTTTATTTATAATGCGGTATTTTGAGAAATTCAAGTCCGAAATGTGCGGATGCGAATGATTGAAAATATCGGGTTGTTACAGTTGGTATCAGAGCTTTGGTAGCTCTAGGCAAAACTCAGCATATATGGTAAATGTATTTACAGAATCACTTTCATTCGAGTTTAAACTTCTTCCTTTTTGACTCGATTCCTTTGAATTTTGGAACATTCCCTGTGGTTCCAAAATCCATTTGTGTCCCTCTCTATTTATCTTCTTTTGTTTCTGGAGTATCCCGTAACTCCACTTCAAAAGATCTTCATAATGAGTCGGCGGTCTCGCCAACCTCAAATTCATTTGTAAAGGGGGAAAACTCCTTTACAACAACATCGATTCACCAGAGATTCTATATCCTCGGTTTAGATGCTAATATCTCTTATAATTTCAAACTCTACATCTTGAGATCGAATGTCTATTTACCCAAGAAATCCACATCGATCTTATTCTTTAAGTCACGGTTGACTCGGTTAAGGTTGCCTGCGATTTATATAAACTCATCCATCTCCCTATTCTGTTATTTAATCATCTCATCTTTGTTTCCAACTTATCTTCAAATTATTCTTGAAGTGTATTTGTAAACTAATATTTAAAATGTTTTATATATTGTGTTGTTTGAGTTGTTGATGTTGATTTGGGTTTCTAATCGATTCGTCTGATCAACGCAATCGATAAGATTTCCAAAACACTTGAATAGAGCAAACTGACACAATATGTTTTTAAAATTTAGTAATGAAATAAATTTTGTCAAATAAATTTTGTAACTATATTATAAATCTTTATCTGGATTTTATTTGAATTAGTTGTTAAGAAATAATATTTGATTTTATATATCATTTTCTATTGTTTCATATATCTAATTGAACTATAAAACATGGTTATAAATTTATTTGGAAATTTAAAATGAATGTAAAACAAGAATTTGAGAATTTAATTTGCGATGGATTTCAAACTTTGTGTTTAAAGTTTTAAAGGATATATTATTTAAAGTATTTTCGAATAGAAATTTGTTTCCAAAGAATTTTAAATTTAAATTTAGTGCTCTTCTCTTTGTCGCTGGAAAATAATTTCGGTGATGACTGCAGCATCATCGACATTCATTTTCGAGTTTCGAAGTGAAGAGACCATTCTGTAGTCTTGCTACAGTTTTGTTTTGGGAAAATTTAATTGATTTTAATTTCTAAAATAAGAATGGATTTATAACATATGCTGATATATGATTTAAATTTGAATGGATATATATATATATATATATATAGTATATGAGCATTTATTTATCTCTAAATAGTTTGGAATTTATCGGAAATTTAATTCCTAAATTTTATCTTCAAAGATAATTTCTAGATATAATTTCAAGATTTGGATAAATATTCAAGCTTGAAATAATTGAATTAGAAAGTTTTATTTGTATAATACACAATTTCATTCCAATATAACTTACCTTAATTTTTAGAAGTTGAATATGTAATTGGATAATATACAATATAAAAAAAGGATTTTATAAATAAAATTTGAGTGGTTATTATAAATGTTATATACTTAAATTTTAGTTATAAAAGGATTAACAGAGGTAAATAAAGAAAAAGTGTAATGGAATAATTTACAATACAAAATGATGATAAAGGAACTAAGAATAAATTTAAGGCAGTTACAATGAGTGTAAATATATTTAACATAGGTGATAAAATATATTTAGAGGAATAAATTTAATTTTAATTAGTAGTGAAGAAGAATTAAATTTTATTTGGTACATTTTGAGTATAATAAAAGATTTTTCAAATACATGATTTTAGGGATTTGTTAATTTAAGATAATTGGATGATAAGATAATGAAAATAGAGATGCTTAAGATTTATTTGACTTATGTAAAATTAATTTTCAGTTTAAGTTGAAATTTTATGGTTTCAAATTTATTATTTTATTTTGTTTTTCAAACTATATTTTGGTTGTCCTAATTTCCCTTATCTTGCTATAGAATGGGAGGCTATTGCATATACCAGTCTGTTTAGAAATCTTTCTATAATCTTTAATAATCTTTGGTACTCATCTTTGAATCTAAGCACTGCTTGCCACCCACAGACCGTCGGTCAAACGGGACAGGTGAATCAGATTCTAAAAGATTTTTTTCATGCTTGTGTTCTTGATTCTGGAAGATCTTGGAAAGATCATCTCCACATTGTTAAACTTACTTATAACAACAGTTATCAGGTATAATTTTAATCTTCGTGTCATCTTGTCTTAATACTATTTCATTCTATCTTTTTCTATGCTTTCCCGTACCTCATTCCTTTTCGGGGACGAAAAGTTTTGAGTGGGGGAGAGTGTAACAACCCCGTATTTTCTAATTATTGTAATTGTATATTTTAATTATTTTAATTTAAATTCCTAATTTAAAAACTTTATTTTATTTATTAAAATGAATATATTTTGTTAATTGAAATATGAATGCTGATTTTGATGTGGATTAGAATTTCAAACATACATAAATTGAATATTTCCAGAAAGTGTGAATTTTGGTCAATCTGGTCAAAATTTTACTTTTAAATTTAAATTTTAAAAGTTTGAAAATTTGAATTTTATCTTTTATTATGAAAGTAAATAAAATTTCAAGAACACTGCTTTTCGTTTCGTTGAAATCCGAATAATATTGTGAAAGTTATGCTTTTTACAAAATTGAGTGTAAATTGTTTTATTTAACACTATTTTTTTATTTTAAATTATATAAATAATATTTTTAATTGTCATATATTATTCTATATTGTATTATATATATGTTACATATATTTTTACCTTTTAAATATTTTTAAAGTGATGTTTGAATTTTTCCAAAGCTCATTGAATTTATTTTCTATTTTTAAAGGTTAGTTTTCATTTTTCTGCTATTTTCTTCATTTAAATTATATTTAATTAAAATTTATTTATTCATTTTTATGTATGCATTTTATTTTTATGTTTTTATCTTTATTTACAAATATTTTTCATGTACATACAATTTTTCCAAAGTTCATTTCATTCATTTTCAAATTTTCAAGCCTAATTTACGTTTTCTTTATTATTTTGTTACTTTAATTATATTTAATTATTTATTTTTGTTTATTTACCATATTTTCGTGTTTTATCTGTATTTATACATATTTTACATGTATTTAAATTTTAAAAAGAAATGGTGGAAATTTGAAAGGTTTGTGACTCTTTATTTGCTTAAGCCTTTTTGTATTCCGTCTTTTCATTTCTCAACCAAAATCTCTTCAATTGGCTGCCTTAACTCCATTCTTCAGCCGTGTATTCTTCTTTCTCTTTCATGTGAAAGGAAAGACTTCTCATCCCCTAAAAATCACGGCCATGAAGAAAAAAAAAAAGAAAAAACAAAAACAATGGCTTTTCTTTTCACATTTTTCCCTCTTCTTCACTGATTTAGCCTTCCTCTTCTTCATGTTTGCTTGGCCTCACCTCTCTCCTTGCTGACCACCATCCTCTCCACCATCTAAAGCAGCACCAACCCCCTCTCCTCTGACCACAACCTCTGGCCATGACCATTAGATGAAGCAACCACCTCAAATTTGCAAAGCACTTCACCAAAACAATGTTAGCCAAGCCTATACTCCACTATTGCCTTCATAGTTGCCTTTGGCCACCCCTTAGCCACCACCACCATCATCTACTTCACCTATGGCTGCCCCTTTCACTACTGTCCAGATCTGACCTGACATGAAGACCCCATGGCCGAGCCTATATGTGGTCATAGCCGAGTCAAAATGCACCAAAAACTTCACATATTTGCCTTGAACCCATGTATGCTTCATGTTGTAACTTTTCCACCACCTTCATCCACTTGTAACCTGACCTTTATGGTTTCCATACCTGACCCAAACCAGAGCCTAGTGTGGTGTGATCAAGCCCATTTGATCATGTGACAAGCTTATGTTGTCGTGTGCAAGTCTTTTGCTTCTAAGGTTTGGTCATTTCTCCTGTTTTGCAACTGTTCTGCAAACTAAAGTTGTTGATTATATTTGTATGTCGATATCTATATTTGTGCTTATGTATGTTATATTTTGTGTTGTTTACAAGGGTCTCCATCAATTCAAATCAAATCGTGCTTGTCGTGCCTTTAGAATCGCTCTTGTGTGTGCTGTTTGTCTCTAGCTTCGTAAAAGGTGAGTCTTTCTCACTCTGACATATTTACTTATGAAATAGTAAATTGATGGCAAGTGTATAGTAATATAAAATGTGTATGCAAGTTAATGATGATCATATGATATGCTATGCCATGTTATTACCATGTTAAAACTGTTAATTATCACCTGACATCTGATATATGACATTATATTGTGACATTGACATTGTTTATATTGTTTATGCATATATTCACACTGCAAGTTCCCTGTTAGAATAGAATCACTATGGGTTGAAATGATACATACCCGAACGGACTTTAGAATAGGAAAAAATCGTTATGGGCTGAAATGATAGGCCTGCGCGATTTTTATTGTATTTTATTTGACTTGGGATTGCGGGTTTGAAATGATAGAACCCGGGTTTTCTTTGTAAACTGCGGATTTAAATGATATATATCCGTATCACTTGACCTAGGTTAGAAAATTATATACGGACCCCGTGGTATATTTTTAAATGATTTTTATTAAAATATGTATTTTTAAAAGTACGAAATTTTGATTTAAAAATATATATTTTATGGTTTTAAGAAAATTAAATATTAAGTCTTGAAATTGTGAATTTGAGTACGTAAATTTGAAGTAATTGAGATTTTAGACTTTAAATTTTATTTTAAAATGTAAATAAATAATGGAAATTAAATTTAAAGTTTTGAAATTGTATTTGAATTAAAATTTTAAGTTTTATTTAATTTATATGTTAATAAACAGTGAATTTTGACTTAATAAATGAATGGAGTTTTTAAATTGAATATTTGACCTAAAAATTTTGTTGTGTTAAATCATATGTTAAAATGATTTTAAATGTGAAATTTTGAAGTCTAGAAATATGATTTTTAAGTTATAATAAAAATTTGGAGTTTTATTATTATTTTTGAAAAGCTAAAATGAAATCTGGAATTTTATAGCATTTTCAAAATGTTGTAGTCTTTTGACAGCATTTTTAAATGCTATTGTTTTGAATCTAACAATGTTTGAAATAACTAAATATATATTACGACATTTTATAAATGCCGTTATTCTTGAAATAAACCATTTTTGGAAACTTTAAGCTGCGATAGCACTTTATAAATGCTGTCGTTGCTATAATTTGACAATGTTTGAAACGTTATAGATTTTAACACTGTTTGAGTTATATTTTAAAGTGTTAAATGATTTAACTTTTGGAAATTCATTAATTGTGAAATTTAAGAAGTTTTGAATATATTTTAATATTTAAATTTGAATTTTTAAGGAATTTAAATTTGAATTTGAATTTAAATAAGGTTTACTTGGTTATGTGTTAAATGGAATGAAATGTAATGAGATAAATGAATTTTTGAATGGAATTTTTAATGTATTTTGTATTGATACTTGAAATAACAAATGAATGACTTATTCGATTTAAAAATGATATTTAAATTTGAGTATTTGAATTTGAATTCAAATAATGATTTGATAATAAGGTTTGTTGATCTTTATTTTGATGAAGAATATGAATTGGAATGATATGTACTTTTGATAAATGAATATTTGAAGTTTATATTGGTATGAAAGGATATTTAGTTTAATTGTAAATTGAGTTTATTTAAATAATATTGGATTTATGAAATGAATATTTCAAAACTAAGTAATAATGAAACAAGATTTGAGATATATGAAATTGTAAAGTTTAGTTTTTGAAATGCGGGATATTAAAGCTTTGAAAATATATTAAAAATTGAATAGTTTAATTTATGGATCAAATCTATATTTGAAATTGATATGATTTGAAATGGTTATTGGGAAATTTAATCGAAACTGATGGTTTGAATTGAATTAAGTTGGAAATTGAAAATTTGGGATTAATTGAATGAATTGTAAAATGTAAAGAATTAAATGAATATCCCATGATTTCAAATGTATGATTTTGAAATGTTATGATTTTCAAAGTGTAATTGTTTCAAGTATTTTTGGTTTCAAAAAAGTTATACTTTGAAAATATTATGATTTTGAAATGAATATATGTTTGAAATGTTTTTGGTTTCGAAGTATAAACTATTTTGATTGAATAAATAGTTTTGAAATAAAAATGGTTTTGGTTTCGAAGTATAAACAATTTTGTAAGAAATATAGTTTGAAATGAAATGATTTAATCTTTTTGAAGTATAAACTATTTTGAAATGACCACGGCGTTATAATAACGTTTGGTTGTTAAAGAGACCGAGATCGGAAGTTGTCATACTCTCTGCCAACTCCGAAAACCACTTTAACAACCGTGTACGCAGTGGAGATTCCAGAATGAAGTAGGATGGTGGCGACGTTCTTGAGGTATATTACGTGGACCCAACTCCCGTGAGTTGGCATAAGGTGGCTAAAAAAGGAGCGATCTCGGGCCAAGTGAGGTCATTCCTCCGATCGGACACATTCCTTCGATACTATACTCTTACTGGTGATTGGTTAGATGGCCATCCTCCGATTTTGATATGGGAGTGTGTTCCGAGGTGGGCGTATGTGGCTGCTGCGTTACCACCAGCCCATGTGCGTAATTGGTATATCTACCCTGGCATTGCCTTGTGTGCCGTGTCACCTACCATACCGAGCCTTTACTACGAGTTTGTTTTTCTCCCGTAGCCCGTGTGGTATCCTCTGACAGTCACCTGGAGTGGAGATGGCATGATATTGGATGGACTACTGGGACTATTATGTGTGAGGGGGGAACGCTATTTAAAAGTATGTTTATTTTACTGTAGACATTATTATAATAGCGCAATATTACTACATAGTAAATAGTTTAACGGATCCTTAAAGGATGGGCGATCCCAAGCATTCTTTAAGTTACTGATGCATTTTTTTGTTATTGTTCACTTGAGTTGATTTACAGTTCATAAGTATTTATGTCCTGACTCGAGTGTTTTTTGTTTGGCTTTACGCTCAAGTCAGATTTAGTGAGCTAGCATTCAAGATTTACCTTCGGAGTTGAAGCTTTTCTTGAAGATGCAGCCATCTATTTTGGTTTCTGTATCCAGTGATTTTAGTGATGTATTCTGATCTGTACCTGATGTTTCTTGTTACTCTTCTGTTGTAACTTGTTTAACTCTGATGTATCTTATTTTTATATAGTAGCTTCATGAACTACTATCTCTTTTATTTCTGCTGCATTATTATTTACTCTGTGTCTGTGATCTGTGATTATGTATTTACTTTATATTCTGAGATTTTCCAAATTTTATTTACAATGCGGTATTTTGAGAAATTCAAGTCCGACATGTGCGGATGCGAATGGTTGAAAATATCGGGTTGTTACATTATAAATTGAAATAAAATCAACTTAATAAAGTACCTTGAATTTAAAATCAATTGTTGAATATTACTTAATTTAAAATTGAAATTTATATGGTTTTAAATAAATTGTTCTATTCTGTATTTGAAATCCATTTTCTTTCTATTTTTTTCTATTCTCCTACCTTATTCCTTTTTGGATACGAAAAGTTTTGAGTGGAGAAGAGTGTAACGACCCGTAAATTTTGATAATTTTATTAATTCAATTGACTGAAATTTTGTGATATTTTAAATAATAAAATTTTGAAATAAAAATTTAACACTTGGAATGCGTCTAATTTAACATAGCAAACAGTAAGTTTTCATCTGATAATATGAAAGTTTATTTTATTATGTAATTCTAATTCGATTAAATCAGTTAATATTTGATGATAATAAAATGTTTTCCAAACTTAAATATTTTTCTACAGAAAATTTGTAAATCATCCTCTGAGTGAGACGCCATATTTTGTTTCTCCAAATTTGGACTTCTAATACCCCGTCAATCTTATTTTCGATGAAAGAGCGACAGTTTCGCTCTGATATCGACTTTTGATCAGATGATCGTACTAACGATATCTGTATACCGTTTTGATCATCTCGTTGTGCTGATCTATATGGTTTATTTGATTCTGTGTTTTGAAGTCCGGTACACAGCAGAATCTATGGAACCGATAACCGTATCGGTAACCGGTTGGCCTTTTGTTTCTTCTGTCCGTTTCATTGACCTAATCCCCGACTTTTACTATTCCGGACCTTTCCTTTCCTACCGTTTCACCGTTTCTTTTATTATTATTATTAACTATTCCTTTTCTACCGTGTCCATTCACTTTTGTTTTGTGGAAAAGAAAATATGACACTCTCTCTTCTCTCTTTCAATTTACTGCCATTCCATTTCATAGCTCACGCAATCCACCGTCTATACCGAAGCCCCTCTTCCACTTTGTTACCGAGACAACTTCCTCCACGTCGGCCTTCCAAAGCCTCTCTTTTCCCTCGCCCTTTTCTTTTCTTCCCTCCACCTGATACCGTTCCGAAGCTTGTGTTGTAGCCTCCTTCTTCTAGGTGCTGTATATATATTGTGATATTTGTACTTTTTTTATGTCAGTCATAAGTTTTGATGTTGTTATATTACATTAGCTTTATACATGGTTTTATAAAAATTCAAAACATGTAGTCTACACGTTTTTTTCTTGGCTTGTATTTACATTGTTTGTATTAGCTTATATTAATATATATTTTGATTTTGGTTATATTTGTTATATAAGGTGAAAATTGGGTTTCTGTACTATAGTTATATGTATATAGAAATGGGTAAGTTGTTAAAGCATGTATAAGTATAAATAAGTTGGATTTCTAGTGTTAAATAGTTTATGGCTGCAACATTTTATATTTGTTTATCTACATATTCTAGTTACATTTTTTGTTTAGTCAGGATATGTTATAATGTATATTGATGTGCTTTTATAAGAGGGTACTTAGTCTATAGTATACAAGTATGTTTATCAATTCTAAGTTATAAATGAGTTAATTTTATATATTAATTTAATACATATAGGTCTATATTATGTATTTGTGTGGTCTATTGTATTATAAAAGGGGGTTACATGTATAGTATAATATAAGGAAGCCATATGTTCAAGTCAGTATACATATTTATAGTCTAGTGTATTGTAAAGGAAGTTATATATATGTTTATTTTATTCTCTATAAGTCTACAGTATTATAATTTGTACAGTATATATATATATATATATATATATATAGTTTATATATGTTATATATAAATGTTAGTACTGTTTTGAAAATTTGCTAATGGCATTGTCATTTTATTGGGTTCTGTGAGATTTCTATTGGTTTTGTAATTGATTTAAAATATGCATATATAATATGTATTTTTGATTTTTAATATATATATATATATATATTTGATTTGAATATATGAATATATGTTGATTCTTATATATGTGTTAATTTAAAACAATGATTTTGGAAAAAAAACATATATATACTTAAATTTAAAATGTATTTTAATATGAATATGATTTCATAAAATAGTTATATATGAGTCCATTTATATCAATTATCTTCATCGACCCAATTCTGATATGATTTCGGCTATTCCTTGTTATCAGCTTTGATTATCGAATTCATGCTGGGATTCATAACTCAATTTCAGTGTACGTATCTGTGTCATCTCTTGTTCTCTCTTGCCTCGGAAGGTGAGCAATCACTCACGGTTAACGTTCATATTTTATTAAATTTGATTTCAATTGAAATGGCAATTGAAATATGCAGCTATAAGTTATTTATATTGTTATATATATGATATCTGTTCACTTGTGACATCTGAAACCATTATATATTATTTATATTGATGATATATGCCTGGTATATTATTATCATATCTGTTATCCCTTTGCAAGTTCCTTGTTAGTATAGAATTCAGCATGGGTTGAAATGATACATACTCGAACGATCTGTAGAATAGGAGAAAATCGTTATGGGTTGAAATGATAGACCAAAGCGATTTTCATTTAATTGAATTTGGGACTGCGGGTTGAAATGATATATACCCGTATTTTTGTTTAAATTACGGATCGAAATGATAAATATCCGTATCACTTGACCAAAGGATAGAAAATTATATACAGACACCGTTGGTCTACATTTAAGTATTTTAAAATGATTTCTATGGTTTTGGAAAGAAATATATGGTTTTACATAAATATTGATTTCATATATTATATAAATGTTATTTTATATATATATACATATTTAAATTCTTGAATTTAAGCTATGTAAAAATTTGTTTTATTATAAAATAAGTATAATAGTAAAGTTTGATTTTATTAAACTATAATATGGTTAAGCATTTATTTTATATTATAATATATAGTTCATAATGATTTAATAAATTATGGTTGAGAATATAGATTTGAGATTGTATTTAATTAAGAATTATATTTAATAAAAATCGATTTGAAACTTATGGAATTTGAAGATTTTAAAGGATATGATTTTATAACTTGATTTTGGTTTAAGGTGTTTAATGAATATTTCAAGTTTGAGTTTTATTTAAATGATATCTTATTTGGTTTTGAAATGAAATGATATCGTATTTGATTTTGAAATGGAAATGATATCGCGTTGATATGGTTTTGAAATGGCAATGATATTTTGATTTTGAAGTAGAAATTATTTTGCAATGACCGTGGTGTTAAAGTAATGTTTGGTTGTTAAAGACACCGGGACCGGAAGTTGTCATACTCTTTGCCAACTCCAAAAACCACTTTAACAACTGTGTGCGCGGTGGAGATTCCAGAATGAAGTAGGATAGTGGCGACGTCCTATTGAGGTATATACGTGGACCCGACTCCCGTGAGTTGGCATAAGGTGGCAAAAACAGGAGCGATTCTCGGGCCAATGAGGTAGCTTCTCTGATCGGACACACTCCTTCCATATTATATTCTGACTTTGTGATTGATTTGGTGGCCACTTTTGATTTTGATTTGAGTGTGTGGCTCGAGGTGGACGGTAGCTGCGGCTATGCGTTACCACCAGCCCGGATGCATAATTGGTATATCTACCCTGGCATTGCCTTGTTGTGCCGTGTCACCTACCCTAGCGCCTTATACGAGTTTGATTTGTACCATACTTATGGAGTGCCCTCTGACGACACCGAGTACGGGTGGGATTACTGTACTGTATAGACTGTAGGAATATATAAAATGTGTTAAGAGGGATATGGGTAACGCCTTAACGCCATTTTAATAGTTTACTTTACTTTAGACATTATTATAATAACGTATATTACTACATAGTAAATAGTTTAATGGATCCTTAGAGGGTGGTTATCCCAAACATCCTTTGAGTTACTTGTATTTCAGTTGTTATTTCACTTGAGTTGGATTTATCGATATAAGAATGTTAATCCTGACTCGAGTGTTTTGTGTTTTGCATTACGCTCTGGTCAGACTGAGTGGTCCAGCTTTTGATACATATCTTTGGAGTTGGAGCTTCACTTAGAGATCTAGCTATCTACCCAACTTTCAGATATTCAAATGATTCTAATGATGTATTCTGAGCTTGTATTTGACTATTGTATTCGAGACATCTGTTGTATCTTATTTAACTCTGTTATATGTATAGTAGCTTCATGAACTCCTATTCTCTTGTTTCCGTTGCATTATTGTTATATTACTCTGTGTCTATGGTTCTGTGATTTATTTGTTTACTGTATATGTTAAGTTTTGCCAAATATAAATTAACAATCTGGTATTTTGAGCAATTCAAATCCGGCATGTGTGTATGCGAATGGTTAAAAATATCAGGATGTTACATTATCAAATTTAGTTTTGAAAAGTTTGAATATTTAAAGCTTTTAAATATATATTGAAATTGAGTTAGTTTATTTTGGGGTTCAAATCTGTTTTGAAATCGATGTAATTTGAGATGGTTTATTGAGAAACTGAATTGAATTGAAATTGATGATTTGAAAGTTGATTAAATTTGAATTTTGGAATTCGAATTGACTTGGAATTGATTTGTGAGATTTGAGGAGGCTATTTTATTATATAATGTATTTTTAAATTCTATTTAAAACTATTTATATATTTTACTTTATAATCTATTTTCATATAAACTATTTTAACTTATATCTATTTTATTATATATACAATTTTAATATCTAAACCGGTTGAGTGGGAAGTATTATGATTTCTAAATTATGATTTCCAAAGTGTTATAATTTCAAGTGTTTTGGTTTCGAAGTGTTATAACTTTGAAGTGCTATGATTTTGGAAAAGATATATTTGAAATTGAACTGATATTGTATTTGATTTTGAAATGGAAATGATATCGTAATGATATGGTTTTGAAATGGCAATGATATTTTGGTTTTGAAGTATAAACTATTTTGAAATGACCGCGGTGTTATAATAACGTTTGGTTGTTAAAGAGACCGGGATCGGAAGTTGTCATACTCTGTGCCAACTCCGAAAACCACTTTAACAACTGTGTACGCGATAAAGATTCCAAAATGAAGAAGGATGGCGGCGACGTCCTATTGAGGTATATGCGTGGACCCGACTCCCGTGAGTTGGCATAAGGTGGCTAAAACAGGAGCGATTCCGGACCAATGAGGTAGCTCCTCTGATCGGACACACTCCTTCGATACTATATTCTGACTTTGTGATTGATTTGGGGCCACTTTTGATTTTTGATTTTGGGAGTGTGGCTCGAGGTGGGCGGTAGCTGCGGCTATGCGTTACTACCAGTCCGGATGCGTAGTTGGTATATCTACCCTAGAATTGCCATGTTGTGCCGTGTCACCAACCCTAGCATGCTTTACTACAAGTTTGATTTGTGTCGTACCTATGGAGGATTTATTGTAGCCTCCCGATCTGGAGGTACGATGGTACTGTATAGGCTATTGGCACTATAAAATGTGTTAAGGGGGATATGGGTAACGCCTTAACGCTATTTTTAAATATATTATACTTATAGTTTGATGGATCTTTAGAGGATGGTTAACCCAAAAATCCTTTGAGTTATTTGTATCTCAGTTGTTATTTCACTTGAGTTGGATTTATTGATATAAGAATGTTAATCCTGACTCGAGTGTTTTATTTTTTTCTTTACGCTCGGATTAGACTAAGTGCACTAGTATTCGAGACTCACCTTTGGAGTTGGAGCTTCGCTTGGAGATCCAGTTATCTATCCGGCTTTCAGATATTCAGTTGATTCCAGTGATGTATTCTGATCTTATATTCGACTATTGTATTCGAGACTTCTGTTGTATCTTGTTTAACTCTATTGTATATATATAGTAGCTTCATGAACTACTATTCTTTTGTTTCCACTGCGTATTGTATATTACTCCATGTCTGTGATTTTGTGATTTATTTATTTACTGTATATGTTGAGTTTTGTCAAATGTAATCTAACAATCTGGTATTTTGAGCAATTTAAATCCGGCATATGTGGATGCGAATGGTTGAAAATATCAGGATGTTACATTTGGTATCAGAGTTTTGGTCTTAGGCAACACTTAGCATATATAGTTGATTTAACTAAAGAATTACTTTGGTTCGAGCTTGAATTTATTTCCCTTTGACTCAGGTGCTGTTAAAACTTTGGAAATCCCCTATTCATTCTAAAATCCTTTCTTGTCTTCCCGTATTCAAATTCTTCTTTATTTTGGAGTATCCAATAACTCCACTTCGAATGATCTCTATAATAACTCGACGGTTTCGCCAATCTTCGAATGATTTGTAAAGGGGCGAAACTCCTTTACAATAGGCATTGATTTATCGAAGATTTTTGTATCTTCGGTTTATGGTGCTATCTATCTCCTACTATGCCTGAATTCTATCTTTTGCGATCGAATGTCAATTTTCCTTGGAATTCTGCATCGGTATTTTTCTTGAAGTCACGGTCGACCAGTTAAGGTTGCCCACGATTTAAATAAACTTATCCATCTTCCTTTTTTTATTTAATCATCTTATCTTTGTTTCGAACCCATCTTCGAATCAAAATTCTCTTTGATTTGAGTCCATCAAATTTGAATCTTTATCCTTCGTTTGAAATCCATTCTTGTATCATCGAGCGAGGAAGTGTATTTGTAATTAATATTAAATTGTCTTATATATTGTGTTGTTTGAGTTGTAAATGTTGATTTGGATTTTCGATCGATTCGTCTGATCAACGCTGTCGATATGATCTTCAAAACACTTGAACATCGCAAACCGACACAATATTGTTTTCAAATTTAGTAGATGAAATAATTTTGTATAAATTATATTATATATATATATGTATAATTTTCCTAAAATTAAAAAGATAACTGAAATGGGTTGTTTAAAATGATAATATTTGATTTTCATTCAATGAACCTATGACTATTGTCTCATAAAATTAGAAAATGGAATTATAAATATGGTTTATAAATTGATTTGGAATTTAAATGGTTTTGAATCAAAATTTGAGAATTTAATTTCCGACGATTCCAAACCTTGGTTTTAGAGTTTTAAAATGCATATTATTTAAAGGTATTTTCGAATAGAAATTATTTCCAAAGAATTTTAAAATGTTTAAATCAGCGCTCTCCTGTTTTGTCGCTAGAAAATTATTTCGGTGACGGTGGCTGCATCATCGACATTCATTTTCGAGTTTCGAAGTGGTGAGACAATTCTGTAGGTTTGCTACACTTTTGTTTTGGTCAATAAATTGATTTGAATTTCTAAAGTATGACTTGATCTATAATATATATATATATATATATATATATATATTATGTATAGGTATATGATTATATATATATATTTGATTTGATATATATAAATATAGTTATCTCTAAATTATTGAAATGAATTCGAAAATTTAAGTCTCAAATTTGTTAATGGATGATTTCAAATTTATAAAATGAAATAAAAAATTTTGAATAAATATTTAAACTTGAAATAACTGAATTGGAAAAAAGGTTTACTTGTATAATCCTCAAGTACATTCTAATATAACTTACCTAAACTATTCAGAAGTTGAATATATAATTGAATAATTTAGAATGTAAAATGATGATTGATGATTTTAAAAATTTTGAGTGATTATGACAAATCTTATACACTTAGATTTTAGTTATAAAATGTTAATACAGATAAATAAAATAATAAGTTGATTAGATAGTAAATAAGACAAATTAATGAAAATTCTGTTTTGAAAGAAACCTTTATGGTATCAAATATTAATAAGTTGAAATTAAATCAACTCATTGAAATACTTTGAATTTAAAAATCAATTATTGAATATTAATTTGTTTAAATTGAAATTTACATAGTTTTAAATTAATAGTTTTATTTTGTTTTCAATCTATTTTCCTTTCTGGTTGTTTCTATTCTCCTACCTCCTTCCTTTTCGAGGACGAAAAGTTTTGAGTGGGGGAGAGTGTAACGACTGTAAATTTTAGTGGATTATTAATCTAATCAATTGAATTTTTGAAATTTTAAATAATAAAATTTGGAAATAAAAATTTAATATTTGGAATACGTCTACTTTAACATAGAAAATGGTAAATTTTCATCTGATAATATGGAAGTTTATTTTCTTATGTAATTTTATTTCGATTCAAATCAGTTAATATTAGATGATAATAAAATGTTTTCCCAACCCTAAATATTTTTATATAATAAATTTGTAAATCATCTTCTGAGTGAGACGTCATATTTCATTTGGTCAAATTTGGACCGTTGTTGCTCCATTTATCTTATTTCTGGAAAATTAGCTGCATTTTCGGTACCGATTATCGACTTTTGATAGGATGATCGTACCATTGATATATGTATGCCGTTTTGATCATTTCGTCGTACTGATCTCTATGGTATATTCAATTCTGTGTTTTGAAGTCCGTTACGTAGCGGAATCCATGAAACGGATAATCGTATCTGTACGTTTCTAAAGTTCTTTAGTTTCCTGTGACTTTTTAAAATTTTCCACTGTTAAAACCAATGGTTACTACCTTTTACCATTCCCAGAAATTAAATATTTTTGTCTGTCGCACTTCTCACCTATTCATTAAATGGTTTCGTCCATTGGTATTCCATCTTCTGTTACTTCTCAACATCTTGGAATACATGTAAATATAAAGCAAAATGTATGATAAATCTAGGCCTGTCATCTTCCTTGACGAAGTCAATTTTTTGTTCATGGCCGAGATAACTTTTCCCTCTCTCATCTCCCACAGCCTTCCATCTCCCTTTCCACCACACCCACGTCGGCTCCTTAGCTTGGCCACATACACACCATTTCCTATGTGACTGTGCCACCCTTCCCTCATTCCCACTGCCGCATGCAGCTGTACCCACCTTCCTCATACATACTCTGCGTGAAGCAGCCGTAAGCCCCTCTCTTCTATATTATATATATATATATATATATATATATATATATATATATATATATATATATATATATTTGCGTTTTGCGCTTGTACATTTTGTTTGTATATGTATAAATACTCTCATATAATCAGTATGTATTATAACCTGTTATAAACTGCGTACGGTGATACATATTGTTTTATTTGCTTATATATATAATTTCTATATTGTTGTACAACCTGTATATATTGTTATAAGAAGTACAAATCATAGGATATATATACAGAGTTGCGTGTCAAAGCAAAATATATAGGTATATATATTATTATGTTTTAAGTTTTGTATGCAGCCTATATAGATGCTGTATAATTTTGTTTATACAAGTATAAAGTTTTTATGTATTATTTTTCCATTTGTATGGTCTCAGCCTTGGCTCACTGGGTTGTATACATATTTTCTTATAGGTAAAGGTTTATAATAGTTTACTGTATATACTATTTTATAAAAGAAGTATTATTTGTTATGTATTGTAAGCGTATTTTTGTGGTGTACAAACATATGTTAGTATACAGGATATTTTGTATGTATATGATATTTGATATTTCGCTGTTTACACGATTTATATATGGGATATTTGTATATAGGTTTTCGTATGCTAGTATACATAATTTACATAGTATGTTGCAGTTAGAAAGCAAGAAATGGTATTAAAATATTGTTTTAAATATGTAAGATTCATATGTTCAAAATCTACATATGTGTACACACACACACATATATGTTACAACATTCAATTTCAGACATTTGTTGTTCATTTTTATAAAATATGCAATTATATATGCTGTTTAGACAAGAATGGATATAAAAAAATGTTATATATATAATGTACTAATACATACATATAGCCAGTGCACTTGATCTGTTTTATACTTGAGATTTTGAACACGTTGCAGAATATATATGTTACAGTATAGTATTGTGTCAAGAAGTATTATACATATTGTTTTAATTATACCATATAGTGTTATATATATACATATCGGTTTTTATTTTTTAACTTTTGGTTTGATGGGTTATTCATATGACTGTACTTATTGTAATTCGGGTTTATAAATTTTGATTTTTTTAATAATAATAGTGATTTTAAGTATTTTATAATAACGTAAATTTAAAAATATATTATATATAGATTTACTTACAACTATTATATAATATATAAGTATTTATTTCAATCTTATGTATATACGTTTGATTTTTGATATATGTGTTTAATTTAAAACAATGATTTTTAGTTATACATACATACATACATACATATGTTATTTTAATATTTGTTTTAAATTAAAAATTGATTTCATGGAAATGTTTAACGACTCGTAAATTTTAAGAATTTTTATTTGTTTTATTAATATATTTAATTGAAAATTTTGTTAAATTTTAAATGATAAAATTCTAAAATTTAATTTTGATTATTGGAATACGTCTATCTTAACATAGCAAATGGTAAATTTTCAATTAAAATATGGAAGTTTATTTTTATGTAATTTTAATTTGATGATAATGAAATGTTTTCCAAAGTTGAATATTTTCTATAGAAAAATTGTATATCATCTTCCGAGTGAGATGTCATATTTCGTTTCTCCAAATTTGGACTGTTATTGCTCCGTCTTTCTTATTTTCGACGAAATAGCGGCATTTTGGTACCGATATCGACTTTTGATCGGACGATCATACCACTGATATCTGTATACTGTTTTGATCGTCTCGTCGTGCTGATCTGCACAGTATATTGAATTCTGTGTTTTGAAGTCCAGAAGACATCGAAATCTATGAAAAGATATTCGTATCGGTTCTGTATTTTGGTGTTTTTAGTCTAGTGACCTTTCAATTTTCTACCATTGGATAAATTGGATAGCCACTAGCCACAAATTATTACTAAATATAATTGATGACTGTTGTTCTTCCTCAGCATTGATTAATTTTTTTTGTTCATTTTCATTTGCGGATCAATTTAATTCACCTAAAAATAAAATATAAAAATGATGAAACTAGTTTGTTTCTTCTTCCTTTGCCTGTAACCCATTTCCTCACGCATGAAATCTTCCACTCGCCCACCACAACTCTTCCACCATCAGGTTCGTGCAAGTATCTTCAATCTCGGCCAAAACTTCTCCACTTCCTCTTTCCTTTGTTTGTGCTCTGCCTGGATTCCAATGCTATGGCCGAAGCCTAACTCGACCATCACAATCCACAAGTTCTTCTCCATGACAGGCCTCCTTTCTGTACCCTACGCGTTCTCTTCCTCTTATGCCAAGCTTCCCATCTCCCTGTCTTGCACGTGTACAGGTAAAAGCTTTGATGGATTGTATATATTAGCATATTCACAAGCTATAATTGATTATAGTACATAAGCCATATCGATCTACTGTTATATATATATGTGTACTTTTAAATGTATGTGGAATTCTTGTATGCACATATATATGCTGATGTATGTATTATTTACAAGATGTCATGCATAATTTTTTTTGTTACTGTATAGGTTATATAATAGTTTTCATATGGATTATATACTGAGGGCCGGCTCAGGGGCCAGGCTGAGCAGGCGGCCGCCTGGGGCAACCCCCCTCGACGGGGCAACAATCATCAAAATCATGTTAGTTATGAATAATATATTTTAAATAAATATATGCTGATGTAATTTAGTTTATAAGAATTTAGTTGCCCAGTTGGTTATGCATCTAGTTGCTTTTTTTGAGGTACAGTGTTCAATTCCTATAATTAACTTTTTTTTTTCATTTTTTCCGCCCCAAGCAGATTCATTGTTCAATTCCTATAAGCAACTTCTTCTTTTTTTATTCTCGCCCGAGGCAACATTTTTCCCCATTTTTTCTACCTCGTTTGGGGCAACCCAATGTCTACAGCCGGCCCTGTATATACTATATAATAGTTTACTGGATAAGTTGATATAAATTTGTTTATATATATATATATAGTTATAAAGTACGTATAAGATGTAAGTATTATATATATGTTATTTTAAGAAGTTATATGGGTTTGTTTTCTGTCAAGTCCATGTAGTATATATTATGCTAGAAGGGTAATACTTTATAGTTGCGCATATGTCTATATATATTAAGTTTTATATATATATACGTTCGTTTTACATAAGTCTGGATATATATGTATTCGTACGATAGTTTGTATTATGTTGCAAATATCTTAGTTACATTATATATATTCCTATTACTTTATTTTACCGTCTGTTTAATCTGTCACATATATGGCACATATAAAATTTTCTTTAGCTATATATTTTGTTGTTTACTTTGTAAACTCTGTCTGCATATAGAAAGTTTAAATTGAAGTGGGTTATTTATTTTACATATTGTTTATATATATATACCATGTATGTTTTACTATATATATAGTAGTACTATATTATCTGTTAGTTTATATTGATTTTGTATTATATGTTAGCTGTACATTGCTATATATTTTATATGTTTGGATAATATGCTATATTATTTATATTGAATTTCGAGCAGTTGTTACATGTATAATCATGTCAGTATATATTAGACGGTATATATATATTGTATCAACATTATATTGGTTGGTATGCTATTAACTGTTTACAGTTATATATATATATTCTGTATATTCTAATGTTTATATATGTTATATATATGTACCTTATAATATAAATTTACCGAGATTGTAAGTATTTCCTTTGAAAGTTGATTTTTGAAAAGCATATGGAGGTTTTAAATCAAAGAAAGGTGGTTTTAATATATTTATATTATAATGTCAGTTTGTATATATTATGTGTACTGCATACTTGATTTCATTAGTGCTTATTTAATATTTATGTTGTCTTAAATTTCGATATGTGTATAAGCATACATGTTTATATATAAGTGATTATTTCAAAATATATTAGTTGATTTTATTATATGTGTGTAATTATAACAATGGTTTTAACTCTATATATATATATTATTTTAATATTTGTTTTAAATTAAATATTGGTTTCATGGAAACAATAATAGTATATATATAGATTTGATGTTCATATCAAACTGATTCTTATTCAGTTCATCAATTCTTGCTTATCCGTCATGTTCGTCCAATCCGTATCCATCAAGTTTTTCTTTGGAATTCGTAGCTTGTTCTGTGGTCAAACTCCTCTCGGTGAGCAATCACTTTCGATTAACGTTCTTAATTTATTAAATTTGATTTCAGTTGGAATGACTATTGAAATATACTACTGTTAGTTATCTACATTGCCATATATATATGTTATTATCTGTATCTGTTCACCTGTGACATCTGATACCATTATCTATTATTAATATTGATGATATATGCCTGTTATATTATTATCATATCTATTATCACTCTACAATTTTCATGTTAGTATAGAATTCACTATGGGTTGAAATGATACATGCCCGAATGGACTTTAAAATAGGAGAAGATCGTTATGGGTTGAAATGATAGACCCAAACGATTTTCATTGAATTTGGGATTACAAGTTGAAATGATATATACCCGTATATATATTTAAATTGTGGATTGAAATGATAAATATCTATATCACTTTACCATAGGATATAGAAAATTATATAAAGACACCGTTGGTCTAAATATAAATATTTTTAAAATGATTTCTATGGTTTTGGAAAGAAAAATATGGTTTATATAAATATTGATTTTTGATATTATATAAATAATATTTTTGTATATAGTTAAATTCTTAAATTTAAGCTATGTATAAATTTTCTTAATATAAAATAAGTTTAATAATGAAGTTTGATTTTATTAAAGTATAATATGGTTAAGTATTTATTTAAATTATATCTTAATATAGAATTTATAATGATTTTTACAAATTAAGGTTGAGAAGATAGATTTGAAATTGATTTGAAATTGTATTTAATTAAGAATTTATTTAATTAATTGATTTGAAATTTATAGAATTTGAAAATTTTAAAGATATGATTTTATAACTTGATTTTGGCTTAAGATGATTTGAAATGAATATTTCAAGTTTAAATTAATTGAAGGAATATTTAGTGATTTGGAATTTGAGGTTTATTTAAAGATATTGGATTTGTTAAATAAATATTTCAAAAACTAATAATAATGAAGTTAAATTAAGGTATATACAGAGTTATCAAATTTAGTTTCGAAATTATGGAGTATTTAAACCTTTGAAATATTTGGAAACTGAAATGGTTTATTTGAGGTTCAAATCTGCATTTGAAATCGATATAAATTGGAATGGTTTATTGAAACTGAATTGAGTTGAAATTTATGAATTAAGATTTGATTTAAATTGAATTTTTGGATTCAACTTGATTTGAATCAATTTGTGAAGTCAAGGAAATTTATTTATTTTATAAAGTAGTTTTAAATTTAAAACTATTATATTATATATACTATTTGAATATCTAAATTGTTTAAGTGGTGAAAGTTACGGTTTCGAAGCTATGAATTTCAAAGTATAATGTTGAAAATGTTATATTTTCTAGTGTTAGTTTCGAAGGTGTTATAACTTTGAAAAATGCTATGATTTTGAAAAAGGATATATTTGAAATGGAAATGATATCGTATTTGGTTTTGAAATGGAAAAGGGTATCTTCTTTAATGGTTTTTAAAATGGCAATGATATTTTGGTTTTGAAGTATAAACTATATTGAAATGACCGCAGTGTGTAATAACGTTTGGTTGTTAAAGAGACCGGGATCGAAAGTTGTCATACTCTCTGCCAACTTCAAAAACCACTTTAACAACCGTGTACGCGGTGGAGATTCCAGAACGAAGTAAGATGATTGCGATGTCCTATTGAGGTATGTACGTGGACCCGACTCCCGTGAGTTGGCATAAGGTGGCTAAAACAGGAGCGATTCTGGGCCAATGAGGTAGCTCCTCTTATCAGACACACTTCTTTGTTACCATTCTATTACTTTATGATTGATTGGGTGCACCTTTGATTTTTGGGAGTGTGGCTCGAGGTAGGCGGTAGTGGCTGTTATGCGTTACCACCAGTCCGGATGCGTAATTGGTATATCTACCCTGGCATTGCCTCGTTGTGCCATGTGACTCACCCTAGCGCGCCTTATAAGATTTTTTTTTGTACCATACCTATGGAGTGCCCTCTGACGACGCCCAGTACGGGGGAGATTACGGTACTGTATAGACTATGGGAATATATAAAAAGTGTTAAGGGGGGATATTAGGTAACTCCTTAATGCTATTTTTAAATATATTATACTTTACTTTAGACATTATTATAATATCGTATATTACTACATAGTAGATAGTTTAACGGATTCTTAGAGGATGGTTATCCCAAATATCCTTTGAATTACTTGTATTTCAGTTGTTATTTCACTTGAGTCGGATTTATTGATATAAGAATGTTAATCCTGACTCGAATGTTTCGTGTTTTGCTTTATGCTCGGGTCAAACTGAGTGATACAGCTTTTGAGACTCACCTTTGGAGTTGGAGCTTCGCTTAGAGATCCAGCTATCTATCTGGCTTTCAGTTATTCAGTTGATTCTAGTGATGTATTCTGATCTTGTATTTTACTATTGTATTTGAGACTTCTGTTGTATTTCATTTAACCTTGTTATGTATACAGTAGCTTCATGAACTACTATCTTTTATTTCCGCTGCCTATTATATATTACTCTGTATTTGTGATTCTGTGATTTATTTATTTACTGTATATGCTGAGTTTTGCCAAATATAAATTAATAATCTGGTATTTTGAGCAATTCAAATCCGTCATGTGTGGACGCGAATGGTTGAAAATATCAAGATGTTACATTTGATGTCAGAGCTTTGGTTTTTGGCAAAACTCAACATATAGGGTTAAATTAATTACGGAATTACTTTCGTTCGAGCTTTAATCCCTTCCTCTTTGACTTGGTTTTCTTTGAATTTTGAAACGCTCCCCTCGGTTCCAAAATCCATCCTTATCTCTCCCTATTCGTATTCTGGAGTATCTCATAACTCTTCTTCAAACAATCTCGATAATAAATCGGTGGTCTCGCCAATCTTCGAATGATTTGTAAAAGAGGTGAAACTCCTTCACAATAAGCATTGATTTACCGGAGATTTCTCTATCCTCGGTTTACGATGCTATCTATCTCCTGCTATGCCTGAATTCTATCTCTTGCGATCGAATGTCGATTTGCCTCTGAATTCTGCATCGATCTTATTCTTGAAGCAATGGATGACCCGGTTAAGGTTGCCCGTGATTTAATAAACTTATCCATTTTCCTATTTTATTATCATATCATCTTATCTTTGTTTTGAATCTATCTTCGAATCAAAATCCTCTTTGATTTGAGTCCATCAAATTTGAATCTCTATCCTTGTTTTGAAATCCATTCCCGTATCATCGAGTGAGGGAGTGTATTTGTAACCAATATTAAAATGTTTTATATATATATTGTGTTGTTTGAGTTGTTGATGTTGATTTGGGTTTCCGATCGATTCGTCTGATCAACGCCATCGATAGGATATCCAAAACACTTGAGCAGAACAAACTGACACAATATTGTTTTCAAATTTGGTAAATAAGATAATTTTGTATGATTATATTATATATAAGTATAAAATTTTCTGAAAATAAATTGTTAATGAATTTGTTGTCAGGAATGATAATTTTCGATTTTCATTTATGTTTTATAAACCTTTGACTATTGCATAATATAAATAAACGAATTTACAAAACTTGGTTATAATTTGATTTAGAATTTAAAATGAATTTAAACTTAGAATTTGAGAATTTAATTTTTGAAAATTTCAAAATTTGGTTTTCAAAGTTTTAAATGCATATTATTTAAAGTATTTTCAAATAGAAATTTGTTTCCAAAGAATTTTAAATGTTTAAATCAGTGCTCTTCTATTTTGTCGTTGGAAAATAATTTCGGCGATGACGGCCGCATCGTTGACATTCATTTTCGAGTTTCGAAGTGGAGATACCATTCAGTAGCTTTGCTAAATTTTTGTTTTAGAAATTAATTTGATTTGAACTTCTTCAGTATGACTGGATTTATATATATGTGTAGGTATATTATTTTAAGATTTAATTTGATTTGATATATATAATATATCCATATTTATCTTTAAATTGTTTGAAGTTAATTGAAAATTGATTCTTAAATTTATGTTAAAAGGTGATTTTAATTATAAAATGAAGCCAAAATTTTTGAATGAATATTTAAATTTAAAATAATTGAATTGGAAACTTACGCGTATAATACCCAATTTCATTCTAATACAACTTACCTAAATTATTCAAAAGTTGAATTTGAAATTGGATAATATATAATATAAAATTATTTCATAAATAAAATTTGAGTGGTTATAATAAATGTTATACATTTAATTTTTAATTATAAAAATGTTAACAGAGATAAACAGAATAATAAGTTGATTGAATAGTAAATACGACAAATTAAATTAAATTCTGATTGAAAGAAACCTTTTGTATCAAATATTTATAAATTGAAATAAAATCAACTTAATGAATTATCTTGAATTTAAAATCAATTGTTGAATTTTTATTAATTTTAACTGAAATCTATTCGGTTTGAACTGATTGTTTTATTTTGTTTTCAATCTATTTGTTTCTGGTTGTTTCTGTTCTCCTACCTCGTTCCTTTTCGAGGACGAAAAGTTTTGAGTGGGGGAGAGTGTAGCGACCCATAAATTTTAATATTTTTATTTGTTTAATTAATATATTTAATTGAAAATTTTGTGAAATTTTAAACGATAAAATTATGAAATTTAATTTTGATTATTGGAATATGTCAATCTTAACCTAGCAAATGGTAAATTTTCAATTAAAAATATGAAAGTTTATTTTTGTGTAATTTTATTTCAATCTATATCAGTTAAATATTTAATGATAATGAACTATTTTCCAAACCCGAATATTTTTCTATAGAAAATTTGTAAATCATCTTTCGAGTGAGACATCATGTTTCGTTTCTCCAAATTTGGACTGTTATTGCTCCGTCGTTCTTATTTTTGGCGAAATAGCAGCATTTTAGTACCGATATCGACTTTTGATCGGGTGATCGTACCACTGATATCTGTATACCGTTTTGATCGTCTCGTCATGCTGATCTCTATGGTATATTGAATTCTATGTTTTGAAGTCTGGAAGACAGCAAAATCTATGGAACGATATTCGTATCGGTTTTGTATTTTGGTGTTTTGAGTCTTGTGACCTTTCAATTATCTGCCGTTTGATAAATAGGATAGCCACTAGCCATAAATTATTACTGAATTCAATTGATGACTATTTTTCTTTCCCTAGCATTGATTATAATTTTTGGTTCTTTTTCATTTCTGGATCACTTTTAGTTCACCTAAAAATAAAATATAAAAATGATGAAACCAGTTTGTTTCTTCTTCCTTTGCCTGTAACCCATTTCCTCACGCATACATTCTTCCACTCACCCACGCCACAACTCTTCCACTATCAGCCGCGCGCAAGTATCTTCAATCTCAGCCGAAACTTCTCCACTTCCTCTTTCCTTTATTCGTGCTCTGCCCGGATTCCAATGCTATGGCCGAAGCCTCAGTCGACCATTACAATCCACTAGTCCCTCCCATCACTGGCCTAGTCGCAAGTCTCCTCCTCGACAGCCCTCCTTTCTATAGCCTACACGTTCTCTTCCTCTTATGCTGTGCTTCCCATCTCCCTGTCTGGCACGTGTACAGGTAAAAGCTTTGATGGATTGTATATGTTAGCATATTCATAAGCTATAATTGATTATAGTACATAAGTCATATCGATCTACTATTATATATATACGTACTTTTAAATGTATGTTGAATTCTTGTATACACATATATATGTTGCTATATGTATTATTTACAAGATTTTACACATAAATTTTTTGTTACTGTATAGGTTATGTAATAGTTTACATATGGATTATATACTATATAACAGTTTACTGTATAAGTTGATATATATTTGTTTATATATATAGTTATAAAGTATGTATAAGATGTAAGTATTATATATGTTATTTTAAAAAGTTATATGAGTTTGTTTTCTGTCAAGTCCATATAGTATATATTATGTTATAAGGGTAATACTTTATAGTTGCGCATATGTCTATATATATTAAGTTTATACACACACACACATTTGTTTTGCATAAGTCTGGATATACATGTATTTGTACAATGGTTTGTATTATGTCGCAAATATTCGAGTTACTGTATTTATATTCCTGTTACTTTATTTTACCATCTGTTCAATCTGTCACATATGTGGCATATATAAAATTTGCTTTAGCTATATTTTTTTTTGTATACTTTGTAAACTGTGTCTGCATATAGAAAGTTTCAATAGAAGCGGGTTACTTATTTTACATATTGTTTATATATATATATATATATATATATATATATATATGCCGTGTATACATTACTATATATAGTAGTACTATATTATCTGTTAGTCCATATTGATTTTGTATTATATGTTAGCTGTACATTGCTATATATTTTATATGTTTGGATAATATGCTATATTATTTATATTAATTTTCGAGCAGCTGTAACATGTATAAGCACGTCGGTATATATTAGACGGTATATATATATATATATATATATATATATATATATATATTATCTATATTGTGGTTAGGATGTTCTTAACTGTTTACAGTTATATATATATTTTGTATATTGTAATGTATATATATGTTATATATATGTTATATATATGTAGCTTATAATATAAATTTACGAGACTGTAAGTATTTCCTTTGAAAGTTGATTTTTGAAAAGCAAATGGGGGTTTTGAGTCAAAGAAATTTGGTTTTAATATATTTATATTATAATGTCAGTTTTTATGTATTATGTATACTGCATACTTGACTTCATCGGTGCTTATGTAATATTTATGTTGTCTTAAATTTCGATATGCGTATAAGCATACATGTTTATATATAAGTGATTATTTCAAAATATATTACGTTGATTTTATTATATGTGTGTAATTAAAACAATAGTTTTAACTATATATATATATATATATATATTATTTTAGTATTTGTTTTAAATTAAATATTGATTTTAAGGAAACAATAATATATATATATAGATTTGATGTTCATATCAAACTGATTCTGATTCAGTTCATCAATTCTTACTTATCAGCCCTGTTTATCCAATTCGTATCCATCTAGCTTTGCTTTAGAATTCGTAGCTTGTTCTGTTGTCAAACTCCTCTAGCCTCCAAAGGTGAGAAATTACTCACGATTAACGTTCTTACATTTATTAAATTTTATTTCAATTGGAACGACAATTGAAATATGTTGCTGTTAGTTATTTACATTGCTATATGTATGTTGTTATCTGTATCTGTTCACCTGTGACATCTGACACCATTATCTGTTATTTATATTGATGATATATGCCTGTTATATTATTGTCATATCTGTTATCACTCTGCAAGTTCCCAGTTAGTATAGAGTTCACTATGGGTTGAAATGATACATACCCGAACGGACTCTAGAATAGGAGAAAATCATTATGGGTTGAAATGATAGACCCTAGCGATTTTCATTGAATTTGGAATTACGGGTTGAAATGATATATACCCGTATGTATATATATATATATATATATATATATATATTTAAATTGTGGATTGAAATAATAAATATCCGTGTCACTTGACCATAGGATAGAAAATTATATACAGGCACCGTTGGTGTATGTATAAATATTTTGAATATGAATTTCTATGGTTTTTGAAAGAAAAATATGGTTTATATAAATATTGATTTTTGATATTATATGAATAATATTTTATATATAGTTAAATTCTTAAATTTAAGCTATATATAAATTTGCTTAATATAAAATAAGTTTAATAATGAAGTTTGATTTTATTAAAATATAATATGGTTAAGTATTTATTTAAATTATATTTTAATATAGAATTTATAATGATTTTTACAAATTAAGATTGAGAAGAAAGATTTGAAATTGATTTGAAATTGTATTTAATTAAAAATTTATTTAATTAATCGATTTGAAACTTATGGAATTCGAAATTTTAAAAGATATGATTTTATAACTTGATTTTCGCTTAAGATGATTTAAAATGAATATTTCATGTTTAAATTAATTGAAGGAATATTTAATGATTTGGAATTTGAGGTTTATTTGAAGATATTGGATTTGTTAAGTAAATATTTCAAAAACTAAATAATAATGAAGTTAAGTTAAGGTATATATGGAGTTATCAAATTTAGTTTTGAAATTGTGGAATATTTAAAGCTTTGAAATATATTGAAATTGAAACGGCTTATTTGAGGTTCAAATCTGTGTTTGAAATCGATATAAATTGAAATGGTTTATTAAAACTGAATTGAGTTGAAATTTGTGAATTGAGATTTGATTTAAATTAAATTTTTGGATTCATGTTGAATCAATTTGTGAAGTCGAGGAAATTAATTTATTTTATAAAATAACTTTAAATTTAAAACTATTATATTATATATACTATTTGAATATCTAAACTATTTAAGTGGTGAAAGTTATGGTTTCGAAGCTATGAATCTCAAAGTATTATGTTGAAAATGTTATATTTTCAAGTGTTTAGTTTCGAAGGTGTTATAACTTTGAAAAACGCACAGGTTTTGGAAAAGGATATATTTGAAATGGAAATAATATCGCATTTGGTTTTGAAATGGAAAAGGATATCGTATTTATATGGCTTTTAAAATGGCAATGATATTTTGGTTTTTAAGTATAAACTATTTTGAAATGATCACGGTGTTATAATAACGTTTGGTTGATAAAGAGACCGTGATCGGAAGTTGTCGTACTCTCCGCCAACTCCGAAAACCACTTTAACAACTGTGTACGCAGTGGAGATTCCATAATGAAGTAGGATGGTGGCGACGTCATATTGAGGTATGTACGTGGACCTAACTCCCCTGAGTTGGCATAAGGTGGCTAAAATCGGAGTGATTCCGGGCCAATGAGGTAGCTCCTCTTATCGAATACACTTCTTCGATACCATTCTATTACTTTGTGATTGATTGGATGCACCTTTGATTTTTGGAAGTGTGGCTCGAGGTGGGCGGTAGTGGCTGCTGTGCGTTACCACCAGTACGGATGCATAATTGGTATATCTACCCTGGCATTGCCTCCTTGTGCCGTGTCACCTACCCTAGCGCGCCATATACAATTTTTGTTTTGTACCATACCTATGGAGTGCCCTCTGAAGACGTCCAATACGGGGGAGATTATTTTACTGTATGGACTATGGAAATATATAAAATGTGTTAAGGTGGGAAATTGGGTAACTCCTTAACGCTATTTTTAAATATATTATACTTTACTTTAGACATTATTATAATAGCGTACATCACTACATAGTAGATAGTTTAACGGATCCTTAGAGGATGGTTATCCTAAACATCCTTTGAGTTATTACATTTCGGTTGTTATTTCACTTGAGATGGATTTATTGATATAAAAACGTTAATCCTGAGTCGAGTGTTTTGTGTTTTGCTTTGCGCTCGGGTTAGATTGAGTGATACAGCTTGAGACTCACCTTTGGAGTTGGAGCTTCGCTAGGAGATCCAGCTGTCTATCTAGCTATCAGTTATTCATGAACCACTATCTTTTATTTCCGCTGCATATTGTATATTACTCTGTGTCTGTGATTCTATGATTTATTTATTTGCCGTATATGCTGAGTTTTGCCAAATATAAATTAACAATCCTGTATTTTAAGAAATTCAAATCCGGCATGTGTGGATGCGAATGATTGAAAATTTCAAGATGTTACAAAATAATACACACACACACAGATATATATATATATATATCTTTGTTGTTTCCATCGAATTGATTCTAATTATTTCATCGATTCCTTATCTTTCAGCTTTGTTTGTCAAATCACGTCCTTCTAGCTTTGCTTTGAAAGTTGTGCTTGCATTTCGTAACGCAACTTCATTGTCTATCTCTTTAACCTCGAAAGGTGAGTAATCACTCTCAATTAACGTTCTTTTATCTATTAAATTTGATTTCAATTGAAATAACAATTGAAATATGCTGCTGTTAGTTATTTACATTGATGTATATATGCTGTTATCTGTATTTGTTCACCTGTGACATGTGACACCATTATCTGTTATATATATTGATGATATATGCCTGTTATATTATTGTCATATCTTTTATCACTCTACAAGTTCCCTGATAGTATAGAATTCACTATGGGTTGAAATGATACATACTCGAACGATCTGTAGAATAGGAGAAAATCGTTATGGGTTGAAATGATAAACCCAAGCGATTTTCATTTGAATTGAATTTAGGGTTGCAGGTTGAAATGATATATACCGTATATATTTAAATTGCGGATTAAAATGATAAATATCCATATCACTTGACCATAGGATAAAAATTATATACATACCCACTAGTCTATATATAAATATTTTGAAATGATTTCTATGGTTTTGAAAATGAAATTTATGGTTAATAAATATTTATTTTAGTATATTATATATAAATGTAATTTATAAAGTTAAAATTCTTGATTTAAATTTATACATTTTGAAAATTTTAAAATTATAAGTTAGCTTTGAAATTATAAATTTTAAAAATCTACTTATAATTTTACTATTTTAAATGTGTATGAATTAGTTTTATTATAAAATAAGTTTTTTAATATGGTTTAATTTAATAAAGTTTGATTTAATTGATATATAATATACTTTAGTATTTATTTAAATTATATTTTTAAATAGATTTTTATGATGATTTTATAAGTTAAGGTTGGGAAGATAAATTTGGATTTATTTGATATTGTAAGAATTTATTTTAATTAAATCAATTTGAAATTTATTGAATTTGAAATTTTTAAAGGATATGATTTTTATAACTTGATTTTGGTTCAAGTGATTTAATGAATATTTCAAGCTCAAATGAAATATTAAGTGGTTCGGAATTTGAGGTTTGTTTAAATGATGTTTGACTAATTAAGTGAATATTTCAAAACTAAAGAATAGTGAAGTTAAAGTAAGATATATATGGAATTATCAAATTTAGTTTTGAAAAGTTTGAATATTTAAAGCTTTGAAATATATATTGAAATTGAGATAGTATATTTTGGGGTTCAAATCTGTTTTGAAATCGACATAATTTGAAATGGTTTATTGAGAAACTGAATTAAATTGAAATTGATGATTTGAGACTTGATTAAATTTGAATTTTGGAATTTGAATTGACTTGGAATTGATTTGTGAGATTTGAGGAAGCTATTTTATTATATAAAGTATTTTTAAATTCTACTTAAAACTATTTATATATTTTACTTTATAATCTATTTTAATATAAACTATTTTAAATTACATCTATTTTATATAAACTATTTTACTTTATAAACTATTTTATTATATATATATATATACTATTGTAATATCTAAACTCGTTGAGTGGGAAGTATTTTGACTTCTAAATTATGATTTTCAAAGTGTTATAATTTCAAGTGTTTTGGTTTCGAAGTGTTATAACTTTGAAGTGCTATGATTTTGGAAAAGATATATTTTAAATGGAAATGATATTTTATTTGATTTTGAAATGGAAATGATACTGTATTGATATGGTTTTGAAATGGCAATGATATTTTAGTTTTGAAGTATGAACTATTTTGAAATGACTGCGGTGGTATAATAACGTTTGGTTGTTAAAGAGACCGGGATCGAAAGTTGTCATACTCTGCCAACTCCGAAAACCACTTTAACAACTATGTACGCGGTGGAGATTCCAAAATGAAGTAGGGTGGCGGCGACGTCCTATTGACGTATATACGTGGACCAGACTCCCGTGAGTTGGCATAAGGTGGCTAAAATAGGAGCGATTCCGGATCAATGAGGTGGCTCCTCTGATCGGACGCACTCTTTCGATGCTATATTCTGACTTTGTGATTGATTTGGTGGTCACTTTTTACTTTTGATATTGGTAGTGTGGCTCGAGGTGGGCGGTAGCTATGGCTACGCGTTACCACCAGACCGGATGCATAATTGGTATATCTACCCTGGCATTGCCTTGTTGTGCCGTGTCACCTACCCTAGCGTGCTTTAGTACGAGTTTGATTTGTGTCGTACCTACGGAATATTTATGGTAGCCTCCCGATCTGGAGGTACGATGGTACTATATAGACTATTGGCTTTATAAAATCCGTTAAGGGGGATATGGGTAACGCCTTAACACTATTTTCAAATATATTATACTTTACTTTATACATTATTATAATAGTGTGTATCACCACATAGTGGATAGTTTAACAGATCCTTAGCGGATGGTTATCCCAAACATCCTTTGAGTCATTTGTATTTCAGTTGTTATTTCACTTGAGTTGGATTTATTGATATAAGAATGTTAATCCTGACTCGAGTGTGTTGTGTTTTGCCTTACACTCAGGTCAGACTAAGTTTACCAGTATTCGAGACTCGCCTTTGGAGTTGGAGCTTCGCTTGGAGATCCAGCTATCTATCCTGCTTTTAGATATTCAGTTGATTCCAGTGATGTATTTTGATCTTGTATTCGACTATTGTATTCGAAACTTCTGTTGTATCTTGTTTAACACTATTGTAAATATATAGTAGCTTCATGAACTACTATTCTTTTGTTTCCGCTGCATATTGTATATTACTCTGTGTTTGTGATTCTGTAATTTATTTATTTACTGTATATATTGAATTTTGCCAAATGTAAATTAACAATCTGGTATTTTGAGCAATTCAAATTCGGCATGTGTGGATGCGAATGGTTAAAAATATCAGGATGTTATAGAGTGCCCTCTGGCGACGTCCAGTACGGGAAAGATTACGGTACTGTATAGACTATGGGAATAATGTGTTAAGGTGGAAAATGTAAAGCCTTAACGCTATTTTAATAGTTTACTTTACTATAGACATTATTATAATAGCGTATATTACTACATAGTAGATAGTTTAACGGATCCTTAGAGGATGGGTATCCCAAACATCCTTTAAGTTACTTGTATTTCAATTGATATTTCACTTGAGTTGGATTTATTGATAAAAGAATGTTAATCCTGACTTGAGTGTTTTGTGTTTTGCTTTACGCTTAGTTCAAACTGAGTTATACAGCTTTTGAGACTCACCTTTGGAGTTGGAGCTTCGCTTAAAGATACATCTACATCTTTTCAGCTTGCAATTATTCAGTTGATTCCAGTGATGTATTCTGATCTTGTATTTGACTATTGTATTTGAGACTTCTGTTGTATCTTATTTAACTCAGTTATATATATAGTAGCTTCATGAACTACTATTCTTTTGTCTTCGCTGCATAATGTATATTACTCTATGTCTGTGATTTATTTATCTACTGTATATGCCGAGTTTTGCTAAATATAAATTAACAATATGATATTTTGAACAATTCAAGTCCGGCATGTGTGGATGCAAATAGTTGAAAATATCAGGTCATTACACAGGCATTGGAAAGTCGGGCCATGAGCATAAAGTGGAGGTAGGGAGTGGGCGAGTGCAAAAGTGAAGCAAAGTTAATATCTTTAGCTTGTTTGGTGATGGGAGGAAGTGTTAATATGATCTAGTTGCTTGTGCTTAATGTTAGCAAGGTTTTGGGTGAGTTTACTCACCATTGAATGCATATATTATGTATGTGTTGTGTATAAATATAAAGTTAATAAAGAACCAATGTAAGTTATAGCTTTTGAACCCACTTTCTTTGGAAAGCAAGTGACAACTTTATATGTAGTAAAATCACCTCTATTACCCTCTATGTGACGACCCGCCTTTCATTCCACAGAAAGACGCATCATCAATAAGAAAGAAAGAGGTAGAAATAGAATAGATAGAAGAAAGAACTAAACAATAACAGAATCTCACAGCGGAAACAGAACAAAATATAATATATCACATAAATATTACATAGTCATTTACATATCAGAGTTACACAGATACAACAACATTTCACATTAGATAGTTATAAAGATCTGTCTAATTCATTACATTGAAATACAACAGACAAAGACACTACACCGCGGAAACAGATAGATGTGGCTACGTCTGGACTCCTGCTCCATGCTATCCATTATTCGTCATGCCAAAACCTGATGACTTGGCTACTCATAAAAATTTGAGTACCCAAGATTTTAAGAAAACAGAAAAAAACTTCGGGTCGGAAATGGGTCTGGTGTGAGTAAACGGTTTAAAGTTGTTTAACTTTTAAAATCATTTGAAAACAAAGGTATCACGTAAGACTTTCCACACATAAACATGGGTAAGTTTTTAACTTACGCTAACCAGAACATTTGATAGGAAATCCAGTGATATTATAATAGGGTCTAGGTTTTTCAAATAAACTAGAAAAATAGCCGAAATTGTTACATTTATTAAATTCCAGCATACATAAGTATACAATCAAATCCGAGGGCACTTATTGGAGATTGGATTCCATACAATGGCAGGGCTACTGGGGCACCGTCCGTCACAGTACGTGGCCTAGAACAACGTACCGGGGATCACTCCCGACCCCCTGCAACACAAAGCCGGAACCATCCCTTACTGGATAGTCCCGAACAAGACAACCCCGCAGTTGGCTGCAGATCCAACTACCCACTAAGCCGAATAAAAAGGGACCTCTAGACAGGGATAAATCTCGTCCTACTTGAGAGCGACTCACTTAGCCTTGTTGCACCTCACTTGTTTTAGCCATTTTCGGTTGATCAGGCTTGAGACTACGATTACCTTTATAGAACACATCTATCTTAGTATGCTCATCGTCCACCTAATGATGTTTAGAAAGCATTCAATCCATACAAGTTCATTCCGGGTTCGAACGAAACCAAAGGTATTATCTCGTTACATTCATTTTGGAATCACCCTCAGAGTTAACGACAATAACCCTTGCACTCTGAAACTCCATCTCGATCTTCACTTTGAGATGTCACGACCTATCGTTTAACTAGGATTGACGTGGTTTTCGAATAATCAAACTTGATACCCGATCCCGGTCTCACCGAAATCCAAACTTATCTTAAAGGTCAAGTTGTTTAAGGTTAAACAATTCATTTCAATTCAATTCAATACCTGAATGCACATAGCATTTAACATAGACAAATTCACACATTTATCACTGATATATCTAATATCATATCTCAGAATATCACAACATATCATCCAACAGATATCATCCAATTCAGACATTCTACACAATCAGTCATCCACAAACAGGAATTATTAATCCATGTTATAATTAATTTAATCAACTTAAATTAAATTAGTTACTTAAGAATTAATCACCTAATCCTGCTTTAACCAATCGTTAATTAATTACAAATAAATTAATTAATCACACCTTGATTATCTTATCAATCAATTAATTAATCTCTATCACAGATTAATTATCCTTTAATTATCAATTAATAAACCTTAATTATTAATTAATCTCCTTCAATACAAAGTAATCAATCCTTAATTACTTTTATAATCAAGTAATTAACCTTTAATTAACTGATTATTTATCCCTTAACTATTGATTAGTAACCTTAATTATTAATCAATATCTCTCAATACAAATTAATTAATCCATAATTACTTTTATAATTAATTAATTAATCTTTAATTAATAAATTAATTATCTCCTTATTATTAATTAATAAACCTTAATTATTAATTAACAAACTTAATTACAAACTAATTAATCTATAATTACCAATTAATCAATCCTAATTTACCATTGATTAATCCTTTGTTACCCTTGATTAATCTTTAATTAATTTTTAACTATAGCTTAATCAACCTTTAAGTACTAATTAATAATACCTATTATTAATTAATAAAACTTAATTACAAATTAAGTACTTCTTAGTTACTAGTTAAGTAACCTTTAATTACTTGATTAAAAATTCTCTAATTACTAAATTAATCAATCCTAATTACTTGATCAATTAATTCTTAGTTACTTAATTACTCGATTAATTAATCTCTATTCATTAATTAACAATATTTAATTAATAACCCTTAATTACAATTAATTAACTTTTAATTAATTAATTTATAACCCTTAATTATTTAATAATTAAACCAATTAATTACTTTTAATTAATTTCTTAATTAATCATTTATAATTAATTAATAAAATTAATTAATTATACTTAATTTCCTTAATTCACTTAGTTAATCTCAAAACATTATAACCTTAATTGTCTTAAGACAAACCATTTTCTCATTAATGCCTTAATTACCATTAACATTTTTAAAACATTTTATCTTCATAATTGACTTTACTTAATTAAATCATTAATTAAGTTTTAAAATAAATAATCATTTAACTTGATAAATTGAAGTTTGATAAAACGTAACTTCCTTTAAAATAATTTAAAACATTTTCAAGTAGAAGCTTTTAAAAAACTAATTATAATTTGTATTTTAAAACTTGCTTTTACAATAATCTTAAACTTTCATTTAAACTTAAGTTTTAAAATCACTTTAAATTTTACAAAATTTAAATTAAACAAGTTTCCAAAACTTCTTAATCAATTGTTGAAGAAATTTTTCAAAAAGAGTAAGTTTAAATAAGAAAGTTTTAAACTAGATTTAAATTTAAATTTCTAAAACAAATTGTTTCTAAAACATTTTAAAAACTGTTCCACACTACTGCTTCGGGTCAAACCCGAAGATCCCTCGAGTCTAGCCCCGAGTAAACCATCTTTTCTCCCATTGTTTACAAAACTTAGATTTACTTTAAGTTTTAAAAACATACAGGCTTATCCCCTCAAGACCACTCGATTCCAAACCCGAGTCACCATCCCCAAAACTTGATCCCACCTTCGAGTCAAAACCCAACCCCAAACAACAAATACCAAATCTCCCCTATGCACCTGCACAACCGCCTGCGATGACGGTGACCACCTCCGGTATCTTTGACACATCCATCACCATAGCATCAGTCCCTGATCGTCCAAACACCATCACAAGCCTCACATCAAAATCGAGCATCACGGATGAAATCAGAACCACAACCTTCACCAGAAAAACAGCTCGCATCCCAATCTCTGATCGTCAGAGCTTTTGTAATTCCGGCCTTGCCGTGCCAACACCCCACGCTACCACTTCCCAAAATCCCAAGCCACTCGATCGCCCAGAGGAAAAGCAGCGATCGCGTTTCCCAGACTCGATTATATCTAGGGTTAAAAACTAAATCTCTTCGCCGTCGACGCCACGACGATCAAGCACCCCTCCAGCTATTTTTCCTAGACTCGCCATACATCCTTCCACCTCCAGACGAAACCCCGATGCCTCATCTCCTAATGATCACCAGAAATTGCCTTAAAACTAATTTCCAACCAACTCCAAAATGCTCAAACAATTCAATATTAAAAATTTTGATTTTTGTTTTAAAAATCCTCATTTTCAATATAGATTCAAGTTATAATCATGAATCAGAATTCCATGATGATGGATTTTAACATACGTTTTAATTTTCTTCTGTTCTATCTTGTTTCCATGAATATTTCAAACCTATATTGCTTGAAATAAATTTTAAACTTAAATTTATGATTAAACAAACGTATAATGTTTGAATCTCTAACACTAACAATGATCTGGTGAGTAGATTCTGGATTTTTGATCAAAATTTTAATTTTCTAAACCAAGAATAGAGATGATTAAATACAACAGGCATGCACACTTACAACACTCATAAACACATAGATAACTCATATATATGCACAACAAAGCATCATTCATCTCAGGCTTTACAAGAAAACAGATGTTTATTTACTTAGATTTAAACTTAAAAAGGTTTACTCACCTGTTTTTTAAAAAGTAGAGACTTGATTTCTGGGATTTGAAAACTGGACAACTTGAAAAGCTTTAATCACTTGAAACTTTGCATTGCTGCTTTGATTTTTGGTTGCTCTGCAAATTTCAGATTTGAAAAATGGCTACAGATTTGATACTCTAGACTTGAGTTAGCTTTAATAAAATGTTTATAAAGTTTGCTTGATAATTTGTTGGATTTTAGGCTTGCATTAGAAAATCTGCTACAGGCTTTTAGATAAATAGTTTACAGAGTTCGTTTTACAGATTTTAAACTTGAGTTTGGGAATGCATCAGGCTTGATTTGTTTGAGGATGTGATTGCAGGGTTTGGCTTATAAATTTTGTTGAAAATTACTTTGTTTTGATATTGAGTATGAGAATGTTTCAGGTTGATTCATAAATTTTCTGGCTTTGGAAGAATAGATTTACATGGTTGAGTTTCTTTGAAATGAAAATAAGAAAGGATATGGAAAAAAGAAGAGATAGGTTTATAAAATGTAGATTAGGATTTATTTTAGAATTAAAAAAAAATAAAAATTAATTTTGACACTTGTTTCAAATGCTAACACTTGTCATTACCATTCTTTAATTAAACAACACATGTGTTTACAAGCTCTAATAACTTAACACTTGTAATTATTTCATTTTTATTTATTTTCAAAAGACATTAAAAGCTTTTATAATAATTTTCCTAATTAATAAATACATTTGTAAATTAATAAATGCTTTCTTAATTTTATATAAATAAAACCTTTAAAAGAAAATAAAATATAAACCAATTATAATTTAAATAAAATCATATATAATATAAATGTTAATATGAAGCTTTTGTATTTATTTTATAATTTAAGAAATACTATCTTAATTTACATAAATAAATTCTTTTTAAGGAAAACAAATTCTATTTTATATGAAAACTTATTAATATATTTATATATCCAAATATTTTCAAGATATAAATATCCATTTATATTCAAATTTAAATCTAAATTCCAATTCAAATTCAATTTAAAATTCTAATTTAAAATCAACTGAAATAAATGTTAATATTAAACAAACACATATTAAATTTGAAATAATAAATCTATTTTAAAATCTATTTGTAAAACAACACCAATTAAATTTGAAAATAATTATTTCATTAAAAAAATCTATTTTTAAAATCAATCTCAAATAAATATATAAACAAATAACCTATTAACTCAAAAATAATAATTCTATTTTAAAGTCCAATTATCTATAATATAAATATCACATTATTAATTAGTTATTGTTATTCATATTTGAAATTAACAATTTTATCAATTTTAAATAATTTAAATAAGGAGATTATCACATTTTAAATTCCTTGAAATTTCGGGATATTACATTCCTTCCCTCTTAAAAGAATTTCGTCCCCGGAATTTAAAATAAAGATAATCCAAAAGCTTTTATTTCATTTCAACAATCAAAGCATCCGTATCAAACATACATCATCAACCAAACAAACAAGTTCATCCAAACAACCAATTTATCTGAGAAAACAATTTATTCAAACAAACAATTCTAGCTATCCGGACACAGATCCAGATAAGCCTTCGTAAAACTATCCAAAGCTTCTCAAGACAAACTCTGGCATCCCCACTGTATAGAATCTTAACAAGCTAAACCACCATGATCCAAAGCTTTCCCTTACTCCGATCCATAAAATCCTAATCTGATATCAGACCACGCCTAAAAACAGCTCAACTACCAGATCCTTCTAAACTGCAGATCCCAACTAAGATGGATCATTCACGTATTTCCTCAGATGAGATACGTGAAAGACATTGTAAATTCCGGCCATCCGAATTGGCAATTCAATCCTGTAGACCACAACACCAAAGCTCTCGAGCACTCGAATCAGACCAATACATCTTGGAGCAAATTTCCCGTCTTTCCAAATCTGATAATTCCTTTAAATCGGGAAACTTTGACAAAGACAAAATCCTTTGATCTCAAAATTCAATTGTCTTTGTCTCTAGTCCAAAAATTCTTCTAACGATCCTGCGCTGCTCTCAAACTCTTTTAGATAAGCTTCATCTTTGCGGATGCCTTATGGATCAAAACTGGACCAAGAACAAGACGATCTCTCGACTCTGCCCAACAGAATGGGAATCTTCAAGGTCTTCTAAACGAAGCTTCATAGGGTGCCAACTAGATACTCGCCTGATAATTGTACGAGAATTCCATTCAATACAGATGGTCCTTCCGAAATCCATCAAATTCCAAAACAAAAGCGCTTAGCACAACCTCAAAAATTCTATCCAGCCTTTCCGTCTGACCATCGGTCTGGGAATGATAGGCTGAACTCAAACCATGCTCGAACCAAAGCTGATCACAAAATCACCCAAAATTCGTTGGATAAGATAGGCTCACGATCATTAACAATGCTGACTGAAACACCAAGCAGTCGAATAAACCTCTTCAAGAAAATACATCCAAAGATGCTGCAATATAGGTTGCCCTGACTAGAAATAAATGGGCGTTCTTGGTTAACCGGTCTACAATAACCCATATTCCTTAGTTACCCTCTTTGGTCCTTGGCAAACCGTCGATGAAATCCAAGGAAATCACTTCCCACTTCCACTTCGGAACTTCAAAAGCTGCAACAGACCTGCGATCTTCTGCCGATCACCTTCACCTGCTGACAGATCGCACATCCACTGACGAAAGCAGCTACATCCTTCTTCATGCTCTTCCACTAGAAGACTCTTTGACAGAACTCCTTGCCTTGAATCCATGATTTCGGAACACAGATCCTACCGATGATCCCCAAAGTTCCATGGTCAACTATTTCAAAACTGGAATACTAACCATCCTAGGCACACACAACGTCCATGTAGACCCCAACTTACTGTTGCCATAAGAAATAGCTAGAACAGGCACACTGATCAGCCTTGCCTTCAAATCCAAGAAAGCCTCTTCATTGTCGGGTCCACTTAAACTTTGCTCCTTTCCGAGTCAACTTGGTTAAGTGCGAAGAAATATTAGAAATATCCTTGATAAACTTTCTATAGAACCCTGCCAAATCCAGAAAACTACGGTTGCTTCACTCCTAAATAGTAGCTTCCCCGGTTGGATCTACAGAAATACCCTCACTAGAAACAAAATGCTTCCTCAAAGAAATCTTGGGTCTGCTACACCAACTCTTCTCTCTCCTTCAGCGCCATCCTTCACTAGGAAGAACAACAGAGATTGCTCCCGGAACTGAGACGATCCAAAATTTTATCTCTTGATGAGGACAAAATTTCACTCCTCGAAAACATTCGGACAATCTCTAACCACCTTGATGGACTCTATGCCTTCTGGAGATGCCTCGCTTCCAATGCAGAAGATTACTCAAATGAACTCTGGAATCATCAAAATTCACTTTTGTGATTCTTCCCAACTCAGTCTCCAAAGACACAATCTTCATGCCATACATCAAATAGCCTTACTCTTATCCATCCAATCCATATCTAGAATAAGATCAAAGCCTTCGAGATCCAATACTGATGGGTCATAAGAAAAACTATGGGGGAGATAAGAAAGTCTTAAACCTCTATACATCTTATCTAACTCGATTACCCTGCCTATAGAAGTAGATACAAAGATAGGACGGTCAACCAAACAAAGAGAAAGATGAAACTTCTCTAGAACTCATGTTGACAATTCGAATAGATACCCAACAAATTTAGATAGATATATAATTATATAAAAATTACAAATATGCGCTCCCAAGATAGACACTACTCCAGAGCCTAGGTATTATCTCAACATATGCTCTTATACCAACTGTGACGACCCGCCTTCCATTCCACAGAAAGACACATCATCAATAAGAAAGAAAGAGGTAGGAATAGAATAGATAGAAGAAAGAACTAAACAATAACAGAATCTCATAGCGGAAACGGAACAAAATATAATATATCACATAAATATTACATAGTCATTTACATATCAGAGTTACACAGATACAATAACATTTCACATTAGACGGTTATAAAGATCCGTCTAATTCATTACATTCCAATACAATAGACAAAGACACAACACAGCGGAAACAGATAGATATATCTAAGTCTGGACTCCTGCTCCATGCTACCCATTATTCTTCAAGCCAAAACCTGATCAGTTGGCTACTCATAAAAATTTGAGTACCCAAGAGTTTAAGAAAAAAGAAATAAACTCCGGGTGAGACATAGGTCTAGTGTGAGTAAACGGTTTAAAGTTGTTTAACTTTTAAAATCATTTGAAAACAAAGGTATCACATAAGACTTCCCACACATAAACATGAGTAAGTTTTTACCTTACGCTAACCAAAACATTTGATAGGAAATCCAGTGATATTATAATAGGGTCTAGGGTTTTCATATAAACTAGAAAATAGCCGAAATTATTACATTTATTAAATTCCAGCATACATAAGTATACAATCAAATCCGAGGGCACTTATTGGAGATTGGATTCCATACAATGGCAGGGCTACAGGGGTACCGTCCGTCATAGTACGTGGCCTAGATCAACGTACCGAGGATCACTCCCGACCCCCGCAACACAAAGCCGGAATCATCCCTTATTGGATAGTCCTGAACAAGACAACCCCGCAGTTGGCTGTAGATCCAACTGCCCACTAAGCTGAATAAAAAGGGACCTGTAAATAGGGGTAAATCTCATCCTACTTGAGCGCGACCCACTTGGCCTTGCTGCACTTCCCCTGTGTTAGCCATTCCCGGTTGATGAGGCTTGAGGCTACGATTACCTTCATAGAACACATCTATCTTAGAATGCTCATCGTCCACCTGACGATGTTCTAAAAGCATTCAATCCATACAAGTTCGTTCCAGGTTTGAAGAAACCGAAGGCATTATCTTGTTACACTCATTTGGGAATCACCCTTAGAGTTAACGACAATAACCCTTGCACTATGAAACTCCATCTAGATCTTCACTTTGAGATGTCACGACCTGTCATATAACTTGGATCGATGTGGTTTTCGGATAATCAAACTAGATACCCGATCCTGGTCTCATCGAAATCCAAACGTATCTTAAAGGTCAAGTTATTTAAGGTTAAACAATTCATTTCAATTCAATTCAATACTTCAATTCACATAGCATTTAACATAGATAAATTCACACATTTATTACTGATATATCTAATATCATATCTCAGAATATCATAACATATCATCCAACAGATATCATCCAATTCAGACATTCTACACAATAAATCATCCATAAACAGGAATTATTAATCCATGTTATAATTAATTTTAATCAAATTAAATTAAATTAATTACTTAAGGTTTAATCACCTAATCCTGCTTTAACTAAACATTAATTAATTACAAAGAAATTAATTAATCACTCCTTGAATATCTTATCAATCAATTAATCAATCTCTATCACAGATTAATTATCCTTCAATTATCAATTAATAAACCTTGATTATTAATTAATCTCCTTTAATACAAAGTAATCAATCCTCAATTACTTTTATAATCAATTAATTAACTGATAATTATTCCTTAACTATTGATTAATAACCTTAATTATTAATCAATATCTCTCAATACAAATAAATTAATCCATAATTACTTTTATAATTAATTAATTAATCTTTAATTAACTAATTAATTATCTCTTAATTATTAATTAATAAACCTTAATTATTAATTAACAAACTTAATTACAAATTAATTAATCTATAATTACCAATTAATCAATCCTTAATTACCATTGATTAATCCTTAATTACCCTTGATAAATCTTTAATTAATCTTTAACTACAGCTTAATCATACTTTAAGTATTAATTAATAAGACCTAATTATTAATTAATGAAAATTAATTACAAATTAAGTACTTCTTAATTACTAGTTGAGTAACCTTTAATTACTTAATTAACAATTCTCTAATTACCAAATTAATCAATCTTAATTACTTGATCAATTAATTCTTAATTACTTAATTACTCAATTATATTCATTAATTAATAATCTTTAATTAATGACCCGTAATTACAATTAATTGACTTTTAATTAATTAATTTATAACCCTTAATTATTTAATAATTAAGCCAATTAATTACTATAAATTAACTACTTAATTAATTCTTTAAAATTAATTAATAAAATTAGTTAATTATACTTAATTTCCTTAATTCACTTAGTTAATCATAAAACATTATAACCTTAATTAAATAAAACATTTTCTCATTAATGCCTTAATTACCATTAACATTTTTAAAACAATTTATCTTCGTAACCGACTTTACTTAATTAAATCATCAAATAAGTTTTAAAATAAATAATCATTTAACTTGATAAATTAAAGTTTAACAAAACATAACTTCCTTTAGAATAACTTAAAACTTTATCAAGTAGAAGCTTTTAAAAAAGTAATTTTAATTTGTATTTTAAAATTTGCTTTTATAAAAATCTTAAACTTTCATTTAAATTTAAGTTTTAAAATCACTTTAAATTTTACAAAATTTAAATTAAACAAGTTTTCAAAACTTCTTAATCAATTTTAAAGAAACAATTTCAAAATAAGTAAGTTTAAATAAGAAAGTTTTAAACTAGATTTAAATTTAAATTTAAAAAACAAATTGATTTTAAAACATTTTAAAAACTATTCCACACTACCGCTTCGGGTCAAACCCGAAGATCCTTTGGGTCTAGCCTCGAGTAAACCATCCATTCTCCCCTTGTTTACAAAACATAGATTTATTTTAAGTTTTAAACTACAGGCTTATCCCCTCAAAACCACTCGAGTTCAAACCCGAGTCACCATCCCAAAAACTCGATCCCACCTTCAAGTCAAAACCCAACCCCAAACAGCAGATACCAAATCTCCCTTGTGCACTTGTACAACCTCCTGTGACGATGGTGACCACCTTCGATAACTTCGACACATCGTCCATCACCATAGCATCAGTCCACGATCATCCAAACATCATCACAAGCCTCACATCAAAATCGAGCATCACAGATGCAATCAGAACCACAACCCTCACCAGAATAACAGCTCGCATCCACGTCTCCGATCATCGGAGCTGCTGCAACTCCGGCCTCGCCGTGCCAACACCCCACACTGCCACTTCCCAAAATACCAAGCCACTCGATCACCCATAGGACAAGCAGTGATCGCATCTCCCAAACTCGACTATATCTAGGGTTAAAAACTAAATCTCTTCGTCGTCGACCCTACGGCGATCAAGCACCCCGCTAGCTATTTTTCCTAGACTCGCCGTATACCCTTCCACCTCCAGATGAAACCCCAAGGCCTCATCTCCCAATGATCACCAGAAATTTCCTTAAAACCAATTTCCATCCAACCCCGAAATGCTCAAACAATTCAATATTAAAAATTTTGATTTTTGTTTAAAAATCCTCATTTTCAATATAGATTCAAGTTATAAACATGAATCAGAAATCCATGATGATGGATTTTAACCTACATTTAAATTTTCTTCTGTTCTATCTTGTTTCCAGAAATATTTCAAACCTATATTGCTTGAAATAAATTTTAAACATAAATTTATGATTAAACAAACATATAATGTTTGAATCTCTAAGCCTAACAAAGATCAGGTGAATAGATTTTGGATTTTTGATCAAATTTTTTATTTTCTGAACCAAGAACATAGATGATTAAATACAACAGGCATGCACACTTACAACACTCAAAAACACAGAGATAACTCATATATATGCACAACGAAGCATCATTCATCTCAGGCTTTACAAGCAAATAGATGTTTATTTACTTAGATTTAAACTTAAAAAGGTTTACTCACCGGTTTTTTAAAAAGCAGAGACTTGATTTCTGCGATTTGAAAACTGGAAAACTTGAAAAGCTTTAGTCACTTGAAACTTTGCATTGCTGCTTTGATTTCAGGTTGCTTTGCGAATCTCAAAATTGAAAAATGGCTACAAACTTGATATTACTGACTTGAGTTAGCTTTGATAAAATGTTTACAAAGTTTGCTTGATAATTTGTTGGATTTCAGGCTTGCATTAGAAAATCTACTGCAGGCTTTCAGATAAATGGTTTACAGAGTTTGTTTTATAGATTTTTGAACTTGAGTTTAGGAATATATCAGGTTTGATTTGTTTGAGGAAGTGATTACAGGGTTTGGCTTATAAATTTTGTTGAAAATTACTTTGTTTTGATGTTGAGTATGAGAATGTTTCAGGTTGATTCATAAATTTTCTGGTTTTGGAAGAATAGATTTACATGGTTGAGTTTCTTTGAAATGAAAATAAGAAAAGAGATGGGAAAAAAAGAGATTGGTTTATATAATGTAGATTAGGATTTATTTTAGAATTGAAGAAAATAAAAATTAACTTTGACACTTGTTTCAAATGCTAACACTTGTGATTACCATTCTTTAATTAAACGACACATGTATTTACAAGATCTAATAGCCTAACACTTGCAATTGTTTCATTTAATTCATTTTTAAAAGATATTAAAAGCTTTAATAATAATTTTCCTAATTAATAAATACATTTGTAAATTAATAAATGCTTTCTTAATTTTATATAAATAAAACCTTTAAAAGAAAATAAAATATAAACCAATTATAATTTAAATAAGATCATATATAATATATTAAATTCATTTTTAAATGTTAATATAAAGCTTTTGTATTTATTTTATAATTTAATAAATGTTGTCTTAGTTTATATAAATAAATTCTTTTTAAGGAAAACAAATTCTATTTTAAATAAAAACTTATTCATATATTTCATATATCCAAATATTTTCAAGATATATATACGTATATGTATATCCATTTAAATTCAAATTTAAATCTAAATTCAAATTCAAATTCGATTTAAAATTCTAATTTAAAATCAACTTAAATAAATATTAATTTTAAACAAACACATATTAAATTTGAAAATAATAAATCTATTTTAAAATCTACTTATAAAACAACACCAATTAAATTTGAAAATAATTATTTCATTAAAAAAATTCTATTTTTAAAATCAATCTCAAATATATATGTAAACAAACACCCTATTAACTCAAAAATAATAATTCTATTTTAAAATCCACTGATCTATAATATAAATGTCACATTATTAATTAGTTATTATTATTATTCATATTTGAATATAACAATTTTATCAATTTTAAATAAGTTAAATAAGGAGATTATCACATTTTTAAATTCCTTGAAATTTCGGGATATCACATTCCCTTAAAAAAAATTCGTCCCTGAAATTTAAAACAAAGATAATCCAAAAGCTTTTATTTCATTTCAACAATCCAAGCATCCATATCAAACATACACTATCAACCAAATAAACAATTTCATCCAAACAACCAATTTGTCTGAACAAACAATTTATTCAAACAAACAATTCTAGCTATCCGGACATAGATCCAGATAAGCCTTCCGAAAACTATCCAGAGCTTCTCATGACAAACTTTGGCATCCCCACTTTACAGAACCTTAACAAGCTAAACCACTATAATCCGAGCTTCCACATACTCTGATCCTTAAAATCTGAATTAGATATCAAACCACACCTAAAATCAGCTCAACTACCAGATCCTTCTGAACTATAGATCTCACCTAAGATGGATCATTCACATAATTCCTCAGATGAGATACGTGAAAAACATTGTGAATTCCAGCCATCCGAACTAGGGGAGATAAGAAAGTCTTAAACCTCTACAGATCTTATCTAACTCGGTTACCCCACCTATAGGATTAGATACAAAGATAGGACGGTCAACTAATCAAAGAGAAAGATGAAACTTCTCTAGTAACTCATGTTGGCAATCCGAACAGATACCCAACAAATTAGATAGATATATAGTTATATAAAATTTAAAAACACGCGCTCTCAAGGTACACACTTGTAACAACCCTAGATTTTTGAATATATTTTAAATTTGACTTTATTTTGTTTGAAATTATTTTAATTTTTTTTATTTGTAAGATTTAATTTCTAGAATATTTTAAAGTGATAATAAAAAATTTCCAAATTTATTGCATTTATTTTTATTTTTATAGCCTAGTTTCCATTTTTCTGCTATTTTATTCATTTAAATTATATTTAATTAAAATTTATTTATTTATTTTTGTGAATGAATTTTTATTTTGTGTTCTTATCTTTATTTATAAATATTTTTCAAGTACATAAATTTGTTCCAAAGTTCATTGCATTTATTTTCATATTTTCAAGACTAGTTTGCAATTTTTGCTATTTTTCTTAATTTAATTATATATAGTTAATAATTATCTACTTATTTTTGTTTATTTACTAAATTTTCGTATTTTTATCTGAATTTATATATATGTTTTTCAGTTATTTAAAATTGCTAAACGAAATATGGTAAATTGAAGAGTTTGCGACCTTTGATTTGCTTAAGGCTTTTTGTCTTCTTGTCCTTTCACATTTCAACCATCACTTTAATTCATTTTGCTGCCTTAACTCCTACCTTTCAGCCGACCATCTCATTTTCATTTCATGTGAATATTTTTCTTCCTCATCAAAAAAAAATTTCAGCCTCCTTCCTTGTGAAATTTTTTGGTAAAACCTCTTTTCTTTTTCATTGTTTTTACTTGAATTATATGATTTTTGCTCTTGATTTCTTCTGCTCTAGGCTCGGACCCTACTACGACCAGCACCTTGGCCGCCCTCACAATCACCACAACCAGACTCCACCACCTCCAGTCCAACCCCAAGCCATGCCGTGGTCCCTGTGTTAAAGATCCACCACCAAAATGCACCAAACCCCACTTGAATGTACATAGCCGATCACACCTTGGTGCCACCACCACAAACTCCTCCTTGGCTGCCACCTACACCACCACCACCACCTCAAACCTGACCTGACACCACTGCTACAACTGTAGTTGACCACCTGAGACCTAGCCATGCCCACCTTTTCCTTGGCCGTGACCTATATTTACATTGAATCCATGTGTGTTGCCGTTGTGATGTGTAGTTCATGCACTAAACTTTTGCACCACCATCTTCCCATGTTTGGCCGACCCATATCAACCCAAACCAGATAGCCATGTGTTTCTGACCCTAGGATGAAGCACAAGTTGTTGGAAGCAAGTGCAAGGATTTTAGCTTTGTTTTGTGCATTCATTTCTAGCTTTGTTTAATTGAATTTGGGTTGAAAACTTATGTTATTTGTTTTGTTTTGTTTGAATGTATTCAAGGCAATTAACCTTTGGCTCTCTCAATCTCAAATCTTTATTTTGTTGTCGTGCCTTTGAAGATCTCAGTTTGTGCATTCGATTGTTGTCTCCAGCTTATACCAGTGAGTTATTCTCATCAGACAGTTTTATACTTATATAACTAGTAAATCGATCACATTTGAATATGTAAAATGCATCACCATATTATATCCGCTATGTTATGATCATATGATGTTCACCCATGCTTAAACACCTATTATATCATCTATTGCTGTTATATTATGCTGTTCTTCTATTTATATCAGTTTATCAAACTACAAGTTCCCTTTAGATTAGAATCACTATATGTTGAAATGATACATACCCGAACGGACATTAGAATAGGGGAAAATCGTTATGGGTTGAAATGATAGGCCTAAACGATTTTCAAATTATTTCATTCCCTTGGGGCTGCGGGTTTGAAATGATAAAACCCGAGTTTTCTTTGTAAATTACGGATTGAAATAATATATTATCCGTATTACTTTTCCTAGGTTAGAAAATGAAATACAGACCCATAGTTAATATAAGTTTTTCTAAAAATTTTAAAATATTTTAGAAATGTAAATATTATAATATTTTGATTTAAACTTAATTAAAAATGATTTTTGTAAAGTATTATCGATTTTTTGAAAATTTATAAGTGCAATAAATAAACGGTAAAGTTAGAAATTTGAAATATAAGTTATTTTGGAAATTTTGATTTAATTATAAATGGAATTTATATTAAATATGAAAATATGATAAATTTATGATATTTTGAATTTAAATGAATTTAAAATGATTTTATTATATATTAATGACTTAGAATAAAGTTAAAATGTTAAATAAATGAATATTTAAGTTGAAATTTAAAATGTAAATTAAATGGGAAATTTATGAATTTTGTTTAAAGGTGAATTTTTTAAGTTTAGTAAATAAAATGAAATTAAGTTATATTTGAAAATTTAAACTTAAGTGTTAAGTTAAAAATTTAATTATATGAATTGAAATTGAATGTTGGAATTTAATAAGTAGATTTTTATTAAATATTGACCTTTGAATGGAAATTTAACTTTATAAAATCATGAATTTAAGGTAAATTAAATGATTGTTTTTAAAGGTGAAATTATATGATTTTATAAGTTTAAATGACTTAAATAAAAATTTAATTGTTTATGAAAGTATAGTGAAATATTTGTAATTTAATTAACATCATTTTTGAAATGCTATTATTTTCATTTTAAAGGATATTACAGCATTTGTAAATGCTGTAGTTGATAAAAATGAGCTAAATGGCTAAATTTTAATAAAGGGACATTATAGCACTTTGTAAGTGTTATAACTGCTGAATTTAACTAAGGTTTTATTTAAACTAATGTAACCATATTACAGCATTCAAATGTTGTCTTTTGTTAAATTGAACTGTTTTGAAAGCAACTTTCTGTAGCATGTTCCAAATGCGGCGAAAGGTGAATTTTCATTGTTTAATAAATTTAAGTGAATAAACGAACTTTGAAAGATTAAGATTTTGGAAATTTAATAATTTAATTATTAAATGTAATAACTTCAATTTTAATGATCTAAATGAAGTAATTCGATTTGAAATATAAACTATTTTAAAATGTGAGTTGAAATGGTATTTTAAATTGAATAAAATGAATGTGGTTTTGAAATGATATGATAAGTTTGATATTTTGAAATGGATTGAAATGATTTGAATTGTTAAATGATATTTGATTTTTGGAATATAAATACCATTTTTAAATTTATAACTACGGGTTATAATAACGATTGGTTGTTAAGAGAACGGGACCGGATATGGACATACTCTCTGTCGATATCGAAAACCACTATAACAACTGTGTACGTGGTGGAGATTCTAGAATGAAGTAGGATGGTGACGATGTTCCTGAGGTACATTACGTGGACCTGATTCCCATGAGTTAGCTTAAGGTGGCTAAAACAAGAGCGATCTCGGGCCAAAGAAGGTAGCACCTCTAGCCGGACACACTTCTTCGATACCATTCTATTACTGTTGTGATCGATTGGGTGCACCCCTTGATTTTGGAGTGTTGTTCGTGGTGGGCGTATGTGGCTGCTACGTTACCACCAGCCCGTATGCATAATTGGTATATCTACCCTGGCATTGCCTTGTGTGCCGTGTCACCTGCCATACCGAGCCTTTACTACGAGTTTGTTTTTCTCCCGTAGCCCATGGAGTATTTAGGGTAGTCTCCCGATCTGGAGATATGCTGATACTGGATGGACTACTGGGACTATTATGTGTGAAGGGCGATATGGGTAGCCCGAAACGCTATTTTAAAGTATTTTTATTTTACTATAGACATTATTATAATAGCGCAATATTACTATATAGTAAATTGTTTGACGGATCCTTAGAGGGTGGGCGGTCCCAAGTATCCTTTAAGTTACTTGTATCTTCATTATAGTTCACTTGAGTTGGTTTACATTATATAAGTATATATTGTCCTGACTCGAGTGTTTTGTGTTTTGCTTTACGCTCGGGTCAGCCTGGGTATTCACAGCTTTGGATTCTCTTTTTGGAGCTGGTCTTTGCTGGAGTTTCTGTCTATCTACATTTACATTTATTTCTGTTTCAGCTGTTCTAGTTTATCTCATGTATTAATGAACTTCTATGTATTTGGGATTTCTATTATGTTGTTTTCAGACTAATATTATGTATTTGGTTTGAGACTCTGTTATAGTAGCTTCATGAACTACTATATTATTTTATATTCCGCTGTGAGTTATTCTGATTGTTCCGTGTCTGTGATTTTGTGTATTCGATTTCATTTGCTTCAAATTTATTTACAATCTGTTATTTTGCATCATTCAAGTCCGACATGTGTGGATTATTGTCGATTTGAATGGTACGAAATGGCAGGTCGTGACAACACTACTCCAGAGCCTAGGTATTATCTCAACCTATGCTCTGATACCAACTGTGAGGACCCGCCTTTCATTCAACAGAAAGACGTATCATCAATAAGAAAGAAAGAGGTAGAAATAGAATAGATTGAAGAAAGAACTAAGCAACAAAAGAATCTCATAGCAGAAACAGAACAAAATATAATATATCACATAAATATTACATGGTCATTTACATATCAGAGTTACACAGATACAACAACATTTCACATTAGACAGTTATCAAGATCTGTCTAATTCATTGCATTCCAATAAAACAGACAAAGACATTACACAGCGGAAACAGATAGATATAGCTACGCTTGGACTCCGACTCCATGCTATCCATTATTAGTCAAGCCAAAACTTGATCAGTTGGCTACTTATAAAAATTTGAGTACCCAAGAGTTTAAGAAAACAGAAATAAACTCCAGGTCAGACATGGGTCTGGTGTGAGTAAACGGTTTAAAGTTGTTTAACTTTTAAAATCATTTGAAAACAAAGGTATCACATAAGACTTCCCACACATAAACATGGGTAAGTTTTTACCTTACGCTAACAAAAATATTTGATAGGAAATCCAGTGATATTATAATAGGGTCTTGGATTTTCAAATAAACTAGAAAATAGCCGAAATTGTTACATTTATTAAATTTCAGCATACATAAGTGTACAATCAAATCCGAGGGCACTTATTAAAGATTGGATTCCATACAATGGCAGGGCTACTGGGGTACCGCCCATGTCAGTACATGGCCTAGATCAATGTACCGAGGATCACTCCCGACCCCATGCATCACAAAGCCGGAACCATCCCTTACTGGATAGTCCCGAACAAGACAACCCCGCAGTTGGTTGCAGATCCAACTGCCTACTAAGCCAAATAAAAAGGGACCTCTAGACAGGAGTAAATTTAATCCTACTTGAGCGCGACTCACTTCGCCTTGCTGCACCTCCCATGTTTTAGCCATTCCCGGTTGATGAGGCTTGAGGCTACGATTACCTTCATAGAACACATCTATCTTAGAATGCTTATCGTCCACCTGACGATGTTCTAAAAGCATTCAATCCATACAAGTTCGTTTCGGGTTCGAACGAAACCGAAGGCATTGTCTTGTTACACTCATTTGGGAATCACCCTTAGAGTTAACGACAATAACCCTTGCACAATGAAACTCCATCTCGATCTTCACTTTGAGATGTCACGATCTATCGTTTAACTTGGATCGATGTGGTTTTCGGATAATCAAACTTGATTCCCGATCCCGGTCTCATCGAAATCCAAACCCATCTTAATGGTCAAGTTGTTTAAGGTTAAACAATTCATTTCAATACTTGAATTCACACAACATTTAACATAGATAAATTCACACATTTATCACTGATATATCTAATATCATATCTCAGAATATCTCAGCATATCATCCAACAGATATCATCCAATTCAGACATTCTACACAATCAATCATCCACAAACAGAAATTATTAATCCATGTTATAATTAATTTAATCAACTTAAATTAAATTTAGTACTTAAGAATTAATCACTGTAACATCCCGCCTTTTCGCACACTTTAAACCGACACACGTGTCAATTCAAAGCATACGCAAGGGCGGATTGTTATGGGGTAAATAAGAAAAACAGAGAAGAAATAAAAACAAAACAGAATCTCACAGCGGAAGGATAAAATATAATAATAAATATACATTTCAAACAGTTTACAAACACTTGATTTGCTTTATACAATAAATATCAGAGTTACACATACCAATACAATCAATGCAGCGGAACAGTATGATTGTGGTGCAATACTATAAATAATAATAATACGGATTCTTCGTCTTCGTCCTCCAAAGCTAAGGTCTTCGATCCTGAAACGCTCGGACTGACCCGAGCGAATTTGAAAAGACAAAAACACTCGAGTCAGAACTAAAAGATCTTATGTGAGTTAAATTAACAGAAATAAATATGAGTACAGTAACTCAAGAGATGCTCGGGATTTACATCTCCTAAGGATCCGTTAAACTATTTACTATGTAGTATATTGCGCTATTATAATAGTGTCTATTTATAAAATAAACTTACTTTTAAATAGCGTTAAGGCTTTACATTTTCCACCTTAACACGTAAAATGCCAATAGTCTATACAGTACCATAATACCTCCTGATCGGGAGGCTACCAGAGGATACTCCATAGGTACGACACAAATAGAAACTCATAGTAAAGGCTCGGTATGGTAGGTGACACGGCACAACTAGGCAATGCCAGGGTAGATATACCAATTGCTATTCAGGCTGGTGGAAACGCGTAGCCGCAGTTACCGCCCACCTCGGACTAACCCACCAAAATCAAAATATAGAAGTGGCCACTGAATCAATCCAAGTCAAAGTATAATATCGAAGAGGAGGGTCCGATCAGAGGAATGACCTCATTGGCCTGAGAATCGCTCCTGTTTTAGCCACCTTATGCCAACTCACGGGAGTCGGGTCCACGTATTTACCTTACAGAAAACGCCGTCACCAACCTACTTCATTCTGGAATCTCCACCGCGTACACGGTTAGTCAAAGTGGTTTTCGGTATCGACAGAGAGTATGTCCATATCCGATCCCGGTCTCTTTGCCAACCCATCGTTATTATAACACCGCGGTCATTTAAAAATAGCTCATACTTTAAAACCAGAATAAACATTTCTATTTTAAAATCATGAATACGATATCATTTTAAAACCCAAAACAATATGATATCCTTTATCCCAAATATAAACCTTTTCAAAAATCCAAATGCTTTAAAATTTATAACGTCTGAAAGCCAAATATCCTTTCAAAGCATAATGTTTCGAAATTCATAATTTAAAACCATAACTTTTAAAACTTGAATGGTTTGGATATTCAACGGTATATGAATTAAAAGGTTTAACTTAAATGTTACTTTGTAAAGAAAATAGTTCTCATGGCTTTACAAATACATTTCTTTGTTAAAGTCTAAACCAAAATTTGTATTATCTCTCTCAAGTTCCAAAACCACTTCAATTTATATATATATAATACATATATCCATTTGGAGTATTAATATTTCAAACTAAAGTTGGATTTTATTCTTTCAACAAATCGAATGTTCTATTTATTAGTCTTGAATATTCACATAAAATCCATAAATAAATAAAACTCCAATTTCTAGTAATAAAATATATATTTTTTCAATTCAAATTATACTAGAATATTCATTTCAATTTATCTTGGGAAAAATCCAATTATAAATATCATATCTTAAAATTTCCAAACTTAACATTTAAACATATGATATAAATTATCAAAACTCCATTTTCTTAAAAAAAATTCCATTTTTATTAAAGAGATTTATACACCTTTTAATTTCAAAATTTTCAACTTCATATGTATATATATATGGAAGAAAAATATTTATACAATATAAAATTTAAGATTATTATAAACCGTATTCCATCCAAACCATAGAAATCACATTAAAATAGTTATATATAGACCGCGGTGCCTGTATATAATTTTCTATCCTATAGTCAAGTGATACGGATATTTATCATTTCAATCCGCAATTTAAAAGATATAAAATTTTGCGGTTGTATATCATTTCAAACCACAATCCCGAATGAAAGGAAATATGCATGATAATTTGCAATTTAATGATATACAATAAACATCCATTCATCAACATCATCCAAATCGCAATCATAAATCAATATCAATCAATAACAATATTATTTTTGGTACTACATAACAAGTAATACTGGCAATTTTATTCAAATTAAATTTAACAGCTATTAATCTACAGTCTATATTCAGTAATAAATTACATAACTGTTAACTAGCAGTTCATATCCAAACAAATAAATTTTAACTGTAAATTTATACGCAATAAATTAATTAAATTAACAGTTAAATTTAATAAATGCAATTCCACAGATTTGAATAAAATAAACATGCCAAATACTCATAAATAAATTTCTATTCATTTTTAAAATTAATTTAACAAACATAAAAGCTTCTAGTAGTTGTGAGTGGGTTAAAACACTCACGTTTTTGAATTTAAATTGAATTCAAATCCAATTTAAACCCAAAATTTGGACAGCCTCCAAATTCATCCAAACTAGTGCCAAAACGTCAGAAATTCCGATACGATCCCATCAAAACAAACCACGCGCGAATCCGAGCTCGTATGCAAAAGTTATGAAAATTTGAAAAATGGAAAATTCTGGTCCTGGGTCGACTTCGGGTTCGACTTCGGTGCGCCGCCTCAATTCCCCGGTGCTTGCTTGGAGTTTTCGCCAAAATGACCCGGAGCGACCCGAGTCATTTTCTTCCTGACCCGAAGTTGCTCTAGGGTTTTCACCCCTGAAACCCGAAGCGCGACCAGAAGCTGCTGCAGATCCAAATTTTTTTTTTTTTTTGAAATTTATTTTTTTGAATTTGAGAATTAGGTTTTTTTTTCTGCCATTAGAATGAGGAGTTGAGAAGGAGATCTACGTATAGAAAAATGAAAATAAGGAGTGGCTAGGGTTTATAACAAGTTATATATAGACAAGGCTGAAACATAATAGATGGATCGGATTGGATCTAAACATAAGTTTAAATTTAGGCATAAACATATATGTAATAAACTAGCATTAAATTTTGAAACGTGAATTGATTTAATTGGAAATAAATTACCCAAATGTTCTTATTCCATCAAATTTTATTTACTGAAGGTTGCACTTAATCTAGTTTATACATCTTGCCCCTTTTGTCTTTAAATCAATAAATCTTATATAGTATATAGATTTATCATTAATTTTATCTATTCTTCCTTTTTAGGCAATGTTCTATATATTAGATTTCATTTAAATGCAATAAATCATACTATCGTAGTTATATCCAATTAAATAAATAAATGTTGATTCCTACTCTTTTTATCCAACAATTGTTTACGTTTTATTCCATAAATACTTCTACACACATCCTGGATTTTGTATAAATGGTTGTAACGTTAAATCTTGTCTACTTCCCATTTTATATTTAAGGTTTCTAAAACCGATTAATATTATTCTTTAGTCCAAACACCCTTATGCCCAATTTGTATTAACATATCCTTAAATTAGATTAATTCCTATTGATGTAATAGTTAAACATAAATTTCACTTATTTGAAATAAATCCACAATTTAATTTCAAATAAATCAATAAATTTTGGTTTATCACTTCTTAAATACCCAATCGTCATAATTTAATTAAAACTACATTTATCACATTTTATAGAATTTACCATCTTAAGTGACAAATCAAAACTACCCTAACTGCACAAATTTAGGGTAATCAATTTCAATTGCTTTCCCATTATACTACATAAATTATCCAAATGAAACCTAAGTGAAACGTTTATTTATTTAAAAATCTTACTGTTTAAATGAATTTATCCTTTACGATATAATTTACATTTGACTTGATTTCTCATTTATTTTGCAAAACGGTAAATTCCAATTGCTACCAACATTATATTTAATATAAATTTGAATCCAAATAATTGGTATTGCACAACCTTATTGCGTACATTTACATATAGTTACAACTAAGTCAATACACTGATTTCATGAATTCATAAATTAATCCACAAATTTCCATTGACTCTTTATATCCAAAATCAATTGCAAAGGTTTAAAAGTTGCTAAATTTCGATTTCAGTAATTCCTTTAATTCCATTCAAAATCAGCAATTATCTATTAAATGTCCCAAAATTTCTATTAAATTAATCTAACGAATCTTTAATATAAATTAGATGAATTAAATATTGCATTCAAACTATTGCGTTAATATTTTCCGTTTCACTTTAAAGTAACTAAATTTGCCAATTATAATACTTATTTCAATTTCTTAAAATAACCCTTTATTTACATTGAACCCAATTTAATTAAGTTTCCAATTGATTAGATTCAATTTCAACATTTAACTACCCTTAAGTTTTAGGTTATAAACAATTTATATGTATTCTTTCTTAATTATTACTTTGCAACTTCTCGTATAAATTTCACAATCAAACATAAATTTTAAAGTAACGCTTAATAAATATGCTCCTATAATTTCTCAACTTTTAAACGAACGTTACTCCACTTTCAATTAGTGTAACATTCATTTAATTATTACCACCTATTACCGATTCTAATCCCATTAACAAATAAGCGGATAGATTTTTATGATAGGTGTTACAAATTTTTTTTTTTTAAATAAATTACTATTCATTACTATTGCCTTAAATTCAGCATTAATTTCCTTGCATTAACATTTTATACTAAAATCTTTGTCCAATTATAATTTATACTCTAAAAAATTTCATTTACACCTTTCGTTGTTTCTTAATTACAATTAAGGCGCATCAACTATCTATATTGGTAAATGATTGAATTTTCTAGTAATCCTACTATTTAATGTTTGATATATTTGTATATTATTATTTACCCTTTTGTTCTCCATTATTGACTAGACACATTAATTTAGATTCATTTACATCGAATGCCCTTCTTAGCTATATACTCAATACATGTTAAATCTACATAATTTTTACCCTTTTATTCAAATTCACTTATACCATCAATAACAAAATGTTGCCCTAAATTTAGATTCAATTATATACATTAGATAAATGGGTAAACTTTTGTAATTATCTCATATATGAAAATATTTTTATGCATACATTTCCACTTACTTACTATGCATTCATTTATTAAATTACTAATTGCCTTAGTCAACTTATCCCCTATTTACTACCAAATTTCAAATTTAATTATGGCTTATCAATACATAAAATTTACATAGGCAAAACAAATTTTATTACTATCTTAAGTCTATTTATTATTGACAACATTCATTAAATTTTCTTATCAACACTTATTGCATTGATTTATTCAGCGGTCACCTTTTATTTAGTTACTATCCATTTTACAATCCAATGTAAGTCTTCCACTATTTATTTTATATTAAATGAATTCCATTCTACTTAAATCTTTTTATTGATATTCACTAATTCAACCCTTATATCAGTTTCTTATATTTAACTTTAAATTAAATTGTGACAATCTACATTATCCAAATCTATTGTCATAAAATTTTATTGTTACACTAAATTACAACTACTATACCAAATTTCTACATTTATTCTCAATTATTTAGAAATTATATTAATTCAATTCATTTAATATTATTAATTTAACGGGTCGTTACAATCTCCCCCACTCAAAACTTTTCGTCCCCGAAAAGGAAAAAGAAGGGAGAAGGAAGAATAAACAGTACATCTTATTTCAAATATTAACTTATAAACAATAATTTACTGGATTAATTTCCTTTAATGAAATATACCTGTTTATAATCATTACAACCTTTTATACTTAAATCATTAAAGTTTGGAAAATATTCGACAAAATTCTAAGTCCAAAATTTACGAAATTTTTTGGCAGAGTCTCCTTTGTACGGTGAGGCTCGGGAGAAAATATAATATCAAAATATACAAATATATTACATATATTATCAAAATATTATATCCCAACACGGGAAAAATAGCTCTTTAAACGTAATCCGAAAACGTACCTATTTGTCGGGCAATATACGCTTATTATTTTGGAACCAAAAGCAGTAGCAGTTGCTTCCATCACCTGATTCACTTATATAATCTAAAAGGTTAAATATTTATTTTAAAGTGAACTATTCAAGTGGATTCAATCATTAATCAACCAAACAATTCAACAATCATCAACCTTACAAACAACATACATACACAAACAAAGCAACCATTTAATCCATCAAACAAATAGTTGTTTGGGTTCAAACTTGAAATTTGTATGAAATGAAATTAACTATCAAGTGCATCCTCTACTCAACAGTCTTAGATGGAACAAAGATAGATACTTATTCATTTAACCACTTCAAATTTCTTACCTAACAGCATAAATCAAACAACACAATTCAAAACAATCACCCAAATTTATTTATTATACATTTATCTCATGCTTCAATGGTTTGATTTTCTTTCTTTCATTTATGGAGTGATTTCTTTATTTCTTACAAATTTTCATTTTCCATTTATCACAAAATTCATTATATTTGTATTCCAATTTATTTACTAAAGTTTCTATCATCTATTTATACTACTTACCTTTACTTATAGTAAAATTTCCAATTTAACTTAAGTCTATACAATTAATTCTTATTAATAATAGCAAATTAATAGAATACCTTTTACCTTACTCTTCACTTGTAAGATTTCCCCTTACATTTTCCTACTAACATTGCAACTTTTTATTATATGGTAAGTTATGTATGTTTTAAGAATGTAAGTGAAAATTTACAAGTTTCTTCTCCATTCCTTTAATTAATATATATTTGTTTTATAAATTACAATTTCGACTTACCTTTAATCTCATTCATTTATTTAATGTTGAAGTTTCCATTATATTTAATTACAGTAACCCTCTACTTACACTTAATTTATTAACCTTATAACTTGCATTCCTATAAGTGAAAGATTTTACTCATTCATTAACTATGGATTGCAGTCATTTATATTAGAATAGGGGGAAATTAAGGCGTACTTAAGTTAATAACCCTACAATCAAACTTTATAAATTAAGGAATTTCATTTTTTACTTTCTTAAGGTTAAAATCACCTTTTAATAATACAACCTTTAATTTTAGTAAAATTCCAATCATCACTTAAGTTAATACCATTAAATTCTTATTTATAACAGTAATTTATTGAATACTTCATTATTTCCAAAAATTCTACTTGCATAATATTCTATTCCACTCTTAATTTACATTTCAACTTTTTATACTTGGTAAGTTATTTATGTTAAAGAAAAAGCAAAAGAACTTATGCAAGTTTAATCTCAACTCTTTTAATTCATTGATTACTTCTTTTATTTCACTAACCTAAATTTTTACAACTAATTAATGGAAATTCAAGAATTAATACCGGGTCAAATTCCAAAATTTCTTTAAAATAGTAGATAATTAATTTCTTACAACTCTTATATCTCTAATTACCTTTAAACAATTAAAATTTTAAATAATTTCAAAACAAATCTGCAGTAGAATTTACTACAGTGGCCTTTCCCTTCGAAACTCGAAAATAAAAGTCGATGATGAGGCCGCCATCACCGGAATTATTTTCCAGCGACAGAGAGGAAAGTACAAACTTATTTTCTTCAAAATCCTCTTAAACCAATTCTTTCGAATTATACTAAATATTTATATACGAAAATATTTATAAACCAAATCATTATATTTCATAAATCCTTTGAAAGCAGATTTTCAAAATCCCGGACTTAAGTTCTAAAATCTCCAAATTGATTTATTATAATTTCAACTTAGCTTCAATTGTTATAAATATTTTTATTTCCTAACACCCAATCTATAGCAACCAAATATATATATATATATATCTTTATAAAAATATTTTTATATATAGAAAATATAATAGGCAAAATTATTTCATTCACCTATATTAAAAACAAATATTATGTCGGTCTGTCCTATTAAGTGTTTAGAAATCCCTATTGATGACATAGCGTCCCATGCATCAACCAGAATTTATAAATACAAAGCGGAATAGATTAACACAATATTAAAATCTTTTTATAACACTAACAAGTACGCTCCCTCATATATATACACTCATCGACTCCCATAGGGTATTACTACCCTATTAACAAAGAGTCAAACCCCACAAAGCCAAAGTTTATCGCTAAACCAAAGCTCTGATACCAACTGTAACATCCTGCCTTTTCGCACACTTTAAACCGACACACGTGTCAATTCAAAGCATACGCAAGGGCGGATTGTTATGGGATAAATAAGAAAAACAGAGAAGAAATAAAAACAAAACAGAATCTCACAGCGGAAGGATAAAATATAATAATAAATATACAGTTCAAACAGTTTACAAACACTTGATTTGCTATATACAATAAATATCAGAGTTACACATACCAATACAATCAATGCAGCGGAACAGTATGAGTGTGGTGCAATACTATAAATAATAATAATACGGATTCTTCGTCTTCGTCCTCCAAAGCTAAGGCCTTCGATCCTGAAACCCTCGGACTGACCCGAGCGAATTTGAAAAGACAAAAACACTCGAGTCAGAACTAAAAGATCTTATGTGAGTTAAATTAACAGAAATAAATATGAGTACAGTAACTCAAGAGATGCTCGGGATTTACATCTCCTAAGGATCCGTTAAACAATTTACTATGTAGTATATTGCGCTATTATAATTGCGTCTATTTATAAAATAAACTTACTTTTAAATAGCGTTAAGGCTTTACATTTTCCACCTTAACACGTAAAATGCCAATAGTCTATACAGTACCGTAATACCTCCTGATCGGAAGGCTACCAGAGGATACTCCATAGGTACGACACAAATAGAAACTCATAGTAAAGGCTCGGTATGGTAGGTGACACGGCACAACTAGGCAATGCCAGGGTAGATATACCAATTGCTATCCAGGCTGGTGGAAACGCGTAGCCGCAATTACCGCCCACCTCAGACTAACTCCCCAAAATCAAAATATAGAAGTGGCCACTGAATCAATCCAAGTCAAAGTATAATATCGAAGAGGAGGGTCCGATCAGAGGAATGACCTCATTGGCCTGAGAATCGCTCCTGTTTTAGCCACCTTATGCCAACTCACGGGAGTCGGGTCCACGTATTTACCTTACAGGAAACGCCGTCACCAACCTACTTCATTCTGGAATCTCCACCGCGTACACGGTTAGTCAAAGTGGTTTTCGGTATCGACAGAGAGTATGTCCATATCCGATCCCGGTCTCTTTGCCAACCCATCGTTATTATAACACCGCGGTCATTTAAAATTAGCTCATACTTTAAAACCAGAATAAACATTTCTATTTTAAAATCATGAATACGATATTATTTTAAAACCCAAAACAATATGATATCCTTTATCCCAAATATAAACCTTTTCAAAAATCCAAATGCTTTAAAATTTATAACGTTTGAAAGCCAAATATCCTTTCAAAGCATAATATTTCGAAATTCATAATTTAAAACCATAACTTTTAAAACTTGAATGGTTTGGATATTCAACGGTATATGAATTAAAAGGTTTAACTTAAATGTTACTTTGTAAAGAAAATAGTTCTCATGGCTTTACAAATACATTTCTTTATTAAAGTCTAAACCAAAATTTGTATTATCTCTCTCAAGTTCCAAAACCACTTCAATTTATATATATATATATATACGTATATCCATTTGGAGTATTAATATTTCAAACTAAAGTTGGATTTTATTCTTTCAACAAATCGAATGTTCTATTTATTAGTCTTGAATATTCACATAAAATCCATAAATAAATAAAACTCCAATTTCTAGTAATAAAATATATATTTTTTCAATTCAAATTATACTAGAATATTCATTTCAATTTATCTTGGGAAAAATCCAATTATAAATATCATATCTTAAAATTTCCAAACTTAACATTTAAACATATGATATAAATTATCAAAACTCCATTTTCTTAAAAAAAAAATTCCATTTTTATTAAAGAGATTTATACACCTTTTAATTTCAAAATTTTCAACTTCATATGTATATATATATGGAAGAAAAATATTTATACAATATAAAATTTAAGATTATTATAAACCGTATTCCATCCAAACCATAAAAATCACATTAAAATAGTTATATATAGACCGCGGTGCCTGTATATAATTTTCTATCCTATGGTCAAGTGATACGGATATTTATCATTTCAATCCGCAATTTAAAAGATATAAAATTTTGCGGTTGTATATCATTTCGAACCACAATCCCGAATGAAAGGAAATATGCATGATAATTTGCAATTTAATGATATATAATAAACATCCATTCATCAACATCATCCAAATCGCAATCATAAATCAATATCAATCAATAACAATATTATTTTTGGTACTACATAATAGGTAATACTGGCAATTTATTCAAATTAAATTTAACAGCTATTAATCTACAGTCTATATTCAGTAATAAATTACATAACTGTTAACTAGCAGTTCATATCCAAACAAATAAATTTTAACTGTAAATTTATAAGCAATAAATTAATTAAATTAACAGTTAAATTTAATAAATGCAATTCCACAAATACGAATAAAATAAACATGCCAAATACTCATAAATAAATTTCTATTCATTTCTAAAATTAATTTAACAAATATAAAAGCTTCTAGTAGTTGTGAGTGGGTTAAAACACTCACCTTTTTGAATTTAAATTGAATTCAAATCCAATTTAAACCTAAAATTTGGACAGCCTCCAAATTCATCCAAACTAGTGCCAAAACGTCATAAATTCCGATACGATCCCATCAAAATAAACCACGCGCGAATCCGAGCTCGTATGCAAAAGTTATGAAAATTGGAAAATTCTGGTCCTGGGTCGACTTCGGGTTCGACTTCGGTGCGCCGCCTCAATTCCCTGGTGCTTGCTTGGAGTTTTTGCCAAAACGACCCGGAGCGACCCGAGTCATTTTCTTCCTGACCCGAAGTTGCTCTAGGGTTTTCACCCCTGAAACCCGAAGCGCGACCAGAAGCTGCTGCAGATCCAATTTTTTTTTTTTTTTTTGAATTTTTTTTTTTGAATTTGAGAATTAGGTTTTTTTTTCTGCCATTAGAATGAGGAGTTGAGAAGGAGATCTACGTATAGAAAAATGAAAATAAGGAGTGGCTAGGGTTTATAACAAGTTATATATAGACAAGGCTGAAACATAATAGATGGATCGGATTGGATCTAAACATAAGTTTAAATTTAGGCATAAACATATATGTAATAAACTAGCATTAAATTTTGAAACGTGAATTGATTTAATTGGAAATAAATTACCCAAATGTTCTTATTCCATCAAATTTTATTTACTGAAGGTTGCACTTAATCTAGTTTATACATCTTGCCCCTTTTGTCTTTAAATCAATAAATCTTATATAGTATATAGATTTATCATTAATTTTATCTATTCTTCCTTTTTAGGCAATGTTCTATATATTAGATTTCATTTAAATGCAATAAATCATACTATCGTAGTTATATCCAATTAAATAAATAAATGTTGATTCCTACTCTTTTTATCCAACAATTGTTTACGTTTTATTCCATAAATACTTCTACACACATCCTGGATTTTGTATAAATGGTTGTAACGTTAAATCTTGTCTACTTCCCATTTTATATTTAAGGTTTCTAAAACCGATTAATATTATTCTTTAGTCCAAACACCCTTATGCCCAATTTGTATTAACATATCCTTAAATTAGATTAATTCCTATTGATGTAATAGTTAAACATAAATTTCACTTATTTGAAATAAATCCACAATTTAATTTCAAATAAATCAATAAATTTTGGTTTATCACTTCTTAAATACCCAATCGTCATAATTTAATTAAAACTACATTTATCACATTTTATAGAATTTACCATCTTAAGTGACAAATCAAAACTACCCTAACTGCACAAATTTAGGGTAATCAATTTCAATTGCTTTCCCATTATACTACATAAATTATCCAAATGAAACCTAAGTGAAACGTTTATTTATTTAAAAATCTTACTGTTTAAATGAATTTATCCTTTACGATATAATTTACATTTGACTTGATTTCTCATTTATTTTGCAAAACGGTAAATTCCAATTGCTACCAACATTATATTTAATATAAATTTGAATCCAAATAATTGGTATTGCACAACCTTATTGCGTACATTTACATATAGTTACAACTAAGTCAATACACTGATTTCATGAATTCATAAATTAATCCACAAATTTCCATTGACTCTTTATATCCAAAATCAATTGCAAAGGTTTAAAAGTTGCTAAATTTCGATTTCAGTAATTCCTTTAATTCCATTCAAAATCAGCAATTATCTATTAAATGTCCCAAAATTTCTATTAAATTAATCTAACGAATCTTTAATATAAATTAGATGAATTAAATATTGCATTCAAACTATTGCGTTAATATTTTCCGTTTCACTTTAAAGTAACTAAATTTGCCAATTATAATACTTATTTCAATTTCTTAAAATAACCCTTTATTTACATTGAACCCAATTTAATTAAGTTTCCAATTGATTAGATTCAATTTCAACATTTAACTACCCTTAAGTTTTAGGTTATAAACAATTTATATGTATTCTTTCTTAATTATTACTTTGCAACTTCTCGTATAAATTTCACAATCAAACATAAATTTTAAAGTAACGCTTAATAAATATGCTCCTATAATTTCTCAACTTTTAAACGAACGTTACTCCACTTTCAATTAGTGTAACATTCATTTAATTATTACCACCTATTACCGATCCTAATCCCATTAACAAATAAGCAGATAGATTTTTATGATAGGTGTTACAATTTTATTTTTTTTTAAATAAATTACTATTCATTACTATTGCCTTAAATTCAGCATTAATTTCCTTGCATTAACATTTTATACTAAAATCTTTGTCCAATTATAATTTATACTCTAAAAAATTTCATTTACACCTTTCGTTGTTTCTTAATTACAATTAAGGCGCATCAACTATCTATATTGGTAAATGATTGAATTTTCTAGTAATCCTACTATTTAATGTTTAGTATATTTGTATATTATTATTTACCCTTTTGTTCTCCATTATTGACTAGACACATTAATTTAGATTCACTTACATCGAATGCCCTTCTTAGCTATATACTCAATACATGTTAAATCTACATAATTTTTACCCTTTTATTCAAATTCACTTATACCATCAATAACAAAATGTTGCCCTAAATTTAGATTCAATTATATACATTAGATAAATGGGTAAACTTTTGTAATTATCCCATATATGAAAATATTTTTATGCATACATTTCCACTTACTTACTATGCATTCATTTATTAAATTACTAATTGCCTTAGTCAACTTATCCCCTATTTACTACCAAATTTCAAATTTAATTATGGCTTATCAATACATAAAATTTACATAGGCAAAACAAATTTTATTACTATCTTAAGTCTATTTATTATTGACAACATTCATTAAATTTCCTTATCAACACTTATTGCATTGATTTATTCAGCAGTCACCTTTTATTTAGTTACTATCCATTTTACAATCCAATGTAAGTCTTCCACTATTTATTTTATATTAAATGAATTCCATTCTACTTAAATCTTTTTATTGATATTCACTAATTCAACCCTTATATCAATTTCTTATATTTAACTTTAAATCAAATTGTGACAATCTACATTATCCAAATCTATTGTCATAAAATTTTATTGTTACACTAAATTACAACTACTATACCAAATTTCTACATTTATTCTCAATTAGTTAGAAATTATATTAATTCAATTCATTTAATATTATTAATTTAACGGGTCGTTACAATCACCTAATCATGCTTTAACCAATCATTAATTAATTACAAAGAAATTAATTAATCACTCCTTGATTATCTTACCAATTAATTAATTAATCTCTATCACAGATTAATTGTCCTTTAATTATCAATTAATAAACCTTAATTATTAATTAATCTCCTCCAATACAAAGTAATCAATCCTTAATTACTTTTATAATCAATTAATTAACCTTTAATTAACTGATTAATTATCCCTTAACTATTGATTAATAGCCTTAATTATTAATCAATATCTCTCACTACAAATTAATTAATCCTTAATTACTTTTATAATTAATTAATTAATCTTTAATTAACTAATTAATTATCTCTTAATTATTAATTAATAAACCTTAATTATTAATTAACAAACTTAATTAAAAATTAATTAATATATAAATACCAATTAATCAATCCTTAATTACCATTGATTAATCCTTAATTACCCTTGATTAATCTTTAATCAATTTTAACTATAGCTTAATCATCCTTTAAGTATTAATTAATAAGACCTAATTATTAATTAAAAAAAATTAATTACAAATTAAGTACTTCTTAATTATTAGTTAAGTAACCTTTAATTACTTAATTAACAATTCTCTAATTACTAAATTAATCAATCTTAATTACTTGATCAATTAATTCTTAATAACTTAATTACTCAATTAATTAATCTCTATTCATTAATTAATAATCTTTAATTAATAACCGTTAATTACAATAAATTAACTTTTAATTAATTTATTTATAACCCTTAATTATTTAATAATTAAACCAATTAATTACTGTTAATTAATTGCTTAATCAATCCTTTATAATTAATGAATAAAATTAATTAATTATATTTAATTTCCTTAATTCACTTAGTTAATCTCAAAACATTATAACCTTAATTCTCTTAAGATAAAACATTTTCTCATAATGCCTTAATTACCATTAACATTTTTAAAACATTTTATCTTCATAATTGACTTTAATTAATTAAATCATTAATTAAGTTTTAAAATAAATAATCATTTAACTTGATAAATTGAAGTTTAACAAAATATAACTTCCTTTAAAATAACTTTAAACATTATCAAGTAGAAGCTTTTAAAAAACTAATTCTAATTTGTATTTTAAAACTTACTTTTATAAAAATCTTAAACTTTCATTTAAATTTAAGTTTTAAAATCACTTTAAATTTTACAAAATTTAAATTAAATAAGTTTTCAAAACTTCTTAATCAATTGTTAAAGAAATAATTTCAAAGAGAGTAAGTTTAAATAAGAAAGTTTTAAACTAGATTTAAATTTAAATTTCTAAAACAAATTGATTTTAAAACATTTTAAAAACTGTTCCACACTACTGCCTCGGGTCAAACCCGAAGATCCCTCAGGTCTAGCCCCGAGTAAACCATCCTTTCTCCCCTTGTTTACAAAACTTAGATTTATTTTAAGTTTTAAAAACCTACAGGCTTATCCCTTCAAAACCACTCGAGTTCAAACCCGAGTCACCATCCCAAAAACTCAATCCCACCTTCGAGTCAAAACCCAACCCCAAACAACAAATACCAAATCTCCCCTGTGCACCTGCACAACCGCCTGCGACGACGATGACCACCTATGATAACTTCAACACATCGTCCATCACCATAGCATCAGTCTCCGATCATCCAAACACCATCACAAGCCTCACATCAAAATAGAGCATCACAGATGCAATCAGAACCACAACCCTCACCAGAAAAATAGCTCGTATCCACGTCTCTAATCATCGGAGCTACTGCAACTCTGGCCTCGCCGTGCCAACACCCCACGCTACCATTTCCCAAAATCCCAAGCCACTCGATCACCCAGAGGAAAAACAGTGATCACATTTCCCAGACTCGACTATATCTAGGGTTACAAACTAAGTCTCTTCGCCATTGACGCCACGACGATCAAGCACCCCTCCAGCTATTTTTCCTAGACTCGCCGTACACCCTTCCACCTCTAGACGAAAACCCGAGGCCTCATCTCCCAATGATCACCAGAAATTACCTTAAAAACAATTTCCAACCAATCCCGAAATGCTCAAATAATTCAATATTAAAAATTTTGATTTTTGTTTTAAAAGTCCTCATTTTCAATATATATTCAAGTTATAAACGTGAATCAGAAATCCATGATGATGGATTTTAAATACATTTAAATTTTCTTCTGTTCTATCTTGTTTCTAGAGATATTTAAACCTATATTTCTTGAAATAAATTATAATCTTAAATTTATGATTAAACATACATATAATGTTTGAATCTCTAAGCCTAACGAAGATCAGGTGAGTAGATTTTGGATTTTTGATCAAAATTCCTATTTTCTGAACCAAGAACATAGATGATTAAATACAACAGGCAAGCACACTTACAACACTCATAAACACAAAGATAAATCATATATATGCGCAATGAAGCATCATTCATCTCACGCTTTACAAGCAAACAGATGTTTATTTACTTAGATTTAAACTTAAAAAGGTTTACTCACTAGTTTTTTAAAAAGAAGAGACTTGATTTCTGGGATTTGAAAACTGGAAAACTTGAAAAGCTTTAATCACTTGAAACTTTGCATTGCTGCTTTGATTTTAGGTTGCTTTGCAAATCTCAGATTTGAAAAATGGCTTAAGACTTGATACTCCAGACTTGAGTTAGCATTGATAAAATGTTTACAAAGTTTGCTTGATAATTTGTTGGATTTCAGGCTTGCATTAGAAAATATGCTATAGGTTTTCAGATAATTGGTTTATAGAGTTTGTTTTATTGATTTTTGAACTTGAGTTTGGGAATGTATCGGGTTTGATTTGTTTGGGGAAGTGATTACAGGGTTTGGCTTATATATTTTGTTGAAAATTACTTTATTTTGATATTGAGTATGAGAATGTTTCAGGTTGATTCATAAATTTTCTGGTTTTGGAAGAATAGATTTACATGGTTGAGTTTCTTTGAAATGAAAATAAGAAAAGAGATGGGAAAAAGAAGAGATAGGTTTATATAATGTAGATTAGGATTTATTTTAGAATTAAAGAAAATAAAAATTAATTTTGACACTTGTTTCAAATGCTAACACTTATCATTACCATTCTTTAATTAAACAACACATGTATTTACAAGCTCTAATAACCTAACACTTGTGATTATTTCATTTTTATTTATTTTTAAAAGATATTAAAAGCTTTTATAATAATTTTCCTTATTAATAAATACATTTGTAAATTAATAAATGCTTTCTTAATTTTATATAAATAAAACCTTTAAAATAAAATAAAATATAAACCAGTTATAATTAAAATAAAATCATATATAATATATTAAATTCATTTTTAAATGTTAATATAAAGCTTTTGTATCTATTTTATAATTTAATAAATACTGTCTTAATTTATATAAATAAATTCTTTTTAAGGAAAACAAATTCTATTTTAAATAAAAACTTATTCATATATTTTATATATCCAAATACTTTCAAGATATATATATATATATCCATTTAAATTCAAATTTAAATCAAAATTCAAATTCAAATTCAATTTAAAATAAACTTAAATAAATATTAATTTTAAACAAACACATATTAAATTTGAAAATAATAAATCTATTTAAAAATCTATTTAAAAACAACACCAATTAAATTTGAAAATAATTATTTCATTGAAAAAATCTATTTTTAAAATCAATCTCAAATATATATATAACAAACACCCTATTAACTCAAAAATAAAAATTCTATTTTAAAATCCATTTATCTATAATATAAATATCACATTATTAATTAGTTATTGCTATTCATATTTGAAAATAACAATTTTATCAATTTTAAATAATTTAAATAAGGAGATTATCACATTTTAAATTCCTTGAAACTCAGGGATATCGCACTCCAAAATATGTATCGTAGTCTAAACTTTATGCTTATACACTTGGCGTGATTTTATGTGATTTGGAAGTGTGCATGTAAATGTTTGTAGCGAAAGAGTCTATATAAGTGCAATTTATAAATCCCTTGTGTTTAACCTCTTTAAAATGGTTATATGTGAATATATTGTGAAAGCATATATTTTGGTTATGCTAGTGTTTTGGAAAAATATAGAAATGGTGGAACAACGTTATAATAGATTGGAGTGAAAAGATTGCTAAATGAGCAATTGTACACAACTTGTTTTTAGGAATTATTAACATGGTTTTGAGAGACATCCTTGGGAATTTCATTGCTGTCTTATTAAGTACTCTATGCTTAATTCATAAAGTAAATAAAATTGTAGTTTGAACCAATCTGAAACTGGTTTAACAAAGATGCAAAAGATTGAAGCGAAAAGGTCGCTATATGAGAATTTCGTAAATTGCTTGTTTTGGGGAATTTTTAGTACAAATTTGGAAGATATTCTTAGGGGTTTCTTTGCATGGTTTCTAATTAGCGCAAGTATACCACTTACAATAAAAATTTTAGATCTTAAAACCTTTATTTGGATAGAAAATTTGGCCTTAAATTTTTGTACTTTTTAAACATGCTCTCTGTTCAGTATCTTTTACAGCATTTACAAATGTTGTCTTTAACCAACAGCAGCATTTTTGGACTTTTATGGAACTAGTAGTTGTGTTGTTTTTAGCTAATTTTGCGATTTTTAATTTCCTTAAAATGGTTAAATTTGGTATTTTATGAGACATTTTAGTAACATTTAATAGCGGATTTTAAAGTATTTAAAAGTGGTCTCAAGTTTAAATATATTTTTAATAATTATTTTGAATTTTTGAAGTAAAGGGCTTATTATACATTATTTATTTTCAAATGGTTTTTCTTGTAATTTCCAAATTATTTATTTTTAAATAATATTTTATGTAGATGTTTAAAACATATTTATAAGTATTTCAAAAATATGTGTGTGTGTGCAAGGTTGAAATGTAAGCTAAGTATTTTGTAGGAAAATAATGGAAGTTTTGGGTTCTAACACTCAGTTATAATGAATAGCTTTAAGAAGTTATTGAAAAGGATATTATCTTGTTAAATATTTGTAAATATGCTTTATTCTATAAAATAAGGATTTTAAAGATAATGATAAGTATAAAAGGTTTGGGTTTATACTAAACAATGTTTTAGTAACATTTGTTTTTAACCCTTATGAATATACTTGTGAATGTACTTAGTTCTTTAGAAAGAGTATTTTAAAGATAATGTAAAGTAAGGAATGTTTCGGAAAAAAGATAGAAAAAGTAAAGTTTTAATTCATAAAATAGAAGTTGTTTATAGTAACAATGTTCGAGTGAAAATTGTTTTTAACCTCTTTCATTATATTTTATAGTGAGAAATCTTGTTAAGTGATCTGTGAATAGTCTTGTACCATTGAGAAAAGTATATGAACATATTTTGAAGTATTGATAAGAGTAGAAATAAATAGTGAAGTAGTAGCATACATGTACATATCTTTTATAAAGGTACTTTAAATATGTGCACAAGTATTTACAAAGAAGTACAATTTGATAATACGGGGATTATAAGTTGCTTGTGTGACTTAATCATATTTGTATGTTTAATTGTTAATGGAAAATATTTAGTCCTATATTTAGCACTAAAGTCGAGTAATCAGAAGAGGTAATAAGTTTATGAGATTTAATTTCCATATGCAATCATTTTATTTCTATTGAATTTGACCAAAATTAACTTAGCAAATATCTAAAAGAAACATGAGATTTATATGGTACGACTATCCTTTTGGTAATGTTATACCCTACATATAAACTCATTTGGCTCTTCTAGAACAAGAGATAAGGGAATTCTTCTGGATAAGAGATGATCTCTACCTTATGCATTATCTGATTATTTCTAAAAGAACCAAAGTTAAGTTAACCGGAAATCCATGGATTTGATTTTGAAGATTCCGGTAGGCAGGGGAATGTACTTATATGAGATGACTCAAAACCGTAACCACTGCAAAATCGATATATGAGTTTTATGTTTTGGAAACAATTATGAAGTTAAATGTTGTAGAGTTGAACTATCTACCCTATGGTTAAGACCAAGGGCGAGGTTAAAGTTAACATTTTAGACGATGCTAGCGAGGGTACGGCCTATCTTGAGGATGATTCCAAGAGAGGGCAAAGTTAGCATTCGTCGGACTACTTATGCTGGAATCCATGGAGAGATTCGTAAACTATTTGAGTGATAGTGGCTTGTGTGTTGAGATACTAGAATCCACCGAGAGATTCATGATCTGTTCGAGTGATAAAGACAAGTGTGATGAGATGCTAGACGCGACATCACCATCAGTAATGATAGAAAAAAAATTAAGGGAGTAGTCAGTGGGTTTAGCTAACCTAAGGGTGTATTAACTCAAAATAATTATAGATACTTTCGACTATTGCTAGCGAATGTCGATGGTATTCAATATCGTGTGTTCATAAGTGGACCAGTTATGTCTTCCTTAATGGTATATTTTATCTAGAGATATACATAGTTTTCGAAGGTGGTTTCTAACCCTTGCCAGGAGGCTCGCCTTAATTTACTAGGAGCTCCTCTAATGGAAATCCATTTGTAAATACACCTTACCGATTTTAGTTTTACTTCTAATACTGTTGGGTTGTGAGATGTAGTTAGCACATCTATTTTCTAAATTATATTCTACACTCTATACACTATCTATTACATTGCCATATATACTTTTTAAATGGTTTGGTTCTTTTGAGGGAAAGCCATTCCGGTGATTTAGTTCTCCTGTAATGACCAGCAATTTTATAACTTTTAAATGGAATATTTAATTAACTTTAAATATTCAAATATAGAATTTTCAAACTTATTAATCATGTTATGTGTAATAAATAAGAACGATAAACTTATTTTTTATTTTGTTTAAAAATATATGAAGTTTAACAAAAAAGTCAAAATGTGATTGTAGAACATTTTGTCGAAAATCAACATTTTACTCAATATAAGTCGCCGCAACATTGTTTCACCATTGTTAACATGTTCTAACACATACGCACACATTTTTAACTAAACAAGTTTAGTTTTACTAAGTATCATTAGAAGATTCTAGAATATAATTAATAAAAGTAATTAAGGAAGATATTTTTACAGAAAAGCAAACATCAAATCATGTCGGTTCATGCTTTACTTGAAGGATAAATAATGGGAAAATAAACATCTAATCACCATTATAAAAAATGATTTTTTTGACATATATTTAAATAATTGAAAAGAAATAAAGCAAGATTTGATGTCGCTTTGACCCGTATTAATGAACGAAATGAAATAAAATGATATTTTTGGATTTGACTTGATATTTTAGCAACTTGATTGAGAATTTGCACAAAAATTTAGATAAGGATTTGAAATGCATTAATGAGATGGTAAGCTTGCTTTTGGTGATGTGAAGTTTTAGAAAAAATATCCAAGGGCATTTCGATAATTTAGTAAGAGGTTAATTTGGTAAATCATCACTTCTAACTTTTCCTATAAATACATGCACCATTTCACTTCTTCATTCATTCATTTCTTCATCTTCTTCCTCTTCTTTTTCAAGCTTTTCAATAGCTTCCCTCTTAATAAAATAATGGAGAAAAATATAGAAAAATGAACAAAAATAAATATGTAAATATATACTATAGAAACTCCTCTCCAAAATTAATGCAAACACCTTCTCTGCATTTCATACACCCACGGCCACCATTAAATCCACCCTAGGTCGAGAGCATGGTGGAGGAAAGGGCTTGGCCAAGAGCATGGCAAAGGGAAGGGAAATGGTCGAAAGCATTAGAGGTGATGGAGGCAGGGGCTGTGAGCATGGAACATTTTTACATGGTGGTCGAGCACTTGGAAAAGAAGTGGAGTTGTGTGGTGATGTTAAGATGAAGTTTAGTAATGATTTGGATGAAGTGTTGTAGTGATTTTAATGTTGGTAGAAAGATTTGGGTTGATTATGGTGAGTACTCACATTTTACTAGTTAATCTCTAAAAATATTTCAAGAATAATGATCTGAAAGTTTATATATGTTAGATGATTATATGTTTGCTAACTTTAAAGATAATGTAGTTTCTTTTGTTGATGTTAAGATGGTTGATAACTTGGTTATGAAATTCTATAACCAATTGAAGTGAAATCAAGTTAGGTAATGGTTAGTAAACTAACCATAGATAGTTAATAAATCCAAATAAAAAGTGTATGAAGTTGTTTAGCCTCTCTAATGATTAAAAGAATGAAAATTCTTTTAAATAAGTTAAAATAGTTTTAAATATGTTTTCAAAACATATTTTAAGTGTTTCGGACAAGTTTCATAACAATTCACCAAATGGTGAAAAATCAAGCACGTCGCATAGCGGTAGTTCGTAACATTCGACCCTTAACTTTAAATCATTGTGAAGGATGAAAACTAAGTCAAAAATCTTTGAAATAAGAAATTTACAGATCCTTGTAACCATAGGTTTCAAATGAAGAAGAAAAATAAAGATTTCATTTGATAGAGTTTGAGTTATGTCCAAAACAAGTATTTTGAAAAATCCAATTTTAGTCGCATAATGACCAAAGTAAGAAATTGTTTGAAACAGTCGATTTTAATTCTTTAAAAATATGAAATAAATTTTATAAATATTTTAAAAGAGATTTGAGTTATGTAAATCAATTTCCAAATCGTAGAAAAGTTATTTTTATCAAATAAGCCTTTAAAGCACCATTCGCAGCACTTTTTGCAGCAATTTTAAATAATTTGTGAAGTATGATTTTAAACTTAACCATTCCTTTCCATATCTTTTATAAATGTTTTTTTTGAATAATAATTAAATATTTTAAATAATGATTTGGAAGTTTTATAAATTATTTCTAAAAATAAAAGGAGTATCCGGAAATGACTAGTTAATTTCTCCCGCCTATGAGATATAGGAAGGTAAAACGAGACGTGTAACTAAAGTTAGGGATGAAGCAAAAAGTACCCTGAATTTACCTGCCCTACATTTTCTCTTTGTAGGGAGGGGTGGAAAAGATCGAAGGGAAAGCTTGGATGCTCTAAAATAATGTTTCCCAGTAATGAGATTTAAATAAATGATTTAGAATTATTTTAATTCCTTTACTTGAAGTTAATTTTTTTTGGGTTTGCAGTAAACTATGTCATAACTAACATCGTTTTTGACCTATTTAAAAGTTATGTCTTAGAAACAAGAAATCCATGACTAAGATTTAGTAAATGAGCAATGTTTTTCTAAGTAAAAGGGTGAAATGATTTAGAATTATTCCAAAGTTTAAAAGGTTTTAATTAACCAAAGTGTTTAATAAAATGAGGCTTAATTCCATATACTGTGAAAAAGATAAAGGCATGATTTAATCGATCTATTTCTAAGAGCAATTTAAATTTGAATAAAAAGATAAATTGGATGGACGTTGCTTGACGAACACCTATATACTTGATATCTTTTTTATCGATGTTTGGTGCGAAGGAACCGAGATCAGATTTAGGTAATTCATATCGAAACTGCTTCAACCAATGTATACATTTGGAAATAAAGACGTCCTGGTGATGGGGACATGTTGAAGATGATGATTATGGAAGACCGAAGATCTTCATAAGCGGAAGGACTGCATGTTGACATTTCCTGGGTTGCATCCAATATAGAGACATTTATTATAGCAGTGGTCCAATAGTGTTTTTAAATCTTCGGATTCCAAGTACTATCACTACTGATCCAAGGGGTGACTCCCTAAAGGATGTGTAGGAGGAGTGCCTTTGGTTTCGTTCAGTCCCAGACTGAACTATTAAGGATGAGTGTTTGACATTGCATTTCTAAATCACGAACGTTGACTTTTACAAACGTACATCTATTGGTGGCGCAGGAGGCAACTCCTATTAGCTTAACATCCTTCTTTGAGACATACGAGCTCGGTGGTTGTATTTTTGTGGAAGTCAATTAGTGATAAACGGAAATGACAATGTGGTATTCTAAGTGGAATGTGCTTTTTGGAAGAATTAGTGTAGCTTTGTAAAAAAACAAAGCATGGCTTTATGAAAAAAAGAACATAGTCTCTCTAGCCTCACAACCCGGTAATGATGCGTGATACTATGTGTCTACAAGGCACAAATACGGGATATTGGATGAAATGCGGAAAAGGCTATAGGCTTCCATGGGTAGAATAAGTGGCATATGAGTCCCTAAATGAGTAGCCATTGATATTGATTCCCATTGGTTGTTGACAATATGATATAGTGGCATTTAAGTCCTTTGATGAGTAGCCATTGGATATATGGTTGTTGCAACCAAAATACTGCAAAAAAGGCCATTAGTTCCCCATCATATTCGAAATTAAATCCCAACACGAGCTTTACGGTTCTGATTGTAATCTTAAACTAATCGTAATGTTTTGCGAACATTTTAGCTACCCTTTGGTATCATATATTCCGTCCTATATATTCTGTTGACCTTGTCGGGATGTATTACCATAGACTTAGTCCGGTTATTGATACTTGTTTTATATATATTTACTTGGAAAATGTTTTCGAAGCCAATATCATTAAAGATAATATTAAAGTGTTTTCTATATGAAGTATTTTGGTATCATAAGATAAACCCCCCCTCCATATTTATGTGTGGATGAGGTCTTATGAGATACCCTTCTTTCCATAGGTCTTGATTGACATCAGCATGAATTAAAATTTCGAGCATCTTATGCTGGTTTATCAAGCCTGATTCGGGTGTTTTTAATACTCCGGTCAGGTCCGAGTAGTTTCAGGTTTACTGAAGACACTTGGATTTTCTAGAGGAGAGCTGGAGATCTTCATCTACGTATGGAAATAATTTATTATCCGCTACATATGCCGCATTTGTTTTGTTTGGTTGTCAGCGTTTGTATGGATAGGTATTTATAACTATTCATGATGAATTAAGGTTAGACTCTGATATTGTATGCAAAATTTTCCACTGTAAAGATTATATATTGAAATAATATATATTATTCTACTCATGTGAGATTCTATTTTATATTTTGTTCTATCTTTATCTTCTTTTTCCCCTAAGGTTCGGGCTTTCCAAAACTTGGTTTTGTGGCATGTGAATACCGAAGATGTATTGTGCCTATTTTCAAGGGTTGAAAATCCTGGACATTACATTTGGAATCGGAGCTTAGGTTGAGTGAACACCTAGGATTTGGTGGGGTAAAACTCATTATAGATAGGGTTAATAATACCCTAGAATGAGTTACTCGTTAGGGATAGGGTTAGTAACACCATAGAATGAGCTAGAGAGTATTATATACATGAGTGCATATTTGTTAATATAAAATGTTTTGTGGTGATTATTCTGTTGAATGGTTTATGAATTCTGATCGGTGAATGAAGTGCTCCATGTAATCGATAGGGATTCCTAAATACTTAAACAACGCGAACTGATACACCATTTTAAAAGAAGTATATTTTATATATACAAAAATACAAATATTTGTACGATTAGGAAAATTTATAAGATGTTATCGCTTTGGGAAGTTCCAAGAATAAGGTCTAAATCTGTTTGGTGATGGTGGGAACGATCTTTTAAGTATCAATAATATGTAAGCTTGGGCGAATGGTATCGAACACTAGGTATATCATTCTTCTTATTATTGTTTAATCAAGGAAAGTTCAAAGCCGAACAAGTTAAATCAAGTAATCTGGATTAATGGTATGGAAACTCTGATAATAACTTAGTATATCATTTAGGTAAAGATGTCTTATTATATGCTGCGTGATGAGTTGTGGGCTAATTGAAAGCAAGCACGTAGAGCACATGCACAAAAAGATGCTAAAGAAAAAGAAAAATTAGGATCTTATGCAGGTATCTTCGGTTACCAATATGGTAAAGAAGGGCATTATGCAGTTCTGTGTAAGGATAGGAAAATAAAGGAAAAGGATAAATGGAAAGCATGGGAAAAGAAAAGAAAAATATTTTAGGGTTGATATATTCTGTTTCAAAGATATATGATTAATAAATAGGAATTTTAAGAACTCCTATCCTAATCTTTTGAAAATTTAAATGGATTGTATTTTAGGTACAAAGGAATATCTTTTGAAAGATATAGATATTTATGCGTGTCAGTTTATGGTTAAGAGAATAATAATATTCAGTCATACCATTTGCTGATTGAACAAACATCTTTGAATTAAGTTCCTCTGTTTGACTATAAGATATTTGATAACATTATGGGGTTAAGACTAATGAATTTATGTAAGATAATGAATATGCATATTTTATAATAATGTATTAAAAATAAAATAATTTTGAAAAAGATGGATATGAAAGATATGTTATACAAATTTTGTAAAACTAAATTTTGTGTATTTTGGAAAAGAATTATAAAATTCTAAAAGGAAGTAAGTTAATATAAGATGATTTTATGAAGGGATTTATAAAATGGATTTTACAAATAAAATAATCTCTAATGGATTTTGAAAAGAAATTTGAAAAAATGTCTCAAATGGTAACTAGTTTGAGTGGCATGAAAATAGTTAAAAATGGGCAAGAGATATTTCTGGATGGTAAACAATTCTCTTAAGTATTAGCCTTCTAATTAATGGGATATAGAATACTATTGGTAGTACCAAGTTCCTTGGTATTATTTTGGAGTTACACAATCGATATGATTTTCCTTAAGTTAAAAGGATATATTTGAATTATTATTTGATAAATTAATATCAAGATTGGTTAAAAAGAAATATATTATAATGAGAAAATTTAATTGTAGTTTTGGAAAATAAAAGGTAAATTATGTTAAAAATCGAAATGATTCCTTTGGATGAAATGTTCTCCTTTAGGAAAATATTTGAAAATAAATACATAGAGTGATTATATATAAAGAAAAAAATTTAAAACTGTTACCCGGCGTCTTGGCCGAGTAACAAGGCAACAGTTAAAGAAATTATCATGAGCATGAGACAAGGTTCTGACCAAGAGGAGCCTGGTGATACACGGGTTTGATGCAGTCGACATGTTTTGGCACGGTTCGACAAGTATAGTTCGGCACAGGTCGGTTGGTCTAGATGGCTTGGCAAGCCTTGTTCAGTCAGTTGAGTCATCGCCGCCTGACATGTACCGCTCAGCCAAATGAGCTGGAGTAACACATGGCTCGGTCAAAGGAAGCGATAACTCGTTCGGTCTGAATTATTCGAGATGCCTCAATCAGTTAAGACGGTTCGGCATTTCTCATTCGTTCGAGATGGCTCGGTATTTCTCATTCGGTCTTGGGGAGTCCTATTCAAAAGCAACCCAGTCTGGGAGGACCAGTAAGTGTCTTTCGGCCGGTCTAAGGAGAAAAAGTGGCTAGGTCTGGATGGTCCAATAAACGTCATTCGGTCAGGGCTGGTTCGGCGCGAGCAATCGGCATGCCTGTTTCAGTGCAAGATTAGGGATTCAGCTTATGCATGGAAACCCACATCGAGGTAAAGGGTTCGGCATTGCTCCACTTCGAGACCCATTATGAGTTACTCCGAGTACTTTGAGGTCATACCTCGAGTCACTTGCTAAGATGACCACCTATCGACCATGACGTTACAGAGTTCCTGGATCGGCCTATTGTCATTCGGCAAGCATAGCCCGACTAGCTCGAGATCGCCCTAATGGGTCGTGTCACCTTGGCCTTGGGCCCGTGAAGGAAGTCCACCCTATCTTCGTCTTTAAACAGATGGGCATGTGCTCGGTGAAAGGCGACCATTTTCCATGAACTTCGTGGAGACTCTACCATTTTCAAGATTCGTTTCTTTTCTGTTAGAACTTGTATTCGAGTTTTTGGTGTATGGATTGCATCTGTATTCAATTATTTGAAAAGGAAATAAAGATTAAACTCAATGTGGACTTAGGTAGTTACGCCAAACCGCTATAAATCGGGTGTTCTAGTTTTTGCAGTTATTTTGCGTACGTTCCTCTATTTTAATTTTCTATCTTCATTAATCTCTTTACACAAATCTCCCTTTGGGTGTTAGTGACCAATTTTAGTGCTAACATTTTGGTACTTTCACTGAGAACCGCATTCTCAGGTTATTAGGATCTCCTTTATAGCCACTGGGTTGAAGAAATCCCCTGAAGGAAATCCAAGTCATTCATAGGAAGTCCGTTGATACTACTCAGAGTTCCTACCAATAAATCCACAATGGGAAGAACCCGTACCAAATCAGCTTCACATAACGCAGACGTCAACGAGACTGCTAGCATCCAACAAGTAGGACCCAACAATCAACAAGTTAATCCGGGCGTAGGGACTGTCACCGCCCAAAACCAAATGGAAATTGTCACTAGAACAGAGTTCAATGAGCTGATGAGAGAACTCATAGAAAGCAGGAGACAACTTAATGAACAAATTCAAGCTAACGCCAACCTCATGACTTAGCTTACTCAACAACAGCATCAGAATGCTGGAGGAAGTCCCGCTTGCTACTTCTCATCCGACAGCACTGCTTCATCTGATGAACGTCCCAGGTGTATACGCCGCAGAACTGAAACAATGCAAAAATGTGTTGCTGATCATCAACCATGGATGTTCCAGGTTCGCTACCTAGAGCCATGTCCCCTCACTTACACCAAGGAAATCACACCCAAACTAGAACAGGAAACTTAGGATCTGGAGCATGAGTGGAAGCTGGATCGCCAACTCACCAAGGTCCTAATGAAGCTGGTCCCCAGGATATGTAACAACCCTATATTTTTTGTAATTATTTTTAAATTGAATTTTGATTTAAAAACTTTATTTTTATTTATTAAATTGGATAATTTTGTTTTAAATATAAATTTTAATGAGAATTAGAATTCCAAACATGTATAAATAGAATATTTTCCAGAAAAGTGAATTTTGGTCAATATGGTCAAACTTTGACTTTTAAATTTAAAATTTGAATATTTGAAATTTTGAATTTTATCTTTTATTATGAATGTAAATTAAATTTCAAGTATACTGCTTTCCGTTTTGTTGAATCCGATTTATATTGTGAAAGTTATGCTTTTTGTACTATTGTGTGTAAATTGTTTTATTGAACAAAAAATGTTTATTTTAATTGATATAAATGGTATTTTTGTTTGATATATAATGTTATAATTGTGTATATATGTGTAACATGACATGTTACATATGCATATTTTATTTTTATTTTTTAAACATTTTATGGATTTAGACCCATTATTTAATTCTTGGAAAGAGATTTCAAATACACACACACACACACACGTTATTGTTTTAAAAGGCATACCTTTAAAATGTATTTAATTTAACGTTATTGTATTTATTGGTTTGTGATAGCTACTTATTTACACCTTTCTTTAATATATATAGAAAATGCTTAAATTAAGATATTTTACCTATTTTTAATTAAAGACATACTTTACGTTTTGATTTATTACCTCTTTGTCTTTTCATCCATTGATTTCATGCCATAACTCCCACATATTTGTTGCCGTTTATTTGCTTGATTTCCTAGCTGCCTATATCACGTGAAAAATCTTTTCCCATCTTCATTTTGCAAGGCACTTCAGATCCGAAAAAAAGTAAGAAATGGCCTCCTTTTTTAACCTTTTCTTCCTTTTCTTATTGATTTTTCAATGTTTTTGCCTTGGTTTCTTCTCCATGTTGCTCGGCCATAGCCTCCACACCTTCACCAACCACATCCTCTTTCTCTCCATGATCCATGGCAACAACTTCCCCGCCTCCTCTGACCAGCAAGGCCGTGCACTCCATGGAGCAAAACTCCACACAAAAGCATTGAAAATCCCTTAAACCAATGCATAGCCGAGCCTAGTTCATCACCACCTTCATTTTTCCACCGTGGCCACCACTTACGGCCGCCGCCACCACCTTGATACCAACACTAGCCACCACTTCAACCGCTGTTCAGACATGCACCCATAGGGCCGAGCCCACATCACCTTTGGCCGAGCTCAAAATGTGAACAAGTAACTCCACTTTAGTGCCCTAAACCCATGTATTCTCATGTGTAACCCCTCTACCACTTCCTACTCCATGTAGCCATACCTATATGTGCCAAACCAGACCCGAACCCAAGCCTATGTCCAGCCATGGCCGAACCACATGAACCCTAGGTAAAGAACTTGAAGGTTGAAAGCATGGCAAAAGCTTTCTATTTTATTTTGGCTTCTTATTTCAAAGTTTGTTTCAATATATGTTGTGCTGAATTTTAATTTATTTATGGTTTTGTTTTGTTTGTTGAATATAAGATTAACATCTTGACTCTCTCTCCCTATTCAAATCAAAAGTCGTATCATGCTTTCTGGAATTCGTTTGTGTGTTTTGTTTTGCTACTCCAGCGTAAAGGTGAGTATTCACTCATGACATTTATACTTATATATTTGTGAAGCGACAGCAAGTGAATTTTTAGAATTGTTATATCATGTTATACCTGCCTGTGATATGAATTATATGATGTTAAACCCAGTTATAGACTTTCACATCATCTGCTATGTTATATGCTGTCATACGGTTTATTCATTTCTGTTTATCACACTACAAGTTCGCTGTAGAATAGAATCACTATGGGTTGAAATGATACATACCCGAATGGACTTTAGAACATGGAAAATTGTTATGGACTGAAATGATAGGCCTGAACGATTTTTTATTTATTTTATTTAACTAGGGATTGTGGGTTTGAAATGATAGAACCTGGATTTTTCTTTGTAAATTGCGGATTGAAATGATACATGTCCGTATCACTTGACCTAGGTTAGAAAATTTCATATACAGACCCGTGGTTATTTTATAAAGTTTTCTAAAATTTTAAAAGTATTTTGAAATGTAAAGTTATGATAATTTGATTTAAATAGATTTTTAAATGTTTAAATAAAGGATTTATGATCTTTCTATAAGTGGAAAATGTTAAATAAATGAATGGTTAAATTGAAATTTGAAATATAACTTAAAATTGAAATTCTGAGATTTTGTTTAAAATTGGAATTTAAGTTATATAAATAAAATGGAAATTAAGTTTATATTTTGGAAAATGGTATTTTAAAATTTAAGTTAAGGAAGTTGTTAAAATGTGAAGAATAGAAAATTGTACACTTGAATTTGTTAAATGAATTATTGAAATTTGATTTTATTTACAAGAAATTTACTTTATAAAAATCATAAGTTAAAAGGTATTTTAATGAACATTTTTGAGTGTTAAAAACATGATTTTATAATTTTTAAAGGGTTAAAATCAAAGTTTATTTATGGCTGGAATTACAATGAAAATTCTGGAAATGAAATAACAGCACTTCAGAAATGCTATCGTTTCTGAAGGTAACTTAAAATCTGAAGTAAATGATATTACAGCACTTTGTAAGTGATGTGGTTGATACAGATGAACTATAGCTAAATTTTAACTAAGGCATATTACAACACCTGGTAAGTGCTGTGGTGGCAGAAAAATAACTAAAATCTGAAACTAAATAAAGGGCTACAATAGCACTTGATAAGTGCTGCAATAGGCTGAAATGAACTGTTTTCAAATGTAATTGAATACTACAACAGTTTTATTTAAATTCTTTCTTTTCTAACTGAACTGTTTTTTAATGAATTGAGCTATTACAACAGTTTTATTTAAATGCTGGCATTTTCTAAATGCTGTGAAAGGCTGAAATTTTCAATGTTTATGGTTTTTAACTAAATAAATAACTCAGAAAAGGGCTAAATTTTTGGGAATTAAATACTTGATTTGTAAATATATTGACTTCACTTTTAAAAGGTTTAAATGAATTATTTTTGAATTTAAATATAAATCATTTTGAAATTTATAGCCACAGGTTATAACAACGATTGGTTGGCAAAGAGACCGGTATCGGATATGGGCATACTCTCTGTCGATACCGAAAACCACTTTGACAACCGTGTACGCCGTGGAGATTCCACAATGAAGTAGGATGGTGGCGACATTCTAGTGAGGTAAATATGTGGACCCGACTCCTGTGATCTGGCATAAGGTGGCTAAAAAAGGAGCGACGCCGGGCCAATGAGGTAGCTCCTCTGATCGAACACATTTCTTCGATACCATTCTATTACTTTGTGATTGATTGGGTGCACCTTTGATTTTTGGGTGTGTGTTCCGAGGTGGATGGTAGTGGCTGCTACGCGTTACCACCAGTCCGGATAGCAATTGGTATATCTACCCTGGCATCGCTTAGTTGTGCCGTGTCACCTACCCTAGCGAGCCTTGTACGAGTTTGGTTTTCTCCCGTAGCCCGTGTGGTATCCTCTGGTGGCTTCCCGATCAGGAGGAACTATGATACTGGATGGACTACTGGGACTATTACGTGTTAAGGTGGAAAATGTAAAGCCTTATCTCTATTTAAAAGTATGTTTATTTTACCATTAGGCACTATTATAATAGCGAAATATTACTACATAGTAAATAGTTTAACGAATCCTTAAAGGATGAGCGGTCCCAAGCATCCTTTAAGTTACTTGTATATTTTACTGTAGTTCACTTGAGTTAGTTTACATTGTATAAGTATGTATGTCCTGACTCGAGTGTTTATGTTTTATTTTACGCTCGGGTCAGCCTGAATATCAGTTTGGGCTTCATTTCCTGTAGCTAGGAGATCATCTTTATCGAGCTGCTATCTATTTTTCTGTTCAGCCTTTTATCTTAGCCTATGTAATTGAGACAAATGAATTTGGGATTTTCTGTGGTTGTTTCAAACTGTATTGGTTCTAAGACTATTTAATTTGTACTTATTTTGAGACTGTGTTGATAGTGGCTTCATGAACCACTATGGTATTTTATTTCCGCTGCGACTATTCTGATTTCTGTGTCGGTGATTCTGTGATTTGATTTTATTTGCTCAAATATTTATTACAATCTACTGTTTTGAACTATTCAAGTTTGACATGTTTTAATTTATTGCCGAATTTGAATGGTGCAAAATAGTGGGCCGTTACATCTGGTATCAGAGCCAGGTTTTTAGGCAAACCATAGAGTAAAAACTCATTAGAGATTGGGTAGAAATATCCTAGAATGAGTGAAGTCAATCTTAGAATCCTTTCTTTGTGAGAGAACGTATTTTTAATAATAAAATGATTTTTCAAATGATTTTAAAGGATTTTCCAAGAAGTATTTTTATATAAAACGTTCTTGTTTTGAAATCAAAATTTTCCAACTACTTCTTTTCCTTTCTCCACCTTATGTAATTTGGTCCTTTGTTGAATTCCTGTTCTAGTTGAACCTTGTCTTATCTAATCTATCTTGGTCTCTATTTTTCCTCTGTCCTTAAATTTATTCTTGATTTGTCAGGATGAATCGAGGAAATGCTAGAGGTAGGGGACGTGGTGCTGCCCCAGCTCCTGCACCCGCTGCCCCAGTTAGGTTCACTAAGCTTTGCAAGGAATATACTGAGCTTGGTGGCTCCAAGTTCACAGGATCTGAGCACATTATTGAAGCTCAATAGTGGTTGAGAGATTTGGAGAGAATCTTCTCCGGTCTTGAGATAACTAATGCCCAGCAGCGTCAGTTGGCAGCTTGGCAATTGAAAGGAGCAGCTTTGGATTGGTGGCTGTCTGTTACAGCTCACACCGCTGAGGCTGACATTTCTTAGGAACAATTTAGGTATCTTCTTCTGTTATTTCAAGTTTGGTTCAGTTTCCTCCCTTTTGAAATCTGTCTTATATTTCTTATCGTACTTTAAGGATGCTTTTCTTGTGAAATGGATGCGTGAGGAAGGGAAGTCTCAGCTGTATCGGGAATTCATGGATTTGAAGCAGGGTGATATGTCTTTTGCTGAGTATGAGAGGAAATTCAATGAGCTATCACAGTATGGCCTTAGTCTGATAGACATTTCTCTCAAGAAGAATAAGAAATTCATTGCAGGTGCACGTCTGGAGTACTGTCACCGACTCATAGCCCATGTGCATAGCCCATTCACCACTCTGATGGACATGGCCATTAGGTACGAGAATCCTACTTCTAAGGATCCTCCAGCTGCTCGATCTGCTTCAGCATATTCATCCTCCGTTTGTTCTAAGAAGAGAATGTCCAACTTTCACCATCATAAGAAGAATTGGAACAAGACCCCAGGATTGGGATCATCTTCTTCACCTTCTCAGTGTCATCCTATAGACTTATCTGCTATTACTTGCTACAGATGTGACCAGAAGGGACATTATGCTAATAGTTGCCATACTTTAGTTGGTGCTACTGTTCCTCCCACTCAGATGACTAGGTGGGATCTTTGTCATATCTGCCTTCAGCCCGGCCATTTCGAGAAGGATTATCCCACTCAGCAGAAGGGCAAGGCATCGGGGATTTTTGCTGTTACTTCTGCATCTTCACCAGCACCTGCTCCTGCACCTGCTCCATCTCTTAGGGATGACGAAGGTACAATTCAGGGCTCTTTCTCTCTGCTTGATTTTCCTGTTCGTGTACTATTTGATACGGGAACTTCCCATAGCTTCATCTCTATGGATCGTTGTAATAAATTCGAGCATCTTCTTTCTCCCGAGTTTGCTTTTGTGCTTTTGTGTGTTTCAAACCCCATTGGTGGCCCTGCAAACCTTTGTAAGGTTTGTAGAAATGTGAAACTCCTCCATTCTGGCTATCGCTTTTCTGGTGATTTTTATGTTTTAGGTTTTGATGCTTTTGATCTATTGCTTGGTGGTGAGTGGCTGAATAGGCATGATGCCCACATCTCTTATAGTGCTCGGACTGTATCTCTTGTTGGTGATAAGAGTGATTCCCTGGTGATTCAGTGTAGTTTGCCCCAGGATTTTGCTGGCAGCTTTATTTATTCGCTGGATGCTATTCCTAGTGATATTCACTCGACTCCTGTAGTCAAACTCTATCCCGATGTATTCGGTGAAGTCACTTCTTTACCTCCTAAGCGGGAAATTGATTTTCTTATCGATCTTATTCCAGGAGCTCGACCTGTTGCTCTTCCCCCTAGAAGAATGGCACCTCGTGAGAAGGTTGAGTTAAGGAATCAAATTGTGGACTTGTCCTCTAAGGGTTTGATTAGGCCTAGCCATTCCGAATGGGGAGCGACAGTGGTTTTCATCACCAAGTCCAACGGTTCACTTCGGATGTGTGTTGATTATAGGGAGCTGAACAAGCTCACTATGAGAAACAGATATCTGATGCCTTGCATAACTGATATGTTTGATCAGCTCTATGGAGCAACTGTTTTCTCTTAGCTTGATCTTGCCACAGGTTTCCACCATCTCAGAGTTGCTGAGGAAAGCATTCCCGAAACTGCTTTCGAACTGAGAATGGATTTTATGAATGGTTAGTCATGCCCTTTGATTTGACTAATGCTCCTACTTTCTTTATTGATTTGACGAATCATGTCTTTCGCGATGTGCTTAATAAATTTATTCTTGTCTTTGTTGATGATATCCTTGTTTTCTCCAAGACAAGAGATGAGCATGAGTCGCATTTGAAATATGTTCTAGAGACTCTTCGAAATCGTTAGTTAAAGGCTAAATTCTGTAAATGCCATTTCTGGAAGGATGAAGTCCGATTTCTCGGACATATTGTTTCTAGTAATGGAGTTTCTGTTGATCCAGTCAAGAATGCGATCAAAGTAAGTTTATGCCCTGCTCTTTGTCATCTATCTTTTTATCTGTTGTTGTCCTCATTCCTCCCTATTCTTGTACAGTATTGGGAAACTCTTAGGACTCCAACGGATACTCGTAGTTTTTAGGGCCTTGTTGGTTATTATCGGAGATTCATTGAGAACTTTGCTCGGATTTCTGCACCTCTCACTGCTTTGACTCTAAAGAATGCTATGTTTATATGGAGTGATGAGTGTAAAGCGGCATTCGAAGAGTTAAGGAGTAAGCTTACTTCCGCACCAGTGCTTATCGTTCCAAATGGAAATGACGGACTAACAATTTATACGGATTCTTGTCGTGAGGGTTTGGGTGCTGTTCTAATGCAGGATGGGAAGGTGATTGCTTATGCTAGTCGGCAGTTGAAGACTCATGAGGTTAATTATGTCGTCCATGATTTAGAGTTGCTTGCTGTGGTTTTTGCTTTGAAGCTTTGGTGGCATCATCTGTTGGGTGCTAAGTTTGAGCTCTTTACTGACCATCAATCTTTGAAATATATCTTCACCCAAAAAGATTTGAATTAGAGGCAAGTTCGTTGGCTTCAGTTTTTGGCTTCTTACGACCTCGATATTAGCTATACTCCCGGTAAAGATAATGTTGTGGCCGATGCCTTAAGTAGGAAGAAGGCGATGTTATGTCAGCTGGTTATTTCTTCTTCTCCAATTTTGGATCGAATCTTGGCTAAGAAGGACGAGGATATGATCATTAGATTGATATAAGAAGAGTGTTCGGAGTAGAGTTGGTGGTAGTAGTCCTAATGGTAGTGGAGCTCAGATCGATGATAGAGAGATTTTGAGGATTAATGGTAGAATTTGTGTCCCGAATGTTGATGTATTGGGGCAAGAGTTACTTCGGGAACATCAAAGATCCATACTTTCTATTCCTCCTGGTGTGACTAAGATGTAGCATGACATGAAGAAGCTGTTTTGGTGGAAGGGTATGAAGCGGGATATTTCTACAATTGTTAGTAGGTGTGCGACTTGTCAGCAATTCAAGGCAAATCATCAGAAGACCCCTAGTTTGTTGCAGCCTATTAAGATTCCCAATTGGAAGTGGGAGCAGGTTTCTATAGATTTCATCGATTGTATACCGAGATATAGGTGGGGAAATGAGAGCATCTAGGTTATTGTGGATAGACTGACCAAGTCCGCTCATTTTATTCCGGTCAAGTCTACACGTTCGGCTTCGAGCTTATCTGAGATTTACATGAGAGAGATTTTTCGACTTCATGGGGTTCCTCTTAGTATTGTTTGTGATCCGGATCCTATCTTTACTAGTCAGTTTTGGAAGGCATTTCAAGAATCCTTGGGCACTCGTCTGAATCTGTGCATTGCTTACCACCCATAGATAGACGGCCAAACGGAAAGGGTGAATCGGATTCTAGAAGATCTTCTTCGTGCTTGTATTCTTGATTATGGAGGATCTTGGGAAGATCATCTCCATCATGTTGAATTCACTTATAACAATAGTTATCAGGTATAAATTTCAATCCTCTGTTCTTATCTTATCTTAATCCTTTATCTATCTCACTCTATCATTTGTTCAGGCTAGTCTTAAGACGTCTCCATTTGCCGCTCTTTACGGGCGACCTTGTAGATCTCCATCTTGCTGGATTGAACTCGGTAATCGTTTAGTTCTTGGTCCTGAGATGATTTTGGAAGCTTCGGAGAAAGCTAAGGAGATTAAGAGGAGGTTAAGGATTGATCAGGATAGGCAGAAGAAGTACGCTGATCGTCGTAGAAGGAGTTTGGAGTTTGCAGTCGGTGATTTGGTTTTCCTTAAGGTCTCTCCCTTAAGGAATGTGATTCGGTTTGGGCATAGAGGGAAGCTTGCTCCTAGGTCTGTTGGGCCTTTTCGTATCTCGGAAATGATTGGTTCTCTAGCTTATCGTCTAGATTTGCCTGAGAAGTTATCAGGAGTACACAATGTATTCCATGTATCGCATCTTCGTCGCTATCTGCATGATCCATCTCTTATTATCTAGCCTTCTGCTCTTGATAGTTTGGATATTGAACCTAATCTGACTGTTGAGAGGAAGCCACTTCGTATCGTCGATCGAGGTACAAAGCAGCTAAGAAGGAAATCTGTCAACCTGGTCAAAGTGCAGTGGAGAACTGATGAACGGGACTACACCTGAAAGACGGAGGAGAGCATACGTGCTTCGAATCCATAATTGTTTGTTTCAGGTACTTTTGCTTTGCTATCTTATATTCCTTTGTTTTCCCTTCTTTCGTTCCTTTTCGAGGACGAAAAGTTTTGAGTGAGGGAGAGTGTAACAACCCTATATTTTTTGTAATTATTTTTAAATTTAATTTTGATTTAAAAACATTATTTTTATTTATTAAATTAGATAATTTTGATTTAAATATAAATTTCGATGAGAATTTGAATTCCATACATGTATAATATTTTCCAAAAAAGTGAATTTTGGTCAATATGGTCAAACTTTTACTTTTAAATTTAAAATTTAAATATTTAAAAATTTGAATTTTATCATTTATTATGAAAGTAAATTAAATTTCAAGTATATTGCTTTTCGTTTCGTTGAAATCCGATTTATATTGTGAAAGTTACACTTTTTATACTATTGTGTGCAAATTATTTTATTTAACAAAAATTATTTATTTTAATTGATATAAATAATATTTTTGTTTGATATTTCATGTTATGATTGTGTATATATGTGTAACATGACAGGTTACATACGTATATTTTATTTTATTTTTTAAAACATTTTTAAGGATTTAGACCCACTATTTATTTCTTGGAAAGAGATTTCAAATATATATACAAGTTATTGTTTTAAAAGGCATACCTTTAAAATGTATTTAATTTAACATTATTGTATTTATTGGTCTGTGATAGCCTCTTGTTTACACCTTTCTTTAATATATAGGAAACGCATAAATTAAGATACGTTACCTATTTTTAACTAAAGGCATATGTTACGTTTTGATTTATTACCTCTTTATTTTTCCATCCATTGATTTTATGTCATAACTCCTCCATATTTGTTGCGTTTATTTCCTTGATGTCCTAGCCGCCTATATCACATGAAAAATCTCTTTCCATTTTCATTTTGCACGGCACTTCAGATCTGAAAAAAAAAGCAAGAAATGGCCGCCTTTTTTTTTAATACTTTTTCTTCCTTTTCTTATTGATTTTTCAATGTTTTTGCCTTGGTTTCTTCTCCATGTTTCTCAGCCATAGCCTCCACACCTTCACCAACAAAATCCTCTTTCGCCCCATGATCCACGGCAATAACATCCCCTCTTCCTCTAACCAGCAAGGCCGTGCACTCCATGAAGCAAAACTCCACACAAAAGCATTGAAAATCCCTTAAACCAATACATAGCCGAGCCTAGTTCGTCACCACCTTCATTTTTCCACCATGGCCGCCACCTACAACCGCCACCATACCTTGATACCACCACTAGACACCACTTCAACTACTGTTTAGACCTGCACCCATAGGTCCGAGCCCACATCACCTTTGGCCGAGCCCAAAGTGTGAACAAAATACTCCACTTTGGTGCCTTAAACCCTTGTATTCTCATGTGTAACCCCTTTACCACTTCCTACACCATGTAACCATGCCTATATGTGCCAAACCAAAACCAAACCCAAGCCTATGTCAAGCCGTGGCCGAACCACATGAACCCTAGGCAAAGCACTTGAAGGTTGAATGCATGGAAAAAGCATTCTATTTTATTTTGGCTTCTTATTTCAAAGTTTGTTTCAATATATGTTGTATTAACTTTTTATTTATTTATGGATTTGTTTTGTTGTTGAATACAAGATTAACATCTTGACTCTCTCTCCCCACTCAAATCAAAAGTCGTATAGTGCTTTCTGGAATTCGTTTGTGTGTTTTGTTTTGCTACTCTAGCGTAAAGGTGAGTATTCACTCATGACATTTATACTTATATATTTGTGAAGCGACAACAAGCGAATTGGTAGAATTGTTATATCATGTTATACCTGCCTGTGATATGAATTATATGATGTTAAACCCTGTTATAGACTTGTCACATCATTTGCTATGTTATATGCTGTCATATTGTTTATTCACTTATGTTTATCACACTACAAGTTCTCTGTAGAATAGAATCACTATGGGTTGAAATGATACATACCCGAACAGACTTTAGAATAGGGAAAAATCGTTATGGACTGAAAAGATAGGCCTGAACGATTTTTTATTTATTTTATTTAACTTGGGATTGCGGGTTTGAAATGATAGAACCCGGATTTTTCTTTGTAAATTACGGATAGAAATGATACATGTCCGTATCACTTAACCAAGGTTAGAAAATTTTATATACAGACTCGTGGTTATTTTATAAAGTTTTCTGAAATTTTAAAATTATTTCAAAATGTAAATTTATGATAATTTAATTTAAATAGATTTTTAAATGTTTAAACAAAGGATTTATGATCTTTCTATAAGTGGAAAATGTTAAATAAATGAATGGTTAAGTTGAAATTTGTAATATAACTTAAAATTGAAATATCGAGATTTTTTTTAAAAATGGAATTTAAGTTATGTAAATAAAATAGAAATTAAGTTTGTTAAAATGTGAAGAATAGAAAATTGTACACTTAAATTTGTTAAGTGAATTATTGAAATTTGATTATATTTATAAGAAATTTACTTTATAAAAGTCTTAAGTTAGAAGGTATTTTAATGAACATTTTTAGTGTTAAAAATATGATTTTATAATGTTTAAAGGGTTAAAATCAAAGTTTATTTATGGCTGGAATTACATTGAAAAATCTAGAAATGAAATAACAACACTTCAAAAATGCTATTGTTTCTGAAGGTAACTTAAAATCTGAAGTAAATGATATTACAGCACTTTGTAAGAGCTGTGGTTGATACAGATGAACTATAACTAAATTTTAGCTAAGGCATATTACAGCACCTGATATGTGCTGTGGTGGCAGAAAAATAACTAAAACCTGAAACTAAATAAAGGGCTACAATAGCACTTGATAAGTGTTGCAGTAAGCTGAAATAAACTGTTTTCAAATGTAATTGAATACTACAGTAGTTTTATTTAAATGTTGTCTTTTCTAATTGAACTGTTTTCTAATGAATTGAGCTATTACAACAGTTTTATTTAAACGTTGTATTTGCTGAAATGAATTGTTTCCAAGTATAACCTACTACAGCATTTTCTAAATGCTATGAAAGGCTGAAATTTTCAATGTTTATGGTTTTTAATTAAATAAATAAGTTCAGAAAAGGGCTAAATTTTTTGGAATTAAATACTTGATTAGTAAGTATATTGTCTCCACTTTTAAATGGTTTAAACGAATTATTTTTGACTTTGAATATAAATCATTTTGAAATTTATAACCACGGTTTATAACAACGATTGGTTAGCAAGCAGACAGGGATCGGATATGGGCATACTCTCTGTTGATACCAAAAACCACTTTGACAACCGTGTGCGCGGTGGAGATTCCAGAATGAAGTAAGATGGTGGAGACATTCTAGTGAGGTAAATACGTGGACCCGACTCCCGTGAGTTGGCATAAGGTGGCTAAAACATGAGCGACGCCGGGCCAATGAGGTAGCTCCTCTGATCGGACGCATTTCGTCGATACCATTCTATTACTTTGTGATTGATTGGGTGCACCTTTGATTTTTAGGAGTGTGTTCCGAGGTGGACGGTAGTAGCTGCTACGCGTTACCACCATTCCGGATAGCAATTGGTATATCTACCCTGGTATCGCCTAGTTGTGCCGTGTCACCTACTCTAGCGAGCCTTGTACGAGTTTGGTTTTCTCTCGTAGCCCGTGTGGTATCCTCTGGTGGCTTCCCGATCAGGAGTAACTATGATACTGGATGGACCACTGGGACTATTACGTGTTAAGGTGGAAATTGTAAAGCCTTAACGCTATTTAAAAGTATGTTTATTTTACCACTAGACACTATTATAATAGCGAAATATTACTACATAGTAAATAGTTTAACGGATCCTTAAAGGGTTGGCGGTCCCAAGCATCCTTTACGTTACTTGTATATTTTACTACAGTTCACTTGAGTTGGTTTACATTGTATAAGTATCTATGTCCTGACTCGAGTGTTTATGTTTTATTTTACGCTCGGGTCAGCCTGAGTATCAGTTTAGACTTCATTTCCTAGAGCTGGGACTACTGGAGATCATCTTTATCGAGCTGCTATCTATTTTTCTGTTTAGTCTTTTATCTTAGCCTATGTAATTGAGACAAATGAATTTGGGATTTTCTGTGGTTGTTTCAAACTATATTGGTTCTAAGACTATGTAATTTGTACTTATTTTGAGACTATGTTGATAGTGGCTTCGCGAACCACTATGGTATTTTATTTCCGCTGCGAGTATTCTGATTTCTGTGTCTGCGATTCTGGGTGATTTGATTTCATTTGTTCCAATTTTTATTACAATCTATTGTTTTGAACTATTCAAGTTTGACATGTTTTAATTTATTGTCGAATTTAAATGGTGTAAAATAGTGGGTCGTTACAGGATACACATTTGGTAGATCGCCAATAGAGGAACACCAACCTGAGTGGTCTCGTAGGATGGATTCCAACCTGCCATATTCCATACAAACCCTAGACCTAACGCCTATGGTCAGACAGTTGATGAGAGAAAATCAAGGCTTGACTAATGATGATTAGGGGATACCCAGGAGTCATACTCCAATCAGAGATACTGTCCTACATGCCATGTACCCTAGGAAGTTTAACACGCCGACAATTCCGGCCTACCAAGGAAGACTGATCCCCGACAGCATGTGATGAGATATGAATGGATGATGGATTCGGCTAGAGAAAATGATGCAACTAAGTGTAGGTGCTTCCCTATAACTTTATCTAGAATCACCACCAAGTGGTTCACCCGACTTCCTCCGTGGTCTATCGCCAACTTTGATGAATTAGCGATGAAATTTGTGGAACAGTTCTGGATTTATGCCACTCGTCCCAAGGACGTGATGTCCTTATTCGGTGTGATTTAGGCTCCAAGGGAGTCATTAAAAGAGTACTTATAAAGATTTCATGTTGCGGCTACTGAAGTTAGCAACCCAAATGACCATGCCATTCTGATGGCTGTGATGCGAGGAGTAGATCCGGATTTGGAGTTTTGAGATTGGCTGGCGGGAAAGCCTCCAACTACATTAGAACGTTTTTATTCAAAGGCGCATCAATTCGTACGAAGATAGAAAGCCAGGTGGGCGAGGCGAGACAATGCACCAGGGCCTGGCAAGGAGACTGTGAAGAGCAACTTTGCTGTGAAATAATCTGGTGATAACTCAAGGAAGGTCTAGGTCAATGTCCAGAACAAGCCAGAGTAATCTAAAGTGTTCGGAGGAGAAAATCTCGGAAAGAAAAGGGAAGCAGGAAAATGGAAACCAAGGATTTCGACTTACAGCGAATACACTCCTCTAAATGCTTCTCTAGAAAACATATATCTATCAACTTGCAATACATTTCAATATCGAAAGCCAAGCCCAAAATAATCCACTGAGGATCAAAAGCAGACTGGGAAGTATTGCTGCTTCCATAGGACTTACGGGCACAATACTGAGGTTGTAGGCACCTCCATGATGCTATAGAAAAGCCGATTCAACAGAAGAAATTGCACGAGTTTGTCAAGAATCTGCATGAGGGCGGACAAGGAGCATCAGACCCTGGTCATGGGCAAGCTCCATGCCATCTTGAGGAAACCGCTTGGAGTGTGGAAAGACTAATCATAAACACGATAGTCGGTGGGCCTCACGTGGCAGACAAGAATTGGCAGGAGATGGAGCGCTATGCCAGTTCCTCAAAGCATGCATATTTTGAATGTTGTTCAAATACGGAAGATGGGTCCCCGTCTAAACTGCAGCGAACAGTGACGGATGATATAGTGTTCAGGAGCATAGATGCTGATCAGGTGGAGGCTCCTACCGTTGACCCGATGGTTATCTCCGCGATGATTGAGCCAGCATTCATGAAAAGAATATTGATTGATTATGGAAGTTCTGTTAACATCATCTCCAAAAAAGCATATAACCAGATGAAGAAAGACACAAAGAATTTAAAACCATCTAAATCTCATATCCATGACTTTAATGGTGCAGCAACTGATGTGATAGGTTTTGTTGAATTGCCAGTTGAACTTGGACAAGGCAAATGTAGGAGGGTGCGAATCCTACCTTTCATCGTTTTGGATGTCGATTATCCATACAATGTGTTTCTAGGTCGACCGGCCCTGGCAGAGTTTGGGGCAGCTTTGGGCCATTGGTGTTTAACCTTGAAATTTTCGACAAACAAAGGAGTTGGTGTTATACATGGCGATCAGGCGACTAGTCGTGCATGTTATGTGGCTGAGCAGAGAGACGCTCAACGAAGTGAGAAAGGAAATGTTGTGGACAACTCCGTCCGCATCTGTGACACTGAAGATTGACAAGTAATGCCCGAACCCTGGCTCGTGCAACATGATCGGATCTATAGAGACATAGATCTGAGAGATGATGATGCGTAACCCAAGGATACAAAAGCGCCACCTGCTTAATTGACAATTGACATTCCAGTCAACCATGCTGACCCATCATGAGTACTTAAGATTGGATTACAACTCAAGCCCTCGATGACCGAGGATTTCACTGATTTTCTTAAAGCGAATCTGGATGTTTTCACTTAGACGCATTCCACGAGATTTCTCCCACCATTGCGAGTCATATGTTGAACATAGACGCGAGGTGCATGATAGTAAAGAAAAAAAGGAGAGGCATGGACCCGGAGAGGTCCGCTGCTCTCAGAGAGGAGGTGGACAAACTCAAAGCCAATGGGTTCGTCCGCCTTGCCCTCTACAATGAATGGATGTCTAATCCCATGCTAGTGAGAAAAGAAAATGGGAAATGGATAACCTGCGTAGATTACTCAGATCTGAATAAAGCATGCACTAAGGATAGTTTCCCTTTATGCAGAATTGACCAGTTGGTCGACTCAACGGCAGGACACAAGTTATTGTCATTTATTGATGCGTACTCGGGGTATAATCAAATCTTGATGCACATTCCAGACCAAGAACACACTAGTTTTGTCACAGACTTTGGTTTTATTGTTATTTCGTGATGCCTTTCGGATTTAAAATTGCGGGAGCAACTTATCAATGTCTAGTGAATCGGATGTTTAAAGACCAGATTGGTAGAACAATGGAAGTCTATGCGGATGACATGCTCGTGAAGTCATGGCAGTCAAATGGCCACATTCGAGACTTGGCGGAAATGTTTGATATACTTAAATATTATGGAATGAAAATCAATCCTCTAGAGTGTTCTGTTGGCATTGTGTCAGTAAAGTTTTTGGGTTTCATTGTTAATGCATAGGGAATTAAGGCTAACCCAGAAAAGATTCAAGCTATTCGAGACATACAAGTGCCCATAAATGTAAAGCAAGTACAAAGCCTGAACGGAAAAGTAGTCGCGCTGAGTGATTCATGTCCAGAGCGATAGATAAGTGTATTCCCTTCTTCGATGTAATAAAGAAAGGAAAGAGACATTTTTAATGGACGTCCAACTGTGAGGATTCATTCCGAGCTCGGGTAAGGCATTTAGAAAGTCCCCCGGTGCTGTCAAAACCGGTAGACCAAGAAGTGTTGTATGTATATTTGGCAGTATCTCAACATGCCATCAGTACAGCTTTGGTCCACGAGGAGGACTGAGTTCAAAACCAGTGTACCATGTCAGTAAACATTTAACGGGGTAGAAAGAAATTATCCTAAAATTGAGAAGCTGGCCTACTTCTTGGTGATTGCATCACGCAAGCTTTGTCCGTACTTTCAGGCAACTCGATCAGTGTTTATACTGATCAACCCTTACGACAGGTACTCCAACTACCAGAAACTTCTGGAAGGATGTTAAAATGGAATATCGAGTTGAGTGAGTTCGATATTACCTACCTTCCACGAAGGGCCATACAAGGGCAAGCCCTAGCAGACTTCATTGTAGCATTCACCGTATCAGACGAACCAAACAGTCATGATGTCCTTCCCCCTATTTGATGGAAACTATACACCGATGGGGTATCCAACGACCGTTGTTCTGGGGCTGGTATAGTTCTTGTGACTCCCAAAAACTGGTCAATTTGTTACACTTTAAACCTCAATTTCCTAGCTACAAATAACGAAGCCGAGTATGAAGCATTGATTGCTGGCTTGAAACTTATCAGGGAACTTGGGGTATAATCGGTTGAATTCTTTTGCGACTCACAATTGGTGGTGTACCAGGTGTGGGGGGACTATCAAGCAAAGGGGCAGAGACTTGCCCCATACGTTGCTCGAGTTCAAGACTGTTAGCAGACCTCGAATATTACGATATTTCGCATGTCCCCTGTGAAAAAACAGAGAAGCCGATTCATTGGCAAAATTTTCAGGTACCGGCGATGCACAACAAATGGGATTGGTTCCCGTCGAAATCTTATATGCTCCGTGTATAAATGAGATGGAGGTAGATTTCGTGTTAGAAACAGAAATCTAGAAGGAGTCATGGATAACCCCATTCAAGCAATACCCGCTACACGGGTTCTTGCCCCGAAGAAAGAGCGAAAGACGACAAGTCATTCGCAAAGTTTCACGATATGTAGTGCAGGATGGAATAATGTATCGAAAGAGATTCTCGATCCCCTTACTTTGGGGCATTGCCCGCAGTGAGATAAAACGAGTCATGTAGGAAGTTCATGAAGGAGAATGTGGTGACCAAACTAGAGGGCAGACACTAGCAAAAAGATCGTCTGCTATGGATATTATTGGCCAACTGTAAATCTGGGTGCTGCGGACTACATAAGGAGATGTGACAAATTCAAAAGTATGCAAAGATCCCGATAGCTCCACCAACGGAACTCACACAAATAGTTAGTCCCTGGCTATTTGCAATGTGGGGAATCGATATGATCGGTTCCTTGCCTATCTCCAAAGGTGGTGCAAAATACGCAATAGTTGCGGTCGATTACTTTACCAAGTGGACGGAAGCAGAGCCCTTAGCTACAATCGCTACCAAAAAGGTCGTTAATTTCGTTGTACGAAACATCATATGCCGTTTTGGCCTCCCATGAACTATCATTACGAACAATGGAAATCAGTTTGAAAGTAGGGAGTTCAAAGAATTTTGCCAAAAGTATGGCATTGAGAAAGGGTTTACAACAGTTGCCCATCCAAAAGCCAATGGACAAGTAGAAGCCGTGAACAAAATAATCAAATCCATATTGAAAAAACATCTGAAAAAGGCTAAAGGCAAGTGAGTGGACGAGCTTCCAACAACACTTTAGGCTTATAGAACCACCCATAAGTCCATGACTGGACACACTCCATTCACATTGGCATATGGCACTGAAGCCATAATACTCATGGAACTTGAAGTTCTTTCACATCGGTTAATTCATTATGACCCTAAGACGAATTAGGATCTCTTGCTGGAATCACCGGACTTTGTTGACAAAAAACATGAAGAAGCTAATTTAAGGGCGATTGCATATAGGCATCGAGTTGCTCGATATTACAATGAAAGAGTCCGACCGAGAATCTTTGAAGTGGACGATCTCGTTCTGAAGCGAGTTTTCCCGATCCCATCGCATATGAATCCCACATGGGAAGGTCCATATGTCATTAAACGAAGGCTTGGAGAGGGAACTTTCAAGCTAGCGACTGTTGATGGCGTGACACGGAATAGCAAGCATCTGCGACGTTATTATACTTAGTCTATTTTTTTCGCATTTTAGTTGCAATTATTTCGAGCATATTTTTAGTTCATTGATTCTTATTTTTCGGCATGTAATAAGACAATTCAGTTCATTTTTCATTAATAAAGGCTTGAAGCCATCTTTTCCATGAACTATTGATGTTTCAGTGTGTTGTAGTTCTATGGCAAAAGTTAAAGTTACATTATTCTGTCTGGCATATGAACGCACACAAAAAACTCAAAAATATCCGAGTCCCCAGAGTGCGGACTGGAGTACTCTGAGACCCCAGAGTGCGGACTAGAGTATAAACGACTAAAATCTCCAAGTGTCCAGAGTACGGACTGGAGTACTCTGAGTCCCCAGAGTGTGGACTAGAGTATAAACGACTCAAAATCTCCAAGTCCCTAGATTGTGGATTAGTGTACTCTGAGTCCCTAGAGTGCGGACTAGAGTATAAATGATCAAAATCTCCAAGTCTCCAAAGTGCGGACCAGAGTACTCCGAGTCTCCAGAGTGCGGACTAGAGTATAAACGACTAAAATATCCAAGTCCCCAAAGTGCGGAACGGAGTACCCTGAGTCCCCAGAGAGCAGACTAGAGTATAGACGACTCAAAAATATCCACGTCCCTAGAGTGCGGACTGGAGAACTCTAAGTCCCCAGAGTGCGGACTAGAGCACAAACAACCAAAATCTCCCATCCCAAAGTGCGGACCGGAGTACTTTGAGTCCCCAGAGTGCGGCCTAGAGTATAAATGAATAAAATCTGAAAGTCTCTAGAATGCGGACTAGAGTATAAATGAATAAAATCTCAAAGTCCCCAGAGTGCGGACTAGAGTACTCTCAGTCCGCAGAGTGTGGACTAGAGTATAAACGACTCAAAAATATCAAAGTCCCAGAGTGCGGACTAGGGTACTCTGAGTCCCAAAAATGCGGACTAGAGTATAAGCAACTTCAAAATCTTTAAGTCCCTAGAGTGCGGACTAAAAGTATTCTAAGTACCAGAAGCGCGGAATCGAGTATCAACGATTCCAAAAATTCCTAGTCATATGGGAGTGAAATAGGACTTATATAGCTCACGAGATTTTAGGTTTCGACTACAAGTTAGCCAACATGCTAAAAAGCGATAGTCATCAAAGATAAAGAAACGAAGTTTTATTCACTAATCCCAAAAAAAAGTTCCACTACAATTCCACTCAAACTTGGAGTTAAAAGTCTATTTACATCGACTATGGAAATAAAGAAAAATAATTACATAATCTAAGCTTATTCTCGTTGAACGAGGCATGATAGCTACTTCTTTGACTTCGTCTCCTTCCTCTATATCTCAGACGACTCCTCTCCCACACATTTTCTCTTGGACGCATTGCTTGCTAGGGAAGTAGTGTCCGCGGAAGGAAGAGGAACTTATGGTGGCCTGGTCCCACCGGGAAGAATAACCTTCAAAGGCATGTTTAGTGGATCATTAAGTTCAACCACTTGGGGATCATCCTTAATTTCAGTTTTCTTCTTCCCCTACTTGATGATTTGTTCCTCCATGCTCAACTTTGAAGTATGTTCAGAGGCGCCTGTAATTTTAACTTCGCCATGTTCTTCGACGGGCGATGGATTTTCAGATTTGTCTTCGTTAAGAGCCTCGATTACTTGAGCGTCAGGTCCGGGAGTCTCTCCTGGTTGAATTGCCTCTCCCGTATTCTCCTCCTTGTCCAGGACGACATCGCTCCTTGGATTTGGCTCGGGATCAGAACGGACTACACCAAATCATAAGAGGAAAATGTTAGAATATATTTACTACTCGCCGAAAACGATGGCTCTTTAAACTCAAGGAAGAAAAATTATGTACCAGTATCCGGCCGACTCTCAACTGTCCGGGGAGTTTCACCGTCAGGAATAGGAGATAGAACATGAATATTAAGGCCAGGGTCTTCTAGGTCGTAGCCAATGTGCTGCTCAAAGGGGTCAAGTGATGGGCTACCAGTCGTATGAATACGGGAAGGAACTGGAGACTCTGTTTCAGACGAATCGACAATGTCATTCTTTCCTTTTGACGAGGAGGAGTTTCTGCTATAAAGAGCCTTCGCTGCAGACAAGTCCAAAGGTTCATTCCGCTGGAGAAATTCCTTCACTAAAACTTCTTCATCAACCTCTTCAGTTCCCGACTCAACCTTTTTGATTTTTATTATAGGGTCCCATGCTTCGACCAAAGATTTGAGGTAACCCTCGCCAAGAAATGTTAGGTCGCGATGCATGAGAACTCGAGCATTATAATCGGCTATGAGCGGATCAAACATACATTTAATCTCCTCCCTACCAACCTCAGTAGCCGCTTTGAGGTGAGCATCAATTTTTGAAAGCGCCACTCTTCTGCCCTCTTCACGGGCTTCGTTCTTTAGCACTTCAGCCTTGGAGAGCTCCTCATCGAGTTTTGATTTTAGGAGTCGAGTGGCAACAATCTCGTCACAATATCACTGTGACTCCTCTTGAGCGGCAATCTTTTCTTTGGTTTCTTTGTAGAGTTGCTCTTCCAATTCTTCGACTCATTGAGCGAGCGCGTCTTTCTCCTTTTGAATGGAGTCTTTCTTTAAAGCTAAGGCACCGCAACTTGAACCGCTTCATTGGTCTCTTTCTTATGTGTGGCCTCCAGGCGATTAAATGCTTCAGCTATGTCTTTAGCATTTTTCAAAGCATTTTCAAGCTGAGACTTATATAAGGAAAGCTCTTCATCCTAGACTTTAATAATGTCTTTGTCATGGATGGCTTAAAGTTTTAGATAATCGATTTCATGCTAGCGTTCGAAAGAGACTTATGAAACTTTTTCTACCAAATGAACAAATGCGTCGTGATGGATGTATACATCATTGTTGCAAGCAATGACACTTTTCTTAACATGTCCCGGAATATGGTGAATCGTTGGAAGAAACTTCAGACCATCAAAACATATTATTGGGAACGTAGCCTTAAGCTCGAATAGCTTTTCCGCTATCGACGGATCATGTGCGGAAGCAGAAGAAGTTTGTCTAGAGACTGCAGACTTTTTGTGAGGTTCCTGGGATTGTCTGGTGCTAGATGAACCGGAGTGTTGGTCGCGGTGAGTCTCAGACTGGGATCCCTTATGAGCAGATTTCTCCCTGGTTGGCTCTAGTTGAGAGAAAGGATCGTAGGTTATGAAGAGAGGCTGTAGGTTTTCCTTCGAGACGATGAATCTCGGGGGCGATAATCTCTATCGCTATCGCAGTCTCTATCTTGGCGTTTGTGGGACCCTGAATCTTGGCCGGAATGATGGAAGATAGAGGACCCACGAAGGCGGTTGAATCCACGAGAGCGTCCAATATCACCTACACAGAAATTAAGTGAGAACGAGCTAGCAAGAATGACATGGTGGCTAAAGCTTATGCGCAAGGTGGGGTGTAAGTGTTAGTGTGTGTGTCCTAGTGTTTCTCCCCTACGGACCAGTTTCTTTAGCTTTACTTATAGGAGTTTTTTCCCCTTGATTATGGGCTTGAACGCCATCATCGCCTCTCATGGGTGAATGGAGTTTTAGGGCTTCTGGAACATTGAAGCCATAGTTGAGTAAGTCATCGGGAATAGTGAGGTCAGATAAGCCTTTCAGTGAACCCTTTAAGTGTTGAGGAGACGACTCTTTCTCCATTGGAGTGATCGTCACTTTCGAGGTTCCACCCACTATCTTCTTCCTCAGCTTGTAAGCTAGTTTCATTTTCCCCTTTGAAGGGGGAGGTAGTTCATCAATGCCATGTGACTCAATCAACCGTTCTAGAGAAGGACTTACATTCTCCCCCGATGCTTATGACACCTCAGTTTCTCTAATCTCATCCTCCTTGGGTGTGTTAGGGGCACCACGTGTCGAAGGCATCAAAGGCCCTGCTTGCCTTTGTCCAAGGCAGGTCCGATTGTAGTGGCGCTGTGAGGGAGACTTATTCGGCGACCTTCCCCTAACAACCTAATTTTTGAGAGCAATTCATTGGAAATGATGGATCTGATGTCCCATTCTCCCGCAGGAACAGCTCGAATAGCTTCGACAGCCTCAGAGTACCAGGAGACTTCGGGACGTGGGATGATACCTGTAAAAGTTGAGAAAAGATTTAGAGAGAATGCACTCTCTGCCGCATACAAATATTGATCCAAAAAATAAACTTACTCCCTTCTAGCCATCTCCTCGCAAAGCCATGGGACATCTCACGTTAAACCATTCCTGCTTATATTGGGAGAATTTGCCCCAGGCCCCTGTAAGGATTTGGCACCTGTTATGTAGCTTGGGACGTCAGACCGTCTCTTAAAAAGGTAGATATAGCGGATATCTCTGGGAGTGGTGAGCCTAAATAGAATGATCATGAAAAGAATACACATGCCATATATGAACGCGTGACTATTGGGATGTAACTGTGCTTGGGAGATCTCAATATACTTCAACACATCACAGAGGAAGGAGTTGAATGGTGGCATGCTACCGACCCAGCACATGAATTTTTTGCAGGAAGTAGATCCAGTTGGGGGCAGGTGAGGACGATCTTGTCCCGATGGAGCTAGTACATCATCAAAAGGAATTCTGTTGATTGAGCATAGTCGGCAAAGAGCATTTTCATTGATTCTCGAAGCTTGAGAATCAGTTGGATTGTCTGGGATAATTGCTCAATCTATGGCATCAGGAGCCAAGTCAATAGTCACAGTCGTTGGACTTAGGATATTCTATGCAAGAATTGTCGATGGATTCGAAGTTCCCACTACTTTTGTTAAGAACTTGGATCAGGTTTATCTGAGATTGTGGCAGAGCTCGACTTTCTAGACATCTTCAATGAGCGTCGAATTTGGATAAACACTTGTTTGAACTATACTTAAAAGACAATCAATATTAGACATAACGAAAAAAGTACTCCTCTGTGTAGCATGTGGACTAGTGCAATTGTTCGAGTATAAGTGTAAAAGAATTAAAAATCCAAAAGCTAATAAAGTAAGGCTAAGCATTGAGGTGTCGTCTTCAAAGACCGTCATCGCTGACCGTCTCCGAGAGCACGCCCTATGACGTTTTGGTCTTGAACTCGGACATTAACACTATATTTTGAAGGCTGTTATTTTTTTTATCGAGTTAAATTCAGGTTTATAATTGTTGGAATTAGGGAGTTATCGGTCAAAATCAGTTCAATATGCTTGTATGCCTAAATTGTTGTCGTTATTCATTGTTCTGTGGTAAGGTATGGAAGTATGAAGTTTTGATATGCATTGTACTTAAGTGGAGACAGCCATTATTATTAACACCGACCCTAGGACCTGAAGCCGAGCGACTCACTAGACCGACACCAAAGAATCACTCACTCTCTTCTCCGACACTCTCTCTTCACCGAATGGCCATCGAGGGGTATACTGAACCGCACTCGCCTGGTATATCGAAACCACCTTGTGGTCTCAAACCGGGCCATAGCACAACCATTAACTGGTTACGCCATGCTCTCTCCCTCAACACCGAACCACACTAGGCCACTGTCCCTGACTCCAGAAACCTTTTATACCGACCGACCCACATGCTTCCTGTCTTTTCCCAACAACCAAACGGACTCCCTCCATGAGACTTTGGCTGACATACGATATCATCGAACGATGCTCTCTCTTTAGATCGAACGTCACCCCATTCCTCAACCTCCCTAGCATTACTCTCACAAGAATTCCACCGAGCAGTTCACTTCCACCTAAAATACAAATGCCGACCCGTTGACACTCCCTTCTCTCTCGCTCCTTGATCACCGAACGACCTCAACCACCAATCTAGCCCTATCTCATTAACCTGGCAGCCACTCTTCCTCACTTAGTGGCCTAACAAGAACCTATCTCCAAGTAACCACCGATATTCTTCTCCCTTTTCTCTCCCTGTCTCACATCTATTCAAGCCTTGTCAAGCTCTTAACCTAATACCTGTCGTTATTTCCAATTCGACCTCCCTCATCTACAATAACTCTTACTAAATAGAAAAATAAAAATGTACTCGTGAACGCGAGCTTCATGCAAATTTCGTGATTTGGGAATATGGGTCAACTAAGTGATTCGTACTTACAGAAATGGTTTGGAGATTGTAGGGGTCGTGAATTTAGAAGCGGAATTCGTTCAGGTTTATTAAATGAGGTAGTTACGAAACACACGTTTTGAAGTAGGGGAGGAAGGGGAACTGGAGTGATAGCCGTGGTTCGAGTGATGGTAATTTGGTAAACTTTGGAAAAATAAAGTAAAGGTGAGGAGAAAAAGAAAGAGAAAGCTCTTATATATGGGGAAGGGGAGGTGAACCGGCTATCTCCTGTTGGACCGATCAGTTTGGTTTGAGAAGTCAGTTGTTGGATGTGTATGGCCTAGTTCGAGTAAGTTGATTGTATGGATCAGTCTCTATATGCCAAACAGCCCCTTATTTATATATAAGGAAAAAAGAAAGGAGAAAATAGACTCAGAATTGTACAAAATACTAAGGAAGACGGCCATGTTTCAACCTTCATTAAACACATTCGACTTTTGGACAATAAGAATTGATTAATGACTCAAAGCGTGCGTGTTGACTCACATGACACACTTTGGAGGCAAATGTTACCCGGCACCTTGGCCCGGCTACAAGGTAATAGTTAAAAACGGTATCATGAGCATGAGACAAGGTTTTGACCAAGTGGATCCTCGTGATATACGGGTTTGATGCAGTCGACATGTTTTGGCACTTAGGTACAGTTCAGCAAGTATGGTTCGGCACATGTAGGTCGGTCCAAATGGCTCGACAAGCCTCGTTCGATCAGTTGAGTCATCATCGCTCAGCTAAACAAGGTGGAGTAACCCATAGCTCGGTCAAAGGAAGGGATTCCTCATTCAGTCTGAATTATTCAAGATGCCTCGTTTGATCGAGACGGCTCGACATTTCTCGTTTGGTCTCGGGGAGTCCTATACAAAATCAGCCCATTTCGGAAGAACCAGTAAGTGTCGTTCAGCCAATCTAAGGGGGCGAAGTGGCTAGGTCTAGATGGTCCAGTAAACGTCGCTTGGTCGGGGCAGGTTCGGAGAGAGTGTTTGGCATGTATGTTTTAGTGCAAGATTAGGGAGTCAGCTTACGCATGGAAACCCACATCGAGCTGAAGGGTTTGACATTGCTCCACTCTGAGACCCATTATGAGTTACTCCGAGTACTTTGAGGTCTTACTTCGAGTCACTTGCTAAGATGACCACCGATCGGCCATGATGTTTCGAAGTTCCCAGATCGGCCGATTGTCGTTCGACAAGCATAGCCCGGCCAGCTCGAGATCGCCCTATATGGGACAAGTCACCTCGACCTTGTGCCCGTGAAGGAAGTCCAGCCTATCTTCATCTACAAATAGAGGGGCAGGGGCACAGTGAAAGGGGACCTTTTTTCGTGTACTGTGGGAAGACTTTGCCATTTTCAAGACTCGTTTATTTTCTGTTAGAACTTGGATTCGAGTTGTTGGTGTACGAATTGTATCTGTATTCAATTATTTGAAAAGGCAATAAAGATTAAACTCAAAGTAGACGTAGTTAGTTACGCCGAACATCTGGTGTTCTAGTTTTTACAGTTAATTTTGCATACATTCCTCTATTTTAATTTTCTATGTTCATTAACCTCTCTACACAAATCTCTCTTTGGGTGTTAGTGACCAGTTTTGGTGCTAAAAAAACATAAAAGTTTTCATAAAGATTTTTGAATGTTAATAATATATATGAGCTACGTTGATCATTTTTTCATATAATTTTGATCTAAAATTCGAGTACAGAACTTTAAGAGTTTACGCCATTCCGAAAGAGGATTTATCACTCGATTCTTGATGATGAATTTTGATAAGGTTTATGATTGGATACTTAAGTTTTTATCATAGTTGAGGGCTGTGTGAGGGAAACGAAGGTTTTTGATCAAAGTGCCTAATTGGAGTCCGCACTAGAGGATTGGCGGTTAATACTAGCTCGGAAGTAAAGTTATGGATCCGAATAGTAGGAATCATATATCACATATGGATGATCTATGTATGTCATACCAAATTGAGTTATAGATTATTTTTAGTAAGTATATCGCGTTTTGGGTTAATTTCAGGGACGAAATTCTTTTAAGGGAGGAAGTATACAACGACCGGCAATTTTATTACTTTTAAATGGAATATTTAGTTAGCTTTAAATATTAAAATATAGAATTTTCAAACTTATTAATCATGTTTTGTGTAATAAATAAGAACGATAAACTTATTTTTTAGTTTTTGATACAAATATATGAAGTTTTACAAAAACATCAAAATGTGACTGTAAAATCTTATGTCGAAAATCAACGTTTTTTTCAATATAAGTTGTTGCAACATTATTGCATCTTTGTTAACATGTTTTAACACATATATACACATTTTTACCTAAACAAGTTTACTTTTACTAAGTATCATTTAAAGATTCTAGAATATAATTAAAAGATGTAATTAAGGAAGAAATTTTTACAGAAAAGCAAACATCAAATCATGTCGACTCATGCTTTACTTAAAGGATTAGTAAAGAAAAAGCAAACATTTAATCACCGTTATAAAAAAGATTCGATGCAACATACATTTAAACATTTGAAAAGACATAATGCAAGATTTAATGTGGATTTGACGAGTATTAATGAACGAAATAAAATAAAGTGATATTTTTGGATTCGATTAATATTTTGGCAACTTAATAAAGAAATTTGCATATAAATTTAGATAAGGATTTGAAATGCATTAATGAGATGGTAAGTTTACTTTTGGTGATGTGAAGGTTTGAAAAAATATCGAAGGGCATTTCGATAATTTAGTAAGAGGTTAATTTGGTAAATTAGTACTTCTTACTTTTTCCATAAATATGTGCACCATTTCACTTCTTCATTCATTCGTTTAATTATCTTCTTCCTTTTTTTTCTTAAACTTTTTAATGGCTTCCTTCTTAATAAAATAATGGAGAATATATATATATATATATATATATACACTATAGAAACTCCTCTCCAAAATTAGTGCAACCACCTCCACTACACTTCATAGAACCACGACCACCATTAACTCCACCCTAGGTCGAGAGCATGGTGGAGGAAAGGGTTTGGCCAAGAGCATGGCGATGGGAAGGGCGATGGGAAGGGCGATGGGAAGGGCTATGGCCGAAAGCATTGAAGGTAATGGAGGCAAGGGCCGTGAGCATGGAGCATTTTTGCATGGTAGTCGAGCACTTGAAAGAGAAGTGGAGTTGTTTGGTGATATTAAGATGAAGTTTAGTAATGATTTGGACGAAATGTTGTAGTGATTTAAATATTGGTAGAAATATTTGGGTTGATTATGGTGAGTACTGATATTATACTAATTTATCTCTAAAAATATTTCAAGAATAATGATTAGAAAGTTTAAACATGTTGGATGATTATATGTTTGTTAACTTGGATAATAATGTGGTTTCTTTTATTGATGTTAAGATGGTTGATAACTTGGTTGTGAAATTCTATAACCAATTGATGTGAAAATAATGCTCAAGTTAGGTAATGGTTAGTAAACTAACCATAGTTGGTTAATAAATCCAAATGAAAATGTATGAAATTTTTTAGCCTCTTTAATGATTAAAAAATATTGTTCTAAATAAGTTACAATAGTTTTAAATATGATTTCAAAACATATATGAAGTTTTTTGGACAAATTTCAGAACAACTCACCAAATGGTTAAAAATCGAGCTCGTCGCATAGTAGTAGTTCGTAATATTTGACTTGTAATTTTAAATCAATGTGTAGGATGAAAACTAAGTCGAAAATCTTTGAAATAAGAAATTTACGTATCCTTGTAACCATAGTTTTTAAATGAAAAAGGAAAATCAAGATTTCATTTGATAGAGTTTAAGTTATGTCCAAAACAAGTTTTCAGAAAAATCTAGTTTTGGTCGTTTAACGACCAAAGTAATTATTTTTGAAACGGTCGTTTTTAATTCTTTAAAAATATGAAATAAATTTTATAAATATTTTGAAATGTTTTAAAAGAGATTTAATTTATTTAAATCAATTTCTAAATGATTTATCAAATAAGCCTTAAAAGCACTATTCGCAGCACTTTTTGCAGCAGTTTTGATAACTTGTGAAATATGATTTTAAATTTAACCATTCCTTTTCTTATCTTTTATAATTGTTTTTTGAAAGAATAATTAAGTATTTTAAATAATTATTTGGAAAGCTTATAAATCATTTCTAAAAATAAAAGGAGTATGCGAAACGACTAGTACATTTGTGCCGCCTACGAGATCTAGAAAGGGAAAAAGTGGTGTGTAGCTAGGGACAGGGATGGAGAAACCAATACACTGAACTTACCTGGCCTCTGTTTTTTCTCTGTCGGCAAGGGGTGGAACAGATCGAAGGAAAAGCCTAGATGCTCTAAAATAATGTTTTCCAATATGATTGTTTAATAATTGATTTGGAATAATCGTAATTCCTATACTTGAAATTAGTTATTTTGGGCTTGTAGTAAACTATGTCTCAAAGAACATCGTTGTTGACCCATTTGAAATTATATCTTGGAAACAAGAAATCTTTGATTAAGATTTAGTAAATGAATTGAAAATGTTTTCCTAAGTAAAAGGCTGAAATGATATAGAATTATTTCAAAGTTTAAAAGTTTTAATTAACCAAAATATTTGACAAAATGAGGCTTAATGATTCCATATACTATAAAAAAGATAAAGGAATAATTTAATGAATCTATCTCTAGGAGCAAATTAAATTTGAATAAAAAGATAAATTGATTGGATGTTGTTTGACAAACACCTATATACCTGACATTTTTTTTATCGATGATTGCTGCGAATGAACTGAGATTGAATTTGAGGAATTCCTATCAGAAAACCGCAATGTATACGTTTGGAAATGAACGTCTTGGTGATGAAGACATGTTGAAGCTGATGATTATTGAAGACTAAAGATCTTGATAAGCGGAAGGACTACTAGTTGACATTCCCTGGGTAGCACCCAATATAGAGACATTTATTACAGCAGTGGTCCAATCATGTTTTGAAATCTTTGGATTGCAAGGACTACTCGCTACTAATCCAAGGGATGACTCCCAAAAGGATGTGGTAGTAGGAGTACCTTCGATTTTGTTTAGTCCCAGAACGAACTTGTATGAATGAGTGTCTGACATTGCAATTCTAAATCACGAAGGTTGATTTTTACAAACGTACATCAGTTGGTGGCATATGAGGCAACTCCCATTAGCTTAACACCCTTATCTAAGACATATGAGCTCGGTGGTTGTATTTTTGTGGAAGTCAATTAGTGATAAACGAAAATGGAAATGTGGCATTCTAAGTGGATTGTGCTTTGTGGAAGAATAAGCGTAGCTTTGTAAAAGAACAAAGCATGGCTTTACGAATAGAAGAACATAGCCTCTTCAGCCTCACAACCCGATAATGATATGGGATACTTTTGGTCTGCAAGACACAATTACGGGAAATCAGATGAAATGCGGAAAAGGCTACAGCCTTCCACGGGTAGAATAAGTGGCGTTCTTATCCATGGATGAGTAACCATTGATATTGATTCTTATTGGTTGTTGATAGCATGACATAGTGGCATCCGAGTCCTTGGATGCGTAGCCATTGGATATATGTTTATTGCAAACAAAACACCATAAAAAAGGCCACAGTTCCCTGTAATGTTGGAAATCCAATCCCAACATGAGATTTACGGTTTTATTGTAGTCCCAAACTAGATGTAATGCTTTGTAAACATTTCAGCTACTCTTTGTTACCATATATTCCATCCGGTATATTCCATCGACCTAATTTGGATATATTACCATAGACTTAGTCCAGGTATTGATACTTGCTTTATATATATTTATTTCGAAAATGTTTATGAAACCAATGTCATTAAAGACAAAATCAAAGTTTTTCAGTATAAATTATTTTGGTTACCACAAGATAAAAACTCATCCGTATTTATATGTAGACGAGGTCTTATGGGATACCATTCTTTCCATAGGATAACATCAGCATGATCTATACATTTAAAATCTCAAGTATCTCACGTTGGTTTATCAAGCTTGATCTGGGTATTTTTAATACTAGGGTCAGATCCAAGGGATTTTAGGTTTTCTAAAGACGCTTTGAGTTTCCAAAGGAGAGCTGGAGATCTACATCTACGTATAAACGTATTTTATTATCCGTTGCATATACTGCATTTTTTTGGTTGTTATCATTTGTAAGGATAGGCGTTTATAACCGTCCAAGTTGAATTAAGGTTAGACTCTAATATAGTATTCAAAATTTCGCTGTAAAGATTATTTATTGAAATATATATGGTATTCCATTCGCGTGAGATTCTATTTTCTATTTTGTTCTATCTTTATCTTCTTTTCCCCCTAACGTTTGGGCTTTTCGGCACTTGGATTTGTGGCACGTGAATACCGAGGATGTATTAGTGTCAATTTCAGGTGTTGAAAATCCGAGACATTACATCATCTCTAAAGATACTATTATGTGGGTACATTTCTCTTTAGATTCTCACATTAGAATTATATCTGACTTGTGGTTTTATTTTTTTCTTAGATCCTCGGGTGCTCTTTCGAGCAGTTTGAGAAAGATGGGTTTTCATTGGATGTTCTTTAAAGCTCAAGGAGATGATCTGGATGCTTTCACCTATTGTTGTATTTTATTTTTGTTGCACTGCTAGTATGTATATATCAGCATTTGCGGAGACATACTGTTAAAACTATCTAGGATGATGATAGTACTTAGGATAGTAACTTCAAAATGTTATGTATCTTAGAGTAGCCCATGTAATGTCTTTTGGGATATTATATTATCATTCCGTTGTGAGATCCAGATGTTTTGTCCTTTTTTTTCTTTTTCTAATTCCTTTTGCTTGTTCATTTTATCCTAATAAACTGTCTACCGACACTTGGGTGTTTATCACATTAATGCCATTGACATATTACTATCAACATTTAAGGGTCGAAATGGCCGATCATTACATTTGGTATCAAAGCTGAAGGTTAAGCGAGAATCTTGGCTTTGGTTGGGTATAACTCATTAGAGATCGGGTAAGAAATTTCCTAGTATGAGTTGAGTGTATTTTATATATGAAAGCATATTTGTAATTGTTATAAATGCACGTCTTAAAAATATTTAACTAAAAAAATTAAAATATATTATATATTGGTAATTTGTATAAGTATGATTAGTAAATGTAATTTAATTAATGTAGGGCCTAATGGTGTCGTTCATTATCCCTCATTGATTAGTTTAGTCATGTACGGATAATTTATGATCATTACTATCCTTTGTAGATTGATTTTTCATTCTCAACTATTTTATGAGCATTTATCATCTCTTATTAATTGTTGATTCATGCTTAATAGGTTTATGAGAAATTTACCTTTTTACTGCATGGGTCGGGCAGACATTATTTATATGTGCGTTGAAGCAAACACCATGTGAATTGAATTTCATAACTTGACCATAAGGTGTTTGATGATAAAACAGGTTAAGGAATTTAATATAATACAATGTTTATTATGATTTAAAGGAAAGATATAATATTTTAGGAATAGATATTGTTTAAATGGTTTTATACAAGAAAATGACTATATAAGTATGGTTTATAATATTTGATTTATAAATGAAGAGGATTTAAAACTTATATTGAAAACTTAAATCTCGGTGTTTTTGAAAATGTTTCCTAAGATTTTGGTGAAAATAATAGTAGTATTAGTTGATAGTATTTATGAATATTAATGTTTTGAAGAGTTTTAAGATTTATTCGAGTTCGAGGTTACTCTCGAAATTTTAGAGTTAATTCTGGGAACAAAATATGTTTATGTTATCTAGTTCGACTGCTGTAAAATAACCAAAATGGGTGAGGGAAGTGTTAGATTAGTAAACACCTTTCATGGGTATCACCCTTCATAGTCAGGGATATATTCTACGACTTGGTAGAACCTGCTTCCTCGGTATCATTTTGGAATTAATCAATATATTTACATATTTTCTATGGATTGTAAAGTAAATATTTAGGAAATTGGTTAATAAATTGAGATCATGACGCTAAGTACTATTATACGAAATAATTGAAACTGCGTTGAAAATGATTTTGATTTAATCGTAAAAAGTTTGATTTGATATACAAATGGTATATGTCAGTCTAAGTATTTAGTTCTTAATTTTTATTTAAATTAAATTTGATATAAAAATATAAATTAATTTAATATAGATTTTGGCATGAACTTTCTTTATAGAAAAGATTTGTATTTATGCTATGTAGAGACCCCAAGTGGTAGTGGTATAACCCAAACAATTGTAAATCTTTTCAAGTTTTCCTACACAGTAAAGTGTGTCTAATAAATTAGTGAAACTTAGAAAAGTTATTTTATCGATGCATGTATCCTATACATTAAGACAATGCGGTACGTTCATCTTATTATGATTTTTTTCTTTAGTGGTTTTCATTTTCTAAAACGAAATCTTTATTTGTCGACAACTTTTGACAATCTAAAACTTTCGAATAATTATAGAACTTGAAGCTGAGTGTTTTCTAAAATATAAAAGATGGGTTTTTGTCATTCTTGAATTGAGAAAGCAGTAAGTTATAACAACTTTTAAATTTGTTGAACATCCTTATTAAGTAAACCATTCGATGTTGGTGGGCCAACTAATAAAACCTCTTTAACTTAGGGTTATATCTATGGAATGTAGACTCTAAGCCTGAGTTTAGATACCAGTGTCCTGCTTTGCCTAGCTACTTGCCTAACCCGACCGTTAAAGAAGTCTAAAAGTTTACTTTGTTATAAGACCCAAATTTATTTTGTGCCTTTATCTGAATTTTAGATTGTAGGATAGATAAGATGTTCATTATATGCTCTTAGAATGTAGTAGAGTATTACGCAGTATAAATTTGGGTATTGCTTTTATGAAATGGTTCGTAAGTAATTTTAGTATTAAATAAGATACTTTTTGGGTAATTAAATGTGTTATAAAATTTAATTGGTATGGTTAAATAAGGAAATAGATAAAATATATACATTGACGTAGATTATTTTATTTGCATGATGTTCTTGATACAGGATCTGAGTACACGGTTTCTAGATGATATACACCTGTTCAAGCAAGAATTTTTCGCCCGATCCTTAACGACGAACACTTGATACATATTATTGATATGGTGTTGAGGTTTTTATATCATAATATATGGCTATTTAAGGTAAATAGAGGTTTGTAATCAAGGAACCCAATCAGAGTTTATACTAGAGAGGTCAAATGATCTATACTAGTTTGGAAGTGAAATTTATGTGGTCAAGCAAATTATTAGACTAGATATCACATATGAATGATCCATATACATTGTACGGGATTAGGAATATGTATATTTAGTTTTCTTGGCTTAGGAGAGTTATGGGAATGGAATTTTGATTTTTACCGAGGTAGCTTGAATAATCGTCTAAGTAGTAACCTGAGGTATTGAGCGTAAGGTATGCTTAGTAAATTATTTATTATCCTTATACGATGAGAGGTTTTTTGAACCTGAGAAAATCTCATGCTTTGTTTGCTAGAGATTTTGAGTACTATTAAGTATTAATGTGGTTTATTACTTTTATTTGTTGATTGTGTTGGAATTTTAAGGACGAAATATTTTAAGTAGGGGAGAATGTAGCGATCTGGAATTTTGAACACTTTGATTTAAATACCTGAATTATTTAAATATTTGAATCAAGGATTAAGTGCAATGAATGTTAAACCCCTTTTAATTAATAACACATGGTGGTAAACTTGTTTTTGAAATATGTTTATAAAAATAAACAGTTCAAAGAAAAACCGATAGTGTGACCGAAAATCGTTTTATCGATAAACGGCTTTTTACTCGATATAAGTTTTTTAAACTTTTTGGCCACATCCAACATATAATTTTGTCATTAATTAGCAATTAAAATATTTTTATTAACCAAACTAAATGATGAATGGAGGATAGATTTGTTAATGGATTAAGGTGAAGATATTTTGAAGGTAGGAAGAAAGTTTGGTTAAGTGAGGTGGAAATTTGCCCCGAAGGAGTAGGGGGTGAGTTTGGCCAGCCACAAGATGTGGTGAAGAAGGGTGACCTCTTGAGAAAGCTCTACCAAAAAAAACTAATAGTCTCATAAATCCATTTGTAAAATAATGAACAAAAATCTAGTTTTCATATTCCTTCTTCCTCTCTTTAAATTCTAGTAATCGTAGAAAATCAAGCCAAAACTCTCTCAAACTTGGGAAAAGGCCCTAGCATATAATAGGCGCGTGGATTAACATCTCAAATGTTGAAAGAAGTTTGCAAAAAGGGTGGATATAGGTCATGCCATGAGCATAAAATGGAGGTAGGGAGTGGTCGAGAGCAAAAGCGAAGCAAATGTGGGATCTTTGGCTTGTCTGGTGATGGCGGGAAGTGTTGTTATATTCTAATGGCTTGTGGTTGATCTTATTAAGGTTTTGGGCCGAGTTTACTCACCATTGAATGTGTATATTGTGTGCGTACATGTTGTGAATAAATATAAATTTAAGTAAAGAACTAATGCAAGTTATAACTTTTGGACCCCCTCCCCTTGCTTTGGAAAGAAAGTGGCAATTTTATATATAGCATAATCACCTCTATTTCCCTCTAAAACATGTACCATGGCCTAGACCTTGTGTATATATGTTTGGTGTGATTTTGTGATATGGAAATGTGTATGCAAGTGTTTGCAACGAAAGAGTCGCTGCAAGTGCACTTTATAAACCCATTGCGTTCAGCCTCTTTAAAATGGTTATATATGAATATATTGTGAATTATATTTTTTTTGGTTATGCTCTACGTGTATGGTAATGTATGAGACAATGAGGAGATGATTTGGAATGATACGGAAATGGTGGAAAAAATTGCAAAAGATAGGAGCAAAAAGAACGCTATATGAGCACTTTGTACATTCCTTGTTTCTAGGAACTTATAATATGGTATTGAAAGACATCCTTAGGGGTTTCTTTGTTGTTTTATTAAGTACCATGTTTTTACTTATTACTATAAAAAAAATTAGAATTTAAATCAATTTAAAATTGGTTGAACAAAGTTGCAAAAAATAAGAGTAAAAAGGTAGCTATATGAGCACTTTGTAAATAGCTTGTTTTAGAGAATTTTCAATATGATTTTAGAAGATATCCATGGAGGTTTATTTGCTTGGTTTTTAAGTATACCACTTTCTATTAAAAAAAAATTAGATCATAAAATCTTTATTTGGATAAAGAAAAAAGCCTCAAATTTTTAGGCTTTATGATCACATAAATATTGTCTTTAAACTATAGCAGCATTTCTGGGCTTTTGTGGGACAGTTTGATGTTGTGTTATTTTAAGCCACTTTTGTGATTTTACAATTTTCTAAAATTTTATTTAATTTTTTTTTATGAAATATTTTTAGGAATGTTCATTGGCAGGTTTTAAAGTATTTTAAAAGTGGTTTCAAGTTTAAATATTATTAAAATTTTAAAACTTTTATTTTAAAATGGTTTTTCTTGTCATTTCTAAATTAGATATTTTTACATAATATTTTATATAGATATTTAAAACATATTGATAAGTATTTTAAAAGTGTACATATATAAATAAGTTCGAAAAAGTAAGTTAAGTAATTTATAGAAAAATAAAGGAAGTTTTGGATTATAACACTTAGTTATAGTCAGTGGTTTTGAGAAGTTATTAAAAAAAGATATTACCTTGTTTAATAAGTGTAGTTATACTTTGTTCTTTAAAATAAGTATTTTAAAAATGATGATAAGTATAAATGGTTTTATTTTTATAGTAAACAATGTTTTTGTAACATTTGTTATTAACCCTTATGATATACTTGTGAATGTACTAATATCTTTGAAAAGAATAATTTAGAGATAATGTTAACTGTGCAATTTTTTGGAATGTGGATAAAAAAGTTAAAGGTTTAATTTACAAAAGAGAAGGGGTCTATAGTAACAATGTTTGAGTGACATTTTCTTTTAACCTTTTTTATTATATTTCAAAGTGGGAAATCCCGTTAAGTGATTTGTGAATATTCTTTCTAAGATAAGTATATGAATATATTTTAAAGTATGAAAAGAGTGGAAATGAATAGTGAACCGGTAGTATATATATGTATATGTTGTGTACGGAGATTAGAAGTCACTTGTGTTACTTAATCGTGTTTGCATGTTTACTCGTTAATGGAAAGAGTTTAATCTTATACTTAGAACTAAAGTCAAATAATCAAAAGAGGTGATAAGCGTATTAGATTTTGTTTCCATATGTGATTATTTTATTTCTATTGAATTTGACCAAAACTAACTTAGGAAATAAACACGAGATTTATATGGCACGATTATCTTCCTGATGATGTTATACCCTATGTATAAACTCGTCTTTCTCTTCTTGGACAGGAGAAAAGGGAATCCGTCCAGATAAGAGATGATCTCCACCTTAAGCGTTGTTTGATTATTTCTAAAAAAATCAAAGTTAAGTAAACTGAATATCCATCGACTTAGTTTTGAAGAGTCCAGTAAGTGGGGGAGTGTACTTATATGAGATGACTTGAAACCATAACCACTTCAAAGATGACATATGAATCCTATATTTTGGAAGCAGTTATGAAGTGAAATGTTATACAGTTGAACTTTCTACCATGCAATTAAGTCCAAGGGAGAGGTCAGCGTTAACATTTTAGAAGATGTTAGCGAGGGTATTTTCAATCTTGCGGATGATTCCAAGAAAGGGGTAGCGTGAGCATTCGTTAGATGACATGATGGAATTCATGGAGAGTCCATAACTTTCTAGTGATGGTGACTCGTGCATTGAGATGCCGAAATCCATAGAGAGATTCATGATCTATACGAGTGATGAATACAAGTGTGATAATATGTTAAACGTAACTTCACCATCAGTAGTGGTAGAAAATAGAGTAGGGGAATAACTAGTGGGTTTAGCTTACCAATGGGTACACCAACTCCAAATCTCTAGAGATGCTTTCGTTTTTTCTAGCGGGAGTTGATGGCATTCTATATCACATGTTCGGGCATGGATCAGTTATGCTTTCCTTTGTGGTTTATTTTATCTTGAGATATATGTAGTTTCAGAAGGTAGGAAGTTTCTGACCTTTTTCATGAGCCCCGCCCAAGTTTACTAGGGGCTCCTCCAATGGAAATCCACATGCAGCACAACTTAGCGGTTTTAATTGTACTTCTAATATTGTTGTGTTGTAAGATGCAAGTAGCAAAGCTGTTTCATAATTTATATTTTATATCATGGACACTATCTATTATATCTCCATATGTACTTATTAGATGGTTTAGTTCTTTTGAAGGGAAAACCATCCCGATGATTTGGTTGATCTTAAAAGATACTATTATGTGGGCACATGTTTCTTGAGTTTCTCACACCTGAAGTATGTTTGACACATGGTTTTATTTTTCCATAAATCCTCAGGTGCTCTTTCGAACAGTTTGCGAAAGACAGGTTTTTGTTGGATATTTGTGAGGACCCACAAATCCGTACTCCTTGAATAGACACTAATCTCCAGTGATTAACTCAAGATGAATGGAAATTCGAATTCTTAGGGTTTTAAAAAAAAAGATAGAAGAAGAGAGAAAAGATAGAACAGAATAGAAAGAAAACAGCAGAACAATATCAGAATCTCACAATCGCAGCGGAACAACATATAATAGATAAATGAATAATCTTTAAACAAAGAACTATATCAGTTATTACATTACATCACATTACATTACATTATCAGAGTGTACAACAATCAAACAACAACAAACAGTGGAAAAGAAATACTATATACTAGTAATACGCTATGCCATCCATCTTGCCTCCAGCAACTCCTGAATTCCAGAATATCCTGATAAACCTTAACTGTTGACTGCCCGTGTGGAAATTGGTGGGCACCCAGAGTTTAGGAAGGAAAACAATAAACTCCGAGTCAGTCATGTGAATGGTGTAAGAACTCAAAACAGTTTATCCTTAAAACAAAGAATAGGATAATTTTAAAATAGATTCGCAATGCTTTTAAAAATGAGACTACCATAAGGCCTCCCGCACACACACACACACACACACACAATGCAAACGCAGAATCGAAGGAGATTTCTCCTTATGATAGTCAAAGATGCTTGATATGCATTAAAAAGAAACATTTGATATTATTACTAGTGCATAGTGTAGAAAAAATCATTTCGAAAATAAAGATATAAATCTTAGCCAACATACGACCATTATCGTATGCCTACTATAGCTACCATCTAAACAGTGGTGACCACCATAAGTAAATGGCGGGTTCTACAACTAAAACCGTACAAAGTTCGTATTGTTTCTTTGGATTTCCAACAAATGGTCAGGCCATGGAACTTCCCATTGCCACATGGAAACGCCTCTGCAATGACGTCCCAAGAACCAAACCGGATCTCTGCCAACACAAGGCCGGGTTACCCCTAACTGGGTAACTACTGACACGAATATGTCATCCCCCGATCGTAACCGATCTACATCCGAGGATCCTCGATTTCCAACAACCACAAAGTAATAAGTTTGCTGCACAACATAGGTTAAGTATCTGGGCTCCATACCATGATACCACCTCTATCCAGAAGGAATGACATACACTAAAGGGAGCTACCCCTAATGACCTTGCTGCATCCTTCCTGTTTTGACCATTTCCGGGGTGTGAGGTCCGACGAAGTCTTGTCCACAAAACCACGCTTTGGAACAAAGCCATGCTTTGGGTCAACAAATGATCAAAGTAATGATCACAAAGATAAATGATCAAACAAATGATAATGATCAAACAATGATCATTTCACAGCAACATTCAGCATGTCACATTACCAGAAGGGTGTTAAGCTAAGAGAATAAATTCTCCACCACCAACAGAAATATATTTGAAAGAAATCAGCTTTATATCTCAATTTGTAATGTCACACATACTATCCATACAAGTCTGTTCCGGGATCGAACAGAACCGAAGGCACTTACAAAGAAGTCCTTGCAATCCGGATATTCACTAATCACGTCCGGACTTCTCATCACATATGGAGTCTCTATACCGGGGACCAGTCGATGCAAAGACATTCGACGAGTTGTCCTTTCGCTTTTGAAAATATCCGGTCTTCAACACCGGTCTTCAAATGCAATTCATAATGACGTATCACATATTCGGAATGGGTTATACGACCCCAAGGTCCTTTCCCGGCTAACCCGAATAGTGAGCGCTTATTCAAAATAAGTGTGGCATTCAAATTCAAGAAAATCACAACAAATACCCATTCAAAGGTAATTATTGATAGTCGGTTATTGAACTATCAATGGATATGCACAACATCACCAGATTCCAAATAATTTTCCAAATTATTTATTTTCCAAAAATATCTTTACAAGATATATATTTTCCACACTTCAACCATTTGAAAACAAATTTTCAAATCACTTTTCACCTTTACCACTTTTGAAAACAAATTTCAATCATTTTCCTTACGCAGAAATACTTCCATTTCAACATGGTTCATTTAAACCCATTAAATAAATCCTTAACGATTTACTTTATATTTACGTTCCAAATCCTTAAAATCGTTCTTTTAAACTTCCCAAATTATAAATCTTATAACTTATAAGATTCATTTATTTACCCAAATCTATTCTTTTAATAAATTTACAAATTTTATAAACCTACTGCTTATAAAATTTCATTTATAACTTCACCGTTTATAATTCTATAAATTTCATTCATTTATGAAATTTATTTACAATTCATTCTAACACTTATAAAAACTCGTTTTATAATTCAAATATTTTTAATTTATAAATATCAATTTATAAATCTTTTATATAAATCAATTTATATTATTATTTTAAAAACGTCTTTAAACTTATTTTATAAAACCATTAACCCCATATTTTCAAAAATCAACTTTTAACTATATTTCTCAAAAATCATAATTTTTATAACATTAACATTATAACGTTTATTTATTTAAAATGAATCAATTCCAAAAATATTTTATAAACGTATACTTTCAAAAATCACTTTAAAAATCCTTTTAAAATTCCAAAATTGGCCCAATGATGCTACACACCAAATAGTCAATCACGACAACAACGACATCATATATCTGTATATGATAATCAATCAAATATCAAAATATCTGACATCAAATAAATATTGTTGAGGAATCCAGTTGGATCCCTCCAACCTGTCTTCCTACATCTAAAAATGTTAGCACAATACCAATTCCGTTCCAGTACGGAATTATCGCGGTATATAGGATTTATAAAATATTATCCGCTTAATAGACGGCGCAATAGGGTCTCGTCCGCTATATAATGCGGGAAATCAACTCCAAGTACATAAATAATACCAATTTCACTATACTGTAAAATATTCGCGGTATATGTTTTTAATAAATAACCTCCGCTTACTAACGGCGTATAATGTCTATTTTAACAATCAATTAATAACAATCATCATTTCAAACATACAATCAAGAATTTTAAATCTAACTATTTAAAATTAAAATCGAAACCAATTCGATTGAGTGAGAAGTTCTCACCTTGTTTTCAATTTCGTTTTCAGCTTTTATTTCGAATACGTTTAATTTTACTCGAAATTCTTGCTAGCTCCAAACGACTCCAATCCAATTCCATAGCGTAGTCCTCGTCCAAACGAACCCAACGCAACTGGTTTCGTGCGTTTTCGACCTCGTATGAAAAAGATATGCATATTTAAAGTTACACGAATTTATAATTATAAATTTACAACATTTTTTTTTCTTCTAAACCTAGATTGCATCTCAGCCGTTGATCCTCACCCCTGCAAATCTTGGCTGCACCTATCTTCATCTTCCCCAAAACATTATCGTGCAAACCGAACCCATCTTGCCGCCTTCCTTCAAAAACGCGACCACCACAAGCAACTTCCGGACGATCAGGAGCTTCCATTTGAACGACCATCTCCAAGGCTACCCACGGCCAGTGACCGCACGTGCACGGCCCAATCATCGCGCCTAAAAATGCAAGGGAACATGACAACTTCGAGTCCAAATCGCCGTTGATCCAAAGCTCCAAACACGATCATACCCGTTGGATATCTAGAACTCACTCCCCTCTACAATCTTCATGTTGGAAGTTTGTTGTAAATGTTGATGGATTTAAAGAAATTGGAGGAGAAAGAAGAGTGTGTTTCGGCCATTGAAAATATAAGAGGCCGGCGGCTCTGAATTTTGACCTAGGGTTTTTAGAATTTTGCAAAAGTGAATTGTAGAGGGGCTTATATAGAAAATTCAACGAACACTATTCATCCCGGAATTTCCGAACTCCAAACGAAGCGTGCCGGTTGGCGTTCCTAAGGTTTACCCCACGTTTTGAATACAATGGAACGTGTTTCGGGAGCTAATTTGTAACAACCCGCATATTTATCGATTTTATATTTAAATATTTTATTTAAATATTTTATCGTTAGTCGGATTTTAGTCCGAAAAGCTACTTTTGCCATACGGTTGAATTAGGACTCGGGACCACTCCCATTGAGTTTAAAATGCCGTTTGCGACCTTTTTGAGTATAAGCTTCGATATGTTTGGAGAAAGTTGAATTTTTCCACCTTTTACTTAGGGCTTTGGTTTGGGCTGAGCCACTTATGTATTCACTCCCAACCCCTTCTCCTCTTCATCTCTTCATTCCTCATATACTCAAGCTTTTATATTAATGGATAGTGGAAGAGGAAATTAAAACTCCAAGCCCTAGTTTTCTTTTGCAAATCAAATTCCTAGCTCCAAATTCAAGAGAACCCATTGATAAGCATTCTCTTCTTCTTCTCCAACTTATTCTCTTACCAATTTCAGAAATTCCTAAACCTAATTTTGGGAATGTTCTTATTTTGAGCATAGATTCAAGCTCATTTGGGTTGTGTTGAAGAGAGGTTGATTCTCCATTTGCTTTCAAGCTTCTTCTTGGTTGATTTTGTAAAAAGGTGAGATTTTTATCTCACATCTTAGCCTATAATTATCTTCGATTGTTAGGTATGAATTCCTAACGTTTATCCGTGTGCAATCAATTTTGGTTTGGATCGATTTCGTGTATATTCCAATTTTTGGTGTTTTGGTCTAATTTGTGAAAATCCTATTATGGATATTTGGACATTGATATTTGAGGCGTATCGAAGAGCCGTTTAGGCTGGGTTGTCGTTCGACGTAATTCCTTAGTCATCGCCATTTGCTCGTTCGATCGTTTCCAATATTCATTTGGCCATTTTTGGCCTAGGTTCAGGGAATGCCCTGAACCCTTCATTCAGACGTCTGAAACGTGATATTCAGACGTCTGAATATTGTTCTAGGAAGTTTTCTATTTCCAGATTCAGACGTCTGAATATATGGTTTCAGACGTCTGAATTGGTTCATTTGGAACCAGAAAGGAAATAGGCTAAAATATGCCTATTTCAGACGTCTGAAACACTTGATTCAGACGTCTGAATTGTGTTCTGGAAATTTTTATATTTCCAGATTCAAACGTCTGAATCAGCAGTGTTTTGCCTGCTTGCCTTTTCGCTTGAGAATTTCAATTTAAATCATTCGTGATGATCCTATTTGTTGTTATCATTTATTATGCCTTTGATGACTCCTATTTAGGGATTTTTGAATATCCATTTCGATGGATTCTTTATCGGTTTCTTTGGAATTTATTCACGTCTTCGAAGGTGAATTTTAGTGATTGATTGTTCTTACAATCTTCTTTGTGATTTGTACTTTAAAAATATAAAGGTTTTCTATACTAGTAGTAAATATCAAAACTCTTCCTTCAAATGATTTCAACACTATTTTATTACAAAGATCGTTTTCTCGAACCGATTTCTAATCTATTAGTATATACAAACCTTTACCTCACTCGTATGAGAAATCTAATTAAACGGCTTAGTAAAACAAGTGGTATGAAACGCTTGCGTTTACTTCGTCGGTTAATTCTTGGACTTGTTCGATTGAACCTCTTGTGACAATTTCCTAGTGGAGATCTACAGTTTGTTCGTAAATATTTGAGTTAAGCAAGTGGTTAAGGGACATGAAGCTAAACTCATATATTTACTAGCTTAGTGTAATTGACACTTCTCGTCGATCATGATGATCATCTTTTGTGATTTAGACTAGCAATGTGCGATGTCTCTTTGTCTACGAGGGAAACTAAACCCCGTTTTGTGGAGTTTCGACTCAATTTGGTGGGGTAGCAACCCATGGTCTTCGGGCCGTTTGTGGAGCTTCGGCTCAATTTGTGATGGTTAGCAACCATGGAATTAGCATTCCGTTTGCGATACACGTGTTGGTGAGCTTTATGCTCCCGTTTGTGATAGGCCTCCCCCTTTTTGTGATTTCTGGATTTCTTGAGATGATTTCTAGAATTTGTGTTTCACCAATTTTCGTGATTTCCATTGATAGGTTTTATCAATATTTGTGCATTGGTGAATTTGTGTATCATTGACTTTTGTGATTGGCATTGCTATAATCGTCAATATTTGCGGTTTGATGAACGAAATAAGGAGTATGACATTTTCTTTGATTCTTGTGTAGAATTTGTGATATCGATTAATCTCTTGTTGTTTTTCAATTACTTATATATATCACAGCTTGGCATTGTGATTATTATGTGTTTAGTCATATCTCTTACTCTATATCGTTTCATCTGATATTTATAGTTAGACTGATCCGTTTATTATTTTCTTATTAAATAATACTCGGGTCAGACCGAGATGTTTCAGGTGCTTCTGCTTGACTTCTCCCCAGGGATTCATCACTCTGACTTTTGGCAAACTACTTAGATTAGTAGTTTATTTTGTTGTATACACTTGAGATATAGACTCATAGTTGTATTCTTTTGTATAGCACGTGTTGCTATTCTTTTGTATTATTGTGGATCTTTTTGACCACTACTCTTATATACACTTCCATGTGTTAATTATATATTCATATCTTCTTCCGCCTTTGTGATATGAATTATCTGTGACTGATTTATGTTATGTTTATTTCTATATTTGTTTCTGAAGATATTACAGCCACTATGTAGTAGCTTTGAGTTTGTGTCGATATGTCGGATTTCCCTCTTGATAAAGAAATGTATGTTATACTATCTGACATATCGATGCTCGCGCAAAGAAATTACACGGATGGTCGCTCCTCAACAGCCTTATTCTCCGTGCTAGTTGACAGCATTCACCGTAATGTTCTTGGCTAGCGTGGGTATAGAGGTGGGGCGTCACAGCTTGGTATCAGAGCCAAACTTCGGAACAATATAGAATAATTTAGCAAGGATCATGTCCTAAGTCTTTCTTAGGAGTTGTGCTTTAGGATTTAATTCGAGTCTTCGAACCGATTCATCCTATTTTCTTTTATGATTCCTTGTCTTGTCTATCAAGATTGCTTGATATTCAATTTGGTGAATAACCCTTTTCTTCTTCTTCTTTCTTTCTTTCTTTCTTTCTAAGGAAGAGAAATGTCTAGACCAGGCCGCCCCAGAGCCGTGCCATCTAGCACTCCACCCCAGGATGGAGTTTTTATGACTGCTCAACAGCTTCTTGATTTGGTAACTAATGCTCAGGAAGCTGGAGCTAACCCGGAACCTACTCACCCAAAGTCGGGATTTGCACGTTTGTGCAGCGATTACACTAATTTGGGTGGGGAGCCATTCAAAGGTTCCGAAACTATTATTGAAGTACAGGCTTGGCTAAGGTCATGCGATCGAATCTTTTCTCGCATGAATCTTATTGACCTTCACCGAGTTCAGGTGGCCTCTAGTATGCTCCGAGAAAGAGCACTGGACTGGTATGAGCTTCTTATTTTTGAGATTAATGAAGCGGATCTCACTTGGGAGCAATTCCGAGAACGCTTCGAATTGAAATTTGTACCAGAAGCAGAGAAAGTGACATTGGCTCGACGATTTATAGACCTTATTCAAGGTGAGTCCTCCGTGACTGATTACGTCGCCTCCTTCGAGTCGCTTTCCAAATATGGGGTTGAATACATCAACACCCCTTTAAAGAAGAACCGGAGATTCGTCTATGGCTTAAACAAAAATCTCAAGAATCCATTACTTCTAAAATTAGAAGTTTCTTTCGACCAACTCGTTGATATCGCTCTTCGTCTTGAAGAGGCGGATAGGGAGAATGATGTTGAAGTGGTGGGTTCCAAACCAAGCTTCAACAACAACAATAAGAGGCCAAACAAATTCAAAGGCCCCTATCCTAATAAGAAAGGGAAGCAAGCAACCTCCGTGGCAAAGGCTTCTTCCCTTGGTCGTGGGGAGTGCTATAATTGTGGTTCGAAGGACCATTATGCGAACAAGTGTCCCAAGTCTATCTCTTGTCGCTACTGCAAAAGTCCCGGTCATGTTATATCATCATGCCCCAATCTTCAGGGCAGGAAAGAGGGAAAGCTTAATGTTGCTCAAGCCCCTGGCAACACATCTCGTGGCCAAGGTATTTCTCATTCTATTCTGAATGGAATTATTTTATTTCGTGATCATCCTATTCGAGTTCTTTTTGATACGGGTGCGTCCCATTCTTTTATATCAAAAGAACTTGTTGATACCTTTTCTTTGGATGTTTTGTGTTTAATGACTTCTTTGAGAATTGCGAATCCGGTTGGTGGATCCGCAACAATCAGTTTATTGTGTAAAGATGTCGAGATTATTTTGTGTGATTTTTCTTTCCGAGCCGATTTGCATGTCATGCGTTATTTAGGCTTTGGAATGATTTTGGGAATGGATTGGCTTAACCGTTATGAAGCTCATATCCTATGTCCTGAGCGGACTATTCATCTTCGACATCCTCAATCTGTTAATCAGGTTTCTGTTATTCTTAAAGATTCGGATTCTGCTTTGGTTGCATCTTTATATTCTTTAAATCCTCGTGATGACGATGATGATGATGAGGGTGATATTATTTTTCTTATTCACGTCGTTCGTGAATTTTCCGACATATTCGAGCCCGTTTTAGGATTACCACCTAAGCGAGCAATTGAGTTCAGAATTAATCTTATTCCTGGAGCTCAACCTATCACTCGTCCTCCGTATCATATGTCCAATAAAGAAAACGAGGAGATGCGTAAACAATTATCCGAATTGGAGACGAGGCAATTTATTCGCTCTAGTTCCTCGCCTTGGGGAGCTTCGGCTATTTTCGTGAAGAAATCTGATGGTACACTTAGGCTTTGCGTTGACTACCGCAAGCTTAATGATCTTACTATCAAAAATAAATATCCTTTACCTCGGATTGATGATCTATTCGATCAACTTAGTGGTGCCAAAGTCTTTTCACAATTAGACTTAGCTACTGGATTTCATCAGCTTCGTATTGCAGAGGATAGTATTCCTTTGACATCGTTCCGTACTCGGTATGGATCTTATGAATGGCTTGTTATGCCATTTGGGTTAATGAATGCCCCGGCTTATTTCGTTGACTTAATGAATCGAGTTTTTAAAGACTTCCTCGATCGATTTGTTCTCATCTTTATTGATGATATTCTTGTGTATTCTAAAACCGAGGAGGAGCATGAAAAACATCTTCGAATTGTATTGGAAACTCTTAGGAGTAATCAATTAAAGGAAAATTTTTCTAAATGCCACTTTTGGCAATCTCGTGTAAAGTTTCTCGGTCATATTATTTCCGAATCCGGAATTTCCGTGGATCCTTCAAAGATTGAAGCGATTCAAGATTGGAAGAGACCGGAGAGTGTGACAGAGATTCGTAGTTTTCTAGGATTGGCAGGTTATTACCGCCGATTTATCAAAGACTTTTCTAAGATTGTCGTGCCTCTCACTAGCTTGACGAAGAAAGGTGTTAAATACATTTGGTCGGACAAATGTGAAGCTTCTTTTTAGAAATTAAAAGAACTTCTTTCTGATGCTCCTATTCTTGTTATTCCCGAGGGGAATCAAGATTTCGTTGTTTATACCGATGCTAGTCACGTTGGTTTGGGTGCCGTTTTTATGCAAAGAGAACGTGTTATTGCTTATGCTTCTAGGCAATTGAAGCCTGCTGAGACTAGATATGCCACTCATGATTTAGAGCTCGCGGCTATGGTTTCGTCCTTCGTATTTGGCGTCATTATCTTTTAGGAGAGAAATTTGTTCTTTATACCGATCATAAGTCCTTGAAGTATTTATTCTCTCAAAAAGAACTTAATTTGCGTCAACGGCGTTGGCTCGAATTTCTTGCACCATATGATCTTGATATCCTTTATACTCCCGGAAAGGGAAATCGTGTTGCCGATGCACTTAGTCGCAAGCAGCAAGCGGTTGTTTCTATGATGATATCCGAGTGGAATGATCTCGAGATATTATCCTCTTGTGAAATTCGAGACCGTGTTACCGATTTATGTTCATCTCTTGTTTTATGTAGCCTTGAGGCTCATCCTTCTCTTTTAGACCGCATTCTTGAAGCTCAAGGGTTGGATCCTGAATTGGCTCTTCTTAGCCAAAATATTAAGGATAAAATTGATATTGAAGGTTTGAAAGACTTTGATATCGATTCTCGTGGCGGCATTCGGAAATTTGGTAGTCTTATCGTGCCAAATATTAGTGATCTTCGTAAAGATATTTTAGAAGATTCACATCGTTCTAAATTCACCATCCATCCCGGTAGTAGTAAAATGTACACGGATATGAAGCGACTTTATTATTGGGAGTGAATGAAACTTGACATCGCTAACTTCGTTAAGCGTTGCATGACTTGCCAACTCGTTAAGGCCGAACATCAAAGGCCCGGTGGGTTATTGCAACCTTTAGAAATTCCAATTTGGAAGTGGGACCAAATTTCCATGGATTTTATAGATGGCCTTCCCCGTTCTCGTTCGGGTCATGATAGCTTATGGGCGATTGTTGATAGACTTACTAAATCTGCCCATTTTATTCCCGTTCGGTCTAACCGAACCGTACCTCTTTTGGCCAAACTTTTTATTAAAGAAATTGTTAAATGGCATGGAGTTCCTACTTCTATAGTTAGTGATCGTGATCCATTGTTTACTAGTGGATTTTGGAAGAGTCTTCAAAAAGCTTTGGGAACGAAGCTTAATTTTAGCACCGCTTATCATCCTCAGTCCGATGGACAAACCGAGCGTGTGAATCAAACTCTTGAAGATCTTATTTGTGCTTGTGTTCTTGATTTTGGTGGAAGTTGGGAAGATTATATTTCACTTGTTGAATTTTCCTATAATAATAGCTTCCAATCTAGTATTGGTATGGCACCTTTTGAGGCACTCTATGGAAGGCCATGCCGATCTCCTTCTTGTTGGCTTGAGACCGGTGAGAGGCTGGTTTTAGGTCCAGATTTTATTCGTGATTCCACAGAAAAGATTGATATTATTCGTCATAGGATGAATGAAGCCCAGAGTAGACAAAATCCTATGCTGATAATCGAAGAAGGAAATTAGAATTTTCTGTGGGAGATCTTGTGTTCATTCGTGTTTCACCTATGAAAGGTGTTGTACGTTTCAGTCGATCGGGAAAATTGGCGCCTCGATATATTGGGCCATTTCCTATCACTGAACGTATTGGTTCCATGACTTATCACCTTTTATTACCGGCTCAATTTTCTGCTATCCATGACGTGTTTCACGTTTCTCAGCTTCGAAAATGTCTTCGAGATTCCGATTCTATTTTTGAGCCCGGTGTTGTGGAAGAAATTGAAGTTTCGCCTAATTTGACTTATGAGCAGCATCCTATTCGAATTATAGCTTCTGAGGTTAAACAACTTCGAAATAAAGATGTTCCGCTTGTGAAGGTTCAATGGTCCTCAAATCCTAAGGATTGTTCTTGGGAATCCAGAGAATTCATCGAGCGTACACATCCGGACTTGCTTTCTCCTGCTCTTTGAGGTGAACCTTTTATTTCAAATTTCTTTTGTGTTGAATATGCTTTTATGGTTGTTACTATATATCTTCTTTTTAAATATTGCGAGGACATAATTTCTTTAAGGAGGGGAGTCTGTAACAACCCGCATATTTATCGATTTTATATTTAAATATTTTATTTAAATATTTTATCGTTAGTCAGATTTTAGTCCGAAAAGATACTTTTTGCATACGGTTGAATTAGGACTCGGGACCACTCCCATTGAGTTTAAAATGCCGTTTGCGACCTTTTTGAGTATAAGCTTCGATATGTTTGGAGAAAGTTGAATTTTGCTACTTTTTACTTAGGGCTTTGGTTTGGGCTGAGCCACTTATGTATTCAGTCCCAACCCCTTCTCCTCTTCATCTCTTCATTCCCAATATACTCAAGCTTTTATATTAATGGAGAGTGGAAGAGGAAATTAAAACTCCAAGCCCTAGTTTTCTTTTGCAAATCAAATTCCTAGCTCCAAATTCAAGAGAACCCGTTGGTAAGCATTCTCTTCTTCTTCTCCAACTTATTCTCTTACCAATTTCAGAAATTCCTAAACCTAATTTTGGGAATGTTCTTGTTTTGAGCATAGATTCAAGCTCATTTGGGTTTTGTTGAAGAGAGGTTGATTCTCCATTTGCTTTTAAGCTTCTTCTTGGTTGATTTTGTAAAAAGGTGAGATTTTTATCTCACATCTTAGCCTATAATTATCTTCGATTATTAGGTATGAATTCCTAACGTTTATTCGTGTGCAATCGATTTTGGTTTGGATCGATTTCGTGTATATTCCAATTTTTGGTGTTTTGGTCTAATTTGTGAAAATCCTATTATGGATATTTGGACATTGATATTTGAGGCGTATCGAAGAGCCGTTTAGGCTGGGTTGTCGTTCGACGTAATTCCTTAGTCATCGCCATTTGCTCGTTCGATCGTTTCCGATATTCGTTTGGCCATTTTTGGCCTAGGTTCAGGGAATGCCCTGAACCCTTCATTCAGACGTCTGAAATGTGATATTCAGACGTCTGAATATTGTTCTGGGAAGTTTTCTATTCTCAGATTCAGACGTCTGAATATATGGTTTCAGACGTCTGAATTGGTTCATTTGGAACCAGAAAGGAAATAGGCTAAAATATGCCTATTTCAGACGTCTGAAACACTTGATTCAGACGTCTGAATTGTGTTCTGGAAATTTTTATATTTCCAGATTCAGACGTCTGAACCACTTGTTTCAGACGTCTGAATCAGCAGTGTTTTGCCTGCTTGCCTTTTCGCTTGAGAATTCCAATTTAAATCGATTCGTGATGATCCTATTTGTTGTTATCATTTATTATGCCTTTGATGACTCCTATTTAGAGATTTTTGAATATCCATTTCAATGGATTCTTTATCGGTTTCTTTGGATTTTATTCACGTCTTCGAAGGTGAATTTTAGTGATTGATTGTTCTTACAATCTTCTTTGTGATTTGTCACTTTAAAAATATAAAGGTTTTCTATACTAGTAGTAAATATCAAAACTCTTCCTTCAAATGATTTCAACACTATTTTATTACAAAGATCGTTTTCTCGAACCGATTTCTAATCTATTAGTATATACAAACCTTTACCTCACTCGTATGAGAAATCTAATTAAACGGCTTAGTAAAACAAGTGGTATGAAACGCTTGCGTTTACTTCGTCGGTTAATTCTTGGACTTGTTCGATTGAACCTCTTGTGACAATTTCCTAGTGGAGATCTACAGTTTGTTCGTAAATATTTGAGTTAAGCTAGTGGTTATGGGACATGAAGCTAAACTCATATATTTACTAGCTTAGTGTAATTGACACTTCTCGTCGATCATGATGATCATCTTTTGTGATTTAGACTAGCAATGTGCGTTGTCTCTTTGTCTACGAGGGAGACTAAACCCCGTTTTGTGGAGTTTCGACTCAATTTGGTGGGGTAGCAACCCATGGTCTTCGGGCCGTTTGTGGAGCTTCGGCTCAATTTGTGATGGTTAGCAACCATGGAATTAGCATTCCGTTTGTGATACACGTGTTGGTGAGCTTTATGCTCCCGTTTGTGATAGGCCTCCCCCTTTTTGTGATTTCTGGATTTCTTGAGATGATTTCTAGAATTTGTGTTTCACCAATTTTCGTGATTTCCATTGATAGGTTTTATCAATATTTGTGTATTGGTGAATTTGTGTGTCATTGACTTTTGTGATTGACATTGATATAATCGTCAGTATTTGTGGTTTGATGAACGAAATAAGGAGTATGACATTTTCTTTGATTCTTGTGTAAAATTTGTGATATTGATTAATCTCTTGTTGATTTTCAATTACTTATATATATCACAGCTTGGCATTGTGATTATTATGTGTTTAGTCATATCTCTTACTCTATATCGTTTCATCTGATATTTATAGTTAGACTGATCCATTTATTATTTTCTTATTAAATAATACTCGGGTCAGACCGAGATGTTTCAGGTGCTTCTGCTTGACTTCTCCCCAGGGATTCATCACTCTGACTTTTGGCAAACTACTTAGATTAGTAGTTTATTTTGTTGTATACACTTGAGATATAGACTCATAGTTGTATTCTTTTGTATAGCACGTGTTGCTATTCTTTTGTATTATTGTGGATCTTTTTGACCACTACTCTGATATACACTTCCATGTGTTAATTATATATTCATATCTTCTTCCGCCTTTGTGATATGAATTATCTGTGACTGATTTATGTTATGTTTATTTCTATATTTGTTTCTGAAGATATTACAGCCACTGTGTAGTAGCTTTGAGTTTGTGTCGGTATGTCGGATTTCCCTCTTGATAAAGAAATGTATGTTATACTATCTGACATATCAATGCTCGCGTAAAGAAATTACACGGATGGTCGCTCCTCAACAGCCTTATTCTCCGTGCTAGTTGACAGCATTCACCGTAATGTTCTTGGCTAGCGTGGGTATAGAGGTAGGGCGTCACATAATTCGATCATCTGTACGAGTTATGCCAATAAACGTTCGATTTAAATTAAATCGATTTAAACTAATTTCTAGGCGTTTTGGCTTGCACCGGACAAACGGTAAATCCGATTGACACGAAATTTGAAAAAATACAATAATATCACATTACGGATCCGATGAAACTAGTTTCGTTGAAATCCGAGACTGTTTAAAAAATGGCTATTTTAACTCGCCAAATTAGAATTAAAACAATTTCGATGCGTTTCGAGCTGCCACAGTCAAACGAAAACTCCGATTGCTACGAAAATTGAAATCCGATAATAACAAACTATTATGGATCCAATGGAACTAGTTTCGTCCAATTCTGAGACTGTTCGAAAAATAGCTAATTTCACTAGTCGATTTAAATATTAAAATATTCAATTTTCACAAATAAACTCTAAATTCAATTTTAGAAGTTCGCAAACATCTTTCTAACTTCAATATGATAAAATAAAAGTTTACGAATCATTTTCGATCATATTTAACCCGTTATTCAATTATTTCTGTAATTTCAACTATTAAATTATCGATTTAATTGTTCAATTAAATCCAATTATTCGAAATAAAATTTATTCGACTTATAAATTTCACTTATTAATATTTAAAATTAATTAAATATACAAATTTTAATTAACAGAAATTCTGGGTCGTTACATACTTCCCCCCTTAAAAGAATTTCGTCCTCGAAATTACCAAATAAGAAAAGTTACTGAATATATTAACTTTCCAAAACAAACCATTCAATTTAGATTTTTACAAATCTCTTAAGTGTTTAACTTTCTCAAAATCCACAGTTAAACTTCTTATAATAACTTTACTAAGTTTCCAAATCCAAACTAAGTTTTCTTTTCAAAAACAACTACTATTGTTTAACTTTCAACTCCAAATCAAAATTATAGTTTTCAAAATTTTCCCAATTTTTCTCAAAAATATTCTAACGCCTCAAATTTTTGAAAAATTTCGCCAGCGTCTCCTTTGCGCGGATCGATTCGAAAAAAAAATGACACTGTATATATCACAAATATACATCTCATCAAGTGATGAAGCATTCCGCAGGGAAAAAAGTGAAAAAGTACGATATTTAATACGAGGTATGTACCTTATATATTATTAGCGAGCATATACGGCTAATATAGCGCGAAAGCGAGCTCCAAATGCAAAGAAAACGCAATCCGCACCTACTAAACACTCAACAAACAGATGAGAAACATGTATATAGACAATAGTATCGATATACAACATATAGCAACATAATAACTATATATGCCAACATAGCAAATACAGTAAAAGCAATATATTCAACCATCAACCAACTAGCATTCAACTAACATTCAACTAACATCCATAACCAATAAATATTTATTGATATTCTCATTAATATTCAATGAAATGGGTTTTCAAATTTAATCACATTCGATTCATTAACAGTGGTTGTTTTTACTAACATTCATTTTCAATTAGTTTATATTCACTAATTCATATTCAAGTTGGTTCACTCCCAAATCAAATTCAATTCTATTTGAGATTCACTTAACTTCCAATTTGATTTCAATTACTTTACCTTTCAATTTCATTAACTCAATTGCATTAATACTTAATGAATTATATACAATCAACTAACAATCATATCACAACCAATGTAGATTAATTACAACCAAATTCCTTTGCTTATATTCATTCAATTTGGTTTAACACCTTTACTTTCAATTGGTTTAATTAAATTTATTTTCATTCAATTTTTCAACTTCCAATAACATTAGATTTTAATGAATTAACACTTACATTCATTATTTCATATCAATTATTTACATTTAATTGATTAACATTCAATTCATTAATTCAATTCAATTACAAAAGTTGAATTTCATTACATAACTCAAGTTCACATCTATCACTTAACTTTATTATTTTACTTCGATGCCAAAATCAACTTCATTCAACATCACTTAAGTTATATTCCATTTTATAAACATCACTTGGTTTTACTTAAATTCCCACTTATAAATCCAATTCAAATTCCCAATTCTGAAGTAAATTTCCATTTAACTTTAAATTCATTTTTTTATTTATAACTCATATTCATAAATATATTCATATAGTTTCACTTCTTATATATATAATTTATTTCACAATTGTAAATCACGTTAATTATAATTTCATACTTATAATTCTTTTTACTTATACAATTATTCTTTTATAACATGTTTTATTTAACTTATTCAAACATCTTTTAATTTACTTATATATATTCTTACATTTTGAACAGCCAAACAATCAACTTATATACACTTTAATAATTCTAAAAAATTATCCCTTTATATATAAAATATACTCAAGGTAAAATTATTTCATTTACCCAATGTAAAACAATATCGTGTCGAATTGTTCTGTACAAGTGTTTAGAGATCCCTATCAACAACGTTAATTACTCGTATTAACCAGAATCCATATACCACTCAACAAACCAATCATCACAATATAAAACAATTTTATATTCACTAACAAATACGCACTCATAGCTATTATTACACTTAAACTCATTCTAGAGTACTACCGACTCTATCTCTAATGAGTAATACCCAACAGAGCCATGGTTGTCGCTTAACCATACGCTCTGATACCAGATGTAAGGACCCGCAAATCCGTACTCCTTGAATAGACACTAATCTCCAGTGATTAACTCAAGATGAACGGAAATACGAATTCTTAGGGTTCAAAAAAAAAGATAGAAGAAGAGAGAAAAGATAGAACAGAACAGAAAGAAAACAGCAGAACAATATCAGAATCTCACAATCGCAGCGGAACAACATATAATAGATAAATGAATAATCTTTAAACAAAGAACTATATAAGTTATTACATTACATCACATTACATTACATTATCAGAGTGTACAACAATCAAACAACAACAAACAGCGGAAAAGAAATACTATATACTAGTAATACGCCATGCCATCCAGCTTGCCTCCAGCAACTCCTGAATTCCAGAATATCCTGATAAACCTTAACTCTTGACTGCCCGTGTGGAAATTGGTGGGCACCCAGAGTTTAGGAAGGAAAACAATAAACTCCGAGTCAGTCATGTGACTAGTGTGAGAACTCAAAACAGTTTATCTTTAAAATAAAGAATAGGATAATTTTAAAATAGATTCGCAATGCTTTTAAAAATGAGACTACCATAAGGCCTCCCGCACACACACACAATGCAAACGCAGAATCGGAGGAGATTTCTCCTTATGATAGTCAAAGATGCTTGATACGCATTAAAAAGAAACATTTGATATTATTACTAGTGCATAGTGTAGAAAAAATCATTTCGAAAATAAAGATATAAATCTTAGCCAACATACGACCATTATCGTATGCCTACTATAGCTACCATCTAAACAGTGGTGACCACCATAAGTAAATGGCGGGTTCTACAACTAAAACGTACAAAGTTCATATTGTTTCTTTGGATTTCCAACAAATGGTCAGGCCATGGAACTTCCCATTGCCACATGGAAACGCCTCTGGAATGACGTCCCGAGAACCAAACCGGATCTCTGCCAACACAAGGTCGGGTTACCCCTAACTGGGTAACTACTGACACAAATATGTCATCCCCCGATCGTAACCGATCTACCACCGAGGATCCTCGATTTCCAACAACCACAAAGTAATAAGTTTGCAGCACAACATAGGTTAAGTATCTAGGCTCCATACCTTGATACCACCTCTATCCAGAAGGAATGACATACACTAAAGGGCGCAACCCCTAATAACCTTGCAGCATCCTTCCTGTTTTGACCATTTTCGGGGTGTGAGGTCCGACGAAGTCTCATCCACAAAGCCACGCTTTGGTACAAAGCCATGCTTTGGGTCAACAAATGATCAAAGTAATGATCACAAAGATAAATGATCAAACAAATGATCATATCACAAATGATCAAACAATGATCATTTCACAGCAACACTCAGCATGTCACATTACCAAATTGGGAATATATCGCTGATAACCATCAACTACATAACCTCTGAGCTCATACGTCTCAGAGAAAGGTGTTAAGCTAAGAGAATAAATTCTCCGCCACCAACAGAAATATATTTGAAAGAAATCAGCTTTATATCTCAATTTGTAATGTCAGACATACTATCCATACAAGTCTGTTCCGGGATCGAACAGAACCGAAGGTACTTACAAAGAAGTCCTTGCAATCCGGATATTCACTAATCACGTCCGGACTTCTCATCACATATGGAGTCTCTATACCGGGGACCAGTCGATGCAAAGACATTCGACGAGTTGTCCTTTCGCTTTTGAAAATATCTAGTCTTCAACACCGGTCTTCAAATGCAATTCATAACGACGTATCACATAATCGGAATGGGTTATACGACCCCAAGGTCCTTTCCCGGCTAACCCGAATAGTGAGCGCTTATTCAAAAATAAGTGTGGCATTCAAATTCAAGCAAATCACAACAAATACCCATTCAAAGGTAATTATTGATAGTCGGTTATTGAACTATCAATGGATATGCACAACATCACCAGATTCCAAATAATTTTCCAAATTATTTATTTTCCAAAAATATCTTTACAAGATATATATTTTCCACACTTCAACCATTTGAAAACAAATTTTCAAATCACTTTTCACCTTTACCACTTTTGAAAACAAATTTCAATCATTTTCCTTACGCGGAAATACTTTCATTTCAACATGGTTCATTTAAACCCACTAAAATCCTTAACGATTTACTTTATATTTACGTTCCAAATCCGTAAATTTATTCCCACACTTCTAAAACTAATCAACGTTTATTTTTTAACAATTTCCCTTTCTTTTATAAATTTCATAGTGAATTTATATTCCAAAATATTTATGAATATACGATTTCAATTATTCATTTTCAATTTATCTTCAAAAAGATAAATTCTCAAAACGTTTCATTTCACATTGGAAAAACATTTCCATACTTATTTATTTATAAGTAATTCACAAATCTATTTATTTTCAACATTCGAAAGATATTCAATATACTTAAATCGAAATTAAGTATATATTTCATTCTTTAAGGAAATCATTCTCTTAAACATATTTATTTGGGCCAAAACGAATGTTGCGTAAAACATCGTTACGACAACCCAAAATCACTAGTATAAGGGTTCGAAATTAAAATAGATATATAAATCCCAATACTATACAAAACATTTCCTTTCGGAAATCATTTACTATAACAACAGTGTTATAGTCTACCATCTCCTTCTATTTCTCGAAAACGTCTATTTCAACAATGAATGTTGAAATCTATGGTTTCGAATCTTAACACATTTTAAGAACATCGTTAGATCGTTTTAATTCTATTTAAAACATCACATCCAAAACATTTTCTTTAACATATTATTCACTATTCAAAAACGTGAATATACTTCGTTAACCAATTTCATCATTTCTACACATTTTATTTTAAAGGATTATTCACTGTCTAAAACGTGAATATAACTCCACTAATAAGCTATAAAAATTTACTCATCCAAATAAGCCGTTTGCGGATTTATAAAACAATGTTTATAAATTCCATTTCTATTTATTTTATAACAACTTCCTTTTATAGATCTCCTTTATTAAGCTATTTCAATTTATAACTCAATTATATACCAAAAGTTCATATTATAAGTTAAATGCTTATAATTTATTTTTTTACAAAATCGTTCTTTTAAACTTCCCAAATTATAAATCTTATAACTTATAAGATTCATTTATTTACCCAAATCTATTCTTTTAATAAATTTACAAATTTTATAAACCAACTGCTTATAAAATTCCATTTATAACTTCACCGTTTTTAATTTTATAAATTTCATTCATTTATGAAATTCATTTACAATTCATTTTAACACTTATAAGAACTCGTTTTATAATTCAAATATTTTTAATTTATAAATATCAATTTATAAATCTTTTATATAAATCAATTTATATTATTATTTTAAAAATGTCTTTAAACTTATTTTATAAAATCATTAACCCCATATTTTCAAAAATCAACTTTTAACTATATTTCTCAAAAATCATAATTTTTATAACATTAACATTATAACGTTTATTTATTTAAAATGAATCAATTCCAAAAATATTTTATAAACGTATACTTTCAAAAATCACTTTAAAAATCCTTTTAAAATTCCAAAATTGGCCCAATGATGCTACACACCAAATAGTCAATCACGACAACAACGACATCATATATTTGTATATGATAATCAATCAAATATCAAAATATCTGAAATCAAATAAATACTGTTGAGGAATCCAGTTGGATCCCTCCAACCTGTCTTCCTGCATCCAAAAATGTTAGCACAATACCAATTCCATTCCATTACGGAATTATCGCGGTATATAGGATTTATAAAATATTATCCGCTTAATAGACGGCGCAATTGGGTCTCATCCGCTATATAATGCGGGAAATCAACTCCAAGTACATAAATAATACCAATTTTACTGTACTGTGAAATATTCGCAGTATATGTTTTTAATAAATAACCTCCGCTTACTAACGGCGTATAATGTCTATTTTAACAATCAATTAATAACAATCATAATTTCAAACATACAATCAAGAATTTTAAATCTAACTATTTAAAATTAAAATCGAAACCGATTCGATTGAGTGAGAAGTTCTCACCTTGTTTTCAATTTCGTTTTCAGCTTTTATTTCGAATAAAATTAAACGGACGTTTAATTTTACCCAAAATTCTCTCTAGCTCCAAACGACTCCAATCCAATTCCATAGCGTAGTGCTCGTCCATACGAACCCAACGCAACTGGTTTCGTGCGTTTTCGACCTTGTATGAAAAAGATATGCATATTTAAAGTTACACGAATTTATAATTATAAATTTACAACATTTTTTTTCTAAACCTAGATTGCATCTCAGCCGTTGATCCTCACCCTTGCAAATCTTGGCCGCACCTATCTTCATCTTCCCCAAAACATTATCGTGCAAACCGAACCCATCTTGCCGCCCTCCTTCTTCAAAAACGCGACCACCATAAGCAACTTCAGGACGATCAGGAGCTTCCATTTGAACGACCATCTCCAAGGCCACCCACGGCCAGTGACCGCACGCGCACGGCCCCATCATCACGCCTAAAAACGCGTGCGAACGTGACAACTTCGAGCCCAAATCGCCGTTGATCCAAAGCTCCAAACACGATCATACCCGTTGGATATCTAGAACTCACTCCCCTCTACAATCTTCATGTTGGAAGTTTGTTGTAAATGTTGATGGATTTGAAGAAATTGGTGCAGAAAGAAGAGTGTGTTTCGGCCACTAAAAATATAAGAGGTCGGCGGCTCTGAATTTTGACCTAGGGTTTTTAGAATTTTGCAAAAGTGAATTGTAGAGGGGCTTATATAGAAAATTCAATGAACACTATTCATCCTGGAATTTTCGAACTCCAAACGAAGCGTGCCGGTTGGCGTTCCTAAGGTTTACCCCACGTTCCGAACACAATGGAACGTGTTTCGGGAGCAAATTCGATCATCTATGCGAGTTATGGCAATAAACGTTCGATTTAAATTAAATCGATTTAAACTAATTTCTAGGCGTTTTGGCTTGCACCGGACAAACGGTAAATCCGATTGACACGAAATTTGAAACCATTCAATAATATCACATTACGGATCCGATGAAACTGGTTTCGTCGAAATCTGAGACTGTTTAAAAAATGGCTATTTTAACTCGCCAAATAAGAATTAAAACAATTTCGATGCGTTTCGAGCTGCCACGGTCAAACGAAAACTCCGATTACTATGAAAATTGAAATCCGATAATAACAAACTATTATGTATCCAATGGAACTAGTTTCGTCCAATTCTGAGAATGTTTGAAAAATGGCTAATTTCACTAGTCGATTTAAATATTAAAATATTCAATTTTCACAAATAAACTCTAAATTCAATTTTAGAAGTTCGCAAACATCTTTCTAACTTCAATATGATAAAATTAAAGTTTACGAATCATTTTCGATCATATTTAACCCGTTATTCAATTATTTCTGTAATTTTAACTATTAAATTATCGATTTAATTATTCAATTAAATCCAATTATTCGAAATAAAATTTATTCGACTTATAAATTTCACTTATTAATATTTAAAATTAATTAAATATAAAAAATTTAATTAACAGAAATTCTGGGTCGTTACAATATTCTTCAAAGCTCAAAGAAAAGAGCTAGACGCTTTCTCCTATTGCACTAGTTTATTTACATTGCACTACTAGTATGTATATACCAGAATTTCTGAGGACAGGCTGTTATAAATATCTAGATTGATGATTGCACTTAGGATAGTGCGAAGACCACCCTACACCTCTAGTACCCAGTATACCAATGTGTTGTGATGTGGAAGTACCAGGCCGATGCAGGATGGTAGCCAAGAATATGAAGCAGAGAAAAATCCAAATATGGAGAACCTGTAAAACATCTCACAGCACACATGTAAAATATAATTTAACATCATATTTGTAAAACAAACGAGACAATGATATAATAAAATGAACCATCAATAAGAACACCAAAGTGCATCAAGTTCACAGACTATGCAGAAATTGAAACAAAGAGTTTATGCATCCCAAATCACCCAAATAAACTCTATAGCTGTCTCTCTAAATATAAGTACTGACATAGCTCTCCAGCACCACACTGTAGAATATAAGCAATAGTAAGCTCAAAGTATAGATATGTGAAAGCATAACCTCTTGCTTGTACTCCATACAGCTCCATGTGCCATCCAAACCTGCTATCCCTAATCTACTAATTTAAGAGTACCCAAGACTATAAGAAGCAAAGCATAAAACCTGGGTCAGATAACAGTCTGGTGCAAGTGATATATCATCTCAAAATACTAAAATACTAGTATATAATAAATAAGATATGGGTATGAATAGCCGTACTTGACATGTCCCTACATCCAAAGAGTTAGCATATAAACGCAATATATGCTACATTGCTACACAAGTGAAAAATATGGGGCATAGGAGTATCACACAACATACCAAGCATACAGTAAACATATCAACCATCACACAACCTTGCATCTCTTACCCAAGCGCTTCAGATACATGATAACTCTCTCAGATGCTCAACTCATTGCCCACACAGATGGCAAGGGACTGAACACATGGAAACGTCCAAAATATGGGTATACACTTACTACCCTAGGTACACACGGACTACCCTAGGTAGACACACATACCTTGTCCCGTTAATTGGCATCACAATCATAGAGTTATTTGTAAATCACGTGGAGTATGTACCGATAGTAGAACTGCCCCATAAATACTCAAATCCTGCCCATATAGACGGCTAAGGACTGGACACATGTAGACATCAAACATATGGGTTATGACGACCCAGAATTTTGAACATTTGAAATCGAAATATTTAATTGATTTTAAATATTTGGAAGTTAGTTTAACTTGAATTTCAAAATTAACTATGAATTTGGCAATTTAATTATTGAATTTAATTTATTGAAGTTGGATAAAAATTTGAATCTTCAGTTTTAAGCTGATTAAAAATATTCTTTTTTTAAGCCTTAGAAAATGTATATTGATAATACTGAAGATAATGGAAGCTTTAGAATTTAATTTGGAGATTTTTTGTTTAGTTTTGAATTTATATTGCTTAAATCGATATTTAAAAATAGCCTTCCAAGGCACAGTCTTGGATTTCGACGAAACCAATTCCATTAGATCCGTAATATTGTATTATTATTATCGGATTTTAATTTTCGTTATGTTTGGAGTTGTCGTTTGGTCGTATGATAAGCGAACGCGTTGAAAATTAAATCGAAATTTAATTTAATAGATGGGTTCAAAAAAAGGCAATCTTCTCCATACGATCGAGTTAGGACTCGAAACCATTTCCATTGTGTTTGGAATAGGGGTTTAACATTATAAACGCCTAGCGGCATGCCTCGATAGGAGGTCGAGATTTTAAGTTGCGTTTATCGAGACAATTTAAATTTGAATCTAATTAAAAATTTATTTATATACCCTAGTCAACTTCAACCTACTTTCTTTCACCATCATAACTTTTCCCTATCTTTTCCAAAGACTGTTGCAAGTTGAAGCTGGCATGCTAGCGTATAATCGTGTCCCCTTCCTCCTCCTTCACTACGAACAGTTCAGAGAAGAAAGCAAGGCAGAACGAAATTAAAACTGAGGAAATAAATTAGGCCGTGCTCCTCAATTTTTCCCCAAAAATCAAAGTCGAAGCTCAGATAGAAATAGCCGAACTTCCTTCTTCTTTCTCCTATACCTCAATCTTTCGAAATCCATCTTCAAATAAAATCAATTCGAGTTCATCGCGAGTCCCTTTTGTTCGTTCAAAGCCTATTCGAAATCAAACCAAACCACGATATCGATAAAAATGATAACGTAATTTGAAATCGCGTTCGAACCAACTGAGGCCTTCGTCGTCGACACGATAGGGGGTACGACGTCGACTGCGATGGTGGGAAATCGTCGCTGATAATCGATTCGCGTTCGGGTATGGGCACGCGAGCCCGAAGTCGCGGCGTATTCGGTTGAGATGAGGATCGAGGGCTAGGTGACACTGTTTCGTGCATCTGGGGACTCGAACCCGAGTTCTAGTTCGATGGGGGTGGTGACTTCATGCGCGCTATGTTTTGGATAAGTATTTTATATTATTCTAAAATATTTGAACTCGGCAGATTTTCAGTGGAAATGAATAAATATTTGAAAATATATTCCACGTAAGGTAAATGCTTTGAAAACTTGTTTCCAAAGGATTGAAATGTGAATAGTGATTTCAAATTTGTTTTAAAAATATTAAAGTGATAAAAAGTATACCTTGCGAAGATATTTTGGAAATAAATGATTCGGGAAAATTATTTGAAATACAGTGATGGTTGTGAATGATGATTGATAGTTAAATAACCGACTATCAATATTGGCCTTTTTATTGTCATTTGAATTTCGATGCGACCGGGAGTCGAATTCCAAATGGTTATTCGAAACCCACATCGAACCTTTGTGATTGTGATGGATCTTTTGTTTAAGAAGATCAACGTGGAAATTGTTGTGATTTGATTGAAATCTGAATGAACACTTATTTTTAAAATAAGCGCTCATTATTCAAATTAGCCGGGAGAGGACCTTGTGTCATAAACCCATTCTGAATAATGATACGACGAAATGGGATTGCATTTGAAGACAGTGTTGAAGACCGAGTATTTTTGAAAGCGAAAGGATTACCTGTCGAATGTTTCTGCACCGGATTGCTCCGGTATAGAGGTTTTATCACTCTTGGTGATGGGGATTCCGGACGTGATTAGTGAATATCTGGATTGCAAGGGCTTCTTTGAAGTGCCCTCGGTTCCGTTCGATCCCAGAATGGACTTATAAGGATGTGTGTCTGACGTTACACTTTGAGATGTAAAGCTGCTTTCTATCAAATACATTTTTGTTGGTGGTGGAGAATTCATTCTCTTAGCTTAACACCCTTCTCTGAGACGTACGATCTCAGAGGTTATGTAGTTGATGGTTACTAGTGATACATTCCGAATTTAGTAATGTGGCATACGAAGTGCTGCTGATCATTTGTTGATCGAAGGATGACTTTGTGAAAGGTGTAGCTTTGTGGACGAGACCTCGTCGGACCTCACAACCCGAAAATGGTCAAAACAGGAAGGATGCGGTAAGGTAATTTGGGGGTAGCGCCCCCTGAGTGTATGTCGTTTCCTTCTGGAAAATGGTAGTATCATGGTATAGAGCCCATATATTTTACTTATGTTGATGTTGCAAATTTAGTATACTTTATGGTCGAGGATCCTCGGATAATGGTCGCAAATGACCGAGGGATGGCATACCCGTGTAGTAGTTACCTAGTTACAGAGGTAACCCGACCTTGTGTTGGCAGAAAGCTGGTTAAGTTCTCGGGACGTCCCTCCAGAGGCGTACCCATGTGGCATAGGAAGTTCCTTAGCCTGACCATTTGTTGGAAATCCAATCTCCAATACGTGCCTTGTATAGTTTTAGTTGTAGAACCTGCCATTTAACATGGTAGCTAAAGTAGGCATACTATAATGGTACGTATGCTGGCAAAGATTAATATTATACTTTCAAAATGTTTTCCACACTATGCACTAATGATAATATTAAAAAGGATTTTTCGTATCAAGCATGTTTGACTATCATAAGGAGAAATCCCCCCCCATGTCTGCGATTGCATTGTGCGTGTGCCGGGAGGCCTTATGGTAGTTACATTTTCCAAAAAGGGTAGCTGATTTCTTTTCCTTTCTTTGTGGAAATAACTGTTTTTAAGATCTCACACCAGTCCCACGACTGGCCTGGAGTTTATTGTTCCCTTTCTAAACGCTGGGTTCCCCTAATTTTCCACCCGGGCAGCCTAGAATCAGGTTATCATTATTCGAGAGCGGAGTCTATCAAGAAGTTGCTGTGGAGATATGGAGTTCAAGCTGGATGGCGAGACGTATGACTTATACTATATAGTATCCGCTGCGTATGGTTTGTTGTAAAGTAAATTTCTATGTAGCAAGTTCTAATGAATGCTAGTGTTGTATCGTGTTGTGTAACTCTGATAATGTGATGTATGTAAAAAACTGATATAGTGTTTTTGTTTTAAAGATTATTCTTTTATCTATTATATGTTGTTCCGCTGCGAAATGTGAGATTCTGTTATTGTTTCTATTTCTTCTTCTATCTTCTTCTTCTTTAAACCCTAACGGTTCAGTTTTCCGGCATTCGATTGTGTGGCATTCGATACAGTGGATGTATTGATGTCGACTTTTGAAAGTCGAAAAAAAATCAGGCTGTTACAATTCGGTATCAGAACGTTTGGTTAAGCGACAACCTTGGTTCTGTTGGGTGTTACTCATTAGAGATAGAGTCAATAGTACTCTAGAATGAGTTTAAGTGTAATAATAGATATGAGTGCGTATTGTTAGTGAATATAAAATTGTTTTATATTGTGATGATTGGTTTGTTGAGTGGTATATCAATTCTAGTCGATATAGTCTGTGCAACTCTATCGATAGGCATCTCTAAACACTCGTACAAAACAAATCGACACGATATTGTTTTAAAATTAGGGTAAATGAAATAATTTTACCCAAACTATTTTCGTATATGAAGGAAATAATTTTCCATAAATTATTATAGTGGTATATGGTTGCTTGTTTGTTAGGAAGTGATAATATTGAAGTATTATCATTATTGTTGAATAAGAAATTGAAATGATAACAAAGAGCTAAGAAAAAATTTTATATACAAATGGAATTTATAAATATGAATTGTAAATGTGATTTATAATTTTAAGTAAAATTCAAGAGGAGTATTTGAAAATGTTTTTGAAAGGATTTGAAAATTTTAAAGTTTGAAAAAGTTTAAATTCCTTTGAGTTTGAAAATTGTTTTCAAAGGTTTGGGAAGGTAATGGTGAAATTAATTGGGAAATAATTTTTGAATTAAATTTGAAATTTAATGGAGTTTGGAATTTAAAAATATTTGGAAAATGTTTTAGAGGGATAAAAGCTCTAAACTCTTTTCGCTGCTGGAAAATAACTTCGGTGATGACTGCAGCATCATCGATGTTCATTTTCGGGTTTTCAGGAGAGGAATTGCTGCCGAATTATTTTAAATGGTAGTTGTTTGTAAACTGGGCTTGGGTTTGGAATTCAAAAGATAATTTGAATTGATTTTCAAAGATGATTATGAAATGTTGCAAAGACCCTGGAATCTGATAAAAATAGTTTGATTTTGGAAATAATTGATTTCAACGGTGATTTTGAAATGTTGAAAAATTATTTAAAACTCTGGAAGATTTATCAAAAGTGTTTATGAGTTGATAACTTATATAATTTGAATTTTGATAAGAATGAACTTAACTTAAAGGATTGAGTTAAATTAAAGTGAATATGAAAACAAAATAAGTTGGGAAAGTAAATTAGTAAATGAAAATAAGTGAGAAAACTTATAGAAGTTTAAAAATTGAATTTGAATTGTGTTAAATAAGGTGAAGGAGAAAATAAAATTAGGAATGAACAAAAGAATAAAACCAATTTGAATTGTGTGAAATAAAATGAAGTAGTAAAATTAGTTCGAAGTGAACTAAAGGTAATAAAGGTGGGAAAAAAATGATTTGAGGTAAAATGAATTGGTATTTGTAATGAATTAGTAAATGAAACTAATTTAAAATAGTGCAGTTGTGAGTGAAAGATAATTGATTAAATTTAATATTCAGAAGATAAATTAAACCCAAATAGAATTGAAATTGTGAATTGAATTCAAAGGAAATTGAAAATGCAAGATTGAATGATAATGGATATATAACTTCAATAGTGAAATAAAAATGATATAAGAAGTATTCAAACTTTTGTAAAGAAATGTGCAAAAATGATTTTTTTGAATGTTGAAATGGGACATTATGGATATCAGGATATACAGGTGTGTTAAAGACAAAGGATAAATTGGATTTTGATTCTGAAGATAATTTAAATTGCTCGACAAAATGGTATGTATTTAAATTTCAGTATGAAATTTGATGATTTTCTTGTCCAGCCGCTTGGCCTTTTGTTTTCTTTTTGAATTTGGGGGCCCGTTGTGGCATTTTGTAGTCGTACCGAGCTAGCCGTGCAAAGGTAAAAAATTTCGTAAATTTAAAGAGTTAGAAAAATTTTGAGAAATTTTGAAAGTTTAGAATTTGAATTTAAATTTAGTTTGTTAAAGAAAACAATGTTGTTTGGAACTTATAGTTGATGTTGGAAAATTAGTTGAATTAATGATGGGTCTTAAATAAAAATATTTGTTTTGGTAAGATGATAAAACTATTTAGATTGGGAAAAATAATAAATGGGTTAAGGATCATTCTTCTTAACTTGTAATTTCAGGACGAAATTCTTTTAAGGGGGGAAAGATGTGACGACCCAGAATTTTGAACATTTGAAATTGAAATATTTAATTGATGAAAAATAATAAATGGGTTAAGGATCATTCTTCTTAACTTGTAATTTCAGGACGAAATTCTTTTAAGGGGGGAAGGATGTGACGACCCAGAATTTTGAACATTTGAAATTGAAATATTTAATTGATTTTAAATATTTGTAAGTTAGTTTAACTTGAATTTCAAAATTAACTATGAATTTGGCAATTTAATTATTGAATTTAATTTATTGAAGTTGGATAAAAATTTGAATCTTCTGTTTTAAGCTGATTAAAAATATTCTTTTTTAAGGCTTAGAAAATGTATATTGATAATACTGAAGATAATGGAAGCTTCAGAATTTAATTTGGAGATGTTCTGTTTAGTTTTGAATTTATATTGTTTAAATCGATATTTAAAAATATCCTCCCGAGGCACAGTCTCGGATTTCGACAAAACCAATTCGATTGGATCTGTAATATTTTATTATTGTTGGATTTCAATTTTCGCAATGTTTGGAGTTGTCGTTTGGCCGTACGATAAGCAAACGCGTTGAAAATTAAATCGAAATTTAATTTAATAGCTGGGTTAAAAAAAGCAATCTTCTCCATACGAACGAGTTAGGACTCGAAACATTTTCCATTGTGTTCGGAATAGGGGTTTAACATTATAAACGCCTAGCGGCACGCCTCGATAGGAGGTTGAAATTTTAAGTTGCGTTTATCGAGACAATTTGAATTTGAATCTAATTAAAAATATATTTACATACCCTAGTCAACTTCAGCCTACTTTCTTTCACCATCACAACTTTTCCCCATCTTTTCCAAAGACTATTGCAAGTTGAAGCTGGCATGCTCGCGTCTAATCGTGTCCCCTTCCTCCTCCTTAACTACGAACGGTTCAGAGAAGAAAGTATGGCAGAACGAAATTAAAACTGAGGAAATAAATCAGGCCGTGCTCCTCAATTTTTCCCCAAAAATCAAAGTCGAATCTCAGATAGAAATGGCCGAACTTCCTTATTCTCTATCCTATACCTCAATCTTTCAAAATCCATCTTCAAATGAAATCAATTCTACTTCATCGCGAGTCCCTTTTCTTCGTTCAAAGCCGATTCAAAATCAAACCAAACCATGATATCAAAAAAAAAATGATAACGCGATTTGAAATCGCGTTCGAACCGACTGAGGCCTTCGCCGTGGACACGATAGGGGGTATGACGTGGACCGCGATAGTGGGAAATCGTCGTTGACAATCGATTCGCGTTCGGGTATGGGCGTGCGAGCCCGAAGTCACGGCGTGTTCGGTTGAGATGAGGATCGAGGGAGAGGTGACACTGTTTCGTGCATCTGAGGACTCGATCCCGAGTTCGAGTTCGATGGGGGTGGTGACTTCATGCGCGCGATATGATGGGTGCGGTGAGTTGTTGATGGTGGAAGCTTCGGCGTTGTTCGAGGTGGAGTCAGGATTCATGTTTTAGCGGTGAGGTATCTGCTGGTAATCTTATTTTTCTTCAATTTAAAATTTATTTGTATATATTGATTAGAAAATAGAATAACAGTAAGTTTTCTTCAGTTTAAAAATTTACAAATATATGTATATATATGCAGTAAAGTGAAAAAAGCCATTTCCGTTTTTATTTAATATATATAGATTAGAAAAACTATAAACTAACAGTAAAGAAATTTCTGTCCTTGTTAGGATTGAAAGAAATTAAATATATTATTTAATAATAAGAAATTGGTTTGAAAGAGAAAAATCTTATATATGTTTAAAATTGAATCACTAAGTTAAATTGAATCGTTAATCATTAAATTTAGTAAATAGAAGAATTAGTTGTTCGATTTATTTCGAATATTAATAAATTATATAATTGTTTGATACAAGGTCTAAAATCGAGAAACAAGTCAAACTGGAAATGGATTGCAAAATAAAGGAGCAAAGGAGAGATCTTCTCATTCAAATTATAATGATTGGAAATTTCAGTTATTAATTGATGGTTGAATTGTGATAGTTAAATTTAATTGTTTATTGTGTGCTTGGATGATTAATTTATTATCAGTTATATTAGTTTAGACCCTATGCGCCGCATAATAGCGGATGATATTTTATAAATCCCATATACCGCGATATTCCACCTCGAAGTGGAATGGATATTTAATTGTTGTGCTAACGTCTGTGGATGCAGGAAAACAGGTTGGAGGGATCTAACTGGATTCCTCAAATATTTGAATTTGTTTCAATATTGTGTGTTGACTATTTATAATCTGTTTGTGATTATTTGTGATTGAAACCGTTGAAGGCTATAATTTAGCCGAATATATTTTTGGTATCATAGGATACTAGACATAAATAAAAAAATTGGATTTTGAAATTTGGGTAAAAATTTATAATAAACTTATTCAAAAGAAGAAATTAAAATAGACAGTTTTATTTTGAAAACTTATTAAATAAATTCCAAATATGGAAAAAGTTTAATAAATGGATTTCGTGTAATATTATTTGATAGTTGAAGAATTTATGTAAAATATAGATTTTAAATATTTGAAAGAGATAAAGAAATCTATTTCAAAAGGAAAATTGATTTGGTGTTTTGGAAATAAATTGGGAAATCAATTTGACATTAATTTGGTGTTAAAAATAAACCTTTGGGAAATTGATATGAAAATTTATTTGTTGTTTGAAATGAATTTAGAAATCAATTTGGAATTTGACTTGGTAATTGAAATAATCTAGAAATATATTTGAAAATTGATTTGGTGTTGAAAGTGAATACTTGGGAATTGATTTGAAAATCGTAAATTAGTGGATATTTAAAAATTTAAATCCACAAATGGGAATTTGATAAAAGAAAGAGAAATTTGTTTTAAAAATAAATATTGTTTTATTTTTAAAAAGTTGGAAAGGAATTTACAGATTCAGGATGTAAATTTAAAATAAATCCAGAAAGATTTATAATTGATTTGAATGAACCATTTTAGAATGGAATGTGTATTTTCCCTGAAAGCCGAGAATGTTTCCAATATAGTTTAAAAACATAGATTGAAGTTGTAAAGATGGTTTTAAGGATAGAATGTTTGAAAAAAAAATTATTTACTTAGGTTATTTTGAAAATATTTAAAGTGAAATATATTTTAAACTATTATAGAAGTGATTATTTAAAGTTTTAAATTGATATTTATTTTAGAAATTGGATAGTTGAATAGTTATATCCTATCTACTAATTTTATTTTAAAATTAGTTTTGGTCTTGAATTTTTATACGAGATATCAATATTTTTCATAACTAATATTTAAGCAAGTATTTTAAAATAGTTTTATTTTAAATGTTTCCAAGTATATTATGGATAAGCATTTTATGTTATTTTAAAATATTTGAACTCGGCAGATTTTCAGTGGAAATGAATAAATATTTGGAAATATATTCCGCGTAAGGTAAATGCTTTGAAAATTTGTTTCCAAAGGATTGAAATGTGAATAGTGATTTGAAATTTGTTTTAAAAATATTAAAGTGATAAAAAGTATACCTTGCGAAGATATTTTGGAAATAAATGATTCGGGAAAATTATTTGAAATACAATGATGGTTGTGAATGATGATTGATAGTTAAATAATCGGCTATCAATATTGGCCTTTTTAATGTCATTTGAATTTCGATGCGACCGGGAGTCGAATTCCAAATGGATATTCAAAACCCACATCGAACCTTTGTGATTGTGATGGATCTTTTGTTTAAGAAGATCAACGTGGAAATTGTTGTGACTTGTTTGAAATCTGAATGAACCCTTATTTTTAAAAATAAGCGCTCATTATTCGGATTAGCCGAGAGAGGACCTTGTGTCATAAAACCCATTCCGAATAATGATACGACGAAATGAGATTGCATTTGAAGACGGCGTTGAAGACCGGGTATTTTCGAAAGCGGAAGGATTGCCTATCGAATGTCTTTGCACCGGGTTGCTCCGTTATAGAGATTTAATCACACTTTGTAATGGGGATTCCAGACGTGATTAGTGAATATCTGGATTGCAAGGGCTTCTTTGAAGTTCCCTCGGTTCCATTCGATCTTGGAACGGACTTGTAGGGATGTGTGTCTGACGTTACACTTTGAGATGTAAAGCTGCTTTCTATCAAATACATTTCTGTTGGTGGCAGACAATTTATTCTCTTGGCTTAACACCCTTCTCTGAGACGTACGAGCTCAGAGGTTATGTAGTTGATGGTTACTAGTGATACATTCCCAATTTGGTAACGTGGCATATGAAGTGTTGCTGATCATTTGTTGATCGAAGCATGACTTTGTGAAAAGTGTAGCTTTGTGGATGAGACCTCGTCAAACCGCACAATCCGAAAATGGTCAAAACAGGAAGGATGCAGCAAGGTTATTTGGCGGTAGTGCCCCCTGAGGGTATGTCATTTCCTTCTGAAAAAGTCTAGTATCATGTTATGGACTCCAAATATTTTACCTATGTTGATGATGCAAATTTATTATACTTTATGGTTGTTGCTTTGTGGTTGAGGATCCTCGAATAAAGGTCACAAACGACTAGAGGATGGCATACTCGTGTAGTAGTTACCTAGTTATAGAGGTAATCCGGCCTTGTGTTGGCAGAGAGCTAGTTAAGTTCTCAGGACGTCCCTCCATAGGCGTACCCATGTGGCATAGGAAGTTCCTTAGCCTGACCATTTGTTGGAAATCCAATCTCCAATATGCACCTTGTATAGTTTTAGTTGTAGAACCTGCCATTTAACGTGGTAGCTATAGTTGGCATACTATAATGGTACGTATGCTGGCTAAGATTAATATTATACTTACGAAATATTTTCTGCACTATGCACTAATGATAATATTAAAAAGGATTTTGCGTATCAAGCATGCTTGACTATCATAAGGAGAAATCTCCCCCAAATCTGCGATTGCATTGTGTGTGTGCCGGGAGGCCTTCTGGTAGTTACATTTTCAAAAAAGCATAGCGCGTTTCTTTTCCTTTCTTTGTGGAAATAACTGTTTTTAAGATATCACACCAGTCCTACGACTGACCTGGAGTTTATTGTTCCCTTTCTAAACTCTGTGTGCCCCTAATTTTCCACCGGAGTAGCCTAGAGTCGGGTTATCATTATTCGGGAGTGGAGTCTATCATGAAGTTGCTGTGGAGATCTGGAGTTCAAGCTGGATGGCGAGATGCATGACTTATACTATATAATATCCACTATGTGTGGTTTGTTGTAAAGTAAATTTCTATGTAGCAATTTCTAATGAATGCCAATATTGTATCATGTTGTGTAACTCTGATAATGTGATGTATGTAAAAAACTGATGTTGTGTTTTTGTTTTAAAGATTATTCATTTATCTATTATATGTTGTTCCACTGCGAAATGTGAGATTCTGTTATTGTTTTTGTTTCTTCTTCTATCTTCTCCTTCTCAAAACCCTAATGGTTCGGTTTTCCGACATTCGATTGTGCGACATTCGATACAGTGGATGTATTGATGTCGACTTTCGGAAGTCAAAAAAAATCGGACTGTTACAAATGGTACACATAGACTACCCTAGATAAACATGGATTACCCTATCCAACTTACGAGCATCACAACCTCATGTTCCACTCTACGAGCTATCCCACAGAAACTGTCCTTTCGATCCATCACCGGATACTAAAGTCACTCGCCACATTGAGTCGTTGAAGTCATTGTACTTCGTAGGTTTCTATGCCAAGGTCATCTCGAGCTGTCCTGGAGGCATCCATCCCTACTCCAAACCAGCTCCCAAAACTTCCAAGCAACTCTAAGCATTTCCCCAAGCCACACGCCTAAAGTCCTATTTGGCCTTAACACGAGACAAGTCAAACTCCTCAAGTCAAACCAAGTTCCATGTTCTGTCATCAAACTACCACAGCACCGAACAGCCAACCTTGACCCGCCACCGAACCATCACATGCCGGACAGCCAACCTCGACCGATCACCTCTCCGATCACCTCTCCGACCACTATCGAAAATATCGCCTTGATCGACCATCGAGCTGCCACACCATCGAAACGAGTTTGGTGTTTGATCACCAACCTATTCCTTCCTCGAACCAACTTCGTTGTTCAGACCTGAAAAAAGAACCTAGCACACATGTAGTACTGATTTCACGTAGCCTCGCTGAGTCTAAATTCACGTCGGTTTCACCACTACGCTCCGTTCTTCGACCCTTATGCATCCTATATGCAACGATACAACTCCCGACAATGTCGAGTTGATCCACCAAAGCCCGTTTTCATGGTTCCTAACTCTAAGTCACTCTGATGAGTGTTTCAACCATGCAAGTATTCAAGCAAACATGGTACATGCAACAAACAACATTCAAACATTTAGGCATGCAAATATACAACAATTCATCGCAAATCATTCTATAATGTGTATCTAATATAGCCTAACATGCACCAAGACAGTCGCATATCAAACCAACACGATCAAAACACTTAGAAACATTTTAAATTCACTTACTTCAAATTTGACTTTAAGACCAGTTCCAAAATAAGAATTAGATTTTTTAAAATGAGTTTAAAACATGCCAAAACCTATAGATACAAATATAGTAAGGTACGAGATGATAAATCACTCTCCCAAATACCAAAAATATGAAGTTTTACATGCAAATCGAAGCAAATCTGAGAATCAACAGCGAAGATCCAGTTTTCCCTTCCCAAAAATATAGATTTCAAGATCTTTAGTGAATTCACTTGCTAATCTAACCTTAATATATGATTTAGACTTGATTTGGTGGAGAAAAGAGAAGGATTAGGTAGAGAATGAGTTAATGGAGGCTTAGATCTGTTTGAGAAGGTATGCAGTGGCTTGAGGAGGATAGTTCAGCCTAATAAGGTCTTCAAAACCAAAATGGGCTAGTAGGATTGCTCCTAAACTCACTAACAACCCACTAAGCTGCTTCGAAATTTGCTAATTTTCAAACATCCATATCTACTAGCTAGAAATTTCAAATTGCTATAATGACCACTCAACGGAAAGGAAAACTATCATGTCTTTCCAATGAAAGTGGTTTCGAATGCTAATTCGGTTCATATCAAAAGTTATAGCCGATATAAATTTTTAAGAGTAAAATCGTTCGAAAAATTCTAAAAATAGAAAATGTCACAAATAGGCATTTCCCAAAGTTATAGAGTTATATGACATTATATGAATTTAAAAACAATATTTTACGGTCCTCCGATACGCAAAATATGTATTGTTGCACTCTCCCCCCTTAGGAATTACATCCTCGAAATACCCAATACAAACAAGGTAAAATCAAACATAAGTACCCTTTATGCGTATAATCCACGAGCAAACATGTCAAACACCAAACATGCACACAGAAGCAATAAATGATATCTATGCCTACCCTAGTATGTAAGATACTAAACAACCATGTATAATATCAAAAGTGAAAGTAAATGCAATAAAAAGAAGTCTCACCAAGTAAAGAGTTTTGGATAAGTTGTCATCATGCTCTCCTTGATCTCCTAAGTACAATCTTCTTCGCTCTCACTCCACTGAACCTTCACCACCTTTACTGTCTTCCTCTTAAGCTACTTCATATCACATCCGATGATACGAATAAGCCCACGAGGCCTCAATGCATGTGGTTCAATCTCCATACCATCAAGATGATTCGGTTTGACTATCACGCCCGAGCCATGTACAAACTTCCGCAAGTCAAGTACACGGAACACATTGCGCACACCCGCCATCTTCTGAGGCAAGTTGACTCTACCTGCTAGACTCTTGAACCTTTCTAGTATCGAAAAAGGTCCAACGAATCTCAGTGCCAACTTCCCCTTAGAACCAAATTGAACAAAAATTTTCAGTAGAGAGATCTTGACAAATACCCTATCGCCAACGGAGAACCCTAAATCTTGTCTCCTCTTATCAGCATATCCCTTCGGTCTATTCTAAGCAGCTTTCATTCATTGTCGAATGATCTCGATCTTCTCCGAAGTTCCTTCAATCAAAACTGGCCCAAGTATCAGTTTCTCGCCCTCTTCCCATAACATGAAGGAACATTGCATGATATCCCATATAACGCCTCAAATGGTGCTATACAATGCTAGATCGATAACTGTTGTTGTATGCAAAGTCCATAAAGTGTAGATGATCGTCCTATGAGCCATCGAAATTGAGAATGCAAGCCTGCATGAGATCCTTTAATATACGGTTCACCCTCTCGGTCTGCCCATCAGTTTTTGGGTGATAAGCTGTACTAAGATGCATCTTCGTCCCCGACGTCTCTTGTAAGCTCTTCCAAAATCCGCTATTGAACGAAGGGTCTCGGTTGCTTACAATGCTCTTTTTCACACTATGGAATTGCACAACCCACTTCACATACAAATCAACCAATTTGGATGTTGTTTTATTTGACTTGATGGGTATGAATCGGGCACACTTCGTCAATCTATTGACTATGACTCAGATGTATTGTACCCTTCCGTGGTCCTCGGTAATCCATCGATGAAGTCAATCGAAGCTTGTTCCCATTTCCACTTAGGAATCTAAAGCGGTTGTAGTAAACCACTTGGCTTCTTCTACTCTTCCTTTACCAATTGACAGTTCATACATTTCGAGATGAATGTCCCAACATCCTTCTTCATCCTTTCCCAATAAAAAAATCTTCCTCATGTTGCAGTACATTTTATGGCTGCTGGGATGTGCAGTCAATCTTGAAATATGGCACTCATGTAGTACCTAATCCCTCAACCCATCGATATCAGGAACAAACAATCTCCATCCTTACGGAGCCAACCTTTATGATCGATCCCATACCGATTTATCTCCTCAGACTCTACCCCTTCCTCTATCTTCACTGTGATCTCCACTAGTCTAACATCTCCCTTCTAACCAGTATGTCTTCTACTCAATGCATCAGCGACCGCATTTCCCTTACTAAATGTATAGGAAATGTCGAAGTCATAGGAGGTTGGGAACTCTAACCATCGTTGCCGACGAAGGTTGAGGTCCTTTTGAGAGAATATATACTTCAACGACTTATGGTACATATACAACTCGAACCTCTTCCCAAGCCTATAATTCCTCCGTATCTTCAAAGTGAATAATATCACCGCCAAATCTAAATCGGGAGTCGTATGTTTCCTCTCATATGGTTTTAGTTGTCGAGTAGCGTAGGTGACAACCTTTCCCCTTTGCATCAACATCGCATCAAGTCCAATGCCACTGGCATTTGTGTATATTGTCATCTCCTCATTCCCGCTCGGAATGACTAACACCAGTGTGCTTGCCAACCTCTTCTTCAGATTTACAAATGTGTACTTGCACCTCGTGTCCTAAATAAAAGTCTGATTCTTTTTCGTTAAGTTGGCTAACGGCATTGCTAATGTAACACTGCGTAATTTGGCGTTAGTTATTTAATTATTAGTTAGTTAATTAATTAGGATCAAAAAAATAATTCGTGCAAATGATGGAATTTGACCATGAAGCATACAACATTTCATTCATGGCGAAATTTTGAGCAATTTTCATATTTGCATTTTTGCAATCGGAGTCCAATCGAAGAAGTTACGGACAAAAAATGATTTTGGAATAAATATAATTCGATTAGAAAAAATAACATCTATAATTATTCACATGGGCTCATAGGCCAACCATTCACATGACCGGTTGAAATGTAGCGGTCAACCGATGCATATAAGGTGGTCAACCGATTGGGTAACTATGGGCGCAATAAACCGACGCCACAAGGACTCGGATTTAATATTATAAATAGGACCATTAAGGTTGATTCTTACGGCTATAAATTCATGGATAACCCTCCATTCACTTCTTATATTTTTCTGGAGGTAGTAGCGAAACTCTACCATTTCTTCTTCTCCACTTTCTTTCTAAATTATAAAAATATGATATTTATGTCTATGTTCATACAAATCGGAGAAGAATAGAAATCTAGTAAAAAAGGGAAGAGAAGAGGATTTATTATATGCGTATTTGAGGAAATTTATATATTTATATCTATTTTCTCTTCCAGTCCTAATTTTCTTCCTAGATATGTAATTCTAATGTATGGATATACGCTCTTTATGCATATTTCTTCGGTTATAAAGGATTCAGGGATGAGTTAAAGGTTCTACTTCAGATCAAGAGATTTGTGTAACACCCTAAATTTTTGGTAACATTATTCAGGATATTCAACCTGTTAAATTGAATAAAATAATATGATGATTAGGGGATTGAGATTTGATTTTATTTAAGGGGTTGCCATGCCATTTAACAACGAGTTAAGAAGAGAATTAAAATGAAATAAAGGATGGGTAAAATAGGAAAGAGGACATTCCTATACCTTATACCCTTGGCCGTGTGCCCCTACACGTCCATTTGATTTTATCGAAAAAATTTAAAACTAAGGCCAACCACGATTAACAAGAAAAAGAGGAAGAAGATTAAGAAAAGCTAAGGAAGAAGCTAATTCAAATCAAATCCATTCACATCTTAATCTCTTTAATCTCTAAAGCTAAGATGAATAATGTTTACATTTCAAATTTTTATTAATTTCGGTTTTAAGATGAATTTCTAATATTTTGCATTGATTTTCCATGTTTTTGAATGATGGAATGATTATATACTTGTCGATGAATTTTGGTTGTTCATATTGAATTTATGATATGTTTTAAGGTAAAAACCTTATAAAATGACATCCAAATGCCTTACGAATTTTTATGAAGATCATAAATAATATTTTAGAGAAGGGTTTCAATTTTTAGAATTTTATGAATATTTGTGGAATTAATATGTATTTTCTAGTAAAGAAAATATTAATTTGGGTTAACAATTATTTACAGTTGCATAATAAAAGATTTGGGTCTGAAATTTTTATATGTTGGAAAACATATTAAATGAGATTTTTTAGAATTTTTGTAGATTTTTCCTAAGTGTTTTAATGGGTATATAAAATTATTTAAGGTACGAGACTTAAATGTTTTATATAATTATAAAAGAAGAAGGGGCTTTTTGCAAATAATTCAAAAAGAATAGTTCTGGAAATTGCAGTACTTTTTATTGGTAAAGGAAGAGGCAACCAATCAAAATTAGACACGTAAAGCAGGTTAGGTGAAAAGTACTATTTGCTATATGTTTTCACTATCTCGATGTTTTTAGCACAAGGTTCTGCCTCATTAGCTTCACTTTGACACAGTTGAAACCAATGCACATGGTAATAGGAAATTGGTACATAGTGAATTGGATGTAGGCGGAAGGTACGAAGTCAAAACAAGGGTTCCGAAGGGGTTGAGGCATCACTTTGCTTTTAAATTTAAAGTACGCCTGCTTTATTTCGATTAAATGACTTTCGACCGAGTAGCTTCTGACTCGGTTTTCTTTCGATTGGGTTTAATAGATTTAAAAAATTGGCTTTGATTGGGTTGCACCTCTATTTTTATAACAACTGCTTTCGACTAAGTCGAAATCTTTTGCTGCCGCCTTTTTAACTTTCAACCTAGGTGGTTTCGAAAGTGTCGCTTTTTTTTCAAAATATGGCCACTTCTTCATTGCTTTCGAAAGGGTGGTTTCAACACCGTCACTTCATTACTTAGGAAATGGGTTTGAAACAGGTGCTTTCGGCTTAATTGTCTTAAAGAAACTTTTTCTATGATTGAAACAATACCCAAATGGTTTCGAAATAGATGCTTTCGACTTTAATGGGTTTCCAATCCTTTTGCTCCACTTGAAGGCATAATCCAAATGGTTTTAACAAGATAGTTTTCAAAGGTTTCGAAGGAGTAAATTTTCAAATAGTTTCGAAAGGTTTCCACAAGTTTTACATTGAACCCAAAGTACATTCGAAAGGATTGAGTTTTAATTATTTCGAAGTATTTTTATGAATAGTTAAGAAAGGGGTTGACAACATCGAAAGGGAACGTTTTTCCTATGTTTCGAAAGGCAATATTTAAAGGTTTTAATGGATGATGTCTAATGTATTAAAGCTTTCGAAGAAAAGAAAGGAAAGTTTTTCCCAATGTTTCCGAAAGGCTTTTAATGGTTTCGAAGGGACTACCTTCAATCATTTCGAAACGGTTGTTTAAAGATTTTAAATAAAGGTTTCGAATGTATTATATAGATGCGGGATGTTACAAATTGGCATCAGAGCATTGTTTATGAAAAACTTTAAACTAAAAATGGTTTTTGAAACATAATCCTAAGGGAATAGAATAAGATTTAGGGTATGGAATAATGCTATAGTAACGTACTTGTATTTGCTATACATAAGTATAGATTTTATCTCTAGTCTCTTATCCTTGTGAGGTTATATTTCTGTATCTCATAAGGTTTGAATACACATATAGATGGTAGAAGAGAAAGAGTTAGCCCAGGAGGGATGGGTACCGATGGGAATGCCAAGCCTAGTACAAGGAGGACATAAGGTGTGATAACCCGGATTATTGGACATCTGTTAATTGGTAATTAACTGGATTTAATTATTACAAATACCGATTTATAAGTTGAACAAATAAATTATGATAATTAAAAATATCTGGATACAGATATTAATTTGATAATCTTCTTATATAATCATTTATATTTGCAAACTTATCTTTTCAAGACAAGTAAAGTATGCTATCTATTTACTATTGTTTATATATATGTATATTTTGAACAAAATTATGATTTTAAATTCAAAATGAACATCTTAAAAATAAATTTGATTTAAAACCTCTGCATTTAAACATTAAGTATATATATAGTTATTAATTAATGCATAAATAGGCTTTATATCATTTTCTTTCGAAGTTATATATGTATAAATAAAAATATAAATATAATATAAAAACATAAGAAAATATAAAAATGCATGCATTAAGACATTTGTAGTTAGAGAGTGTCATGCGAGTACAAGTGTCTAATTTATTAGTTCTCTTCATTTTTAAAAATAATAAATAAAATGATTTATTAAAGAACAGGGTGTACGACGTATATATATCTTCTTTCTTTCTTTCGTCTTTTATTTTACAATCAAAACAAAAACTAAAACTAAAAAAAACCAAACAACAACTTCAAATTTCAACTGTGCCAGCAAGATTCAAGTTCATCTCAACTAAATCCAGCTAGCAGCTTCCAGCTTTTAAATCTCAAACTTCTGGTTTCTCTGGTTTCTCTGTTCAACAAAATAGGTAAGTAAACACTAAATTTTTAAGCTAAATCATCTTATGCATGTTAAAATTCATTATAAAAATGGTTCGAATACGTTTTGTTTGGATGTATAAATGGGTTTGCTTGGTATATATGTTCAAATTGCTGTGCATGTCTATGTAAAGTGTTTCTGGCCTCTATTCTTGATTTATAGACCCAAATTCCTCAAAATAAAATTTGTATCTCTTCACACAAACATTTCCAGGCTTTGATGATTAAAGAAATTTTGATGGTAAACATGATATCTTACTTTTAAAAATCTTGTCAAGAGAATTTATTAAGTAATTTTTGGGAAAACAAGAAATTATAGTAAATTTTCAAACCAACTCAGAAAATCAACTGATTAAATTTCATGTTTTAATTGTATAACTGGAGTCGGGCTTAAAATGTTGATTTTTAATAGTAATATCATGATTTTTAAATTCGTATTTATTGAGATATTGCGTGTTGAATGAATATCGGGTTTTTGTCAAATTTCGACGGTCGCGAGGTCCGGTGGCATCAGGATTGTGACCAGAGGAAAGTTATGGGCCGGGGATCGCAGGAAAAATGGAATTACATTTTTATAGGAATTGATGATGGCGACGCGATGGGATTTAAGGTTTTAGACAGTGTTTTGGTCAGGGATGTTTACCAGGTATTCTCGACGTCGTGGTGGCATCAAGGTGGACGGGAGGAGGGGGAAAAGAAGGTTGGAGGCAAGGAAAATGTCCAGGCATGTGGACGTGGTCTCCGGAGTTCAGAGAGAGGAGGTGCGAGGTGCTTTAGGTGATCGGGTTTCATCCTGATGGGTTTCGTGTTCGCTCGATTTCGATTTGGGGTTTGATGCTGGTTTCTGCGTGGTCAGGATGATCATGCATGTCATCAACGACTTGCCGGCGACGGCGATGATGGTTGGAATGGCGTTGGTCAATCGTGCACAAGCATGCGTGTGTGTATGTGTCTGGGTTTTTGGGTTGCTTTGTTTAGCATAGGGGAGAAGAAAGGAAAGCATCGAGGTTTGCCTTGGGTTTTGATCGGGTTGGACTCGAGTTGTTAGCCGTTGAGTAGAGGAGAGAAGTGAGAGAGAGGGGATCGCGAAAGATGGGTTTTGGCTCGAGTTCTTGATCATGATTTCTGGGCTTGGGCCCGAGTATTTTAGTAGAGAATTAACCAAGTTTTTGAAAGAGAAAATTTTAAAACAAGTTTTCAAAAAAGTTTCAAACCAAAGATTTTGAAGCTAAAATGTTTGAACTTAATTTGTTTTGCCTTAGGGTAATTATATATTAGGTTCATTTTATTTTAAAATTAATTTCTAAGTTTATTTAAATAAAAATTAAATGATGTAATTAAGTGGAAAATTAAGGAAAACGTATTAAACTTTAATTACATAAGGTCTTTAGTAATTAGAAAGGACAATTAATTAATTCCAATAATTAATTAAAATAATAATAAATGACTTGTAAAGTAATTAACGAAAATTAAGTAGGAATACAAGTAATAAATTTACTTTGGGATTGAAATTAATTTAATTTAATTTAATTAAAATATTGTGACGAGTATATCTTGCCTATGATGTTTAAATTGTATTGAATGCTTTGGATTGTTTAACATCTTTAGTCTATTAATCTTTAATGTTCTGTGATATGAAATGTTTTGGATTGAATTTTTAACAAATTTGAGACATTTATTTGAATAGTTATTTGTGTTCAATCTCTGTGTGAACATAACATTCTGAAGTTAAATTGAATTGTTTTGGCTTAAAAGATGGCATTGGATTCGAAGAGATCGGGGTCGGATATCAGCGATATCTGAAACCACTTTGATTAGTAATCTATAATTCTTTGTAGATTTGATTTGTAAATTCAAATAAGCTGGAATGGAATAAATTAATTAACTTGGCCATTTAAACTAAGTAATTGTACTTAGATATTATTTTATGGAATAAATGTTTGGCTATAGCAAGATAAGAACTAGTAGTGAGGTACGAGTTACCCTGATTTTCAAAGAAATTTTATAACTTAGTATTTCAAGTTAAATGGGTTTACTCGCGCTGGTTTCCAGCCTGACTCGGGTGTTAGTTTATTGTAATGCTCGGGTCAGACCGAGTATTACAGATTTTCAGGATAGGACATTCTAGAGCTCAGGAGGCGAGCTGGATGGCAAGAACGTATGTAGTATATTCCGCTGTGTATTTGAGATTATATTGATAGTACTCTAGGACAAGTTGTCATTACTGTCTAGTTTATTTGTGAATGATTGTACTCTGGTATATTGTTTGTGAATTGACAATTATAACTTTTCTTAGAATAAATGATGTTATTTGATTATTTTGATCCGCTGCGATTGTAAGATTCTGTGCTGTTGTTTTTTGTTTCTTCTTCTACCTTTTTTTTCTTCTTTTCCCTAACAATTTGAAATTTCTGGCGTTCGATTGCTCGGCACTTCTACAGTGAACGTATTAATGTCGAATTTTCGGGGTCGAAAATTTTGGGTTGTGACTTAAGCTCAGGCACAAACAGAGAATGTAGGTGACGGAGTCCCGCAAGTTAGAATCGAAGCTATGTATCAGTTTCTCATGAATATGATGCAAGAGGGAGTTGCAACTGGAGTGTTAGGAGGAGATGTTACAGGGGCTGAATTTTGGAAGTTTCGGTAGTTAACGATTATGCTAAGCTGAGTGGAGATTACGCTAAGCTTGGAGGGAGGCCTTTCTAGAATTAAAGGATGCTATACAGGTGGAAAATTGGTTGTCACACTATGAGATAATCTTTGCAGACCTAGGGCTCAATGATGAGCAAAAGAAGAGGTTGGCATCCAGACAACTTCAGGGAGCTGCTTTGTCCGGGGAGAATAATGTGACGGCTGGTGTGGATGAGGAAACTTTGTCATAGGTAGATTTCAAGGGAAAGTTCCAAGAGTGGTTCATGTCTGCAATGGCACAGTCTGCTCTGATCAGAAAGTTCGCTGAATTAAAGCAGAGGTAGATGTTTGTCTTGGAGTATGCTAAAATGTTTGAGGAGTTGATCAGATATTGGTATGCTTTAGTAGATACCGCGATGAAGAGGAATGAAAAGTTTATCAAGGGGTTTAAGCCTGACTTAGCAAGGGCTATATTAACTTATATTAGAGATCCTTCTGACTTTGTAGTGGAAATGGCCTTAAGGCATGAGGATATTCTTGATTCTCTAGTTAAGAGTAAGGCTAAAGAAGTTCAAGTTGGGAAGAACCAGAAGAGGAAGTTCTTTTCGAAGAAAGGTGCTCAGAAGGGTGGGGCAGCTATGAAGGGAAAATCTAAGATTGTTTGCTTCAAGTGCGATAAGAAGGGTCACTTTGCTAATGAGTGTCGTGTTGGGAAGGTAAAGGAAGTAGCCGAGAATAAGAATGTCATTTGTTTCAACTGTGACCATATTGGCCATTATAGGAACCAGTGCAAGAAGCCCGCTAAGGATGGAAAGGGCAAGGTGTATGCATTGGAGCCTGCTGCTTCAAAGCCAATATCTCAGGAAAAAGGAAAGACAGTTTTGGAAATTACGCTTTAGATTCATGGTATGTTCGTTAGTGTTCTATTTGATACTAGTGCATCGCATTCTTTTATATCTAGATGTTTGATTGATAAACTTTACCTAGAACCCACATGTTTAGTTACTTACTCACGGGTTGCGAATCCAATAGGAAGGTATGTAACTATAGGGTTGAGATGTGACCGGTTAAAGTTTGATCTGTTAGGTCATACTTTTGTTTACAGTTTGCGTGTGCTTAATTCTGTGGGTTTATGATTATTCTTGGGATGAACCGGTAAAGTGAGTATGATTCTAGGGTATTTTGTCAGGATGGAAAAATATCGCTTAGACACCCAGATTGTAGTGATCAAATTGTTTATACCGTAGATACTTCTAACAGTTAGGTGAATGCTTTGTCGGGTGTTACTGAGTTGGATGAAGAGTTGCGTTGAGTTTACAGGGATAGAGAATTCACTGATGTTTTTAATCCTGTAGTTGAATTGCCACTGAAACGAGCCATCGAGTTTCAGATAGATTTGATTCCGAGAGCAGAACCAGTGAGTAGGCCACCAAGCAGAATGACTCCTATAGAGGTGAGGGAGTTAAAAGTGCAGTTGGTGGAATTGGAAGGCAAGATTTTATCAGGCTAAGTAGTTCTCTTTAGGGAGCAGCGACAATGTTTGCTAAGAAGTCGGATGGATCGTAGAGGCTATGTTTCGATTATCATAAGTTGAATGAGAAGATGATAAAGAATCGATATCCCTTGCCAAGGATTAACGATTCGTTCGACCAGTTCTATAGAGCCAAGATATTCTCACAGTTGGATTTGGCGACCGGTTTCCATCAGTTCAGAGTAGTAGAGGATAGTATACCTTTGATGGCATTTTGGACTAGTTACGGGTCATACGAATGATTAGCTATGCCATTCGGACTAACTAATGCGCCAGCTTTCTTTGTGGATTTGATGAACCAGGTTTTCCGAGAGCACTTGGATAGGTTCGTCTTGGTTTTCATAGATGATATCTTGATATATTCTAAGGAAAAATAAGAGCATGAAGTTCATCTTAGAGTGATTCTTAAGATGCTGATGCAGCATCAGCTGAAGGCGAAGTTTTCTATGTGTCATTTCTGGAAGAAGGAAGTGAAGTTTCTTAGTCATGTAGTCTCAAAGGAGATCTGACTAAGATTGAAGCGGTGAATAGTTGGAAGAGACCTGAGACAGTTACGAAGATAAAGAGTTTCCTTGGGTTCGCCCATTATTATCGAAGGTTCGTTAATGATTTTTTGCGGATAGCGACACCAATGACCAAGCTAAGGGGAAAGAACATAAAATTTGTATGGACCGATAAGTGTAAGGAAGCATTCCAAAGTTTGAAACACGTATTGACCCATGCACCGGTGTTGGTTGTTCCTGATGGGAATCCAGATTTGGTGGTTTATACAGACGCGTGTGGAACAGGAGTAAGAGCTATGCTGATGCAGAGGGTAATGTGATTACCTATGCTTCTAGACAGCTTAGACGACATGAGGCATGGTATTCGGCACATGATTTGGAATTGGCTGCAATGAATTATGCATTGAAATTGTGGAGACATTACCTTTTGGGAGAGAGATCTGAGTTATATACAGATCATAAATCCGAAGAATTTGTTCTCTCAGAAGGAGTTGAACATGAAACATCGGAGGTGGTTAGAGTTTATCGCTGCTTATGATTTTGAGATTGAGTATGCACCGGGGAAAGGCAAAAAGGTTGCAGATGCACTTAGCTGGAAGCATCAAAATGTCGTGTTGGTGATGATTGTTGAGTGGAAAGATTTGGAAGCACTAGCAGATTGCAGATTGCAAAATTCAGTGGAGATCTGAGGCTGGGCTCATGGAGAAACCGTTGTGTTATCTTGTTTAGAAGTTCGACCTGTGATGATCAAGAGGATTTCTTCTAAATAGAAGGAACATCCAGCATCGGCTAAGTGGATAAGTATGTTAAGAGATGGAACCGAGAGCGATGACCTGAAAGATTTTAGTCTTGGCCAGAATGGGACATTGAGATAGAAAGGAAAATTGTGTTCCAAGTGTAGGAAACATAAGGAAAGAATTCTTGGAGGAATGCCATCATTCAACATTCTCTATTCATCCGAGAGGTACTAAGATGCACCAAGTTATGAAGTGGGGTTTCTTTTGGGAATGTATGAAGCGAGATATTGGGTTGTGTGTAAACCAGTGCTTGATTTTCCAACAGGCAAAGGCCGAACACCAAAAGCCAAGTGGGTTGCTTCAGCTATTAGATATTCTGATATGGAAATGGGATTCTATTTCTATGGATTTTATTGACGGGTTGCCAAGGTCGAACAAAGAAAATGATTGTATATGCGTCGTTATGGTAAACCTAACCAAGAATGCCCATTTCATTATAGTTAAGTCAACTAGAATGGCACCTGTATTAGCAAAGTTGTTTATGAAGTATGTAGTTAGACTGCACAGAACTCCTAGTAGCATAGTTAGTGATAGAGATTCCTTATTCACCAGCGAGTTCTGGAAGAGTCTACAGGAAGTTTTGGAAACCAAGCTCAAGATGAGTACTCCTTACTATCCATAGACTGATGGGCAAAAGGAAAGAGTTAACAAAGTCTTGGGATGGCACGTTTGAAGCTTTGTATGGAAGGCCAAGCAAATCTCCCATATGTTGGTTAGAGACCAGGGATAGGTTGGTTCTTGGCCCAGATTTGGTCAGAGAAGATGAAAAAATGATTGAGGTCATTTGGGCTAGAATGAAGGAGGCTCAGTCCAGGCAGATGAGTTATACAGATAAGAGATGGAAAGTTTTAGAATTCTCAGTTGGAGATTAGGTTTTTGTCAAAGTTTCATCGATGAAGGGTGCAATTAGATTTGGTAAATCGGGAAAGTTGGCACCGAGATTCGTTGGACCTTTTCCTATTATTGAAAGGATCGAGAAACTCGGATATAGGGTTGAGTTACCGAGCCGTTTAACAGGAGTCCACGATGTTTTCCATGTTTCTTATCTTAGAAAGCGTGTTGGAGGCTCAGAGACTACTATTGCATCGACTGTGCTTGATGACTAAGTAGTACAACCGGATCTGACCATAGTGAGGAAGCCTATTCGTATTGTTGCGAGAGACGAGAAGAGGCTTAGAACCAAGATGGTTAGATTAGTCAAAGTCCAGTGGAGCGACAATGAAAGGAACTGTATTTAGGAGATTAATGGCAAGATTAGAGATACTTATCATGACTTGTTTGATGGTATGTTTTACCTTCTTGTTTGATTTGTTGTGTACCTTACTTTAATTTCGAGGACGGAATTTCTTAAGGAGGGGAGTCTGTAATACCCCGGATTTTTGGTAACATTATTTAGGATATTTAATTAGTTAAACTAAATAAAATAATATGTTGATTAGGTGATTAAGATTTGATTTTATTTAAGGGGTAGTCATGCCATTTAACAATGAATTAATAGAGAATTAAAATGAAATAGAGGAGGGGAAAAACAGAAAAGAGGCCATTCTTATACCCTAAACCCTTGGCCATATACCCGCTACATGTTCGTTTCATTTTATCAAAAAAAATTAAAACTAAGGTCAACCACCATTAACAAGGAATAAAGGAAGAAGATTTAGAAAAGCTAAGGAAGTAGCTAATTCAAATCAAATCCATTCACATCTCAATCTCTTTAATTTCTAAAGCTAAGGTGAATAATGTTTACATCTTAATTTTATTATTTTTGGTTTTAAGATGAATTCCAAATATTTTGCATTGATTTGCCATGTTTTTGAATGATGGAATGATTATATATACTTGTTGATGAATTATGGTTGTTCATATTGAATTTATGATATGTTTTAAGGTGAAAACCCTATAATGACATCCAAATGCCTTACAAATATTTATGAAGATCAAAAATGATATTTTAGAGATGGGTTTCAATTTTCAAAATTTTCTAAATAACTGTGGAATTTATATGAATTTTCTGGTAAAGAAAATGTAAATTTGGGCTAATAATTATTTACGATTAAATAATAAAAGATTTGGGTCTGAAATTTTTATATGTTGGAAAACATATTAAAAGAGATTTTCTGGAATTTTTGTAAATTTTTCCTAACTGTTTTAGTGGGTATATAAAATTATTTAATGTATGAGACTTAAATATTTTATGTATTCATAAAAGGAGAAGGGGCCTTTTGCAAATAATTCAAAATGATTAGTCCTGAAAATTTTAGTACTATTTATTGATAAAGATAGAGGCTACCAATCAAAATTAAACACATAAAGCAGGTTAGGTTAAAAGCACTATCTACTACATGTTTTTCACTATTTTGATGCTTTAGGCACCAGGTTCTGCTTCCTTAGCTTCGCTTCTAACACAGTCGAAACCAATGCAGATGGTATTGGGGAACCGGTACGTATTAAATTGGATGTAGGCAGAAGGTATGATTCGAAACTAGTGGTTCCAAAGGGGTTGAGGCATCACTTTGCTTTTAAATTAAAAATATACCTACTTGCTTTCGACTAAATGGCTTTCGATTGTGTAGCTTCCGACTCGGTTAGCTTTTGACTAGGTTTAATGGATTTAAAGAAATAGTTTCGATTTGATTGCATCACTGTTTTTTAAACAACTGCTTTCGACTAAATCGACACTTTTTGATGCCATCTTTTTACTTTTCGACCTGGGTGGTTTCAAAAGTGTTGCTTTATTTTTAAAATATGGTCACTTCTCCAATGCTTTTAAAGGGATGGTTTAGACACCGCCACTTCTTCACTTACGAAATGGTTTCGAAACAGATAGTTTCGACTTGAATGTTTTAAAGATCTTTTTTCTACGATTGAAGTAAAACCTAAATGGTTTTGAAAGAGATAGTTTTGAATGGTTTCGAAACAGATGCTTTCCAGTTTAATGGGTTTCCAATCCTTTTGCTTTACTTGAAGGCATCATCAAAATGGTTTCAACTGAGACATTTTTCCAAGGTTTTGAAGGAGTAAAATTTCGAATGGTTTTGAAAGGCTTCCACATGTTTTAAATTAAACCTACAATGCTTTCGAAAGGATTGAGTTTTAACTGTTTTGAAAGGTTTTTATGAATGGTTTTGAAAGGAGTGGTTCCCTAGGGTTTTGAAGGGGTTGAAAGGGAAGGTTACTCCTATGTTTTCAAAAAGCAATATTTAAAGGTTTCAAAGGAGGATGTCTAATGTTTTGAAGCTTTCAGCAAAAAGAGAGGAAAGGTTTTTTCAATATTTTCAAAGGGCCTTTAATGGTTTCGAAGGGGTTACCTTCAATGATTTCGAAGGGGTTGTTTAAAGGTTTTAAATAAAGGTTTCGAATGTATTAAGTATGTAACATAGCCTGAGTATTTTCAAGTTAAAAGGGGTTTTAACTTGTTTTGGAATGATAGCTAATCCTCATCCAAAATCCATCAACATTATATTGAGTAAAGTATATATAACATGGAAAAAGAGCTTTGAGCAAAGCTAAGAATGTAATTTCTTCATATAAGTATGATTTAAAAGGTTAAATTATTATGAAAAGATTTTCAAGGAAAAAGGTGAAGGGTAGTTAACCCTAAGAAAATGATTCAGACAGTTAGTCCATTTTGATCTGGACAGTTAGTGCAGTTTGCGGGCAGTCAACCCAGTTTTATGGATAGATAGTCCATTTGTTAGCATAATGGACTTTTCTATTATGTTACGGATAGACGGTCCACTTATTACCTGTTTTATGGACAGATAGTCCATCTAAGTATAAAGGATATTGCAATTTTATAAAATCAATTTGATTAACTAGTTTGGTTGTAGGAAAGGATTAGCAAAATATATGTTTTAAAGAGGAAATTAGTGAGGGGAACCCGTTTCGCTAAGCGGCATGGTCTCAATTAATATCAGTAAACCGAGATGTAACAGAATTACTTACATCAGGCTTTATGTCCAACTCGAAGTTTTTGTTTCCTCTTAACCTCCTGGGTGCTCAAAATTGATTTGAGTAGGCCGAGGGTTAAGGTTTTCAGGTCTTAGACCTTTTGGCGAATAAAGCTTCCAAAGACGAGCATGTGGCTGACGGATAGCTAATTAGGAGTTACAGTTTGTTTAGTTTATTTCCACTGTGTATTACGTCAAATATGACTATATTGCTCTGATCAACCAAAGGGGCATCGTCATATGTCGCTTTTGGCGTATTTTTGTAATGAATATAATTAATCTTTACCTGGAAAACGATATTGGATTATGTAATTTAGATATGAATTTGTTTTTGAAATTTAATCCGTAAAATGTTGTTTTTGAAAACCTGTGATTTTGTATTCAACTACTTCTGATATTATGGATACCTTTAGCACTATCGTATCTTAGCACTAAAAGTTAATACTATGGATGACTGCAGCATCTGTAGCGCTTAGTTTTTGGCCTCTAGATGCAGGATGTTACAACTTAGTATCAAAGAATGGTTTATGAAAAAACTTGAAACTAAAGATGGTTTTTAAGACATAATCTTAAGAAATTAGAGTAAGATTTGGGTTATAGGATAACATAGTAATGTACTTATATTTCCTATATGTAAGTATATGCTTTATCTCTAGTCTTCTATCTTTGTTAGGTTATTTTTCTTTATCTCATGAGGTTTGAATATATATATATATATGGATGGTAGAAAAGAAAGAGTTAACCTAGGAGGGGAGGTCCCCGATGATAATGTTAGACCTAGTACAAGGTGGACCCAAGGTCAGGCACAAGCAGAGAATGTAGGTACTGGAGTCCCACAAGTTGGAACGGAAGCTATGTTTTGGTTTTTCATGAATATGATGCAAGAGGGAGTTGCAACTAGAGTGTTTGGAGGAGATGCTACTAGGGCAGGAGTCCATAAATTTCCGTAGTTAACCATTACGCTAACCTGAGCGGAGATTACGCCGAGCTTGGAGGGAAGCCATTTATGGGAACAGAGGATGCTATAGAGGTGGAAAATTAGTTATTACACTATGAGAGAATCCTTGCTGACCTAGGGCTCAATGATGAGCAAAAGAGGAGGTTGGCATCCGGACAGCTTCATGGAGCCGCTTTGTTTTGGTGGAACAGTGTGACGACCTTTGATGATGAGGAAACTTTGTCATGGGCAGATTTCAAGGGAATTTTCCAAAAGAGGTTCATGTCTGCAATGGCACGGTCTACTCTGAATAGAAACTTTTTTGAATTAGAGCAGGGGGAGATGTCTATCCTGGAGTGTGCTAGAAAGTTTTAGGAGTTGGCCAGATATGGGTATGCTTCAGTAGATATTGTGATGAAGAGGGATGAGAAGTTTATCAAGGGGTTGAAGCATGAGTTAGCAAGGCAACATTACCTTATACTAGAGATCCTTCTAACTTCGTAGTGGAGATAGCCTTAAGGCATGAGGAGATTCTTGATTCCCTTGTGAAAAGTAAGGCTAAAGAAGTCCAAGTTGGGCAGAGTCCGAGGAGGAAGTTCTTTCTTAAGAAAGGTGCTCAGAATGAAGGAGCAGCTAAGAAGGGGAAGTCTGAGATTGTTTGCTTCAAGTGTAACAAGATGTGGCACTTTGCTAATGATTGTCGTGCTGGGAAGGAAAAGGAAGTAGTCGAGAATAAGGATGTCAGGTGTTTCAGCTGTGACCAGATTGGCCGTTATAGAAACTAGTGCAAGGAGCCCACTAAGGATGGAAAGGGCAAGGTTTATGCATTGGGACCTGCTGCTTCGAAGCCAATGGCTCTGGAAAAAGGAAAGGCAGTGTTGGAAGGTATGCTTCAGATTCATGGTATGTCTGTTAGTGTTCTATTTGATACGGGTACATCGCATTCTTTTATATCTGTATGTTTCATTGATAAACTTAACCTAGAACCCACATATTTAGTTACCTCCTTACAGGTAGCTAATCCAATAGGAGGGTATGCAACTCCAGGGTTGAGATGTGACCGGTTAGAGTTTGACTTGTTAGGTCATACGTTTGTTTGTAGTTTGCATGTGTTTGATTTTGTGGGGTTTAGGATTATTCTTGGGATGGATTGGTTAAGTGAGTACAATGCTAGGGTATTTTTTCGGGATAGGAAAGTATCGCTTAGACACCCTAATTGTAGTGATCGTATTGTTTATACCATAGTTGGTTCTAACGGTGAGGTGAATGCTTTTTTTGGGTGTTATGGAGTTGGATGATGATTGCGTCGAGTTTTCGTGATTAGAGAATTCGTGGATGTTTTTGAGCCTGTAGTTAGATTATCACCGAAATGAGTCATTGAGTTTCGGATGGATTTGGTTCCGGGAGCAGAACTAGTGAGTAAGCCGCCAAGCAGGATGACTCCTACAGAGATAAGAGAGTTAAAAGTGCAAATGGTGGAATTGGAAGGCAAGAATTTTATCAGGTCGAGTAGATCACCTTAGGGAGCAACTATAGTGCTTTTTAAGAAGTCGGATGGATCATTTGGGCTATGTATTGATTATCATAAGTTTAGTGAGAGGACGATAAAGAATCGATATCCATTGCCGAGGATTGACGATTTGTTCGACCAGTTGAGTGGAGCTAAGGTATACTCGTAGTTGTAATTGGCGATATGTTTCCATCAGCACAGAGTAGTAGAGGATCGTAGACCTTTGAAGGAGTTTAGGACTAGTATGGGTCATACAAATGATTAGTTATGCCATTTGGACTGACTAATGCGCCACCTTTCTTTGTGGATTTGATGAACCGGGTTTCCTAAGAGCACTTGGTTGGTTGTATTGGTTTTCATAGATGATATCTTGATATACTCTAAGGATGAAAGAGAGCATGAATTTCATCTTAGAGTGGTGCATGAGACGCCGTGGCAGCATCGGTTAAAGGAAAAGTTTTTGAAATGTCATTTCTGGAAGAAGAAAGTGAAGTTTCTTGGTCATGTAGTCTTAGAGAAAGGGCTGTCAGTAGATCCGACTTAGATTGAAGCGGTGAATAGTTAGAAGAGACCCGAGACAGTGACGGAGATAAAGAGTTTCCTTGGGTTGGCTGGTTATTATCGGAGGTTCATTAAGTATTTTTCGCGGATAGCGGCACTGATGACTAAGCTAACGAGAAAGGGTGTAAAGTTTGTATAGATCGATAAGTGTGAGGAAGCATTCCAAAGTTTGAAACATATATTGACCCATGCATCGGTGTTGGTTGCTCCGGAAGGGAGTCAGGATTTGGTGGTTTGTACAAATGCGTGTAGAATAGGATTAGGAGCTGTGTTGATGTAGAGAGGTAAAGAGATTGTCTATGCTTCTAGACAACTCATACCACATGAGGTCAGGTATCCGACACATGATTTGGAATTGGCTATGATGATTTTTGCATTAAAAGTGTGGAGACTTTACCTTTTGGGAGAGAGATTTGAGTTATATACAGATCATAAATCGCTGATGTATTTGTTCTCTCACAAGGAGTTGAACATGAGGCATCAGATGTGGTTAAAGTTTATTGCTGCTTATGATTTTGGGATTTAGTACACACCGGGGAATGGCAACAAGGTAGCTGATGCACTTAACAGGAAGCATTAGAATGTCGTGTTGGCGACGATTGCTGAGTGGAAAGATTTGGAAATATTAGCATATTGCAGAGTGCAGTGGAGATATAAGGCTGGGTCTAGTGGAGAAATCTTAGTATTATCTTGCAGAAAGCATCACAAGTGTAAGAGTTAACTGGAGAATCATAGTGAACTCCTAGATGACTATTCGGTGGGAAGAGAAGAATAAAGAATAATCTCTGTGGAGTTCCAGCAGCCAGTCTAGAAGATCCCGTTTATGTTGGAGGTAGGATTGTATTTATAGGGGTTAAAAGAGCACTTGGGCTAAAGCCACTTGTTTGGAAGCCTGTACTCGATGATACGAAGGTGCTTTGAAAATTTCATAGCGATCCAACATATTTTGATGGATCGTTAGCAATCCATAGGGAATGGACCGCTAGCGATCTCTTTACTTAGGTGATTTTTGGATTTCTTCCTTTGGGTTGCATTCCTTGACTTATGTAGGTGCTCTCCATGAAACTTCATAGCCAGTTTCCCTATTTTGATGATGATTCATGCATAAGTTTGATTGAACTATGAATAGAATCAGATGAGTCTTCGCTTCTCGGACTAGGTTGCTTGGAAGGCTATGAAACTTGGCAAGCGTACTAAGAAGAGATTGTATATCGCGATGCAAGAGGTTAGGATGACTCGTAATGCACCCTTACGGATTGCTAGTGATCCATTCCTTTGGTGGATTTTTGGGTAATTCTTTTTGAGTCCCTCTTGGCCTATTTCTTTGGTCTATTTGGTTGAGTTTTGAGATTTTTGGCTTGGCCTAGATGTTCTAACTCATCTTGATTCCTGCTTGGGTAAAAACCCAGTTAACATTTGCCCCCAAAAGGATGCTTTCGTAGGAAACAAAGTATACTCTGGAATAAGACAACCGTTTTTCGATTTTGATCTAAATTTCAATTCTTGGTATTGACGATCCAATATTTGCTCCATAGTTTACATAAGGGTTTAGTTCAGTAAGTGGATGCATGACGTAGGTTTTGGATCGACCTAAACTCAGGCAAAGGTGAGGCTAAGTTTTATCTCCAACAATTGTAAGTTGTTCTGAGCAAAGTTTTGCTCTATGTCTTTAACCATTTCTTTTTAAGGACATGGTTAAGATTCTGTTATTTTTGTAAATTCTAATGCAATGGTTTATTCTAAAATCTGATATAGTGGATGATTCAATCATATTGCTCTTCCTGTTTTTGAACTATAACGTTCTTGAAAAGAAAATCTTCCTGCATCGCTTTGAACAGCAGCCCGGTTATCGATCGTTGATCGATAATGGATAACCGTGGAAAAGATAATTTCAAAGGATGATAAGGATTGTTTGTCAAATGTAAGCAAGCTATCTATACTAGATTATTCGTCGGGATATTGAACTCTTCTTATGTAGATAACATATTGCATCTGCCCCACTCAATGCTCATAACCCAATAGGCCAACATATGCCGACTTCCCCTGGATTCCTGATGCTGGTTATACGAGGATATTATTTAAAGTAAAACATACCCGATAGGATTGAATGCCTAGTTTTATTGTTGAAAATGACTTTTTGGTCATCCAATCTTTAGTTTGGCGGAGGAACTTCCACTCCTTTAAAAGGTGGTCCTTCGCAACGCGGGCTTCGCTTATTATTCCTTTCATATTGGGTTGACTGATTACAGTTAAATTTCAAGGCGTATCTGCTCCTGTAGAGTTGTCGTTGAAGTTCAATCAGGCAAAATTTCAGTCTTCGAAAACTAGCGCATGACTTGTTCAATTGTGATTATCCTTCCTTTGCATTTTTCGGAATTCACCTACACACCAGTCTCTGCCTCCAAGGACTATTGGTTTAATTGCTTGATTCCGAGCATTTCTTTTTCTCGCTATTGCACATCATATGTTCATGTGTAGCATACTTGTTTACTGTAATTCTATGCGCGTAAGTAATACTTTTGCAATCAATTCAGTATATTCTATTTCATAGCTTTGTTCAGAGCTATGAGGTAGCATGGTTTTGCTAATTCTATAGCCAATCCCTGCTTATGCTCAATTGAGTTTTTTTCAATAGTCGATAAAGCTAATTTCTCTGGATACTAAGTCTACATGTTTTTGGGAGACAAGGTCTACTGGGCAATACGTTCGACTACCCCAGTTTGATTGACACGATAGCTCCTATCTTCGAGAACTAGAGACTCTGTTGCTTGGTTCTAAGATCTACTTTTTCAATGATGTATGTTACCTGATCGTAATTGAATTTCTCCAAGTTAACATCGTTATCATATGTCATTCTGGGTTCATATGCTGGAAAGACGTGTCACCGTCATCTTTTGCTAGAGTGAATGCTTCCAATTCCAGTGTCGAGACCTTAATCATGTATCAGTTTCTATCTCCAGAAACTCGTGCATGGATGACTCAATTCTGTGGATTTTTCTGTAATATTGTGAAATTTCAAGTTTGCGCCAAAATTGGTTACAAACACCCAATTGCAGATGAAAGTACCCGTTCACAATCACAAATCGCAGATAGCAAGTATGTAGAGAATATAAATATGAAGAACACTAAAATTTAAAAGAAAAGAAGTCAAAACACAAGATTTAAAGTGGTTCGATGTTGTAGCGTACGTCCACTTTAAAGAGTTGCTGGTTTATTGGCTATAGCTCACTGGTTACAAAGGTTTATAACAATACAATTGAGTTACAACAATGACTCCGGCAAAATATCGGTGTAGAAGAGCCAAAATATCTCCTTTTCTAAAGCTCTTGGACTGCTGTTTATAGGTGTAGGCTGCAAATATATCACCAAGATCTCGGAAGACTTCTCTCACGTGGGTGGGCCCACGTGATCAGTTCCCTGACATTTTGACTTGATCCATGATTGATATCAAATTCGTATCGATCCAAAATTGCTCTTTTTTGGTTGGGATCGGTCATGGACATTCTTGGGGTTGTGCGCAAGCTCCTTTGAAAATTTGGTGGCATTTGGATTTATGGATTGTGAGATATGATCGATACAAGTTTGCATCTTTAATGTGCTTCAACTTTGTATCGATACATATTCGTATTGTTCTATTTGCATCCATGGTTGAATGTGCTGACCAAATGATGTGGTGCTACATTTTAGGATCGACTCACTTTTCATGCCGAGTGACCAAGTCTCTCTCTTGATTGTGCCTCGTTCGTATCCATAGGTATGGGCTCATTCGTATTCAACGACCACACCTCACCTCGTATCAATAATTTCATATCGAGACCACTTTGTATCGACGCATACTTGTTCACCTTGTAACAATGGAGGAAAGATGCCTTCGTATCGCTTGAGGGTTGTATCAATCGTATCAATTCTCTAATGAATCGATACGAGTTGTTGGGGGATCTGAGCGATACGAATGGTATAATAAGGGAATGATACGAAGCGCCTCTGGGCCTATCGATATGAGGGTGAGTTTATGTGATGGATACGAATTATAGGAGTGAGGTGGATATGAACGAGGCAATCTTTCATGGATATGAAGATGATGTTGCTCCCCATGGATATGAATCACTGCTTCTCTCCATGGATACGAACTGCAGAGGCTTTTCTTCGGCACTTGATGGATACGAAACTGAAGGGATACGAAATAACTACCTTTCCTATGAAAATTGGTTGGTTCATAATTCGGGCATACGAACTCCGATTGACTTGAAATTTTGAACATTGGCTTCCATAGCTTTGCTTGTCGTGTCATATCAATTGTAGCTCGGTTCGGACTCAGGAAAATTCATCGGTATCCATAGCGAACCTGTGTATAACTAATCTTCGGAACTGATTATCCTCGGTTTTCAATCAATTCTTTGGTATCATAGCCGTGCCAAAAAGTGGGATAACACTTCAGATAGCATGAGATGTCAAAAGGTAGTGCCGAAGATTTAATCAAACTCTTGCTTTTGTTTTCGGAAGCCAATGTACCGATAGTTTCATTCTGAGGGTTTCCTCTTAACATGACTAAACTTTGAGCAATGGCATATTACTACAATTTTGAACCAAATGATCTAATTAGACCATAAGTAGGTCATCGATCCTTCTCATCATTGTTAGATTGCAAGCGACGGTTGATTTCTAAATGTCAAATCTTCATTTCCTTTGCTGGTGGTTTTGTTTCCAGAATGCTCTGTTTTTCCATACAGAACCATTATCTAACTAACATTATGGTATTCATGTTTGGACTTTGCAACAATTCTTTCAATCAAGTAACTGTGCGCCTATCCCTGCTCGGGACTAGCTATTTCAAATGCCTACATTTGAGCGATTGTGAGTGATGGAGAGATTTCGAACAAATGATTCCATTTCCCCTGGTCAGGCCCTCAATCCTATTCTAGGATTAAGGAAGTCCGTTGGTTTTAGTTCCAACCTTCCATGATTGTCCCTACATGTCCTTAGTTGTGCATGCTTTGCTCGATTACTACCATTACGGAAGTACGGTTCATACGCCAATTTTTGTCTTTGGGAATTGATAACCTAACTGCTTGTTTCCAAGCAAAATTTCCTCGAGTTTGCCTATCTTTTGGTTATATCCAGATTCTTTCTAAGTTGAATTCAGGAAATTCAGTTGTGCACTAGCTTTCATCCCTAGAAATTAGCACACGAGCAATTCAATCCTGCGATTTCCTTTCGGTGCTGCTTTATTCCTATGTAGTGGTTGATTCCTGTGATGAAAGGTCGAACCATCTGGCTGGCCTATGAAAGGTTATGTCTTACTGTTGTTTCCCATTTTTGGGCAATGGTGGATTTCTGAAGGCAAGGGTAGAATCTTAGTTAAGGACAAACTTCTATCTCCGAAAGCTAGTGCATTGATGGTTTAAAATGATGAGTGTTTCTCATCAAACCTGTAAATTAATGTTTTTCTGGGTTTGCCAAGGCAACATCGCTACATAGAGAGTAGCAAATTTCCCAACATAATTTCCCAACATTGCTGGTGCAATGTTGGTACTTAGAATATAGAGGGTTTCTCAACGTTGCCAGGGGAACACCGATAATTGTGAAATAGAAAGTTTCTCGACGCCGCTGGTGTGACGACCGCCCATGACTCCCGCACCAGAACAAGATAATAGTGCGCTGAAAGGCGTGCCAGGCAGCCATGGACGATAGTCAGGGTAAAAATGAAACAGCAAAACTCTATCGTAACTCACAGCGCATGGATAAAATACAATAGAGAAATATATAGTAAAGCTCCATAATAGAAAATCATCATATAAGCATCATAGTAGTTTTATACAAACATATGAATCATCCATACATCAAAGCCTCACTACATAACACTCAATCAAATATAGCGGCGGAACATCCAGTACATATAATATGAAATAATATGCAAAAGCCTCCTGCTCGTCTTCGTCATCATTAGCGTAGATCTCCAAGAACAGCACCTGTCACCTGCTACCTAGTCTGCCCATCCCAAATATGGATGGACAACCCAAGGTAATAAGAGGAGACATAAAACCTTGAGTCAGACAAAGTCTTAGTGAGCAGTAAATCAACTATCAAACATACCAAAAGAGCATAAGGGATAAAAGGAATAGGAACCAAACCATCCCACTCCACCACTTTCTACAGTGATAGCCCCCCCCCAGACACACACTAAGGAGAAGCAAGCATAACATAGCAGACAATTAAGGTAAAGCAATAATCACTCGAGTCAAGGTCGATGTTTTCCAAATACAAACCCCCAAGGCCTAAACCAAGATCAGATAAGCACCCAGAAAACACCGCTCTTGAGACCGAATGATGATACAACCAAACGTTCATACATCCATGACTCTGGCTATAACTGTTATCATTGCCTTGATTTCACCGTTAGTTGAATGACCACCTGTCAAGGGCTAATGGTAACCCCGGTTCTAGTCATAACTCCGCATGCTACCTGTGCCTAGGACTTATCTACTCTGCCCAGAGTACTCGACTACCTGCCTGTAGTCTTTTGGGCGTCCCGACTACCTACCTGTAGTCGTTTTGGACGCCTCATGTACTCTTGCTTTTGAGCATGCTAGAACCTTCAACAACGATGAGATCCAAGCCTCCTAGTCATCCTCCTCGACGACTATTCCCATACTAGCCCAAGTTACCTCTCGAGCAGTCCATTATCAACCAACTCGAACCATCCCTCGAGTTATCAACATGCTTGGAATGATCCCTGCCTAGATTACGCCAAGACTCACACCATACTTCGCTTCATCGCATCATAGCAAAGTTCCATCTCAACATCATCCAATCCATACATATGAGCTTCTACATCCGCTACATATGTCTTAAGCAGCTTTCACCATTCAAGAGCCTCTTCCGTAGCTTTTGAATCGTCTTTGACCATACTTGTCCAAATCTATCAACTAGATAACTCATTCACAACAATCAAACAAGGCAAACATCAATCCAAACAAACAAGTAGTCAATCAGGATCTAAATAGACATTTATAACTAAAATGGCAATTTCGTAAATAAATGAGAATAGATCTAACATACATGGATCATGGGTATTTAACATAGATCTAACAAATATAAATCATGGGTTTTGTCTCTACAACCTGATGAATGAACTTGCAAAAGTAAACATCTTTATAAGTAATGGATCTACACTTGAATCTAAGGAAAAATGCATAAAACCACTATCTACAACACTCCAACAAACCACCAAACCAATATACTCCTTTGGGTCCGCGTGAGAGATAACCACCACTCACCAAATCACCCAAACACTTCAAAAACTATCAACTTCAGATCTGGACAGCGAAGATTCAAGCTTGATTCGTCGAAATCCCGCTTGAAACGATGAAATCTAGCTTCGTTGGATGAAGATCTTCAACTTTGGCTCTTGGATCTTCAATCTCGATCTTCGATCTTGGATGGATGTTAGAACTAGATTGGAGTGGAGAAAAGAAGATGAAGAAATGTTGTAGTCGAGCTCTCAAAATGGAAGCACTTCGTCGCTTCAAAAACCGATGCCAAAAAGTGAACCAAAGCCCTCTATTTATAGGCTGAAAATCACTAACCCGTTCGCCCCCCCTTAAGTCGTTCGCGACTTAGCGACCTAGACTTAAGTCGCTCGCGAGTTAGTGACATCAACGGCTTATCACACGCACGCGGGTTAACTGTGCCGCGACCCAACTAAGATGCTTATGACCTATGTCTAGTACTTCAACGCCTTCACACGACCTAACTATGCTACGACTCACGACTTAGTAGGGCCACACGACCTAGCTCTTAAGAGACCTAACACTAAGTCGCTCACGCGACCTATCTAAACACTGGGTTTCACGACCTAAAACCCCACCGACTTACCCTCTCCTCTTAAGTCGTTAACCAGCCTAAGTCGCTTGTCTATAGGTCGCTAACTATATCCACTAACCCGGTAACTATTAGGTCGGCCAGGTCCTATGAGTCGTTAACTCGGCAACTATCTTAAACCGGTCAGTACTTAAGCCGGCTACCTCCTTGAGTCGTCTAAGCCTTAAGTCGGCCAAGCCCAACAAACCGCTAACCCTTAAGTCGTCACCCTATGAGTCGATCACTATCTTAACTCGGTCTAACACTAAGTCGGCAACACCACTAACTCGCCTACCACCTTAAGTCGGTCCTCTATGAGTCGGCCAACACGAGCTATCCTTCACACGACCTAAGCACTAAGTCGACCACGACTCATGCCTCACCCACGAGTTAGCTATTGCACGGCCTAACCCCCTTAAGCCGTAAAACCTACCACCTAGGTTCAAAACGACTCAAGCAATACAAACGACTTAATGCAACTATTTTACGATTTATCGACACGTAAAATACGGGTCGTTACATTCTCTCCCCCTTAGGAATTTCGCCCCCGAAATTCCAAGCAAACAACAGCAATCAAAGCTATTATGCATGCCTACCATCCATAGCAATCAACAAACCATGCATTCAATTCTAGCCTAGCGTGCAGAATTCTAAGACTTAGAACAAGTTACAAATTCATGAGATGTTACGACACTTTAGGGCCATACCTCGAAGAGTTCAGGATGAGCTGCCTTCATCCTCTCTTCCTCCTCCCACGTACAGTCGTCAACATCATCACTCCATTGTACCTTGAGCAACGTAATCGTCTTCCTCCTAAGCTGTTTCATGTCAGTTCCAATAACACGAAGTGGCTTACGAGGTCTTCTAACCACTGGATCAACCTCTAAATCTTCACAGCTATCAGCAGAAACCACTGTAGTTGGGTCATGCACATACTTCCGTAGATAAGATACATGGAAAACATTGTGCACACCCGCCATCTTTTCCGGTAACTCCAATCTATAAGCGAGCTTTCCAATTTGCTCGATAATCGGGAATGGTCCAACAAATCTCGGAGTTAACTTTCCTTTCTTCCCGAATCGAATAACATTCTTCAGAGGAGAAATCTTCACAAAAACCATATCACCTACGTCGAATTCCAAATCCTTACGACGATTATTGGCATAACTTTTCTGACGATCTAGGGCTGCCTTCATTCGTTGCCGAATGATCCCTATACAATCCGAAGTCTGTCGAATCACCTCTGGCCCAAGTATCAGTTTTTCTCCAGTTTCCAACCAACATGTCGGAGAGTTACACGGTCTTCCATACAGTGCTTCATATGGTGCCATACCAATACTTGACTGATAACTGTTATTATATGCAAATTCCACCAAATGAAGGTGATCTTCCCATGATCCTCCGAAATCCAAAACACAGGCTCTGAGAAGATCTTCCAAAACTCGGTTGACTCTCTCAGTCTGGCCATCTGTTTGAGGGTGGTAAGCTGTACTCAAACACGACTTAGTTCCCAAAACTTCCTGGAAGCTCTTCAAAAATCCACCAGTGAACAATGGGTCTCGATCGCTCACTATACTCTTCGGAACACCATGGAATCGAACAATCCACTTCACATACAACTCAGCCAACTTCGATGCAGTCCTAGTTGATCGAACAGGAATGAATCTTGCACTCTTGGTCAATCGATCTACTATGACCCAAATCCCTTCATTCCCCGCTCTGGTTCTAGGTAGGCCATCGATAAAATCCATCGACACTTGCTCCCACTTCCATGTAGGAACCTCTAATGGTTGAAGTAATCCACTGGGCTTCTTCTGCTCAGCTTTCACCAACTGGCAGTTCATACACTTGGAAATAAAATTTCCAACATCCTTCTTCATGCCTTCCCAATAATAGGTTCTCTTCATATCCCGATACATCTTATTTCCACCTGGATGAATTGTCAACTTCGAGTGATGACTTTCCCTAAGAACTTCATCTCTCAATCCATCTACATCGCGAACAACTAGTCGTCCTTGCTTTCGAAGCCAACCCTCTCGATCGAATTCAAATCCTTTATCCTTTTCTGGATTCAATCCAGATTCCATATCTCGGATAATCTTGACAAGCTTATCGTCTCGCTTTTGGCTCTCGCCAATTCTCTCCACAAGAGTAGGCCTTATCGATAAGTTTGCCAACATCTCAGGTTCCAATTCACATCTAGGCCTGAAGTCAAATTCAGCCAAATACTCTAGACTCTTCCATTCCGAAAACATGGCTCCCAATTCTACACGTCTTCGACTTAACGTATCTGCCACTGCGTTGCCTTTTCCCGGAGTATAGGCTATACCAAAATCATACGATGCTAAAAACTCTAGCCATCATTGCTGCCGAAGATTCAAATCCTTTTGGGAGAAAAGATACTTCAACGACTTATGATCTGTAAACAATTCAAATCGAACTCCCAAAAGATAATGTCTCCACATCTTCAAAGCAAATACAATCGCCGCTAACTCCAAATCATGAGTCGGATAATTCCTTTCATGCGGCTTCAGTTGTCGACTAGCATACGCAACAACTTTATCCTTCTGTATCAGCACTGCTCCAAGTCCAGTACCACATGCATCGGTGTAAACCACCATCTCATCATTCCCACTTGGAATAGTCAAAACAGGAGCACTCGTCAGTCGCTCTTTCAGGATTACGAAAGCTTGCTCACACTTATCATCCCAGCTGAACACTTGGTTCTTTTTCATCAATCCTGTTAACGGTGCAGCTGTCTTGGAAAAGTCTTTGATAAACCGACGATAATATCCTGCTAATCCAAGAAAACTTCTCACATCAGATGCATTCTTAGGTCTAATCCAATCCTGGATTGCTGCCACCTTAGCGGGATCAACCGCGATTCCATTTCCAGAGATAACATGGCCTAAGAACCTCACTTCACCCTTCCAGAAGTGACACTTCGAAAACTTAGCCTTTAGCTGATGTTTTCGTAAGATTTCCAAAACAATTCTCAAGTGTGTCTTGTGTTCCTCCTCAGTTCTGGAATAAATTAGAATATCATCCACGAACACAAGCACGAACTTATTCAACTGATCTCTAAACACTCTATTCATAAGGTCCACAAAATATGCTGGTGCGTTAGTCAATCCAAACGGCATTACCAGCCACTCATAAAAACCGGATGGTGTCCTAAAAGCAGTCTTCGGCACACTATCCTTCGCCACTCTCAACTGGTGAAATCCCATTGCCAAATCCATCTGAGAAAACACCTTAGCTTCGTGAAGCTGATCAAACAAGTCATCTATTCTCGGCAATGGATACTTGTTCTTCTTAGTCACTTTATTCAGCTCGCGATAATCCACACACAACCTCAACGATCCATCCGCTTTGGTTGCGAACACAACTGGGGCACCCCATTCGGACACACTACGCCGAATGAATCCTTTCTGCAAAAGGTCATCAACTTGCACCTTCAACTCTTGCTGCTCCCTAGGTACCATCTGCCTAAGAGGCATCACCACAGGTCTGGCTCCTTCAACTAGATCGATACGAAACTCGATCTCCCTATGCGGCGGTAGTCCTTTGACTTCGTCAAAGACATCCTCAAATTCATTCACAATAGGCACCGATGACAGTACATCCCGTGGAACAACCAGCGAATACATGAAGCTCATGAAGACGCCATCTTCATGCTTACATCATATCACAACCTTTCGCCCTTCCACATTCTCGACTGTCACCTCAAGCCTCTCACAATCAATCATTGCCGCATACTTCCTAAGCCAGTCCATACCCAAAATAATTCCGAACCCCGCAAAGTTCAGAACAAAGCAATCACAAACAAACGAGCAATCATAACTCGATATGACTAGACCACGGCATACCATACACAAACAAGAGGAACCCCCAACTGGATTTGTCACAACCAATGGTCTATCAACAATATCCGGTTCCAAACCTAACCGGCCTACCAAATCATCACAAACAAAAGAATGCGACGCTCCAGTATCAAACAACACTTTAACTGGAACACCACAAATCGAAAGAGTACCTTGAACCACCATACTCTTCCCCTTCTCTTCAGCAGTAGGAGCTTTTGAAGACGACGACACAGCTCCCAAAGCATAAGCTTGCACAATCTGCCCGTCCTTCCTCGGCTCTGGACAATTCTTCTTGATATGTCCCAGCTTATCACAGTTATAACACTTTCCTGGCACCTTGGGATTCTTACAATCTTTGAAGAGATGGCCCTTCTGCTGGCAGTTGTAGCAGGTCACTTCGCCCTTCGGCTTCTTCTGGCCATCCTTACCCCTCTGTTGCTGCTGCTTCCTCTTCTTGTTTCCACTCTGCTGTGGCCTAGATCCTTCCTTGGTTACAGCAACAACAGAACTTTCCCTAGGAAACAAACACTCATGCCTGAGGGCTTTTTCCACAATCTTCTCAAACGGATCGTCCAGATGATCCACCAACTGCCTCCCAAGATAAGCGTCCAAGCCCGTCACAAACTTCTCGTTCTTTTGGTAGGGAGAATCAATATACGATCTGGCATACTTGGACAAAGCCTCAAACTCAGAAACATACTCAAGAACCGATCTTCCACCTTGCTTGAGCTCTACAAACCTCTTAAACAAAACAGATTTCTAAGCCGTAGAGATGAACTTAGCTTCAAATCTGACTTGGAATTGCTTCCAAGTAATCTCTTCCTCTGGAGTATCAATGGTGATAGAATTCCACCAATCAGCAGCTCTTCCCTGAAGCTGTCTCGATGCAAGCTTCCTCTTAGTTGCATCCTCAATCCCCAAGTCACCAAAAATCCTTCGACAAGCATCAATCCATCTCTGCACCTCAATGGTCGATTCCGTTCCCAAGAAAACTTTTCCTCCAAGAGAAGTATAGTCCTTGCAAAGCTTAGCAAAATCCACCGGTCTTGGAGCTTGAACTTGAACTCCCACATCCACTGATGATCCTGAAGCTGGTATCCTCCTCATGATCGAAGTCATCATGGCCTCAAACATAGGAGCATAATCAACAGCTTCCCTAGCAGCACGGCTTTCCCTCACAGCTTGTCTCTTGCTTCGACTCATCCTTAATATCTGTAAAAAGAATGATTAGAACACCTTAAGAAACAACTGCATAAGGAGTTCAAATCCTTCTAAGCTACTATATTATATATAGTAATCATCCATCAAAATACAATTACGTCTCTCATACGTAGTTACGCCAGCGAGCGTTGGCTAAAATCGATTAACCAAAGCTCTGATACCAAATGTGACGACCGCCCATGACTCCCGCACCAGAACAAGATAATAGTGCGCTGAAAGGCGTGCCAGGCAGCCATGGACGATAGTCAGGGTAAAAATGAAACAGCAAAACTCTATCGTAACTCACAGCGCATGGATAAAATACAATAGAGAAATATATAGTAAAGCTCCATAATAGAAAATCATCATATAAGCATCATAGTAGTTTTATACAAACATATGAGTCATCCATACATCAAAGCCTCACTACATAACACTCAATCAAATACAGCAGCGGAACATCCAGTACATATAATATGAAATAATATGCAAAAGCCTCCTTCTCGTCTTCGTCATCATTAGCGTAGATCTCCAAGAACAGCACCTGTCACCTGCTACCTAGTCTGCCCATCCCAAATATGGATGGACATCCCAAGGTAATAAGAGGAGACATAAAACCTTGAGTCAGACAAAGTCTTAGTGAGCAGTAAATCAACTATCAAACATACCAAAAGAGCATAAGGGATAAAAGGAATAGGAACCAAACCATCCCACTCCACCTCTTTCTACAGTGATAGCCCCCACCCCAGACACACACTAAGGAGAAGCAAGCATAACATAGCAGACAATTAAGGTAAAGCAATAATCACTCGAGTCAAGGTCGATGTTTTCCAAATACAAACCCCCAAGGCCTAAACCAAGATCAGATAAGCACCTAGAAAACACCGCTCTTGAGACCGAATGATGATACAACCAAACGTCCATACATCCATGACTCTGGCTATCACTGTTATCATTGCCTTGATTTCACCGTTAGTTGAATGACCACCTGTCAAGAGCTAATGGTAACCCCGGTTCTAGTCATAACTCCGCACGCTACCTGTGCCTAGGACTTATCTACTTTGCCCAGAGTACTCGACTACCTTCCTGTAGTCTTTTGGGTGTCCCGAATACCTACCTGTAGTCGTTTTGGACGCCCCATGTATTCTTGCTTTTGAGCATGCTAGAACCTTCAACAACGATGAGATCCAAGCCTCCTAGTCATCCTCCTCGACGACTATTCCCATACTAGCCCAAGTTACCTCTCGAGCAGTCCATTATCAACCAACTCGAACCATCCCTCGAGTTATCAACATGCTTGGAATGATCCCTGCCTAGATTACGCCAAGACTCACACCATACTTCGCTTCATCGCATCATAGCAAAGTTCCATCTCAACATCATCCAATCCATACATATGAGCTTCTACATCCGCTACATATGTCTTAAGCAGCTTTCACCATTCAAGAGCCTCTTCCGTAGCTTTTGAATCGTCTTTGACCATACTTGTCCAAATCTATCAACTAGATAACTCATTCACAACAATCAAACAAGGCAAACATCAATCCAAACAAATAAGTAGTCAATCAGGATCTAAATAGACATTTATAACTAAAATGGCAATTTCGTAAATAAATGAGAATAGATCTAACATACATGGATCATGGGTTTTTAACATAGATCTAACAAATATAAATCATGGGTTTTGTCTCTACAACCTGATGAATGAACTTGCAAAAGTAAAAATCTTTATAAGTAATGGATCTACACTTGAATCTAAGGAAAAATGCATAAAACCGCTATCTACAACACTCCAATAAACCACCAAACCAATATACTCCTTTGGGTCCGTGTGAGAGATAACCACCACTCACCAAATCACCCAAACACTTCAAAAACTATCAACTTCAGATCTGGACAGCGAAGATTCAAGCTTGATTCGTCGAAATCCCGCTTGAAACGATGAAATCTAGCTTCGTTGGATGAAGATCTTCAACTTTGGCTCTTGGATCTTCAATCTCGATCTTCGATATTGGATGGATGTTAGAACTAGATTGGAGTGGAGAAAAGAAGATGAAGAAATGTTGTAGTCGAGCTCTCAAAATGGCAGCACTTCGTCGCTTCAAAAACCGGTGCCAAAAAGTGAACCAAAGCCCTCTATTTATAGGCTGAAAATCACTAACCCGTTCGCCCCCCCTTAAGTCGTTCGCGACTTAGCGACCTAGACTTAATTCGCTCGCGAGTTAGTGACATCAACGGCTTATCACACGCACGTGGGTTAACTGTGCCGCGACCCAACTAAGACGCTTATGACCTATGCCTAGTACTTCAGCGCCTTCACACGACCTAACTATGCTACGACTTACGACTTAGTAGGGCCACATGACCTAGCTCTTAAGCGACCTAACACTAAGTCGCTCACGCGACCTATCTAAACACTGGGTTTCACGACCTAAAACCCCACCGACTTACCCTCTCCTCTTAGTCGTTAACCAGCCTAAGTCGCTTGTCTATAGGTCGCTAACTATATCCACTAACCCGGTAACTATTAGGTCGGCCAGGTCCTATAAGTCGTTAACTCGGCAACTATCTTAAACCGGTCAGTACTTAAGCCGGCTACCTCCTTGAGTCGTCTAAGCCCTAAGTCGGCCAAGCCCAAAAAACCGCTAACCCTTAAGTCGTCACCTTATGAGTCGGTCACTATCTCAACTCGGTCTAACACTAAGTCGGCAACACCACTAACTCGCCTACCACCTTAAGTCGGTCCTCTATGAGTCGGCCAACACGAGCTATCCTTCACACGACCTAAGCACTAAGTCGGCCACGACTCATGCCTCACCCACGAGTTAGCTATTGCACGGCCTAACCCCCTTAAGCCGTAAACCCTACCACCTAGGTTCAAAACGACTCAAGCAATACAAACGACTTAATGCAACTATTTTACGATTTATCGACACGTAAAATACGGGTCGTTACAGCTGGGGCAACATCGGTACTTAGGAAATGAGAAAAGGCCTTAGCATTGCCAGGGCAACATCGACACATAGGAGGTTAGGATTGATTTTTCCAGTCAATGCAGTGATGCTTTTAATCCAGGTGGGCACTAGTTTCGATCTTTAAAAACTTGCATGTCGATGATTGGATTGTAGAAGTCTTTTCTTAGTGCTGCCTACCTTTGGGCAATGTTGAAGTCATATTGGTTAGGATTAAATCATTCATCCGATCATGTATAGTTAGGTATATCCCTTTTCAAACCACCATGGCTATTTTCCCAATGTTGCTTAACTTCAGGATATGCCATATTCTGGAAGGATGGGAGTGCCAAGCACTTCTATTGCATAGCCTTGTTTATCACTGTCAAATGTTACCCTTGGAAATGAAATCTTATTGCTTAACTAATTACACAGCTATTCTTATTCATGAAAAATCAAATTTCCTCCAACTGGTTTTTGTTATGAACCGATGGATGCATGCATAACCCTTCATTTCCAAGTACTAAATTTCAGGTTTTTTATAAAAAATTAGAAGCCGCGGAGGAAGTTTTTGTATTGTCCCCATACAACCACACTCATCCCTATCCTTATCACAAACCTATAAAGTTCGGTAATGTTTGTCTTGAATTTGTGATACTTAACCTTAGCGTGTTTCAGGCCATACACGTTATGCTGCGTTAATAGCATTATTGCGGATATCAACCTTATTCGTTGGTTCCAATCTTCGGGAATTAATGGTTTAGCTGCTCGATTTTGAGCGTTCTCACCTTGCCATTATCTACCTTCGGATAACATTTGGTTTTCTGCAAGTTAGGGTTTGAGACCTTAGTTGAGCATCTGCTTCTATCTTTGGAAACTGGTGCGTTGATAATTTGATTCTAGAAGTGCCTTCCGTCGTCGTCTATCTTTGGACGATAGAAATTTCCACCTTATATTGCAAGCTAGTTCTTATCCTAACCAAGTGTTAATGTGTTATGTGCCCCTTAGTCCATAGAGCTGATTATTCTAACCAATTAATGTGAGGCTTGATGTTCTGGGCGGCCCCTTGAATGCCCTAGTCAAAGGTGCATCTCGGCTCCTATCTCTGGGAACTCCTGACTTGGATGGCTTGAATTTAGACATTTTGTATATGAAATTTGGTCAAAGATCATCATTCTTTGCCGATTTCTAGTTTTGCGACATTGCTGGACTCACATCAATTCTTTTTCATAAGGGGAGTTGATCCCTATTAGCCCAACAATAGACAAGTTTCCCAGTGTTGTCAGGATAATACCGGTACTTATAAAATCTTAACGGTTTGCTAATGATGCTGAAGCAACATCAAGCAGTGCTTGTGCGGTTTATGAAATGTGTGGATTTTGAGAGTGTGCAACTTACAAAATGCATGGCTTACGACCTGTCAATCCAGAATGGTTTGAAAATTCTCCACATTACCAATCTTCGGGTAACATTAGGAGTTCGTGCTTCAAGAGCTTGGTTCCACGGCTCAAGAAATGATGGGTGGCTTATAGCAGTGCTTGAATTATAGGATCGATACGATCAGTTGATCTAGAATGGTTTGGAACTTCTCGATGTTGCCAATCTTCAGTTAATGTGAGGAGTTCATGCTTCAAGAGCGAGAATGGTTTGGAACTTCTTGACTTTTCCAATCTTCAAGCAACGTAAAGAGTTCGTGCTTCGAGAGCGTGGGTCCATGGCTCAAAAAGTGATGCGCAGCTTATGGCAGTGCATGGCTTATGGGATTGATACCACCTGTCGATCCAGAATGGTTCGGAACTTCTTGCAATTGCCAATTTCGAGTAAGTGAGGAGTTCATGCTTCTAGAGTGTGTTTCCACGACTATAGAAATAAGGTGTGGCATATGGGAGTGTGGGGCTTATCGGATCGATACAGCCCATTGATTCGGAACGGTTTGGAACTTCTTGACGTTGACAATCTTCAGGTAACTGAGGAGTTCGCATTTCGAAATCATGGTTCCACAACTCAAGAAGTGGCGCACAGCTTATAAGATCGATACGACTCATTGATCCGACACAATTTGGATCTTCTTACCATTGCCAAGCTTCAGATAAGGTGAGGAGTTCGTGCTTTGGGAGCATGGTTCTACAGCTCAAGAAGTGATGCACGACTTATAGGAGTGCATGACTTATGAAATCGATACGACCCATCGATCTGGAATAGTTTGGAACTTCAAGACATTGACAATCTTTGGGTAATGTGAGGAGTTCATACTTCGAAAGCGTGGTTCCATAGCACAAGAAGTGATGCTTGGCTTATGGAAGTGCACACATCAATCCGACGATTTGACTTCGCTGGAATGCAATTTCATCGGTTCTAAGAGATCAGTGGTTTTGGATTGGGTAATGGTGGCTTGGACGATCCTCTTGTATTTTGAGAAGATGTGCATGGCTTAACGGATAAGGCTGTCATGATGAAGAGATCTATAGCCGACCGCATAGAGATGGTTATGAAGAAAGAGCATGTAGGAGTTCAAAGAAAGACTCATAGTTTTTGGTCCAAATTGCCTTTAGAGAATTAGTCTTCAACTGGCGTACAGTCTAAGAGGAAAAGGAACTGGTCACCAAGGGTGGAAAAGGAGGAGTTTGGTAGAAGTAAGCAAGTATTATGCTTTTATTTCGTTTGTTGCGCTAGCTAGGTCGTTAAGTCCATAGTTGTCAGAATGCCAGAATTTTTGGTCGGATGTAACAAAATCATGGTATAATTAGTCTTGGATTTCCTTGTAGCTTGTAACATCCCATATTTTCAGTAACATTATTAGGAACATTTAATTGGGTAAATTAAATAAATAATATAAAATGGTTAATGGGTTGAGATTTGTGATTAGTAAGGGTAGTCGTGCCATGTATAAATGAACTAAAGAATTAAAACGTTAAGGATACCCTAAACCCTTAACCCCATCATTCACATGTTCATTTCTATATTCACAAAAGAAAAGTAAACTTGAGGCTAGCCAATATTAAGGGAAGAAAAAAGAAGCTTAAGCAACTTAATCAAGATCAAATCTCAAATCCTTAATCTCAAAGCTAAGGTGAATAATGACCACATCTCATTTTTCAAATTGTTTTCGATTTTATGATGAAATCGAAGTATTATGAAATAACACAAATAATATTGATTCAATGCTCAGCCCATTTGCTTGGATATCGGCCCCTCAACCATCTGATTTATTTGCGTTTTACTGTAGCGTATCAGTGTATCTGGTTTTGAATAAACTGCTTCTTCCCGAACTTGTATTCATCACTTTATCTCGTTTCTGATATAAATCAGTAATCAATGGATATGTTTTCAAGATTTCTATATGTTTGAAAAATAGATTACATGGTATCAGAGCGAGGTTTATCAATCTAGAGTTTATCATATTTCGATTCAAATCTATCAGATCTAGGGCTTTCTCAAGTTTCACCATGACTGAAAATAAAAGCTCGGCGATGATCGATGTATTACCAATCATGTCAAAAATAACATATCAGAAGCTAACTAACTCAAATTATCCGGAGTGGAGTAAAACTATTCGACTGTATCTCCGCAGTATAGATAAGGATGATCATCTGATTAAGGATCCTCCAACAACGCAGGAACCTAATGATTGATTTGGTTAAGAGAAGATGCAAGATTATTTTTACAAATACGAAATTCAATTGACAATGAAGTGATCAATTTGATTAACCATTGTGAATTTGTAAAGGAGCGATGGAGTATGTTGAATTTCTCTACTCCTGTAAAGGAAATTTAACTCGGATGTTTGATGTATGTAAAGCTTTTTACAGAGCAGAGAAAAGAGATCAAACTCTCACCAACTATTTCATGAGTTTTAAACAAACCTATGAAGAATTGAATGAGTCGTTACCTATGAGTACTGAAATCAAGATTCAACAACAACAAAGGGAACAAATGGCTATAATGAGTTTTCTTGCTAGATTACCATCAGAATTTGATTCAGCTAAATCACAAATCTTGTCTGGATCTTCAATCTCTTCACTTCAAGAAGTTTTTAGCCGCATACTTTGAACTGAGAACTCACCTACTTCATCTAATAACAATGTTAGTAATAGTGCCTTGATTAGTTCAAGTAATAATCCTACTACTTATCACAATTCATGGAAACCACCACCAGATTTCAAACCACCATGAACTCCTCACAATGACCAGAATCATGGAGACTTCAAAGAAATATGTGGAGACCAAATAATAAAATCTGTTCATATTGCAAGAAGCCAGGCCACTTAATTTCTGAATGTAGAAAACTACAATATAATAATCAAAGAAATCAAGGTGACAGTGCTCATGACTGCTGAGGAATTTGATAAATATTCAAAGTATCAAGAATCATTGCAAAAGCCATCGAGTACCTCTTCATCATCTGTATCAGTATCTACTCTAGCTAATACAGATAAGCAGACATCTAAATGGGTTATTGATTCTAGAGCAACTGATCATATGTCAGGTAACTCTAGATTATTTACAGATCTTAAAATGTATGAACATGGTCAAGCTGTTATTTTGGTAGATGGATATCAGTCAAATGTCCAAGGTACTGGTAATATAAATATCTCACCACCATTAAAATCTGCGTTATTCATACCATCACTATCTTATAACTTGCTGTCAGTCAGTCAACTAACCAAAAGTATGAATTGTAGCATATCTTTCTTCCCCGAAAAATGTGTCCTTCAGGATCTTATGACGAGGCAAACTATTGGTAAAGGATATGAATCCGGTGGTCTCTATATTCTGGACACTTTACTAGTAGCATTTTCTAGTGTAGATTCAGCTATCAAAGTTCATCAGCAACTTGGTCATCCCTCTCTTACTCTGTGCCCTCAATACAATTACATTTCTACTCTTAATTGTGAATCATGTCAATACGCTAAACTTCATCGTAGTAGTTCTAAACCTAGAATAAATAAACGTGAAAGTGCACCATTTGAACTTGTACATTCAGATATTTGGGGACCATCATCTACTGTATCTAAATCTCTTTTAAATACTTTGTAACTTTTGTAGACGATTATTCTCGTGTTACATGGTTATTTCTAACGAAGCAGAGATCTGAAGTGTTTTCTATTTTCTGTGATTTTCATACTGAAATTGAAAATCAGTTCAAGACAAATATTCAAACCTTAAGGAGTGATAATGCTAGAGAGTACACATCTCATACTTCTAGCACATATTTAACTCAGCATGGTATTTTGCATGAGACTTCATGTGTTGACACTGCATCTCAGAATGGGGTTGCTAAAGAAAGAATCATCATCTGCTTGAAACCACTCGTGCATTGCTATTCCATATGAAGTGCCAAAATCATTTTGGGCAGATGTTGTGTTAACAGCATGCTATCTTATTAATAGAATTCCATCTACAGTTTTTGAATTTGAGATTCCATACAGAGTTTAATTCCCTAATAGAGAATTAGATCCCATTAAACCAAGGGTATTTGGATACATCTCTTTTGTCAGAGATGTGAATCCTCAGCTCGATAAACTTGATCCAAAGTCCTTAAAATGTATCTTTGTTGGATACTTAAGACTACAGAAAGGATACAGATGCTTTTGCCCTAGTTTAAACAAGTATCTAATATCAATAGATGTAAATTTTATGGAGGATGTGCCATATTATCAGTCAACCAATTCATCAAGACAGGAGGAGAATGATATATCATCAAGTTCAAAAAGCCAGGAGGAGAATGATGATTTCTTAGTCTATTCTAAACCACAACAAGAACCTGAACCACCTAATACAACAGAAACCAGACCTACATTTGATCCTAATCGTTATCTTCCTATTGCTCTTAGAAAAGGAAGAAGGCAATGTACCTACCATATAACTGAATTTATATCATATAAACGTATTCCCAATCATTCATATTCATTTATTACCTTGTTGGATTCTATTAGTATTCCCAAAACTGTTATCGAATCACTGTCCAAACCAGAATGGAAGAAAACTATGATAGAAGAAATGAATGCTTTAGAACTGAATAATACTTGGGATCTAGTTACCTTGCCAGATTTAAAGAAGGCTATTGGATGTAGATGGATATACACAGTTAAAATGAATCCAAATGGGATAGTAGCTAGATAAAAAGCTCGACTTATGGCTAAAGGTTATGCTCAAGTATATGGCATGGACTATTCAGAAACTTTCTCTCCAGTTGCAAAGATTACTTCTATTAGGCTGTGCATTGCTTTAGCTGCTAGATTTAATTGGAAACTTCACCAGTTAGATATAAAGAATGCATTTCTTCATGGTGACCTTAATGAGGAAATATACATGGTTCAAACCCCTGGATTTATAGCTCAAGGAGAAGATAATATGGTATGTAAACTAAGAAAGACTCTCTACGGTTTAAAGCAAAGCCCAAGGGCCTGGTTTGGGAAATTTAGTCAAACACTTGAAAGATTTGGAATAAGAAAATGCAAGAGTGATCATTCAGTATTTCATAAAACATCTAAATAGTGTATAATTTTGTTATGTGGATGACATAGTAATAACTGGAAATGATGAAGAGGGAATATCTAGTCTCAAACAGTTTATTCATACTCATTTTCAAAAGAAGGATCTAGGAGAATTTAAATACTTCTTAGGTGTGGAAGTTATTAGAAGCAACAATGGTATCTTTCTGTGTCAAAGAAAATATATACTGGATCTATTAACCGAGACAGGGAAACTTAGTGTTGAGCCTCAAACTACTCCAGTCGTACCTAATCTCAAATTGTTGCCTGATGAAGAATTATTTGATAATCCAGAAAGATATAGAAGATTGGTTGGAAAATTGAACTACTTAACCATAACGAGACTTGATGTATCATTTGCAGTGAGTATAGTTAGTCAATATATGTCTACACCAAGCAAGCAACATTGGTTACTTCTTCAACATATTCTCGGATATTTGAAGGGAACCTCTAGACATGGTATCTTATATGCTAATCATGGTCATATGAAGTTGGAAAGCTTTGCTGATGCAGATTGGGCTAGATCAAAAGAACACAGGAGATCTACCATCGGATTTTATGTGTTTCTTGGAGGAAACTTGATATCCTGGAAAAGCAAGAAGCAAAGTATAGTACCACGATTGAGTGCAGAATCTGAATATCGTGCTATGTCCAAAGTAGTGTGTGAAGTCATGTGGATTAAACATTTGTTGAAAGAATGCAATTTAGAGTTTGAGCAACCTGCTCGATTGTGGTTTGACAACAAAGCAGTTATTCATATTGCTTCAAACCCAGTTTTCCATGAAAGAACAAAGCATATAGAGTAGATTGTCGTTTCATTCGGGATTAAATTCAAGATGGTGAAATTATAACTTAGTATATTCAAACGAAGGATCAACCAGCAGATTTGCCCACTAAAGCTGTGAATGGAGAACGAATTAAGTACTTAAGCAACAAGTTGGGTTTGTTTGATGTGTACAACCCAACTTGAGGAGGAGTATTATGAAATAACACAAATAATATTGATTCAATGCTCAACCCATTTGCTTGGATATCGGCCCATTAACCATCTGATTATTTGCCTTTTACTACAGCGCATCAGTGTACCTGGTTTTGAATAAACTGCTTCTTCCTGAACTTATATTCATCACTTTATCTCGTTTCTGATCTAAATCAATAATCAATGGATATGTTTTCAAGATTTCTATATGTTTGAAAAATAGATTACACGAAGTATTATGATGATAATGCCATGTTTTTGGATGATAAATGTTTATATATACTTGTTGATGATTTATGCTTATTCATATAGGATTTATGATATGTTTTAATGTGAAAACCTTATTTAATGACATCCAAATGCCTTGCGCTTTTACATTTAGATCAGAAATGATATTTTTGAGAGGGTTTCAATTTTCATAATTTTCTGAATTAATGTAGATTTCATATTAGTTTTTCTAGTGAAGAAAATGTTTATTTGGGTTTAAAATTATTTTTGGTTAAACAATATATGTTTTGGGTCTGAAATTAATACATGTTGGAAAACATATTTAAAATGATTTTCTTGAATTTTTGTAGAATTTTCCTAAGTGTTTTGACTAACATAAGGTATGTGACTTAAATATTTTACATATTTATAAAAGAAGAAGGGTTATTTTATAAATAAATTAAATTTCTTATTTTTGAAATATTGGTATATTTTTAGTAAACAAAATTAGCAGCCAATAATATTTTGACAAACAAGGCAGGTTAGTTGAAAAGAAATTATTTTTAAAGTAAAAATCAGTTTTACATGATTTTGGAATGTTTTACTACTTTTGACACCAAGGTTCCGACCAAGTACTTCCGCATTCATACCATTGAATCTAATATGCCTGGTATCAAGTAATTGGTACGTAGCGAATTAGACTAAGACGAAAGGTACTGGGTCGAAGTTAAGGGTTCCAATGGGGTAGAAATGTTGTCTTGCTTTTAAATGATAACACATCTTCCTTACTTTCGAAGGAAGTGCTTTCGACATGGTTGGCTTTCGACCGAGTCAAATTTTATAAATGAATGGTTTCGAATGGGTTGCATCTTTATTTTAAGTAAATGCTTTCAAATGGGTTCGAAACCCCTAGCTGCCGCTTTTCTACCTTTCGAAGTCAATGGTTTCGAAAGGTATACTTTGTTTTGAAACTTAGCCACTTCTCCAATGCTATCGGAAGGTTGGTTTCGACACCATCACTTCTTTGATCAGGAAATGCTTTCGAAAGAGTGCTTTTGACTTAGATATTTTATGACCATTTTGCCCCGTTGAAGGTAGAACCCAAAGGTTTTGAAGGAGTTAATTGTAAATGGTTTCAAAAGGTGTTTCCACATGTTTTTAATTGAACACAAATGCTTTCAAAAAAATTGTTGGTTACATAGGTTTTTATGCTTTCGAAAGGTTTAAAGAATGGTTTTGAATGGGTGGTTCCCGAATGGTTTCGAAAGGTTTAAAAGGAAAGGTTTTCCAATGGTTTTGAAAGGAATGTTTAAAGTCTTTTAAGATAGGATTTCTAAGGTTTTATAACTTTCGAAGGAAAGGTTTTTCAAGTGTTTTCGAAAGGAAGATTGAATGTTTCCAAAGGAATGTTTTTGCCTTTCGGCCTAGGTGAAAGAAAGGGGTTTACTTGGTTTGAAGGGGGTACTTTCAATGGATTCGAAAGGGGTACTTTCAAAGGTTTAGATGTTTTCATCAATAAAGATTGAGTAAAGTGTATATAACATCGCAAGGTGATTTTGAGTAAAGCAAGGAGTATATGTATTTTCCTTGTTTAAGTTCGATTTGAAGGTTTTAATTAATTTGGAATGAAAAGGTTTTCAACGAGAATTTAAAGAAAGATTACCCTAAGTTAAATGACTCAGATATTAGAATACTAGATGGGGACTGGTATAGGGTCATGCCATATAGTTATTAGCCTCAGCTAATTTAATCCAAAATTCCATTGTGTAGGGTTCTATCGCAGGTAAGACTAAAATTATGGTTACACACAGAACAGAATATATATATATTTATACAGATTTAGGTTATTAGTGAGCCCGCAAAACAATTAGCATCAGGTGACCCTGAGAAAAGATATTTTAAGGACAGACCATCTAAAAGAGGAGTATCTAACTGATAAGTTAGAGACAGACCATTCAGAAGAGGAGTGTCTAATAGGTGTTAGTTTATTTGTTATATATTGTCTGGTAGGCTCCAGTCAGCTAAAGGTTAGCAATTACTCAAATAAAACTATTTCACTCGAACAGAGTCCATCTATTACCGGATATGTATGTTTACATGATAATGCTTTACAGTTTTTAACTAGTTTTGATTGTAGGAAATCATTTGCAAAAGATATTTTTTTAAAGGAATTTAGTGAGGGGAAACCCGTTCCGCTAAGCGGCATGGTCTCACTTAATATCAAATAACCGAGACGTATAGTTTTATTCACACTAGGCTTTATGTTTGAGTCAAATCTTATATTTTTCTCCTCAAACTCTCGGATACTCAAAAATTAATTTAAATAGGTTGAGGGTTGAGGTTTATAGGTTTTTTTAAGTTAGCAAATAAAGCTTATGGAGATGAATAGGTGGCTGATAGATAGCTATTTAGGCGTTGTTGTTTTATTTTGTTTGATTCTATTATGTTGTATTATTTCTATTATGACTATATACCAAGGGGAATCTCCATATATCGCTCTTGGCGTATTTTATAATAATTATATTTTACCTGAACCTGGGAAATGATTATAGGATTATGTAATCTAGATATGAAACATATTTTAGGAAATGTAATCAGAAATGCTGATGTGTGAAATCTGTGATTTTGTTTCGTATTCATGTGCTTCTAATATTATGGACCATTAACATTACCGTATTTGGTCATCGAAAATTAATACTATGGATGACTATAGAATCTGTAGCGCTTAGCTTCAAGCCTCTAAATATAGGATTTTACATAGCTATTTAAGTATGTGTCGTGCCTCCACGACATGGGACTGCTCGTGCACTTAAATTGTATCTGGGGTTTCTCCATAAACTGTTTGGTTGCACGTGGTCCGTGGATGCAACTGTGTCTTCTAGATGATTAATGAATGGGAAAGCCTCTATCTTCAGAGACCTATATATTAGGGATTTGAGATACTTGGTTCTCTCAGATGTCGAATCTTGGCTTACTTCGAGTTGTAATATGATTGATCACAAGGTCGATTCAGTTTTGACTTGGTTTCTTTAAGCAACTTGGAAGCTCTGGAATTCAACATTGTTTGTCTTATTGGTAGTTGAAAGTGTTTCTGTTAATTTTGTAGAGTGATTGATGCATTTTCGATTCATGGCCCCAAAGCATGACTTCATTGACTACGGTCAATTCTGGATGAGATAACCGCTCATTTTCCAGTTGGCCTTCGTGGCGCTTTAGTTCGTGAAGGATTTTTGGATCAGATGACTGATGATCTACCGGTTCACCTTCATAACATTTTATTTTGTGAAGTAGCCTCATGATGCTTTATTTTATAAAGGAGTTTTTATGGCCAGATGTCCAGAGACCAAACGGCCTTAGAACGATAATTTATCCATATCAAGAAGAATTTTGGTCAAATGTTCAGCAAATAGACGACCTGGGAGCGATAATTTATCGAATCCAAGAAGATTTTTGGGTCATGTACCCGATGGTTTGGCAGTTTTAAAGTAACGACTCATCAATATCAAGCGGAATTTTTGGGTTTTCGCTTGCGAGAACATGGTTTTATCGGTTCCTGAAAACTAGGGGTTGGATATGTTTGTTCAACATCCTTTGACAAGCCTTCTCAACACTACCAGAGCAATGCCGGTTCTCAGAAAGCGGATCGAAATGACTCGTCGAGGGCATATAAGCATTTATTTTACCGTGCTATCTACAATTCCCTCAGTGTCTCGGTGCGGCTTATTTGAAAAAGGAAAGTAGATAAGGATGAACGAGAATGCATCGCTTTAGGTTGCTACCCCATTCCTTAGTAGCTAGCTAGCCATAGTGTTATTTGATAATCATCCTTTCTTCTAATCTCGTCAGTTAACTAGGGTGCTTTCTACTTGGTCTTGGTGGCCTTAATTGGGAAGAAGGTCCCTGAGGTCCTGTAGCTCATTCACCGTTTGGTATGTTCCTTGGAAAATTATCGGGTCTGCCTTCTGCTTTTTGCACTACCTCCAGCCACTAGAACTGATTTGCCTTCCCATAGAATTCATCAAGGATAGCAGGTTGTTTCACCATTTAATGATTCCTAAGGGCCTTGAAGTAGACTTGACCTGTCATCCTCGGTTCATCCATATGCTAGCCATACTTGTAAAAAAAATTGAATCGGTTATGGTGTTGCAGAAAGGTATTGTTGGAATAATAAACTTCTTTAGATACTCTGCATGCTGAACAGCTTCAGTAAATGAGTTTCGATTGGGAAAGATGTTCTAATCATTGTAAGTCCAGTCCGTTTTCAATTTACGACTGTTTATAATGCTTGAGAATGATATATGTATGATTGTCCTATGCTTGAATGATTGGAAATGCCGATTGAATGGAAAATCACTTAGGATGGAGTCATGGATCAGTGATGGTCCCCAAAAAATTTCAAGCTATTTGAGATCGGTCTAGGAAGACAAGGAAGGCTCCATAAGGTTGCATTTCAAATTTCAAGGCATTTGGAGTTCTCATATTCGAGTTATGGGCAAAAGAAGATGGATCGGCGTTGATAGATCGATGGTATTTTACTTGGAATCTGTCTTGAGAAAATTTGTCATTTTTTTGGAGTCAGCACATAGTTCGCTTGGAGTCAGAGAATTTGAAGCGCTCGGTTGGTGAAAAATAGTGCATGAAGTCATTTTCTTGTTTGATTGGAGAAAATCTTGGTTTTACTCGAGTCTGATTTTAGGCCAGAATTTCCTAGGTTTGCTTCGAGCCAAATGGGTGATTACCCGAGTTCGACTTTGAATCTAGAATCTGCTTCAAGTCAAATAGGCTATTACTAGAGTTAGACTTCAAGTAAACTCTGAAGTGAGTTTTTCAATGACCATTTTGATAATTTTCGATGACGACCCTTTGTGATTCGACGATGGAAGCTCCATGATGGGATTGAAAGCTGTACAGTTAGAAGTGGTCATAATATACCATCGAGAGCTTGGCCTTGTAAACGATCCTGGTTTGTGTCATATATTCTTGGTTCTCTTACCTTAGGAGTACCTTTTGAGTAGCAGTTCCTCGTCCTTTGCTTGGCACTGTGCTACGACACGGGTTCTAGAGCTTCTTCCAGCGTTTTGTGCGTTAGAATTTTCATACAAATTGTTTTCCTCAAATTATTTATCATCTTTAGAGCCGGAGAGTGTCATCGTTATATCTTCCCAAAAGATTTTTACCCCTAAATTCAAGTTTGTAGCAGGTGCTTTTGTGGTAGGTGGAAAGTTAAATTTTTCTTCAGTCATGAGTTTTGGTGCTTTCCCACTACTTCCTTTTCTTTTGCCTTCTGTTCTTCCTTTCATGCCAAAAATAGAAGAATGCTCTTGCTCCGTAGCAACCATGGCTTCAGGCACCGTTATAAGAGTAGTTAGTGACTGGAGCACTAAGAAAGCATTTATCTTTTCCATAAGAGCCTCTTGACTTTTTTCCATGTTCTGGTTAATTTCATCAACCATCTTTTTCAATTCACTCTTAGTCACAACTTCATGCTATATGGAGGATCCTAGAACCTGATCTCCAGAGTTAGCTCCTAACAGCAGGTTGTTTGGATTGTTGACTTCAATTTTTTGAGAATTTGTGTCTTCTCTACCAATGGTAGCTCCTATGGATCTTTCGGAGTTAGTTCTCTTTCTTCTTAGTACCAATGATTCTCAACATCACATCTTCTAAGCAGAGATTGATGATCTAACTTTTGAACATATCTGATCCAAAGTAGAAAGCTATATCTAAGTCTGAGTTGCATTCTTAGTGAAAGCACTAAAATGTTAACCCAAAAAATGGATCAACACCCTGGATTGAGTGTGAAAGCACCAACCATGTTCCTATAGAGCAATAATATAAAAGTAAATGTCAAAAGAGCTGACAAAGTAAAAAGACAAGAATATTTTTATAGTGGTTCGGCTGTTAATGAAGCCATGTCCACTTTATGACTTTCTACTAACTGACTGCTATTACAAGTTGAACCGGATTAAAATATGATTGAATCTTCTAAGTTAGATCCAGTCACAAGTACAAGAGTTCACTAGAGCATCACAGTAAACCTTAAATGACTATTGCGTGGGAGGAGAAGAATGGAGAATAATCTCTGTAGAGTTCCAGCAACCAGTCCAGAAGATCCCATTTATGTTGCAGGTAGGATTATATTTATAGGGGTTGGAGAGAAATTGGGCCAAAGCCGCTTTGTTAGAGCCTGTACTTGATGATTCGAAGGTGCTTTAAAAATTTCATAGTGATCCAACATATTTTGGTGGATCGCTAGCGATCCATAGGGTATTGATCGCTAGCGATCTGTATATTTAGATGACTTTTGGACTTCTTTTTTTGGGTTGCATTCCTTGTCTTAAGTAGGTTCTCTCCATGTAAATTTGTAGGCAGTTTCGTTGTTTTGATGATGATTCATGCACATGTTGATTGAACTATGACTAGAATCAGATGAGTCTTCGCTTATCGAACTAGGTTGCTTGGAAGGCTATGAAACTTCGCATGCGTATTCAGAAGATATAGTATATCATGATGTAAGAGGTTAGGATGACTCGCAATGTATCTGTATGTATCGCTAGCGATCCATCCCTTTTGTTGATTTTCGAGAATTCTTCTTGAGTCCCTCTTGGCCTATTTCTCTGGTCCTTTTGGTTGAGTCATGAGTTATTTTGGCTTGGCCTAGATATTCTAACTCATCTAGATTCCTACTTAGTTAAAAACCACAGTTTACTTCAATGTTGAGATATTAAGTGGTTGTAGGGTCCGCCTCCCTATCGAAAGAAGTAACCTAACGAGATTCCATATTTATAATTAAGATTGATAGTGGATATCTCGAGAAGGGTTTGCTTGCGGTTTAAGGTATTACGTGATTGATCTAGGGTTCGCCTCTATTCTCAAAAGGAATATTAAGTAACCTAGTGAGATTCCAAGCGATGTCAGTTAGATAGTACCAGCGAGGAGTCTGCCTTGGGGTGAGGTATTAAATGACAAAGGCTTACCTATAAATAGGTGTTAAATGGTCAGGGGTCTGCCTAGTCCTTATTAATGAGGTATTAAGTGGCTTAGGTATAGTCTCTCACATTGCTAAGGCCATAATAATGATAGTTCTAGTGAGGGGTACGCTTGGAGATATGTATTGAGAAACGTAGGATTTGCCAAGAATATTGGTATTAAATGGTTAGAAGTCCGCCTTGTCCTCAACGTATTAAGTATTTTTGGTACTGTCTATTACAAGGCTACGATTTTATTGGGTAGATGTGGTAATAGGTGGACATTAAATGTCGAAAGCCTTAAATAGTGGTTAGAGTTCTTTGTAGCAAGGACCCACCAACCATTTACAACATTGTTAGAAAATCAGCCTGGGAAAAGGTCTTAAATGACAGGCCTGCTTTGATTGAAGTTTTAAACGGCAGATTCTGCCTATTTCTCTTTTAGTAAGTATTTTGTGATGACTATAGAAGCATGCTTCATATTTAGACGTATTAAGTGGCGAATGGGTTTAGAAGTATTGGGTAGTTGATAAGGCTTCGTCGAAGTAAGTAATCATATGTGAAATGCAAGGTTAGAATAGAATTGCTAACCTTAATGGACATAACAATTAAATGGATACTGATCGGTATAAATTTATGTTATGAGCAGTTTATAGATTTTCAGTCACCAGAACGTTGTTCTGACCCCTCCTCATTACAACCCATATGATAGATTTGGAGGAACGGGTCACTGGAGCTGGATGTGCTTTGTTATTGGAAAAGTCTTATTTTCTCTCATGCTTGATGCTAATGTGACTAGTCTGTTGTCAAAGGAATACCATTAATTCCAAGTTAGCAGTCATAGTCAGTATTCTTATTCTATTATTGGTGTTTCCGCTGTGAGTTTATATTTCTATAAATCTTTGACAATGCTCATGCTAATTTGCTGGTATTAATCCAACAATCTGTGCTTTAATGGACCTGGGTTTCGATTTTTGTCAATATTTAGGTCCATTAAGGTATGGGTTATTACATTTGGTATTAGAGCCTAGGTTAGTAGATCAGAGGAATTAGGATAAATTGAGAGAACGTATTAGTACTTTCCTATCTAGTGGTATTGTATTTTTACGTTAGATTCTAAGAGTTTCAACTATAGAAGTAGTTTAAATTCCACTCCGAGGGAATGGACAAAGCAACCATGGATTAGAAACCTCTTAGAGTTAAGATTTTCATGTCGATTCTAAATTACCCAATGGAATACTGACGATGCGCAAAGTGCTGTTGATGAAGAGCATGAATACGACATATAGTAGAATCCTAGAGGTTGAAGGTCTTCGACTTGATGGTTGAGATTCTAGCTACCTTGTGATTTTGGATTTCTAGTTCCAATCGAAGACACCTGTTTATTCCAGATAGGCAGGAAATTAGAGTCTGTATGTCGCAATTGTTCGAAAGCAAGTTTTTGCTATGGTGCATTCATTGATTATCTCTTTGATGGCAATCAACAATTTGTGTGGAGAACTAATTTCAATTCCTTAGTCCAAAACCCGTGAGAGAATTTTTATAAATTATATTTTGGAAATTCCTTTGAATTTGGAAAAAGGGTTTTTAAAGGATTTCTTTTTTCAATATAAAGAAGCAGTATAGATATGAGAATCTCTCAAAGACACTTGAATAACAGCAAATGCAATATAATTTTGGAAGCTAAGAATAGTTGGAAAATTTTAGCAAAGGACATGATAAAGTTCTTTTGGTATCATGAGTCATTGCTTATGTTCCTTAAAAGCTAATTTTTTTAAATGATAGATGTGTGGACCTTTTTCCTTTATGTAAAATGTTAGGTTTTATAGGTAAAGGTTAGTTGTAGAATTTCAGAATTTGGTTTACCGTTTAGCGCATAATCGACTTCCACCACGTTGAAATTGTGACTTGATTTATCTAAAATTTTGAGAAGAAAAATATTTTGAAAAGTTTCCCCTTGATTTGAAAAGTTCTCTTTTGGAAAAAAAAAAGTTTTATGTTTTAGTTTTTTTGACTCTTAAACTACTTTTAGAGTTTTTGTCCAAAAATTTGATTCCAAGGGAAAATGTGCTTCTATATATTTAGGGATTTTATTTTCCAAACGAATTACAAATTTGTAAAGTGAGTTAGATTTTTTTGAAATCTTTGATTTTAAAGGCCACGTGTTAGGAGTAGGGAAGGTAAATAGAGTTAGAATTTATGGATTTAGCGGTGTATTAGGGTGGACGATGAGATAAATGCAAGCGATAACAAGGGAAAAGCTATTTTAGCCTTGAAATTTCTATTTCCATACTTTATCGGTGACGTGTGCGAGTCCATTTTTTGACTCAATTCCATTTTAGATCTTCGAACAAGCCTCCTTATTCGTTTTGTACATGGAAAATTTGGAGTAAATCTCAGGCAGCGAAAAAATTTCCAATGTACTACGCGAACAGGAAGATTATAGTATGGTAAGAATGTTAAATTCTCCACCTAAGTTCCTTTTCTGGCGTAGGATAAGGTTTAGGAAGTAGTTTTTCGATGCGTTAGATTGTTGGATGGTAGGAAGTGGGTGCAAAATTGGTTGCTTCACGCTTCTAATCGTAGAAGTATGGAGGTTTTGATTGAAAAGATTTTTCAAAAAGCCGTATACATATAGAACTGCAAGTATATATAGGTTGTTTGTATCATATTTCCAAAACTGTATTCAAAAGTAATGCATTCATAAAGAAGAAACCGACTTGGAATCATTCTGCATACATATTTTCTGTGTAATGATACAATAACACAATATGCCCTTAAGCACGCTTGGTCGCAAAATTTATTGTACACTCATCAGTTGTGTAGTTTAGAATAGTTAGGAGCCAAAATCTTGACTAGTCATTAGTGAAAATTCGGGAATGTAATTCTTTTTAAAGGCAGAAGAATGTAACCCCTCGTAATTTGGCATTGGTTATTTAATCAGTAGTTAATTTATTAATTGGACTCCAAAAATGAAATTTATGCAAATGATGGTATTTGACCACGAAACTTACACCGTTATGTTTGTGGAGAAATTCTGAGAAACTTTCAAATTTGGAGTTTTGCGATTGGAGTCCAAACGAAGAAGTCACCGACGAAAAACAAATCCGAAACGAAAATAATTCGATTAGATAAATTAACGTTTATAATTATTTGCTCAGGCCCACCGTTCACTAGGACCGGTCGACAAATAGCGATCGACCAGTGTATATAAGGCGAACGATCAGTTAGGTAACTGCGGGCACAATAAACCTATGCCGCAACGGCCTGGATTTAATATTTTAAATTGTTCGTTTGAGGTTGATTCTTATGCTTATAAATTCAGGCCTAACCTTCTCTTCTCATCTCATATTTTTCCGGCGGCAGCAGCAAAACTCTGTCATTTTTTCTTCTCCACTTTCCTTCTAAATTTAAAATATATATATATATATATATATATGTATGTATGTATATGTATGTATGTATGTATGTATGTATGTACACACATACATATATTCATACAAATCGGTGAAGAATAGAAATATAACAAAAAGGAGATGAGAAGAGAATCAACTGTACACTTATTTGAGGTTATTTAAATATTTCTATCTATTTTCTCTCACAATCCCAAATCTCTTCTCATATATGTAATTCTAATGTGTGTGTGTGTGTGTGTGTGTTTTTTATACATATTGATATAAAGGATTGGGAGATGAATCAAAGGTTTTACTTCAGATCTGGAGAATTGGATCGCTTTAAAAAGGTGAATGAGAAATTTTATAGATTGTTATAATATGAAAATTATCCCATTGATGTTAATTGATTTTTATGCCTAACCGAATAATTGTATATGAGTTATAGGCTACAAATTGAATATAATTTGAATGTAATAAATATCGCCCGCGTATTCTTGTTTATGAATAGATTTAGAATTGTTTACAACCTGATCTTGAAATTGGTCCCAAAAGTCTGAATTTAGAAAATTGATTTGAATGAAATTTATACCAGATCTAAAATAGGTTGTTCAATAGCGCTATGAATTTGGATTATTACCCTAATCTTATTGGAATTTAGATCCTTTTAATATTTGTAAAGTAGTTTGATTTTTTACCTTTTTAGAAAAATACAGCGTTTGATCTACCAAGGGATAGATGGAAGAAAAAGAGAAAGAGATGTGTAAAGTATGAATTCTTTGTAGTTTACACTATCTATTTTAGTAATAAAAAGAAATAATTATTCGTTGTAATTTCAAACGATGTAATTTTTATACTTTAAAGTTAAATCTTTGGTTTCAGACAAATTTATGGAAACTATAGTGGATAATCATTTTAGGTATGATTCCAGTAATTAAACATGGAAAAGGATGTCCGCGGGTGCGACACAGTGGAAAGGAGGCTTGGGTTCTGGTAAAAAGACCCAGGTTCGATTGCTACCATGCGCTTCTCTATCCTATATAAATTTAACCGAGGGTATGGGGGCTTGGAACCACGGACGGCTTTACTATACCCTCCTTAGGAGTTTACCAGACCATCAGGTACTCCTGGGTTTTCAAAAAAACATGGAAAAGGATATTTTAATAAAGATAAATCACTAGAATATATTTGATAAAAATAGATATTTGTATGTAATTTACTGTGCTTATGATAATTAAAATAAAACTTAGCTAATAATGGTGCCTGCACGTAATATTTAAGTGTTTAGGTATTAAGTGGTTGTAGGACCCGCCTCCCTACCGAAAGAAGTAACCAATTAAGATTCTGTATTTATAATTATGAGTGATGGCTGATATCTTGGAAAGGGCTTGCTTTGGGTTTGAGGTATTACGTGACTAATCCAGGGTTTTCCTCTCTCCTAAAAGGAATTATTAAGTAACCTAGTGACACTACAAGCGATGGCAACTAGATCGTACCAGTAAGGAGTCCGCCTTGGGGTTAGGTATTAAATGACAAAGCCTAACTATAAATAAATGTTAAATGGTCAGGGTCTTCCTAGTCCTTATTAATGATGTATTAAGTGGCTTCGGTACAGTCTCTCATATTGCCAAGGCGATAATAATGATAGTGCCAGTAAGGAGTCAGTCTTGGGATAGGTATTAAGCAACGTAGGACCTGCCCAGAATATGGGTATTAAATGGTTAGAAGTCTATCTATTCCTTTAAAGGTATTAAGTGGTTTAGGTATTGTTTATTACATTGCTATATTTTATTGGCGATAGATAGATGTGGTAATAATTGGACATTAAATGTCGGAAGCCTTAAATAGTGGTTATAGGTCTTTGTAGCTAGGACCATCGACCAATGACAACTTTGTTAAAAAACTAGCTTGCGAATAGGTCTTAAATAACGGGGTCTACCTCGATTGAGGTCTCAAATGGCAGAGTCTACCGATTTCTCTTTTAAAAAGTATTTTGCGATGATTATAGAAGCCCGCTTTATATTTAGAAGTAATATGTGGAAAATGGTTTTGGAATATTGGGTGGTTGATAATGCTTCTCCTGTATTTTATACCAAGGGAATGGGTAAGTAATCGTGTATGCAATGCAAGTTTAGATTAGAACTGCTAACCTTAATGGACATAACAATTAAAGAGAACCAATCAGCATTAATTTATGTTATGGACAGTTTATAAAAATTTTAGTCACCAGAACATTGTTCTGACCCCCTCCTCATTACAACCCACATGATAGATTTAGAGGAATATGTCATTGAAGTTGGATGAGCTTTGTTTTTGGAGAAGTCATCTTTTCTCTCTCTCGTGCTCGATGCTGATGTGACTGTCTTCTATCAAAGGAATACCATTATTGTTTTCACTGTGAGTTTAGATTTTTATCAATCTCAGATAATACTCATTTTATTCGCAGGTACCAAATCTAACGATCTGTGCTTTGACGGACTTGGATTTCGATTTTTATCGAAATTCAGGCTCATTAAAGTATGGGTTGTTTTGGTTACCTTAGACAAGTCCTGGATAAAATGTTTTTAGAACCTCGTCAGTCCATGGAAACCTCTCACATCTATCGTGATCTTGGGTCGATCGTAGTCCTATACTACTGCTACCTTTGCAGGACCTACAACATCTCCCCACTAAAGAAACAACGTGACCGAAGAATCACACTTTCCTCTCCTAAAAGTGAAACTTCGAAAACTTCACCTTCAATCAATGCTCCTCAACACCTTAAGCACTATCCTCGAATGCCCCTTGTGCTCTTCCTCCGACCTCGGATAAACAAGGATATCATCCATGAATATAAGTACAAACAAATTTAGCTGATCCCTACAAACATGGTTCATAAGATCAACAAATTATGTCAGCATGTTGGTTAGCCCGAACGGCATAACTGACCGCTCATAGAATCTCCATGACATATGAAATGTTGTAATCGGCACACTCTCCTTCGCCACTCTCAGTTGATGAGACCGTATCGCAAGGTCCAACTGAGAGAGTACCCTAGCGCCATGGAGCTAATTGTAAAAGTTATCAATAAGCAGGAGTGGATACTTGTTCTTCTTCGTCACCATAATCAGCTTACAATAATCTACATAAAGACCTTAGAGAGCCATCCGCCTTAGTGGCAAAAGCTATAGGTGCACCCCACTCAGATATGCTCTAACAAATGATCCCTTGCCTTTGTAGGTCATTCTCTTGCACATCCAACTCCCACTGCTCTCTGAGTGCCATATGCCTTGAAGGCATAACTATAGGTCTGACGCCCTTTAATAGGTTTATGTGGAACTCAAACTCTCGGTGTGGCGCTAATCCGATCAACTCCTCGAATATGTCTATATACTCTCTCACTATAGGCGAAGATGATAATTCATCATGTAGAGTATCAAGAAAATATAAACAGCTAACCATAGCTTCATCCTTTGGAAGGCAGCCAATCACTACCATCCACCCCTCCACAGTGCCAATCGTCACAACAGCCCCTCACAACCACCACTACCGCCTGCTTTCTTAGCCAGTCCATCTGTTGTATAATACCGAACCCCACCAAACCCAAAACAAAGCAATGACAAGTAAACGAACATCCATGACCTGATAAGGCTAAGTCTCAACAAACAATGCAAAGGCTTGTAGAGCCTCTAACTGGGTTTGTCACAATTAGGGGTTAGTCAACAATTTTGAATTTCAATCCTAATCTACCTACCAAATCACTAAATATAAAGAAGTGTGAAGCCCCAGCATCGAATAAAACATACACAGATATATCAAAAATAGAAAGCATGCCATGTATAATGACGCTCTTCTCCTTCTCCTTTGCCGATGGAGCACTCGATGAAGATGGAACATCATTCAAAGCGTAATCGAACATAACCGTTTATTTCTTGGTGTCTTTGGGAAATCGTTCTTGATATGTCCCGTCTTATTGTAGTTGAAACATCTTTTCTTCGTATTCCTGCAATCTTTGCTAAGATGACCCATCTATCCATAGTTATAGCATGTAGGCTCCCACTTACCCTTCTTCTGGCCATCCTTCTTAAACTGCTTCTTCTTCTTGTTGTCACGCTTCATTTTGCCTCTTGTGCTAGCTTGTGGTTTTGGCTCATCCTTAGGGGTAAGAACCAACTTAGGCTTAGGGTACATACTCTTATGTCAAATATCCTTCTCCGGCAGCCTCTCAAACGGCTCATCAATATGCCCTACAAGCTTCTCTCTAATCATCCAAGCCCATAATAAACTTATCATTCTTCTTGAGTGGAGTATCGATAAAAGATAGACCATACTTCAATAGCATGTAAAACATGCCCATATACTCCGTTACAGACATATCCCCTTGTCTCAGGTCGGCAAACTCCAGAAAGAGTATCAACTTCTAAGCGGCCAGTATATACTTTTCTTCAAACCATGCCTTGAACCACTCTTTAGTAATCTAGTTCTCGGGAGTAGTAATCTTGATGACATTCCATCACCTCATAGTGCTTCCTTGAAGTTGTCTGGATGTTAGCTTCCTCTTTATCGCATCTTCTAACTCCATATCAAAGATGCGTTCATAGGTGTCTAACCTACCCTGCACTTTAATGGCTGATTTTGTTCCAAGGAACAGTGTGCCACCCAGCCTTGCTTAATTTGGCAAATTCAGCCCACGGTGCTTGCACTGGAGCACCACCAATAGCTGTAAAAGGAGCAACTTGGGCATTCTGAGCCAAGTTTCACACCATCTCAGCGAACATGTTCTACAAGCCGGATTAGCAACCCCTAATCCCATCCCTTCCTCAACTCTAGAGATGGGTTTCCTAGCTACGTTCCCTATTAACTGGCTCATTTTTATAAGATGTGATAGAAATGATCGATCACTCTAGAAGGAATTTGTGGTGTCCGTAAATGCAATGCGACTTATGTACAATATATACGCTATCATATAATTTTGGAAACTAAGATATAACAGGTATGCCCTATCATACATTGTTGGATCCATTCTAAGGCAATAACTCCTTCCTTAACTCTAATGGATCCAAGCAACAACTTGGATCGTCTATGCGTCCTAAGCTCTAGTACTAAATGTAGCGACCACCTACACCTCCAGTACCAAATATACCTATTTGATGTGCTGTGGAGGTACCCGGCCAATGAAGGACCGTAACCAAGAATATAAAGTAGAGAAAAATCCAAACATATAGAACCCATAGAATATCTCACAGTGCACAGATAAAATATAATATAATAACATAGATGTAAACAAAAAAGACAATGATATAATCGAATGAACCATTAATAAGACATCAGAGAGCATCGGGTCACCGACTATACAAAAATTAAAATAAAGAGTTCATACATCCAATTCTTCCAAAATAAACTCTATACCCGTTTCTTAAAATACAAGTGATGTTACAGCTCCATATGTGACGACCCGACTTCCTATCTCTAGGAAGTCGTATCGCTAATTAAGAAAGAAAGGGATAGAAGAAGAAAAGAAAGAGAAAGAAGAAACACAACAACATCAGGGAACTCACAGCGGAACGAATGAAATATAATATATCACATAAAATATTACATAGTATCCTATTACATCAGAGTACACAACTTAAACAATGCATATTAGACAGTTATAAACATCTGTCTAACTATACAACTCAAGTTCAACAGATACAGATACCAAACAACAGAGCGGAACCATAATATATCTACACATGGAAGCCTCCTGCTCCATATCTCCCCCAGAATTTGTCAAGCAAACCTGAATCACTTGACCACTCATACGTAATATAAGTACCCAAGAGTTTAATGAAACAGAAAATAAACACTCGGGTCAGACAGGGGTCTGGTGTGAGTAAACGGGTTAAAATTGCTTAACTTTAGAAAAACCTTTGAAAAGAAAAGGTATCACGTAAGACTTCCCACACATAAACATGGAAAAGTTTTTACCTTACGCTAAGCAAAACATTTGATAGGAAATCTGGTGATATTATAATAGTGTCTAGGGTTTTCAAGTAAATAAGAAATAGCCGAAATTGTTACATTTACTAAATTCCAGCTATTAGCCACAAAAGTGGGTAATACAATCAAAACCGTAGGATCTCGTAGGAAGAATGGGTTTCCATCAATGGCAGGGCTACTGGGGTGCCGCCCGTTACAGTACGTGGCCTAGATCAACGTATCGAGGAGTACACCCGCTCCCCTGCAACACAAGGCCGAAACTATCCCTTACTGGACAGTCCCGAACAAGACCACCCCGTAGTTGGCGCGACCAACCACACACTAAGCCGAAATAGAAAGGGACCTCTAGACAGGGGTAAATCTCACTCTCGAGTGGGGGCTACCCACGAAGCCTTATTGCACCTCCCCTGTTTTAGCCATTCTCGGTTGATGAGGCTTGAGGCTGCGACTACCTTTATAGAACACATCTATCTTAGAATGCTCATCGTCCACCTGACGATGTTCTGAAAGCATTCAATCCATACAAGTTCGTTCTAGGTCCGAACGAAACCGAAGGCACTATCTCGTTGCACTCATATTGGAATCACCCTTAGAGTCAACAACCATAGCCCTTGCACTCTAAATCACCATCTCGAACATATAAGTACTATTCCGTCAAACTCATTACGGAATCAACCACAGACTTATACTGACGTATAGTTCTTACACCTCGAGTCTTCACTTGCTCCACTTGGATTCAACGTTTAATTGGAATCGACGGTGTTTTCGGATATCCAAATATGAAAACCCGATCCCGGTCTCACCGAAACCACACGCCATTTTAATGTCCAAGTTGTACTTAAGGGTTTAATAATTTAAACTTATATTCAGGATGATATAACAGATAGATCAATAACATTATCACAATAGATAATTCATAACAATCATTCATCTCACAAAGTAGCATATCACATAACAGTGATATTCAAATCATCCAGTATCAACCAATCACCCAATATCAATCATCCAATATTGATCATCCAATATCAATCAATTAACCAATATTAATAAATCATCCAAAGCAGAATTGATTAATTCTTAATCAATTGGATTATCTAAATCCTCTTCATTAATTTATTCCAAATAAATATATTGATCGTCGCTTAATGATCTTCTTTAACTAATCTTCCTTGATTAATTATACTTTAATTACATTCAAGTAATTATCCTTAACCATATTCGGTAATTAATCTTTAATTACTATCATTAATTACAATAATTAATGATCCTTCATTTACTTCCATTAATTAATTAACTATGATTAATTGCATTAAACCTCAATTAATTACAATTAATTAATCACACTTAAATTAATCACTTTCATTAATCAACCATGATTAATTCATTAATTACATTAACTAATGATCCTTATCAATTAATAATTACTTTAAATAATTAATTAACTTAATTAATCATTTCATTAATCATAAGCAGTAATTAACAACTTGTAATTACTTATCTTAATCAATTAACTTCTTAATTAGTTACATTAACCCTTGATTAATTAATCCAATTAATTAATCTTTAATTACTTCATTAAGTAATTATTAATCAATTAATTAATAAATAAATCCTTAATTAATTACTTTACTAATTAATCACATCTTTAATTAATTACCCTTAGTAATTAATCTTAAATTAATCACATTTATTAATTAATCACATTAATTAATTAACTAAAATAATTAAGTAATTAACTCTTAATTACTTACAGAAGTAATTATCTTCTAATTACTTCATTAATAAATCTTGATTACTCTCTTAATTAATTACTTAACAAGTAATTAATTCCACCATTAAATAATTCTTAATCCATAAATTAATTAATTACTCCTTAATTAATTAACTTCAAACAATCAACTTAATCAATTCTTTAATTAATATCATCAAGTGATTAACCAATAATTACTTCCATTAAATTACTTCCATGAGTAATTTCTCTAATTGCTTCCATAAGTAATTATCACTCTTAATTACATTCAATAATTAACCATTAATTACTTCATAATTAATTACACTTAATTAATTTATAATTAAGTGATTATTTAAAATAAAATAAACAATTTACTAATTATTTAAAATTAATTAAATAATTACTTAATTAACTTCTTATATTTAAAAATTCTTAATTAAGAAAACATTTATCTTAATTAATTCTTTACTTAATTACAAATCATATTCAATCAAGTATTCTCAAGTTAATAATAAAGATAAATTAACCCTATTTATCTTCATAATTAAATTATTTGAATAAATCAAATTTTAATAACTTAAAATCAAATTATTCTATTTGGATTTAAAAATTATATCAATATCCTTATTTGAAAAGAAGACATTTGGTAATTCAAACTTAATATTTAAAACACTTTAAATTATCAAATTTTAGTGGTCCAGTGGTTTCGACATAGTGGTTCTTGCTACATTGTGTTGTAGTGGCACCGGATCGATTCCCAGCGGCCACAATAATGAGACATTAGTGGTCTGGGCACTATAAAACCAGTCTAACCAAAGGCCAGGAGAAACATAGTTTCCTTGGCCCCAAAGTTTCAACTAAACATCTACTTTCAAACTTTTTCGAATATGACAACAATGTCGTTTGCTGCTCCCGTACCTACCCCCTTCCCTGTCCTTTCAACTTCGAGCCCAACGTCCTGTCCTTCCTTAGACACTGTACCTCCCTCTGTCCATCCTATCGCCCCCCGACCCTCCTCAGCCTTCACCTGTCCAATCGCCTGACCCCTTTTATCCGCAACTACCTTCTGCTAATTGCCTCCCCGTTACCCCTCTTTCCCCCCAGGGCGAACGAGAATGGACTTCCTGTTCAAGCGTAAGCCTAGAAACGCTGGGAAGTACATCCCCGTTGATCTTGTTCCAGTCTATGAAAATGGTGCTTTAGTTCCTTTCTGTGAGATTATTGACGCAGGTGCTAAAATTTGGAATGACATGATTGTGGGCTTCTTCCTGGATCAACCGTTATCTTACACTGCTGTAATCAATAAGCTCAAGATGATATGGAAGCTGAAAGGGTCTGTTACAGTGAAATATGATGGTACCATTTTTTTATTCTCCTTCACTTGTGTTGAAGATAGACATAAAATCATTCAAAGTGACCTTATCATCATGAATAATAAGCTGTTTATTATAAAACATTATGATGCTGCTATTAGTAATGTCAGTGGAGCTGTGACTGCAGTTCCCGTCTGGGTGCACCTGTATAATCTACCAATTTATGCTTGGTTCCCGTTGGGAATTAACTGGGTGAGCTGCCACTTAGGAAAATTGTTGTGTATGGATGAAATGACTGAAAGGCAGGAAAGATTGAGTTATGCTAAATGTTTGATTGAGGTAAGGCCAGATAGGGAATTAGTAAATGATTTTATGGTTAAGTTGGTAGAAGGAGGGTATCAAAAAATAAACGTTGAATATCTTTGGAAGCCGGATATATGTGTCAAATGCAAAGTGTTTGGCCATACCACGAATAATTGTGATAAATATGTTCCAGATGTGGTGCCAACTAATGATGTTAGAAAAGTGATATCAACTCTGAACAGAGAGAAAGGTAAACAACATGAACAAGTTCATAAAGTTCAAGGTAAAACTGGTAATGCATGGTCGAAAGTGAGAAGAAACAATAAGTATTATGTTTTCAAGGCAAGGAAAGCTCCCATAGGAAGTAACCAGAAGGAGCAGGATGAGTGTGTGATTCAAAAAGATAGTGTTGTTGAAGTGCACAACTCAGTGGAAAAAATTAGTGATCAAGGAAATATACATCTTGAAGAGGGTGAGATTGAAGAGCATGGTGATAAAGTTCGGACAGTGGAGGAAAAGATAAACAATGATGATGATGCAGCTAGTCTGTGTGTAGAAAGTGAATTAAAGATGAGTGGCAACTTATGTCAACCAGTTGTCACTAACTTTGAAAATAAAAGTGCAAGTGAAGAGAATAAAATGGTAGTGAATGAGAAAGTCATATATAATTCGTATGTTAGCAATAAATATAATGCTCTTTCGATGATCAATGACGATAATGAAGCAATAGTTGTTATTGATGACACGGGAATGTGTAACATGACAGCTAAAGCTATTTATGAGGCTAATCTTAGATCTAGTAATATGGAGAACTGTGCGTATGGTAATGAAGTCGAGATAAATACTCTGTTTACTGCAAGTGATGACCAGCAAACTCTGAAAGCAGATGATGTTTATGTAACAGCTGATATAAAGACAACTGCCAAAAGCAATCTAGAGAAATGTATTGTAAGTAGTGATAACGGCACAGATAATTCAATTTATAAGAAAGGAAAGAAAATCAAGAAGGTGTTAAAAAACAATACAGGAAAAGAAGTTGAGCAGAGTTCTGAACCCTTGCATGCAGATGCAAGCACGCCCCATGCGCAATATATCCCCACTCGTGAACATCCTCTGGAATTAAGATCAGCTCGCAAACCAACCCATACTCTAACATAATTCCTCCCAAAGCTTTTAAACCTCCCCCACCTGCGCATGTCCCCCCTCCTGCTCCAACATCACCCGCTACATCAGCTGCCACCCCCAGGCAAGATGCTAACGTTCCCAATGAAAACAGCTCAATGAAAAATGCTATTACACCACTGTACGCTTCGATTCCTAACTACTTGTCCTCTAAACAAGCAGTGACTAGGAGAATGAAATCTGAAATGCTAAATGCTCTCGAGTATCCTCTATGATGCCAGCCATTGGTGCCTGGAACAGTAGAGGAGGCCACCAAGAAAAAATAAAGCAAATCAAGGGAAATTTAAAAGTTTGGAATATTATTCAGGCAAAGCTTAAAAGAAATATGGTCTCCACTGATAATCGAGTTGAATGGGAAAATAAAGACAAGAGATTATTCGCTGTGGTGTTAAATAGCTTCATCAATGCAGTATGGAAAGAGCGCAATATCAGAGTGTTCGAAGTAGGTAGGGTGAAGTCTGCTGTTGATTTCAAGAATTGGTTAACACACGTGATCAAACAAACCATGGGGATGCAAACCTTCAGTATTGATCCGGGGATACTTTACTCTTTCTACAAGCTTTAATCTGTTGGTGTTTTCATTTTTCTTTTTTTGTGTTTTTATTTCTCTCAGTTCTTGTGGTGCCGTGTTTCCCTTCGTTTTCTAGAGCATCGCTCTTTGTAGTTTGTGTTCTGTTTTCATTGGTGCTGCAATAAAATGGTCGAGGTCCATTCAACCCCGTCGGCCTTGCCAAAAAAAAAAATTATCAAATTTTAAACTTATTTATTCAAATAAAATTTGAAAACTTTAGTTATTAAAACCTTCCTTTAAAACTTTACATAAAACTTTGATTTAATACCTTAAATTCAAAACACTTCTTTTAAATTGAATTTCAAAATCTACTTAGATAATTTCTTTCAAATACAAACTTCTTAACAATTTAAAATTTCAAAATAAATTCAAATAATACTTTAAAGGTTTGAATAACTTTATTTTCACACAACAAGTTTAAATTTTGTTTTCTTTGTAAACTTGATTTTAACTTAATGCTTGATTTCATCTTATAACAACATCAAGTTAAAATTGCAACCCCATCATTAAATTTTACAAAACTTATCATATACAGTAAACCAGAAAATCCCACAATCCTCAAACTCGAGTTTCATATGCGACCTAATATTACACAGTACTAACCGAAAACAGCGTCCAAAACAACTCGAGACAAACACCAATATAACACGAGTCAAACCCGAAGCACACCAGCACGCAACAACTTCGAGTCACCCCCAGAAACAACGCGAGCACCCCTTCGAGATTCTATCATCTTCCCCAAAACAAAACTCCAGTGCACACATCAACGTGCATGGTGCACGTGCGCCATCGCCTACGGCCATTACAGGCCGTCGCGACCGTCTACATCGGTCACCAGAACCCACGCGAATAGGAACTCGAACCCAGATCCTTCATATAACTCTCGAATCAAAATTAGGTCCATTAGCTTGAAAACCACAGAAACACGAATACCCAAAATAAACCCAACGCCGGCCAACCCAATCGCCGATGAACTCTGCCAACTCCATCATCGAAAACCAAGACCACAAGCTCCAACATCCCCAAACACGATCGAACTCGATCCCTAAACCAAGTCGCAATGGTCTCGACAAAAAAGCCAAACAAAACACTCAGTAAAATCCTAATTTAATCTAATTCGATCAATTAAGACATTGGAAAAATTCTGAAGCAATTTTCCCATAATCTACAAACTATAAACATACTTCGGTCAAAATTACAGCTGCAATCATCATGTTGTTCTTCGGCAAATCACCGAAGTTCCCAAAACGAACAAACCCAAATATCTCACTATTTACACAATTAAAAATTATGATACAAGCACTCAAAATCATAATTTTCCAATTGTAATTCGATTATAAATTCAAAACTAGAATTTGAAATCATAAAATTTTGCCTAAATTTGATTTTTCCATTGTAATTTGAAAATATGAGTAACTCATTCCTTTTAAAACCCTATAACTATTTTAGATGATAAATTACGTGATTATAAACAACTTTCATTTACAAATCAAAGCCCAGTTCGTGTTCAAAATCAAGTTATTGAGATTATTAAAGGATTTGAAACTATTTTTAATAACACAATAACCATCCTTAATTTTACAGGCAGTTCAATATATTTTTTATAGACATACATTCAGGTAAACAAATATTCATTATCAAAGCCAAATTCATTTGCATGCAACGTTCAATCATATATTATATCAAAACTGTTTTTAAAATAGAATTTACTCACCATTTTCAATTTGCAGAAAACAGGTTTAAACTTCCCAGGCCTTTGAATATAATCTGAAAAAGCTTTGATCTACTTGCTAATGAAAATCCCCTTGCATGCTCTAATTGATTGTTAAAAATGTTGAAACTAATCTGAACTTGCTGCAGCCCTTCATTTGAAATGCAGGTTGTAGCTTAAATAAATGCAGATTGAAGTTTGCAGGTTGAAGTTGAAGATCTAATTGTATTTGCAGGTTTGTAAATTTTGAAGATTGCAGATTTTCAATTTGCTTTTTAGTTTCCATTTTGCTTGCAGATTTAGTTTTGATTTGCTTTTAGTTAAATCCAGATTTGAGAAAGATTTCAGGTTTCTTTTTGGGTTTAATTTCAGGTTTAAAGAAAATTTCTGTTTTGAGCTTAGAAGTGAAAACAAAGAGAAAAGTATTTGTGGAAGAAAGCTAATTTTCTTCGTACAATATTTATTAAAAATAAGAATAAAATGGTTTCCACTTGTCTTTAAATTGAACAAATGTCATGCAATGCTTAATTTCTTTACAAATGTTATTAAGATAACTTAAGATGATAACACATGTTTTTTAAGTGTTTTTAAATTAGTTTTTATTGAATTCAAATGTAAATATAAACTTACATATTTAAATTCCTTAATTAATAAATGTTTTCATATGTATTTATAAATTTACTTTAATTGAAAATATTATAAACTAATTAAAATGCAAATAATTCTTATACATATATTTTAAAATCTAAAACATTTATATTTATCATTTAAAACCATTTTAAATTCAAGCATTTAAAAAGAAAAATAAAATAAAACTTTGATTAAACTATTATGTTTAAAAACAAATAATTACCTTTTATTTTGCAAACAATTTAATTAATCTAAATTAAGTTTTGAAAATATAAATTAAAACAAAGCTTAAAATTACAATATTCATATATATATATAAATTATTAATAGATTAAATTAAATTTCAAACCAACATCAAACTATAACATATACATACATATATAGTACAATTTGAAAATTCCTCTTTTATTTAAAACAGAAGATTCTTCTATTCATAATATATATCAAATATATATATTAAAAACAGAATAAAATTTCATTATCTTTGAAAAATCAATTCTTATCAATATTGCCAGATTAAAAATTTATTAACCTTTAAAGGATTAAATTAACCAATTTAAATTGAAATTATAAAGAAAAATTATCAAACCAGTTTAATTATTAATACAGATTATTAAATTGTTATTGCCCAAAATTCTAGGTCGTTACACCATAGTACTGCATATTAGAATATAAGCGATAGTACGCTTCAAGTATAGATATATGAAAGCGTAGCCTCCTACTCATACTCCATACAACTCTATGCGCTATCTAGACCTACGATCCCTAGCCTACTCATTTAAGAGTACCCGAAATGATAACAAGCAATGAATAAAACCTCGAGTTAGCCAACAGCCAGGCGTGATCGATAAATCAACTTAAAATACTATAAACTCATATCGTAAATATGGTATAGGGTATGAACAGCCATACCTGATCTGTCCCTACATCCAAAGAGTTAGCACATAAATGCAATATATGCTACAGTACTATCACAAGTGGAAATTATGGGGTACAAGGGTATCGCATAACAGAACAAGCACATAGTAAACATAGCATCCATCGCACAACCATGCATCTCTCACTCAAGTGCTTTAAACACATGATAACTCTCTTAGATGCCCAACTCATTGCCCACATAGATGACTAGGGACTGGACACACACAAACGTCCAAAATGTGGGTACACATAGACTACCTTATCTCGTTAATAAGCATCACAACCACAGATTTATCCTCTAATCCCTTAGCATATGTACCGATAGTAGAACTTCCCCACAAATGCTCAACTCCTGCATACACAGATGGCTAAGGAATGGACACACGCAGACATCCAACACATGGGAACACAGACTACCCTGTTCAACTCACAAGTATCACAACCTCATGTTCTACTCTACGAGCTATCTCACAAAAATCACCCTTTCGGTCCACCACCACACGCCAAAGTCACTCACCACATTAAGTCATCGAAGTCATCGTTCATAGTTTGCTATTCAACGGTCATCTCAATCTATCCTGGAGGCATCCATCCCCACTCCAAACTAGCACCGAAAACCCCAAGCAACTACAAGTATTTCCCCAAGCCACATGCCCAAAACCCTCACCCTATTCTATTCGACCTAACTTTCATATGAGCCAAGCCAAACCCCTAAGCTGAATTGAGTTCCGTGTTAGGTTACTGAATCACTACACAGAATAGCCAACCTTGACCGGCCACCGAACCATCACATGTCAAATAGCCAACCTCGACCAGTCACCACCTTGACCATCATTGAACATACCTCCTTGATCGGCCATCGAACGACCACACCATCGAACGGAATTTGGTGTTCGTCATCTATCCTCTTCCTCCATCAAACCTACTCCACTACTCAGACCCGAACCAATCACCCATGCCGAACCAATTTTCTATAGCTTCACCGAGTCTAAATTTCACGTCAATTTCACCGCTATGCTATATTCTCCGATCTTATGCATCATATATGCAAAACTACAACTCCTGAAAATTTTGAGTTGATCGATCAAAGCCGGCTTCGCGGTTCCTTACTCTAAGTCGCTCTAGTGAGCGTTTCAAGCAAACACCGTACACACAAAAACCAACATTCAAAAATTCAGACATGTAAACGTACAATAATTCATTACAACTCGTTCTATAATGTGTATCTAATATAGCCTACACACATCAAGACAATCACATATGAAACCAACATGATTAAAACACTTAGAAACATTTCAAATACATTTTACTTCAGGCTTGACTTTTAAAACAATTCCAAAACACGATTTTGACTTTAGTAATGAGTTTAAAACATGCCATAACCTATATATACACACATACATACATACATGTGTGTGTGTGTCTATATATATAGTAAGGTAAGAGATGATAAATCACTCACCAAATATAAAAAAGTGAAAATTTGCACGTAAATCCGACAATCGACGGTAAATATCCAATTTTCCTTTCTAAAATTATAGATTTGAAGATCTCTAGGGAATCCCCTTGTTAATCTAATCTTCATATATGATTTAGGCATGATTTGGAGGAGAAAAGAGCATATTTTGGGTAGAGAATGAGTTAATGGAGGCTTAGACCTATTTGAAAAGGTGTGAAAGTGATTTTGGGAAAATGGTTCAGCCTAATAAGGTCTCCAAACCCAAAATGGGCTAGTGGGATTGCCCCCAAACTCATTATTTACCCACTAAGCTCCTTCAAAAACTGCCAATATTCAAATAGCCATATCTCCTAGTTAGAAAGTTCAAATTGCTATTATCACCATTCTGTGAAAAGGGAAACCATCGTATCTTTCTAATGGAAGTGATCTTGGACACTAATTCTTTTCCTATCAAAAGTTGTAGCTGATACAAATTTTTAGGGTTATAATCGTCCAAAAAAATCTAAAGATAGGAAATGTCACAATTGGGCATTTTCCAAAGTTATAAAGTCATAAAATCTCATATGAGTTTAAAAATAATATTTTATGATCCTCCGATACGTAGAAGGGTCGCTAAAAATAGTGACTCTGAAATATTATGTATCTTAGAGTAAACAAGTTGCTACTGGGCTAGCCCGGAGTAGAAGTAATGGACGAATTACCAAAAGAATCCATTTGATTCTTTATTAGGCCCATTAAGTCTAATTTATTAGAACATTTCTATATTTCTTTTAAATAAAATCATTATTTTATTTAAATTTGTAAAATGATTTTGCATATTTCAAATTATGCTATATTATATATATACCTGTATCATATACACATATATGTATGAGTGTGTTCATGTGTAAAATATTAATCCACGCAAGGTATAACATGCTCGTATGTATTGTTGGGATTTACACCACAATGGACACGTTGGCTCATATAATATACAAATATATTGTCTAAATGTTTGTTTACATACTTTACTTATATAAATGAAATGTTACAAACATATACATGTGTGTGTAAAGTACATTTCATTTAAATAATTTGGTGTGTATATATATAGTTATATATAAACATACTTATGAAATATCAACACTATACATATGTATATGCACTATATGGATATGTTTAAATCATTTATAAAATATATTACATGTAATAAGTTTTTTGTAGAGTCGAAAAAATATATACATACACATATATATATATAATCTTTTTTAAATAAATTTATTAACATACTCATGTAAAAAATGCATCAAGTGTAGTGTTTAGAAATGGCGACCGTAACGTACACGATTTGGTGATTCGTCTCGCTCTTCTCTTTCTCTTTTCCCCGCGGCCCCTCCTCGGCTTTTCTCTTTCCAACATTTCCTCTCCCAATCGTGTACTCACCTCTTCTGTTGTCAACGGATCTATGACCAGATCTGGTCACCATTACGATGCCCTAGTCGTTAAACTGTCGAGGTTAATCCTCCTCAGCCAGTTCTGAGCGTAGGGCTTGCCTTTGAGTTCTCGCTGCTGGGTTATCTTCCGTCCAAACGCCTATCTTCTCCTTTTGGAAATGATGCTCAATTGATTTCCCCTTTTTCTGCCTTGGATTTTGCGAATTCATTCCCCTTACTTGCATCTCCTATTTTTCGTACTAAAGTAGGTGTTGCGTAATTCACTTCCCATATTGCTTGTTAATGTCTACCGTGGTTGTTGGTAGTGTTGACCAATGGTTGAAAATAACTATGCATGTGTTTGGTCCATTTGATGATGATATTGTTGCCCATGTTAATCGTGCAGAAGCGCAACTATTTTCTAATGGTGAGCCTATCACTGTGTGTTTTGTTGGCTCTAGTTCTATAGTTGGCATTGTATCCAATATTGTAGGACCCGAGAAGAAATATATGTTAGAGAACTGCATGATGGGTGCTTGTGGAAATGTGCACCAAAATCCATCTTCATTTGTTGCTCCTATTGGTTCTGGAAATGATCCGAGTGTTGTTGCTAAGGTGATTGGTGTTGTCTCAGGTCCTCCTAAGGCCCAAAGAAAGTGGACTTCTCTATTTAATGTTTTTCTTTCTGAGAAATGCGGGTATTTATGTACCCCGATCTTTTGAAATTATTAAGTAAAATGGTGTTATTGTTCCTTCGGTTGAGGTTTTGGAACCGAGGGCTAAATTTTGGTCGGAGTATTTAGTTTATTTTGTTTCTATAATCTAACCCTCCTTATCACGAAGTTCGTGACCATTGCCGTAATCGTTGGAATATAAAGGGAAGACTTCAAGTTTACTTTGATAATTACATTCTTTTCCAAGTTCTCTAGAAAAGAAGAAAGGCTCCCTATTCTTGAGGTGAATCCCTCTATTATTGTTGTGCGGCTCTTTATTATTACCCAATGGAGTCCTACGGTTGACAAAGCTAAGGAATGGATTCTATCTGTTTCGGTTTGGGTCCATTTCACTCATATCCCGTCCTTGCTGTAGCCACGATTGGTCTAAATTGGTTAGCGAGTGTTGTTGGCAAGCTCAAATGTTTTAATGTGAATACCGTAGCTTGGATTAGGCTGGTGTATGCCTAGGCTCTTATTGAAGTACCTCTTAATAAGCTTTTGCCAACCAAAATTCCTGTTTGCATTGCTGAGGAGCAGGTTTCTATTGTTGATGTCCACCATTGTTGGAAGCTTTATATATGTTCGTCTTTTCACACTTTTGGACACCTCATGGAAGCTTGTACTTTGCAGTTTGGGATTGCTCATGTTATGCTTTGTAACTTGATCCCTCTTCCTCGTCCTGCCATGAAATGGGTTTTGAAGTTACATTGTCTCTTCTTCCAAGATTCTTTCATCACATAAAGTTGATCACACTAGTGTTAATTATTGATGCTACATTAGCTGCTCCTACTGTGATTCTTCCTTTGGCATTTCATGGGATCCGACTGACCTGGCATGGCTTCATAGGCCTTCTAAAATGAGGCTTAACCCGATAGATGGAATCTTTTATAAGTTTGTTGGTGGACTTGAAGATGATAGAAGGCTTTTTTTTATCATATTAAAGGGGATGGTCTTTCCCTTAGGGTGCGTAGTCAGTTTGGTGATTTCAACTCTCTCTTCTTGCGGGTAACTTTGGGGATAGGAAATTCATTTACTGCCTTGATTCAATAGACTTTTGTTCCTTCTTTAGCTGATCTTTTTTTAGGTTTCCTTCCGGTTTTTTGGCCTGAATCATTGTCTAAGGGGAGTGGCTCTTCCTCTCGGAGTGGGATAAGGTTATTGTTGTTTAGTAGTTTCGTATTATTGCAAAACTCCTGTGGTTTAATTTTTTTGCTTTTCAGGTACATGAACCAAACAACTATTTTTTCATTCATTATATGAATGCACCGCCCGCTTTAAATATTTGCTAGCTTCACTAAAATATACTTATATATAAATATATAATAATATAATATAAATATAAATTAATACGTATAAAAACACAAAAATATTTTTTATAAAAACTTATTGACCTTGTCATGCGCACATCTCAAATTGGTATTTTTAAATGTAAGTTATGTTTTATTAATTTCGTACGGATTAATTTGAATTAATAATAAAAAAGTTCAAAGCTTATTTTGAAATTTAAATTTCCAATAAAATTCTAAATGATTATTTGTACTTTGAATATTTAATACATAATTTTATAGTTTAAAATAATTTTAAAAACTAATTATTAATTTTTGGCTCTTATTTAAAATATTTTTAAATAATAAAAATGTTTTTTCCACCATGCACATATTTTGTGTTAATATAAATTTACAAAATATAATACGAAATATAATACGTATTTATTGATATAATAAATTTATGTGTTTAAATGATTTAAATAATATATATATACACACCATTTTATTTTTTAGCAAAGCTAAGATGGCATTTAAAGTGTGCCGTCCACATTTATTACCCATACAATAGAGAATAGGTGTTTGGAATATGGTCCAAAACAGCTAACATATAAAGCAATAAAATACAGAAGTTGGACAGACTTGTCTAAACTACTAAAGGTAGGACTATAAGTCCTTATGAACTGAACCGACACTGCCACCAGAGGTAGGACCAAGAATATCAGAGAATACGAAGGCAAGCTTAGGATCAAAAGATCTCGAAAGAGGAGAATACATATATTTCCTATCCTAAGTAGCATCCAAAAATAGATATAGCAAATTATGATAACCTTCATAACCATAAGTTGACAAGGAAAGCCCGTCCCCTTCATCCTGATAATATAGAGTCCTACTCTCACCACCTTCACCAACTTTCATATAATAGCGATTAAATTCAAATTTATACCTCATTTCTGTTACGGTATGTATCCAAACCTGCTCAACATCATTCCAGTAGATATCATCTTCAATAGAGGAAGAATCATCAACAACCATAGAATTAATAGGATTGGCATTCACAACAAGTATCTCGAGGACCGGGGGTGAATCCAGAGTTGAGGGAACTCTAATTTTAGGTATCCTTTTTAGCGTAGGTGTAGGAAGGGGAACCTTGGAAATTGGGGTAATTAAGGAATCGATTTTGCACAAATCCATCGAATGACCGAATGGTTGACATGATACAAAAATTTCAAGTTGCCATTTATACTGGACATCTACTTCCACTTTATTACCTTTACCTAGTCTTAATTTAAGCTTCGATGGCAATGATCTCGTCGGGGTAATTTCAATCAACGCTTTGGCATATGTAAAGTTCCTACGGGCTTCAGTATTTGAATCAAAGCATTTATGATCTCCGATAAACTAGCTATCTAGTTAAGTCCCAATAGAGACTGTAGGACAGATGGGATGTGCATGTAGGTTGCCCAAACTAGAATAGATAAAATTTGCTCTCTCGCTTTATCAACCCCAAGACTCCATGTTGACAATAAATGGGTTCCCATCAATAATTAATGGGCTATACTCTAAAGCTCTCAATTATCTTGCATATTTCCAAATTTGAAGTAAAACATAGAATTGAAGTGTTGTACTTGAAGACTACCTCTCAAATGCCAAAAATGTTTACAAGTGTCACAAACTTCCTTGTATGAAGCGACAGAGTCCAAACGAAACCTACTAAATGCTTAGACCAATAATTTATCCCTTCTTGTACCACATTAATTGAAGGGATGAACACACCGTCTATCTCATCCAAATTAAATGGTCTAACCGAATATAAACCCACATTCTTAGGAAGGGGTTTGAACAAAGAAGACCACTGTTTAGGCATAGGAAGGAAGGGAAGATTTCCCTCACGCAGTAAATTGCAATCAATACCTACCTCCATATTACTTGATGAATCGGCCGTAGCCTTATCAATATGTTCCTCCAAATTACCACCACCAGAACTAAGAAGAGCACCAGGCTTTGTGGCATGAACAACAGAGTCGGCACGAACTAAGAAGAGCCTTAGGATCCGTGGCACTAAGAGTTGACACCTATATACATATATAACATTTTATTATTATTGAACATAGTATATCTATAAAACAGATATAAGTATATTTATATAAAGCATCATGTAATATTTAAATTATAAACTATATACATGTATATGTTGACACCAAAATTGGATCGATGCCTAAGAATGAGTTATAGGGAACCTGTTGGACCTAGATCTAGCAGAAAGTATTGAAAATAAAAGAAAAATAACAAGGAGACAAGATTTTATAGTGGTTCGGCAATCTCTGGCCTACGTCTACTTTAATTGATTATGGATCCAAGAGAGTTTGTATGAGATTACAGAGAATTAGGTCATAAGTACAAGAACTTGACAAGTTCTTGGGCCCAAAACTGCCAAGAGTAGCTCCGTTGGTGACTATTGTGAGGAAGGAAGATGGTGGAGTGCAGTGGCATCCCAGATCCAAAATGAAGAGAAACAATCAGGGAGAAGATCATGTTTTTGTTGCTCTATGCTTTGTATTTATAGGGAAACAAATGTGTTGGGTCAGAAGCCTATTTGCTATAGATTCAAGGACTTGGTCCAAGGTCGCACAAGTGAACTAAAATCTACCGAGTTAATATAATAACTAGGTACCGAGTCATTTGACTCGGTGCCGAGTTATTTCCTTTATTGGAAATTGCTCCAACACTTTTGCACTGGTCTTTGATCTTCAAATTGACGCATCCCACGTTCTTTTCAACACTTATTGGCTGATTCTAGTGATCATTCCACCCTCACTTGAGTTATCCGGCTTTCTTAATTTTCTTCTTGTCAACTTTCAGAATTGATCGTCCAAACTCCAAAAATCCACTGGACCACAAGTGGTTGGAGTAGTAAATGAAATGTATGGAGTTTGGAAGAAGGAATGAGGAGGAAAAATGACTCAGTACCAACATAATGACTTGATACCGGGTTGTTTCCTTAACTTCATTTCCTGTGAAATCTCCCATTGAGTAGTATATGAAGTATATGGAGTTGGGGAGGCAAAAAGAAGAGAACAAATAACTCCTCATCGACCGAAAGAGAGTTATTCCCATAACCCACTTTCCATTGAGATTTGTTGAGTTTGCTTCATACCATCATCTAGATAGTTCTAATCATGTTAAGCGCACCTGAAGGTGAAAAATCATGTCGGTGAAAATCGTGAGATTTGGCTCAGGGTTGACCTGACTTAGTATCCGGCTTGAGTTGTTTGTGTGTTTTCTTAGAGTCGTCCAAAGGTTGGACTGCTTTGAGTCCTACTTGGGAGTTTTATGTGTCCGACCCAAGTTTTGCTCGGTGGAGATTGCTTGGAGTCTAACTTGAGAGTTTTGTGAGTCGGACCCAAGTTTTGCTCAGTAATGTTTTCTTGGAGTCTGACCTAAGATTTTTATGTATCAGATCCAGTTCAACTTATTTTTTTCTTCATTTTTCCAAGGTTCAGCTCAGGTATGACTCGGGTCCGACCCCAAGCGCCATGTTGAAAAACTCAAGTCAACTTCTTTCACTCAATTTTGATATTCCCTTTTGCTTTTGTTTTTATGATGTTTCCAAAGTCCTTGATTCATTTTGGGTGGATTGAGATTTATGGTATTTTAGGTTTTAGTAGGTGATGAATAAAGCTTCTGAAGACACACAGGAGGCAAGGATTAGCTATCTAGAAGTCTATCCATTATTGTTTTCATTGTGATGTATTTATTGACTGATATGTCTATTTAGTAATTTGATTATCTAGGGGGGCTTCTTTATATGTTGCTCTTGGTGTATTCTGTAATAATTATATTTACTTGAACCTACAAATCGTTTTGAGATTATGTAATTAATTATTAAATATTGATTAGAAATGTAATCAGAAAAGCTGCCTTGAAATCTACGTTGATATTATTTCATATTCATGTGCTTTTGATATTATGGATACCATTAACATTTTCGTATTTTGTCACCGAAAGTTAATACTATAGATGAATGCAGCATTTGTAGCGGTTAACTTCGCGCTTCAAAATAGAGGATGTTACACCAAGGGCATAAATTCAAGATCCTCCTTCGGATTGCTAACTTCCGTAACAGCAATGTTGAATTGGTTCAATAAATATTTTAGTGACTCCTTGGGTCCTTGAGATAGGCTAGATAGGGACATCGTGTCATAGAATGGAGCCTGAACTACTCCAGGATTTTTTGAGCTAATTCATCAAAAGCAGAAATAGACTTCGATGTGAACCTAGTAAACCATATGGAAGCGACTCTTTCAGGAGTATAGGGAAACATCTACGGCGAATAACATACATAGCTTGTGCTCAATCCATTTGACATTCATACTTAAATAGGTCCTATTTAGGACCTATGGTTCCGTTGTAGAATGGCATGGTCGGTATGGTGAACTTCGTAGGGTATTCTTCTCTCAGAACATTTTTAGTAAATGGAGTTCGGCTTAACATTGAACCTTAGTTTTCATCTTTCTTGTCTATGCTCTCCTCCACCAATTGTTTGACCATGTCAGCGATGTACTCCTCGGTGGTGCGATAATCTATGGGTCGACTATCAAAGGCTGCACTAAGAGTTTGATTCCGCAAACGATCTTGGCTTGTCGACTGATGTCTAGTTTCTTCGGTCTTTGGGAGAACCACTCCCATAGAATTCCATTGCCGTGAGGTTGGTTATGCTGTGGCTGCCTAAACTCCAGCATTAGCTTTTTTTTCAGAATCATCATCATCCATAATCAGATTATCATCAGGGTCAGAAACCACCATTGCATCTTCCTACATAACATCAGCAAGTGGAACATATGGGTCGGTACCGAGTTATTTTTTCTCGATATCAAGTTGCCTTTTGTTAGAACCGAATTGTTTTCTTATGTAGGAGTGCTCCTACTTCCTCTTGCAACAGCTCCTCTAAACTCTAGTAGTTACAACCTTTTGCTTTTGCTTTCCATCCCTTATGTTTTGGCCAAAAACTGAAGAGTTCTCTTTTTCTATTACTGGAGAAGTTTTTCTTCTAACTCTTTATTTTGTTGGTGGATGCAAGATTAGCAACGCATCCATCTTCTTCATGAGAGCTTTCTGGCTATTCGCCATTTTTTGGTTAAGTTCATGAATTATCTTATCAAACTCTCCTCTAGTTACTGCTTCATGTTGAGCAAAGAATCCTGGCATTGGATTTTTGTGGTTAACTTTCATTTAGTGTGTGTTTCCTTCATCACCAATAGTCAATGCTCCTACTAATCATTCGAAAGAAGATTTTCCTTTCTGAGTGCCATTCACTCTCAACAACAAGTTCTCAAGTTCTTAAAGCAATTTTTCTGGATCTAACAACTGGATCTCTCCAAATCCACAATACCAATCTAGATCTAAGCCCGAATTCAGTTTTCTTAATGAAAGCACCAAAAATATTGATGCCAAAAATGGATCAACACTCAAGAATGAGTTGTAGGAAACCTGTAGGACCTAGATCTAGCAGGAAGTATTGAAAGTAAAAGAAAAATAACAAGGGGACACAAGATTTTTGTAGTGGTTATACAATCTCTAGCCTACATCCACTTTATAGCTTTATTGATTATGGATCTTAGAGAATTTGTATGAGATTACAGAGATTAGGGTCATAAGTACAATAAGTTGACAAGTTCTTAGGCTATAACTGCCAAGAATAGTGCCTTGGTGAAAATTGTGAGGGAGGAAGATGATGAAGAGTAGTGGGATCCTAAATCCAATATGAAGAGAAAAGATCAGGGAGAAGAACTTGTTTTCGTTGCTCTATGGTTTGTATTTATAGGGAAATAGATGTGTTGGCCCAAAAGCTTGCTTGCGGTAAAGTCCAGAAGTCAGCCCAAAGTTGTTCATGTGAACTTGGAGTCCACTGGGATAAAATAATAAATCGGTAATTGTGTCAGTTGACTATGTGCTGAGTTATTTCGGTGGAATTTCTTCAACTCTTTTGCATTGCTCTTATATCTTCAAGTTAATTTGTTCCATGTTCTTTTCGTAAGTTATTGGTTAATTCTAATGATCGTTCCACCATCACTTGAAATATCCAGATTTCGTAGTTTTCTTCTCTTCAATTCTTGGAATTGGTTGTCTAAAATTTGAAAAACCAATTGACCACGAGTGGTTGGAGTAGTACATGAGATGTATGGAGTTTGGGAGAAGGAATGAGGAGAAAAACTAACTCGGTACTGACCTAAATGACTTGATACTGAGTTATTTACATAACTCCATTTCCAGTGAAATTTCTCTCAGTGAGTAATATATGAAGTATAAGGAGTTTGGGAGGCAAAAAGGAGGGAAGAAATAACTCTTCACCGACCCAAATGACTCTTCACCGAGTTATTTCCTTAGCTCCGTCTCTATTTATTTTTGTTGAGTTAATTCATACCATTATTCTAAATAGTTCTAATTATGTTGGAGTGAATCATAAAGGTAAAAAACCATGATGGCTAAAATCATGAGCTTCAGGTTGGGGTTGACCTCACTTAGTGTCCGACCTGAATCATTTGTGCATTTTCTTAGAGTTGTCCAAAGGTTGGAGTGCTTCAAGTCCTACCTGGGAGTTTTGTGCATCTGATCCGAGTTCTATTCGGTGATGATTGCTTAGAGTCTGACATGAGAGTTTTGTGAGTCGGACCTAAGTTCTGCTTGGAACGATTGCTTGTAGTCCGATCTGAGAGTTTTTTGTCTCAGGCCCGAGTTTAACTAAGATTTTCGTCCATTTTTCCTAGGTTCACCTCAGCATGACTATGGTCTGATCCCAAGCACTAAGTTGAAAAACTCAACTCAACTTTTTTCGCTCATTTTTTTATTTTCATTTTTCTTGCCTTTTATTATGTTTTCAAAGTCCTTGAATCATTTTACCTTCATCTTGACGTTCTAACTTCCGATTGGAATCGATTGGTCGAAAACTCAGTTAACAATATATATTTAAATAATACATATATTATTAAAATTAAAAAAATTATTTTTGAGCCGTTCCATTTTAGGTACATACATAAAAGAATTATACAAATATATAGAAACACACAACTAATCCAATTATGACAATATATTTGTATACCGGAATCATCATCTAACTAACAATATAATATAAACACTATATCTAAGCGTCAATAATTTAGAAATGTACCTAACACCTAATGCCTGAAACTATACCTTATAATGATGAGATTTGCTCCTTAAACTGATTCCCATCCAATAGCTTTCTAGTCTCTGAATTTACGACCACCGCCCAACGAATAGAACATAATTTGATTTGAATTGAATTAATGGAGGATAGAGAAGTTGGGGTTTGGTTTGATGTAGTGTGTTTGTAGGCTTCATAAGTCTTTCAAAAAGGTGAGGATAGAGATCCTCCTTCATCTCTAACCAATTCTCTTCCCATCCCAATCAAACACTAATAGGCCATCGTATGGCCGCATATAACCCCATCAATAACCGAATATAACCAGCCTTTATTTGGGCTCTAAATCCACTTAAAGATCAAAAAAAAATTTACATTTAAATCCAATTCAAATGTTTATCGACATCATATATCGATTATTATATGTATAACTTTTATAAATACATTTAATAATATTTGTTCATCAAATAAAAATCAAATTTTATAATTAATATTTCATGAATATTAATTAATTTGTAACAATTACAAATCAATGAAATTGTTTTTGTCAAAGGAGTATTCATCTTTTCGGTTATATGACTCTTTAGGTGTAGATATGGTTAGCAATTAATATCGAATGGTATCCCATCTTTTGACCAGACAATATACAGACAAACTCGATTCAATATTATCAAGGCGAGATGCCCGAAGAAATGATCACCCAAAAATTAAAGTACAACCAAGATCACAACAGAAACACAAATCTACTATAAATTTCAAGGACCCAAATTCTATAAGTATGGAATCGGTACCAACCCAACCCTAGGGCTCAATACCCACCTATAAAACCTCCACCAAACCTACCCATCTTCTGCCTATCTACCCCACATGATGTTAAAAATCTATTTCGAGTGTGATTCTGTTGTTCCAATTTAATTCTTTATCGATCACCATGAACTCTTGGATCTGCAACTTTGTTCTTCGACAACTCTGTCTTTTGGATTTCGAAACAAGCTAATATTGGTGCAAACAACTATGGAATGAAGAAGCTAACTACAAGATGATCCAATATAAAGAGTTGAAGATGGCCATATTCGCTATCTTATGGGTCAATACCAACCCCTACCCATGGAGTTAGGCCAACCCATAAAACTTGATGATGTAGCACCATATTTTTATGGAGAACTGGACAATGCAAGGAGAACGGTTTGAAGATCTTTTGTGCAAGATATTAGGCGTAGGGCTCATTTTTTAGGATCTTTTGGGACCTAGTTCCATTCTACTCTTATTCTTGTAATTCTGAAAATCTAAGTGTCGAAGCCATACCGACCTCTCAGAACTTTTTCCCCTAATAAGAAGATAAACAAAAAAAATCATTAAGTGGATGTAGGTCGGAGTTTGTCGAACCACTATGCATCTCTATGTGTTTATTTCTTACTTGTTTTAAGTTGTCTTCTTCACTTTTTATTCTCTACTATAATTTTTGGGTATTTGTGTCGTTTTTGGTTCAAACACTTTGGTGCTTTCATCGAAAGCCATATGAACTCGTTGATCTAAGATTCGAAAAAAAAATGGTAAGAAAATCAACTAGAAGGACTGTTATTGGAAGAAATCAACCAAGGGGCTGCAAAGAGGTATCCTTGAGAGCTATCCCTCATTAATCTACATAACCAGGGATGAGATGGAAGCCATGATTAATGAATTGCACGAAAGGGTGATGGCACACTAGAAACAAATAATGGAGAATTTCTTCAGAAGAATGGGACATATAAGAATAGCCAGAGTCATGCAAATCGAAATCAAGGACCTGAAGCCAGAGGATAACTAGAAGTACGGCATGACGACCTGAGACAAACCTCGAGCTAAATATACAGGTTAATACCGATCCTCAAGCATGGGTCGATCTCGACCTCCAAGGGCTCGAGGGCATGGGTCGCCTGGCTTAGGGAGGAACGACGTATGTCCTGGAGATAACTTGGAGCGTATGAACTTGTTTAAAAATGCAGAAGCACAACCGAAGGAGTATGTGTCAGAATTCGCTCGCGGTGTCGGGGGGTAGGCCAAGAATGCAAATTTGAGGGTCTATTAGAATGAAGATGACATATTTGCTGAGATGGTGAGATGAGTTATAAGGGGTGGATTGCCTAAATAAAACATGGAAGTTGTGAACAGAAGTCCGTTCACTATGAATATTCGATGCGCTTGGAATCCTCCTGAATCAAGTTACCAACGTTGGATAAGTATGATGGGAAGATGGATCCGACAGTTCATTTGATGAGGTACATCCAGCACATTGAAGTTTTGGGTGCGTTTGAAGAGGTAATGTGATGGTGTTTCCCTTTTTATTTGATAGGTCTAGCAACATAATGGTTTAGACAGCTGGAGAGCGGTTCCATTAGCATGTGGGCCGAGTTAGTAAATAGATTTGTGAAGTAGTTCCTGGTCCATATTTCACGATCCAAGAATGTGATGACACTTGCTAGTAAGAAGCAAAGGGTCAAAGAGACCCTTGGGATTTTTCTAACAAGATTTAATGTAGCGGCTGTCGCGGTCGATAAGCCAGACTCGTCGATGGTTTTAATGGCAGCGGTTTTAGGAATAACTACTAAGACGGATTTCAAGATTGCACTAGAATGGGATCTTCGAGGGATATTTTATAGTTTTATTATGAAACCGAAGGTTTTTGTGCCAGGAGGATGCTGAGGTCGATGAAGAAGAGGCTAATTGCTCTAGATATTAGAGGACCGTTTGGAGCAAGATCTAATAAGGATAAAGAAAAGCGAAAGATGGATGACAGCTTTGACGGGTCAAAGTAAAAGAGGAGGGAAACGAAATTCTCTTCTTACACAAACTTAATAAAACCTTAGAGAAAATTAATCTAGATACTAAAGGGCAGATCCCCTATCAGAAGCTGCTGAGAAGAGAACCCACGGAGCATAAAAGGGCATCTGGAAAATATTTCCTATCCTATGAGCTGTAAGGGCATAACACGAATGACAACGAAAATCTATGATATCTAATGGTGGAACATTTCAGAGATAACCAATTACAACATTATGTGAGAAATCGAACTGCACCTGTGGAGTCAGAACAGCCATCAACCGCGGCAAATGGAAACGACCCTTGATCAAGGTCAAGGACAGTCATCCCTTGAACGAGATGGCAGGGGATCAGGTTCGGTCCTGAAATTCTATATTTCCTTTTAATAAATAACACAATCAAAACATGGCTTACGATAGGGTGATCCTTTATTGATTGTCTTTCTTAACTTTGTAGTAGATGTCTTCCCTATGGTAATTAAAAAAAGCTATTGGAAATGGAACTTTAGGATGCGTTGATAATGAAATCTTATGTAATGGTCTCTTTGTTCTTCAATTTGTGGATGATACCTAATTATTTACTTCTCGTTTTCCTAATCACATCATTAACCTTAAATTTATTTTATATGGCTTTGAACTACTTTAAGGACTAAAAATTACATTTGATAAAAGTTCGATTCTATTATTAAATTACGTTGATAAGGTTGAAGGTTTAGTAGCTAATATGCTTAACTGTAAAACCATGAATTTCCCTATTGATTATTTTGGATTTTTGATTAGACTAACTAAACTTAAGCATGATGACTGGCTAATTATAATAGATAAAATTAAAAATAGAATTTCTAATTGGAATGGTAGGTATTTATCGAGAGTGGGTAGATTAATTCTCACCAATTCTGTTTTACCTACACTTCCGATTTATTGGATGTCTATGCATCTTTTTCCAAAATGGGTGATCAATAAAATTGATAAAATTAGAAGTGACTTCTTATGGATCGGCAATAATCCTAATAGTATTCTAAAATGTTAGTTAACTAGGAAACCGTTTGTAAATCAAAAAAGGAAGAAGGACTAGGTGTTATTAATTTGCGTAACATGAATTTGTCTTTACTAGGGAGTGGTTGTGGAAATTTAAGGATATAAATGATAATTCTATTTGGAAAGAAAATATATCTAAACATTAATATAATGGTAGTAATAATTTATACCAAATTATGCCTTCCATTAACAATAAATTCTCTAATTTTTGAAAATCAATTTTAAAATGTCACGAGATTTATAACCTTGGTACTAATACGATTGTTCAGTTCAGGAAATAATACAACTTTTTGGCATGATCGTTGGATATCTGTCATTCCTCTTAGGGTCGAATTTAAAGAACTTTTTGAAACTTGTAACTTTAAAAATACTTTAATTAAAAATGATTTTTCTCCCGATAATAATCCCCCTTAGAACTTTAGTTTTAATAGAATCTTAGAAGGAACAACTCTTAGAAAATTTTGTTTATTATGCGTAAGATTGAATTTACATAATATTGATAATGAAAATGATATTATTAACTAGGAATGAGATAAAAGTAAGAAATTCACTTCAAATTCTTTGTATAAATTTCTTAATTTCTTGGGCATTACTAATAACACTTTTAATCTTTTTTGAAAAACAAATGCACCACCAAAAGCTAAGATTCGTATGTGGTTAATCATGCATGGGAAGTTAAATACTATTGAACTTCTAAAAAGAAAGAATTTGTAAATTGATAATAAATGTACTTTTTGTAAATTGTATTTTAAAGATATTAATCATATACATTATGATTTTATGGATACTTGCTACATTCTTAATAATACACTTAAAATCTGTAACTTTATTCTTGCAACTAAAGTTACTGATTGTGATTTTTACTGGAATAACTTAAGATTTAAGTTTAAAAAGGAAAATAGATTTTTACTAGATACTTTATTCATCATAATATGCTGGTACATTTGGTTTGAGAGAAACCAGAGACTATTTAATAATAACAATAGTCATATTAATAGATTGTTATTTACAATAGCATCATTTTGTTTCAACTGGATTTCAAATCCAAAATATAGATTGGCTAAAAATAAACATTTTAAAGAATATCTTAATAAGGTTAGAAAAACATTGAGTTATTTAAACAAAACAAACAATATTTTTAACATTAATAATTATAGCATTAGCATTTATTCGAATTTGAATGAAGATTTTAGTGGTTATCATAATGTACTTTAGATCAAAGGAGCATAATTTTAATATTTTTTTAGATTTTTATAATTTTATAAGTATATAACTACATATTTTGTTAATTTTTATTCCTTTTTGATTCCGTGATCACTATTTCAAAACATTAGAGTAAGTCAATATGTTGCATAATGAGTTTTGAACATTTTATTAGTCTATCTTGTATTATAGTTTCTTTGATGACTTATAGTTTTAACTTTAGTTTTATTACTTTTATTTCATTAATACTAAGATATGTGTATAAATTTTATTTATACAAATATATATATATATATATATATATCTGTGTGTGTGTGTGTGTGTATGTGTGTGTGTGTGTCTTATTCTAATATTTTTGTATAGTTCTATCTGTAAGTACAGGTTTAGGTTAAAATGGTTCTAGAATGCTGTTTGCAGGGTTTCAGGTTTGTTGTCGCCAGGATTGCTGGTCGTAGGACATTGTTTGAAGAGATTTCGTATTTAGATCTAGATCATCCGTGTTTATAGTGAGGCGTTCATTTTTTGGTGGAGCTGCTTGTTGATCTCATTTGTGCACTTGGATGCACCATGGATTATTTTGGGTACTTCTAACACTTCATTATCGGGCGGTGACCTTGCCGGAGTTCGATATTGAGGTGTAATGGGCGGTGGCCTTGCCGAGATCATTCAAGAAGTTACCTGAGTTTGTTTTCTTAGATTTTTCTGTGTTATGATTTGTCACCTGTCAGGCTTGTTGGCAGCTCCTTTGTTATCGGTGATATATATATATATATATATATATATATATATATATATATATAACATGTATATATATACACACACTTGTGTTTTCCTCTACTATAGAGGATCTCGCATTTTTCTAAAAAAAATGCAATAACATAATCTAGACACTTACTCATGTATGGGATCTCGATCCGTCCCTAGTCACGCTCTAAGATGGATGTTAGACTATAACGCTCCGAGAGGCAACTATCGTAAAGTTTAACTTTTTACTTCCTAGTATTTGAATTTGGTGCATCAGGCAAACCCTTTATTATTGAAACCCACTCAAACATGATGACTGATATTAATCGCTTTAAAGTCCCATCCAAAAAAAGGGACCAGAGTGTATGCTACAAGTCCCCTTGTCGAAGAGCGAGTGGATGGACTTGTATGATACTAATAGCTTTAAATTCCAACATGAAAAGGTGGGACAAGAGATGCAGGGTGCAAGTCCCTTCATCGGAGAACGATCATATGAACTTGTATGATATCGATCGCTTTAAGTCTCAAAAGGCACGACCGAAGTGCAAGAAGTAAGTCACCTCGCCGAAGCATGAGCGGATGGGCTTACATGTCATTGATTCCCTTCACCACTGAGTGAGTGGATTGGGCTCGGCAAGGGTCCAGAGAGACCATGTATTTGATTATCGACCTCGAACGTCATGGATTTTATTGGCCCCGAACGACCATGATTCGATAATCGGCCTCGAATGTCCACTGATTTGATTAACGCCCTAACCGTTCGTGGATTTGATTAACAGTTTGGCAAGAGCATTGATTTACTTATCAATGTTGAATGGCCATAACCTCGATTAATGATCTGGAGAGATCGCACATTAAATTAAATATCGAATAATATAAAGAAATCGTGCATTAAACTGAATATTAAAACTATCCAAATAAATTGAACCTTAAAATAGATAAGGATTTGAACGCCATGTAATTAGAATAGAACTGACAAATTCTAGGTGAATAGGGAACGATTTTGATACATAATAACTATGAATGAAATCATGATGATAATGATATAAATAACAGATGAACATGAGATGGTTTTGATATTTGATGTAATAACTCTGAGTAAATCAGAATAGTGATGGTATAGAAAACAATTAAGTAGATTCTAAAGTCTTAGGCTAAAACGGGTCTGAAATGACTCATGATTGGCAAAGAGAATCCAAAGGAACTGGATAATATACCAAGATTGAACGCCAGAGAGCTCAACTAGCAGAGATTGACATCACATTTGTTCTCAACCAAACCACACCTTCCATTCGCAAGACGTGCTTTGGGGGGTAAGTGTTATCCCGCCTTTTGACCAGACAGTATGCGGACAAACTTGATAAGTTTAACTACAAAGTTATCAAGGTGAGACGCCCGGAGAAGTGATTGGGAAGCCCAAAATTCAAAGTACAACCATGGTCAACCCACAAACACAAATCCACCATAAAAATTCAAGGACCCAAACTCTATAAGTACAGGGTCAGTAACGACTCAACCCTAGGGGTTGGTATTGACCCATAAACCTCCATCAAACCAGCCCATCTTCTGCCTATCTACCCTATATGATATTATAAACCTATATACAGTGTTGTTTTGGTTTTCCAATGCAATTCTCTATCAATCTTCGCGAAATCTTGGCTCTGCAACTCTGTTCTTCTACAACTCCGTCTTTTCGACTTTGGAACGAGTGCAAACAACTATGGAATCAAGAAGCTTACCACAAGAGGATCCAACACATAGAGTTGAAGATGGTATTGGATATCTTATGAGTTGGTACTGACCCCAACCCATAAAGTTGAACCGACCTATACCACCTGATGATGTGGCACCCTATTTTCATGGAGAACCAGTCTATGACAAAGAGAATGGTCTGGAGAACATTTATGTGAGATATTATGCTCCCTACCTCTATAAATAGAAGGGTAGGGCTCATTTTTTAGGATCATTTGGGTTATATTTCCACTCTATTCTATATTCTTGTAATTCGAAAAATCTAAGTGTCAGTGTCGTACCGACCCCTAAGAACTTCTGCCCCAAAGTCAGAAGATAAGTAATAAAATCATTAAGTGGACGTCGGTCGGAGTTTGTCGAACCACTATAAATCTCTCTATGCTCATTTTCCACTCATTTTAATTTGTTTTCTTCACTTTTATTACCTACTATAGCTTCTGGATGTTTGTGTCATTTTTAGTTCAAACATTTTGGTGCTTTCACTGAGAGCCATGTGAACTCGCTAATCTAAGATTTAAAAAGGATTCTAAATGGATATACAATCAACAAGAAGGACTATTACTGGAGGAAATCAACTAGTGGGTAGCCAGGAGGCGTCCTTAGGAGTTAACCCCCAATTAATCTACATAACCAGAGATGAGATGGAAGCCATGATGAATGGATTGCAGGAAAGGATGATGGCATGCCAGGAAGAAACAATGGATAATTTCTTTAAAAGAATGGGATAGATGGGAAGCCAGGGTCACTGCAAATTAGAATCAAGGACCTAAAGTGTGAGCACACATAACTGGATGCAAGGTAGACAACTCCAGACAAACCCCAAGCCAAATATACGGGTTGGTACCGACCCCCCAGGGCTTGGGGGTACAGGTTGCCCTATCCTAGGGAGGATTGACGTACGTCTTGTAGATAATGCGAAGCATATGACCTTGAATCAAAATGCAGAAGCACGACTAGAGGAGTATGCGCCAGAATTCCCTCACGGAGTCGGGGGGCAAGCCGAGAATGCAAATTTGGGAGTCTATTTGAACGACGATGGCAGATTTGCTGAGATCGTTAGGCAAGTTATGAGGGATGGATTACCTAATCAGAATGTGGAAGATATGAACGGGAGTCCATTCACTCCGAGTATTCGATAAGCTAGAAATTAGCCCAATTTCAAGTTACCAACGTTAGAAACGTATGACGGGAATACAGATCCAATAGTTAATTTAATGAGGTTCATCCAGCACATGAAAGCCTTGGGTACGTTTGAAGAAGTAATATGACAATGTTTCCCTTTATATTTGATTAGTTTAGTAGCATAATGGTTTAGATAGTTGGAGAGCGGTTCCATTAGCATGGTGTTCTAATTAGTAAACAGATTTACAAAGCAATTCTAGGTCCATGTTTCACGACCCATGAATATGATGACACTTGCAAGTATGAAGCAAAGTGCCAAAGATACCCTCAAGAGCTTTCAAACAAGATTCAATGCGACGGCTGCCGCCATCCATAAGCCAGACACATCGATGGTTTTGATGGAAGTGGTTTCAAGAATAGCTGGTAAGACAGATTTCAAGATTGCGCTAGAATGGGATCCTCCGAGGAACCTTATAGAGTTTTATTATAAGGCTGAAAGATTTCTATGCCAGGTGGATGCTCTGGATAGCGAAGGATCGCTCGGAGCAAGATCTAGAAGCGAAAGATGGATACTAGCTTTATGGTTCAAAGCGATAGTGGAGAGAATCAAAATTCTCTTCTTACATAGTCTTAAATGAAACCTCAGATCAAACTTATCTAGATACTAGGGGACAGATCCCATATCAAAAGCTGGAAAGAAGAGATGCCATGGAGCATGAAAGAGCATTTGGAAATTATTGCCTATTCCATGAGCTCTATGGGCATGATAGGAATGAGTGCAGACATTTATATGATCTGATCGAGGAATAGCTCAGAGATAACCAATTACAGCAGTATATGACAAATCAAGCTGGGGCAGTGGAACAAGGCAACCATTGACCGCGCAAATGGATACGGCCCTGGATAAAATTCAAGGATAGTAATCTCTTGATTGGGATGGTGGGGATCTAGTTTGGTCATCGCACTCTATCTTTCCTTTTCAATAAAAAGTGCAATAATACATTTTAGATACTTACTTGTGTATGGGATCTCGATCCGTCCCTAGGCACGCTCTAAGCTAGATGCTAGACTGTAACGCCCGAAGAGGTATCTATTATAATGTTTGACTTTTTTTTCTTAGTATTTGAATTCGATGCATTAAATGAACCCTTGGTTATAGAAACACACTCAAACGTGATGACTGATATTAATTGCTTTGAAGTTCCTTCCGGAAATACGAGACCAGAGTGCAAAGTGCGAGTCCCCTCATCGGAGAGCGAGTGGATGGATGTGTATGGTACTAATCGCTTTAAAGTCCAATCTGAAAAGGAGGGACCAGAGTACAAGGTGCAAGTCCCCGCCTTGAATAATGAGCGGAAGGAATTATATGATATTGATCGCTTTAAATCCCGAAAGGCAAGATCGAGGTGCAAGATTAGGTCACCTCGTTGGAGCGTGTGTGGATGGGCTTACTTGTCATTGAGTCCCCTCACTAGAGAGTGAGTGGATTGGGCTCAACAAAGGTCTGGAGAGACCAATTATTTGATTATCGTCCCTAAATGGCTATAGATTTGATTATTAGCCCAAAACATCCATGGATTCGATCACCAGCCTCAAACAGCCACATATTTGATTAACGCCCCAGAATAGCCATAGATTTGACTAACCATCTGGTAAGACCATAGGTTTACATACCAAGCTTAGATAACCATAACCTCAATAAACAATATGAAGAGATTAGATATTAAACTAAACATCGAATGATCCGAAGAGATCGTGCATTAAAGTAGATGCAAAAATGATCCGAAGAGATCGAACCTTAAAACAGATAAGCATTTAAACACCTTGTAATTGGAATAGAATTAACAAATCCCGAGTGAACACGAGATGATTTTGATATGTTATAAATTTGAAGAAATCAGAATGATAATGATACAAATCCTAGATGAACACGGGATGATTTTGATATGTGATGTGATAACTTCGAATGAAATTGAAAGTATGATGATGTATAGACAACACTTAAGTAGAGTCTAGAGTCTTAGGCTATGACAAGCCCAGAATGACCTGTGGTTGATAAGAAAATCCAAAGGAACTGAACAATACACCAAGATGGAATTAGCCGAACAGCTCAAACTTTTGGAGATCGACGTCACATTTATTCTTAGGCAAAGCACACTTTCCATGCATAAGACGTGCTTTGTGGAGGCAAGTGTTATCCCGTCTTTTGATCAAAAAGAATAAGGATAAACTCGACAAGTCAAACTTCAAAGTTATCGAGGAAAGATGCTCGAAGAAATGATCATGAAGCCCAAAATTCAGAGTGCAACCAAGATCACAACACACACACAAATCCACCACAAAAATTCAAGGACCCAAACTCCATAAGTATGGGGTCGGTATTGGCCCAACCCTAAGGGTCAGTACCGACCCATAAAACCTCCGTAAACCTACCCATCTTCTGCTTATCTACCATATATGATGTGAGAAACCTATTTCCAGTGTTGTTCAATTGTTCCAATGCAATTCTCTATCGATCTTCAAGAACTCTTGGATCTGTAACTCTATTCTTCTACAACTCCATCTTTTGGACTTCGAAACAAGCTAATATTGGTGCAAATAACTATGGCATCGTGAAGCTAATTACAAGACGATCCAATACAAAGAGTTAAAGGAGGCCATATTGGCTATCTTATGGGTCGATACCAACCCCTACCCATGGAGTGGTACCAACCCATACAACCTGATGATGTGGCACCCTGTTTTAACTTAGAACTAATCTATAGCAAGGAGAATGTCAGTAGATCTTTTTTATGAAATATTAGGCTCCATACCTTTATAAATAGAGGGGTATGGTTCATTTTTGATGATCTTTTGGGCTCTAGTTCCACTCTATCCTATATTCTTGGAATTCTGAAAGTCATGTTTCGGAATCGTACCGACCCTTAAGAACTTTTTTCCCCAAGTCTGAAGATAATCAATAAAATCATTAGGTGGACTTAGGTCGGAGTTTGTCAAAGCACTATAAATCTCTATGTGTTCATTTCTTACCTGTTTTAATTTTTTTACTTCACTTTTTATTCTTTACTATATATTCTAGGTGTTTGCGCCATTTTTTGTTCAAATATCAAAGTATTCGAATATTAACGTTCACATATTACTTAGTAGGGGTGTGACATTTTGGCCAAATTTATAGCTTACGTGGTTTTGGAAAAATCCAATTTTACTTTGTTAAGCGTTACCCGGTTGTGAATTTTATTACACATATTCTCTTCATCAAAACTATATCACTTTGGACTAAATTTTGTAATGGTCAAAATTCCATTATCATCCTTATTCAACTCTATAGTCTAAGCCTAAAGTCCTTTGTTCAATCATAACTATTATTATTAACCGAACTGCTCTGGCTGACTTTGAGTTAACTTGAGTTAACCATGATACTAACCCCATATAATTGAGGAGAAGAATCCTCTCTTGAATAATTTTTTAGTTCCAATACTTCCACCCGACCCAACTATAATCACATGACGGTTGTCATGATTTGACTACAGTAAAAGCGAAGCTTTCATGTTGAAGATCAACAATATTCTCAAGTTAAGAGAACTGTGTAAATCAGTCACATCGATATTTTCTATTTGACCTTAATTATATTAACCAATAGAAAACTATCGAGTGAGTCATTCCATAATTATCCAATAACTATCAGTACGTAACCCCTAGGTGCCTCGGTAGTCATTTGTAATACACTACCTAACATTTAGAGAGTGTTACGTACTAATCTCAGCGGATACCTCGATATCCAGTCTCAATGTATCTTAACAAGGAATATTAAAATGATGTGTTTTATAATGTTGTGATTCAATACTCGTGATTATGGCTATTGTAATTACTATCGCAAACATACTATTTATGGATTTTCTATTAAATATATTTTAACCAAATATTTATTTATAACACATTACAACCAATATATAACAGAAAGTAAAACACATTAATTATGAATGAGAATTGATTATGAATGAGAATTGATTATAGAGTTAATTAGTTTACAGTAAATTATAGAATTTCTCCTAGGATATAATCCTAACTCTATGTAGCCCTTCGTACTATCGTTTTGGATATTATATATTATCGTTCCATTGTGAGATTTAGAATTATGTCCTCTCTTTATGATTTTTCTTTCTTTCTTAGTTTTCTTTTTATCCTAAAAATCTGTCTTACAGGCACTTGGGTGTTCGGCATGTGAATACTGTAGATGTATTAGTGTTGACAATTAGGGGTCGAAAAGGCCGATTATTACAATCGAGCACAAGGTCTCAACACGTATGCCGAAACAACTATAACTCGATTAGGCCTAAAGTCCCAACTCGTCGTCACCTAAACGTATGCACATGATTGAACTTAAAGTCCTAACTCGCATATCAAAACTAATTGTGATACGATTGACCCCAAAGACCCAACTCGCCAATGCCGAAATGTATGCACTAGGACGAGCCCAAAGTCTTAGCTCGTACGCCAAAAATGACTACAATACGATTAAGCCCAAATTACCAACTCTCCCTCGCTAATACATATGCATACGGTTGAGACGAAAGTCTCAACTTGTCTACAAAAAATGACTATGATATGGTTAAGCCTAAAGTCCCAACTAGCCTGTAATATCCCCTACTTCGACATTAAAAAAATAAATGCGAGTGATGTTGCAGTCATCATCAGAATTATTTTCAATCGACAAAGTAAGTTCGATATTATTTTACACAACATTAAGTAAATAGAGCAGCTGAATAAATTACCATTATACAAATTTGTTTTACAAGATTCATTACTTCATCATTAACATTTTTGTTCCCATGCATGGGTAAATAACATAAGAAAATAAGAGTAGTGTAATGTCTGATATTTGAAGATGCCTACACAACACGTAACCAACTATAATTCATAGTTTTACACAGCGGAATTTTCAAAATAACTTTTATTAGCTAGATAATACTCTTACTTTTGTCTTTCAAAATCTTTAATCATCCTTCCAAAAGATACCTATCTTATCCACAAACTCAGCCTATTCAAATGCATACCAGCGAATTTATGGATAATAATAGAAACACGGGTTATATATAAAGCCTGGTAGGAGTATAATCTTACCCCTAAGAAATCATTGTGAGACCACGCCACTAGCTTAGAATTGGAATTTCGCTCTACTTCTCATTAAAAAAATCGCATCATATCATGTAAAAAAGCATTACACAAAAAGCAACTATGTGCATTACATTTAATCAATGAGTGCGTCCTGCACTTGTCATCCATTTATGAACCATATCATTTTTATATCATTAATTCGAATTAAGCATACCCTAAACTTAATATACATTCATGGGCTAAGACTCCAATCATCCATTTAAACATCACCTAATCTCTTGTTTTAGGCATTCATCTTTAGTTTATCATTACTTACTTTAGTGATTACCCCTAGATCTATTTGTCAATAGTTTATCTTTTTTCGAACAACGTCACCTGATGAAATGACCACTCATTCCACGGGGGAGCGACATAAGTTAGAGCCAACCTAACTCTCCTAAGAGGTGTAATGCAAGCACCCTAAATACATTCCAGCAAACGTCCTTATTATGCGTCAATAGCCCCTCTTAGTCCCTGAATTACTATTGTTCATGTAGTCGATTTATTTATTTATTTATTAACACTATCCTATTTTGGCACCCTAAACAACTCCTCTTTAGATTTTTAAAAATGAGGTTAAAACCTATCGTGGCTTCCTGCTGTGTTCGCTATACTTTAGACTTAATAGTTAAGGCACCATAGCAACCAAATCTCTATGAGTTGCAATATCTGTAGACTTAATTAGTTGTGTACCTTGCACATTCTTGAGATAAAACATTTAATCTTTGATTTATTTAATACCCCATTCATTAGCTTCTTTAAGCTTTCTTCCATTTCAAAAATAAGTTAACACAATTTTATCTTATGAATTTTTTCTTTATTTCACCCCAAAGTATACAGTGTATTTCTTATTTTACATACAAAATTATAGCTTCTTAAGCGATCGCAAGTTGAACTTAGCTGTCGCATATTGGATATCTTATAACCATTACAAGTCAAGCCTAGCTATCTCATATTGGCTATCCCATAGCCATCGCATTAATATTTCGAGGTCATCGCTAGTTGACCCTCAACTAGCCATCGCATGTTGATAATTTATTTTAACTATTGCAAGTTAAGCGTCTATAAGCGTCTATAAGGCACATGAGTGGAAATCCCGAGATACTCAAGGACATTACTTATCAAGATGGTGGATTAGTCAATTTTGGTGACAACTTTAAAGGATATGTGGTTGGCGTCGGCAATGTCGGTAACTCTAAAACTTTACTTATTTCTGATGTTTTATTAGTTAGGAACTTAAAACATAATCTGCTTAGTATAAGTCAACTTTGCGATAAAGGTTTTAAAATTAAATTTGAAAAAGATAAATGTCACATTGAAGATGACAAGTCTAATATAATTTTTGAAGGTATTAGGAAGAAAAATATTTATATCCTTAGTCTGAAAATTTCAAATGATAACCTATGTCTTTTGGCTAATACAAGTGACCCTTGGATTTGGCATAAAAGATTTGACCATTTGAATTTCAAATTATTATCTAGGCTATCAAAACTTGACTTAGTTAGAGGTCTACCCAAGTTAAACTTTTAAATAGATAGTATTTGTGATGCTTGTCAATTAGGAAAACTTAAGAAAAGTTCATTTAAATTAAAAGATGCTATTTCTACATCTAGTCCTCTAGAATTACTTCATTTAGATTTATTTGGTCCATCACAAGTTCAATCAATTAACCATAGTAAATATGTTTTTGCTATAGTAGATGATTATTCAAGATATACTTGGACAATCTTTTTAAAACATAAAAGTGAAGCTTTTGAAATATTTAAAAACTTTTCTAAAAGAATTCAAAAACAACATTCTTTCAAAATTAAAACTATTCGAAGTGATCACGGTGGTGAATTTGAAATTGAAAATTTTGAGAATTTCTGTACTCAGAAGGGAATTACTCACAACTTTTCATTTCCAAGAACTCCACAAAAAATGGAGTAGTAGAACGTAAGAATAGAACGATTCAAGAGTGTGCTCGTACAATGCTTTCTGATAGTAATTTACCTAAATATTTTTGGGCTGAAGCAGTTGCTACAGCTTGTTATATATTAAATAGAATTTTAGTTAGATCATTAACAAATAAAACTCCATATGAATTACTTTATAATAAGAAACCTATAGTTGCTTATTTCAAAGTATTTGGGAGTAAATGTTTTATACTTAATACAAAAGATAATTTAGATAAATTTGAACCAAAAGCTGATAAAGGATTCTTTATTGGTTATTCTAATAGAAGCAAAGCATTTAGAGTTTTTAATTTAAAAACTAATACTATTAAAGAAACTATGCATGTATCTTTCGATGAAAATCTTAAAGATATTGTACAAATAGATGATGAAGAAGATTTTATAAATTTAAATCAATCTAATGAAACTATTAGTGAAATAAATCAACCTAATAAGAGATTTAAAATATCAAAGGATCATCCTATAGAAAATGTTTTAGGAAATATTGAATCTGTAGTAAGAACTAGAAATCAATTAAGTAGTATGAGTAATGTAGCCTTTATATCAACAATTGAACCTAAAAATCCAAAGGAAGCATCGTCTGATGATTCATGGATTCTTGCTATGCAAGAAGAATTGAATCAATTTACCAGAAATGATGTATGGGAACTTGTTCCTAAACCTGAGGATAAAAGTATAATTGGAACTAAATGGGTTTATAAAAATAAAATGAATGAACTCGGTGAGGTCGTAAGAAATAAAGCTCGTTTAGTCGCGCAAGGTTATTGTCAAGAAGAAGGAATTGACTATGATGAAACCTTTGCCCCCGTAGCAAGATTAGAAGCTATAAGAATTCTACTTGCTTTCGCTAATTATAATAATTTCAAATTATATCAAATGGATGTTAAAAGTGCTTTTCTAAATAGTTTTGTAAAAGAAGATGTTTATGTTGAACAACCTCCACTTTTTGAAGATAATAAATTTCCAAACCATGTATACAAGTTAAAGAAAGCTCTATATGGTCTAAAGCAAGCTCCTAGAGCCTGGTATGAAAGACTAAGATCTTATTTACTTCAATCTGGTTTTGAAATTGGTAAAGTAGATACAACACTTTTTATTAAAAGAAATAATCAAGATATTCAACTGGTTCAAATATATGTAGATGATATAATCTTTGGATCAACTAATAACATAATGAATAAAGAATTTTCAGATATAATGACTAAAGAATTTGAAATGAGTCACATGGGAGAATTAAGTTTCTTCTTAGGGCTTCAAATTAAACAACTAGAAAATGGAATCTTCATAAGTCAAGAAAAATATGCTAAAGACTTAATCAATAAATTTGGTTTAAGCACCTCTAGTGGGAAACCAACTCCAATGTCAACTAATGTAGGTTTAAGTAAAGAAGATAAATCAAAAGATATTGATCAAACTTTATACAGGGGTATGATTGGTTCGCTACTTTATATAACAGCGAGTAGTCCTGATATTATGCATAGTGTTTGTCTCTGTGCAAGATACCAATCACAACCTAAAGAAACTCACTTAAAAGCTGTTGAAAGAATTTTAAGATATGTAAAATACACTTTAGATTATGGTTTATTTTATCCTAAAAATAATACTTTTGATTTAATATCATATTGTGATGCTGATTATGCTGGTTGTAAATCAGACCGAAAGAGTACAAGTGGAACTTGTCACTTTCTAGGACATACATTGGTTTCCTGGTTCAGCAAGAAAACAAATACTGTTTCCTTGTCAACAACTGAAGCAGAGTATATATCTGCTGCTCTGGCCTGTTCACAAGTCATATATATGCAACAAACTTTAAAAGATTTTGGAATTAACATAAGTAAATCACCAATATATTGTGATAATACTAGTGCAATAAATCTATCTAAAAATCCAACTCATCATGCTAGAACTAAACATATTGATATAAGACATCATTTTCTTAGAGATAATATAACTAAAGAAATAATAACTCTAGATTATATAAATACTGAAAAACAAATTGGTGATATATTAACTAAACCGTTAACCGAGCAGAATTTTACTAAATTTAGAAGAGAATTAGGTATTTGTTCAAAATCTGAAATATAAAATAATATAATATAATAATCAATAAAAATTCAAAATAAAAATTACACTTTTTCTGAAAGACATGTCGACATGCCCCATCCCCTGATGTTGACATACCCAACAAAAATTTGAAAATAGAATTTCCCTCCAAAGTTAGTTATTTGGTTATTTATCTATTTATTTCGTTTTCTCTCCTCTTTCTTCACTATATTCTCTGTAAATAACTTCTGAAACAATAAAATAATGGCCTCCTCTTCTACTAATGAACCCACTTCACCCACATCTCCTCATTCTGGTCCATTTCAACGATCTACGCACGCTCGAGTGATCAAATTGCAAGAGAAGATGAAAGATATCCTTCAATCGTTGACTGAAATTCAAGTAAGTCAACTTAGGATGGCTAGAGAACAACAAAGGCAAGGGAATATTATTAGGAATGTACAAAAATTCCTTATGGATAATCGTACAAATCTTATTAATATTGAAGACTCTTCACAAGCCATGGAATCAGAGGAAGAAGAACCTATGGAAGAGCCACAAGAAGACCAAGAGGAAGATCAACCTTTTCCTCAACCCGATGTCCCTATAAATGAGGACGAGAGCGTTATTTGCGTTGGTGGGATCCTTGTTGATACTAATGGAAACATAATTGAACAACGTGGAAACTTTTGTCTCCACTACCCCAATTGTTCGATTCATAAGTCTCCTATAGTTAAGGATCGCCATTAAGCGTACTTTCTTTTTTATTCTTCGTTTTACATTGTTCTGTTTGTTCGTGTTTATGTATGTTCTTATATATGTCGTAATAACAAAAATGTGTTCACTTATACTCATTGTTTAATGCTTGTTCTATACATATTATTTGTTCATACTAATCATTCTTGAATTCTTAAGTAGTTAATAGTTTTTGTTGATGACAAAGGGGGAGAAAGTTATAAAAATATATGTGCTTGGTTTAAGGGGGAGTCATGGAGTAAATGGAAGTTGTAGTTTTAAGAAGAAGTCACGGAGTAGGGGGGAGTTATGGGGAGTTATGGTATGGTAAGAATATTTTATAAATAAAGGTAGTCATCACCAAAAAGGGGGAGATTGTTAGGAACTGAGTTGATGATGTTTTGATGACAACAACCTTATATAGTTATTATAATTTACTTTATAAAATATATACTAACATTTTCATATAGATATATATATATATGTATATAGGAAGTATATGCAGGTATTATTGAAGACTGATCAGTATAAAGACTCAAGCATCAAGATGAAGATTAGAGATTCAAGATTCAAGACTCTAGAGAATCAAGATTTCAAGATCTCAAGATAAGTGTCTAGTATTTTGTTAAAACTTCATAATAGCACTCTCATCTTTCTTCCAATTTTTTTTTGGGATGGAACCCAATTTCTATCGAAACCAGTGGCTTACAAACCCACGACAAGTAGCTTACAAACCTACGATAAGTGGCTTACAAACCCACGAAAATCAAAATCATTTAAACTACTTTGTACAAGTTCTCGAGTCCTATGGAGGAGCTCTGTAGGAAGGTTCTTGCAATTTCAGTTTGAATAGATTTTTCAAAATGTTTTTAAATCTGTTTTTCAAAATGTTTTAGCTTTCAAAATCATGTTTTCAAAAATGTTTTCAAACTTTGTTTTAGCCTTGAAATATTCCTCCATTCTGATTTTAAAAACTTCTATTTTTAAAACATCAAAACTTATTCTGATTTTAAATATTACTTATATAATTGACGGTCTATATCAATTATATATATATTTAAAATAATGTTTTATATTCGTTCTCTATCTCAAAATATTGTTTAAACACTTTATTTTGCTTCAGAGAAGTTTCAACTTGTTTTGAATTCAAATGCTTTTACAAAACAACATCTCTACAATTTTTAACTGAGGGATGTCGACATATGGGGATACTCCATGTCGACATGGTGGGATTCAAAATTCAAATTTCAAAAGAAGTATCCATTCGTTCAAAAACCTTTTGCCAATGGTTATGACTGTTGTGCATCTATATAAAGGCTTCCAAAACGAATTTTTTAACAACTACTTTCTTATTTTTCTTCACTCTTTCTTCTCCACCATTCCATATCCATAAAACTTCATATTTTCAAGATCGTGCCATCATTCTGCCAAATTCTCAATAGGAAATCATTTAGATACTCTCTTTATTTGATTCTCCATCATTCTACTAAAGATCAAAGTGCTATTCAGAGTTATACGATTAATTTGTATTCAAAAAGTCCATAGAGTCTATCCATTCAAAAGGATTGTTATTAGAAAGTATTAGGGTGATCTTGTGTCCCGTAAATCAAGAGAGTTTACCCCAGACACGGAGATAGGAGGGTTCCTCAAGGCCTTAGAAATTGAGGGTTGTAATTTGGATATTGGCTTATAAAAATCTGTACAAGGATATTGCCTTGGTGCAGGAATGGATGTAGGAGGATTCCGAACCAGTATAAAATCTGGTGTGTTCTTTCCTTTTACTTGCTTTATTTTACTATCTGCATTTGTTATATGTTCTGTGATCATTCTGTGTTAGAATTCTGTTTAGATTTGTGTTGAAAGTTTTAATTTAGTCATATAGTTCATATATTCTTTAAAACACTATTCACCCCCCTCTAGTGTTATTTCTGCCTTAAGATCCGTAATCCGCATCCCCAACACTCTTTAGTTCCGTAGGAGCTTTCCGCTTGATTATCTCTCCATTGCATTTGGACCAGCCAAATTTCTTTGTTATAATGCTTTCAAACTCTGTGCTCCACTATACATTCGGTGGCATGGGGTGTTATTTGTTCAGTTTTTATATCTATTAACCGATCAGGCTCTACTATGACAGATGTGTTATGCAAACATGTCCTCAAGTGTGATACATGGAAGACATCGTGGACTTCCATTAGCTTGGCTGGCAGCTCTACTAGATACGCTAGTTCCCCACACTTTCCAAAATCAGGAAAGGCCCAACAAACCTTCACGCCAATTTCCATGATGTGCTAAACCTGATAACCTTCCTAAGAGGGGAAACCTTAACAATACTATGTCTCCAACCGAAAACTCCAACTCTTTCCTTTGCTTGTCAACACAGGACTTCTAATGATCCCATTCGGTCGTCATTCGTCGCATGATCATCTCTACCTTTTACAAGATCTCGTACATCAAATCTGATCCAAGTAGAATTTTGTCGGAAGTTTTCCATCAACAATTACGTAACCGGCATGGCCTTCCTATAAGACTTCAAAGGGTGCCATTCCAATCGTCACTTGGTAATTATTATTTTATGTGAACTCTGTTAACGGTAAATTTTGTTTCCAATGTCCTTAAAATCCATGATGCAAGCCCATAATAAATCTTCCAAAATCATATGCACCTGTTATGTCCGTTTGTCGATATGTAGGTGGTAAGCGGTGCTAAAATTCAATGTCATTCCTAAATTAGGTTACAAACCCCTCCAAAATTCACTAATGAATAAGGGGTCTCTATCACTAACAATGCTGACCGAAACTCCATTCAATCGTCTTACTTCTTTGATATAAATGTGCGATAAAGTTTCTACAATCCTACTACTCCTTACAATAATAAAGTGATCTAGTGATTCTATCTACTATAACCCAAATAGCTTAATTATCTATTTGACTCCTAGAAAATCCATCTATAAAGTCCATCGATATATGCTCCCACTTCCAACTTGGAACCTCCAATGCTAATAATAATCCTCCATCCTTTCCTTGTTCCACCTTTATCTTCGGCATGTTAAACACCTAAAGACATACTCTGCTACCCTCTTCTTCATCCCGGGCAATAGAATATGTTTCACATCCCCATGCATTTATCTCTACTAGGATGAATAGTCATCCTAAAATGATGACACTCAGCTAGCATTTCCTCCAAAACGTCCTCCACCATTAGAACACAAAATCACCCATCTCTCCTCAGCCATCCCTTTTTGTCTACTACATACCTACCGACATAGGGGAAATGTTCTCTTCCACTTTGCTTGCCCAAAATATCTGTATCGCTGCATATTTCTGTTGTTCTTGCCCGATGTGGTCTACTAAGGCTGGCTTTACTCCTATTGTTGCCAGAAAACCTATAATGAGTTTTAGTGATGGTTGGAAATTGAAATTCGAAAGGAACTCCAACTGCCTTCACCCATATATAGCACCAAGTGCAGCATGCCTTCGGCTAAGGGCGTCGGCAACAACATTCCCATTTTTGGGGGTGTATCGTATCTCAAGGTCATACAATACTATAAACCCCATCCACCTCTACTGCTTAAAATTCAAACTATTTTGGGAAAACAGGCATTTATAGCCGCTAACTCTAAGTCATGAGTGGGATACATTTTCTCATGTTCTTCGACTATCTTCTTGTATGGGCTATCACTTTGCCTTCTTGCATAAGGATAGCTCCTAGCCTTATACCACATAAGTCGATGAAACAATGAAAGGCGTCACCCCGTTCGAAATAGTAAGCGCTAGTGCGCTAGTCAATAGCTCTTTTAGCTTTTCAAATGCTTCTATGCATTTCCCATCCCGTGCAAAAACTAAAATTTCTTAGTTAGGTGAGTTAGTGGGACCGCTATCTTTCCGAATTTCATGATGAATTTCCTATCATAACCTGCAAAATCAAGAAAACTCCCAACTTCCATGGCATTCTTCGAAATCTTCCGGTCTTGAATAGCTTCCATCATTCCAGGGTCAACTGGCAATCCCTTCTCGAAGATAATATGACCAAGGAATCTTATCACCTTCCTCCAAAAATGACACTTTGACATGAATTTTAGTTGGTGCCATCTCAAGGTCCTTAGTACCTCCCTTAAGTGATCTTCATGCTCACCTTCACTTTTATATAATGATAAACTTATTTAGTTGTCCCCTAAAGACTCTACTCATCAAATCTATAAAGTATACAGGGGAATTTGTCAACCTAAAAGGCATTACTTCCCGTTCATACAATCTGTCTCGAGTGCAAATGGCAGTCTTCTTTTGCTACCCTTGGATATTTTCAATTGGTGGAATCCAGTGGCTAAGACAAACTGAGAAAAGTTTTACCTCCAATAAGCTTAATAAGTCATCTATCCTATGTAAGGGAAACATATTCTTCTTGGTCAGATTGTTAAGCTCTCAAGAGTCAATGCATAGTCTTAAAGAGTCTTCTGCCTTAGTGGTCAAGTTAAAAGATGCTTCCTATTCTGAAGTAATCTACAGTGGTTCCAAAATCTGCTTATCTACCTCTCATCTTTCTTTACGGGCTATATGCCTTAATGGCTTCTCCAAATCAATCCTAAACTCAATCTCTATTCAGGATGGGAGACCGGATACTTCTTCAAAGATATCTAGAAAGTCTTGGACTATAGGCACAGATGAGAGCTCATCTTGTGATAGGCTAAGAGAATATAAATTGCTTCACTCGATTGAGTTTTAGGGTGTACAACATACATCTATATCTCTCCCCTTACAACTTCTTAACCATACGATCCTCCTTTTAGAATCTAAGACAACCCCATAATAAGACAACCAATCCATCCCTAAGATAAGTCCATACCCCTCAAAAAGTAGCATATACCATTACATTTAAAATCAAAGTTACATATATATCAACTACTAGGTCTTTACAAATCAAAGAAAGATATGTCGGACCCCTAATTGAATTTGATATGACTATTAGGTCGGTGACAACTTAAGTTTTTAATCTTGAGGAGTTGACTACATTTCTAGCTATGAATGAATGTGACGCTCATGAGTTAAGGTACGAACAATATTTCTGAAGATAATAGTTGTGCCTTCCATTGTAGGTTTTCCATTATCTTTAGGAGGAGGTCTACTAGAGATATGTACTGCTTAGATGGCATAAGTTTGCCTACTTTGTCCCCCCTTTGCAAGCTTCGGGCATCGATTCTTGTAGTGCCCTTCCTCATGGTAGTAATTGCACCTCCCCTTGAATTCTTCCCTCATCAAGCTCAGTTTGCAGTACATAGCAGTGTCCCTTTTCTTTCGACATCTACGACTTGTCACTTTGGCTTTCTTAATCATCCCTTTGGCTTCTTATCAGTTCAAAATCTCCCTTTCTTTGCTCCACCTTGATTTTGTGCATGTCCTAATTTCTCCTTTTCCTCAATACCAACTACCTGAAGCAGGACCATTTCAACTGTCATCCCATAAGTGGTGCATGCCAGAACTTGGGTCAAAAGTAGCTCTCTAAGTGGAAAATTAGGCCTTCAACAAATTTCATAGCCTTTTTCATAGGGGTGTCAATTAGATTTAATCAAAACTTAGCTAGTTCAGTGAACTTATTAATATGCTCCTTTATCGTAGAGTCTCCTTACCTCAATTGAATAAACTTCTCTGATTGCAAACTTACTTTAGCTCTGGACATGAATCGCGACTCGAAGAAAGCCCTGACTCAGCCCATGTAATTACTTTCTCAGCATTCTCTTCGACTACTATGGTTCACAGATCCATTGCATTCCTTTAAATTCCATGCAACCATCCTCCTCTTGATCAGGTATTCCCATTACAGCTCCTAGAATATACATTCATGGTCATTAATAAAAGCCTTAGCTTCAAAAAAATCTTCATCCACTGTGTATGCCCATCCTTCCATATTTTGAAAGTCTTTACACATTTTAGGGAAGTCTACTGGGCGGGGTTCTGCTTCAACGGGTGGAGTAGTTGGTGTCATTGGTGCAGCTTTCTAAGGAATGGGAACTTGCCATCACATGCCGTAGGTATTGCTTAAACCATTCTGGCATACCTCGTACAGTGGTATTTCTTGGGTAAAGGGGTTCCCAACCTTTGAATGGTTGTTTTTAGCTATAATCAACTATCTATAGGTCTGAGCTTTTTAGTCACACCCTCCTAAGATAGTGTTATTGGCCAAAATAAAAATTTGCCAAGTGAGTTTACGTATATTCAAAAAAGTGTATATATATATATATAGTATAGTTTTGAAAAATACTTTCAAAAATAAAAAAAATACATAATCTTACTGATGCCTACTCCCACTAACTAGGTAATCCAAGCTCTTATACCAAATGTAACAACCCTTTCCAAAATGGGTCTAATTTTCGTCCCAATAAAACCCTATCGAACCTTAGGTCCATTTCAAAGCTGGTTATTGGTTGGTAAAATTGATACAGTAAACAATGTACAGAGCTATCTGTTAACCGACACCTTGGTCCGGCTACAAGACGACGGTTGAAGAAATTATCATTACCATTAGACAAGATTCTGACCAAGAAGAGCCTGAGGATATACGGGTTTGATGCAGTCGACATGTTTTGGCAATCAAGAGCGTTCGGCATTGGAAGGACACTCGGTATTGAGAAACGTTTGATATTGTATATCGTTCGGCATCTATGGAATGCTCGGCATATAGGAGCACTCGGCACCAAGAACGTTCGGCATCCATGGACGTTCGGCACCACAAGGTACGCTCGGCATGACTGGGTCAACTGGTATTAAAGAGCGTTCGGCTTCAGGAACGCTCGGCATTCATGCTTCACTCGGCATTCCTGGACTGTTCGGCATTCCAGCCTCGTTCGGCCTGCACCCCTCACTCAACACCTCACCTCGTCCGGCACAAATCTCGTTCGGCCATCACCTATCGTTCGTCCTTCAGAGTCGTTCGGCACCAATGGGTGGTCGGCATGTAGAGCGTTCGGCCTCACTTCGTTCGGCATAAAGATGGAGGTTCGGCATTTGGCTGTTCGACATGTTTGGGTCAGCACACAGGGCTTATTCCATTTGGACCGAGATATTCAGCCACCAGGCCCACCAGGGAAGTCCAACCCATCTTCGTCTATAAATAGAAGGGCAGGGGCACACTGAAAAGGGACCTTTTTTCCGGGAATACTAGGGAGACTCTGCCATTTCTTAGACTCTCCTCTTTTTAACTCAAACTTGTATCCAAGTGATTGATTTACAGATTGTATCGGTATTCAAGTAATGGAGAAAGCAATAAAGATTAAACTCAAAGTGGATGTAGGCAGTTACGCCGAACCACTATAAATCTGGTGTTCTCGTTTTTGTTATTCTTTTTCATTGAATTACACTATTTTTCAGTCCTAATTTACTCACTTCATTAATCTCTCTACATAACTCTACTCAAGGGTGTTAGTGACCAATTTTGGTGCTAACATTTTGGTGCTTTAACTGAGAATTGAATTCTCAGCTTGATTGGATCTCATCATCTACTATTGGATTTCCATATTCGCGAGATAGATCCAGTTGTCTAATAGAAAACTTCCTATTCTACTCAGATTTGAAAGAAATCTAAAGGAAGCTGATAGCCGTAGATTGGATTCACTGATGTACGCAAGATTTGGCGATTGGATGTTAAAGTTTGCACTCAAGTTGAATGAAGGTCAACCCTCCTCTAAAGGCAATTCAACCGATCGCCCCAGAAAAAGTCTATGCTAATCGTTGCAGAAAAGGTGTATGTCGAGTTACTCCTGGCCGATCCATCCTGGCCGATCCATCCTGGCCGATCCATATTGGCCGAACATTCCTGGCCGAACCATCTTGGCCGAACACTCCTGGCCGAACCATCTTGGCCGAACACTCGTAGCCGATCCATCTTGGCCGAACACTCCTGGCCGATCCTCTAGGCCGAAAGCTCCTCCAGGCTTAGCATACCTCTAGGCCGAACAATCGTCCAGGCCGACCACACCTCTAGGCTGAACGCTCCTCCAGGCCGATCCAAACCTCTAGGCCGAACGCTCTTCCAGGCCGAACATACCTCTATGCCGACCACCTCTATAATGCCGAACGGTATTGTATATGCCGAGCGGCATTCAGACCGTTCCAAACTTAAGTTACACCGATCTCTTATATGACCCCTATAGTGAATTCAAAACTCAACTTAATAAAGGAACATTCTATCTACTTCCCTTACATCCCCTGATCGACCGGAGCATAGAGGATCTAGCGACAGCTTATGAACGACAACAAGGGAGCGGACAAACAACTGCTACTCGAACGATACTCTCAAAGGGATATTATATTGATCACTTGAGGATAATCGACCTCCATATATATTTTAGCAGCCGTTTAGCTGGAGAGCCTCCAACAATCATGGATCGTCTCTATGACAATAATGAATCTAAATCAAAGTGTGGAGGAGCAGAACAGACTAAGGAAAATAACAATGAAGGCCCGTTGACTAAGGATGTAGATCCTAGTAGCCGAAACAAGACCTCAAAATTTGGCTCATATGCTCTTTGAAAGATTCAATTGACAACCTCTACTTGAAGACTCACGACTCGGAGTGATATTGGAAACCAACCTCGAGAGAGTACACCAAAGTCTAAAGAAAATCAAGGGAATGTTGTATATTCCCAAATGCTCACTGATCGTAACACGGGCGATTACAAACACCTCCGAGGTGTGATCAAAAAGCTGATCTAGAAAGTAAAGCTTCAATAGTATGTACATGTCCTACAGAATGGCGGGCAGCGAATATCCGATTCCTATTAATAAAGGACTATGATTATCAATTGGACTGCTGACGGCCGACATCCCTTTGAAAGGAGCCAAGGGCAAAAGTCGAATAGCAAGAACACGATGCTACTTCATCTATCAATGAGATTTATCATAATCTTCTTTGAATCATTTCCATTTCTATTTCAATTGTTCTATGAACTACGACTAACTTTAACTAAACTACTTTCAAAACGATGCAGGAGATTGGATACTCAGATTTGATCACCAACCAATCCACGCAGACCATGATCGGACGTGTGGAGTACATCTAGATGAGAATAATTCAATCGCTCATCATCAATCATGTGCCTTTAATTTAGGGCCAAAAACTAGAGATTGAAAAGCTCATTACGATTAGAGCCCAAATATAAAGTCGACATGACTGACCATCTATTCATTGACCTCCACATTTGACTCGGAGACCTGAACAAGGCTTGGAATTAGTATGGCCTGATCGCCCACTCAAATCAAGTCATAGAACAAAGTTTGACAAAATACAGAGGCCTCTTCTGAAGCTCAGTGACGCCGAGATCTGTCTAGAGTGGACGTGATTTGATCATCTACACACCAAATCCTGCCTTCAACACAAAAGAAGGAGATACGGAGCAAATTGTAAGAGATTCTACTATCTAACCCAACACGGATGTGATCCAACCATCTGTCATATACCTCCTTCCTTGACCCGATTGGAAGAGCTATAATTACCAAGCGGATGAGAATCGATCGTCCATTTTTCAAATTTCGTCCCTTGAGCTGGGGGCAAGATCCCATTGCATGAGCAAACGTGGTTCGACTGTTCATTCGACAACATTAGCCTCGATACGGTAGATGAATACAAATTAAAGAGTGGAAATACGACTACTATCAACTTAAACCTCCAAGTCCCCAGAGCGGAGACTGGAGTATTCTAAGTCCCCAGAGCACGGACAAGAGTATACATGACTTAAACCTCCAAGTCCCCAGAGTGTGGACTGGAGTACTTTAAATCCCCAGAGCACGGACTAGAGTATAAATGACTTAAATCTCCAAGTCCCCAAAGTGTGAACTGGAGTACTCTAAGTCCCCAGAGCGCGGACTAGAGTATAAACGACTTAAACCTCCAAGTCCCCAGAGCGCGGACTGGAGTACTCTTAGTCCCCAGAGCGCGGACTAGAGTATAAATGACTTAAACCTCCAAGGCCCCAGAGTGTGGATTGGAGTACTCTAAGTCCGCAGAGCGCGGACTAGAGTATAAACGACTCAAATCTCCAAGTCCCCAGAGTGCGGACTAGAGTATAAATGACTTAAACCTCCAAGTCCCCAGAGTGTGGACTGGAGTACTCTAAGTCCCCAGAGCGAGGACTGGAGTATAAATGACTTAAACCTCCAACTCCCCAAAGCGCGGACTGGAGTACTCTAAGTCCCCAGAGCGCGGACTAGAGTATAAACGACTTAAACCTCCAAGTCCGCAGAGCGTGGACTGGAGTACTCTAAGTCCCCGGAGCACGGACTAGAGTATAAACGACTTAAACCTCCAAGTCCCCAGAGCGCGGACTCGAGTACTCTAAGTCCCCAGAGCGCGGACTAGAGTATAAATGACTTAAACCTCCAAGTCTCCAGAGTGTGGACTGGAGTACTCTAGAGTATAAACGACTTAAACTCCAAGTCCCCAGAGTGTGGACTGGAGTACTCTAAGTCCCCAGAGCGCGGACTGGAGTATAAATGACTTAAACCTCCAACTCCCCAGAGCGCGGACTGGAGTACTCTAAGTCCCCAAAGCGCGGACTTGAGTATAAACGACTTGAACCTCCAAGTCCCCAGAGCGTGGACTGGAATACTCTAAGTCCCCAGAGTGCGGACTAGAGTATAAACGACTTAAACCTCCAAGCCCCTAGAGCGCGGACTGGAGTACTCTAAGTCCCCAGAGCGCGGACTGGAGTATAAATGACTTAAACCTCCAAGTCCGCAGAGTGCGGACTGGAGTACTCTAACTCCCCAGAGCGCGGACTAGAGTATAAACGACTCAAATCTCCAAGTCCCCAGAGTGCGGAATAGAGTATAAACGACTTAAACCTCCAAGTCCCCAGAGTGTGGACTGGAGTACTCTAAGTCACCAGAGCACGGACTGGAGTATAAATGACTTAAACCTCCAACTCCCCAGAGCGCGAACTGCAGTACTCTAAGTCCCCAGAGCGCGGACTAGAGTATAAACGACTTAAACCTCCAAGTCTCCAAAGCGTGGACTGGAGTACTCTAAGTCCCAAGAGCGTGGACTAGAGTATAAACGACTTAAACCTCCAAGTCCCTAGAGCGCGGACTGGAGTACTCTAAGTCCCCAGAGCGCGGACTAGAGTATAAATGACTAAAACCTCCAAGTCCTCAGAGTGCGGACTGGAGTACTCTAAGTCCACAGAGCGCGGACTAGAGTATAAACGACTCAAATCTCCAAGTCTCCAGAGTGTGGACTAGAGTATAAATGACTTAAACCTCCAAGTCCACAGAGTGTGGACTGGAGTACTCTAAGTCCCCAGAGCACGGACTGGAGTATAAATGACTTAAACCTCCAACTCCCCAGAGCGCGGACTGGAGTACTCTAAGTTCCCAGAGCGCGGACTAGAGTATAAACGACTTAAACCTCCAAGTCCCCAGAGCGTGGACTGGAGTACTCTAAGTCCCCAAAGCGCCGACTAGAGTATAAACGACTTAAACCTCCAAGTCCCCAGAGCGCGGACTGGAGTACTCTAAGTCCCCAGAGCGCGGACTAGAGTATAAATGACTTAAACCTCCAAGTCCCCAGAGTGCGGACTGGAGTACTCTAAATCCCCAGAGCGCGGACTGGAGTATAAATGACTTAAACCTCCAACTCTCCAGAGCGCGGACTGGAGTACTCTAAGTCCCCAGAGCGCGGACTAGAGTATAAACGACTTAAACCTCCAAGTCACCAGAGCGTGGAGTGGAGTACTCTAAGTCCCCAGAGCGCGGACTAGAGTATAAACGACTTAAACGTCCAAGTCCCCAGAGCGCGGACTAGAGTACTCTAAGTCCCCAGAGCGCGGGCTAGAGTATAAATGACTTAAACCTTTAAGTCCCCAGAGTGCGGACTGGAGTACTCTAAGTCCCCAGAGCGCGGACTAGAGTATAAACGACTCAAATCTCCAAGTCCCCTGAGTGCGGACTAGAGTATAAACGACTTAAACCTCCAAGTCCCCAGAGGGTGGACTGGAGTACTCTAAGTCCCCAGAGCACGGACTGGAGTATAAATGACTTAAACCTCCAATTCCCCAGAGCGCGGACTGGAGTACTCTAAGTCCCCAAAGCGCGGACTGGAGTATAAATGACTTAAACCTCCAACTCCCCAGAGCGCGGACTGGAGTACTCTAAGTCCCAAGAGCGCGGACTGGAGTATAAATGCCTTAAACCTCCAACTCCCCAGAGCGCGGACTGGAGTACTCTAAGTTCCCAGAGCGCGGACTAGAGTATAAACGACTTAAACCTCCAAGTCACCAGAGCGTGGACTGGAGTACTCTAAGTCCCCAGAGCGCGGACTAGAGTATAAATGACTTAAACCTCCAAGTCCCCAGAGGGCGGACTGGAGTACTCTAAGTCCCCAGAGCGCGGACTAGAGTATAAATGACTTAAACCTCTAAGTCCCCACAGCGTGGACTGGAGTACTCTAAGTCCCCAGAGCGCGGACTAGAGTATAAACGACTTAAACCTCCAAGTCCCCAGAGCACGGACTGGAGTACTCTAAGTCCCCAGAGCGCGGACTGGAGTATAAAGGACTTAAACATCCAAGTCCCCAGAATGCGGATTGGAGTACTCTAAGTCCCCAGAGCGCGGACTAGAGTATAAACGACTCAAATCTCCACGTCCCCAGAGTGCGGACTAGAGTATAAATGACATAAACCTCCAAGTCCCCAGAGTGTGGACTGGAGTACTCTAAGTCCACAGAGCGCGGATTGGAGTGTAAATGACTTAAACCTCCAACTCCCCAGAGCGCGGACTGGAGTACTCTAAGTCCCCAGAGCGCGGACTATAATATAAATGACTTAAACCTCCAAGTCCCCAGAGCGCGGACTGGAGTACTCTAAGTCCCTAGAGCGCGGACTAGAGTATGAATGACTTGAACCTCCAAGTCCCCAGAGTGCGGACTGGAGTACTCTAAGTCCCCAGAGTGCAAACTCGAATATAAGCAATTTGGATCTCCTAGTTCCCTGAATATGAACTATGACACAGATGACTTGAATTTGTCAAATCCCTGACATACGGGCTAGAATGTATTCTAAGTGCTCGAAGCACAGAATGGAAGTTCAACAACTCCCGAAGTGTTTCCGAGTTATATGAAGATGGACCGAGAAGTCTATGTTACTCACAACTGCTTGGATCAACATCACAATCACAAAGAAAACTGAACAATAAGAGTCTTTTGTAAGACGGAAAAAGGAACTAAACTTTAATGAGAAATGAGTTCCTATTACAACCTCTCCAAAGTTCGGAGTCGACATTCTATTTACAAGGACTAAGGAAATAGATGAAAATAATTACATGACTTAAACTAAATCTCGTTAAACGAGGATAGTAATCACTTCTTGTACTTCTTCAACTCCTTTCTGGACGGCTCCTCTCCATAGCATTTACCCTTGGTACTCTTCTTTGATAGAGGGGTAGAAACTGAAGAAGTACGGAGAACTTCCATAGGCTTGGACCCTCCAGGAAGGATGACCTTCAACGGCTTGTTCAAAGGATCGTCCAAGTCCACAACTCGGGGCTCGACCTTGACCCTGACCTTCTCTTTCTCGAGCCGCTCCTTCATGCTCAATTCGGATGTGTGATTAGAGGCGCCTGTAATTTCTACTTCATAACCCCCGTCGGTATAGGAGGAGGTTCCGGACTTGTCTTCATCAAGCGCTCCAATCACCTGAGCGCGGACGGAAGTGCTTCTAGTCCCCCGAGTGTGGACTAGAGTATAAACGACCTAAGAACCTCTACATCCTCGGAGTGCAGACTATAGTGCTATAAGTCCCCTGAGTGCGGACTAGAGTATAAACGGCTTAAAAAAACCTCTACATCCCCAGAGTGCGGACTACGGTACTCTCGGTCCCCAGAGCACGGACTAGATTATAGAAGACTTGAGAAGAATCTCCAAATCCCAGAAGCGGACTAGATTACTCTAAAATCCCAGAATGCGGACTGGAGTATAAACGAGTTGACAAAAATCCCTGCGTCTCGAACTGTGGACTAAAGCATAAACCGTTCGACAAATCTCTAAGTCCCCGGAGCATGGACCGAAGCATGAGTACAAATTGGGCGCGAATCAACCAGGGGGAGAATAACACTAAGTCACCAGAATGCAGAGTGGTGTATAAACATCGATAAATAGAAGAGTGGATTCCGACCATTCTCAATTACGCAAACTTCGGCATGGAATCGACTGAAGGATTATTAACCCGCTAAGGATGGAGTTCGACCATCCGACTAGTGGCCTGGCCAAATCAATGCTGGGAGCATGGGTACAAATCACTAAAAAGCTGAATACGACAGCTTACTATAGCTCTAGCGTGGCGTTCTTTATAACTTGAAGCAACGACTGCAGGGAAGCCTCAATACAAAACCAATCGAAATGGCATCCAAAGCTACGAGCAATCGACTATATCATACCTCAGATCGAGGGTCAATACCGATCCGCACCAAGCACATACGAATGTGACTCGGATGTTTCTTGAAAAACTATGACCTCCAGAGTGTGGAAAGGAGGGTAAACCATGAATACTTGGCCAAAAATTCTCCAGCACCCTCATTCGATTCGTTAGGAGGAGTACGAAACTGGATGAGCATAACTTGACTGCATTTGTAGGCAACTTTACCTCGAGACCTGATTACAGAGCATGAACCAAAGTGGACATAAATGATCGTCCACTGTCCAAATTATGCCCTAAAACTGATGTGGCATCGAAGTATTCCCCTTGGAATGAAAAAACACAATAGAATCCAAGATAGGCGAGACCTAGTCTCCCATCGATTGACATGATCCCACGATTCAACGGGAAAGAGAGTAAAGCTAAAGTGGGCATGGCTGGCCTTCCTACTTATCGGTGTATGCCCAGACCTGGGGGCACGAGCGAGAAGCAGGATGAATGTGAACCGAATATTCACCGATCACCTCTATGTCTTTGGAATTTAGGTGAGAACATAGACATGGCTAGAACGGCTATTCAACCGTCCATGCAGTACATTTATCAACCCGAGACTGGGGGAAGACGCATGGTCGTCCAAAGACTGGCTACGATAGCTCAGTATTAAAACTTATATACAGTGCTTACAGCTACTCAAGGCAATGACCGAAAGGATGCCTAGAGATAGAATCATTAAATCGATACCTTAGCTCATGGGCAATTGACTTTCACTCCAACTCGAAGAACGGGTAAAGGATCGCGAATGCATTGCATAGAAAGTGCATTACTCGAATATACAAGCAAATTCAAACTCATAGCAAGATCCAGCTATACAGTTGCACGCCACTCGAGGCTGACCCCCACCGACATTTCCTTCGATGCGCTTTTAAGCCTGATCTTTGGCCATTCGTTGATAATCTATTAGAGCATTCAGAGTCCTTCAATATTAGACTTAATAACTCATGACAAGAATCTAGGATTCGACTAGAGTAACCGTCAACATTGGCCGTCCCAACCATATTTCACGTTGAATGTTATGCAAAATAGTTACATCTGTACTCAAAAAATCTGGGATGTCACCTGCTAAGCTGACGGTCGACATTACAGCCAGCTATGGTGACCCCATCCCGGGTGCTAAATATCGGATCACAGCTCAGTGTAGTGATGATAGAAGAATTAGTTGGATTTTTCTGAATAAATGATGATATGCTCCCTTGGACCCATTCTGGCATGCATATGTGATTTCATTAACAATCGTGAGCCATGCATTGGATATCAACCCGAAGCTACAAAAGTTAGCACAATATCTATTGATTTCATCATGAAAGTTCCACTCTTACTTTTAGGCTCACTCCATCAGCATCTATGCTTACCAGCCATTGCGACAGGGCATACAATGACTTGAGACGTCTGAAAGACTACTTAAATAGAATATTGAACTAAGCTAATTCGATATCACTTATTTCCCTCGAAGGGCTATCCAAGGACGGAAATTAGCAGACCTCACAGCCAAATTCACTACCTCAGATGACTACTTGAAGATTAGTAGAGAACCAACCATAAGATGGAAAATGTATGCGGATGGAGCATCTAATTATCAGTATTATGGCATAGGAGTCATGATAATGACTCGGGTCATGATAATGACTCTTGAGGAACGATCAATCTGCTACGTCCTGAAACTCGATTTACTTATAACAAACAACGCTGCTTAGTATGAAGCCTTGACTGCCAGCCTCAAGCTTGCTAGAGGATTTGAAGTGAAAACTTTACATATCTTTTGTGATTCTTGATTGGTTGTATACAAATTTAACGAAGTTGATCTTGCTAGGGGGCATTGTCTTGCTCCTTATCTCGGCCAAGCCCAAGAGCCACTATCCGACTTCACGTATTACATCATTACACACGTACTCAGCGAATAAAATGAAAAGGTGTCATGGTTAATTCCTGTCGAAGACTATCTACAATGAGGAATTCTTACTGAACGGAGGAATGGAAAACGACAGATCCTCCTCAAATCTTCATGCCAAATCATCTAAGAATAAGTCGTGTGTCAAAAGGAGTTTATCCATCCCCATGCTTCGGCGCATCGCCCATGATGATATCTTGAGCAAATTCTATGAAGAAGAATGCGGTAATAGCATCAGGGGGAAAACCTTGATAAAGAAGATACTCTGCTACGGGTATTATTGGCCAACTATCAATCTAGATACGGTCGATCATGCTAGACAATGCGAAAAGTGCAAGATGTTTGCAAAAATCCAGGAACCCCACCGATGGAAATTACTCAAATGGCTAGTCCACAGCCGTTTCCCACTTGGGGGCATTGGCGTCCTCTTCTTACCAATCCTAAAGGTAGAACGAAATGCACCATCATAGTAATTGATTACTTCACTGAATGGGCAGATAAAGAACTCTTAACCACGACCAAGATGAAGAAAATAATCAACTTCTTTATCCATAACGTCATCTGTCCTTATGACCTTCCATGATCCATTATACCTGCTAATGGACAGGTTGAAGTTGTGAACAAAATCATAGAGTTTTTACTGAAGAGGGGTTCGGAAAACTCCTCAAGTGGCTGATTGCAACCCTTATTTCACAGAAAATACAATCAAGGAATCACAATTGAATTGCAATTAAACTGGACGGAGTTGGCGACGACTTATGAGCATATAAAACGCATTCGAGAGCCAATGGAAAGAACATGTACCCAAACGTGCATGTGTACATCCGAACAAGTCCGACTTCTTGAAATAAAAAGAAATTGAATTCTCACTAAGGGTTATTAAGAAAAGACTAGATCGGATAGCCAAAGCTTGCTAGCTCTATAGAATCAGACACGGCTGGTCACTGATGAACTACAACCCTGGATTTATAACATTGGGAATTGACCAAGCATCATGTGACCAAAGAAAGATACGACACCTTGGGAGGATAAAATTAAAGGATAATGACTGTTCAAGGAACACGATCGATTTCTTTCTAGAGACAAGGAATACTCGTTGATTCAAAGCATGTCGCGTTGCTTCACACGACACACTTTGGGGGGCAAGTGTTAACCGGCACCTTGGTCCGGCTACAAGATGACGGTTGAAGAAATTATCATTAGCACTAGACAAGATCCTGACCAAGAAGAGCCTGAGGATATACGGGTTTGATGCAGTCGACATGTTTTGGCAATCAAGAGCGTTCGGCATTGGAAGGACGCTCGACATTGAGAAACGTTCGATATTGTATATCGTTCGGCATCTATGGAATGCTCGGCATATAGGAGCACTCGGCACCAATAACGTTCGGCATCCATGGACGTTCGGCACCACAAGGTACGTTCGACATGACTGGGTCAACTGGTATTAAAGAGCGTTCGGCTTCAGGAACGCTCGGCATTCATGCTTCACTCGGCATTCCTGGACTGTTCGGCATTCCATCCTCGTTCGGCCTGCACCCCTCACTCAACACCTCACCTCGTCCGGCACAATTCTCGTTCGGCCATCACCTATCGTTCGTCCTCCAGGGTCGTTCGGCACCAATGGGTGGTCGGCATGTAGAGCGTTCGGCTTCACTTCGTTCGGCATAAAGATGGAGGTTCGGCATTTGGCTGTTCGACATGTTTGGGTCAGCACACAGGGCTTATTCCATTTGGACCGAGATATTCAGCCACCAGGCCCACCAGGGAAGTCCAACCCATCTTCGTCTATAAATAGAAGGGCAGGGGCACACTGAAAAGGGACCTCTTTTCCGGGAATACTGGGGAGACTCTGCCATTTCTTAGACTCTCCTCTTTTTAACTCAAACTTGTATCCAAGTGATTGATTTACGGGTTGTATCTGTATTCAAGTAATGGAGAAAGCAATAAAGATTAAACTCAAAGTGGATGTAGGCAGTTACGTCGAACCACTATAAATCTGGTGTTCTCGTTTTTGTTATTCTTTTTCATTGAATTACACTATTTTTCAGTCCTAATTTACTCACTTCATTAATCTCTCTACATAACTCTACTCAAGGGTGTTAGTGACCAATTTTGGTGCTAACATTATCTATCTATGCTTTCAGTATCTCACAATATAAGGGATAAAATATAATAACAAAAATAAGAACCCATATGATAAAAACTAAATCTCAAAAATTCAGCATCCAAAAATATCCATAATATAATAATTTAAAATAAAACAACATATCTAAAATCCTTGTACATCTGAATACATCAAAACATAGATAAATAACTAAACTACCAGCGATCTTCAGCATAGACTTCATCTTCTCCACCAGCATCATTTCCTCTAACTTGTGGGTTGTAATATGGAGGGAGTCAGAAAGTTAATGTTTGGTGAATGAAAATCTTAAGTCTTACCATAATAGTTTTTGGGAAGTATCAATTAGATAAGTAATATGTCTTACGCATCATATGCTTTAACCTACTAAGTATACCTCTACTGTAAGCCAAAAACTCCTCCTATCCAGCTCTAAAACGTATTAACTATAGGCCAAGGGATCTTTCCAGTCCAACTTTATAACACTAATACGGATGCAATGACACTACGGGGTCTGATGACCCATCTCCATCAACCACTACCAAACAGTACGAGAGAAAGCATCTAAGCCACTTAGTACCACGTTAATGGAAATAAGGAAGTCCGGCCATCTAATACCTATACCCTATGAAGATCCCCATCATTTAATACCTGAACCCAAAGCGGCCCCCCTCTTTAGTACTTCCTAACTGACATCGTAAGAAATCTCTTAAGGCAACTTAATACTTCTTTTATGGGAAAGAGGCGGGACCATACAATAGTCACTTAATACCTCAACCTCAAAGCAGACCTCCTCTAGAGATTTCCCACTACCACACCTAAATGATAATCTTGATCATTTAATACTTCTTGAGCGGAAAGGAGACGACCCTACAACGGCCACTTAATACCTCCAACCCAGAAGCAGGCCCTTATTAGAATATATATCTTATGACTCGTAAACCAAATCGTGACGTCTCACATTAATCTGACTATTCATAGATGATGGTAACCAGATTAAATGGATAGGCTTACCTTACAGAATTGGAACTAATTTCACGTCCATCATGGGTACTTATTATAAGCGATGTCTCATAGCAGTCCCAAAGTCACATTATTAGTAGCCATATTAGCTGGACACACTTCTGTGTACTTTTAACTAACCTCACAGCACTGTAACTTAGGCATATTTTCGATGTTCGAATATACTACCATTATACACTATATATATATATATATATATATATATATATATATATATAATTTTGTATATCATCCAAATGTATGGTTACTTCTACTTATACATATAATATTACAAATACGTGTGTGTATTACATTTTTATTTAAACAATTCACATATATAAACATTTATATATATATATAAACATAGTATGAAATATTAACAGTATGTATATTTATAACTATATAAATATGTTTAAGACATTTATAAAATATACTAAATATGATATATATTTTTTCTATAGGGCCTAAAGTAGCACTTATATAAATAACTTTTTTTTAACATGTATATTTTTATATATAAATGTATATATTAAATATTTATGTATGTATAATAAAAAATATTTTAATACAAATAAAAACACAAAATAATTTATATTAAACATATATAACTACCTAGTCATGCACATGACTCTTGTTTTTTCTAAATTTTAATAAATATATATAATAATAATAAAAACTGTACAAAAATTATAATAAATTAATGAAAAAATATTTTTCAAAACTAAATTTGGATTTTAAATTTACAACAAATTTTAGACGATAATTTTGTAATTTGAAAGTTTATTATACTATTTATAATTTATAAACAATTTAAAATCTAATTTTTAATTTTTGACTTATATTTAAATATTTTAAAAATATGAAAAAATAAATAAATTTTTGCCAAGCGTATAATATTTATTAATCTAATTTGATAAAATATAAAACATAATTTATAATATATATATACATAATTATATAATTATTTAGATGATTAATTGACTTAAATATTGTTTAAAAATATTAGATAATTATATAAAATATTTTGTTCTAGCCAGAATTATTAAACCTATTAAATATTATATATAAAATTATATTTCCATATTTTACATAAGTATAAAGTAATATTTAATTATAAATTATATATACATACATATATGAATATTACCCATTAAATTATTTAAGACAGTAAAAAGTTGTTTTTTGTCGAGCCTTGTCGCATATGAGTGTATTTATATATAAAAAATAAAATATATGTACATACAACTAGTCAAAATTGTGAAAATATATTTATATAATGGAACCGTTACCTAACTAACAATATAATATATGAAATAAACATTATAAATATACATTAATTTTTATAAACAAGTTTGGAATATACCTTATAGTTAAAACCTGTAAATACACCTTGAAACAATGAGATCTGATTGAATTGGTTTTCAAACATGAAGAGTGCTAGTCCATGAACCATTAATCATCAACTATTGGGTAGCACTTGGTTTGATTTGATTTGGACTTAAAAAATTAATGATATGGAAAAGGAGATTTCGGCCAGATTTCGAGGAGAAATGGAGTCTCCAAAGGTTTTAGCATAAGCGAGGGTAGTGATGATTATATGAAGTAGAATTTAGAGATATTTTAGGATCAAGATCCTGCATAATCTCCTAACTATTCTCTTCTTTCTTAGCCCTCCATCTCAATGCATATTTAGCACCATTACATGGTTGTCTGTTACCCTTATTATAGCCGAACAAACTAGCCCATTGATGGACTTTTAACCTATTTTTGGTTTAAACAGATATTTTGCATTCAAATCTAATTTAAACGCTTATCGATATCGTATACTGATTAAAATATATATAAATATAATAAATACATTTATATATTTTTGTCAAATCAAAATCAAACTTTTATAGTTCATATTTCACAACTATTAATTAATTTAGAATAATTGCAAATTAACTAAATTGCTTGGTCAAAGGAGCATTCATCATTTTGGTTGTATGACAAGTTAGGTATAAATTTGATCAACAATTAATACTGAACTATTTGAATATTCAAATCCGCACATCACTTAACAGGTGGTGTGACAATTTGGCTAAATTTAATGCTTATTTGGTTTTAGTAAAATCCAATTTTACTTTATTAAGCGTTACCCGATTGTGACTATTGTTTACACTAATTCTCTTCATCAAAACTACATAATTTTGGACTTATGGAATTTGGTAATGGTCAAAATTCAAATATCGTCCTCCATATTTAATTATGCAGTCCAAACACAAAGTCTTTGGTTCAACTATAACAATTATTATTGATCAAACTACTTTGGCTAATGACTTTGACTTTGAGATGACTTCAGTCGACCGTGATATTAACCTCATAAAACCGAGGAGGTAAATCTTCTCTTGAATAGTGTTTCACTTCCAATGCTTTCACTCAGCCCAATTGTAGTTGTTCGATGGATGTCATGCCATGATTTAACTATAATCAAAGTGGAGCTTCCACGTTGAGGATCAATAGTATTCTCATGTCAAGAGTATTGTGTAATTTTATCACAGCGATATTTTATATTTGACTAACCAACAGAAAAATATCAAGTGAGTCATTCCACAGTTATCCAATAACTTCCAGCACTTAACTCCTTGGTGCCCCCAACAGCTATGAGTAACACACTGCCCAACATTTAGAGAGCATTATATACACTAGTCGTATCGGATGTTTCGATATCCAGTCTCGATACATCTTGACTAGAAATATTTAAAATGATATATTTATTTTCATTGCGATAAATTACACACCGTTACAATACTTTGTAACTACTATCATGTAAACATACCATTGATGGATTTATTTATTAAATATACTTTTAGTTAAATTAGTTAACTAATATAACACATTATATCAAGTATATAATAGAAAGAAAACTAATTTTATTTCAAACAAGATTTGTTATCGAGTTAGGTATATGTAATAAATTACATAATTGCCCCTAGGGAATACCCATAACTCTATCTATAACATCCCGCCTTTTTGTACATTTAAGCAGACACACGTGCCAATTCAAACCATACAGAAGGGCGGATTGTTATTGGGGTGAATAAGAAAAAGCAGAGAAAGAAAGAAAAGCAAAAAAAGAAAACAAAATAGAATCTTGCAACGGAACAACAAAGTATAATAATCAAATAAACAGTTCATGAAGCTATTTACAAAACATTTGATTATACTTATACAATACATATCAGAGTTACACTGAGATGACCCACTTTCTTACCCCAAAATTTTTTTTTTTTTTTAGCGTTGTACAGGTTTTTTTTTCCAGTGGTCATCTACTCAAGAGAACATCCTCTCTCTTTTCACTCCTATCCAGGATCTTTCAACCAATATAAAAATATTGTTATAAACAAATCATCTTAACTCACTTATATGAAAACACATATAGATGATATTTGGAGTTTTTCTTTTTCTCTTTTTCTTTCAATCAGAGCATAAGAGTTTTGGAAGCAGAAAATTCATTTTGGAATTTACCATAGGATTTCCTCATAGCAAAATAATTTCCATATTAGCTTTTCTGTCTTATTTAATTTTTGGCAAGTTCTATATGTTATTTTTTTTCTAGTTTTAAAGTTTGTTTGCACTTCTATGACCTCAGATTTACTGAAACTATAATTATCACATGTGCAAGTGTGTACATGTATTCTGTGTATATGTGTGTATCTGGATGATTTCAGGTAACCATTCTTTTCCAATACAACTAACCTGATTTACTAGTTTTATTTATTTATTATCTTTCCTAACCAAAAAGCTTTGGTCATTTAGACTGGTTGAACCCAGGCTTGGCAAATTTGGTCAAGTTAACCTGAATTCTTTCGCTACTTTACTCAAGCAACATACCAATTAATCTGGGCTTCTTTATGTGTCTCACAGTTCTTACAATAGATATCAGGTTATTCCTTTTTAATTCCAATCTGCAAATCATTTCAGATTTTTCTTAGTACTGCACATTTTTGTTAAGCATTCCAGAAGTTTAATACTAAAAACTGTATTACTTAATGAAACATTCTCAAAAGCAACTCACAACTTTCAACAGAAATATCATAGTTAGTTCAATACTTGCAAACAGAAAATAGCACTACATCAGTTTCCTCCCAAACAACTTAACCAACATTTCATAACATAAATTCAAATTAACTTCTATCACAATATTAGTGAGTCTGTACTATTATATCCAATTTCCTTAGCAGCTAATTCATCCAATTCTTGATCAAGGAAATGCCTAATTACCTGCACAATCACCATGAGCTGCCTCATAAAATATGAGACACCCAATGGTGTTCAAACACATAAAGGGTCAGACTAAATTGTCTGGTATGAGTAATCTTACTGAAAATCTAAATTTAGATAACTTTTCTTATTTTCAAGTAACTTTTAAAACAGGTAAGGTAAAGCAATATTTCTCTTGTATACTCTCATGTATCACCTGTGCATGTTCATTTATGCATAACAGAATAATAAATAATTCCATGGATTGTATCAGGGAGTACAAACATATAATTCCCCCAATAGAATACTCTAAACCAACCAATATAATCATCATTTAATTATTTTCCTTATCTATACTTTCTGGCTATCAGGGATTTTACCCAAACCTACCTGTGAACTTATTTTCAAAATTCAATATCAGGTGTTTTATAATGGACTTTAGCTACTTTCCTTCTATTAAATCACACATTGTCTGGGGCATATTCACTGTTAACCCAGCACACTCAGGCCCCTGGGTATAATCATACCATGTGTGAGCTTGCAATATTCACCATGCCAAGCCATACTTTGTAGCCCTAAGATCCAAAATCCTTAGTTAAATTACTAAGTGTTTATTTTCTCTTTTCCCCCAATTATGCTAATCCCTTCTGCATCTCATAATTAAGCAGAGAAAATAAATAACTCAACCATCATGCATGTATTCAAGGAATAACATATCATGTTTTCATAAACATAAATTTATTCATACAAGCTAGTCTAGTTTCTCAGTATACATGTTATTTACATCATGGGCTTTTAAGGAATCATGCTTATAAATATATGGTCATATATAGTTTGCTCTGATGCATCCATTTACCTCTGGTTTAATCAGGTACTCACAAATTCATAAGATCTGACTAAACCACAAGTCTTTATTCTCATCTGGATTTATTTGTAAACATAGAAGTTCAGCACATGTATGACATTGCACTTCTATGTTACCATTTATTTAATCATGAGACATAAGCAGCAACCACTTTATGCTGCAGTCCCATTTTTTTTATTCATTCATTTTTTTTTTGACCATAGATCTACAACATATATCCTTGAAATTTCCATGAATTGATCTGTATGTAAAAGTCACATAAAAGAAAGCATCTCATCCCAAATATAATTCATGACACGGTAAACATTTAAACATGAAAGCCATAAACATATTTTCTGGGTATATTAACATAAGAAGAGTTAAACATTTAACAGATCATTAACACACCAAAATCATAAAACAAACACAGATTGAATAAAAATATAAAATCATTTAGGCTGCCTCAATATTCAGGACTTAATGCCAATTTTCAGTGAGGTTACTCACCTTAATCCTTTTCTTTTGATCTGCTATTTCCTACTTATCTCTAATGGCCAATGCTTCTCTTTCTCTCTTTTTTTTTCTTTTTCTTTTTCTTACTATATATATTTTTCTTTCTGTTTTTAAGAAAATGGTGACAGATCCTTCTACCCTTGAGCCTTCTTATAAAAGACCTTGGCTGCCTCTAGGGTTTTTAAAATTTACCCAATGTCAATTTTACCCTGTCACTTATGATCAGCCTCTCATTCTATTTCAAGAGAAAATGGGTAAGTGGTCCCTATTTCTATTAACAGAAATTATACCTTATTACCCCGGTCATCTTATTTGCATGATCTCTGTTTTTTTTTTAAAGCTAAAGAAATTACTAAAAGTGGATAAAGTATTTATTCAACAACTCATACCATTTCCATGCAATTTCTAATTTTTCCTTCAGCCAGCATTTGTTTAAAATACCTGTATAATACCTATATTTCTATCCTTGCCTAAGCCTTTATTTTCCTTATTCTAGACTTGTTTCGATGACACATTCATATCTGTAATAATCATATCATATCCATGTATTTGTAGTTTACTCTTGGCTTACAAATTAATTTCTGCTTTTTTTTTCCAGAGAAATATGTGCATGTGTGTGTTCCATCTTGAATACATATCAATACTTACACAATGCATTTGTGGTCAGTTTATTATATTTATTTTTTTTCCTAGGCAACAAAATTTTTAGACAAGCATAACTAGATTAAATTATAAAACTTGTTCATAAAATCAGGGCTATCACATATACCCCTCCTTTTAGGAATTGTGTCCCAGAATTCTTTCATACTTAATTCAGACATCCTCAATTCAACAAATCAATCATTCTCAGACCAATCATTTAATCAAACCCTATGCATATCAAAGTATTTAATCAAGTCATTCATTAGTATACTTATATACATATATATATATATATATATATATATTTTACCTTTTATTCAATCAATTAGTTGTGGATAATCATTTCTGATTTTATCTTCCACCTCCCATGTGCAATCATTTGGGTCAAGACTCCATTGTACTTTTACTAGTTTTATTTATTTGTTTCTCAATTTCTTGATTTCCTTTGCAACTATGCCTACAGGCTTCTTCTCATACACCAATCTGGGGTCAATCTGCACTTTCTCAGAGGATTTTAAAATTGTTTCTTTATCATGAACCCATCTCCTTAACTGAGATACATGAAAAACATCATGTATTGCTTTAATTTCCTCGGGCAATTCTAACTTATATGCTACACTTCCAATTCTTTCTAGAATTTTATAAGGTCCTATATACCTTGGAATCAACTTCCCTTGTTTTCCAAATCTCAAAATCTTTTTCATGGGTGATACTTTAATAAATACATAGTCTCCAACATCATATTGCACTGCCTTTCTCCTCTGATCAGCATACTTCTTTTGCCTGTCTTGGGCAGAAGCAATTCTTTTTCTAATCGAAGCTATCTTTTCAGAAGTTTCTTTTACATTTTCTGGTCCTAAGACCACCTTCTCCCCAGATTCAATCCAACTTGAAGGTGATAAACATGGTCTACCATAGAGTGCTTCAAAGGGTGCCATGCCTATACTACTGTGATAGTTGTTGTTATATGCAAATTCTGCCAGAAATATGTGATCTTCCCAGCTTCCTCCCCAATCCTATATACATGCCCTCAACATGTCTTCAAGTAATTTATTCACAATTTCTGATTGACCATCAGATTGAGGGTGATATGCTGTGCTCAAGCATAAATCAGTCCCCATTGCCTTATGGAAACTTTGCCAGAATTTTGAAGTGAAGATGGTATCTCTATCACTTACTATAGTCTTTGGTATTCCATGCAATCTAACTATTTCTTTAATAAATAACTGAGCTAATGTGCATGCATTCCTATCTGATTTTACAGGTATAAAATGAGCTGATTTGGTTAGCCTATCAATTATAACCCAAATACTATCATTTTCCCTCTTAGTTCTAGGCAAACCATCAATGAAATCCATTGATATATCTTCCCATTTCCACTGTGCTATTTGTAAAGGTTGAAGTATCCCTGAAGGTCTTTGGTATTTAGCTTTTACCTGTTGACAAACCATGCACTTAGACACATATAATGCCACTGCACTCCTCATACCACTCCACCAGTAATCTCTCTTGAGGTTATGATACATTCGGGTGCTTCCTGGGTGTATGGTATACTTGCTTTTGTGATAAGTATCCAAAATTTCTTGCTTCAATTCTTCAATGCTAGGAACACATGTTCTTTTTCCTTTCTTCAAATAACCTTGCTTATTCAATTGAAATCCTTCCACTGCTCCACCATTTAATATCTGAGTCTTCTTCTCAAGTAAAAATGGATCTTGATCTTGTAGCTTTACAATTTTATTTTTCAATTCTGATCCCAAAGTAACAAAACTCAATTTTCCTATTTCTTCCTTCTTACTGCATATGTTCATATTTTCCACACTGTCCCTTTCCACCTCTGAATCAATCAGTAATGATAAAGTATTAAATTCTTCTATCATCAATCTAGCTATATTGGCATGTTGTCTACTTAAAGCATCTGCCACGTTATTAGCTTTGCCAGGTGTATACAATATTTCAAAATCATATGAGGCTAAGAGTTCAATCCATCTTTGCTGTCTCATGTTCAATTCTTTTTGTGAAAACAAATATTTGATTGACTTATGATCTATGTATACTTCAAATTTAGCCCCTAATAAATAATGTCTCCATAACTTAAGAGCATACACTATAGCAGCCAATTCAAGATCATGTGTAGCATACTTTACCTCACTGGGCTTCAACTGTCTAGAGGCATAAGCTATCACTTGATGTTGTTGCATCAACACTGCCCCATGTCCTTGACCACTTGCATCAGTATAGATCACCAAATTCTCATTTCCTTCAGGCACCTTTAATATTGGGGCTTGTACTAGTGCTTCTTTTAACCTCTCAAAGGCTTTCTCACACTCCTCAGTCCAAACAAAAGCCTGATTCTTTCTAGTTAATCTAGTCAATGGAATTGAAATTTTTGCAAAACCCTTTATAAACCTTCTATAATACCCAGCCATTCCCATAAATGACCTGACCTCTGTGACACTAGTAGGCCTTTTCCATACTTGCACTGCCATCACCTTATTGGGGTCTACAGATATGCCTTTTTCTGATATCACATGACCTAAAAAGTTTACTTCATTTTGCCAAAAAGTACACTTTGAAAATTTTGCTTTCAAATTTTCTTGCCTTAATTTCTATAGTACTATATGCAAATGATTCTCATGCTCTTCAACTGACTTAGAATAAATTAAGATATCATCAATAAATATCAATATAAATTTATCTAAGTATTTTCTAAAAATTCTATTCATCAAATCAACAAAGTAAGAGGGAGCATTTGTCAAACCAAAGGGAATCACTAAAAATTCATAAAGTCCATACCTAGTATTAAAAGCTGTATATTTAATGCTTTCCTCTTCTACTTTCATTTGATGAAATCCTGAGGCCAAATCAAGTCTAGAGAATATTTTTGCACCACTCATTTGATCAAAGAGATCATCAATTCTTGGTAAGGGGTATTTGTTTTTAACTGTGATTTTATTTAACTCTCTATAATCAATACATAATCTAAGAGATCCATCTTGCTTCTTAACAAAAACTACTGGTGCTCCCCATGATGAGCTACTAGGTCTGATAAAGCCTTTTTCTTCAAGTTCAACAAGTTGCTTTTTCAATTCTATTAATTCTTTAGGCCCCATTCTAGTTGGTCTTTTAACTGTTGGGCTTGCTCCTGGAATAAGTTTAATAGAAAACTCCACTGGTCTATGGTTGACAACCCCCTTTACTTCACCAAACACATCGGCATATTGATTGACTATAGGGATTTCTTCTATTGCAGGCATGTGCTTTTCACTAGACAAAGTAATAAGGGTGGCTATGTTCCTGTTCTTATTCACTTCACAAAGAACAACTGCTCTTTTCCCATCAGAAGTTCTCAAAGATATGGTAGAGGTTTCCATGTTTATAACAGCCCTATATTTTCTTAACCAATCAACCCCTAAAATAACTCCTATACCTGGGTATTTCAACACATATAGGTATGCACTAAACACATATCCCCCTATATTCAATCCTAGTTGCATACACATCATACCCAAAACACAGGAATTTCCTAAAGGACTTTTAATAAGTAATGGCTTATCAACAATCATACAATTCAATTTTAGTTGTTGTACAATATCATGAGAAATTAAGGAGTGTGTAGCCCCAGTATCATACACTACTACAAAAGTTGTGGAGTGAATAAGCAAAGTACCTTCAACTTGGCCATGCTTCTCAACATTTGGTCCCTCAGTTGCTTTGCCTTTCACCTCCAAAGTACTCACTTTTCCTTGCTTAAACTCTGGGCAGTTCCTCCTTATGTGACCTTCCTTTCCACAATGGTGACATTTAAAGGATGCTAGTTTAGGATTGGTACACCTATTTTTCATGTGTCCCTTTTGTCCACAATTATAGCAAGTGATTTTCTTCTTAACTTCAGCAGTTTTGATTTCTTCTGATTTCTTGGTGGAAGCTACCTCTGCTTTCTTTTTGTCATAAGGGTGAAACTTTCCCTTTCCCTTCTTATTTTGGTTATTTTTAAATGCTCTGAAATTTTCTTTGGCTTTATCATGTTGTTCAAAGCTCAAAGCCAGATCCAAAACTTGATCAAAGGTCCTGTCCTTATATGGTAGCATAGCTCTACTAATGTGGGCATTCAGTCCTTGGATATATCTTCCATTTTTAGCCTCTTTAGTTGTGATAAGCACTGCACCGTACTTGGCTAAGGATTCAAACTTTTGTGTATATTCAGTTACACTCATAGTTCCCTGTCTTAGTTTAATAAATTCTTCTAGCAAAGACTCTTTAGCTGATGCAGGTACAAATCTCCCTTCCAACATCTCTTTAAACTGGTTCCATGTCACCACTCCTTCAGGTCTTCCAGCTATAATAACTTCACACCAATCCAAAGCTGCTCCTCTCAGTTGTCTAGATGCTATTAACCTCTTCTTTTGGTCTTCAACTTGCATATCAACAAATATTCTATCCAAAATGCTGAGCCAATTTTGAACTCCCATAATCCCTTCTGTTCCATCAAAAGTCTTGCCTCCAAGATTGGCAAAGGTCTTGAGGAGTTTGGAAAGCTCTTCATGTGGATCTTCTTGCCTGCTACCTACTCCATCCCTTAGTGCTTTCATAAATTCTTGCATATTCATCATAGGTGGTTCACTTGGTCCTACATCTGGTTGTCTAGGTCTCACCATAGTTCTATGGATATAATACTTGAGTTAGTCCATTATCTATTCTTTTATAAGTTAACCTATTCTAACTTATTACCATTTAATCATAACAGATATTATACCAGTATAAAACAAAGTATCCAAGACAGTCAATACTTTCATACATTCAAAACAAACAAGTTCATCCAAGATTTTGCTATGTTATTTTTCAACATAGCTCTGATACCAAATGAGATGACCCACTTTCTTACCCTAAATTTTTTTTTATAGTGTTGTACAGGTTTTTTTTCTCCAGTGGTCATCTACTCAAGAGAACATCCTTTCTCTTTTCACTCCTATCCAGGATCTTTCAACCAATATAAAAATATTGTTATAAACAAATCATCTTAACTTACTTATATGAAAACACATATAGATGATATTTTGAGTTTTTCTTTTTCTCTTTTTCTTTCAATCAGAGCATAAGAGTTTTGGAAGCAGAAAATTCATTTTGGAATTTACCATAGGATTTCCTCATAGCAAAATAATTTCCATATTAGCTTTTCTGTCTTATTTAATTTTTGGCAAGTTCTATATGTTATTTTTTTTCTTCTAGTTTTAAAGTTTGTTTGCACTTTTATGACCTCAGATTTACTGAAACTATAATTATCACATGGCAAGTGTGTACATGTATTCTGTGTATATGTGTGTATCTGGATGATTTCAGGTAACCATTCTTTTCCAATACAACTAACCTGATTTACTAGTTTTATTTATTTATTATCTTTCCTAACCAAAAAGCTTTGGTCATTTAGACTGGTTGAACCCAGGCTTGGCAAAATTGGTCAAGTTAACCTGAATTCTTTCGCTACTTTACTCAAGCAACATACCAATTAATCTAGGCTTCTTTATGTGTCTCACAGTTCTTACAATAGATATCAGGTTATTCCTTTTTAATTCCAATCTACAAATCATTTCAGATTTTTCTTAGTACTGCACATTTTTGTTAAGCATTCCAGAAGTTTAATACTAAAAACTGTATTACTTAATGAAACATTCTCAAAAGCAACTCACAACTTTCAACAGAAATATCATAGTTAGTTCAATACTTGCAAACAGAAAATAGCACTACATCAGTTTCCTCCCAAACAACTTAACCAACATTTCATAACATAAATTCAAATTAACTTCTATCACAATATTAGTGAGTCTGTACTATTATATCCAATTTCCTTAGCAGCTAATTCATCCAATTCTTGATCAAGGAAATGCCTAATTACCTGCACAATCACCATGAGCTGCCTCATAAAATATGAGACACCCAATGGTGTTCAAACACACAAAGGGTCAGACTAAATTGTCTGGTATGAGTAATCTTACTGAAAATCTAAATTTAGATAACTTTTCTTATTTTCAAGTAACTTTTAAAACAGGTAAGGTAAAGCAATATTTCTCTTGTATACTCTCATGTATCACCTGTGCATGTTCATTTATGCATAACAGAATAATAAATAATTCCATGGATTGTATCAGGGAGTACAAACATATAATTCCCCCAATAGAATACTCTAAACCAACCAATATAATCATCATTTAATTATTTTCCTTATCTATACTTTCTGGCTATCAGGGATTTTACCCAAACCTACCTGTGAACTTATTTTCAGAATTCAATATCAGGTGTTTTATAATGGACTTTAGCTACTTTCCTTCTATTAAATCACACATTGTCTGGGGCATATTCACTGTTAACCCAGCACACTCAGGCCCCTGGGTATAATCATACCATGTGTGAGCTTGCAATATTCACCTTGCCAAGCCATACTTTGTAGCCCTAAGATCCAAAATCCTTAGTTAAATTACTAAGTGTTTATTTTCTCTTTTCCCCCAATTATGCTAATCCCTTCTGCATCTCATAATTAAGCAGAGAAAATAAATAACTCAACCATCATGCATGTATTCAAGGAATAACATATCATGTTTTCATAAACATAAATTTATTCATACAAGCTAGTCTAGTTTCTCAGTATACATGTTATTTACATCATGGGCTTTTAAGGAATCATGCTTATAAATATATGGTCATATATAGTTTGCTCTGATGCATCCATTTACCTCTGGTTTAATCAGGTACTCACAAATTCATAAGATCTGACTAAACCACAAGTCTTTATTCTCATCTGGATTTATTTGTAAACATAGAAGTTCAGCACATGTATGACATTGCACTTCTATGTTACCATTTATTTAATCATGAGACATAAGCAGCAACCACTTTATGCTGCAGTCCCATTTTTTTTATTCATTCATTTTTTTTTTGACCATAGATCTACAACATATATCCTTGAAATTTCCATGAATTGATCTGTATGTAAAAGTCACATAAAAGAAAGCATCTCATCCCAAATATAATTCATGACACGGTAAACATTTAAACATGAAAGCCATAAACATATTTTCTGGGTATATTAACATAAGAAGAGTTAAACATTTAACAGATCATTAACACACCAAAATCATAAAACAAACACAGATTGAATAAAAATATAAAATCATTTAGGCTGCCTCAATATTCAGGACTTAATGCCAATTTTCAGTGAGGTTACTCACCTTAATCCTTTTCTTTTGATCTGTTATTTCCTACTTATCTCTAATGGCCAATGCTTCTCTTTCTCTCTTTTTTTTTCTTTTTCTTTTTCTTACTATATATATTTTTCTTTCTGTTTTTAAGAAAATGGTGACAGATCCTTCTACCCTTGAGCCTTCTTATAAAAGACCTTGGCTGCCTCTAGGGTTTTTAAAATTTACCCAATGTCAATTTTACCCTGTCACTTATGATCAGCCTCTCATTCTATTTCAAGAGAAAATGGGTAAGTGGTCCCTATTTCTATTAACAGAAATTATACCTTATTACCCCGGTCATCTTATTTGCATGATCTCTGTTTTTTTTTAAAGCTAAAGAAATTACTAAAAGTGGATAAAGTATTTATTCAACAACTCATACCATTTCCATGCAATTTCTAATTTTTCCTTCAGCCAGCATTTGTTTAAAATACCTGTATAATACCTATATTTCTATCCTTGCCTAAGCCTTTATTTTCCTTATTCTAGACTTGTTTCAATGACACATTCATATCTGTAATAATCATATCATATCCATGTATTTGTAGTTTACTCTTGGCTTACAAATTAATTTCTGCTTTTTTTTTCCAGAGAAATATGTGCATGTGTGTGTTCCATCTTGAATACATATCAATACTTACACAATGCATTTGTGGTCAGTTTATTATATTTATTTTTTTTCCTAGGCAACAAAATTTTTAGACAAGCATAACTAGATTAAATTATAAAACTTGTTCATAAAATCAGGGCTATCACATACACATACCAGAGAATAATAAATAATGATGCAGCGGAATAGTGTGATGCGGTTGGACATTATAGTAAATAGTAGTAATAATACAATCTTCGTCTTCATCCTCCAAAAATAAGGTCTTCAAACCCTGAAATGCTCAGACTGACCCGAGAGAATTGAAAAGACAAAACATTCAAGTCAGAACTAAAAAATGTTATGTAAGTTAAATCAACAGAAATAAATATGAGTTTAACGGCGTCATAGATGTTTAAGGGATTTGACATCTCCTATCCAGTGTCAAACATGAGTGCGGTAACTTAGGAGATGCTCGGCTTTCACATCTCCTAAGGATCCGTTAAACTATTTACTATGTAGTAATATTTCGCTATTATAATAATGATTATTAGTAAAATAAACTTACTTTTAAAAAGCGTTAAGGCTTTACATTTTCCACCTTAACACGTAATAGTTCCAGCAGTCCATCCAATATCAGCGCATCTCCAAATCGAGAGACTACCCTAAATACTCCACGGGCTACGAGAGAAACCAAACTCGTACAAGGCGTGCTAGGATAGGTGACATGGCACAACTAGGCAATGCCAGGGTAAATATACCAATTACGCTTTCAGACTGGTGGTAACGCGTAGTAGCTACTACCGCCCACCTCGAGCCACACCCTCAAGATCAAAAGGGCCCCAATCAATCACAAAGTAATAGAATGGAATCGAAGGAGTGTGTCCGATAAAAGGTGCTACTTTCTTAGCTGGTCAATCGCTCCTGTTTTAGCCACCTTATGTCAACTCACGGGAGTCGAGTCAACGTATTTACCTCAAAGGAAATGCCACCACCATCCTACTTCATTCTGGAATCTCCACCGCGTACACGGTTGTTAAAGTGGTTTTCGGATTTGGCAGAGGGTATGACAACTTCCGATCCCGGTCTCTTTAACAACCAAAAGTTATTATAACACCGCGGTCATTTTAAAATAATTTATACTTCAAAACCAGAATATAATAACCATTTCAAAACCATATAAATACGTTATCATTTCCATTTTCAAACCCAAATCGATATGATATTATTTTTATAAAACCCCAAATCAAATATAATATCATTTTTATTTCAAATATATCCTTTTTCCAAAAGTCATAGCACTTTCAAAGTTATAACACTTCGAAATCAAAATACTTAAAGTATAACACTTTCAAATTATAATACCTTGAAAACTCATAACTTTGAAACTTAACTTCCACCACTTAAATGGTTTAAATATTTAAAATATTTTATATAATAAAATAGCTTCTTCAATTTCACAAATCGAATCAATACAACTCGAATTTCAACAATTTAAATTTAACCAAATCCCAAATCATAAATTTCAATTCAATTCAGTTCTCAAATAAACTTTTCCAAATTTATCGATTTTAAAAATGATTTGACCCACAGAATAAACCATTTCAGATTCAATATATTTCAGACTTTAAGTATTCAACAATTTCAAAATTAAGTTCGATAATTTTCATATATATCAAATTAAATTTCCTATTATTTAGTTTCGAACATTTACTTAATAAATCCATTATCATTTAAATAATCCCAAATTACAAATAACTAAATATTTCCTTCAATTTATTTATACTTGAAATATTCATTTAATTCACCTTTACCCAAAATCAAGCTATAAATCATACCTTTAAAAATTCAAAATTTAATTTTACATCAGCTTATTTGAGTTTATTTCTTAAATAATTTCAATTTCAAATAAATTTACAATTTATCTTCCAACCTTAATGTTTTTAAATCATTATAACCTCTATATTAAAATAAAATTCAAATACTTAACCAAATTTTATTTTAATAAATTCAAACTCTATTATTAAACTAATTTTTATTAACAAATTTATCATAGCTTAAATTCAAGAATTTAACTATATATAAAATAACATTTCTATAAAATCAAAAATCAATATTTATTAAACCGTATATTTCTTTCCAAAACCATAGAAATCATTTTCAAAATATTTATATATAGATCGATGGTGTCTGTATATAATTTTCTATCCTATGGTCAAGTGATACAGATATTTATCATTTCAATCCGCAATTTCAAATATAAATACGGTTATATATCATTTCAAACCGTAATCCCGAAAAAATAAAAATCCATAACAACTTGCAGTTTATAACAATATGAAGCACAACATCCATTCATCTAATATCAATCACCAAACATTTATCACAATCATCATCCAATTCAATCAATAACATCAATAGATAACAGATAATAAATAACAGGTATTTACTGACAGTTTATATTCAATAATATATTAAATGACAATCTAACTGGCAGTTTATATGCAATAATAAATTAAATAACACTTTAATACAATAATAGTTTCATCACAAGTGCAATCGCTACGAAACTTGAAATTCTACAATAATTCACCATTACGGATCCAATGAAACTGGTTTTGTCGAAATCCGAGTCAGTGGCCAAAATGGCTATTTTTACATTAATTATATTAAATTAATATTTAATTAATTAAATCACTTTTTCGTTTCAAATTTAACAATTCACAAATTCCATCATTCTTGACTTCTCAAACAATTACAAAATTTTAAACAACTTAGATATCAATTCAAAGTTAATTGATTTACCCATTACCGTGTTTAATTTCATTTTTAACAGATTCATTAATTATCAATAGAAATTTAATAAATCCCTTTATTTGATTTTAAATCCTGTATTCAACAAATTATTATCAAATGGATGAAATTAACATTGGTTCATGATCTATTACATTAATATTCTCATATTTCATCTTAATTTCTACTAACGTAAAATTTTATATCAAATTTCATTTAATTTCAATTAATCCAATTTATTAAATTTAAATTCCAATAAATTAATAAATCTTGATATCCATTATTTTCATTTAACCAATTGTCATATTATGAATAGAACTAACATTATTTCCTTTATTTTAGCGATTTCATTATTAAATTACAGATTTTTTATTTTCTTTCTGAATTAAATTACCAAAACTTATTAAATTAACAAATTATCGAAAATTACGGGTCGTTACACTCTCCCCCACTCAAAACTTTTCTTCCTCGAAAAGGAAAAAGGAGGGAAAGAAGGAATTAAATAAACAATACATCTTATTCAAAGTATTAACCTTATAAACAAATAAATTTACAAGATAAAATAATTTATATAAAATATACCAATTTATAACCATTAAATCTTTTTATACTCGAATTAATAAAGTTTGGAAAACATTTTTCAAAATTTTTCTATGTCCAAAATTTATGGAAAATTTCGACAGAGTATCCTTTCTACGGAGAGCCTCGGGAGAAAATATAAAGTCAAATATAACAATATATATCAAAATATCTCAAAACAATATATCCCAACAACGGAAAAAACAATACAATAACGCTATAAAACCGTAATCTGAGAACGTACCTATTTGTCGGGCAAACAAACGCTTAATTATGAAACCAAAAGCAATAGCAATTACTTCCATAACCTGTATTTCACTTATAAAATCCGAAAAGAGTTAACAATTATATAAAATGAAATGTTGAAAGTTGTTTTAATCACAACAACAAATCAATAATAATCACTTGAAATCACCACATACAACCATCATATGAAGTCGATAAAATCAATCATCCATATATTTATAGCAAACAACAAATAGTTGTTCGGGTTTAAAACTTTAAATTGTACGGAATGGAAAATAAACCACTAAGTGTACCATTTACTCAACAGCCTTAGATGAAACTAAATAGATTATTCATTCATCTAAACAATTTTAAAGTATCCTTGCCCAAACAATCATAAACCAAACCAACAACAATTCCAAACAATAGATCAAGTTTATTCTTATCAATTTCATTTCATAACATCTATTATTTGATTCCCTTTTCACACATATAATGTTTTATCTTTTTAATTTACATTTATTTCTTGCAAAATTTCTTTTTATTGCATTACATTCATTCATTTCTCAATTTCATTATTTTCATTCATTTATTACTTAATTTCATTTATTCATTTATTTATAGTACTTGCCTTTAATTTATTCAATTTGTAGCCTTTCAATTATACTTAAGTTTATAACAACTAAAAACATCCAATTCTTATTTATTAAAGAATTTCATTGAATACTTTCATTATTTCAAATTTTACTCGTAAAATTTCCCATTACATTTTCTTTTAACATTTTAACTTTTTATAGTTGGTAAATTATATATATGTTAAAGAATGCTTGAAAATTATACAAGTTTACCTCATTTATTTTAACTTAATTTAATGTTCAATAATTATATCTTTTGTTTTTTGTAGATTACGAATTTCAACTTTCTTGTTATTTCATTTATAACCTAGCATTTAATCTCTTATTTTTATTAAAGGCTCCAATTATTAATTAGTTACATACATTTCACTACAATAACTGAAACTATTAATCAATGGAAACTTAAGAACTAAATACCGGGTTAAATCTCAAATCATTTTAAAATAATAGATAAATGTATACACTTACAATTTATATATCCAATTATATCTAAAACAATTTAAAATTTACATTTGTTTGTCAAAATAAATCTGTAGTAAAACTACTACAGTGGCCTTCCCACTTCGAAACTCGAAAATGGATGTAAATGATGCATGCACTCATCACCGAAATTATTTTCCAGCGACAGAGAGGGAAGTACATAACTTATTTCCTTTTTAGAATTTCTTTAAAACGTTACTTTCAACTTATACTAAAATATTTATATCGAAAAATACTCCTAATAATATTATTATATTCCAAAATCATTCGAAAGAAAGTTTTAAAACCCTGGAACTTAAGTTCTAAATTTCCAGTTTATTCTCATTTATTTTACTCACAGATTATTTTCAACCAATATTTATAAATTTCACTACCTAACAACCAATATATACAACCAAATATAATCTTATAAAAATTACTTTATATACAGAAAATATAATAGGCAAAATTATTTCATTTATCTATATTTCAAGACAAATATTGTGTTTGTCCTACTAAGGGTACAGAAATTCCTATTGATGTCATAGCGTCCTACGCACCACCCGAATTTATAAATACAAAACGGAACAAATTAACACAATATTAAAACCTTTTATAACACTAACAAATACGCTCTCTCATACATATACATATACATATATATATATATATATATATATATGCGCACACACTCAGTGATTCATCACAGGGTATTACTGCCCTATTGATAAAGAGTCAGACCCCACAAAGCTAAGGTTTATCGCTAAACGAAAGTTCCGATGCCAGATGTAACATCCCACCTTTTTGTACGTTTAAGCAGACACACATGCCAATTCAAACCATACAGAAGGGCGGATTGTTATTGGGGTGAATAAGAAAAAACAGAGAAAGAAAGAAAAGAAAAAAACAAAACAGAATCTTGCAGCGGAACGACAAAATATAATAATCAAATAAACAGTTCATGAAGCTATTTACAAAACATTTGATTATACTGATAAAATACATATCAGAGTTACACATACCAGAGAATAATAAATAATGATGCAGCGGAATAGTGTGATGCAGTGGGACAATATAGTAAATAATAGCAATAATAAAATCTTCGTCTTCGTCCTCCAAAAATAAGATCTTCAAACCCTGAAATGCTCAGACTGACCCGAGCAAATGGAAAAGACAAAACACTCGAGTCAGAACTAAAATATCTTATGTAAGTTAAATCAACAGAAGTAAATATGAGTGTAACAGCGTCAGAGATGTTAAAGGAATTTGACATCTCCTATCCAGTGTCAAACGTGAGTGCGGTAACTTAGGAGATGCTAGGGATTCACATCTCCTAAGGATTCGTTAAACTATTTACTATGTAGTAATATTTCGCTATTATAATAATGTCTATTAGTAAAATAAACTTACTTTTAAATAGCATTAAGGCTTTACATTTTCCACCTTAACACCTAATAGTCCCAAAAGTCCATCCAGTATCAGAGCATCTCCAGATCGGGAGACTACCCTAAATACTCCACAGGCTACGGGAGAAAACCAAACTCATACAAGATGCGCTAGGATAGGTGACACGGCGCAACTAGGCAATGCCAGGGTAGATATACCAATTACGCTTCCAGACCGGTGGTAACATGTAGCAACTAGTACCGCCCACCTCGAGCCACACCCACAAATCAAAAGGGCCCCAATCAATCACAAAGTAATAGAATGGTATTGAAGGAGCGTGTCCGATAAAAGGTGCTACATTCTTAGCCCGTTAATCGCTGCTGTTTTAGCCACCTTATGCCAACTCACGGGAGTTGGGTCCACGTATTTACTTCAAAGGAAATGCCGCCACATCCTACTTCATTCTGGAATCTACACCGCGTACACGATTGTTAAAGTGGTTTTCGAAGTTGGCAGAGAGTATGACAACTTCCTCTTCAACAACCAAACATTATTATAACACCGCGATCATTTCAAAATAATTCATACTTCAAAACCAGAATATAATATCCATTTCAAAACCATATAAATACGATATCATTTCCATTTCAAAACCCAAATCGATATGATATCATTTTTATAAAACCCCAAATCAAATATAATATCATTTTTATTTCAAATATATCCTTTTTCCAAAAATCATAGCACTTTCAACGTTATAACACTTCGAAATCAAAACACTTAAAGTATAACACTTTCAAATTATAATACCTTGAAAACTCATAACTTTGAAACATAACTTCCACCACTTAAATGGTTTAAATATTTAAAATACTTTATATAATAAAATAGCTTCTTCAATTTCACAAAGCAAATCCAACACAACTCGAATTTTTACATTTTATATTTAAGCATATCCCAAATCATAAATTTCAATTCAATTCAGTTTTCAAATAAACTATTCCAAATTTATCGATTTTAAAACAGATTTGACCCACAGAATAAACCATTTCAAATTCAATATATTTCAGACATTAAGTATTCAACAATTTCAAAACTAAGTTTGATAATTTTCATATATATCAAATTAAATTTCCCATTATTTAGTTTGAACATTTACTTAATAAATCCCTTATCATTTAAATAAATCCCAAATTACAAATAACTAAATATTTCCTTCAATTTATTTATACTTGAAATATTCATTTCATTCGCCTTAACCCAAAATCAAGCTGTAAATCATACTTTTAAAAATTCCAAATTTAATAAATTTGACATCATCTTATTTGAGTTTAATTCTTAAATAAATTCAATTTCAAACAAATTTCCAATTTATCTTCCAACCTTAATGTATTTAAATCATTATAACCTCTATATTAAAATAAAATTCAAATATTTAACCATATTTTAATTTAATAAAATCAAACTCTATTATTAAACTTATTTTTATTATCAAATTTATTATAGCTTATATTCAAGAATTTAACTATATATAAAATAATATTTCTATAATATCAAAAATCAATATTTATTAAACCGTATATTTCTTTCCAAAACCATAGAAATCATTTTCAAAATATTTATATATAGACCGATGGTGTCTGTATATAATTTTCTATCCTATGGTCTAGTGATATGGATATTTATCATTTTAATCTACAATTTAAAATATAAATATGGCTATATATCATTTCAAACCGTAATCACGAAAAAATGAAAATCCATAACAACTTGCAGTTTATAACAATATAAAGCACAACATCCATTCGTCTAATATCAATCATCAAATATTTATCACAATCATCATCCAATTCAATCAATAACATCAATAGAGAACAGATAATAACTAACAGGTATTTACTAACAGTTTATATTCAATAATAGATTAAGTAACAATTTAACTGGCAGTTTATATGCAATAATAAATTAATAATAGTTTAATACAATAAATTCAATTTAACCGAGATGATTAGAAATATGCCAAACAGTCACAAATAATTTCTAATCACATCATAAATAAATTTAACAAACATAAGAAATTTTAGAAGTTGCGAGCGGGTTAAAACACTCACCTTTTGAATTTAAATTGAATTTAAATCCAGTTTAAACCCAAAATTCAAATAGTCTCAGAATCCATCCGAACTAATTCCAAAATATCCGAAATTCCAATACGAACCTAACGGAGAAAACCCCTTGTAAAACGGACCTCGTATTTGAAAGTTATATAAATTAGAACGTTTGTAAATTGAAATTTAAAAAAATAATATTTTACCAAATCAACTCTTGCCGCCTCGTCATACCCTTCTTCCAGAAAGCCTCTACCTCGTGCATGATGAACATGCTGAACATCCAAAACCGAAGTCGTTGACCACACCTTTGACCATGAATTACACTCGCCGCTGACCACTAGATGCCTGTCGACCGACCCTATCGACACGCCCTCGACGTGGCGCACCTTCCAGTGGCCGCGACTCCGCCATCGGCTGCCCATACACCTTGCGTCGCCGCCCCTAATGAAACCCTAATCGAATTTTCTACGCCGATCCAACTGTTTAAACGAAGAATCACCTATACCGATGCGATACTCTCGCGATTCTCGACAGAACTGTGTCTTCAATTTGTCGATCAGATGACGTTGATTACAACATGATGAACGGCCGTGATTTGTTCCTTAATTTTCGGATGAGCAGAGCTTCAGATTGGAAAACAAATTACATATCTGAGATGCGCTCGTCGAGAGCTTCAGATCGATATATTATTTGATATAGTTTGAGGAGATTTAATTTTTGGCCTTGAATTTGATTTGAAATTGCATTTTGGGATTTAGGGTTCTGTCTACCATTGAAAGAGGTGAAGCAAATAGAATTTATACAAATGAGGAATAAGAAATAGGCTAGGGTTTATAACAAGGTATATATAGGTAGGTCATAAATAGAGATGAATGGACACGATTGGTTTGGGCCGTTGAACGATAAATGGCCCGAAAAGCCTGTACTGACTCTGTAACGAAATTGGGTCAACCCATATATCAAAATTGATGTTTTTAAACATTTTAAAATCAATGGAACAGGTTTCAAGTCCAAATTACATCGTACAAAGAAGTTATGCTAAAATAAAGTTATTCCAAATTGATTTCAATTGATTTCAATTTCATTGATTTTCAGGCGTTTCGAGTCCGTGCGATCAAACGACAAGTCCGATCACTATGAAAATTGAAATCTTACAATAACTTACCGTTACGAATCCGATGAAACTGGTTTCGTTAAAATCCACGTCAGTGGCCAAAATGGCTATTTTTACATTAGTTATATTAAATTAATATTTAATTAATTAAATCACTTTTTCATTTCAAATTTAATAATTCACAAATTCCATCATTCTTGACTTCTTAAACAATTACAAAATTTTAAACACCTTAGATATAAATTCAAAGTTAATTGATTTACCCATTACCGTTTTTAATTTCAATTTTAACAAATTCATTAATTATCAACTGAAATTTAATAAATCCCTTTATTTGATTTTAAATCCTGTATTCAACAAATTATTATCAAATGGATAAAATTAACATTGGTTTATGACCAATTACATTAATATTCTCAGATTACATCTTAATTTCTATTAACGTAAAATTTTATATTAAATTTCATTTAATTTCAATTAATCTAATTTATTAAATTTAAATTCCAATAAATTAATAAATCTTGATATCCATTATTTTCATTTAACCAATTGTTATGAATAGAATTAACATTATTTCCTTTATTTTAGCGATTTCATTATTAAATTACAGATTTTTATTTTTTTTCCGAATTAAATTACCAAAACTTATTAAATTAACAAAATTAAATCATCGAAAATTACGGGTCATTACACTATCAATCTCTCACTTGCACTTGGTCAATTATGGAATCTTTTTCCAAATTCTCCATCCGTGTCCTCAAAACTAAGTGGGCCAGTCACTCAATGAACGGGTATGCTATCACGCTTCAATTATCTACTTTGTCAATCAACTCTTCCTGACGCTAATAAACTGTTTTATCATGTGCAACAATTCAAAGTATGTCTCTCAACTTCTACTGAGCTCTATGTTATGTTAAGAACTATATCACGACATTATTATCATATAACAATGTTATGGGATTCTCAACATTTGGAATCACCATTGGCACAGTTATAAATTTATGCATCTATTATACATACATTGCTTTTATTATGGCATATTAAAGTCAGTGTTCTCAGCTAAAATCTCTTCAGTTTGGAACATTTTCAACTTAAAGATTCTTAGCTTTGAATTTATTATTAACATATTATACATAATATCACTTATGAAGTATGAGTTCGAACACTCTTTCATAAGGAGTTCGTATGTAAACAATTCTTCGGTATTTCATAAATACATGAGAACACCTCAAACAACCATTTAGTGATATCTACTTGGATTAGATATTTGCTTCATGTATCAAATATGTAAATAAAAAAAATCACGATATCATAGACAATATAGCATGTATGATAATTCCCAATTCCAATGCATAAGGAATTTGTCTTACATGTTTCGTATTAAACATTTTAATAAGATGGCCTTGCATATAATTTGGGACATTCCAAATATCTTTTATACTTACTATAAAAGACATCACACAGATCCAATGTCGAGTACTAGAATATTTAAAGCCGGTTTAACACAAGCACATCATTAACAATCAGTAGTGTCTTGTTATATATGGCTTAGAAATATATATGTACCTTTTAACATTCTTTCTTACGACCTCTGCATTTTGAGTGATAATCAAACTATTTGATACATCTAAAACACTTGTTCAATATTGATGCCTTTCAGAATGATACGTTTGTATCTGATCTAGGATCATATCTGAAAACCTACAAACCCAATATTGCTCCCATTGACTTCGAGACACTTTGGTTGTTATGTGCAAAAAAAACTAGTCTAAATTATATTCAGAACTTTCTCTTTCAACACACATACACAAAAACATAAAGTCAGACTTAGCGATAATTTTGTGAGTAAAATCCAAACTAAATTGAGAACATTGAATGGCGAATCTGTTACATTAATTTCGATAATTGAAAATTATGATTTTTATTCTTATCAATGTTACTCATTATATTTCAACTACAATACTCTTGAAGACATATTTATGACCAATGGATCATATCCCTTCAGGTACAACTATCAAAATCATATTTTGATAATGTACTTGGAATCTCTTTCAGATTTATGCATCGTACCATATGATAGAGTCAATACTCTTAATGGTTTAATTTAACAACCGAGGATTATTTATTCTTGGCAGTGAAAAGAAACTCATAATTTTTCTCCAATGTATAAGAATATTCATTAGACATTATAATGTATTGTATTTATTTAGGTTCGATCAATTTTATTTCTTCTCCCGCAATCAGTTTTATCCTTGGATCGTATCCAAATTCATTTTATACCAATAATTTCTTAAGAAATTCCTTCGCTACGAAATTGGTTTTTCTTGACACAACATTTGTTTCTCAGTGCTACTGAATAGGTATTTATAAATATTTTATTAGTTGCCTTATAAAATTGATTTTGCATTAGTTTATAATATATTTATGTTTATAACATAAATTAGTCATCTAATGACCGTCGATCCCAAAATTCTCTTAGGACGATTCATATAAGTTCTCTTACGTACAATTATTACATGTAGTCTTTTGACTCACACAACCAGCAAACACCTTGGCCCAGGATATGTAAGGGTCACTTATAAACCCTTATCTCGTATGGTTTTGTAAACTATTCTTTGGATGATATTAATTTAATCTTGTGTGCTACTCTTAAATACACACCTTATAGAAAGAGTTTAACTCAACTTTACTCATCATTAATTGTGCTTTGTCCGATAAAATTCAATTACTGCTTATCAATACATCATTATGCATTATAGGGAGGAGTTATCTTTGAGACAGAATGTTTATTCATTTTAAGTACATATAGACTCTTTCTAATATACTCACCCACTCTATCAAATCGAATAATTTATGTCGCATGTTATTTTATTTATTTACACTTTACACTATATGAGCTTATCATAGATATATACATGAGTATCAAATATACATGTCCAGTCTATGATAACTCATCGGTGAATATGACGAAGTATATGGAACAAATTTTGGTAATAATAGACTTACGATTGCATACATCTACATGTATCAATCCAAAGAGTTCATCAACTATTATGATGCTACCACTAAATGGGTGCATAGCCCTTAATTGTTTGAGATATATTTAACAAGTATCATATGATTCATAATCATATAATAAGAAATTATTTCCCAAAACTATAGCTTAGTCTGTAATTTACAAATAATTGTAAACAATTTTAGAACTCTAGTATTTTCCAATGCATCACTTTTGTTACGATAAAAAATACCACATTATAGTTTTATTTCATAATGTATATTCATAATAATCACATTGAAATATAACCGTGTCTCTTTTTCAATCAACATCGAAAAATATTCATTATTTCATAAACAATGTTCGGTGTTTTTACGAAAATAATTTGGTGACTTGATGTAATCAGTAAGTGCTATATGGCATGCTCCCAATATCTCCACCTTTACTATAATAGCGTACTTAATTCGGTGATCCATCATTCACTTAATATAGATTATTTATTTCATATACGTAACTAGTTAATAGTGGAGAGTTCGTTGATCAAATATCTTAAGCTCAAAGAAATAAATCTCATAGGAAAAAAATTTCTATATGAAATTACATTTCAGAGTAGAAATCATATTTCTTATTCCAATGCTAAGTATCAATTGTGATTATTACAATTCTCATTTTCGACGTTTCTTTATAAAACAGAAGTGATTGTTCACTCTCTTCTTCCCAACTGTACCTTAAATCACATCCACTCTTATACGTTCGTCATTTTTTCTAATGGTCGAACCATTCAAAAGATAATCCCTTACCAAAATATCATAACGAACTCTTTACAAAATGCATTTGATTATCCTTAACAGTTAAGGACATTAAATATGATGCACCTAACATAAACTAAACGACATTTCAACGATCCAATTCTTAGATCTATGTTGTAGTTTTGATCTTGTGTTACATTTCACACAATATGATCTTTTATTGTAATCAATCAAATTGGATACACGATCTCGCACTATGGCTTATTTTCTTACTATGAATGAACTAATTTCATTGAAATATTGTACATTACAAAGTGTGACTGCTCACCATATAACATTTGTATGTGATTGTGGATGGATCAAATATCCATAGTATTGTATTGCTTTTGATTTTGGAACTAAAAAAATGTAATACACGGTCTCGAAAAAATAAAGATGTAGTGGCCAAATTATGAACTATTTAATAGTTTTAGAATCAAGCGCTTGCATGAGTGTTGAAACATTAACATACAATAAGAATTTATTACAGAGTATATGTTATATTTCTATTTTTCAATCTTCAATTCAGTTTATTTGTATAACTTAATCAATAAATGTTTTATCAATCATATTAAATGCAAAAATTATTGATGTAGATTATTATAACATTATATAGCATGTGTTCTTACAATATTAGAAAGGTAAATGTTATCATTTCATTTTCCTAATAAGGCTCCCACTAATAATTTATGTTTCACCAAACCCTAAGTCGAAACATAGAAACCTTTTGACTTCACTAGTGGGTGTTAGGACCTGTCTGTCTTGGAATGATGACCTTGAGTTGTTCAACAAGTCATAGCTCTATGGACGATGGATAACTACTTATCGGTTATATCATATATGACTCCTAACCCTTGGTGCCTTGGCCTAATTTCACTTCGACATTGAGTTTGCTCAAAAAATCAAAATGAAATTATTCACTCTTTCCTACCATATCTCGACGGCATAAATATAGTATATGTACCTTGAGTTTGCTCAACAAATACATATAGTTTCTTACCTCATCTATTTAACATATTAATAATGCTACACATAACATCCCTACCTTGAGGCAGCTCAATAATTAAGGAGTATGCGAGTAATTTATGATTCATAATCTTTGATATATTATATTGAATGATATCGTCTTATGGAATAATGTATTTATTTTGAAATATCCTCGTGATTCAAATGTCGGGTACATCAAACATCACGGTATACGTACATTTACATATCCATTTATTCCTTAAGTATATTTAGGGTTTCTTAATGTTCCACCTTTAATTTATACAAACATATTATATAAGTTTTACTATTATATAACTTATATATTTCATGTTACTGATATAACAGTCTTATGTATAATATTATATTAATCAAATCCTGATTAATTAATTATTATATTATCCAATCATAACACATTATATTGAATATAGATATATGTTATACCTTTGTACTAATACACATACGTGCGCGTGCACACACACACACACACACACACACATATATGTATGTATGTATGTTGTATGCATGCATGTATGTATATGTATATGTATTTTAATTATTAACAAGCTTTTAATTTATTTATTTAGTGAAACAATTTTAATTGCATTTTATTTATTATGAAAACTCTTTTATACACGCATGTATACTCACATTGTCTTAAACAATTCAAGACAACATAGCATATATCATTATATATATTAAACATGTATACATATATTTAATTAATTAACTTATTTTATTAATTAATTATTTTTATTAATCTTATTAATAAATAATATTTTTGAAATTGATTTTATAACATTTCTAATTATTTTGAAATTTTTTATTATAACTTTTGTTATATGTATTTTATTTTAAATTTAACTTTTAAATTTAGAACTTTAGTTTAATTTTCAAAATAATTTGAAGATTTATACTATAACATTTATAATATTTTTCGTATTTTAAATTTAACTTTTAAATTTAAAACTTTTAATTTTAGTTTCAAAATAATTTTAAAATTAACCCAAGGCCTAATTCAATTTAGGCCTTTTTCTATTAGGAATAACCATTTGGGCTTACCTTATTATTTTGGGTCAGGCTAGTAGGCAGGTCGGACAGAGTACTTGATTACCTAAATCCAACCTTACACACTACTTTTCTAGAAACCCTACCATATGGGTAGCCCTTAAGTTAGCCAAAATATAATTAATTTAGACCGCATGGGCAACCTGGCTGAAATACCATTGTTGGAACTGGACAAGCCCGCAGCAGAAATTAATTATGAGTTTCAATTTTTTTTACCATATTGGATCTTTTTTGGGCCTGTGAAGTCTAATTTATTTAGATCATTTCTAAATTTATTTTAAATAAAATATTTATTGTATTTAAATTTATAAAATGATATTGTTTTATTTAATTTATGTTATATTATATGTATGTGTGTATCATATACACATGTATATGTGTACGCATATGCAACATATCAATCCGTGTAAGGTATAACATATCCATATATAGGTGCTAGGATTTACACTGCAATGAATAAATTAGCTCATCCAGTATACAAATATATTGTCCATATTTATATTTATATTTGTTTGCGCCAAAATTGGCCACAAACCCCAAATACCGTGAAAGCACCAGTGTATGAATACAACTCAGCAATATTCAAACACAAATCACAGATCTCAGCAATTTAGTTGATTTTATGTTATTCGTAGTAATTTGGGTGGTTTATGCAAATACGTAAAAAGCAGGGACTAAACTGTAAAAGACACGCAGATTTATAGTGGTTCGGCCAGAATGTTCCTACGTCCACTTTATATGTTATTCTCCTTTTCCGATCTGATTACAAGTACAAAGCTTTGAATACAAATATATCAAAGTTGTTTGAAAGTTCCTTCCAGGCTTGAGCTCTCAAACTTGTCCCCCATTGTTGTACCCATGCACCTCTATTTATAGAGTGAGGCTGGGGGCAGGGGTCTCGGATGTATATAGCTGTTGGTGGGCCTGGGCTGAAGCAATCTGGCCTGGCAGTGCTGGTTCGGCAGCACCTTGGTTCGGCGGTGAGTGGTATGTTGTTTGGACCGGTGGTAGGTAGGGAATGAGTTTGGTTCGGTGGAAGGTTGGACCGGTAGTAGCGTAGAGATGGAGCTGGACCGGTAGTAGCATGGTTCGGTAGAGGCTGGTACGGTGGTGATTGGAGGTAGGTTGGTTCGGCAGTGGAGGGTAGAGGAGTTGGTTCGGCAGTGGCACTTTGGGTTTGATTCGGCAGGTAGTGGAGTGGTGAGGTCTGGTTCGGCTATGCTTTGGACCGGCCTTGCTTGGAGATGGTTTGGATCGGTGGTACTTTGGTTCGGTCTCGGTACTACCGAATGGATGTTATACTGAGAATGCCGAATGATCCCTTGTGTTGGGAATGCCGAATGAGCCTTCATATTTGAGAATGCCGAATGAGCCATGTGGAGTTCGAATAGTATGTCCCTCCTACCTTGCATCGATCATATCTCCTTCATACGAACTCTGATTAACCTGAAAACATAGCCTCTCCTAATCCTCATCATCATCTCCCATCAATTTCGTCCTGATCGGAGCTTAACCCCGGTATCCAACATTCCTTACCAATTTGTTGATATTCCAGTTTTGACCAAAAAATAGGATAACACTTTGCCCCCCAAAACATGCCTTGTGATAACAAGGCGTGTTTTGAATAGTTCCGAGCCCAATATCCAAAGTCCATAATCATATTGCCTGAGTATGTTATCTTTGACTGCTCCAAGTCGATGTCCAATTCCAATCCAATAACCAAAGCTTGAGCCAATTCTATGTCCATCCGAACTCGGTAACCGAATCCCAAACTATCCTTATCCAATAGCCGATAACCGAATCCAGGACCTCTCCGGGTCGATATCCAAATCCATAATCTCTCCGGGCTCTTTCCAAGTGCAATCTACACCTGACGGTCGTGATCCAGTGTCCCTGGATGTTAAGCTAGCGTCATCGTGTTCTTGTCGAGCGTAATCCACACTTGATGATCTTGGTCCAGTGTCCCTAGACGTTGAGCTAACCACTCCGGGTTCTTGCCAAGCGTGATCCATATCTGATGACCGTGGTCCAGTGTCCCTGGACGTTGAGCTAACCTCTCCGGGTTCTTTCCAAGAGCAATTCATACTTGATGTCCTTGGTCCAGTGTCCCTGGACGTTGAGCTAACCTCTCCGGGTTCTTGCCAAGCGTAATCCACACTTGACGACCTTGGCCCAGTGTCCCTGGGCGCTGTGCTAACCTCTCCGGGTTCTTGCCAAGCGTAATCCACACTTGACGACCTTGGTCCAGTGTCCCTGGACGTTGTACGATGCCATGGCTTAAGTCCTAAGCCGAATCCTGGTCTCTTCGGACCCTTGCCGAGCATAGTCCATACTCGACGACTTGAAAATAACAATTGATAATATAGGGCCTAAGTCCTAGGCCGAATCCTGGTCACTCCGGACCCTTGCCGAGCATAGTCCATACTCGACGACCTGAAAATAACAATTGATAATATAGGGCCTAAGTCCTAGGCCGAATCCTGGTCACTCCAGACCCTTGCCGAGCATAGTCCATACTCGACGACCTGAATGAGTCAATTTACCACGTTCGGGCAAAGCGACACACCCCTTGCCAGGCATAATCCATACCCGACGACCGTTTATCAAAAATCAGATAAAAATTCAATCCAAATCCAATCCAAAATCCAAATCCAAATCCAAATCCAAAATCCAAATCCAAAATCCAAATCCAAAATCCAAATCCAAAACCAGAAAACCAGAAATCCAAACCAGCATCCAAAACCGAAAACAATCATCCAAAGGAAAATCCAAATCAAAAAGCAAGAAAAACCAGGAGCTCAATCCAAGCTCCAAAACCGAAAATCTAAAAGAAAAGCAGTGTCCAATCCAAAAGCAAGAGATAAATTTCACAAACCATAGCATTGCAGTTTATCATCATTCAGAGCATGCCTAGGGGCTATCTCCGTCCCCGTACATGTGTAAATGACTTGGTTGCTTGCCAATAGTTCGCTACTTATTTCATATTAACCTAGTCAATGGATGATCAACCGACCATCATTCCTGGGTCTCCCACCATCGTAGCTTGAGGTAGGCGGCGGTTGCTCCTGCCCCGTCGTTGCATTCCGAGGTCCAACATATTATGGCAGCTGTCCATTCCTTACATGCTCCTCAATTATGTCCTTTAAGTGCCTGCAGCTGTTGGTGTCGTGTCCATCCAAATCATGGAAGCGACAGTGCCTTCCTGATGTCCTTTCCCGTTCTGTTGGTTCTCTCCTAGCCGGCCTCCGGTAGTGAAGGCGATTTCGAGTGTCCAGGTATATCCGCTCCAGTGTCTCGTTCAATCCTGTGTATGTGGAAAACTTTGGATCCTTCCATTGCTTCCTAGCATTTCCAGAACCATTGTCCAACTTCCTTTTTCCTTTGTCTTTATCCAAACCTTTGCTGGATGGTCCTCCAATCTCAATTGCATTAACCTTTTTCAACTATAAATCCGTACTCGCATCTTCTTGCCGAAGGAACCTTTCTGCCTCGTGAAAGAATTCGTCGAGATCCCGTGGGGGATCTCGTATCAGAGATACCTTGAAATTCGAATTTTCCCTGACTCCTGTTACTGCTGCCATTAAAACCATCGATGGATCGGGCCGATCCACCGAAGCAACTGCGGCACTGAATCGAGTTAGAAAAGCTCTAAGCGATTCATCCATCCTTTGCTTTACCGATGTCAATGTCATCACGTTCTTTGGTCTCTTGACATGAACCCGAAACTGTCCCAAAAACCTTTCCACCAATTCCCTCCAAGTCCTGATAGATCCTTCTTCCACCTGCCTAAACCACATCGCAGCTAAGTCCGTCAAGTACAAGGGGAAGCATCGGGCCATCACTTCCTCCGATGCCCCCAGCACCTCCATGTGTCTAGTGTACCTCATTAAGTGATCCGTAGGGTCTGCCTTGCCATCATATATCTCCATGCTAGGTAGCTTGAACTTAGGTGGATTCTGAACCATCCTTATTTCCCGAGTGAACGGACTCCTGTTCACTCCTTCCAAGTCTCCGTTGGTCAAACCACCTCGCACAGTCTTCCTGATTATATCTACCAATCCAGCGTTGTCTGTCGGGGGTGGCCCTCGAGGGTATTCCGGTACATACTCTTCATGTGGCTCGTTAGCAGAAACATTGGTTCTAGCCTGTTGAACTCCTTCCAAAGGTCCTCCTGTGTTGGATCCTGCGGGCCTGCCCCCAAGCCCTTGTCGATTGCCCTCTGGCTTTGCATCCTGTCCTTCATTGGGTTCCATAACCCTAGCTCCTTGTCCTGCATCCACGGCTGCTGTAGCTGTTCCTAAGTTCTGGGTCCCTGCTGCTCTCATTTGCTCCAAGAAAGTCTGCATCATCTCCTGTTGACACTTCAACAACCTCTCTTGCAGTGAATTTGTTATGGCTTCCATTTCATCCCGGGTTATGTAGATCGAAGCTGGTACTTCCTCACCTCCGGAGGATGCTTGTTGACTTCCTACCGGTTGGCTTCTCTCAGCCCTTCGTCTTCTACTATTTTGCCTAGTCATTGTCTTCCAAATCCAAACTTCTATCTGATGTAGCGGGTGCTGGTTCCTTCTCAGTGAAAGCACCAAAATGTTTGCGCCAAAATTGGCCACAAACCCCAAATACCGTGAAAGCACCAGTGTATGAATACAACTCAGCAATATTCAAACACAAATCACAGATCTCAGCAATTTAGTTGATTTTATGTTATTCGTAGTGATTTGGGTGGTTTATGCAAATACGTAAAAAGCAGGGACTAAACTGTAAAAGACACGCAGATTTATAGTGGTTCGGCCAGAATGTGCCTACGTCCACTTTATATGTTATTCTCCTTTTCCGATCCGATTACAAGTACAAAGCTTTGAATACAAGTATATCAAAGTTGTTTGAAAGTTCCTTCCAGGCTTGAGCTCTCAAACTTGTCCCCCATTGTTGTACCCCTGCCCCTCTATTTATAGAGTGAGGCTGGGGGCAGGGGTCTCGGATGTATATAGCTATTGGTGGGCCTGGGATGAAGCAATCTGGCCAGGCAGTGCTGGTTCGGCAGCACCTTGGTTCGGCGGTGAGTGGTATGTTGTTTGGACCGGTGGTAGGTAGGGAATGAGTTTGGTTTGGTGGAAGGTTGGAACGGTAGTAGCGTAGAGATGGAGCTGGACCGGTAGTAGCATGGTTCGGTAGAGGCTGGTTCGGTGGTGATTGGAGGTAGGTTGGTTCGGCAGTGGAGGGTAGAGGAGTTGGTTCGGCAGTGGCACTTTGGGTTTGATTCGGCAGGTAGTGGAGTGGTGAGGTCTGGTTCGGCTATGCTTTGGACCGGCCTTGCTTGGAGAGGGTTTGGATCGGTGGTACTTTGGTTCGGTCTCGGTACTACCGAATGGATGTTATACTGAGAATGCCAAATGATCCCTTGTGTTGGGAAGGTCGAATGAGCCTTCATATTTGAGAATGCCGAATGAGCCATGTGGAGTTCAAATAGTATGTCCCTCCTACCTTGCATCGATCATATCTCCTTCATACGAACTCTGATTAACCTGAAAACATAGCCTCTCGTAATCCTCATCATCATCTCCCATCAATTTCGTCCTGATCGGAGCTTAATCCTGGTATCCAACATTCCTTACCGATTTGTTGATATTCCAGTTTTGACCAAAAAATGGGATAACAATATTCTTTTACTTATATATATAATATTACAAAATTTTATACATATATAATAAACAATAATTTTTATTTATATAATTTTGTATAAATAAATATACATATAAACATAAGTATGAAGTATTAACAATATATATTCATAATTATACAAATATGTTTAACTCATTTATAAAATATATTAAATATAATTTTTTTGCTGTAAGGCCGAAAGAAGTACTGCATAAATACAAGTTTTTTTTAAAATGTATATATATATATAAGTATTATTAAATACTTGTATATATGTATGTATAGTAATAGATACATATTAATATAAATATAAATATAAACATAATTTATATTAAATATATTTAACTACCTTGTTATGCACATGGCTTTGGCTTTTTGTAATTTCAGATTTAAAAAAATATATGTTATAATAAAAACCATACAAAAATTATTATAAATTAATAAAAAAGAGTTATTTTTCGAAACTAATTGAATTTTAAATTTCCAGTAAAGTTTAGATGATAATTTTTAATTTGAAAGTTGATTATATAATTTTAGAATTTAAAAATGATTTAAAAATATAATTTTTAATTTTTAGATTATATTAAATATTTTAAAATATAAAAAAATGTTCTTTTATTTTTATCAAGAGTATAATGTGTATTAATCTAATTTTATAAAATATAAATCAAAATTATAAACATATATGTATTTATATAATTATTTATATGATCAATTGATTTAAATATTACTTAAAAATAATATATAAATATATAAAATATTTTGTTCCCGCCGAAAATATTATACCTATTAAACATTATGTATAAAATTATATTTCTATATTTGACATAAGTATAAAGTTATATTTAATTATAAACTTATATATATTAAATCGTTAAAAATGATAATAAAAAAATTTGAACTGTATTGTATATAGGTTTATTTACATAATTCAAAAAAACACATATATACTTCCAACCAATCAAAATTATAACGATATATTTATATGTTGGAATCATCCCACAACAAGCAATACAATATATAAAATAAACATTATAAATATAGATTAATATTTATAAACATGTAGGACTTTACATTATAGCCAAACCTATAAGTACATCTTGAAATGATGAGATCAGATCCTCGAATCGATTTCCAATCCAAAAGAGTACTAGTCCCTGAACCGTTGACCATCAGCTATCAAATAGCACTTGATTTGCTTGAACTTAGAAAATTAATGAGATGGAGTGGGCAAGTTTGGACAGATCTAGAGGGGATATAGAGGCCCCAAAGGTTTTAAAACAAACGAGGGTAGAGATGCTTATATAAACCAGAATTTAGAGATATTTGAAAATCAAGATTCTACATCTTCTCTTACCAGTTCTCTTATATCTTAGCCTTTCATCTAAATGCCTCGTTAGTTCCATCACTTGGTCGCTTATTACCCTTATTGTGGAAGAATAAACCGTCCCTCTTAATGGGCTTTAAATCCATTATGGCCCAAACAAATATTTTGTATTTAAAACTAATTTAAATGCTTATCGATATCATATATCAGTTAATATATTTAAAGTTATTATGAATACATTTAATTCTTTTTTATCAAATCAAATTTTTATAATTAATATTTCATAAATATTAATTAATTTATGACAATTACAAATTAATTAAATTGTTTGGTCAGTGATTAATATCGAACTGTTCGCATATTAACATTCACACATCACTTAGTAGATGGTGTGACATTTTGAATAAATTTATCCCTTACTTAACTTTGGTAAAATATAATTTTACTTTGTTAAGCATTACCCGATTGTGACTATTGTTTACGCCAATTCTCTTCATTAAAACTATATCACTTTGGACTTATGAAATTTTGATAATGGTCAAAAAAATTAGTATCGTCCTCCATATTCAACTCTACAGTCCAAATAAAAGTTCTTAACTTCGAGTTTGAATTGACTTCAATTGACCATGATACCAACCTTTTATAATAGAGGAGACATATACTCTCCTGAATAGTGTTTCACTTCTAATACTTCCACTCGATCCAACTATAGTCATTCGATGGACGTCGTACCATGATCCAACTATGATCAAAGCGGAGCTTCAACAATTCTCAAGTCAAGAGAATGATGTAATCTTTTCACATCAACATTTTCTGTTTGACCATAGTTATATTAACCAATAGAAAACTATTGAGTGAATCATTCCATAGTTATCTAATAAATATCAATATGTAACCCCTTGGTGCCCTCTATAGCCATAAGTAATATACTACACAACATTTTGATAGCGTTACGCACTCTAGTCTCAATGGATGTATCAATATACAGTCTCAATACATCTTGATTAGAAATATTTAAAATGGTATATTATATTCATTGTGATCAATTACTCATGGATTACGGTTACAACACTTTGTAACTACTATCATAAAAACATACCATTTATGGGTTTTCTATTAAATATACTTTTAATTAAATTAATGAACTACAATATAACACATTATATCAAGTATATAGTAGAAAGAAAATACATTTTATTTTGGACAAGATTGGTTATCGAGTTAAGTATATGTAATAAAGTACATAATTACCTCTAGGGCATATCCCTATCTCTATCACGTCCATCATATGGAAACTATCATGACCACCCTACACAACCGGCACCCAATATACATATAAGTGTGTTGTTGTGATGCCTGGCCGATGTATGACGATTGTCATGGGAAGGGAAAAAAAGAAACAATCAGATAACCTATCATATGTCATATATCTCATAATGCGTCGAATAAAATATAATAGTATTCATATATATAAAATAGGATTGACAGTAATAGCTGAGCGAACCAAATATTAGAGTACATAACCACAGAGTTATACAACATAGTAATAGAGTTTAGACAAACAGAAATAAACTCAAATAAACCGTCTCAATAGTAAAGGAAACACTGCCTAGGCTCCCCAAGTTGCACAGTGGAATAAGTAATACGAAAAAGCTCCATCCAGCTCATCTTCTGCACAGCCAACGCATATCATCTAGACCTACTATCTAGTCTGTCGTTTAAGATTACCTGAGATAATAAGAAGAAAATCATAAAACCTCAAGTTAGACAACAGTCTAGTATGAGCAATAAGTGAATCTCAAAATGCTATACAAGTCGATATAGTAAGGAACAAGGTAAAAGAATCATACCTGACATATCCCTTCATCCAAAGATTTAGCACATAACATCATAATATGTTACTCTACTAACACCATCAAGATACAAACAACCTAGTATACTATCAAACGTTTGGGAATTGGTCTCCTCGACTACCTACTTCTTATGATGTTCCTACAGTGAGATAGTAGAGAAGCAGCCATAGAATACATAGCATCCATCAAACAATCCTCATTGTCACCTAATATGCTTAGATATAAGACACTGTATTGCACGATTATAAACCACCGACTTAATCAAATCTTGATTTCATAATGTCAATCCATGCCACTTTGTAAGGCTAGGAAATAGACCCATGGTCATACGGTCTGGGGTAATCCACAATCATGAGATCCGCATATGGTTATAATCCAAGTGAGTGTCCCCACGTACCCCATCTACGTGAGCACACAGGAAACTTCTATGTGTTTATAATCCCTTCGCGTGCACATTTATAGTAGAACATAGTCAAATCCCATTCTACTCATATCCATAGTGGGACACTTCCTTTGGATCATCATTTCAACTCCAGTCATTGAGCCACTATCATCAGAACACTTCTAGAAATCCCCATCTGCTATGGGAGTAATAACCCAAAGTTCTGAAGCTAACACATCAAAGCATCTAACCTTGCTTCCTCCTTCACCGCGCTCCCACACCACAACCAAATGGCTAATAAACAAACGAACACCTTGAGCATGACCTACAGGAACCCCTTAACATCCTTAGAAGCTTGACCTACATTGGCCGAAGTTATTCAGGTGGGTACCTACTAGAAATCGTAAGTAACAATCTGATTACTTCGCCAATTTTGGCTAAGTGTCTACATCCTGACCTCCTTTGTCATGTTGCATTCTTGAAATCCCTATTTCCCATGCTTCAAGCTCCCAAGCCCCAGAGCTACTCCATTGCTTGGAAAAGAGATCGCTACCAACAAAAGGAGGTTGGTACCGATATCTAGACTTAGGTAAATTTCTAACTTTGGCTTATGAAATCCTTTCCTCGCATCTTCCCAAGGCTTGCCCCCAAGTCTTGTGGCCTAGTCTCTAACCCTTGCTCCATTATTGAATAGATTTGCAATTCCTTCCTTTAATAGAAACAACTCATCACCGACCATTAGTTGGCCTTTCGAACTAACTCCAAACCACCTATGACTAGAATCCTAGGCCCCTCCCTTCCTTCAGAGTCCCTCCTTTAAGTTTTATCCAACTTTGATCACTTTTGTCTTCATTTTTCCCAAATTGATAATCTCCTTCCTAACTTCACTAAAAAACTAGCAAACCATATCAAAACAATTCATCCAAGCATACATATCATTCATAAGCATTCATTAAATATATACAATCCATCCAAAGAAGATCAACATACATAAATTAACCTAGATCTAGTTTTGTACCAAAATGACAATATGATTCAAAAGAAGTTGTAAAACTATTTAAAATCAAATCCAATGCTTTTACTTTAGGCCATAGACACTTTTATTGGTTTATTTAAATTTTAAAATAATTTAACATGCAAATCATATCAAAAATATGATTTTTAAATATATGGACAAACATAGAATAGTGAGAGATCAAGAATCACTCACCTAATACTCAAATTACCACTTTAGATCCCTAAATATGAGATGAACATCCAAGAATATGAATTTCCAAGCACCAAAATGATGAATCTATGATCCTCTTCTCTAATTACCCTTCTAATGATGAGTTTGGTTACAATTAGTAAGGAAAAGATGAGCTTTTTGATGAAATTAGGTCTAATGGAGGTTAGGAATTATTATTGGAGAGAGAGAAATGAATGGGATCGGTCCCTACAGCTCCAATTAGGCACCTTCTCAAAATTCATTAGTGGACCTAAGTATGGGCTTGGTTTAATTGCCCACTTATCTATCAAGCAGCAAAAAGAATTTCAAATGGTCGTATCTCAAAAGGTAAGTTTTTTTTTAATATGACCACTCTATGGAAATAGAAACCACAAGCCCAATCCAATGAAAATAGTTTCAAACCCTAATTCAATCTCTTTCAAAAGTTATAGACCTTATAAGAATTTTGGGGTCTGAAATGTTCAATAAAAATTCTAAGTATGGAAATGTCCTTAGTAGTCATTTTCCAAAGTTTTAGAGTCACACGACCTCATATAAATTAAATAATAATATTTTATGATCCTTTGATACATAGAATACAGATCGTTACAAAGAGCCTTACATACATTTTTCTCAATAGATACATCGATATCCTTTTCTCGACATACTTTTACTAGGAACATTAAAAGAGTTAGTGTTTATATATAAATTAATTCAATACTCATGGTTACGAATGCATTCATATTAGCAATCGATAAAACACTTCTATTAGGGATTTTCTACATATATATGTTTAACGTAATTAATTCATCATTTATACCACTGTATAGCAACATATAAAAAGGAAAATAAAACCAAAAGCATACTTATTTCAAACAAGATGATTTTATAGAGTTAAGTTTATATAATTATCATACCCTTAACTCTATCATGAACTAAATATCTATAATCTTAACAACCGATTAAAGGATTTCTAAATAGATGAAGTTGACATCATACAAACAATCATAGAAGTTACATTTAGTGATATGTTGGAATAATTAAACATGTTCCTCGATAATTATAATTCATATTTTGATGAAGCCTATACATTTTTAAATTAAATTAATCACTGGGATTGTAATCTGTATCATTAGAACCTAATTAGTGGATATCAACCGAAGTCCCCATAGAAGATCATCCTAAATTAGACCTCAAGCCATTACTAAAATATCATAAGCATGCATAATTAGTTCAACTAGAAATTCCCCATAATTCTAGCCTCTTATATCATCAAGGACCAATAAGAACTTTTGAAAATTCTAAGAAAAAATAAAGAGGAATTAGGATGGATAATCGCCAATGTTATGGGTATAAGTCCATCAATCATTGAATGTCATATATATCTAATTGATGAGGCTAAACCAACCATAAAGCCCAAAGGCGATTGAACCCTAACATGAGAGTAATTGTCAAGGAAGAGATAATTAAGTGCTAAGGCAAAGAAACTATCTATCATATTTTTGATAGTACCTGGTGAGCCTAGTACAAATTATATAAAGAAATCAGGAATCACAGTGATCAGAAACGAAAATAATGATCCTATCCCCACAAATATCAAAACAAAATTTTGAGCATGTACTGACCATTGAAAACTCAATTAATATGTAAGAAAACATCATTTTCCTTTACCTTTCATTAATCAAATTCTTAAATGCTTTGTGGGACATGACTATTATGGTTTTTCTTAATGGCTACTCTAGTTATAACCAAATCCCAATTGCGTTAGAGGACAACATAAAGCCACCTTCACATGTCCTTCGAAACTCTTGCCTATCATCCCATGCCTTTCGGTCTTTGTAGTACCCTTACCACCTTTCAAAGATGTGTGATGGGTATATTTTTTGATATAGTGATGGAGTTCCTGGAAATATTTTTGGATAATTTCTCAATCTACGAATAACCATTTGATCAATGTCTCCTTCATTTAGAACTTATCTTAAAACCCCGTGATGCGAAATCACTCATGCTTAATTAGGAAAATCCATTTCATGGGGAAAAATGGAATAGTCTTTGATCATGTCACCTCCAAAGATGGTCTAGAAGTTGATAAATCCAAAGTTGATCTAGTTGCTAACCTTCCTCCTCCTAAATTCATTAATGGCATTTGTTCATTTCTTGGTCATGCAGTATTTAATAAGAGATTAATTAAAAGATTTTTCAAAGATTTCAAAACCCTTCTCAACTTCGCTAACAAAAAACTAAAAATTTAATTTTCCAATAAGGATAAAATCTTTTGGCACATTTTAATCGATATTAACCATAGTTCCTATCATCCTACATCAGGATTGGACTCGGCCTTTCAAAATTTATATGATCCATCTGATTCCACTATATGAGCTATCTTAGGTCAACAAATCTATAAACTTCCTCGAGTCGTCTATTATGCTAGCAAAACCATAAATGATACCCGGTTGAATTACTCAACCACCGAAAAAGGGTTCTTGGGTGTTGACTTCTTCTTTACAAGTTTAAACCATATCTTGTATTTTCTATGGTCATAGTTTACATTGATCACGCCTTATTGTGATATTTGCTCTCCAAAAGGTATGCTGAAACCTGCTTCATTCGTTGGATCCTTCTTGTTTAAGAGTTTGACCTAGAAATATGAGATAAAAAGGGTTTTGAAAAGGTTATGGCCGACCATCTCTTTCGTAGTATGCATGAAAATATCGATAACACTTAAATCAATGATCATTTTCGAGATAAGTATAAACTTTCCAACTTTAATGCACGATAGTACACAGATGTTGTCGATTATTTTATCACAAATTAAGCAACTCCCAATTGGTTGAAGCAAGATAAACAAAAATTTATTTTTAACATTTGGAATTTTTTAAGGGATGGTCTGAATCTTTTCAAATATTTTCTTAGTCTTATAGTTCGTAGATGTGTTCCTAAACATGAATATCAAAATATCATCTCCTTTTCACACAATCATGCATATGTGTTATTTTAGAGCAAGAAAAACTACTATTAAGGTGTTGTAGTGTGGTTTTTATTTGCCTACACTCTTTCGTGATATCTACGAGTATTGCTATAGATGCGATTGACGATAAAGAATAGGATGAATAACCAAATGCAAAATAATGCGCTTAAGCCCTATGCTTGTCATTGAATTCGTGGGACCATTCCCAAACTCATTCGGGAACCTTTATATCCTACTTATGGCAAACTATGTCTCTAAGTGGGTCGAGGCAATCCCTGCCAAAATAAATGACAGCAAGTTCATTATTAAATTCCTCAAGGAAAATATTTTTCTCACTTCAGCAGACCTCGAGCAATTATCTATGATAATGACATCGGTTTCATAATTGTACTTTCAAATCCTTTCTTGAGAAACTCTCAATCACACATAAGTTATCTACCTATTACCATCCCTAAATTAGCAGACGGTTCGAAATTTTCAATAGATAAATGAAACAAATACTTGAAAAAATAATGAATTCTAACAAGAAGGATTAGTTGATTACATTGATAGATGTGCTTTACTGCTTAAAAGGCCAATCTAGGGATGTCACTATATTGGTTAATTTAAGGAAAAGCATATCACTTGTCCTTTGAATTGGAATATCATGTTGTTTGAGCTAAAAAATTCTTAATTTGACTTCAAAAAAGCTAATTCGTACAAAAAATTCAATTGTTAAGATTAGAGGAAATAAGAAATGAAGCATATGAAAATGATAATACTTACGAACAAAGAACCAAAGCCTAACATGATAAGGTCATAGTTCGTAAGGCATCCAAAGCACTTCGCAAAGTTCTTTTATACGACTTTGGACTTCATTTGTTTCTAGGAAAACTAAGATCCCGATGTAAACCATATATTGTGAAAACATTATGCACTTGGGGTGTAGTTGGAATTGAAAGTGTGTATCTTTAAAGTAAATGGACAACATTTTAGGCCATCATTTTGAATTAAAAATATGCGAAGAAGATGATTTCAGGGATCTCAGGAACCCGATTATTCATCATGAGCATTAACTATTTGGCTGTAAACATATTGTTGGCATACCCTACAAAGATGGGATACTACACGGTGGGATAAATTTGCATTGCATTCTAGTTTTCCTCATTCATTTTTTCTATATTTCACATGCACTTAATAAAAACTTCATGCATTTTATATTGCAGTGACATGCATAATTTTTAAATAAAAAAATATGTGTGACATAGTAAATTATCGACATAAGGATAAAGTAAAAAATCGTAACTATGAGTTAGTTCATTTGAGTATATATATATATATATATATATATATATACACACACACATATATATATATATATATAATTTTGGGTGTTAGGAATAAAATTACATTATTCTTTGAAGTACAATGTGTTGAAAATGCCACCTAAAGACAGGAGAAAAGGTTAATAATATTGTGACAATATTGTTGTTGGGAGCTGAGTATCGATCATATTAAAACATTTTTGGATGTGCAAGTAAAAATAATCAAAAAAGGAAAAGAAAACGAAATAAAAAAAGGGAATGTGCATACAAATGTTGGAACATTCTTTAATGAGTTGCTAGTGTGCGTATTATTTTCTTTTGACGATGTCATTTTCTAATATCCACTTGGTCTGAAAAGATGAAATAACTTAAGTAGCTTTCTACTTCAATGCCCCTATTAGTCTGATCAAAGTGAATTCGACTTCATTCATGTTTAGATTAAAACAAATTTTATATTGGTATACCTATATAACCTTGTTAGCTATCATATGATTTTAAAGTTATTCAAATCATAAGAATACTAATATTACCTTACCCGTTTATATATTTGATTTAAAGTAAATAATCATGTACACATTTTTATATTATAAGTTATTTATTTTACGAATTATTTCATACCTTTCTATTAAGATTTTCAATTATGCAATTCTAGATTTTTAAAATGTTGGATTATGAAATTATAAGGGTATAAGTACTAAGGCATAAATGGAGAATTCCTTTCATGAAGATTTGATTATGACTCACAAAGAAAAGGAGGGATCACATACAACCATGTCCTTTCATTCTCATTCCAATTTCTATTTCCTTAAAAAAGATCAAAATAATTGAAATATGCATGCAAAATTAATTCGAAGAAAAGGAGAAAAATAATGAAAAGTCAATGTGAAAAAGAAATAACCACTTACCATAGACTAAAATGTTGACTTATGACGAGGAGGATGAAAGGAAAACAACAATTACAATAGTTCCTTGGTAACTTTTATTTCTTATTATCAAGGATTCAATATCTATAGTGCACTCTCACTGACACCAAGTTTCCAATGAAAACAAGCCTATCTGGTTCAGTTTTTTACTCGAGGATAAGTAAATGATAACTGTGTGGGTATCCGATTAATACATAAAAATCTTTATTTTTATGCTCTTATTTTACCTTTATTGTACGTAAGTAAATGTTAAACTGGGGATTTTTAGTATTTTCACTTATAGTTGGACCAAAGTCTTGTTCACCCAATAGAGTATAAACTAAAAGAAATCATGTTACGCCATGTCATCACAACTATAAACTTGCGTTCAATAACAAAAGGCAATTTACACTTTGGTAATAATGTCATGCATTTGATTGCTCGAAAGACTCACTCGAAACTGTCTACTACAAGGATATAACTCAAAGGAATCTATGGCTCATTGGTAAAGGAATATTAATTTGTAAAATGAAGTGTTTAAGCTCAATCCTTAGGAAGACCATTATTTTTGTTGAATTTGGATAAATTAGATTTAGTTTCATAGCAAAATAAAGGTTGAATTAAAGATATATTTATACGCATATTTACCTCAAATGAAGATTGATCGCGCACATATGGTGGATGATGATGCTTCTTGAGTAAATTGAAGCTAATCGACATAGATATGTCAATCACCATCCTATCTTCACATTTCCACTATTTATAGCACCATATGTCAAAAATAACAGATTTGATGGAATATTTTTAATGGGAAGAAGAGGTATTCCTTAATTTGATTAGGGAAATAGCTATAAATACTTAAAAGTCTACATCCCCTATAGTTACTCATGTATTTTATTATAATAGATGTGTCGTATCTAATTCCTCAAATTCAATAAAGTTCTCTGCTCCATTTTATTTTATATGCATTTCTTACATTTTTAATTGTGTTATCTACACTCGATTTGTTAGAACACAATTAGTTTATTTAGTTTTCATCTTTTATTCAACTAGTGGTTGACCATACAATCAGCATTAGTCAAAATCCTAACGTTTTTACCTTTATTATTTACTTTTGTTCATGTTATTATTTATGCTATGCAATTCAAGTACTTTATATCATATTTTTCTTGTACTTTTTTTCGTTTTCTAATTAGTTGATATAAATTTGATTCATTTTTTTTGTTTACGAAAGTTGAATGATTTAATTTCTACAATAATCTTCTTTGATTAGATTTAAAAAGATTGAAAATCTAAATTTCTTTATCTTGTATTAATAATTGATTTTTAATTGGTTGATCTAAGTACGATTGTTTTAGATTAAATTTTAGTATTAGTTCTAATACTTTTTATTTTATCAAATTTTAATTTTTACCACCCTCTAAAATTATTTATAACTGTTTGCACAAAAAATGAGCAAACACCTCCAAGTCGTATGATTTAGTCGATTTTATATTGTTTTTAGTGATTTGAGTGATTTATGCAAATATATAAAAAAACAAGGGCTAAACTGTAAAAGACACACAGATTTATAGTGGTTCGGCCAGAATGTGCCTACGTCCACTTTATATGTTATTCTCCTTTTTTCTTCAGATTACAAGTACAAAGCTTTGATTACAAGAGTATGAAAGTTGTTTGAAAGTTCTATCCGTGCTTGAGCTCTCAAAGCTTGTCCCCCTTTGTTGTACCCCTGCCCCTCTATTTATAGAGTGAGGCTGGGGGCAGGGGTCTTGGACGTATATAGTTGCTGGTGGGCCTAGGCTGATGCAATCTGGCCTGGCAAAGTTGGTCCGGAACGCCTTGGTCCGGTAGCACTTGGTCCGGTGGAGAGTGATCCGGTTGTGGCCTACCTTGCTTCTAGTTCGGCAATGGAAGGAGGTAGCTGGTTCGGTAGCACTCTCGTCCGGCTATGCATGGAAGTGGAGTTTGGACCGGCAATGCTTGAAGAGGGGATGGTTCGGCATTGCTTGGAAGTGGAGCTTGGACCGGCAGTGCCTGGAGGAAAGATGGTTCGGCAGTGCTTGGAGAAGGGATGGTTCGGCATTGCTTGGAAGTGGAGCTTGGACCGGCAGTGCCTGGTGGAAAGATGGTTCGGCAGTGCTTGGAGAGTGGATGGTTCGGCATTGCTTGGAAACGCATCCAACATTTGCCCCCCCAAAGTGGGGCATATGCCAGCATATGTCGCGCTTTGTTTTAGCTTGGACATTCTCATCCGGCATGCTCATCTAGCCCTGTGTGCCGAACACGTGGTCCGGTCGCTCCCATTTGCCTATAAGTATGGGCGTCATGCTTTCGTTATTCCCTACCGAGTGAGATAGCCGAATCAACTGAGTGCCGAACCAAACTTGACTGTTCCAAACAGCCGAATCAACCGAGCACCGAATCATACTTAACTGCCGAACCAGGTGAGTTTGCTTTTGCCGAACGAACTTTTATGGCTGGACTACCGATGGGACATGGGGTTCGAATACCGAATGAACTTTCGTTTTTGAATTGCCAATGAAACTTGGGGATTCGAGTGCCGAATGGACCTTATATACTTGAATTTTTATGTTTTGAATTACAAGTGAAATTCCGGACTACATATACTTGCATGTTTATACTTCCGTTTTAACGATGTACTACCTTGAGTTGCAGATAAATGTCTCATAAAGTGGAAACTCGATCAGATAAGAGGAAATCTATGGACAAAAGAGAGTCCCTTGTTGTGCCCCCAGCCCAGCCAGGACCGGGACGACAGGGACCCACCCCGAGATCACTAGTGGATGGATATGGTCCTCAGGAGCTCTTGAACTCTCCTCCTGACTGCTTTCCTAGCTCCCTCAAAGAGGAGCAGCTTGATGTTATATCTCGTTCTTTCGGGATTGATAGAGCACTCATGGTGTTGCCAGGGAATTGAGTCATGCCGTACGACCCACCTGAAGGATATTTCGCTTATAGTAGGTACCATTGCATGTGCGGGGCCATTCCCCCGATCAATGCTTGGATAGTCAGCTTCATCACCTACCTAAAGGTGGCCCCTTTCCAGCTTCAGCCCAACTCTTACGCTATCTTGGTGAGCCTATTTATCATTTTTCAGCGAAAATACGGGCGCCCTCCTTCCAACCGGGAGATCCGATATTTGTACAACTTGAGGGGCTACAAGAAAGGGTCTCCGTACATCAGCTTGGAATCAGCCGTGTCCTTCAAGCCGGTCCTGGACTTATATTCAAAGTTCACCATGTTCAAGAAAGAATGGTTTTTTGTCAAGGACGACTCCGTTTCTATCTGTGCTTCACCTCCGGCTGTAAGTTGAAGCTTATTTATAATTTCCATTCTGAGTGAAATGCTTCTTCTTATGTGTTTTTATTTCTTGCTAGCGACAGGTGGCTTTGCGGTCGTGGAGAACGATCACCTGGTTCAGATGGCCGCGGAGATAGAAGCCATTTCGGGAAGGGAGAGGTCAGCTTCTTACCTGATCAGGAATGCTACTCTTCTGCAGCACAACTTGATTCTACCACGTCAGTCAGTGGTCAAGCAGAGAGACACAGCTGAGGAAAGGGCTGCCAAAGCCAAAGGAGGGGCCACGACAAAGAGCAGCAAGAGGAAACCCTTCTCGATACCCCCAGTTGTCGGAGGGAAGAAGCTCGGGAAATCCGATGGACCCTCACCTAGCACATGTCCAGATGTTCTGGAGGAGGAAAATGTAGAGGAGGAAAGAGGCGAGGAGGAGAGCGGAGGTGATGGAGAAGGTGATGGTGGTGATGGTGGCGAAGGACAGAGCGGTGACTGCGCCGGGGCTTTGTCTTCTGGGCAAGCAGGGGAGATCCAAGAGTGGACGGATGATGCTTTCCGCCAGGCTTTTGAGGGGTTGGAGGAAGGATCGGCCTTGTTGGAGAAGCCATAGAAAACTGATAAGGCCGGGACTGGTGCTGGTCCATCTTCCAGGAGCATTTCAGCTAGGGCAACCCTGGCGATTCAAGGTGAATTTTTGACTCCTCTTTTAACTTCACATGTTTCTTGGATTACAGTCCCATGTGTGCTCGTAACACTAGGTTTTTATTCCAGGAACGGGTAAGGCGGCCAAGACGTCAGACATTCGGCACCGCCTCGAACAATTAAAACTCCTCAAAGCTTCCGCTAAACCAAAGCCTCTGACCAACCGTTCCGGGGACGTAGTCGGCTACTGCCCTCTTCTCGGAGTTATTGAAGAGGATATTCAAAAGAAAAAGAGGAGGCGCTCCTTATTCGAACCTTCACCAGGTCCTCATCCCCCAACCCAGCCTATCCATGATATCACGGGGGAGGATACTGAGTTCATACCCTCTCCGCATCCGTCTGAGAATCCTACCATTACTCAGATTGATTGTCCCGGCTTGGCTCGTAATCCCTTTGCGGGTCATCCCGATCTGGATTCGGGTTCTCATGATATTTCCTTTGATGAGGTTACCAATGAGCACCTTCTCCCTCACAATCCTATGTAAGGGTGCTTGATGAGGCCAAGTCTCTAGACCTTGATTTGCTTACTACTCGGATTATAACTATGGGGGATGAAGATAAGGCAAATATCGACCGGGTTGCTGAGGAGACTAGGAAGTTGATGGGGCATCATGCCCGATTGGCCAAGGCCGGGGAGGAAATTGGGAGCGCCAACATAAGATTGCGGTTAGTGGTTGCCGACCAGGCCAAGCAACTCGCCGATCAGGCCATCCAGATCTCTAAGTACGAGGCTGCCTCCAGACGGCTAAAGAAAACCATGGAAGAGGCTAGCAGAGCCGAGCTGTGGAAAATGGAGGCCATCTGCAAGGAACGGATCGATATGGCCATTGCAACGGTGGACGAGGTTCGGAAAGCGGATCTCGAACGGGTAGAGGAGTTATCTGGGAAGCTTAAAGCCGCAGAGCTTGCCCAAGCCAAGCTGAAGGAGGAGATGGAGTCAATGAGGAAATCCCTTCACGCTGACCGCTCGCGATACCGATCGGAGAGGGATGTTGCCGTTGCAAAGCTGTTGGCTTCCGAGGTTCGAATGAGGGAGTTTGAGGAAAACGAGGGGATGATGGATGAGATGCTCCAGGATATGTATTTCCGTACTTTGAAGCAGGGCAACTTATCCTGGATGGATGATTATCCCCGGATCATGGCCAGGATTTATCTCCGGGCTCTGGAGGAGGCCAAGGCTGATGCGGATAAGGAGGGTGGTACGACCTTCAGGATGGATGTGGTTACGGCCCAGTTTACTAAGGAAGAGAAAGTGGCGGTGAAGGAGGGCATGCGGCTGCTCGCTGCCGAGGAGGTAGGTGTGCAGTTGGGAGATGATGATCAAGGAACAGATGCTGGTAAGTTTTCTCTTTTAACCTTTTCATAGCTTGGTCGCTTATTGTTTATTCAATGAATTCTTCTCCTGAATTGGACAGGCGGGACCTCTAAAGTGCCAACTACCTCTGGTCAGCATGCTGGGAGATCCGGCGGTTAAGTAGACCCCGGAGGGCCAACAGAGTAGAGGCGAAGCCCCGATGCAGTCGGCTCCTTAGCTTGATCTGGACACTTTTCAGTTTACTTGACATTGTTGTCTATGTTAGTCTTAAAACATTAATGTAATTTTCAGGCTGTAATTATGTACCGAACAACTTGATTTTTGGCATGTAACTTTATAACATAAGCTGATTTTGTCGTGTTTGAATGCTGTCGTTATTTTGATGTGTTGCATAAAATATAGCTGTTAGTGATTTAATTGTGTTTGACGCTAAGTTTTTTCTTAAAATATAATTTTGTGTCTTGCGATGTTAGTGTAATGTGCGTAGACATTATAGTTACATATTTATGTACAAGAGAAGAAAGTACCGCCCTTAAAGTTTTTGCTGTAGACGGTAGCTTTGAATGCCTCGTGTAATTGAATATGGAATGCAGCTGAATGACCTGCCATCCAGCTGTGAGTTCTTATTCCCATTAGCGAGTGTCTCCTATTTTGTGTCATGTACTTTAGTGATCGTTATAGAGGATAGGAGGAAAGTTTTTATAAATAAAATGAAAATATAAGAAATAGTAAAACTTCCAATCACGGAAGGCCTTCGATGTGCTTAAGTTCGTGGCAAACGGGTTTTGTAGTCACTTTCCCTAGCTGTGGGTCTTGCAGACGTTTGTCAGCCATCTTACGCCTCCGCGAGGAGTTTTCTTTTTTACCACAGCCGTACTTAAGACACATCGGAGCCGAGATCGCGAACAGTAACTACCCGGGCCATTATGGCCCGTAATCATGGGTATTATTCGATTTACCGTGGCCGGCTAGCGCGGGTGCCGATCGTCAACTGTGAACTTCCCCTGGCTGGCCACACCTTATGTTGGGGCTTATAATCGGTTCACGGTTGCCGACGAGCCGAACGCCGTAATGAGCTGCCTCGGCTATAGTCGGCCTTCTCGGTGGCTTATAATCGGCTCATTACAGTTGGCTTTGAGGGCCGTCGCGAGCAATGAGTTAACCCGCAGCAGAGGGAAGCTGGAGCAAAAGTGTCTCATTGGCGAGGGCATAGATTCGTATAGTACCTGTTAGGTCTTGTCCAGGTGAGGTTGTGCCGTAAAGTGTCCAGAATGGAAATGTCGTTACACAGGATTTTGTTCAACAGAAAAGGCTAAAGCTTAACAAGCATCCAAGACATAAAGGAACAAGTTAAAAAGAGACAAGATTTTTAAAGTGGTTCGACACGAAAATGCCTACGTCCACTGGTTTTCTTTGTTAATTCACTTCATACGGGCAGTACAAGTTAAGAAAAGTATCGACGAAGGTGTTGGATGTTCCATGCCCTCTGGATCACCTCTCCGTCCACTGTTGACAAAATATAAGCTCCGTTGTGGAGATCTTTATGAATTACATAGGGTCCGTCCCAGATTGGATCTAGCGCTCCGAGGCGCGGGAAGATCCGCTTGAGGACAAGATCTCCTTCTTGTAAGCTGCGGTGTTTGACTTTGGAGTTGTATTGTGCTGCCACTTTTTGCTTGTGAGCTGCCGCTTTAAGTGCTGCATCATTTCTTCTTTCTTCCATTAGATCCAAGGACATGTGGAGGAGTTCTTCGTTCTCTTCTGGGTTGTAGTGGATCCTACGGTGGGATGGCGCTACAGTTTCAACTGGGAGCATGGCCTCCGATCCGCATGCCAAAGAGAAAGGAGTATGCCCTGTTGATGTTCTGAAAGACGTGCGGTAGGCCCAGAGTGCCGTAGGAAGTTCATCCACCCAAGCGCCTTTTGACTTTTCAAGCTTCTTCTTGACTAGAGTTTTAAGAATTTTATTGACAGCTTCGACTTGTCTGTTTTCCTGGGGATAAGCTACAGATGAGAAGCTTTTGTGAATTCCGTGCTCTTGGCACCAGTCGGTGAATTCCTCGCTGTCAAATTAAAGTCCATTGTCCGATATGATCTTGAGTGGAACCCCGTACCTGCATAGAACGTTTTTTATTAAGAAATTAATAACTTCTGCCGAAGGTATTTTATTCAGAGGTTCCGCTTCCACCCATTTGGTGAAATAGTCGACTGCCACTATAGCATATTTTGCTCCGCCTTGGCCCATCGGCAGTTCGCCAATCAAGTCAATTCCCCATACTGCAAAGGGACAAGGGCTGGTCATTTGAGTAATCTCACTTGTTGGTAGTCGAGGAATCTTAGCAAATTTCTGACATCTGTCACATCTTTTGACGAAGTCCAAGGCGTCCTTGTTTAAGGTGGGCCAATAATACCCATATCGGAGTATCTTCTTTGCTAGAGTCTGTCCTCCAGTGTGATCTCCGCAACTTTCTTGATGGATGTTGGATAAGACTTCCTTGGCCTCCCTTCCAGCAACACACCTTAATAAGGGGTTAGAAAAGCCGCACCGATAGAGGATGCCTTCCTGTATTGTGTAGCGGGAAGCTTTACTCAAGATTTTTTTAACTTCGTTATGCCCGTCGGGCAGTATGCTATCTTGTAAGTATTTCCGGATAGGAGTCATCCAAGTTTCCTCTTCGATTGCAGCTATCAGATCCTCTTGTTCGAAACTTGGGGCTAGTTGTTTTGAGATGGCTACGGTTCCGGAAATGGTGTTGTTCTTCACGCTAGCTTGCTTTGCCAGTTCGTCAGCCTCTCGGTTCTCCTCTCGAGGAATGTGTCTGATTAAATAGTGGTCTAGTTGATCGGGTAGCAGCTTGGTTTTCTTTAGATATGCTGTGAGTCGTTCTCCTCGAGTCTGGAATTCTCCCAGTATTTAATTTACAATAAGTTGAGAATCACTATGGAGACATAAAGAACCGACTCCAATCTCTAGGGCAAGTTCTAATCCAGTTATCACTGCTTCGTATTCTGCATCGTTGTTGGTGGCAGTGAATTCCAACCTTAGAGCATAGTGTAGCTTCCTTCCCCTGGGAGTGATTATTACAATACCTGCCCCCGAGCCTTGTTCGTTTGATGCTCCATCTACAAAGAGATTCCACTTGATGTCTTCTGCTATTTCAGATGGCTCCTTACCTTCGTCGGTAGTGAATTCGGCAATGAAGTCGGCCATGGCTTGTCCCTTGATGGAGGTGCGAGATGGTAGGTGATATCATATTGACTTAGCTCAATGCACCATTTAAGCAGTCGCCCGGAGGTGTCGGGACGATGGAGTACCTGCCTTAGTGGTTGATCGGTTAGAACTCTGATGGAATGGGATTGGAAATAGTGTCGCAATTTCCGTGATGTGATCAATAAACAATATGCTAACTTCTCAAGTTTAGGATATCTGGCTTCTGCCCCCGTGAACCACTTGCTTACAAAGTATACTGGCCGCTGCGCGCGGTTGTCTTCTCTTACCAAAGCGGCGCTTAGAGCATGAGATGACACAGCAAGGTATAGGTATAGCTCTTCGCCTTCATTTGGAGTTGAGAGTACTGGTGGTCTCTGGAGGTGTTCGAATAGGTTGTGGAAGGCTGTTACGCATTCGTTAGTCCATTCGAACTTTCCCTTGTCTTTCTTTATAGCCTCGAAGAAGGGGACACACTTGTCAGTTGCTTTGGAGATGAATCTGCTCAGGGCGGCCACTTTCCCATTTAGTCTTTGCATTTCTCTTCGAGTGGAAGGTAACCTGATTTCTTTTAGAGCCCGAACTTGTTCGGGGTTCGCTTCAATTCCTCTGGCATGGATGATGAACCCTAAGAACTTTCCCGATGATACTCCGAAGGAGCACTTTAGAGGATTCAGTTTCATTCCATATCGACGAAGTACTTGAAACATCTCGTCCAGGTGGCTTACGTGATCTATGGCTTTTCTTGACTTTACTAACATGTCGTCCACATAAACTTCCATGGTTCGTCCTATTAGTTCCGCAAACATCTTGTTGACGAGGCGCTGATAAGTAGCTCCGGCGTTTTTAAGTCCAAAAGGCATTACTCTATAGCAGTACAATCCCCGGTCAGTGATGAAACTAGTGTGGTCTTGATCGGGGGCGTGCATAGGAATTTGGTTATATCCTGAGTATACGTCCATAAAAGATAAGAGTTCGTGCCGGCTATGCTGTCCACAAGCTGATCGATCCGAGAGAGTGGGAAGCAATTCTTTGGGCAAGCATCATTTAAGTTGGAGAAGTCAATGCATGTTCGCCACTTCCCATTAGCCTTCTTTACTAGTACCAGGTTAGCGATCCACTCTGGATAGATGGCTTCCTGTATGAAGTTATTGGCAAGCAGGTTCTTCATTTCTTCATCGAGGGCTGCTGATCGCTCTGCCCCCATGCTTCTCTTTTTCTACTTTACTGGCGCCTTGGTAGGATCGATGTTTAGTGTGTGGCATGCCACATCTAGGGAGATTCCAGTCATGTCAGCGTGCGTCCATGCAAATACATCCAGGTTGTGGCGGAGAAAATCAATGAGTTGATCCCTCAATTCTGTTCTTAGTTGAGATCCGATTTTCAATAGTCTACTTGAGTCATGTTTGTCTACAGATACAAACTCTATAGCCTCTGCAGGCTCGATGGTGGCCTCCACCTCTTTGTCCCTAGGGTCTAATTCGTTGAAAGGATCACTGGTATATCGAAGAGGAGGGGCTCTCTTTAGTTGCTATTCTTCCAAGCTTTTCATGCAGAGAGTAGTCTCTGCATTCTTCCCTTTATCCCTTCTGCGGTTATTGCGAAGTTCAGTTACATAGCAGTCTCGAGCAGCGTCTTGATCTCCCTCTATCTCCCCTATTCCATTGTCTGTTGGAAATTTCATCTTTAGGCACCATGGGGCCAAGACAACTTGGAAGTCAGGCAAGGCTGGTCTTCCTAAAAAGGCATTGTAGGCCGAGTGGTTTTCTATTAGCACAAATGTTTGTTTCCGCACAACGGAGCGGGGATGACTTCCTATTTCGACAAAGAGGTCCAGTTGCCCGAGGGGCATCTTCACATCCCTCGTGAAACCGTGTAGTGGTTTGTTGCAGGGAGACACATCTTTCATTGACAGCTTCATTTTGTCGAAAGCATGCTTAAATAGGATATTTACTGAGCTGCCAGTGTCTACTAGAATTCGGAAAACTTTGGCTGGACCGAACCAGGCAGAGATGACCATAGGATCCATGTGAGGGTACTGCCTTCCCTCTAGATCATGCCTACTGAATGTGATGTCATCATTCTCTTTCTATTTCGGGTGGCGTTCTTCCATAACAGAATTAACTTAGCCTTTATCGTTCCTAAGTGACTTACCGTATCTTTCCATCTCTGCCTAGCTTACGTCGACGATGTGTGGTCCTCCTGATATGGTATGGACCACTATCTTCTCATGACTAGAGCCGCTGGTGTTGTGATTTCCTCCGCCTACTTCTGTGAGGGGTAGCCCTGGGTTCTCATAGGTAGGAGTTGAAGTCCTGTTCTGACCTTTCACATAGCGCTCCAGCCTCTTCCTTCTGATGTGTTCTTCAATTAAGTCCCGGAGGCGATGGCATTCATTTGTGTCATGCCCATGAGATTCGTGGAAGCGGCAGAACTTTCCAGACTTAACTGCGTTATCTGATTCCTTCTTGTGTGGGGGGCGCGTGTATCTAACTTCGTCTTGGGTGGCCAAGAAGATGTTTTCGATTGTTTCATTCAAAGGAGTGTAAGAGTCAAATCTCGATTCTGGCTTATATAAACGCTTTTCTCCCTTCTTGCCCCCAGCACTATCTCTGGAGTCATTTCTTCGAACGTCCTTTGCTATTGCGGGTGTATTGCCATGAGCTACCTTAGTTTGTTGCCCTGTCTGCCTTTCAATGGCAGCGTCTTCAAGTCTCATATATTTTCTGGCTTCATGGAAGAAATCGGGTAAGGTAGCTGGCTTTTCTTTCGTTAGTCTTCTAGCAAATTTAGTATCCGGATGCACACCACTGCAGAGGGCCATTAGGATAAGTTTCTCATCGGCATCCTGGACTGCAGCCGCTGCGGCATTGAATCGGGTTAGATATTGTTGCACTGTCTCTTCGGTCTTTTGTTTGATATTGGATAAGGAATAAGCGTCCTTGGGTTGTTCCACATGAATGCGGAATTGGCTGATGAACTTTTCTTTCAACATTTCCCATGAGCTGATGGACCTTTGGGGTAGATAGCAGAACCAGAAGGTAGCTAGATCTGCCAAGAAGAGTGGAAAGCGTTTACACAATACTCCTTCTGTCGCTCCGCTCATGAGCATATGTTGTGTGTATCTCTGTAAGTGTACGACGGGGTCAGAGGTTCCCCTGTAAGGCTCCATTGTTGGCATTTTCCATTCTCGGGGGGTGATGGCAATTTCGATGTTGCGGGTGAAGGGGCCGGTTACCCTAGTGCCTATCCCTCGATCCCTTTGGTCCCGTTGGATGCACTCTCTGAACAATCACGCCATCCTTTCATCAGAACTTGGAGCGGATAGAAATGAGTTTGGTTCTTCTTTGCGGGATTGATTCCGTCCAGATGACCTGTAGGGATGGTATCGTCTATTACTCCTAACATTTTCCGGTGACGGTCTTCGGCCTTCTGGGAGCATGCTGGGGTCAGCCACCATTGGCCCTTGCCTCGATCTTCCCCTGCTGGGCTCTGCTCTAAGCATTCCCTCGGGTCCAACTTCGGGCTGGACTCCAGCTCGGCCCCGTCCATTGGTGTTCCCATGGTAAGGTAGCATGACAGGTTCAGCCATATCTGACCTCTGCCTGGTACCTCTCCCGTTGGGTTCGGTTCCAAGTGTTTCCTCGGGTCGGAATTCGGGCTGCGTCCAGGCTCGGCCCTTACCATTGCTGTTTCTATTGCTAGCCTCTTCGAAGAAGAAAGATCTTTGTCGCCTCCCAGATCCTCCAGACTGGGACTCACCCCATGATTCGATGTTGCGGTTGGATTCTTCAGCATCCCATAAGCGTGACATGAGTTGATCCACCAAGGCTTCTTGCTGGGATGTGAATCGGTTAGTTACTTCAACCACAACCCTGTCCAAATCTGCCCTAGTAATTGGTTGCTCTGTGGCAGGGGCTGTCAGATTTGCCTGATTTCCATTTGTTGTTGGAACAGAACGATTCCCTTCATCTGTGATTACTGGATCTAGGATACTGCTAGTTGCAATGTTCTTTCCTTTGCTAACATCTTTCCTCTGCCTAGGAGCCATGTTTTCAAAGCAATGAGCGATGTTGTTAGGAAGAAGGCTGAGTGGGAGAAGCTGAAGCTTCTAGCTCGATCTCTCAGTGAAAGCACCAAAAATGTTTGCACAAAAAATGGGCAAACACCTCCAAGTCGTACGATTTACTCGATTTTATATTGTTTTTAGTGATTTGAGTGATTTATGCAAATATATAAAAACAAGGGCTAAACTGTAAAAGACACACAGATTTATAGTGGTTCGGCCAGAATGTGCCTACGTCCACTTTATATGTTATTCTCCTTTTTTCTTCAGATTACAAGTACAAAGCTTTGATTACAAGAGTATGAAAGTTGTTTGAAAGTTCTATCCGTGCTTGAGCTCTCAAAGCTTGTCCCCCTTTGTTGTACCCCCGCCCCTCTATTTATAGAGTGAGGCTGGGGGCAGGGGTCTTGGACGTATATAGTTGTTGGTGGGCCTAGGCTGATGCAATCTGGCCTGGAAAAGTTGGTCTGAAACGCCTTGGTCCGGTAGCACTTGGTCCGGTGGAGAGTGATCCGGTCGTGGCCTACCTTGCTTCTGGTTCGGCAGTGGAAGGAGGTAGTTGGTTCGGTAGCACTCTGGTCCGGCTATGCATGGAAGTGGAGTTTGGACCGGCAATGCTTGGAGAGGGGATGGTTCGGCATTGCTTGGAAGTGGAGCTTGGACCGGCAGTGCCTGGAGGAAAGATGGTTCGGCAGTGATTGGAGAGGGGATGGTTCGGCATTGCTTGGAAGTGGAGCTTGGACCGGCAGTGCCTGGAGGAAAGATGGTTCGGCAATGCTTGGAGAGGGGATGGTCCGGCATTGCTTGGAAACGCATCCAACAATAACATCCCAAAATTTTTAACTTAAAAGTTTAAGGTTTTGAAAAGAAGTCCTTGTGTTTGACCTACATGCTATACACTTTTGTGCTTGGAGTAATTTTCTACGATTTGCACTTTTCTAACCCAATATAAAAGATGCAACAGTAGCCCCCCAATAATATCGATTCTTTTCAAATAAATTAATATAATATTTATATTTGTTTTTCCATTTAATTTATAACATTTATAAATTGGCTAATTTCGAAATTCACTTGGTCGTATCTTCGTTTTGTAACTCATAGGTAGAAGTCGAGCTTCAAATAATATCAAACAATTTGACATCAAAGTCCACACTAGTTTTGCTTCATTGATGTGGCATTATGGATAGTCTAGGGTAATCATGGTTTAATCCAATTAAGCATCTTAAGTGATGATGTATGTGCATGTTTCTTTTTCATCACCACAATATCACTAAGATATTTTGAGTTTGGTCAATGGTCAAAAACTCATATAATATTTAAAGTCAATTATGTAAACCAAGTCCAACATCAATGTCCTTGTGTAACATCCCTGTATTTTGTGATTATTTTAATTTTATATTTTAATTATTTTAACTGAAATTCCTGATTTAAAAATTTTATTTTATTTATTAAAATGGATAAATTTTGTTATTTTAAATATAAATTTTGATTTATGTGTGAATTATAATTCCAAACATGGATAAATGGAATATTTCCAAAAAGGTGGATTTTGGTCAAAACGGTCAAATTTTCACTTTTAAATTTAATTTTTAAATTTTTGAATTTTTGAATTTTATCTTTCATTATGAAAATAGATTTAATTTCAAGAATACTGTTTTTTATTTCGTTGAAATCGGATTAATCTTGTGAAAGTTATGCTTTTTACAATATTGTGCGTAAATTGTTTTATTTAACAAATTTGTTTATTTTAATTTATATAAATAATATTTTTGTTTGTAAATCAAGTTCTAATTTTCGTAACATGATATGTTTTTAATATATTTTATTTTTAAAACATTTTTAAAGTATAGTTATAATGTTCAAATGTTGATTTTATATTGTTTTCAATCATTAATTCTAGTTTCCATTAAATAAAGTATTTTCTTTATTTATTTCCTACTTTTCCTAAAACCATTTATTTATTCTTCATAATATCTCTCTCTACCTTATTTTTCTTATTTATACATTCATTTAGTAAGTAAATGGATAAGTATTTAGATCCCTATTTATTTCTTGGAAAGAAATCTCAAATATATATATATATATATATATATATATATATATATATATATATATATATATATACACGTTATTGTTTTAAAAGGCATACCTTTAAATGTTTATTTTAATTAATATAAGTAAAAATTTTGGTTGATATATCATGTTATAATTATGTATCTATATGTAAAATTACACGTTATGTATATATTTACAACATTTGTCCGTTTTCGTTTCATTTAATTTGGATATATACTTTGTAAATTAAGTAACATACAAAAATGTAAATATCAATTAATTTATACGTTTCTATAACCGTTTTCTTATTTATTTATATAGTGTTTATATAAATGGTATGTATTTATTGAATTATTTCTTTAGCATATATTTTATTAAATAGATGGAAAAAAAATCAAATACGTTACCTATTTTTAATTAAAGGCATGCGTACGTTTGATTTATTGCCTCTTTATCTTTCCATCCATTAATTTCATGCCATAACTCCTCCATATGTTTCCGTTTATTACCTTGATCCATAGCCCTGTATTTTGCATATTACATGAAAGAAAACATATCTTTCTCATTCATCATACATGCCATTTTCAGATTTAAAGAGAAAGGTAATGGCTTCCTTCTCTTTCCTTCACTTTTCTTCTTTGTTTTGCCTTGTTTTTCACTTGATTTTGCTTGATCTTCATATATGGTTCTCGGCCTAACCCCTCCACCATCACCTCCATCAACCAACACCACTTCTTACCCACCTAATCCATGGCCTAACCACCGTACTCCTCTGACCTGAAAGTGTCATGGCCTCCCCTTGAACAAAACTTCACAAAAACTAGGAAAAACTCCACAAAACCATGCTAACCGAGCCTTATATGCAACACCACCTTCATTTCTTGCCATGGCCACCTCCTAGCCACCACCACCATCAAGTACCACCTCTGAACACCATTACTAACCTCTGACCTAACCTGTAGTAGCCTCTGGCCGAGCCCAAATATGCCTTTGACCGAGCCCAAGTTGAACCAAAACTCTTTCTAGCCTTGCCTTTTGACCTTCCACACTTTGTAACTTCCAAACCCTTCCTATCCTTGACCAAGCCTTGTTATTTTCAGTCCAAACCTGATCCTTTACCACCTGAAACATGTCATGGCTGAACCAATTTAGCCTTAAGGCTGAGCACATGATGAGTCAAGAGCAAGCAAAACTTGTTTGAAACTTGGTGATGTCTTTGTTTATCTCAATTTCAATTTGTTTCAATAATTTTGGTATTGTATTTATATTTATGTATGGTCTTGTTTTATTGTTATATACAAGATATACATCTTGGCTCTCTTTCCACTTGAACAAAATTGTGCTATCGTGCCTTTCGGATTCTCTTTTGTGTGTGTTGTTGGCGAACTCCATCTTTAAAGAGGTGAGTAATTCCCACATGACATATATGCATATATAATTGTGAAGTGATACCAAGTGAATGTGTAGAAACTTTTATATTATGTTATATCTGCCTGTGATATCATTTATATGATGTTAAACCCTGTTATTAACTTGTCACATCATCTGTTATATTGTTTATTTATTTCAGTTTTTCACACTACAAGTTCCCTGTAGAATAGAATCACCATGGGTTGAAATGATACATACCCGAACGGACTTTAGAATAGGCAAAATTATTACGGGCTAAAATGATAGGCCTGAGTGATTTTTATTTATTTGTATTTGCCTTGGGATTTTGGGTTTGAAATAATCAAAACCCGAAAATTTTACTGATTACGGATTTAAATGATAATTTCCGTATCACTTGATTTAGGTGTGAAATATTTTCCGGACCCATGGTTGATTTCAAGATATGATTTCTTATAAATTTCATGTATTGTAAATGAAAGAAGAAAAAAATATGAAATTTGACTTATATTGGATTTAAATGGTTAAGCAGTGATTTTCTAAAAGGTTAAATGTTATAAGTTAATGGATGGTTTAAGTTGTAGTGTGAAAGTTGATTTAACTTAATAATGGAAATTTAAGTAAAAAAATGGAATTATAAGCTTAACTTGGTAATTAATATAATTGATGTATGAATTGGATAAATATAGAGCAAAAGAAAATATCAAGTTATTTGAAAAATAAAGTTAAGCAACTTACAGTGTATTTTTAATTTATGTAATTACTTTAAAATGTTAAATAAATGGATAGTTAAATGGAAATTTTGGAATTTAACTTAACTTGGAAATGTGAAATTTGGTTTGAAATTAAAGGTTATGTTAAGAAGTTAAAAACGGAATTTAAGTTATATGAATAAAATGGAAATTAAGTTATATTTGGAAAATGGTGATAAAAATTTAAGTGTTAAGTAATTTGTTAAAATGTGAAGAATAGGAAATTGTACACTTGAATTTATTAAGTGAATTATTGAAAATTTGATTTTATTTATAGGAAATTTAATTTATAAAAACCATAAGTTAAAGGTATTTTAATGAACATTTTTGAGTGTTAAAATATGATTTTTATAATGTTTAAAGGGTTAAAATCAAAGTTTATTTGTGGTTGAAATTTCAATATTAGAAGTGCTTAACTGAATAAATGAACTCAAAAAAGGCTAAATTTTTGGGAATTAAATATTTGATTTGAAGGAATAATGACTTCACTTTTTAATGGTTTAAATGAATAATTTTAATTCGGAGTTATAAATCATTTTGAAATTTATAACCACGGGTACTCTGCTTTGTGTGTCATATGATTTCCTTGTGATTGTTTGATGCACGCCTTTGATTTTAAGAGTGTGGCTAGAGGTGAGCGGTTACTGCAGCTCTACGTTACTTCAGCCACAATAACACTGTTATTTGCATTGTTTACATTGATATGGATATTTCTAGGATAGTGGTTATTACTACTTAATTGATTGTTTGGCTGATCCTTAAAGGATGGGCGATCCCAAGCATCCTTTAAGTTATTGTGCATTGCTATTACAGTTCACTTGAGTTGGTTTACATTGTATAAGTATGTATGTCCCGACTCGAGTGTTTGTGTTTTACGTTACGCTCGGTTCAGCCTGAGAATGACAGCTTTGGATTCACTTTCTGGAGCTAGAGTTTTGCTGGAGCTTATCTGTCTATCTATTCGTCTGCTTCTTCCAGTTAGTTCCTATTCTATATCTATCTCTGTATTATTGATTTATGTATCCATACTTCTGTTGTATCCATTTTTAAACTATGATATTTTGTATATGTTTTGAGAGTTTGTACATAGTAGCTTCATGAACAACTATGGTATTTTATTTTCGCTGCGAGTATTCTGATATTTCTGTGTCTGTGATTCTGTGAATGATTTTATTTGCTCCAAATTTTATTACAATTTTTTATTTTGAATTATTCAAGTCTGACATGTGTGGATTATTGTCGATTTCTATGGTCCAAAATAGTGGGCTGTTACATTTGGTATCAGAGCTTTGGTTTTTGGCAAACCTTAGCCTGTGGAGCAAAAACTCATTAGAGATAGGGTAGGAATACCCTAGAATGAGTGAAATCAATCTCATAATCATTTCTTCGTGAGAGAACGTATTTTCGAAGTGTAAAATGATTTTAAAGGATTTTCAAAGATTATATTGGTATAAAATTTTCTTATTTTGAAATCAAGATTTTCTAAGCTTCAACCCTTCTGTATCCACCTAGTTAGAAATCTCTTGGTTAGGATTCTTATCGATTAGGATTCCTTGAACTTTGGAACGCTTCCACTTGTTCTGAAATCCAGTCTTGTCTTCCCTATTTTATCCTTTGATTTTGGAGCATTCCATAACTCCATTTTTGAATGACCTCTATAAAGATCGATGATTCCACAAATCTTTGAATGATTTGTAAAGGGGTGGAACTCCTTTACAATTGGCATTGATTCACCGAAGATTCCTGTATCCTCGGTTTACGATGCTATCTATCTTCTGCTATACCTGGATGCTATCTTTGGCGATCGAATGTCGATTTGCCTTAGATTTCCGCATTGATTATATTCCTGAAGTCACGGTTGACCCGGTTAAGGTCACCCGTGATTTATGTAGGCTTATCATCTCCTATTTGGTAATTATCTCATCTTCATTTGAGCTTATCTTCGAATTAGAATTCTATATGATTTGAGTTCCTCTAAATTTGAATCTCTGTTTGTCTTGAAATCCATCCTTGAATCATCCCCTGAAAATTTTTGTTGATTTTATTTTGAAATTGTGTATACATCGAAATTATTATTTTGATAAGGATGACCGTATTTTTATATAAAAGTGAAACGTTTTCGATAAGGATTATATACCTTTTAAAAGTGGGAGTCTGAATTTTTGAAAGGATTTGAAATTTTGAAAATTTATAATGAATTCGATTATATAAAACGATTTATAACTGAAGGGTTTTGAATTTGAATTTCTAGGAATCGAACTCCGGTATTTTCAAATTTGGTTTTGAGATTTCAAATATATATAATAATAATAATAATAATAATAATAATAATAATACGATTTAAAAGTATTTTCCGGATAAGAAATGTTTCAAAAGAGTTCAAATGAATTCCAATGATTTAGAAGAAATTTCAAAGAAGATTAAGAAAAATAGAAGTCTAGAACTCACTTGTGTCGCTGGAAAATAATTTCGGTGATGAGTGCACGCATCATCGACATTGATTTTCGAGTTTCAGAGTGAGGGGAGAGGCCACTCTAATAGTTTGGCTATGCGAGTGATTTTGTGAAACCATTTTGATTTCAAAATTTCGAAGGATGATTTGATTTTCGAAAGATATATATATATATATATATATATATATATATATATATTTGAAATGATTTGAAGTGAGCTCGGTGTTTGGTACTCGATTTTTGGATTTGATTTAGTATAACTCTATCTTTAGAAATTGGTTTACTGATTTGTTGTTGATTTCCAACTCTTGAATTTGAAATATGATTTCTTCGACTATTTTGAAGGTTCGAACACTTCCAAATCAAGATTTAATTTTTAAAGCTAAGAAATTTCAAAGAGTATAAAATATTTGATATAGTATATAAGTTTAGGTTTGTATGCTTAAAGTATGAAGAGTATGACTTAAGTAAATTTGAAACTTTTGTTAAATAAATAATTTGCAAAAGGAAAATTGGATTTTTCATATAGAAATAAATAGTTTAAAGGTTTTAAAGGGATAGTTATAAATTTGGAAACCATTTTGGGTATAATTGATTTTGAGAAATATTTGGTTTTGAAAATAGATTGGGATGTAAAACCCAGTATTTATATGATGATTTTGGAAATGAATTTGTTTGACTTAAATTATGTTAATATGGAAACTTGGGTTATTTTCTAAACCTATTATTTTTGGAAACTTTGAAATTGAAGATATTTAATTTGAAAGAAATGATTTGGTGAAATCATATATGATTTTGAAACTGAATTGATATTGAAATAGATTGAAATTTGAGAACCATATGTTACTAAATACTTGATTTGGAAGTTATCGAACTTATATAAAATGGATTTGTATAAGTATGATGTTGATTTGAAAACTATTGATTTGAAAGGTACTCAATTTGGAAAGAGAAATCTTATATAATCGAAGTCTATATAAGTGTGATTTGATATACTATTGATTTTGGAAAGTATTCGATATGAAAATGAAAACCTATATAATGGACTTTATATAAGTATGATATTTGAAAGTGATTTGAAAAGGTAATATATGATATATATTTTCAAAGTGAAGATATGGGAAGTGCATTTTGCTTGATATCAGCTCTGTGGCCACATTATGGATTCATTCTATTATTATTCTCTCTAATTTTGGTTTTCCAGATGTGATACTCGAGTGTCTCACCATGGCGATCTCCATAGTTTTTATTTTGAGCGCGACTGCATAACGCAATTCACCTGGCTGAGCTGGCCTAGGGGTACGGATTGTTTCCTGGGGATCCAGGCATAATCATTGTGTATCCTGTGAACTATGTAGGTCATTAGTAGCGAAATCTGCCTGGCTGAGAAGGCCTATGGGTATGGATTATTTCCTTGGGGATCCAGGCATAATCATTGTGTATCCTACAGTCTACTAGTCATCATGGCGTAACTCACAGGGCTAAGAAAGCTTACAGATATGGATTGTTTCCTGGAGGATCCAGGCGTAACCATTGTGTATCTGCGAACCATGGTTAGACAAAGGTTTTGGTTTGGTTGTTTTGCTTGGATTGTACTTTTCATATCTATTTTTAAAAAAAAATTCTAGTATTTTCAGTAGATGTTGAAACAAGTCTATTAAGTACCTGGAGAATTCTAGCTTTGTGCCTGATCAACGCACTACCAGAGTATGCAGGAACGAGGATAAACTTGTTAGGACATCGAGTTATAAAAGTATTTTGATAAATTATTATATAAAGGATATTTTAATCATTTATTTTACCCTTCCAAATAATTGAAATTTATATAGCTTTAAAATATTGGTACATCCTTGTCTTTCAACCTATCTTCCCTTCTAGCCATTCCTATTCTCCGCCTTGTTAAAGTTACCTATAACAACACTTATCAGGTATAATTTTAATCTTCTTATCACCTTGTCTTAATCCTATTTCATTTTATCTTTTCTGTGTTTTCCGTACCTCGTTCCTTTTCTGGGACGAAAAGATTTGAGTAGGGGAGAGTGTAACAACCCTGTATTTTGTGATTATTTTAATTTTATATTTTAATTATTTTAACTGAAATTCCTGATTTAAAAACTTTATTTTATTTATTAAAATAGATAAATTTTGTTATTTTAAATATAAATTTTGATTTATGTGTGAAATATAATTCCAAACCTGAATAAATGGAGTATTTCCAAAAAGATGGATTTTGGTCAAAATGGTCAAAATTTGACTTTTAAATTTAAATTTTAAATATTTGAATTTTATCTTTTATTATGAAAATAGATTTAATTTCAAGAATACTGCTCTTCGTTTCGTTGAAATCGGATTAATATTGTGAAAGTTATGCTTTTTACAATATTGTGTGTAAATTGTTTTATTTAACAAATTTGTTTATTTTAATTTATATAAATAATATTTTTGTTTGTAAAATCATGTTCTAATTTGTGTAACATGATATGTTTTGCATATATTTTATTTTTAAAACATTTTTAAAATATAGTTATAATGTTCAAATGTTGATTGTATATTGTTTTCAATCTTTAATTCTAGTTTCCATTAAATAAAGTATTTTCTTTATTTATTTCCTACTTTTCCTAAAACCATTTATTTATTCTTCATAATATCTATCTCTACCTTATTTTTCTTATTTATACATTCATTTAGTAAGTCAATGGATAAGTATTTAGAAACCTATTTATTTCTTGGAAAGAAATCCCAAATATACATACACGTTATTGTTTTAAAAGACATACCTTTAAATGTTTATTTTAATTAATATAAGTAATATTTTTGGTTGATATATCGTGTTATAATTGTGTATATATATGTAACATTACATGTTATGTATATATTTACAACATTTGTCCTTTTTTGTTTCATTTAATTTGGATATATACTTTGTAAATTAAGTAACATACAAAGATGTAAATAGCAACTAATTTATACGTTTCTATAACTATTTTCTTATTTATTTAGCATATATTTTATTAAATAGATGGGAAACAAATCAAATATGTTACCTATTTTTAATTAAAGGCATGCGTACGTTTAATTTATTGCCTCTTTATCTTTCCATCCATTAATTTCATACCATAACTCCTCCATATGTTGTCATTTATTTCCTTGATCCCTGGTCGTGTACTTTATATATTGCGTGAAAGAAAATATCTCTTTCTCATTCATCATACATGCCATTTTCAGATCTGATGAGAAAGGTAACGGCTTCCTTCTCTTTTCTCCACTTTTCTTCTTTGTTTTGCCTTGTTTTTCACTTGATTTTGCTTGATCTTCACATATGGTTCTAAGCCTAACCCCTTCACCATCACCTCCATCGACCACCACCACTTCTTCCCCACCTAATCCACAGCCTAACCACCATACTCCTCTGACCTGAATGTGCCATGGCCTCCCTTTGAACAAAACTTCACAAAAACTATGAAAAACTCCACAAAACCATGCTAATCGAGCCCTAGATCCAACACCACCTTCAATGCTTGCCACGGCCACTTCCTTAGCCACCACCACCATCAAGAACCACCTCTGAACACCATTACAAACCTCTGACCTGTAGTAGCCTCTGGATGAGCCCAAATATGCCTTTGACCGAGCCCAAGTTGAACCAAACCCCTTTCTAGCCTTGCCTTTTGTCCTTCCACACTATGTAACTTCAAAACCCTTCCTATCCTTGACCAAGCCATGAACTTGATCCTTTACCACCTAAAAAATGTCATGGCTGAACAAATTTAGCCTTAAGGCCGAGCACATGTTGAGTCAAGAGCAAGCAAAATTTGTTTGAAACTTGATGATGTCTTTGTTTATCTCTATTCTGATTTGTTTCAATAATTTTGGTATTGTATTTATATTTATGTATGATCTTGTTTTATTGTTATATACAAGATATAGATATTTGCTCTCTTCCCACTTGAATCAAAACGTGTTATCGTGATTTTCGGATTCTCTTTTGTGTGTGTTGTTTGCGAACTCCAGCTTTAAAGAGGTGAGTAATTCCTATATGACATATATGCTTATATAATTGTGAAGTGACACCAAGTGAATGTGTAGAAACTTTTGTATTATGTTATACCTACCTGTGATATCATTTATATGATGTTAAACCCTATTATTAACTTGTCACGTCATCTGTTATATTCTATTCTGTTATATTGTTTATTTATTTCTGTTTCTCACACTGCAAGTTCTCTGTAGAATAGAATCACTATGGTTTGAAATGATACATACCCAAACGGACTTTAGAATAGGAAAAATCACTATGGGCTGAAATGGTAGGCCTGAGTGATTTTTATTTATTTGTATTTGTCTTGGGATTTTGGGTTTGAAATAATCAAAACCCAAAATTTTTACTGATTACGGATTTAAATGATAATTTCCGTATCACTTGATTTAGGTGTGAAATATTTTCCGGACCCGTGGTTGATTTCAAAATATGATTTCTTATAAATTTCATGTATTGTAAATGAAAGAAGAAGAAAAATATGAAATTTGACTTATATTGGATTAAATGGTTAAGCAGTGATTTTCTAAAAGGTTAAATGTTATAAGTTAATAGACGGTTTAATTTGTAGTGTGAAAGTTGATTTAACTTAATAATGGGAATTTAAGTAAAAAATGGAATTATAAGATTAACTTGGTAATTAGTATAATTGATGTATGAATTGGATAAATATAAAGTAAAAGGAAATATCAAGTTATTTGTAAAATAAAGTTAAGCAACTTATAGTGTATTTTGAATTTATGTAATTAGTTTAAAATGTTAAATAAATGGATAGTTAAATGGAAATTTTGGAATTTAACGTAAATTGGAAATGTGAAATTTGGTTTGAAATTAAAGGTTAAGTTAATAAATTAAAAATGGAATTTAAGTTATATAAATAAAATGGAGACTAAGTTATATTTGGAAAATGGTAATAAAAATTTAAGTGTTAAGTAATTTGTTAAAATGTGAAGAATAGGAAATTGTACACTTGAATTTATTAAGTGAATTATTGAAAATTTAATTTTATTTATAGGAAATCTACTTTATAAAAATCATAAGTTAAAGATATTTTAATGAACATTTTTGAGTGTTAAAATATGATTTTTATAGTGTTTAAAGGGTTACAATCAAAGTTTATTTGTGGTTGAAATTTCAATATTTGAAGTGCTTAACAGATTAAATGAACTCAGAAAAGGCTAAATTTTTGGGAATTGAATATTTGATTTGAAGGAATAATGACTTCACTTTTTAATGGTTTAAATGAATGATTTTAATTCGGAATTATAAATCATTTTGAAATTTATAACCACGGGTACTCTGCTTTATGTGTCATGTGATTTCTTTGTGATTGTTTGATGCACGCCTTTGATTTTAAGAGTGTGGCTAGAGGTGAGCGGTTACTGCAGCTCTACGTAACCCTAGTCACAATAACACTGTTATTTTCATTGTTTACTTTAATATGGATATTTCTAGGATAGTGGTTATTACTACTTAATTGATTGTTTGACTTATCCTTAATGGATGGGCGATCCCAAGCATCCTTTAAGTTATTGTGCATTGCTATTACAGTTCACTTGAGTTGGTTTACATTGTATAAGTATGTATGTCCTGACTCGAGTGTTTATGTTTTACTTCACGCTTGGCTCAGCCTGAGAATGATAGCTTTGGATTCACTTTCTAGAGCCAGAGCTTAGCTGGAGCTTTTCTGCCTATCTATTCGTCTACTTCTTCCAGTTAGTTCCTATTCGGTATCTGTCTTTGTATTATTGATTTATGTATCTAGACTTCTATTGTATCCATTTTTAAACTATGATATTTTGTATATGTTTTGAGAGTTTGTACATAGTAGCTTCATGAACTACTATGGTATTTTATTTCCGCTGCGAGTATTTTGATACTTCTGTGTCTGTGATTCTGTGAATGATTTTATTTGCTCCAAATTTTATTACAATCTGTTATTTTGAATTATTCAAGTCTGACATATGTGGATTATTGTTGATTTGAATGGTCCAAAATAGTGGGCTGTTACACCTTGGTTAAGATGATAACAATTATTGAATAACCAAAAATACCGTGATTGTAGATTTTTGGCTTTGAATTGACATCTAATTATGATGATAGTAATCTCCTATATTTGAAGAGGTGAATCCTCTGATGAATAGTGTTTCACTGTAAACAATTTGGCATATACGCAAAAGAAGCTGTAGCTTGGTCGCGATGCTATAAGTTGAGTGAAATCAAAGGACAACCTTGTCATTTAAGCTGCACAATATTCTCAAGTCTAAAGAATATCGCATATCTTCATGATTAGATCATATATTTTGATTTACATATATATAACCTATATAGGACACTTGGTTGAGTTGTTCTGTGATCATCTAATGATCAGATATGTAACCCCTTGGCAACCTCAGCGATCATAAGTAATTCATCATCCAACATTTTTTGGAGCTTTACGTACACTATTTTTAATGGGTGCAGCAATATCCCTTTATCGATACATCTTGACTAGGAACCTTTAAAGTTGTGTATTACTACTACATCAGTCCAATACTCATGGTACGATCTATTCCCAACTGCAATCAATATAAAACTCTACTTGGGGATTTGCTATTTATATATGTGTAATGCTCTTAATCATTATTTATATCATATATATACCTAACACACATAATAGAAAATAAAATCAAAAAGTATACTTTTATTTCGAATCAAATTTATTATATTATTAGTATTACATTAAAAAATAACATAATTTCTCCTGAAGCATACCCTTACCTCTCTTAGTCTCCCACTTCCACTTGGATCCAATTATGGTGCTCCATTCCCATTCCTTCGATTAGTTGTCCTGAAACATTTATTTTTATTTCATATTTACTTTTTTGATTACGCATCACTATCACCGATAAACTATTTTATTACATCATAACTACGAAATATCTTGATCTTGGTGTTGGTTCCAACTACATTCTGTTTTGCATCATTGTTATCAAAATATGGTATTGGATTTTCAACATTGGAAATTATTCCTAGTTTTCTTATAAATTTGCACACATATACTATCTTTATTATCACACTATTTAGGGTAATGTACTTAACAATTATAGTTGAATCTGCCACAATATCTTATTTTGAACTATTCCAAACTAACCCCTTTTTAAGGCTAAATATGAATTTAGGATTTACTTATGTCACTTATGGAGTCGAGTTTGAACACTCCTTCATAAGGAGCTTATTATTTCCATAACTAATTCTCTAGTATTTCGTAGATACTTAAGAATTTAAATTATGATTTAGATTTACTCGAATTTGATATTCAATTACTACTGCCTATATGCATGAGAAATCTATCTAATCTATCTCATATGCTTCATATTATATATTTAAATATGATGTTTATTTACATCAACTGAGATAATTCTATACCCTCTTATACCAAATACATGGACATCTCTTCCAAATCCTTCATCGAGAATTGAATAATTAAGCTTTAATTGATTTTAACACGGATACACAATTATCACCTAGTAGCATATTGTTTACTTATGATATTGGAAATGTTTTAGTACCTTTTTTCTTTCTTAAGGACACATGCTTCCTTTGCAGCTCTTTGGGTTGTGGCTTCTTTACTCTAAAGTTGTAGTGCCAATGATCTCTAGTGTATGGGCGTGGATGAATGAAAGAATGAGTACACATAGTAGAATGAGTGGGGAGGCTCGTTGATGTTAGAGTTGGACTTAACTCAAGTGGATGTAAAAGTTGGGCTTAACTGGTATGAAAGAATGAAATAACTTTTAATTGGTATAAATCAATAATATGTTATGTTTCTTTAGAAAAAATAATTCGATGAACGAAACACTAAAATATAATGTGCATGTTGATAGAGTTAGGGGTATGCTATAGATGCAATTATATAATTTGTTGCATATGTCTTACTCAATAACCAATCTGGTTTGAAATAAAATTTGTTTTCTTTCAGTTATATACTTGATAAAGCATGATATATTAATTAATTAGTTTAATTAAAAGTACGTTTAATAGATAATCCATAAATAATATGTTTGTGATAGTAGTTACAAAGTGTTGTAACCATGAGTAATTTATCAAAATGAAATTGAACATACCATTTTAAATATTCTAGTCAAGATGTATCGAGACTGGATATTGAAACATCCATTGAGACTAGAGTACGTAAAGCTCTTCAAATATTAAAAAGTGTATTACTCATACTACTAGAGGCACCAAGGGGTAACATACTGATAGTTATTAGATAACCATACAACTCACTCTATAGTTTTCCGTTGGTCGATATAACAAAGGTCAAATAGAAAATATCTATGTGACGGAATGAAATGGTTCTCTTGACTTGAGAATATTTTTGATCTTCAACATGGAAGCCCGCTTTGATTATATTTAAATCATGGCTCGGTGTTCATTCGACGACTATATTTGGGTCGAGCGGAAGCATTGAAAGTGAAACACTATTCATGAGAGGATTCATCTCTTTAGTTATATAAGGTTAGTGTGACGCCCCACCTCTATACCCACGCTAGCCAAGGACACTACAGGGTAATGCCGTCAACTAACACGGAGAATAAGGCTGGTTGGGAGCGACCATCTATAGCCTTGCTTTAACTATCCATTAAATACGTCGGCAAAAATCATACCTAATAGATCGACATATACAATGAATACTTAAAACAAAACCATAGGTGGCTGGATCTATCAGAACAGAATATAATAACTCAAATGTAATATACATCACAGAACAGTAAATCATCATATACACATATATCGATACACAACAGAGTTTACAAACAATATAAGTCAAGTGGTATAGCAGACCACAATATACAGACGAGTCAAAAGAATACATATCACAGTTACTACAAAATGGGACTATTCAAAAATCTATGACAAAAAGAAGCTAGCGGAGTAGTCCATGCGGAAGCCAAATAGGCTAAGTCCAAATGCACCTAACCTGAAACATCTCGGTCTGACCCGAGTATAAAATACACGGGTCAGTCTAGCTAAACAAATTAGTTAGATAAACTGAACAACAATAAACCTGCAAGGTTACAAAGCATAATAGATACCTACAAGGGAGATAACACAATCATCTAACAAAAGATGAATCATATAGAACAAGCCTCATATCATCGGCAACATATAGAAACAAAGGATAAGAATATCCCAAAGCAAGCCATAAGGCAATATCAAATACCAATAAGGTACACAAGTTCCGCAAGGTAAACGCTACGCATCATGCGGCTCATAATGACCAACACCGAAGGGCGATACCAAGGGAATATACATATGAATGAAATATCAGAAAATTTGCTCGAGCTCAGTACTATACAAACAAGGATCCATGAGACTGAAGACTCCAAACCCAATATCACCCATGCGGCTCATAACGACCAACATCGGAAGCGATACTAAAGGGCAACCCAATATCACCCATGCGGCTCATAACGACCAACATCGGAAGCGATACTAAAGGCAACAAACCCAAAGGTACAAACCCGAAGGCAACATACCCGAAGGCAACATACCCGAAGGCAACAAACCGTAGTGGCGAAGGTCAGAGACCCAGTACTGGACACCACTAACTGGCGGAATGTGTCATAACTCTCAAAAAGGAATCCGAAAAGTGGTAACGTGAGTCCCATAACCACTCGTTCGCACTAAACGGTTTACTATCCGTTAGTTAATTTCACACTCAAAGTAGTACAAAGTTCACCTCATCTCATCGGTAAACCAGACACAAAGGTCAAAACAATCAATCGAACAGGTCGGGGACTAATCGGAAAGATAAACGCAGGGATTCATGGTCCGTGTTTTACACAACCATTTAATCACCCTTCCACTCCGCTCGAAGTGCGAAATTGTGTGTGCATTATAAATAGAATTTAAGAATTGGAGAAGGAAACTTTTAATACAATTTAGAGGGATTATTTATGAAAACCCGTGAATGAAGTCAAAGATAAGTTATCAAAGCCAAAGATGCAATGACAACCACTAAAAAGCAACTTGAATCAATAAAATTTGGAAAACAAATCAAAATATGCAAAAATAGGCAAAACAGCAAAATATGAGCAGGTCGGTCGACCGGTTGCAGGGCTCGGTCGGCTGGCCAAATGCAGGAAATAAAAAAACTCGACATGAGCAGGTCGGTCGACCGGCTGCAGGGCTCGGTCGGCCGAACCTGATGATTTTGCACTTCCTGCCTTATTTCAATGAAATGCAAATTCTTCCAAACCGCGACCGTTCGAATAATGGACCTAAGGAGCTTTAACCAATAGATACCCCAGCTCCATTAGCTCTCCGATTCGCAACCAAAAACATATTCAAACATCAAAGTTAGGATCTTTAACGAATTGAACCCAAACACTCAAAATTTGGATATTCACCAATTCAATCCAAACCAAAAGCAAGTGCGTATGAACAAGTGCTAGGAAATTCATACCCAACATCAAAGAAATCAAGAGAAGTAGATGTGAGTTCAAAACTCACCTTTTACCCAAAACAAAGAAGATGAAGAAGAAGCTCAATAACAAGGAGAAGACCAACCAAACACTACTTCAACTCAACAAGCTTCAATCTAAGAATAAAACATATATTTCCCAATTTAGATTTAGGAAATTTTCTGAAATTGAAGAGGAGAAGAGTTGGAGAAGATGAAGAAGAACTTACCTATGGATTCTCTTTGATTTTGGAGCAAGAAATCAAGTTGGAAGTTGAAACTAGGGCTTGCAAATTTCTATTTCTCTTTCCCTTCCCCCATTTCAGTTTTAGCTTGAGAAATAAAAATGAAAAGGAGATGAATGAAGAGAAGGGGTTGAGTTAGAGGGTTAAGTGGAGATTGGGGCTGAACCCAAACTTAAGCCCAAGTAGGAAAAAGTAGCCAAAATTTCACAAACTCCAAACATGTCAAAGATTATACTCAAAAAGATCGCAAACGCCATTTTGGAACCAATGGAGGTAGTTTCGAGTTCTAATTCGGCCATTTCCAAAAAGTAGCTTTTCGGACCCAAAAATCCGACTAACGACGCTATATTTAAATAAAATATTTAAATATAAAATCGTTAAATATGCGGGTTGTTACAGATCTCCCCTCCTTACAAAATTGCGTCCCCGCAATTCCTAGAGACGATATTTGTAACAATTGCATACATACAATCAATCAAAAGAAAAGAAAATAAGCTTGAGATGAAAAGACATACTCACCGTTCTCAAGCTAAGAAAGAAAACCCGGATAAGATCGCTCAATAAACTCTCTGGTTTCCCAAGTACAGTCATTGGGATTAGCGGACCATTAAACTTTAACGAGCGGCACGTCCTTGTTCTGAAGGTGTCGCACCTCCGTGTCAAGCACGCGAATAGGTTGCTGTACAATAGATAAGTCCAGTGAGACCTCAAGCTCTTGCAAATCAGGAGAAGTAATAACAGAATCCGACTCCCAAAGACACTTCCGAAGTTGCGAGACGTGAAACACGTCATGAATACCAAATAAATGAGCAGGAAGTGAAACTCTATAAGCCACAGGGCCAATACGTTCAGTAATAGAAAATGGTCCTATAAAACGAGGAGCCAATTTCCCAGTCGCACTGAAACGCATAACCCCCTTCAAAGGAGAAACACGAATAAAAACAAGATCGCCAATCGAGAACTCGAGAGGCTTCCTACGGTTGTCCGCGTAGGATTTATGGTGACTCTGTGCCTCTTTCATTCTCAATCGAATAAGATCAATCTTCTCGGAAGAATGACGAACAAAATCTGGACCAAGAATAAGCTTCTCTCCAGATTCTAACCAACATGAAGGTGATCGACATGGTCTTCCGTATAAGGCTTCGAAAGGAGCCATACCGATACTAGATTGAAAACTATTGTTGTAGGAGAATTCTACAAGAGGTAGGTGATCCTCCCAACTACCATTGAAATCAAAAATACAAATACGGAGAAGATCTTCCAAGATACGATTCACCCGTTCAGTCTGTCCATCAGACTGCGGATGATAAGCTGTAGAAAAATTAAGCTTTGTTCCCAAAGCTTGCTGAAGACTCTTCCAAAAATGACTTGTGAATAAAGGATCACGATCACTCACAATAGAATTAGGAACACCGTCAAGTCTCACGATTTCCTTGACATATAACTTAGCCAAATGCGAAGCAGTCCTATTAGACTTAATAGGGACAAAATGAGCAGACTTGGTGAGGCGGTCAACAATAACCCAAATACTAGAATGGCCTGATCTCGAACGAGGCAGGCCGTCAATAAAATCCATAGAAATCTGATCCCATTCCCACAATGGAATCTCAAGGGGCTGAAGAAGACCCGAAGGACGCTGACGCTCGGCCTTAAAACGCTGACAAGTTATGCAATTGCTCACATAACTCGCCACATCGCGCTTCATGCCTTCCCAATAATAAAGACGATGCATATCGGCATACATCTTGCTACTACCGGGATGAATGGTATACTTAGAACGATGACAATCATCAAGAATGTCATGCCTAAGTGCAAAGTCAGAAGGCACAAAAAGATGGTTCTTCTTACGAAGACACCCATGAGAATCAATGCTAAAATCTTGCAACGCCTCATCACAAGATTTAGACTCACAAAGCTGAATAAGATGCAACAAATCAGGATCACGCCGCTGGGCATCGGCAATACGATCCAATAAAATATGTCGAGCTCCCAAACTAAATAATAGAATAGGAGAATCAGAAGATGAACCTCGATCACGAATTTCACAAAAAGATAGAGTCTCAAGAACATCCCATTCGGCAAACATCATAGAAATAACAGCCGAATGTTTGCGACTAAGCGCATCTGCAACACGATTACCCTTACCAGGGGTATACTGGATATCAATGTCATAAGAAGCAAGAAACTCGAGCCAACGCTTTTGTCTCATATTGAGTTCCTTCTGAGTGAACAAATACTTCAAGGATTTATGATCGGTATAGAGAATGAAGCGCTCGCCCAACAAATAATGTCGCCAAATCTTCAAGGAAAAGACAATGGAGGCTAACTCAAGATCATGAGTGGCATAGCGAACTTCATTCGGACGCAGTTGCCTAGAAGCATAAGCAACTACCCGATCCATCTGCATAAGAACAGCACCGAAACCACTACCACAAGCATCGGTGTAGACAACAAGATCATGATTCCCTTCGGGAACCACAAGAATAGGAGCATTAGTGAGAAGTTCCTTCAATGTCAGAAAGGAAGCTTCACGCTTGTCGGACCAAATAAAACGAATGCCTTTCCGAGTAAGGCAAGTGAGAGGAAGCACAACATGGGAAAAATCCTTAATGAACCGACGGTAATAACCCGCAAATCCAAGGAAACTACGAATCTCATGAACATTCTCGGGCCTCTTCCAATTCTGTATGGCTTCGATCTTTGAGGTATCGACAGAAATGCCATCGGAAGATACAACATGGCCTAAGAACCTAACCTTATTCTCCCAAAAGTGGCACTTGGAGAATTTGGCTCTAAGCTGATGATGACGGAGGGTACTCAAGACAATTCTCAAGTGATTAGCATGCTCAGCTTCAGACTTAGAATAAATACGGATATCATCAATGAAGACAAGGACGAACTTATCGAGATATTCCCGGAATACCCGATTCATGAGATCAACAAAGAAAGCAGGAGCGTTCGTCAAACCGAATGGCATAACGAGCCACTCGAAAGAACCATATCGAGTGCGGAAAGCTGTAAGAGGTATGCTATCCTCCGCGACTCGTAATTGATGAAAACCTATGGCAAGGTCTAGCTGAGAAAAGACCTTAGCACCACTCAATAGATCGAACATATCATCGATCCTAGGCAACGGATACCTATTCCTAATGGTCAACTCGTTAAGCTTGCGATAGTCAATGCAAAGCCTAAGAGTTCCATCAGACTTCTTCACAAAGACGACCGCGGATCCCCACGGAGAAAAACTAGATTGAATCAACTGCTTGGACTCAAGCTCCAAAAGCTGCTTCTTGAGTTCCTCATTTTCCTTTGTAGACATACTCGTGGGAGGACGACTAACTGGCTGCATGCCTGGAATGAGATCAATGCGGAACTCAATTGCCCGCTTGGGTGGCAAACCTGATACAGGCTCAAAAACATCAGAAAAGTCACAAGCAATAGGAATACGAGATATATCATCATCTCGAGAATCAAGAGAATATAAAGCCATTTCGGAATTATCCACATCCCGAAGAATAAGAAATAACCGAGTAGGCGAATCCGGATGTTGAAGATATATGATTCTCTCCGAACAAATAATCCTGGCATCATATCTCACTAGCCAGTCCATACCCAAAATCATATCAAATTCCAGACAAGAAATAACGTGCAGATTCACACGAAAAGAAAAACCACATAAAACAATCTCAACATTATCACAAAGCAAACTAAGGGTCGCGGATCCCCCAATAGGATTCGCAATCCTTAAAGAAGTAACCATACAAGAAACATCCAAAGATAAATCATCAACGAGCTTTTTCGATACGAAAGAATGTGAAGCTCCCGTATCGAAAAGAACTCGTATACTATGATCACGAAATAAAATAGAACCTTCCAAAATAGATGGAGATATACCTTTGGGTTGAGAATAACCTTTTGAAGCCTTGGTAGCATAAAGATTGCTAGACTTGGCACCAGCCGGAACAGTAGGGCAAGCTGAAACATGGTGACCTTCCTTCTTGCAATAACGGCAGAAGAGAGGCTTAGGACAAGCTCGAATAACATGATCCGGAGAACCACAATTGAAACACTTTCGAACGAAAGGTGTTCCGGAAGACTGAGGCTGAGAACTAGGACCACCGGTCTTCTTCTTCTTAGAAGGAAAAGGCTTCTTCTGAATTGGAAACGGCCTTTTGTTGGGGTTCTTGGAAACCTCAACATCAACATCACTGTCACACTCCTTCTCGACGGTCTCGAGATGAAGCGCAGAATCAACCAACTCCTCAAAAGAAAGTTTAAGTTGGAGCAACAAAGATTTCTTAAGATATTTCTTAAGACCAGAAACAAACTTCAAATTCTTCTTATAAGAAGTACTGATAAATTCAAGACCATACTGAGATAAAGCCTCAAACGATGCGACATACTCAGAAACAAAAGATTTCCCTTGCTTCAACTCAAGGAAGCGACGGGTCAATAAAACTTTTTCAGATTCAGGAATGAACTTGAGTTCAAATCGCTCCCGAAACTGAGTCCAAGAAAGAGTAGACTCATCAATCTCGGCTACAAGAAGCTCATACCAATCAAGAGCATGCTCTTGTAATAAACTAGAAGTCACAAGAACTCTATCATGGTCAGAAAGATCCATGCGAGAGAAGATACGCTCGCATGTGCGAAACCAAGCTTGTACTTCAAGAACGGACTCGGAGCCCTTAAACGGCTTCCCTCCAAGATGAGAAAAATCACTGCACTGACGTGCAAAAGCAGATTTGCGAGGTGGAGATACTCGAGGTGGAACTGGAGGCTGAGTGCTCCTAAACAATTCCAAAAACTGATCAGCAGACATATAAACGCCATCCGGATGTGTGCCACTGGATTGCCCAGCATCCGAACGTCGTCCCCTGCCTCTTCCAGCCATACGCTGAAAGTAAGATAAGAACAAGATTATTCACAAGGTAGATACTTCGTTACGGAATACTACGGAATAAAATGCATTCCTAGACGTATTCCCAAACTCTATCTAACCTTGATGGAATAAAGAGACACGATGATTCAAAGATTTGTATCACTTGTACACTTTGATGTACCATAATATGTGCATCTATTCTGTGTTTATCATATTTTGTTCTGAACTCAGCTCTGATACCACGCTGTGATGCCCCACCTCTATACCCACGCTAGCCAAGGACACTACAGGGTAATGCCGTCAACTAACACGGAGAATAAGGCTGGTTGGGAGTGACCATCTATAGCCTTGCTTTAACTATCCATTAAATACGTCGGCAAAAATCATACCTAATAGATCGACATATCCAATGAATACTTAAAACAAAACCATAGGTGGCTGGATCTATCAGAACAGAATATAATAACTCAAATGTAATATACATCACAGAATAGTAAATCATCATATACATATATATCGATACACAACAGAGTTTACAAACAATATAAGTCAAGTGGTATAGCAGACCACAATATACAGACGAGTCAAAAGAATACATATCAGAGTTAGTACAAAATGGGACTACACAAAAAGCTATGACAAAAAGAAGCTAGCGGAGTAGTCCATGCGGAAGCAAAATAGGCTAAGTCCAAATGCACCTAACCTGAAACATCTCGGTCTGACCCGAGTATAAAATACACGGGTCAGTCTAGCTAAACAAATCAGTTAGATAAACTGAACAACAATAAACCTGCAAGGTTACAAAGCATAATAGATACCTCCAAAGGAGATAACACAATCATCTAACAAAAGATGAATCATATAGAACAAGCCTCATATCATCGGCAACATATAGAAATAAAGGATAAGAATATCCCAAAGCAAGCCATAAGGCAATAACAAATACCAATAAGGTACACAAGTTCCGCAAGGTAAACGCTACGCATCATGCGGCTCATAATGACCAACACCGAAGGGCGATACCAAGGGAACATACATATGAATGAAACATCAAAAAATTTGCTCGAGCTCAGTACTGTACAAACAAGGATCCATGAGCCCGAAGACTCCAAACCCAATATCACCCATGCGGCTCATAACGACCAACATCGGAAGCGATACTAAAGGGCAACCCAGTATCACCCATGCGGCTCATAACGACCAACATCGGAAGCGATACTATAGGCAACAAACCCGAAGGTACAAACCCGAAGGCAACATACCCGAAGGCAACAAACCGTAGTGGCGAAGGTCAGAGACCCAGTACTGGACACCACTAACTGGCGGAATGTGTCATAACTCTCAAAAAGGAATCCGAAAAGTGGTAACGTGAGTCCCATAACCACTCGTTCGCACTAAACGGTTTACTATCCGTTAGTTAATTTCACACTCAAAACAGTACAAAGTTCACCTCATCTCATCGGTAAACCAGACACAAAGGTCAAAACAATCAATCGAATAGGTCGGGGCTAATGAAAAGATAAACGCAGGGATTCATAGTCCGTGTTTTACCCAACCATTTAATCACCCTTCCACTCCGCTCGAAGTGCGAAATTGTGTGTGCATTATAAATAGAATTTAAGAATTGGAGAAGGAAACTTTTAATACAATTTAGAGGGATTATTTATGAAAACCCGTGAATGAAGTCAAAGATAAGTTATCAAAGCCAAAGATGCAATGACAACCACTAAAAAGCAATTTGAATCAATAAAATTGGGAAAACAAATCAAAATATGCAAAAATAGGCAAAACAGCAAAATAAGAGCAGGTCGGTCGACCGGTTGCAGGGCTCGGTCGGCTGGCCAGATGCATGAAATAAAAAAACTCGACATGAGCAGGTCGGTCGACCGACTGCAGGGCTCGGTCGGCCGAACCTGATGATTTTGCACTTCCTGCCTTATTTCAATGAAATGCAAATTCTTCCAAACCGCGACCGTTCGAGCAATGGACCTAAGGAGCTTTAACCAATAGATACCCCAGCTCCATTAGCTCTCCGATTCGCAACCAAAAACATATTCAAACATCAAAGTTAGGATCTTTAACGAATTGAACCCAAACACTCAAAATTTGGATATTCACCAATTCAATCCAAACCAAAAGCAAGAGCATATGAAAAAGTGCTAGGAAATTCATACCCAACATCAAAGAAATCAAGAGAAGTAGATGTGAGTTCAAAACTCACCTTTTACCCAAAACAAAGAAGATGAAGAAGAAGCTCAATAACAAGGAGAAGACCAACCAAACACTACTTCAACTCAACAAGCTTCAATCTAAGAATAAAACATATATTTCCCAATTTAGGTTTAGGAAATTTTCTGAAATTGAAGAGGAGAAGAGTTGGAGAAGATGAAGAAGAACTTACCTATGGATTCTCTTTGATTTTGGAGCAAGAAATCAAGTTGGAAGTTGAAACTGGGGCTTGCAAATTTCTATTTCTCTTTCCCTTCCCCCATTTCAGATTTAGCTTGAGAAATAAAAATGAAAAGGAGATGAATGAAGAGAAGGGGTTGAGTTAGAGGGTTAAGTGGAGATTGGGGTTGAACCCAAACTTAAGCCCAAGTAGGAAAAAGTAGCCAAAATTTCACAAACTCCAAACATATCAAAGATTATACTCAAAAAGATCGCAAACGCCATTTTGGAACCAATGGAGGTAGTTTCGAGTTCCAATTCGGCCATTTGCAAAAAGTAGCTTTTCGGACCCAAAAATTCGACTAACGACGCTATATTTAAATAAAATATTTAAATATAAAATCGTTAAATATGCGAGTTGTTACAGTTAGTATCACGACCAACAGAAGTCAACTCAAAGTCAAAGTCTCTGGTTAGAGCTGTTTGGTTAATAATAATATTTATTATTAAATCAAGGACTTTGTGTTTTGACTATAAAGTTGAATATGAATGATATTGGAATTTTGACTATTATCAAATTCCATAAGTCCAAAATGATGTAGTTTTGACAAAAAGAATTGGTATAAATAATTATCACAACCGGGTAATGCTTAATATATTAAAATTGGATTTTATCAAAACCAAGTAAGCGATAAATTTGACCATAACGTCACACCACGGACTAAGTGAATTTTGAACATTAATATTCAAATTGTTTGATATTAATCGCTGACCAAATTTACAACTAAATGTCACATAACCGAAACGTCGAATACTCCTATTTACCACCCCATTTAATAAATTTGTATAAATTAATATTTATGAAATATTAATTAAAAAAATATTTGATTTGAACTAAACAATATTAAATAGAATGCGCATAATAGTTATATAAACACTAATCGATACACGATATTGATACGTGTTTAAATTGGACTTGAATGTAGTAAATACTGTTCGGGCTTGAAATAGTTTTAAGACCTAATTGGGGCTTAGTTTAGGAGGCTATAGGGTGGAAGATTGGGTTTGGCTATATGATGTTTTAGATGGAGGAATTTTTAATTTCCAAAGGAGCGAAATATTACGAGAAAGTCAAGGATCTTGATCCTTAATTCACTCTCTCATCCCATATTTATTTATTCCCTCCAGCATTCACTTCGCTTAAGACTTTTCCATTTTTATTTTTCTTGCTCATATTAGGCCACTATTACCCTATTATAACCCCTAAAATATAAGCACTAATTCATATAAATTTTCTTTGGTTCAATCGTCGGTGGTAAGGCAATTCGAAAGCTAGCAACTTCGGGATTGAGATTGCATTCAAGGAGTCTATTTCTTCGTTTCAACATGCAAACTTTGGGCTTTGATGAAAGGTATTGTACTAGTCTATTATTATATAATTATTTTTATATATTCATTGTTCCATATGTTGCTAGTTAGAAATATCACGAATCAGTATATCGATAGACTGCCACATGTTGATGGTTATATGGATAAGTGCATATATACATACATATATATAAGTGCATATACATATATATACATATATGTGTGTGTGTGTATGCTTATATGGTGCCCACGACCAAAATAAATAAAATTATTAAAATAATATTATTAAATGATTTTATGAATTAAATCTAAACACAAAAGGATTAAATCATATAATAAATATATTTTAAAGTTTATGAAACTTTTGTTCGTACCTAAAGGCTTTCGGCAATAATAAAAAATAGGATATTCATTAGAGATAACTATATATACTATTATTAAATCAAAATTGATTATATAAATAAAATGCATGTGCATACACACATGCACACACACATACATATATATTTAGCAATAATATAAAATTTTATAAAATTTTATACAATATAAAATATAGATTATGGTTTAGATAATGATTTTTAAAATATTTTTCCTATTAATTCTGTATGGTTTTAATTAATTATATTTTTTAATTAATAAATCATTTAAAATACATTTTTTTTAAATATTTGTATTTTCTAACCATAAGCGGGTACATAATATGTATTTAATTATATATGTATAATGATAGCTAGTTTCATGTTTATATGTAATATACATTTAAATTAATATATATTATTAAAAAACTAAAGTTTGGATTTCATGTAATAAATATTCTAAATTATTTTACACATTAATATTTAAAATAATTTTATAATTTAATTATATATGTGTGTGTATAAATATGCATATGTATTTTAATAAATGCTTAGTGTAAATAACTTACAACCAATATTTTATAATAATTATATAAATTATTATATTTTACATACATAAACACGCACAATATTTTGATGTGTGAACATTTATATACATATAGAAAATCCATTCGTATACACGAGGGACAAACATGTCCGTTGCGGTGTAAATTCGAACGTCTATACACAGACATGTCAAACCATGTACACATCATCCTGCTGCATGAGCATGAACACAAATATGCGAGTATGGTAAACATATATAAAATATAATATAAATTATACAATATTTAATCTTTATATAAATTAACTAAATAAAATAAAGATTGTATTTAAAATTATTTAGATTGTATTTAAATCAATTTAGACTTCGTACGCCCAATACGATCAAAAATGGTAAAAAAAAAATCACCCTTTTAACTCGATGCGTATTGGCCCAATTCTAATAATGGTATAAGAGCTAAATAGCCTATCCGGTCTAAATTAGCAATATTGGGCTAACTTATCAAAGTCTACTTATATAGTATAGTATCCAAAAAAGTAGTGTCTAGGTTGTATTTGAATAACCAAGTACCCTGCCCTACGTATATAGCTTCTGGCTTGACCCGAAATGACTAGGTAAGCCTAAAGGTTATCCCCATAAAGGCCCGATTTAAATTAGGCCTTGGGATAATTTGAAAATTGTTTTGAAATTAATATAAAAGTTTTAAATTTAAATGTTAAATTTAAAATAAGAAAAATATTATAAATGTTATGATATAGATTTAAAAATTGTTCTGAAGATTAAATAAAAGTTTTAAATTTAAAATAAAAACATATTATAAAAGTTATAATATTTTTTTTTGAATGTTTGAAAATGTTATAAAATTAATTTTGAAATTATTATCTATTAATAAGGCAAATAAAATAAATTAATTAATTAATTAAATAAGTTAATTAATGAAATATATATATATATGTATAATATATATATGTATAATATATATAATGATAAATGTTATGTTGTCTTGAATTGTTTAAGGCAATTTGAGTACACATGTGTGTATAAAAGAATTTTGAAATTAATAAAATTTAATTAAAATTTATTAATCAAATAAACTAATGAAAAGTTAACTGATAAATTAAAATACACACACATATATAAGATATATGTGTATTACTATAAAGGTTATAATATATGTACTCAATGTAATATGTTATAATTGAATAATAGATAATTAATTAAAGTGTAAATTAATTAAATAAAAATTAATTAATATAATCTTACACATGAAATAATATATAAGTTAAATAAAGTATAAAAGTTGTGTAATAATAGAATTTATATGATATAAATGTATAAACTATAAGTGGAAGTGAAATAGTAAAGAAACCCTAAATAGACTTAAGGATAAACACATACGTAAAAGTATGTATACCGTGATTTATGATGTATCCGTCACTTGAGTCACAAACGTATTTCATAAGAAATACATTATTCCACAAGTCGATATCACTCAATTAAATATATTAAAGATTATGAATCTTTAATATAAGTAGTGTCATCTACCATTTATATATTAATAGATTATTTACATACTCTTTGTTTGTTGAGCTTTCCCTAAGCTAGGGATATTATGTGTAGTTATGTAATTAATCCCAAGTACAAGTAGGAGATTGATAGAGTTGTAACCATGAGTAATTTATCACAATGAAATTAATTATACCGCTTTAAATATTCTTAGTCAAGATATATCGAGACTGGATATCGATAAATCCATCAAGACTAGAGTACGTAACGCTCTCCAAATGTTGGGTGGTATATTACTGATGACTACTAGAGGCACCAAAGGGTTACGTACTCATAGTTATTGAATAGCTTTGGAATGACTCATTTGATAGTTTTCTATTATTTAATATAACTAAGGTCATATAGAAAATATCGATGTGACAAATTCCACAGTTCCCTTGACTTGAGAATACAGTTCATTTTCAATATGGGAGCTCCACTTTGATTATAGTTAAATCGTGGCACGACATCCATCGAACGACTATATTTTGATCAAGTGGAAGCATTGGAAGTGAAATACTATTCAAAAGAAGATCCGTTCCTCCATTATATAAGGCTACTATCATAGTCAACAAAATTCAACTTAAAGTCAAAGTCTTTGCCAGAGCAGTTCGGTTGATAATAATTGTTGTTATTGTACCTAGGACTTTATGTTTGGTCTATAGAGTTGAATATGGATGATATTGGAATTTTGACTATTACCAAATTTCATACCTCCAAAGTGATATAGTTTTAATGAAGAGAAATTGATGTAAATAATTTTCACAACTAGGCAACGTTTAATAGAGTAAAATTGGATTTTACTGAAACTAAGTAAGAGAAAATTTTGGCCATAATATCACATCAGTGGTTAAGTGAAGTGTGAACGTTAATATACAAATTATTCGATATTAATCGTGATGGAATTTACACCTAAGAGTCACACAACCAAAATATTGAATACTCCTATCTTCCACCTTAATTAATTAATTTGTAATTTTTATAAATTAACTAATATTTAAAAAATATTAATTACAAAATTTTATTTGATTTGAATTAAATAATACTAAATAGTGTGCATATGCTAGTTATATAAACATCAGTCGATATTATATTGATACACGTTTAAATTGGATTTAAATGAAATAAATATTGTTTAGGCCTGAAATAGTTTTAAGGCTCAATTTGTGCTTAATTCTAGTAGCTATAAGGTAGGAAACTAAGGTCGTCCATATGATGTTTTAGAGGGAAGAATTTTGAATTCAAAACGAGAGAACTAGTAAGAGAAAATAAAGGATCTTGATCCTTATTTCACTCTTTCTGCAACATCCTGCCTTTTTATACGGTTTAAATCGATGATAAACCACACACATCAGACTCAAACCATACAGAAAGGTGGATTGTTATTGGGGTGAATAAGAAAAACAAAGAAAGAAAAAAATAGAATCTTGCAGCGGAACGACAAAATATAATAATCAAATAACAGTTCATGAAGCTGTTTTACAAAAACATTTGATTATACCAATATAATACAATATCAGAGTTACACATACCAAAGAATAATAACTAACAATGCAGCGGAACAATGTGATACAGCGGAACAATATAGTAAATAATAGTAATAAAATATTCGTCTTCGTTCTCCAGAAATAAAGTCTTTGAATCCTGAAATGCTCAGACTGACCCAAGCGAATTGAAAAGACAAAACGCTTGAGTCAGAACTAAAAGATCTTATGTAAGTTAAATCAATAGAAATAAATATGAATGGAACGGCATCAAAGATGTTTACGGGATTTGACATCTCCTATCCAGTCTCAAACGTGAGTGTAGTAACTTAAGAGATGTTCGGGATTCACATCTCCTAAGGATCCGTTAAACTATTTACTATGTAGTAATACTTCGCTATTATAATAATGTCTATAGTAAAATAAACTTACTTTTAAATAGCGTTAAGAGGTTACCCATATAGCCCTTACTACGTAATAGTCCTAGTAGTCCATCCAGTATCATGATTCTTCCTGATCGGAAAGCCACCAGAAGAAACCACACGGGCTATGGGAGAAAACCAAACTCGTACAAGGCACGCTAGGGTAGGTGACACGGCACAACTAAGCAATGCCAGAGTAGATATACCAATTACGCTTCCGAACCGGTGATAACGCGTAGAAGCTACTACTGCCCACCTCGAGGCACACCCCAAAATCAAAAGGGCCCAAATCAATCACAAAGTAATAGAATGGTATCGAAGGAGTGTGTCCGATAAAAGGTGCTACCTTCTTAGCCCGTCAATCGCTCCTATATTTGCCACCTTATGCCAACTCATGGGAGTTGGGTCCTCGTATTTACCTCAAAGGAAATGCCACCACCATCCTACTTCATTCGGGAATCTCCACCACGTACACGGTTGTTAAAGTGGTTTTCGGAGTTGGCAGAGAGTAAGACAATTTCCGATCCCGGTCTCTTTAACAACGAAACGTTATTGTAATTCCGCGGTCATTTCAAAATAGTTTATACTTTAAAACCAAATATCATTGCCCTTTCCAAATCAAATCAATGCGATATCATTTTCATTTCAAATATATCCTTTTCTAAAATCATAACACTTTCAAAATTATAACATTTCGAAATCAAAACATTTGAATATTACCTTGAAACTCATAACTTTGAAACATAACTTCCACCACTTAAATGGTTTAAATATTTAAAATACTTTATATGATAAAATAGCCTCTTAAATTCCCAAATCAATTCCCAAATCAATTCCAAAATCATAAACTTCAATTCAATCCAGTTTCCAAATAAATTATTCCAAATTATATCGATTTCAAAATAGATTTGATCCACAAAATAAACCATTCCAAATTCAATATATTTCCAATTTTAAATATTCAACAATTTCACAACTAAGTTTGGAAACTTCATATATACATATCAAATTCAATTTTCTATTATTTAGTTTTGAAATATTTACTTAATAAATCCATTATCATTTCAATAAATCCCAAATTACAAATAGCTAAATATTACCTTCAATTTATTTATACTTGAAATACTCCTTTAATTCACCTTAACCTAAAAATCAAGTTATAATAATCATACCTTTTTAAGATTTCTAATTGAATAAATTTCACATCAACTTATTTGAGTTAATACTTAAATAAATTCAATTTCAAATAAATTTTCAATTTATCTTCCTACCTTAATTTATTTAAATCATTGTAAACTCCATAGATTAACATATAATTGAATTACTTAACCATATTATCTTCCATAAAATCAAACTTTATTATTAGACTTATTTTATATTAAAACAAATTATACATAGTTCAAAACCAAGAATAAAATACCATTATATAATATCAAAAATCAATATTTATATAAAATCATATATTTCTTTACAAAACCATAGAAATCAGTTCAAAATATTTTTTATATATAGACCCCGGTGTCTGTATAAAATTTTCTATCCTATGGTCAAGTGATATGGATATTTATCATTTCAATCCGTAATTTAAAATATAAATACGATTATATATCATTTCAAACCGCAATCTCGAATGAAATAAAATCCATAACAACTTGCTGTTTATAACAATATAAAATACAACATCCATTCATCCAATATCAATCATCAAACATTTATCACAATCATCATCCAATTCAAACAATAACATCAATATAAAACAGATAACAAATAACAGGTATTTACTGGCAGTTTATATTCAATAATGAATTAAATGCAATTTAACTTACAGTTTATATGCAATAATAAATTAAATAATAACTTAATTCAAATAAATTCAATTTAACTCACATGATTAAAAATATGCCAAACAGTAATAAATAAATTTCTAATCACATCACAGATCAATTTAACAAACATAAGAAATTTTAGAAGTTGTGAGTGGGTTAAAACACTCATCTTTGAATTTAAATTGAATTTAAATCCAATTTAAACCAAAAAATTGAATAGTCTAGAGTTCATCCAAAACAGCGCCAAAATGTCCGGAATTCCAATACGAACCTAGCAGAGAATATCGCGTGTGAATTGGACAACGTATGCAAAAAATTATGTTGATTAGAACATTAAACGATTTGAAATATAAAATAAATAAATTACTAAAGTTCACGTACAAGTCATATTTACCTGTTACGGCCGACATGCCTACTGTTCCTCTCATGCAACCCTACAACAAAAAATCCACACGCGCAAGAACCAAATTCAGGCCGCCACTGTGCATCTTGACGCGGAATCACCACAGCCGGAATCGCGCGAGGCTGCGCTGCCCGATCGCTCAACCCTCCTGCTCATGAAGACCCCTCTATTCGCCATCGATCGCGTGCAAATCCAGCCGGCCACCAAGAAAAAGTTAAACCCTAATTGAATTTGTAGGCCAATCCAATCTTCGATTCGCTAAACAAATCTTGCTGATGTGATCCACTCGCAAATCTCTACGCGACCATATAATCAATTTGATGATCCGTCGCAGTTGATCACGATGCAACGGACGACCGAGAATAAACTTGCCAATTATGGCTACACAGAAACCCAAATCTAGAAACGAACAGTGGATTTGACTTCCGTTCATCGAGGGCTTCAAATTCATATATAATTTGATATTATTTAATGAGTTTGAATTTTGAAGTTTGATTTTGGATTGAAATTGGATTAGGAATTAGGGTTTGCAGCCATAGGAATGAGGAGGAGCAATGGAATTGTATGTATAGAAATGAGGAATAAGAAATAGGTTAGGATTTATAACGATATATATATATAGGAAGAACAAAATAGAAGCAAATGGGTGTGATTGGTTTGGAAAAATAGAACGATAATGACCCGAAAAGCCCATTCCGACTCCGGAACGAAAATGGGTCAACCCATATATCGAAATAAATGTTTTTGAATATTTTAAAATCAATAGAATAGGTTTAAAGTCCTAATTCCATCATATGAAGAAGTTATGCAAAAATCAAGTTATTTTAAATTGATTTCACTTGATTTCAATTTCATTGATTTCTAGACATTTCGAGCCCATATGATCAAACGACAAGTCCGATCGCTACAAAACTTGAAATCCTACAATAATTCCCCGTCACGGATCCGATGAAACTGGTTTCGTAGAAATCTGAGTCAGTGGCCAAAATGGCTATTTTCCAGTTAATTAAATAAATTATTATTAAATTAAATTAATCACTTTTCAATTCAATTATTATTATTTCCAAATTCTATCATTTTGGATTACTTAGTAGTTAAAATTCTTTGAAACAAATTCTCTTATTAACTTATTATTGAACATTCCACCATTTCAGAATTTAATTTCGATTTCAACAAATTTTCATTTAATTCCAACAAATCCAATTAATAAATTTAAATTAATAAATCTTGATTCCCATTCTTATTATTCAATCAATCATTATACTATTCATACTTTATTATCAACTAACAACTATTACAATTAATTATCTAATATTGATTTTTCCTAAATTACAGCTTATTACGTATTATTTCATCGATTAATATAACTTTGAATTTTTATTTTTCAATTTACAATTTACCATCAATTATGACCTTGTAATTATTTCAATTAATTGGGTTTGCACTAAATTAGTTATTTATTAACTTGCATTAACATTATTACCCTTATTTTAGTGATTTCATTATTAATTTACAGATTTTTATTTCCGAATTAAATTACCAAAACACATTAAATTAACAAAATTTAATTCTTGAAAATTACGGGTCGTTACACTCTCCCCCACTCAAAATTTTTTGTCCCCGAAAAGGAAAAAGAAGGGAAAAGAAGAATTAAGAAATCAATATATCTTACTTAAAATATTAAATTATAAACAAATAAATTTACAAAATTAATTAATTAATCTAAATAAAATATACCAATTTATAACCATTAAATCTTTTTATACTCAAATTAATAAGGTTTGGAAAACAATTTTTTCAAAATTTTTCTAAGTCTAAAATTTACGAAATTTTTTAATAGAGTCTCCTTTGTACGGGGAGCCTTGAAAGAAAATATAATATCACATATATCAATATATATCATAATATCTCAAAATAATATATCCCAACAACAGGAAAAACAATATAATAACGCTATAAAATCGTAATCCGAGAACGTACATATTTGTCAGGTAATTAACGCTTAATTATGAAACCAAAAGCAGTAGCAATTGCTTCCATAACCTGTATTTCACTTATATAATCCAAATAGAGTTAATAATCATATAAAATGAAATGTTTAAAGTTGTTTCGACCACTAACAAACAAATCAATATAAACAACAATCACTTGCAACCAATATACAATCATCATGTAAATCAACACAATCAATTGGCCATTCATATCAAACAAAACAAATAGTTGTTCGGGTTAAAAACTTTAAATTGCACAGAACGAAAAATAATAAATGCACCTTTTACTCAACTGTCTTAGATGAAACTACGTAGATTGTTCATACATCTAAACAATTTTAAAGTATCCTTGCCCAAACAACCATAAACCAAACAAACAACCATTCCAACCAATAGATCAAGTTCATTCTTATTAATTTCATTTCGTAGCATTTATTATTTAGACTCCTTTTCATTCATATAATGATTCATCTTTTTAATTTACCTTTATTACTTACAAAATTTTATTTCCATTCACTCAATTCAGTGTTTATTTCATTTATTTTCATTTATTACTTGTGATTATTCATTTTCATTTATTCAGGTCATGTCAGTTTCTTTTTATTGCATTACATTTATTCATTTCTCAATTTCATTTATTTTCTTTTATTTATTTATAGTGCTTACCTTTCTATTATATTTAATTATAGTAACATTTCAATTGCAACTTAAGTTTATACTTTATAACATCAATTCTTATTAATAAAAGTAATTTATTGAACACTTTCATTACATACTTTTACTTTTACAATTTCCATTACATTTTCTTATTAAAAATTACAACTTTTAATATTTGGTAAGTTATATATATGTTGAATAATGTTGAAAATTACACAAGTTTAACTTATTTCATTTTAATTAACTTTATGTTCAATAATCATATCCTTCGTTCATATAAGTTACAAATTTCCATTTTCAAGTAGTTTCATTTATAACTTAACTTTTAATTTCTTATTCATTTAGAGGTTCCAATTATTAATTAGTCAGGTTCCATTTCACTACAATAAATGAAACTATTAATGTAACGACCCGCAAATCCGTACCCTTGAGTCAACACTATTCTACAACCATCAACTCAAGTTGCACAGAAATACGAACCATTTAGGTTAAAGAAGAAGAGGTAGAAGAAGAAAATAGAAAACAACAACAGAATCTAACCATCGCAGCGGAATAAAATATAATAGATAATAAATAATTTTTACTCAAAAATTAAATATATCTGTTTATATATTACATCATCAGAGTACATCAATCACAGTTCAGCATTAATTACATAAAACTGGATACACAGCTACTCAACACAGCGGAATATATATAAAACAAGTACGAAAATACGCATCGTCATCCAGCTCGTCTCCAGAGCTCCACAGCATCATATCCTGTATCCTATAATACTCAGTCTGACCCGAGCATTACAGTTAAATAATACCCGAGTCAGTCTGGAATACCAGCGTAAGAAAATCACACTCAATTGATTATTAAAGTTTCAAAAATCCTTTGAAAACAAAAGCATCTCGTAGGACCACGCCACAAATAAACATGTCGGGTATTTACTTACGATAGCTAAAATATTTTCTTATAAAATCCTCTGATATTATAATAGGGTCTATATACAAATACTTATTAAAATAGCCAAAATTGTTACATTATTAAATTCCAGCTACTAGCCACAGAGTGGGTAATACAAACAAAACTCGTACAAGGCGCGTAGGGAAAATGAATTTCCAACTAATGACTAGGCACTGGGGTACCATCTGTCACAGTACGTGGCCTAGATCACAGTACCGAGGAGCACGCCCGCTCCCCTGCAACACAAGACCGGAACCATCCCTTATTGGACAGTTCCGAATAAGATCACCCCGCGGTTGGGATCAGCAGCCGCACCACTAAGCCGAAATAAAAAGGGACATCTAGAAAGGGATGACCTTACTCTCAAGTGGGGGCTACCCACGAAGCCTTGCTGCATAACCCTTGATTTTCAGTCATTCCCGGTTGATGAGGCTTAAGGCTAAGCGTTACCTTTTTAGAACATATCCCATAGAATGCCCATCGTCCACCTGACGACGTTCCGAAAGCATTCATCCATACAAGTCTGTCTCGGGTTCGAACGGAACCGAAGGCACTATTCCTACTACATCCATTTTGTAAATATCCTCAGGATTAGTAGAGACTAGCCCTTGCACTTCACTGCTCCATCTTCGAATCCAAACTCGTTTCCCATGAAACGTACAAACCAGATCGAAAAGATTTTCGAGAAATAAATTTCGATCCCGGTCTCTTCGAAACAATCAACGCACTTGGCCAATATTGATAGTCGGTTATTTAACTATCAATTAATATTCACAACATCCATCACACAATAAATAATTTCCTAAAATTATTTATTTATTTCAAAAGTATCTTCACAAGATATATTTTCACCTTTCAAACCCCTTTGAAAAATAGTTTTCAAACTATCTTCCTTTCTCAGAATAAATTCCAAGTATTTTCTATTTCCACTGAAATCACCAAGCACAAAACTTTAGATTTTTAAAATAATTTAAAACGCTTGCTTTGAAATATACTTTAAAACATTTAAGTTAAAAACTACTTCAATAATTGGGTTAAAAATACATACTATATAAATATTTGAAAATAAGGTTACTTTATAAAATATAAACTAGGTTTTCACTTTTAAAACAAAATACTAAGTCACCTTTTTAAATAATTACTACGATAATAGATTTGAAAAATATTTAATTTAGAATTTTGATATTTAGAAACAATAATTTCCTAAAATATGCTTTTTAAAACGAAATTAAAACTTTTTATCTTATATTTAAAAATTTACTTTGAACGTACTTGGCTATCCAGAGAAATATACTTCTCTTCACATTCTTCTTTAAATTACCAATTTCAAACACTTGAATCAATTTCCAAATTGATTTCCAATTAACTCCCCTTTATTTCAAAATCCATTAATTTCAAATTTTATTTCTTAATTATGATGTAAAATATTTTTAACTGAAAATACCCATGTTAGATTTCTCAAATTACCTTTATCCTTTTAAATAAATTTAAACCTTGAATTTTACAATTCATTAATTTTCTGTTTATTCCAAATCGATCGAGAACGTTGTGCCTCTCTCCTCTCTTTTTTATTCGGCCCACTCTTAGTTTTCGAGAATAGAATTGGGATTGGGGAAAGAAAAAGTGTGATCTTAATTAAGTTTTGAGAAACAGAAAAAGAATGGGACGCGATTTTGAATCCACCGCCACCATTTCTTTGATTTTCATATGTTTCGGCTTTATCTTTTGAATGAATTTGTTTGAAAATAAATTGAGAACTAAGGAAGATAAGGGTTTGTTTCAGATCCAGCATTCTTCTTTCCTTTTTTTTTTTAGAATACACGAGAAGGATTCAGAAGAAAGAAAACACGCGTTCGACATTTTCAACGTGTCTGCTAGCTACAGTTCTCAGAGAAAATTTCATTATCGATGTTTAACTTTTAAATTTAAATTCAATTTTAAAACTTCTATTATCCTCAGCGCTATCAACATAAATTTTACAATCTTTCAAATTATTTCTTTAACACACATAAAACTCCATATTCAACATTTTACCCAATTTTAAATTATTTAATTTTACAATTGAATTTCTCAATAAATAGTGATATTTGAATTCAAGTTAAAAATTAACTTTAAATATTTAAAATCAATTAAATATTCCGATTTCAAATGCTCAAAATTTCCGGGTCGTCACATTCCTCCCCCCTTAATAGAATTTCGTCCCCGAAATTACTAGTTTGGAAGAATGGTCCAATACCCGTTTACTTTTCTCAAAACCAACAATTTAACATTCTACTCACTATCTTTTATAAAAGACCCATTATCACTCTTACTAACTTTCCAAACCTTCCCATAGTTTCAAACTATATTATTTGTTTAACCATTCAAGTTTCAATTTAAAACCAAATTTTGAATTATCAAAATTTTCTCAAAAATTTTCTAACTCCCTTAATTTCCGAAAAATTTCGCCAGCGTCTCCTTTGCGCGGCTAGCTCGGTACAACTACAAAAGGCCTCTACGGGCCCCTAAATCACAAAAGAAAACAAAATGTCAAGTGGCTCGATTGAAAACCCAATCAAATTTCATACAGAAATTTAAACACATACCTTTTTGTCGAGCAATTCAAATTTATCTTCTGAAATCAAAACTCATTTTACTTTTCCTTCATAACACCTGTATATCCTACATAGCAATAATATCCAATCACAACATTCAAAACATTTTATTGACTTCCTTACCAAATGTCAATCTCTATTCATCCAAATATTAACTTAGAATATATTTGTAACACCAAATTTCAATTTCCCACTTAAGAATTTACCATTCCCTTCTTAAGTTTAGTATAAGCATTTTATATGTTTCTTTATTTATTTTCACTTCATTACTTTAATCAATATCTACTTCTATTCAAATTGATTCCTTCATTGCCATATGAATTCAATTTATCTTCAACTCTGAATATTTGAATTTTATTTTCCACTTATAACTAATTCATGTCATTATTTTAAATTAGTTTCATTTACTAATTTGCTTCGATTTTCAATTTGGAATTGTTCTGTCACTAACTAAAAAAAAATTTCTAAAAATTTTCAAAAAATTTTTTAACTCCCAAAATTTGAAGAAAAAAATTGGCAGATTCTCCTTTGTACGGAGGAGCTTTTGCAATTTGACAAAAGATATAAATATATATACATCGACCCACACGGTCGGAAAAACCAAAAATAGTTTATATTTTCTATTTTTATTGCGTAGACGTACCTTATTTAGCATTTATAAGCAAGCGGCTTATTAATTTAGCATTTAGCGCGATCCAACCCAGCCAAACGGCTTCCCGGTACCTGTACTTACTCAATTTAAATATGTAAGTACTAAATATATGCAATTTGTTAACATTTCACTTATATTCAAATAGCTAACACATAGATTTCATAAGTAATGCATGTGATATACATTCATAAGTACATATGCAAGGTTTCGGCACTAGTTTTAAATTGTTTGCATTCAAATCACATACCATTCCATTTAATTCATTTTAAATGAAATGAACACATATTCATTTCAATAGATGCCACAATCAATTTATTAAACTGCTATTGATTCATATATTTTTGTTTACTTCCGTTTTCGTCGAACGACCCATTTACTAATGCAATTCGTCAATATTAATGTGAATAAATAATAACATAAGCTTTATAACCATTTAAATTGATTCCAACTCAATGTATATAAATTACATTCCAATTAATTTATTCACAAACTTCCATTGCATTTCTTTCATATCCAAAAAGATTTAATTCCAAACCATTTTATTATACACGACATCATCCCATGCTTCTATTAATTTTAAACTTAAGTTAATTTACTTTAATTCACTACCATTTCATAACTTAAGTTCATTCCCTTTTTTGTAACGAGAGGGATTTCCGACTCACGAAGGTCGACATTAATACGTCCACTGTATCAACTGCCAGACAATCGAAGGCCGGAAAACCGAACCGTTAGGGTTAAAGAAGAGGTAGAAGATAGAAGAAGAAAGAAAGAAGAAGCAACAGAAACAATATCAGAATCTCACAATCGCAGCGGAACAACATATAATAGATAAATGAATATCTTTAAAACAAAGAATCATATCAGTTATTACATTACATCACATTACTTTACATTACATAATCAGAGTGTACAACAATAAACAGCGGAAAAGAAATACTATATACTAGTTGATACGCCAAGCCGTCCAGCCTGCTCGTGATCTCCACAACAACTCCTGAATTCCTGAATGACCTGATAACCTGACTCTAGAATGCCCGTGTAGAAATTGGTGGGCACCCAGAGTTTAGGAAGGAAACAATAAACTCCAGGTCAGTCATGTGACTAGTGTGAGAACTTAAAACAGTTTATCTTTAAAAATAAACAAGGAAATATTTTAAATTAGATTCGTAATGCTTTTTAGAAAATGAGACTACCATAAGGCCTCCCGCGCACACACACAATGCAAAAGCAGAATCGGAGGAGATTTCTCCTTATGATAGTCAAATATGCTTGATACGCAAATTTTCTTTGATATTATTATTATAAGTGCAAAGTGTAAGAAAACATTTCGAAAGTATAATATAAATCTTAGCCAGCATAGACATTTCGCACTTATGCCTACTATAGCTACCATGTTCAATAGCAGGTTACCGCCACATTCCATGGCAGGTTATACAACTAAAACCGTACAAGTCTCGTATTGTTTCTTTGGATTTTTCAACAAATGGTCAGGCCAAGGAACTTCCCATTGCCACATGGATACGCCTCTGGAAAGACGCCCCGAGAACCTAACCGGATCTCTGCCAACACAAGGCCGGGTTACCCCTAACTGGGTAACTACTGACACGAATATGCCATCCCCCGGTCGCAACTGACCTAAATCCCGGGATTCACCAACAACCACAAAGTAATAAGTTTGCAGCAGCAACATAAGTTAAGTATCAAGGCTCCATACCATAATACCACCTCTATCCAGAAGGAAATGACATACACTAAGGGGGCGATGTCCCCTAATAACCTTACCGCATCTTTCCTGTTTTGACCATTTTCAGGGTGTGAGGTCAGACGAAGTCTCGTCCACAAAGCTACGCTTTATACAAAAGTTGTGCTTTGATCAACAAATGCTCAACAGCACTTCGTATGCCACATTACCAATTTGGGAATGTATCACTAGTAACCATCAACTACATAACCTCTGAGCTCGTACGTCTCAGAGAAGGGTGTTAAGCTAAGAGAACAAATTCTCCGCCACCGACAGAAATATATTTGATAGGAACCAGCTTTACATCTTAAATTGTAATGTCAGACACACATCCATACAAGTCCATTCTGGGTTCGAACAGAACCGAAGGCACTTCCAAAGAAGCCCTTGCAATCCGGATATTCACTAATCACGACCGGACTTCCCATCGCAAAGGGTGATAAAATCTCTATATCGGAGATCAGCCGATGCAGGGACATTCGACGGTAATACTTCCGTTTTCAAAAATATTTGGTCTTCAACGCCGGTCTTCAAATGCTATCCATTACGACATATCATTATTCGGAATGGGATTTATGACACAAAGGTCCTTTCCCGGCTAAACCGAATAACGAGCGCTTATTTTCAAATAAGTGTAGCATTCAAATTCAAGCAAATCACAACAAATACCCATTTAAAGGTAAATATTGATAGTCGGTTATTTAACTATCAAGGCCAACAACCAAATATCCAGCACCATAAAAATCACTAGGCCCTCTTCATTAATCTTTCATAAATTAAATAACTTGCCAGATATTCACTTTAATTTATCTTTAAAAAGATATATTCTCTAAACCATTTCAATTTCTTCATTGGAAAACATTTCCAAATACTTATTCATTTTCAAATTATCTTTAAAAGATAAAAACCCAAAACATTTCACTTCATATCGGAAAACATTTCCATACTTATTTAACAATAAGTAATTCACAAATCTATTTATTTTTAATACTTAGAAAATATTCAATATACTTAAAACACGATTAGTATATATTTTATTCTTTAAGGAAAACGTTCTCCTTAACACATTAATTTGAGTCAAAACGAATGTTGCGTAAAACACCGTTACGACAACCCAAAATCACTAGTATAGGGATTCGAAATTAAGAAAGATATATAAAACCCAATACCATACGAAACATATCCTTTCGAAAATCATTTACTATAACAACAGTGTTATAGTCCACTATTTCCTTTTATTCCTCGAAACGTCTATTTCAACAATGAATGTTGAAATCTATGGCTTCGACACTTATACATTTTAAAACACTTCAAATTATTTTAAATTCTATTTAAATATCACTTCCCCAAACATTGCTTTAATATATTATTCACCGTCCAAAAACGTGAATATAAATCGTTTACCAAATTCAATACTTCTACATATTTAATTTAAAGGATTATCCACTGTCCAAAATCGTGAATATATTTCCTTTAATAAGCTTTCCTATTTACTTATCAAATTCAATCAATTTTGAATTTATAAATCAATGTTTATAAATTCACATTTATATATTATAAAACTTCAAGTTATAAAAAATCGCTTTATTTACAAATTCTATCATATCATATTTAATTGCCAAATCCAAATTATAAGTAAATCCACTAATAAACCTCTTATTTAGAAAATTAATTCTTCAATAACTTCATCAATTATAAATCTGTAAATCTTATTTACTTATAAAACCCATTTATACTACATTTTAACGTTTATAAAAACTCGTTTTATAATTCTAATATTTTTAGTTTATAAATATCAATTTTTATAAATCTTTTATATAAATCGTTTATAATAATTCAAAAATCTCAATTTAAACTATTTTATAAAATTCATTAACTCCATATTTCAAAAATCACATTTTAACTATATTTTCTCAAAAATCATAAATTTTATAACATTAAAATTACAACGTTTATTTATTTAAAATGAATCAATTCCAAAATTTAATAAAACGTATACTTTCAAAAACCACTTTAAAATCTTTTTAAATTTGGAAATCGTCACTTAAACATTTTTAATTTTCCAAAATAGGCCCAATGCTGCAACAGCACTAAATATAACAATCACGGCATCAAAAAACATCATATATCATATGATAACAGAATATATCACAGTATCTGTAAATAAATCAATACGGTTGAGGAATCCAGTTGGATCCCTCCAACCTGTTTCCCTGCATCCACAGATGTTAGCACAATACCAATTCCGTTCCAATACGGGATATCGCGGTATATGGGATTTATAAAATATTATCCGCTATTATGCGGCGCAATAGGGTCTCATCCGCTATATGATGCGGGAAAATCAACTCCAAGTACATATATAATAACAATTCCACATCAAGGTGAAATATCGCGGTATATGTTTTTAATAAATAACATCTGCTTAATATACGGTGTATAGGGTCTATTTAAATACAACAGATAATCAATTATCATCCAGCCACACAATCAAGCAATTTTAAATCTAACTACTTAAAATTAAATCGAAATAATTTCGATTGAGTGAGATGTTCTCACCTTGCTTCCAATAACGGTTTCAGCGTTTTATTTCGAATAAAATTAAACGCGCGTTTAATTTTACCCAAAATTTTTACTAACTCCAATCGACTCCAATCCAACTCCATCGCGTAGTATTCGTCAATATGAACCCAACGCAATTTGTTTCGTCCAAAACGGACCTCTTATGAAAGAGTTAAGCATTTTAAAGTTTACACGAATTATATATATAAATAAATCACAACTTTTATTTTAATTTTTAACCTAAACAATCTAGGCCGTCCATTTGCCAAAATAAAATCTTGGCTGCCCCCCTTATCTTCTTCTTCCCGTCCAATTATACGAGCACGAAACCCATACGCCGCCATCTTCTCGAAATTATCGCGGCCACCACATCGACTTCTACCACGATCAAGCAACGCCATTCGAACGACCATCACAAACCCTATGCATGGCCAGAGTATCATCAAGCTCGGCCCCCCCTTGCCTCAGAATACGTGCGCAACTCGTGTACGTTCAAACTCAATTTCCCAAAGATCCATCACGAGATTTTTGATCATAACTGTTGAATTTGTAGTTCACGCGATGCTCTACAACTTTGCAGAAGAAAGTTTTACGAATTGGTTTACGGATTTGAAGAAAATTGAGGGAGAAGAAGATGAATTTTCGGCCATGGAAATATTACTGGCGGCTAGGGTTAGGGTTGTTAGGTTTTGTGAAAAATGAGAATAATGGGGTCCTTATATAGAAAATTACGCGACACTATTCATCCCGAAAATTTTCGAACTCCAAACGAAGCGTGTCGCCTGGCGTTCATAATGTTTTACCCCCATTTCGAACACAATGGAATATATATCGGGAGCCAATTCAATCAAATTTGAAAGATACGATTTCGAATCGAATTATTTAAATTCAAAATTCACTCGAATCGATTTCTACGCGTTTTAGCTTGCCCTGGACAAACCGTTAATCCGATTGACACGAAATTTGAAACCATACAATAAATTAAAATTACAGATCCGATGAAACTGGTTTCATCGAAATCCGAGACTGTTTGAAAAATGGCTATTTTAACTCGTCAATTAAATATTAAAATATTCAATTTCTACAAATTAACTTTTAATTCAATTTTAAAAGTTCTATAATATCATTCTAACTCCAATATGATTTAATACACTTTACTAATCAATTTTAATCACATTAAATCCAATTATCAATTATTTCTGTAATTTCAAATATTAGATTATTGATTTAATTATCCAATTAAATCTAGATATTCGAAATAAATTTATTCGACTTACAAATTTTATAATTTAATATTTAAAATCAATTAAATATATGAATTTCAATTGACAGAAATTCTGGGTCGTTACATTTTTTTATTCATACTCGAATTGGATTTATTTTCATCTCAAACCATTTTTATTTTAATCCAATTCCACACAACTCAAGCTTTATTTCCAAACTCTATTACCTATTCACAATCTTTGATTTGATTTTCCTTTGATCAAATCCCAACCATTTCACTAATTTATTCGGTTAGTTTATTCTTTTATCATTTTAAATTTTAATTTACATTAACAATTCATTGTTGAATTTTTAATAATAAGGCCATTCGATTTATGCTTGAATTGGATTTGTTTATATTTCACACCATATCCATTTTAATCCAATTCAATTTTCATTCAACAACACTTCCAATTATAATCCCATACTTGATTTTACTTTTTCCTTTATCTTGAAAATCATTTTATTTGATTTCCTTGAGTGCAATCTTATTTTATATCCCAAGTTTGGATTTTTATCTCAAAATACAATATTTTTATTAAGGCTTATTTATTCCCTTTTTAAATTTTATAAGCTGCTCACTTTTAATATTCATACTTCATCATCTATTTACAGTCAACCACATTCACATCTTACCTTTAACTAGGGATTATATATATTTTTTCAATGCTTTTCAATTCTTTCATAAGCTTCCGAAGTTTATTTACTCTAATTCAATATTTACTTAGTTTACATTTATTCAGGTAAGAATCTAATTCCATTTAATAACACACATAACTCAATTAAATTCTACTCCAATTCAATTCTATTTAACTTAATCCCAATTTAATCTTGTTACATACCATTCCTTTAAAAAAATTGCTAAGCAAGGACTTAATTCCATTTAATATCATTCATGACACAACTAACTTTTTGATTCAATTCAATCTAAATTTAACTAAATTTTATTCCTCAATGTATGAGTTCAAAACTTATTTACTTATTCAAAAGCTTATATTTGTAGCGACCCGACTTCCTACCACCAGAAAATTGCATCACTAATTAAGAAAGAAAGAGATAGAAGAAGAAAAGAAAGAGGAGAAAGAACAACAACACATCAGAATCTCACAGCAGAACGATTGAAATATAATGTAGAACATACACATAGTATCATATTTATCAGAGTACACAACTATACGTCTCAATTTAGACAGTTATAACATCTCTGTCTAATACAATTCAAGACATCACACAGAATAACAACACAGCGGAAATTCTAACTATTTATCTACCCGTTGAAGCCTCCTACTCCAAAGCTCCTTCAGAATTCGTCAAAGAAAACCTGAATCACTTGACTACTCATACATAATATGAGTACCCAAGAGTTTAATAAAACAGAAAATAAACACTTGGGTCAGACAGGGGTCTGGTGTGAGTAAACGGTTTAAGATTGCTTAACTTTAGAAAATCCTTTGAAAAGAAAGGTATCACGTAAGACTTTCCATACATAAACATGGAAAAGTTTTTACCTTACGCTAACCAAAACATTTGATAGGAAATCCAGTGATATTATAATAGTGTCTAGGGTTTTCAAGTAAATAAGAAATAGCCGAAATTGTTACATTCATTAAATTCCATCTACTAGCCACAAAAGTGGGAAATACAAACAAAACCGTAGGGTCTCGTAGGGAAAATGGGTTTCCATCAATGGCAGGGCTACTGGGGTACCGCCCGTCACAGTACGTGGCCTAGATCACCGTACCAAGGAGTACGCCTGCTCCCCTGCAACACAAAGCCGGGACCATTCCTTACTGAACAGTCCCAAACAAGACCACCCCGCAGTTGGCTGCAGACCAACTGCCCACAAAGACGAAATAAAAAGGGACATCTACACAGGGATGTATCTCGCTCTCCAGTGGGAGCTACCCACGAAGCCTTGCCGCACCTCCCCTGTTTTAGCCATTCCCGGTTGATGAGGCTTGAGGCTGCGATTACCTTTGTAGGACACATTTATCTTAGAATGCTCATCGTCCACCTGACGATGTTCTGAAAGCATTCGATCCACACAAGTTCGTTCCAGGTTCGAATGAAACCGAAGGCACTATCTCGTTGCACTCATTTTGTAATCACCCTCAGAGTCAACGACCATAGCCCTTGCACTCTGAATTACTATCTCGAACCTAAAAGCACTATTCCGTCAAACTCATTACGGAATCACCCACAGAGTTATACTGACGTATAGTTCTTACACCTCGAGTCTTCACTTGCTCCACTTGGATTCACGACCTAATGTTTATTTTGGATCGGTGTGGTTTTCGGATATCCAAATATGAAAACCCGATCCCGGTCTCATCGAAACCAAACGCCATTTTAAATGTCCAAGTTGTACTTAAGGGATTTAAACAGTAGATATTCAGAATATCACTTAAACATAAATGGATGATTCACATTACACAGATAGATAATTCACTATTATCACATTCATCCATATATATCACAAAGCAGCATATATATATCACATCTCAGATATATCACATTCATATCATCACATATCAACCAATGACATACAATATCATCCAATATCATTAACTCATCCAATGATACTTATCAATCAATCAATAATCTCTTATACACAAGGTTGATCCAAACTTAATTAATTTAATTAATCCTTAATTAAATTAATTCCATACTTAATCACTTGGATTATCAACAATCCATTTTACTATTCATTAATTAATTATAGATTAATTAATAAACATCGCTTAATTATTCACCTTAATTAATCTCTCTTGATTAATTATCTCTTAATTACTTTAAGTAATTATTTATTAATTACAATATTAATTAATCATCTTGATTAATTACTCCTTAATTATCCAAGCAATTATCTTCTTAATTACCCTTTAAAATTAATCACACTTGATTAATTATTCTTTAATTATTCTGATAATTATTCCTTAATTATTCTTTATAATTATTCACACCTAATTAATCACTTTTAATTAATCACAATTGATTAATTACTTTTAATTAATTATACTTAATTATTACTTTTAATTAAAACACTCTTGATTAATTACCTTTAATTAACCATATTTGATTAATTACTTTTAATTAATCATATTTGATTAATTACTTCTTAATTACATTTAGTAATTAAACTTGATTATCCTTAAATTATTAATTAACAATTAATTAAATATTTTCATTAATTAATGATTACTTCATTAATTAAAATGTTAATTAATTACTTAACAAGTAATTAACCACTTAATTGATTACTCTTAATCCTTTATTAATTGACCATTAATTAAATATTTCAAACCTGTAATTAATTTTATTAATTAATACTTTAATTAATAACTCAAGTGATTAATCCTAAATCACATCCACTTAATTACTTTTAATAAAGTAATTATCTCTTACTTAATAACTTCTAGTAATTAACCACTTAATTACCTAATTACTTCATCAAGTAATTATATTAATTTAACCCATAAGTGATTATCTTAATTAATCACAAATTTATTACTTAATTAATTATTTAATTAATCATTTAAATTTAATTAAATGATTCTTAAATTTAATATTATAAAAATTATTAATTAAGAAGCCCATTATCTAAACTAAAATATTTATATTAACCAATAACTTTTCAAAGGTTAATCAATTTAATTACCTTAACTATCTTCGTATATTTGTTTAACCGAACTCTTAATTACCCAATATAATTCTTAATTATAATTGATTACTAAATTGATATTATTACTCCTTATTTAAAATAAAATATATTAGAAATCAATTATAATTAAAACACATTTTAAATATACCTTTAAATCTTTAAAATTTTCCAAGAATATTGAATAAAATTAAATACAAGCTTTATTTTAAAAAAATCCATTTCTTTTTATTTTAAAAACAATCATATTTTAATATATATATAAAGCTTGTTTAAAATTTTATTTTGAAATCAATTAGTTTTATAAGTAAAACTTATCTAACTTCTGTTTAAACCTTTATTCCAAAACCAATTTTCTTGTTTTCAAAACTTTTAACATAACTATTAATCTCCAAGCTTCAAACAAAACCCAAACAAAAGCCCGAACTAAAATACGCTCATCAAATCTCGAGCAAACCTTAGAAATACACGCGACAACCCAAGTCTTCCCCTACCCTATGCCTGCTTCGAGCTCAACCAAAACAAACCCGAGACCATCTTCGAGTTTTCCTCAACTCGCCCAAACCCATAACAGAAAAGAAGAAAATCGTGCACGTATACGTGCACGTCACCAATGGACGTTGGCGAACTCCACGCCAGCCATCTACAAGTTGCACTCAACCCCTACTACCCATAGCGCCACCCAGAAACTTAATTTCGATCGAGGATCGAAATTTGACCCTTCAACCCAAAATGCTACATCCACTGCTACCCAAAAATGCTCACCGCCGACCATCCCCCTCACTAGACACCACGCCGCCTCTACCCTAGCTCCGTCTCACTTCCCCGCAACCCCAGAACCTTATGCGATCATTCTCGGTTGCCCACTGACGCCGTGCAGACCCAAGGAACTTCGATGACACTTACAGGATGATAAACTCTACCTCGAGAAAATTTGGCCATCACGTTCATCAATAAAATACATGAGTATTTTTCTGATGGTCCACCATACTCCCTCCACCTCCATGCCCAACGGCGTCGACTAACTCGCCATCGTTCGCCACAATTTGACTGAAATGCCAAAAACACTCAAACCCCAAATTCTCGCAAATTACTAACCTAGAATTTGTGATTCAAGTTCCAAAAATCATGTTTTCTTATTTGCAAGATGATTCTAAAATCAAAACTCTAGTTTGCATTTAAAAGTTTTTATCCCAATTTATAAATTTACTGTAAATATTAAAATTTTGAGCTAATTATTTAATTTAGCAATCTGTAATTATTTTTAGATGCTAGATGATTTGATTACAATCATCTTTTCTTTACAAATCATGGTCCAACTCGAAATCAAAATCAAGTTTTTGAATTTTCCATGAGGTTGGAACTAGTTTTATAAAACACAGCGACCCTTTTTTTTATAATTTTGTACAGGCACATCATAATCACATCCCAAACATGCATCAAATCTAAATCCAATATTTCTTATAACATCAGTACATTATCACATAACAAGATGAATCCAGATAAAAAAAAAACTGTTTTTAAAAGAATTATTTACTCACCTTTATTTTGCAGAGAACAGAAACTGTTCTTGACTTCCAGGTTTTAGAATTTATCTACATGTTGAAATACATTCTACTGCAGTTGATTTCCAGCTTTGCATGTTGATGTTTACATCTTGTTGCTTGATTAAACTTGCTTTGATTTTGAGCTTTCTTTTGCCTTTGATTTCTATTTGAAAATCTTGCATTGATTTTGAATTTCCAGTTTATTCTTCTGATTTCAATTTTCCAGATTATCCTCTTTTTTTGTTTTCAAATTGCAATTCCAGGTTCATTCATTTTTCAGATATTACTTCTTTCATTTTGATCTGTATTTTGCATTCAATTTGTTGCAATGAGATAACGTTCAGCTGAAAGTAAAACTTATTTTGTATTTTTCGATTAAATTTTAAATTTAGTTATTAAGAGAACATTGCCATTTGTCTATCCTATGTTTCCATTATCTTACACCTATGCACATGATTCACAAGTGTCTTTAATGTTTACTAAATGTTTTACAAGTATTATTATGTTTAATTCATATTTACAAAAGTTATTTTTCTATTGTTTTATTAATGTTTAAAATGTTATTTTCTTTTTAATAATTTATTTAAATTATGAATGTAATGTTTATGTGATTATAAAAATGTGCTTATCTTTTAATAAATATGTTTTAAATTTTTTAATAAATTATTCCAAATCAAATTCATGTGAACATTTATAAATAACTTATATTTTTGATTCAATTCTATATAACATTTAACTCCTTATATAAAATTTTTAAAACAATCTTATCTTATAATAAAATTAAAATGGAAGACTATTAAAAATAATTGAAAATGAACTTCAAATTTTATTCTTATTTAAAACAAAAGCTAAAATATATGTTTAGAAATAAATAAGAAATTATACTTGTTATTTAAATTTCAAATATCATTTCCAAAGTATTAAGTCAAATTAAAATTTCAAATTTCAAATTATATATTAAAGTTTGAAAATAATTTATTAAATTCAGACCAATACATTTTTCCATTTCTACTATACACAAATATATACATATTTCAAATGAAAATCATTTTAACATTAAATTTGAAAATTACTGTGTTGAATTTTAAAACACAAACCAAATCATAATGTATATACATTTTTATATATATTACAATTTTGAATATAAAGTTTTATTTCATTAAAAACTTCCTATTTACAAGATATATCAATACAAATATATTATAAATAGAAAATATTTTTGATTAGCTTCTGGAAAATAAATCTTACCAATATTAAATTGCCAAAATAAATATTTCCAAATTAAAATATTATAAATTTTTAAAAGAATTAAACTTGTCAAATTTTATATTGTTAAGAAAATTGTTGATAGATATTAAATTATTATTATTAGCCTTTTACAGAATTTTAACTTGACAGTTTATAATTGTAAAATGATCAAATCAATTTAATTATTATCAAAGATTATTAAATTGATATTGCTCAAAATTCCGCGTCGTCACATTCCTCCCCCCTTAAAAGAATTTCGTCCCAGAAATTTAAAAGCTAAGATAATTTAATAACCCAGCAAAAGAATTTCAATTTCTATCAGCAATCAAACACTATCAATCATAGCAACCAATTCAAACAGATAATATTATCTAGAGTTTTCCAGGTATTTATACTGGAATACTCGCTCTACAGAATCTTAAGTAACTATATTACTATAACCAAGAACTTCTTCTTCTCATCCTACAAATATGAACAAGACATCAGACTAAACTCAAGACCAGCCCAACTACCAGATCCTTCTTGTAACGAACGTGACTTTTCGACGCTCGAAAACCAACATCAATACGTCCACTGTATCAACTGCCGAGCAATCGAAGGCCGGAAAACCATACCGTTAGGGTTAAAGAAGAGGTAGAAGATAGAAGAAGAGAGAAAAAGATAGAACAGAACAGAAAGAAACAACAGAACAATATCAGAATCTCACAATCGCAGCGGAACAACATATAATAGATAAATGAATAATCTTAAAACAAAAGAACTATATCGGTTATTACATTACATCATATTACATTACATTACATCATATTACATTACATTACATCATCAGAGTGTACAACAACAAACAGCGGAAAGGAAATACTATATACTAGTGAATATGACATGCCAACCAGCTTGCCTCCAGCAACTCCTGAATTCCAGAATATCCTGATAACCTAACTCTACACTGCCCGTGTGGAAATTGGTGGGCACCCAGAGTTTAGGAAGGAAAACAATAAACTCCGAGTCAGTCATGGGACTGGTGTGAGAACTTAAAACAGTTTATCTTTAAAACAAAGTGCAAGATAATTTTTAAAATAGATTCGCAATGCTTTTTAGAAAATGAGACTACTATAAGGCCTCTCGCACACACACACAATGCAAACGCAGAATCGGAGGAGATTTCTCCTTATGATAGTCAAAGATGCTTGATACGCATTAAAAAGAAACATTTGATATTATTACTAGTGCACAGTGTAGGAATTTTTTTTTCAAAAGTAAAGATATAAATCTTAGCCAGCATAGGCATTCCGCACTTATGCCTACTATAGCTACCATCCAAACAGTGGGGCGCCACCATAAGTGAATGATAGGTTCTACAACTAAAACCGTACAAGATCGTATTGTTTCTTTGGATTTCCAACAAATGGTCAGGCCAAGGAACTTCCCATTGCCACATGGGTATGCCTCTGGAAAGATGACCCGAGAACCTAACGTTACGGTTAGATCTCTGCCAACACAAGGCCGGGTTACCCTTCAAACTGGGTAACTACTGGCACGAATATGTCATTCCCAGATCGTAACCGATCTATATCCGAGGATCCTCGATTCCAACAACCACAAAGTAATAAATTTGCAGCAACAACATAGGTTAAGTATCTGGGCTCCATACCATGATACCACTTCTATCCAGAAGGAATGACATACACTAAAGGGGCGCTACCCCCTAATAACCTTGCCACATCCTTCCTGTTTTGACCATTTTCAGGGTGTGAGGTCCGACGAAGTCTCGTCCACAAAGCTACGCTTTTTACAAAAGCCACGCTTTGATCAACAAATGCTCAACAGCACTTCGTATGTCACATTACCAATTTGGGAATGTATCACTAGTAACCATCAACTACATAACCTCTAAGGGTGTTAAGTTAAGAGAATAAATTCTCCACCACCAACGGAAATATATTTGATAGAAACCAGCTTTACATCTCAAATTGTAACGTCAGACACGCATCCATACAAGTCCGTTCCGGGATCGAACGGAACCGAAGGCACTTACAAAGAAGTCCTTGCAATCCAGATATTCACTAATCATGACCGGACTTCCCATCACAAAGGGTAATAAATTTCTATATCGGGGATCAGCCGATACAGAAACATTCGACGGTGATCCTTCTGTTTTCATAAATATCCGGTCTTCAACACCGGTCATCAATGCTATCCATTACGACGTATCACATATTCGGAATGGGTTATACGACCCAAAGGTCCTTTCCCGGCTAACCCGAACAGTGAGCGCTTATTTTAAAAATTAGTGTAGCATTCAAATTCAAGCAAATCACAACAAATACCTATTTAAAGATAAATATTGATAGTCGGTTATTTAACAATCAATGGGCGTGCACAACATCACCAGATTCCAAATAATTTTCCAAATTATTTATTTTCCAAAATATCTTTACTAGATATATAATTTCCACACTTCAACCATTTGAAAACAATTTTCAAATCACTTTTTACTACTTTTGAAAACAAATTTCAATCATTTTCCTTACGCGGAAATACTTTCATTTCAAAATGGTTCATTTAAACCAATTAAATAAATCCTTTACCGATTTACTTTATACTTGCGTTCCAAATCCGTAAATTTATTCCCACACTTCAAAAATAAATCAACGTTTATTTTTAAACAAATTTCCCTTACTTTTATAAATTCCATAGTGAATTTACAATTCCAAAATATCTATGAATATACGATTTCCAAATCGATTTCTAATATTCATTTTCAATTTATCTTTAAAAGATAAAATCTCAAAATATTCACTTCATATTGGAAAACATTTCCATACTTATTTAATAATAAGTAATTCACAAATCCATTTATTTTCAACACTTGGAAAATATTCAATATACTTAAATCGAAATTAAGTATATATTTCATTCTTTAAAGAAAACATTCACTTAAACACATTTATTTGAGTCAAAACGAATGTTGCGTAAAACATCGTTACGACGACCCAAAATCACTAGTAAAGGGATTCGAAATTTAGATAGATATATAAATCCCAATACTATACAAAACTTTTCCTTTCGGAAATCATTTACTATAATAACAATGTTATAGTCCATCTTTTCCTTATTTCTCAAAAACGTCTATTTCAACAATGAATGTTGAAATCTATGGTTTCGATGTTTAACACAATTAAATACATCGTTAAAACAATTAACTTCATTTGATAATATTCATCTTCCCAAAACATATCCATTTTATTTAATAATATATTCACTGTCCAAAATCGTGAATATACTTCACTAACCAAATTCAATATTTTCTACACATTTTATTTCAAGGATAATTCGTTATCCGAAATCGCGAATATATCTCCTTTAATAACCTTCTATATTAAATTTATCAAATTCAATTGATTTCGGATTTATAAACAATGTTTATAAATTCCATTTCTATTTATAAAAACTTCAATTATAAAATCCCTTTTATAAATCAATTCAATTTATAACTCAACTTTATACCCAAAATCCGATTTATAAGTTAATTATTTATAAATCTTTTATTTTACAAAATCTATTCATTTCATAACTTCATAATTTATAAATCTATAAATTTTATTCACTTGTGAAATCCATTTATACTTCATTTTAACACTTAATAAAACTCGTTTCACAATTCCTATATTTTTAATTTATAAATATTAATCTTAGAAATCTTTTATTTAAACCGTTTATAATAATTCAAAAATCTCAATTTAAATAAAGCAATCCTTTTAATAATTTACAAAACGTTATTTAAAACTTATATAACTCCAAAATCATACTTAAGTACTATTTTCCGAAAATATAACTTTTATAACAATAAAATTATAATGTTTATTTATTTTAACAATTCAAAATTTAATAAAACGTATACCTTCAAAAATCACTTTAAAATTCTTTTTAAAATCAAAATCAATATTTTAAAACTTCAAAAATGGATCCGATGATGCAACAGCACCAAATAGTCAATCACGACAACAAAGACATCATATACCAGTATATGATAATCAACAAATATCACAATATCTGTAATCAAATAAATACTGGTGAGGAATCCAGTTGGATCCCTCCAACTTGTTTCCCTGCATCCACAGACAATAGCACAATACCAATTCCGTTCTAGTACGGAATATCGCGGTATATGGGATTTATAAAATATTATCCGCTATTATGCGGCGCAATAGGGTCTCATCCGCTATATAATGTGGGAAATCAACTCCAAGTACATAAATAATACCAATTCCAATCAAAAATGGAATTATCGCGGTATATGTTTTTAATAAATAACATCTGCTTGTATACGGCGTATAATGTCTATTTTAACAATCAATAGATAATAATTTATTGTTCAATCACACAATCAAGCAATTTTAAATCTAACTATTTAAATTTAAATCGAAACTATTCGATTGAGTGAGAAGTTCTCACCTTGAGTTTCTGATAATAGTTGCAGCGTTTTATTTCGAATAAAATTAAACGTGCGTTTAATTTTACCCGAAATCTTCACTAGCTCCAAACGACTCCGATCAAGTTCCATAGCGTAGTATTCATCCATACGGTTCCAACGCAACTGGTTTCGTTCAAAACGGATCTCGTTTGAACAAGCTACAACATTTTAAAGATTACACGATTTATAATATAATTAATTTACACATTCTTTTAATTTTTTATAACCTAATTTAATTCTGGCCGTTGGATTTGCTTGAACGAGATCAGGCCGTGACTTCTTTTCTTCCTCCTCCAGTATTTGTGTTCGAAGAACCCACCACGGCCGCCTTCTAGGGTTACATGCCGCACCTCCTATCGACGACTATACGTCGATCAAATGCTGCCATACGAAGCGCCCACACGAGCTCTATGCTCGACCCAAGCCTAGTGCAGCTCGGCTCCCCTATCTTCATGAAAAACGTGACCAAACACCTCTCCTTTGTCGCTCGATTCTGACCTTCATATTGCGAATTAGGCGATCACAGCCGTTGAAATCGTAGAGCTCGTGAAGCTCTACAATGTTCTAGTTGAAGTCGAAGCGTAATAACCTATAGATTGGAAGAAATCGAGGAGGAAACGAAATCAAATTCTAGCCGTAGAAAACAATGGTGGTGGCCTGCAGCTCAAAACCCTAGGGTTTCTTATTTTTTTGAAAAAGTGAGAATTAAGGGGCTTTTATAGAAAAAACGACGAAACATTATTCATCCGAAATTTTCCGAACTCCAAACGAAGCGTGTCAGTTGGCGTTTCTAAGGTTTACCCCACGTTTCGAACACAATGGAACGTGTTTTGAAGGCTAATTCGATCATCTGTGCGAGTTACGGAAATAAACGATCAATTTAAATCAAACCGATTTAACTAATTTTCCATGCGTTTTGGCTTGCCCCGGACAAATGGTAAATCTGATTGACACGAAATTTGAAACCATACAATAGTATCATATTATGGATCCGATGAAACTGGTTTCATCGAAATCCGAGACTGTTTGAAAAATGGCTATTTTAACTCGTCAATTAAATATTAAAATATTCAATTTTCACAAATCAACTTTAAATTCGATTTTAAAAGTTCTATAACATCATTCTAACTCCAACATGATATAATAAAATTCTCCAAATCAATTTTAATCATATTATACCCAATTTCCAATTATTTCTGAAATTTCCAATATCAAATTATAGATTTAATAATCCAATTATTCGAAATAAAATTTATTCGACTATTTAATTTCACTTATTAATATTTAAAATCAATTAAATATACGAATTTTAATTGACAGAAATTCTGGGTCGTTACACTTCTGAACTGTTGATTCTATTACTCGATGAATCATACACATATTCCTCAGAGATATGTGAATTATAATGAATTCCAGTTATCCGGACTAGCAATTCAATCCTGTAGATCAAAAATCTAATCTTCAGAGAACACAGGAAAAACTCAAAATACTTTCGGAGCTAGCTCTCCAGTTTTACCCAGTTTTATATCTCTTTTAATCGGATAAAACTAAAACAATATTGTAACAACCCGCATATTTATCGATTTTATATTTAAATATTTTATTTAAATATTTTATCGTTAGTCGGATTTTAGTCCGAAAAGCTACTTTTTGCATACGGTAGAATTAGGACTCGAGACCACCTCCATTGCGTTCAAAATGCCGTTTGCGACCTTTTTGAGTATAAGCTTCGATATGTTTGGAGAAAGTTGAATTTTGCTACTTTTTGCTTAGGGTTTTGGTTTGGGCTGAGCCAATTAACCACTTATGTATTCAGTCCCAATCCCCCTCTCCTCTTCATTACTTCATTCCAACTCCTCAAACTCAAGCTCCAACTGAAAATGGTGGAGAGGAAAAAGAATTAAAACTCCAAGCCCTAACTTCCTTAGCAAATCCATCTCCTTGCTCCAAACTCAAGAAGAACCCCTTAGTAAGCATCTCCTTCTTCTTCTCCAACTCTTTCTCCATTCAATTTCAGAAATTTCCTAAACCTAATTTTGGGAATGTTTCTCTTTTAAGCTTAGATTCAAGCTTCTAGAGTTGGATTTGAAGAGTGGTTGATTCCCCTTTTGCTTTCAAGCTTCATCTTCATAAATTTTAGTGCAAAGGTGAGATTTTTATCTCACATCTATGACTATAATTATCTTTGGTTGTTGGGTATGAATTCCTAACACTTCTTCATGTGCATTTGCTCTTGATTTGGATTGGTTTTGTGAATACTCTAAATTTTGAGTTTTTAAGTCAAATTTGTGTGAAATCCTTTTATGGATGTTTGATCATGCTTTTGGTGATGCATCGAGAAGCATATAGGGCCGGGTTGCCGATTGGCATAAACCCTTAGAGCCAATGTTCGTCCGGTTGCATTTTGGAAGAGTTTGCTCTTCATTTATATAAGGCTGAAAAACAGCCCAGGCATGATTCAGTCGACTGAATAACTCTGTTCAGTCGACTGAACTTGAAACCCGAGAGTTTCCAGGCATGATTCAGTCGACTGAAAAACTCTACACAGTCGACTGAAACTGGAAACAGAAAGTTTCCTGAACCTGGAAAATTTCCAGGTACAGGGTCAGTCGACTGAAAAACTCTGTTCAGTCGACTGAACCTGCTGTTTGAGTCCAATTTGCCTTTTTGGATCGAATTCCAATTTAAATCGATTCGTGATGATCCTATTTATTGTCATCATTTATTATCATCTTTGATGACTTATTTTCTTTGGGAATTTTAGATATATCCACTTCGATGGATCCTTTATCGATTTCATTGGATTTTATTCACATCTTCGAATGTGATCTTTGTGATAAATTGTTTCTACAATCCCCCTTGTGCTTTGTCACTTTAAAAATATAAAGGTTTTCTATACTAGTAGTAAACATCAAAACTCTTTCCTCAAACGATTTCAATACTATTTTAATACCAAATTCGTTTATAAAACCGTTTTCCAATCTATTAGTATATACAAACCTTTACCTCACTCGTATGAGAAATCTAATTAAACGATTTAGTAAAACGAGTGGTATGAAACGCTTGCGTTTACTTCGTCGGTTAATTCTTGGACTTGTTCGATTGAATCTCTTGTGACAATTTTCTAGTGGAGATCTACAATTTGTTCGTAAATATTTAAGTGAAGCTAGTGGTTATGGGACATGAAGCTAAGCTCATATATTTACTAGCTTAGTGTAATCGACACTTCTCTTTGATCATGACGATCATTTTAGGTTTTAGACTAGCATCATGCTATGTCTTTGTGATTTGGTTCATCGGACGTCCCGTTGTGCGACGTCGTTGTTCCCTTTGATTGTGATTTGGTCCATCGGACGTCCCGCTGTACGACGTCGTTGTTCCCTTTGATTGTGATTTGGTTCATCGGATGTCCCGTTGTACGACGTCGTTGATCCTTTCCTTGTGATTTCTGGATCTCGTGTGTTGAATTCTGGAATTTATGTTTCACCAACTTTTACGATGAGCATTGATATATGTGTCATATATTGTGGCTTGGTGAATGAAATTAGGAGTATGACATTCCTTTTTATCTGGAGTAGATTATTGTGATATTGATCAATCTCTTGTTGATTTCCAATTTACTTATTTATCACAGCTTGGCATTGTGATTATTATATGTTTATGTCATATCTCTTATTATATATCACTTCATCTGATATTTATAGCTAGACTGATCCGTTTATTATTTTCTTATTAAATAATACTTGGGTCAGACCGAGATGTTACAGGTGCTTCTGCTTGACTTCTCTCTTGGGATTGATTTCTCTTGCTTTTGGTTAACTACTTAGATTAGTAGTTTTTGTTGTATACATTGAGATATAGACTCCATAATGTATACTTATTCTTTTGTGTAGTTCATGCAACTATTCTTTTGTGATATTGTGGAACTTTTGAGACCACTACTCTGATGTACACTTCCTAGTGTAATATTCATATCTATTTCCGCCTTTGTGATATGAATTGTCTGTGACTGATTTGTGTTATGTTTATTTCTATATTTGTTACCGAAGGATTTATATAGCCACCGTGTAGTAGCTTTGAGTTTGTGTCGGTATGTCGGATTTCCTCTTGAAATAGAATGCATGTTATATTATCTGACATATCGGTGCTCGCGCAAAGAAATTACACGGATGGTCGCTCCTCAACAGCCTTATTCTCCGTGCTAGTCGACAGCATTCACCGTAATGTTCTTGGCTAGCGTGGGTATAGAGGTAGGGCGTCACAGCTTGGTATCAGAGCCAAACTTCGGAACAATGTAGAATAATTTAGCAAGGATCATGTCCTAAGTCTTTCTTAAGAGTTGTGCTTTAGGATTTTATTCGGGTCTTCGTACCGTTCTATCCTACTTTCTTTATGATTCCTTGTTTTATCAATCAAGTTTGATTGAAATTTATTCTGAGAATAACTTTTTCCTCTTCTTTCTTTCTTAAAGAAGAGAAATGTTTAGACCAGGCCGTTCCAGCGCCGGTCAATCTAGCGCTACTCCTCAGGATGGAGTATTCATGTCTGCTCAGCAGCTTCTAGATCTTGTTAAGAACGCTCAAGCAGCCGGACCCAATCCAGTGCCTACTCATCCTAGATCCGGTTTTGCACGCTTGTGCAGAGACTACACCGATTTGGGTGGAGGGCCATTCAGGGGATCCGAGAGTGTTATTGAAATTCAAGCTTGGCTCAAATCATGCGATCGCATCTTTTCTCGCATGAATCTTATTGACCTTCATCGAGTCCAAGTAGCTTCTTGCATGCTCCAAGAAAGAGCATTGGATTGGTATGAGCTTTTAATTTCTGAAATCGTTGAGGCGGATCTTACTTGGGAGCAATTTCGGGGAAGATTCGAATTGAAATTTGTGCCGGAGGCTGAAAAAGTAACCTTAGCCCGGCGTTTCATAGACCTTGCTCAAGGTGAATCTTCTGTGACAGACTATGTCGCATCCTTCGAATCTCTGTCCAAATACGGGGTTGAGTACATTAATACCCCATTGAAGAAAAATCAGAGATTTGTCTATGGCTTGAATAAGAATCTTAAGAAGCCATTACTCCTGAAACTTGAGGTTTCATTTGATCAGCTTATTGATATCGCTCTTCGTCTTGAAGAGGCCGATAATGAAGGTGATGTTGAAGTTGTGCGTGCCCAACAGAACTTCGACAATAACTTGAAGAGGCCTATCAAATTCAAAGGCCCCGATTCTAATAAGAAAGGAAAGCAGCAAACTCTGGTAGCAAATGTTCCTACCTCTAGTCGTGGACGATGCTACAATTGTGGTTCCACAGACCACCATGTAAGGGAGTGCCCGAAACCCCTCTTTTGCCATTATTGCAAAGGTTCGGGTCATCTTTTATCTTCGTGTCCTAAGCTTCCAAGCAAGTGAGAAGGAAAGCTGCAACTTTTGGTCAAGGTATTTTCATTCAATCCTCGATGACATTGTTTTAATTCGTGAGCTTTCTATTTGAGTTCTTTTTGATATGGGTTTCATCTCATTATTTTTATATCAAAAGAACTTGTTGATTCTTTTCTTTGAATATTTTGGGCTTATTGACTTCATTGAGAATTGCGAATCCGGATGGTAGATCCGCAACACTCAATTTGCTTTTGTTTAGATGTCGAGATTGTTTTATGTGACTTTTCTTTCCGAGCCGATATTTTTGCTTTGGCTTCGGAATTGACCTTTCTGTAAGGATTGGCTTAATCATTGTGAAGCCCATATCCTATTTTTCCGAGTGGATTATTCATCTTCGACATTTTCAATCTGTTAAGCAGATTTCTATTTTTCTTTGTGATTTTGATTCCATCTTGATGGCATCATTTTATTCTTTAAAGTCCTTATGGTGAGGAAAGTGTTATTTCTTTCATCTAAATAGTTTGAGAATTTTCCGGTATATTTGACTTGTCTTAGGATTAAGACCTAAGTAATCTTTTGTGTGGTGCTAAGGTCTTTTTAGTTCGACTTTACCACCGTTTTCATTTGCTACAAGTTGTTGAAGTTAGCATTTCACTTATCCCATTCCGCACTCGTTATGATTCCTATGAATGAATTATTATGTCATTCAATTTGTCCAACTCATTTCATCCATTTTATAAATCGAATATTCTATGAAGATTTCGATGAGACCATTCTTGTATTTATTGATTTTGGATGAAAATAGTAATTTAAAAATTTGCAAATCTTTTTCATAAGATTTAATTATAAGTGCAATTTGATTTTTTGCTCTTAAAACGAGCAAAGAATATTCTTAAAACTTTTTTAAGAGATTTATTTATCCTAGAAAAGATGACTTTGTGATTGTATTGCCCGTTGAGTGCTTTAAGAATTTTGGTCTATGCGCTTGATCAACGTTATCGATAGGAATCTCCTAAACGCTTCGACGAGACAGTCAGACACGATATATTGACTTGTAAAAATATAAATTTTTCTAGAAAGATTATTACATAATGATAAATGTAATTTTGAAAGTTTTAACTTTTCGGAGAAGAGAATTATTTTAAAAGAAGTTCTTTCTTTTCGATACTCTTATTCCTTCTTGTGATTCCTGAAGGGGAACCAAGACTTTGCTATTTGTACCTATTGGTTTGGAATGCCATTCTCTTGCAAAGGAAAACGTGCTATCACTTGTGCTTCTAAATCTTTATAGCTTATCGAGACTAGATATGCCACTCATGGTCTAGTGTTCGCGGCTATTGTTTTTACTTTTGGAATTTGGTATCATCATTTTTGGATGAGAAATTTGTTCTCTATCTCGATCATAAATCTTTGGAATATTTATGTTCTCTTAAGGAACTTCATGTTGACTCGAGTTCCTAGCATCTTATGATCTTGATATTCTTTTATTCCCGAGAAGGGAAATCGTGTTGCCAATGCGCTTTGTCGTAGGCAACAAGTGGTTGATTCTTTGATGTTGTCTGAATGGAATTATTTTTCTATCAAGTTTATCGGACGTTTTGGTATACTTCGTTTTATTGAGCTTTATCTCATTCCTTTTAAGGACTAGCATCCGATGTCCTTTTATTGTGTTCGGTTCATCGGACGTACCGTTTTTGTACTACGTCGGTGTTCCGAAAATCATTCGGGCTTCGGTTCATTGGACGTACCGTTTTTGTACTGCGTCAGTGTTCCGAATTATTTGGGATTTGATTCATCGGATGTACCGTTGTACTACATCGATGTCTTTTCTTTTGATTCATCCGATGTACCGTTTGTACTACATCGATGTCTTTGATTTTGATTCATCGGATGTACCGTTTGTACTACATCGATGTCTTTGCTTTTGATTCATCGGATGTACCGTTTGTACTACATCGATGTCTTTGCTTTTGATTCATCGGATGTACCGTTTGTACTACATCGATGTCTTTGCTTTTGATTCATCGGATGTACCGTTGTACTACATCGATGTCTTTGCTTTTGATTCATCGGATGTACCATTTGTACTACATCAACGTCTTTGCTTTTGATTCATCGGATGTACCGTTTGTACTACATCGATGTCTTTGCTTTTGATTCATCGGATGTACCGTTGTACTACATCGATGTCTTTGCTTTTGATTCATCGGATGTACCGTTGTACTACATCGATGTCTTTGCTTTTGATTCATCGGATGTACCGTTGTACTACATCGATGTCTTTGCTTTTGATTCATCGGATGTACCGTTGTACTACATCGATGTCTTTGCTATTTGATTCATCGGATGTACCGTTTGTACTACATCGATGTCTTTGCTTTTGATTCATCGGATGTACCGTTGTACTACATCGATGTCTTTGCTATTTGATTCATCGGATGTACCGTTTGTACTACATCGATGTCTTTGCATTTGATTCATCGGATGTACCGTTTGTACTACATCGATGTCTTTGCTATTTGATTCATCGGATGTACCGTTTGTACTACATCGATGTCTTTGCTTGGGTTCATTGGGCGTACCATTTTTGTACTACGCTGATGTCCCAAATTGTTTGAGTTTCTAGTCTTTCGGGCGTACCGTTTTTGTACTACGTCGTTGCACCGGCTTAATTTTCTGCTATTCTTGACGTTCCCCACGTCTTTTATCTACGAGAATGCCTTAGGGATTCCGGTTTTCATTCTTGAGCCCAGTGTTATTGTGGAAATTGAAGTTTCACTAGATTTCCTGCTAACTCTTTTGTGCACTTTAGGGTGAACTTCCTATTTCAAATTTTCTTTTGTGTTAATATGCTTCTATGGTTGTTACTTTTTATATTTCCTTCTTACTTATTGCGAGGACGCAATTTCTTTAAAGAGGGGAGTCTGTAACAACCCGCATATTTATCGATTTTACATTTAAATATTTTATTTAAATATTTTATCGTTAGTCGGATTTTAGTCCGAAAAGCTACTTTTTGCATACGGTAGAATTAGGACTCGAGACCACCTCCATTGCGTTCAAAATGCCGTTTGCGACCTTTTTGAGTATAAGCTTCGATATGTTTGGAGAAAGTTGAATTTTGCTACTTTTTGCTTAGGGTTTTGGTTTGGGCTGAGCCAATTAACCACTTATGTATTCAGTCCCAATCCCCCTCTCCTCTTCATTACTTCATTCCAACTCCTCAAACTCAAGCTCCAACTGAAAATGGTGGAGAGGAAAAAGAATTAAAACTCCAAGCCCTAACTTCCTTAGCAAATCCATCTCCTTGCTCCAAACTCAAGAAGAACCCCTTAGTAAGCATCTCCTTCTTCTTCTCCAACTCTTTCTCCATTCAATTTCAGAAATTTCCTAAACCTAATTTTGGGAATGTTTCTCTTTTAAGCTTAGATTCAAGCTTCTAGAGTTGGATTTGAAGAGTGGTTGATTCCCCTTTTGCTTTCAAGCTTCATCTTCATAAATTTTAGTGCAAAGGTGAGATTTTTATCTCACATCTATGACTATAATTATCTTTGGTTGTTGGGTATGAATTCCTAACACTTCTTCATGTGCATTTGCTCTTGATTTGGATTGGTTTTGTGAATACTCCAAATTTTGAGTTTTTAAGTCAAATTTGTGTGAAATCCTTTTATGGATGTTTGATCATGCTTTTGGTGATGCATCGAGAAGCATATAGGGCCGGGTTGCCGATTGGCATAAACCCTTAGAGCCAATGTTCGTCCGGTTGCATTTTGGAAGAGTTTGCTCTTCATTTATATAAGGCTGAAAAACAGCCTAGGCATGATTCAGTCGACTGAATAGCTCTGTTCAGTCGACTGAACTTGAAACCCGAGAGTTTCCAGACATGATTCAGTCGACTGAAAAACTCTGCACAGTCGACTGAAACTAGAAACAGAAAGTTTCCTGAACCTGGAAAATTTCCAGGTACAGGGTCAGTCGACTGAAAAACTCTGTTCAGTCGACTGAACCTGCTGTTTGAGTCCAATTTGCCTTTTTGGATTGAATTTCCAATTTAAATCGATTCGTGATGATCCTATTTATTGTCATCATTTATTATCATCTTTGATGACTTATTTTCTTTGGGAATTTTAGATATATCCACTTCGATGGATCCTTTATCGATTTCATTGGATTTTATTCACATCTTCGAATGTGATCTTTGTGATTGATTGTTTCTACAATCCCCCTTGTGCTTTGTCACTTTAAAAATATAAAGGTTTTCTATACTAGTAGTAAACATCAAAACTCTTTCCTCAAACGATTTCAATACTATTTTAATACCAAATTCGTTTATAAAACCGTTTTCCAATCTATTAGTATATACAAACCTTTACCTCACTCGTATGAGAAATCTAATTAAACGATTTAGTAAAACGAGTGGTATGAAACGCTTGCGTTTACTTCGTCGGTTAATTCTTGGACTTGTTCGATTGAATCTCTTGTGACAATTTTCTAGTGGAGATCTACAATTTGTTCTAAAATATTTAAGTTAAGCTAGTGGTTATGGGACATGAAGCTAAGCTCATATATTTACTAGCTTAGTGTAATCGACACTTCTCTTTGATCATGACGATCATTTTAGGTTTTAGACTAGCATCGTGCTATGTCTTTGTGATTTGGTTCATCGGACGTCCCGTTGTGCGACGTCGTTGTTCCCTTTGATTGTGATTTGGTCCATCGGACGTCCCGCTGTACGACGTCGTTGTTCCCTTTGATTGTGATTTGGTTCATCGGATGTCCCGTTGTACGACGTCGTTGATCCTTTCCTTGTGATTTCTGGATCTCGTGTGTTGAATTCTGGAATTTATGTTTCACCAACTTTTACAATGAGCATTGATATATGTGTCATATATTGTGGCTTGGTGAATGAAATTAGGAGTATGACATTCCTTTTTATCTGGAGTAGATTATTGTGATATTGATCAATCTCTTGTTGATTTCCAATTTACTTATTTATCACAGCTTGGCATTGTGATTATTATATGTTTATGTCATATCTCTTATTATATATCACTTCATCTGATATTTATAGCTAGACTGATCCGTTTATTATTTTCTTATTAAATAATACTTGGGTCAGACCGAGATGTTACAGGTGCTTCTGCTTGACTTCTCTCTTGGGATTGATTTCTCTTGCTTTTGGTTAACTACTTAGATTAGTAGTTTTTGTTGTATACATTGATATATAGACTCCATAATGTATACTTATTCTTTTGTGTAGTTCATGTAACTATTCTTTTGTGATATTGTGGAACTTTTGAGACCACTACTCTGATGTACACTTCCTAGTGTAATATTCATATCTATTTCCGCCTTTGTGATATGAATTGTCTGTGACTGATTTGTGTTATGTTTATTTCTATATCTGTTTCCGAAGGATTTATATAGCCACCGTGTAGTAGCTTTGAGTTTGTGTCGGTATGTCGGATTTCCTCTTGAAATAGAATGCATGTTATATTATCTGACATATCGGTGCTCGCGCAAAGAAATTACACGGATGGTCACTCCTCAACAGCCTTATTCTCCGTGCTAGTCGACAGCATTCACCGTAATGTTCTTGGCTAGCGTGGGTATAGAGGTGGGGCGTCACAAATATCCAAATTCTAACTGCACATTCAAAATTTCCTCAATTCTTAACTGCATAACTCTTCCGATGATCCTGAGTCACCTCCAATATTCCTGATCAGCTTAACCCTTGTTGATTGCTTCAAGAACAAACAGGACCAAAATCAAACCAATCACCTGATCCTACTCAACAAAATGGCTCTCCAAAAATTTTGCTGAAATCCAATACACAACTTTATTCCACAAACATCAGTGGACTTCAAACCTTCATTTCTTATCTGGAATAGCCAAACAGTTGCACCTGACAACCTTACGTACCAAATCCAGAAAATTTCTTCATACTTGAATTTCCAGTAGAAATTTTCTAATCCAAGAAAACTGCAACTCCCGGTTGCTTCCACTCTAGAACAACTGCTATCTCGCTTCCGCTGCACAACTCTGATATGGAGTAGATAAGAATGCTATCGAAGAACTCAAGCACAAACTTTCACCATACACTGTTCATCCGACTCATAAAATCTTAGTGACCGTTCCATTTGGTCAAAACATCTCAGCAGAATCTCAACTTAAAATGAGATTATCAATCCCGCTCCAAAGAGTCCTGAGTTGCCTCATCAAACTCTTCTAGCTCTAAGAGTCACCCCACTATATGGTTGAACCACCAAAATTACTCCTGGATTCCAAGTTGATAAGAAAACTCAATCTCTGATTCGGTAAACTTCTGAATTCATCCAAAAACATCTGGAAAATCTCCGACTACTTAAGTAGCCTTTACCTCCATATGAGATTCCTCAAACCTAAGAATACTCAAAGATTCCCAAACTAATCGCAAGTCACTTTTGCGATCTCACCCAGTTCAGATTCCAAAGAACTATTTTCCCTTCACCCACTAAAACAGCTTTCCTAATCAAGATCAATCTTCTAGAATGGCTTATCTACCAGAAAAACTGATAGATTACTCCCAACCAATATCCTGCTCTGCTGAGCCTTCCGGAGAAATGGATAAGCCTTCACTACTGCCGGGACAGCCGATAGTAGAATCCCAAATATTACTGAATCATCGAAGAAACGAATCAACGCTGCTGCTTCCAAACTTCACTTCAATGATATAGCTAAGCCAAAAGATCATCCTTAACCACAAGCTTCTGAAACTCAAAACTATCATCCAATTCACCAAAAATCCTTGAGACGGGTAGACATCTTCTCAAGAAACTCGGCTCCAAACCAAACACCAACCACTTATCTTCTTAAGGAAAACAATTGAGACCATATCTAAATTGAGGTAACTCATCGACCTTAGCCTCATACTTTAATATAGATAAGACATCCTTGCTTGAGATCCAGAAAATCCTAAATATCTGAATCTTCCCTGTAGTAAGCATCACAGTTCCTTCAACACCATCTTAGTCTTTTCTCCAAAAGAACATCTTCATAAACATCTATGGGTACTGCATCTTACCACACAGCTATCCCTCCTGAAGTCACCAAGATACCATCACCTGCTTCTACTTAGCTGACAAACTCAACTCTTGGAAATCCCTCTCACTCGAGAGCAAATCAACCTCACAATCCAACAATATACTCCAATTCATGCAAAGACTTCCTATGGAATCCATGAAATCCTTCCACCAATCCACAAAACTTATTCTAGATGGTATTAGATCTACAATCTCGACAGATACACCTCCAACCACAACATATGAGCCTCTACCATTAGTGGTAGTCGTGTTCCACACACTCCTACCTTATCTACCTCTATAACCTATGTTGGAAAATCCGAACAGATAACCCAACAGATTAGGTAGCTATATATAAGTATATATATATATATATATATATATAAAAATTACAAGTACGCTCTCTCAAGACAAATACCACTCCAGAGCCTAGGTATTCACTCAACCTAATGCTCTGATACCAACTGTAGCGACCCGACTTCCTACCACCAGAAAATCGCATCACTAATTAAGAAAGAATGACATAGAAGAAGAAAAGAAAGAGAAGAAAGAACAACAATACATCAGAATCTCACAGCAGAACGATTGAAATATAATATAGAACATATACATATATCATATATATCAGAGTACACGACTATACATCTCAATTTCGACAATTATAACATCTCTGTCTAATACAATGCAAGACATCACACAGAATAACAACACAGCGGAAATTCTAACTATATATCTACCCGCTGAAGCCTCCTTCTCCAAAGCTCATCCAGAATTCGTCAAAGAAAACCTGAATCACTTGACTACTCATACATAATATGAGTACACAAGAGTTTAATAAAACAGAAAATAAACACTCGGGTCAGACAGGGGTCTGGTGTGAGTAAACGGTTTAAGATTGCTTAACTTAAGAAAATCCTTTGAAAAGAAAGGTATCACGTAAGACTTCCCACACATAAACATAGAAAAGTTTTTATCTTACGCTAACCAAAACATTTGATAGGAAATCCAGTGATATTATAATAGTGTCTAGGGTTTTCAAGTAAATAAGAAATAGCCGAAATTGTTACATTCATTAAATTCCAGCTACTAGCCACAAAAGTGGGTAATACAAACAAAACCATAGGGTCTCGTAGGGAAAATGGGTTTCCATCAATGGCAGGGCTACTGGGGTACCGCCCGTCACAGTACGTGGCCTAGATCACCGTACCGAGGAGTATGCCCGCTCCCCTGCAACACAAGGCCGGGACCATTCCTTACTGAACAGTCACGAACAAGACCACCCCGCAGTTGGCTGCAGACCAACTGCCTACAAAGCCTAAGTAAAAAGGGACATCTAGACAGGGATGTATCTCGCTCTCCAGTGGGAGCTACCCACGAAGCCTTGCTGCACCTCCCCTGTTTTAGCCTTTCCCGGTTGATGAGGCTTGAGGCTGCGATTACCTTTGTAGGACACATTTATCTTAGAATGCTCATCGTCCACCTGACGATGTTATGAAAGCATTCAATCCATACAAGTTCGTTCTGGGTTCGAACGAAACCGAAGGCACTATCTCGTTGCACTCATTTTGGAATCACCCTCAGAGTCAACGACCATAGCCCTTGCACTCTGAATTACCATCTCGAACCTAAAAGCACTATTCCGTCAAACTCATTACAGAATCACCCACAGATTTATACTGACGTATAGTTCTTACACCTCAAGTCTTCACTTGCTCCACTTGGATTCACGACCTAATGTTTATTTTGGATCGGTATGGTTTTCGGATATCCAAATATGAAAACCCGATCCCGGTCTCATCGAAACCAAACGCCATTTTAAATGTCCAAGTTGTACTTAAGGGATTTAAACAGTAGATATTCAGAATATCACTTAAACATAAATGGATGATTCACATTACACAGATAGATAATTCACTATTATCACATTCATCCATATATATCACAAAGAAGCATATATATATCACATCTCAGATATATCACATTCATATCATCACATATCAACCAATGACATACAATATCATCCAATATCATTAACTCATCCAATGATACTTATCAATCAATCAATAATCTCTCATACACAAGGTTGATCCAAACTTAATTAATTTAATTAATCCTTAATTAAATTAATTCCATACTTAATCACTTGGATTATCAGCAATCCATTTTACTATTCATTAATTAATTATAGATTAATTAATAAACATCGCTTAATTATTCACCTTAATTAACCTCTCTTGATTAATTATCTCTTAATTACTTTAAGTAATTATTTATTAATTACAATATTAATTAATCATCTTGATTAATTACTCCTTAATTATCCAAGTAATTATCTTCTTAATTACCCTTTAAAATTAATCACACTTGATTAATTATTCTTTAATTATTCCTTAATTATTCTTTATGATTATTCACACCTAATTAATCACTTTTAATTAATCACAATTGATTAATTACTTTTAATTAAATATACTTAATTATTACTTTTAATTAAAACACTCTTGATTAATTACCTTTAATTAACCATATTTGATTAATTACTTTTAATTAATCATATTTGATTAATTACTTCTTAATTACATTTAGTAATTAAAACTTGATTATCCTTAAATTATTAATTAACAATTAATTAATTATTTTCATTAATTAATGATTACTTCATTAATTAAAATCTTAATTAATTACTTAACAAGTAATTAACCACTTAATTAATTACTCTTAATCCTTTATTAATTAACCGTTAATTAAATATTTTAAACCTTTAATTAATTTTATTAATTAATACTTTAATTAATAACTCAAGTGATTCATCCTAAATCACATCCACTTAATTACTTTTAATAAAGTAATTATCTCTTACTTAATAACTTCTAGTAATTAACCACTTAATTACCTAATTACTTCATCAAGTAATTATATTAATTTAACTCATAAGTGATTATCTTAATTAATCACAAATTTATTACTTAATTAATTATTTAATTAATCATTTAAATTTAATTAAATGATTCTTAAATTTAATATTATAAAAATTCTTAATTAAGAAGACCATTATCTTAACTAAAATATTTATATTAACCAATAACTTTTCAAAGGTTAATCAATTTAATTACCTTAATTATCTTCATATATTTGTTTAACCAAACTCATTACCCAATATAATTTTTAATTATAATTGATTACTAAATTGATATTATTACTTCTTATTAAAATAAAATATATTAGAAATCAATTATAATTAAAACACATTTTAAATATACCTTTAAATCTTTAAAATTTTCCAAGAATATTAAATAAAATTAAATACAAGCTTTATTTTAAAAATATCCATTTCTTTTTATTTTAAAAACAATCATATTTTAATATATATAAAGCTTGTTTAAAATTTGATTTTGAAATCAATTAGTTTTATAAGCAAAACTTATCTAACTTCTGTTTAAACCTTTATTCCAAAACCAATTTTCTTGTTTTCAAAACTTTTAACATAACTGTTAATCTCCAAGCTTTAGACAAAACCCAAACAAAAGCCCAAACTAAAAAACGCTCATCAAATCTCGAGAAAACCTCAAAAATACACGCGACAACCCCGAGTCTTCCCCTACCCTATGCCTGCTTCGAGCTCAACCAACACGAACCCGAGACCATCTTCGAGTTTTCCTCAACTCGCCCAAACCCATAACAGAAAAGACGAAAATCGTGCACGTATACGTGCACGTCATCGAAATTATTTTCCAGCGACCGAAAGAGTTCAATGCTTTTATCTCTTTTAAAACCCTTCAAATATTTTTAAATTCCAAATCTCTCTAGATTTCAAATCCGATTCAAAAAAATATTTCTCTCAGATATATTATTTTTCCCAACCCTTGGGAATCATTTCCAAATTCAAAGGAACTTAAATTACCAAATTTTCAAATTCCAAACTCTTTAAATTTATATTCAAACATTACCTTGGAATTTTATTTTATTTTAATTATTAACCACATTATAATTTACATTTATAATTTATATTTACAAATTTCATTTGTATATGAATTTGTTTCTAGTTTTTAATTATGATTTCAATTCCTTGTTCAATTATAAATCACATTTACAAATTCCATTATTTATTCATTTATTCTTAAATTTTTGGTTATTATTTTCAATTTCTCATTCAATTCTCATACAATAATAATAATTTAATATTATCACTTTCTAACAACCAAGCATCCATATATGACTATAACATTTTACGGAAAATTATTTCCTTTATATAAAAAATAATTTTGGGTAAAATTATCTCATTTACCCTAGTTAAAACAATATTGTGTCGGTTTATCTTGTTTAAGAGTTTAGAAATTCCTATCGATAACATGGTGTCCCATATATTGACCAGAATCCATAAACACTCAACCGATAAATCAACGCAATAAAAAAACAATTTTATATTCACTAACAAATAAGCGCTCATATCTATTAATACGCTCAGGCTCATTCTAGAGTACTATAGACTCTATTTTTATGAGTAATTCCCACCAGAGCCAAGGTTATCACCAACCTAAGCTCTGATACCAAGTGTAACGACCCATAAATTTGTACCCTCGAGTCAACACTATTCTACAACCATCAACTCAAGTTGCACAGAAATACGAAACATTTGGGTTAAAGAAGAAGAGGTAGAAGAAGAAAATAGAAAACAACAACAGAATCTAACCATCGCAGCGGAATAAAATATAATAGATAATAAATAATTTTTACTCAAAAATCAAATATATCTGCTTATATATTACATCATCAGAGTACGTCAATCATAGTTCAACATTAATTACATACAACTGGATACATAGCTACTCAACACAGCGGAATATATATAAAACAAGTACGAAAATATGCATCGTCATCCGGCTCGTCTCCACAGCTCCACAGCATCATATCCTGTATCCTATAATACTCGGTCTGACCCGAGCATTACAGTTAAATAACACCCGAGTCAGTCTGGAATACCAGTGTGAGAAAATCACACTCAATTGATTATTAAAGTTTCAAAAATCCTTTGAAAACAAAAGCATCTCGTAAGACTACGCCACAAATAAACATGTCGGGTTTTTACCTTACGATAGCTAAAACATTTTCTTATAAAATCCTCTGATATTATAATAGGGTCTATATACAAATACTTATTAAAATAGCCGAAATTGTTACATTATTAAATTCCAGCTACTAGCCACAGAGTGGGTAATACAAACAAAACTCATACAAGGCGCGTAGGGAAAATGGATTTCCAACTAATGACTAGGCACTGGGGTACCACCTGTCACAGTACGTGGCCTAGATCACGGTACCGAGGAGTACGCCCGCTCCTCTGCAACACAAGACCGGAACCATCCCTTACTGGACAGTTTCAAATAAGATCACCCCGCGGTTGGGATCAGCAAGCGCACCACTAAGCCGAAATAAAAAGGGACATCTAGACAGGGATGACCTTACTCTCAAGTGGGGGCTACCCATGAAGCCTTGCTGCATAACCCCTGATTTTCAGTCATTCTCAGTTGATGAGGCTTGAGGCTAAGCGTTACCTTTTTAGAACATATCCCTTAGAATTCCCATCGTTCACCTGACGACGTTCCGAAAGCATTCATCCATACAAGTCCGTCCTGGGTTCGAACGGAACCGAAGGCACTATTCCTACTACATCCATTTTGGAAATATCATCAGGATTAGTAGCGACTAGCCCTTGCACTTCACTGCTCCATCTTCGAATCCAAACTCGTTTCCCACGAAACGTACAAACCGGATCGTAGTGGTTTTCGAAAAATAAATCTCGATCCCGGTCTCTTCGAAACGATCAACGCATTTGGCCAATATTGATAGTCGGTTATTTAACTATCAATTAATATTCACAACATCCATCACACAATAAATAATTTCCCAAAACTATTTATTTATTTCAAAAATATCTTCACAAGATATATTTTCACCTTTCAAACCCCTTTGAAAAACAGTTTTCAAACTATCTTCCTTTCTCAGAATAAATTCCAAGTATTTTCTATTTCCACTGAAATCACCAAGCACAAAACTTTAGATTTTTAAAATAATTTAAAACGCTTGCTTTGAAATATACTTTAAAACATTTAAGTTAAAAACTACTTCAATAATTGGGTTAAAAATACATACTATATAAATATTTGAAAATAAGGTTACTTTATAAAATATAAACTAGGTTTTCACTTTTAAAACAAAATACTAAGTCACCTTTTTAAATAATTACTACGATAATAGATTTGAAAATATTTACTTTATAATTTTGATATTTAGAAATAATAAATTCCTAAAATATGCTTTTTAAAACGAAATTAAAACTTTTTATCTTATATTTAAAAATTTACTTTGAACGTACTTGGCTATCCAAAGAAATATACTTCTCTTCACATTCTTCTTTAAATTACCAATTTCAAACACTTGAATCAATTTCCAAATTGATTTCCAATTTACTCCCCTTTATTTCAAAATCCATTAATTTCAGATTTTATTTCTTAATTATGATTTAAAATATTTTTAACTGAAAATACCCATGTTAGATTTCTCAAATTACCTTTATCCTTTTAAATAAATTTAAACCTTGAATTTTACAATTCATTAATTTTCTGTTTATTCAAAATCTTTTCATACTCGAAGTTATTTATTAGTATTTTAATATCACTTCCATTTCTTTCAATTCATTCTTAATTTATTTCAAATTTTCTATAATTATTTCGCTTACAAATTCACTTCTTTATTTTCTTTCAAAAATCCAATTTATATATTTTTGGTAACTCATTATACCCAAATATAGTCAATCAAACCATAGCATTCAATATTCCAATATAATTCATCATAGAATATCAACAATCACAACAGAGAATATTAAATAATTTAAATAAATGTTGAGGGACCCAGTTGGATCCCTCCAACCTGTTTTCCCTACATCCACAGACGTTAGCACAACATAAATATCTCCGCTATATAATGCGGGAAATCAATCATTCCAAGGTGTAGTATATACTACTATATATGATATAACATGCCAAAGCCAATCAATCAATCAATTATTTAAATTTAACCAATTAAATTTAAATTATAATTCAGTTGAGTGAGATTAACTCACATTTGCATTTGTTTGCAGTCCACTTCAATTCTGTCTTGGTTTACCGGTTTATAACCTTGTATAAACATTACATAATTTTTTTATCAACATTCGAGTCAATTTGAACATTTAAATTTCCATTTATAATTTAATCAACCAGTGATTTCATTTTTAAACAAGTAAATTTATTTTAACTAATTTCCATAAGATAATTAATTTTCCGGTAACTAAAACTAAAAATTTAATTAGTTAAACACATTATTCACCCAAACATTATTTTTCCAATATATATATATATATATATATATATATATATATATATATCTGTAAAACAAGTCTGGTTTTAAATAACTCCTAGTTCACTTAAATGAACTAGAATTGCAAGAAATCAGGCTAAGCTAAATCTTAACTTAATTTAACTTTTAAATCCCATTATACTAATACATGCAATAAATCAATAGGTTAAATTAAAGTTTATACCTAAGTATCATTCAAATGAAAAGGTTAAAAACAAATTACCTCAAATCGAATTGGAAAACAAAAATCGATCAGCTGTTATTTTCACGAAATCCTGACCTACGAACCATCCCGACCTTCAAACGCAGGACCAAAGCAATTGCGTCGAATAAGGAAGAGGGGAATCTACCGATACGTCTTCTGAGATTTCCAACATCAATGACAAACTTCGATCACGTGAGATCTAACTGCCGCCTACGCTCAACCATCGAACTACATTACCAGATTCAATGTAGATTCGACTGAATTACAAAACCCTCTCGCGACTCTCGCTCTCTTCCCTTGCACCGGCCTTCAAATCGAAATCGCGGCCTTCCCTGCTTGCTCGACTTCGATCGCGAACATTGTGCCTCTCTCCTCTTTTTTTTATTCGGCCCCCTCTTAGTTTCCAAGAATAGAACTAGGATTGGGGAAAGAAAAAGCGTGATCTGAATTAAGTTTCGAGAAACAGAAAAAGAATGGGACGCGGTTTTGAATCCACGACCACCATTTCTTTGATTTTCATATGTTTTGGCCTTATCTTTTGAATGAATTTGTTTGAAAATAAATTGAGAACTGAGGAAGATAAGGGTTTGTTTTAGATCCAGCGTTCTTCTTTCCTTTTCGTTTTTTTAGAATACGCAAGAAGAATTCAGAAGAAAGAAAACACGTGTTCGACATTTTCAACGTGTCTGCTAGCTACAGTTCTTAGAGAAAATTTCATTATCGATGTTTAAATTTGAAATTTAAATTCAATTTTAAAAGTTCTATTATCCTCAGCACTATCAATATAAATTTTACAATCTTTCAAATTATTTCTTTAACAGACATAAAACTCCATATCCAACATTTTACCCAATTTTAAATTATTTAATTTAACAATTGAATTTCTCAATAAATAGTGATATTTGAATTCAAGTTAAAAATTAACTTTAAATATTTAAAATCAATTAAGTATTCTGATTTCAAATGCTCAAAGTTTCCGGGTCGTCATAATTAATTAACGGAAACTTAAGAATTAAATACCGGGCTAAATTTCAAATCATTTTAAAATAATAGATAAATGTATGCACATACAATTTATATTTCCAATTATATTTAAAACAATTTTAAATTTACATTTGTTTATCAAGATAAATTTGTAGTAAAACTACTACGGTGGCTTTCCCACTTAGAAACCCGAAAATGAATGTCGATGATGCGTGCACTCATCATCGAAATTATTTTCAGCGACAGAGAGGGGAGTGCAAAACTTATTTCTTTCAAAGTTTCTTTAAAGCAATTCTTTCAAATCATATTGAAATATTTATATTAGAAAATACTTCTAAATGATATTACTATTATTCCAAAGTCATTTGAAAGTAATTTTCAAAAAAAATCCCGAAACTTAAGTTCTAAAATTTCCAATTTTCATTTATTTTATTTTCTTCAAATCTTGTTCCCAATCAATATTTATAAATCTCACTACCTAACAACTAATATAATACAACCAAATATATATCTTATTTATAAAAAATTATTATATATATGTATATAGAAAATATAATATGCAAAATTATTTCATTCACCTATATTCAAAACAATATTGTGTCGGTCTGTCCTATTAAGTGTTTAGAAATCCCTATTGATGTCATAGCGTCCTATGCACCAACCAGAATTTATGAACAAATTAACACAATATAAAAACCTTTTTATAACACTAACAAATACGCTCTCTCATATATATATACACACACTCAACGACTCATCACAGGGTATTACTACCATATTGATAAATAGTCAGACCCCAAAAAGCTAAGGTTTATCGCTAAACCAAAGCTTTGATACCAGATGTAACATCCCGCCTTTTTATACGGTTTAAATCGACGATAAACCACACACGTCAGACTCAAACCATACAGAAAGGCGGATTATTATTGGGGTGAATAAGAAAAACGGAGAAAGAAAAAAAACAAAACAAAATCTTGCAGCGGAACGACAAAATATAATAATCAAATAACAGTTCATGAAGCTGTTTTACAAAAACATTTGATTATACCAATACAACACAAAATCAGAGTTACACATACCAAAGAATAATAACTAACAATGCAGCAGAACAATGTGATGCAGCGGAACGATATAGTAAATAATATTAATAAAATCTTCGTCTTCGTCCTCTAGAAATAAAGTCTTCGAATCCTAAAATGATCAGACTGACCCGAGCGAATTGAAAAGACAAAATAATCGAATCAGAACTAAAAGATCTTATGTGAGTTAAATCAACAGAAATAAATATGAGTGGAACGACATCAGAGATGTTTACGGGATTTGACATCTCCTATCCGGTGTCAAACATGCATGTAGTAACTTAAGAGATTCTCGGGATTCACATCTCCTATGGATCCGTTAAACTATTTACTATGTAGTAATATTTTGCAATTACAATAATGTCTATAGTAAAATAAACTTACTTTTAAATAGTGTTGAGGGGTTACCCATATAGCCCTTACCACGTAATATTCTCAGTAGTCCATCCAGTATCATGGTTCCTCCTGATCGGGAAACCACTAGAGAATACCACACGGGCAACGGGAGAAAACCAAACTCATATAAGGCGCGTTAGGGTAGGTGACATGGCACAACTAGGCAATGCCAGGATAGATATACCAATTACGCTTCCGGACCGGTGGTAACGCATAGCAGCTACTACCGTCCACCTCGAGCCACACCTCCAAAATCAAAAGGGCCCAAATCAATCACAAAGTAATAGAATGGTATCGAAGGAGTGTGTCCGTTAAAAGGCGCTACCTTCTTAGCCCATCAATCTCTCCTGTTTTAGCCACCTTATGCCAACTTACGGGAGTTGGGTCCTCGTATTTACATCAAAGGAAACACCGCCGCCATCCTACTTCATTCTGGAATCCCCACCGCGTACACGGTTGTTAAAGTGGTTTTCGGAGTTGGCAGAGAGTATGACAATTTTCGATTCCGGTCTATTTAACAACCAAACATTATTATAACACCGCGGTCATTTCAAAATAGTTTATACTTTAAAACCAAATATCATTGCCCTTTCCAAATCAAATCAATGCGATATCCTTATCATTTCAAATATATCCTTTTCTAAAATCATAACACTTTCAAAGTTATAACATTTCGAAATCAAAACATTTGAATTTTACTTTGAAACTCATAACTTTGAAACATAACTTCCACCACTTGAATGGTTTAAATATTTAAAATACTATATAAGCCTCTTCAATTCCCAAATCAATTCCTAAGTCACAAACTTCAATTCAATCCAGTTTTCAAATAAAAGATTATATCGATTTCAAAACAGATTTCATCCACAAAATAAACCATTCCAAATTCAATATATTTCCAACTTTAAATATTCAGCAGTTTCACAACTGAGTTTGGAAATTTCATATATACATATCAAATTCAATTTTCTATTATTTAGTTTTGAAATATTTACTTAATAAATCCATTATCATTTAAATAAATCCCAAATTACAAATAGCTAAATATTACCTTCAATTTATTTATACTTGAAAAACTCCTTTAATTCACCTTAACCCAAAAATCAAGTTATAATAATCATACCTTTTTAAGGTTTTCAATTTAATAAATTTCACATCAACTTATTTGGGTTAATTCTTAAATAAATTCAATTTCACATAAATTTTCAATTTATCTTCCAATCTTAATTTATTTAAATCATTATAAACTCCATATATTAACATATAATTTAAATACTTAACCATATTATCTTCCATAAAATCAAACTTTATTATTAGACTTATTTTATATTAAAACAAATTATACATAGTTCAAAATCTAGAATAAAATAACATTATATAATATCGGAAATCAATATTTATATAAAACCATATATTTCTTTACAAAACCATAGAAACCAGTTCAAAATATTTTATATATATAAACCACGGTGTCTGTATAAAATTTTCTATCCTATGGTCAAGTGATACGGATATTTATCATTTCAATCCATAATTTAAAATATAAATACGGTTATATATCATTTTAAACCGCAATCCCAAATGAAATAAAATCCATAACAACTTGCCGTTTATAACAATATAAAATACAACATCCATTCATCCAATATCAATCATCAAACATTTATAACATTCATCACCCAATTCAAACAATAACATCAATATAGAACAGATAATAAATAACAGGTATTTATTGGCAGTTTATATTCAATAATGAGTTAAATACAAATTAACTGACAGTTTATATGCAATAATAAATTAAATAATAACTTAATTCAAATAAATTCAATTTAACTGAGATGGTGATGAAAAATATGCCAAACGGTCATAAATAAATTTCTAATCACATCATAGATCAATTTAACAAACATAAGAAATTTTAGAAGTTGTGAGTGAGTTAAAACACTCACCTTTGAATTTAAATTGAATTTAAATCCAATTTAAACTCAAAAATTGAACAATCTCATAATTCATCCAAACCAGCGCCAGAATGTCCGAAATTCCAATACGAACCTAGCAGAGAAAACCACGCATGAATTGGACATCGTATGCAAAAATTATGTTGATTAAAACATTAAACGATTTGAAATATGAAATAAATAAATTACTAAAGTTCACATACACGTCATCTTTACCTGCTACAGCCGACATGCCTACTGTTCCTCTCACGCAACCCTACAACGAAAAATCCATGCGTGCATGAACCAAATTCAAGCCGCCACCGTGCATCTCGACGCGGAATCGCCACAGATGGAATCGCACGAGACCGCGCCGCCCAATCGCTCAACCCTCCTGCTCGCGAAGACCTCTTCCTTCGCCATCGATCGCGCGCAAATCAAGCCGGCCGTCGGGAAAAAGTTAAACCCTAATTGAATTTCTAGGCCAATCCAACTGTCGATTTGCTAAACAAATCTTGCTGATGTGATCCACTCATAAATCTCTACGCCACCATATAATCAATTTGATGATCCGTCGCAGTTGATCACGATGCAACAGACAGCCAAGAATAAATGAGCCAATTCCGGCTACACAGAAACCCAGATCTAGAAACGAACAGTGTATTTGACTTGCGTTCGTCGAGGGCTTCAAATCCATATATAATTTGATATTATTTGAGGAGTTTGAATTTTGAAGTTTGATTTTGAATTGAAATTGGATTGGGAATTAGGATTTGCATCCATAGGAATGAGGAGGAGCGATGAAATTGTAAGTAAAGAAATGAGGAATAAGAAATAGGCTAGGGTTTATAACGACATATATATAGGCAGAACAAAATAGAAGCAAATGGGCTTGATTGGTTTGGAAAAATCGAGCGATAATGACCCAAAAAGCCCGTTCCGACTCCAGAACGAAAATGGATCAACCCATATATTGAAATAGATGCTTTTGAATATTTTCAAATCAATGGAATAGGTTTCAAGTCCTAATTCCATTGTATGAAGAAGTTATGCCAAAATTAAGTTATTTCAAATTGATTTCAATTTCATTGATTTCTAGACGTTTCGAGTCCGTACGGTCAAATGACAAGTCCGATTGCTGCAAAACTTGAAATACTACAATAATTCCTCGTCACGGATCCAATGAAACTGGTTTCGCCGAAATCCGAGTCGGTGGCCAAAATGGCTATTTTCCAGTTAATTAAATAAATTATTATTAAATTAAATTAATCTCTTTTCAATTCAATTATTATTATTTCCAAATTCTATCATTTTGGATTAATTAGTTATTAAAATTCTTTGAAACAAATTCTCTTATTAACTTATTATTAAACATTCCACCATTTCAGAATTTAATATCAATTTCAATAAATTTTCATTTAATTCCAACAAATCCAATTATTAAATTTAAATTAATAAATCTCGATTCTCATTCTTATTATTCAATCAATCATTATCCTATTCATACGTTATTATCAACCAACAATTATTACAATTAATTATCTAAAAATGATTTTTCCCAAATTATAGCTTATTATGTATTATTTCGTCAATTAATATAACTTTGAATTTTTATTTCCTAATTTACTATTTACCATCAATTATGGTCTTGCGATTGTTTCAATTAATTGGGTTTACACTAAATTAGTTATTTATTAACTTGCATTAACATTATTACCTTTATTTTAGTGATTTCATTATTAATTTACAGATTTTTATTTCCGAATTAAATTATCAAAACTTATTAAATTAACAAAATTTAATTATCGAAAATTACGGGTCGTTGCACTTTCGTCCCTCTTTTATTTATTCCTTTTAGCTTTCACTTATGTTGAAACTTTTGCATTCTTCTTTTTGTTGCCTGTATCAGGCCACCATTATCCTATAATAATTCTAAAAACCCAAGCACTAATTTACCTCAATTTGCTTTGATTCGATCGTCGGTGGTAAGATATCAAAAGCTAGCAACTTCGGGATTAGGATTGGATTCAAGATGTCTATTTCCTTATTTCAACGTGCAAAGTTTGAGCTTTGGTAAAAGGATCTCTATTGATCTATTATTATATAATAATATTTATATTTTTATTATTCAATATGTTGCTAGTTAGAAATACGAAAAATTGGTATATTTATAGATTATCACATGCTGATAGTTGTATATATAAGTGCACATATATCTATAAATACATTTTTTATGTATGCTTGTATGATATTTACGACCAAAATAAATAAATAAATTATATTAAAATGATTTTATTAAATTATTTAATGAAATAAATACAAATACAAAGGAATTAAAGCATAATATATATATATTTTAAATTTAATAAATTTTTTGTTCATACCTAAAAGGCTTCCAATAATAATGAAGAAAAATTAATTTTTTTCAGATATTTATTATATACATATACTGTTATATAATTCAAAATTGATTATACAAATAAAATGTATGTATATATATTTATTAACAATATAAAATTATATAAAATTTAATACAATATAAAATATACATTATGGTTTCAAAAATAATTTGTTTAAATTCTATTAATTATGTACGGTTTTAATTAATTATAAGCATTTAATTAATTATTTATTTAAAATTGAAAATTATTTTTATTCTCTAGGCAAAAACAACAACATTATATATATTTAATTATAAATTATTATTATATATAGGTTTATATTTATATGTAATATACATTTAAATTAATATATATTATTAGAAAAAACTTCAGTTTGGGTTTCATGTTATAGATATTCTAAATTATTTTACAAAATAATATATAAGATAATATGATAATTTAATTAATAATATATATCTATTTATATTTATATGTATGTATATGAAATCCACCTATTTAGCATGTTGACCCTGTTCTAACACATGTAACATAAGTTACTTGGGAATACATTTTCTTTATAAAGTGTTGAAATGAACACTTAATAAAATGTGTGGGTAAGAGTTAGAGCCTAAGATCACATTATTACTAATAAAGTGCTAGAAATTGGTAAATGGTTGGTTAGCCTTGGGGACTATGTGACATATGTATCCAATTTAGTGAAGCCTGTGTGACAAAATGCGGTGCCTACTTTCAAAATGGAGGGTGTTAGGAATTCATGTAACATCAACCTCATCCGTGCAAAACGCTAGCGCATTGCGTTATGTCTAAGTAATAATCGCTTTAGCTAATAAAAAAGTACACAGTGAAGTTATGCATTATGTTATACAAATACAATAAAGAACATATATTTAAGCCGGATATCTCGGGGCACCTTGCTTCGAGAAACAACGTGGCTAGTAAAACCCAAAAAAAGTACAAATAATATACGTGTGCTGTTTTGTGTTTATAGGCAGAGAGGAAGTTAGGATGCTCGAAATCAGGAAGCAACAAAGGCATTCGTCACTGATTGGATGCCAGCTGCTTGCGTAAATTACATAGTCCTTTTCGGACTTCAAACCCCTCTTGTATTCCGTTTATATTTTTTTTCGTTTTCAAATTTAATTCGCTCCATCTATCTTTTCAGCGTCCGCTTGGAGGGCATTGCTGCATCTGATGTTATTAGTTATTACACTATGTACTAGTCCTAATAAATTCCACTGAATTTTATTAACATGTTTTTATGGTAAACCAATATATTAAAAAATAGCAATAATAAAAAGACAAATTCCAACACCACCATAGCAATAGTGAAAAACTACATCACAAAGGAGAACAAGTACAAACATTACTCCTATGTAACAAATTAGCATGTTACCAATTCTTAAGGCTGACAATTAAAACTGAGAACTTTCGAATTGGGCTGGATGATGAAAAATACAATAGACCCGACCAACCTAAACCAACCCTATCCAAAATATCCGATTAAAAAACATTAAAATATATGTATTTTTAGTACTATTTTCCAATCGGACCAAACCGACTCGAGTCGGACCGAAGCTCGGATCGGGTTGGGTTGGGTCTAGATTTTTAAAATGTATAGTTTGGACACAACAAAACCGGACCCGTCAAGAACAGGGATCCATCGGGTCGGATCTATTTGTCACCCCTATCAATTCTAAACATATTACTCGGTTAACTTATTGATATAGCAATGTATGCTTTTTCCAGTATGATCTTTACATATTTTGACTTATTATTATATTCGTGAAATGATCCCTATGATTTTCTTAAATTAACCTTACTTCGTTGCCGCTTCAAGACTCTTATGGAATTCATTTGTGCGGAAAACGACCAGAGACATGCTTGGTGTCGTCCTCTTTACGGCAAACCGCTTGTATTTTAGGAACATCGGTAACATTCTCCTTGTACGTGATAATAAAAGATCACTATAACTCTAATGATCTGTATTTTAAATTAACGGACAAATGTTGATTTACGTATGTATATGAGCATTGACGTATGCCTAAACAACGAGTTTAAGCTCGATGGCAGCTTGGATTGGTCGTATGAGCAATTCTAGAAATGAAATTTAATTACATCAAGGCGAATATTCTTATGGGTTGCAACTTGCAAGTAGTTAAGAAAGGTCAAGTCTAATTACATTGGAGTTTGTATCGATCATCGGTGCATATGAAATGACATGAAAGCCAACGAGGAAAAAATAAAATTTTAATTTAAAGCCTCGGGAGATTCCACTCCTCTATCATTATACTTTCTTTCCTCCATTCTCTCATGGATCACTTGAAAAGATAAAAGAAAAAATTAATCGAGGTGGAATCAAAATTCTAAGGATGATTCGATTAAATGGGGAACAACCCTCTCGCAAAACGTTAAAGAATATGATAGTATAAAGCAAGCAAGATAACCTATGTTAACCCAAAATATGGATCAACATCCAAACACCATATGAAAGCACTAGTTCTTTTAAAACAGATGTAAAAGCAGTGGAGATACCATATCAAGCAAGTAAAGATAGCAAAAAAGTAAAAGGACACATTTTTTTATAGTGGTTTGACAATCTCGAGCCTACGTCAACTTTATAGTTTGTTATTCGTTGTTTTCTCTTTGGATTACAATGAGTTATATTATGTCTGACCACAACCTAGTGGATCTTAGATTTACAATGGAGTTTCTACAATTTTTGAGATGTAGAGGATAGGAGTGAAGAAGAAGTCTCTAACGGCAGAGAAATCAGATCTCTCTTTAGTTAAAGTTAGGTTGGTATTTATAGGCAAACAAAGGTAATGGGTCAGAACTCTGCTTGCACTAGAGTCTAATAGAAGGCCTGATGTTGTATAAGGGAAATCAAAACTTCACGGCCCAATAGGATAGATTAGTACAGACATATATAGCTCGGTACCGAGCTATAAGTGTTGGAATCCAACTTCAATTCTTGCTCTGCTCTTCCATCATCTAGTTGATAAGTTCCAAGCTCTTTTCTTCGATTTTTGGTTGATTCTAGTAATCTTTCCTCTATCACTTGAGTTACTCTGCTTTCTTGACTTTCTTTTCATCAACCATGGAATTGGTCGTCTATACTTTGAGAAAACAACTTGATCACGAGCTATTGAAGTAGTATATGAGAAGCATGGAGTTTGGGAGTAGACGACCAATTCCACTTTATAGTTTGTTATTCATTGTTTTCTCTTCGGATTATAATGAGTTATATCATATCTGACCATAATCTAGTTGATCTCAGATTTACAATGGATTTTCTAGAATGTTTGAGAGGAAGATGATAGGAATGAAGAAGAAGTCCCCAATAGCAGGGAAATCGGATCCCTATTTAGTTGGAATTAGGTTGGTATTTATAAGGAAATAGAGGTAATGGGTCAGAAGCCTGCTTGCACTGGAGTCTAGATGAAGGCCCGATGTTGTACAAGAGAAATCGAAACACCATGACCCAATAGGATAGATCGTTACCAAACTATAAGTGTTGGTGCAAATCCAACTTCAATTCTTGTTCTCTTCTCTATCCTCTAATTGATAGGTTCCAAGCTCTTTTCTACGACTTTTCATTGACTCTAGTAATTTTTCCTCTATCACTTGAGTTACCCTGCTTTCTTGACTTTATTCTCATTAACCGCGGAATTGGTCATCTATACTCTAAGAAAATAACTTAATCACGAGCTATTGGAGTGGTATATGAGAAGCATGGAGTTTGGGAGGTAATTCAAAGAAGAATTATAGGTCGGTACCGACCTATGTAGCTCGGTACCAAGCTATGTCCTTGGCTTCAATCCATCTGAAATTTCTCCGAGTTGTTTCTATAATCGTTCTAAGTGTGCTTCCAAGTTTCCGAGTCGTTTTGACTTTGTTTTGATTTTGTAAGTCCAGTTAAAATCTCTTGGTTAAAAAGCAGGTTAACACTTGCCCACCAAAGCATGCATTTCAAATATAAAAAGTGCTTTGTTATGGACTTTATTTCCTGCATTTGATTATCCTGCATAAGATTTTGAGTCCTGACTCGAGTGTTTCTTTTGTATATGCTCGGGTCAGTCTGAAGCTATCCAGTTTGCTGATCAAGGTTGGTTGAAGACGCTGAAGACTTAGCTTTTGTCTTTACCTGTCTATTTTGATGTCCGTGTCTGTTAGACATTTGTATATTTCCTTGCAGTCACCTTTTGTTTAGACAATGTTGTACTTTGTGTAGTAGCTTCATGAACTGCTATTGTGACGATGTATTTTCCACTGCATTATTCTGTGACTGTTCTGTGACTGTGATGTTGTATTGATTCTCATTTACAATTATATATTTATAATCCCATAATGATTCGTGTTTTGTATTATTTAAGTTGACATGTGAGGATTATTGTCAATTTAAATGGTCCAAATATACGGGTTGTTACACTTAACTTATTTCAAAGTTCAAATAAGAGTTCAAAACAATTTTATTTTAAAAATTCAATTTATTAGCCAATTTTAGCTTCCAATTTTGAATCCAGTTCTTAAACAAATTTAATTTACAAATTCAATTATTCAAATTTTCAATTCTAAGTAATTCCATATCCTTAATTTCAAATTAAAATTAATTTCCCTTTTATCTCAACAATGGATGTATTACCACACTTCATTTCTCACCATATAAACAAATTCAATTTATTTTAAAACATCCATCCATTTCAATTTCCAGATCTCAAACCTATTTTGAGTTCGCGCAAACTCCCAATTAAATTAACCATTTAACTTCCCAAGTTAAATCTCAATTCCATCTTGAAATTTTCCATTCAGGCTACTTATTAACTTATCTAACTTTCCCAAAGTTAAATTCAATTTACTTAATCCAGCTAATCTTACCCAATTTTAACCTTTGAAAACCAAACCTTAGAAATTTCAGTTTGAATTAATTTCGAATTCCATTTAAAAAAGAAGGTGATTTTATTAGATCATACCGTCACAAAATATTTCATACATTGATAGACTGCATACTAGCAGTTCAACATTACATCCATTTATCACAATAAAAGCCTTACGAAGTCATAAATTTAGATGTTCTACACCATCACCTAGGTTTTAGAGTCCTAACATTTTCTATCACAATCCTTCTTATGGACTTCCTTCCAATGGGCAAAGCCCAAACATGCATTTTTCAACAAGATGCCCCCACTTATAGCATTTGCCACAAAATGTTTCTTCCCTGTCACCAATCTGGATAACCTTCACTCCTCCGACAGTACGTTCCACAGCCTTACTCCTCTTCTGCCTCTTGGAACAATTCCAAACAATGTGTCCCGTCTTCTTACAATGATAGCAAATAGTCGACTCATTAACCGATTCGACTGGTTTACGCTTCGCCTTCCTCACTTCAGGACAATGATTTAGGAAATGTACTTTCTTATGACATTTAAAGCACAAGATCTCAGAGCGAAACCGATGGAATGTACCCTTCAATTCCTCCCTTGTTTTATTGCACTTGGCTGCGTAATGACCCTTATTAAAACACCTGTAACGGGTGACATTATCATAAGGTCCTGGTCCATTTCTTTCCTTAATCCGATTTTCATACTCCTGGATTGCTATTTCCCGTTCCTTACGTGCAGCTGCTCTTCGTTCCCTGCGCCTTGCCTTCCATTTTTCACTCTTAGCCATTTCTCTCAAAAACTGAATTCTAGGGGGACTTCCTAACCTATAAATTAGACTTAATTAGAAGAATTCAACTCTTATATATCAATTTGCTTACCTAGTTATACTTTAAGCTTAAACCACCTTTTAATTCCAGACAAAGTTTTCAAACAACTTCTTATTTTAAAATAAGATTTCTTTCAAAAATATTTTGAATAATATAATTTTTTCAACACTTTTTTTTAACAAAAACAATTTCAAATGTTTCTAGACTCATAATTCAAAACCTCTCAATTACATCCTCTCTAATTTACTAGTTATTCTCATCTAATGATTATTTCCTTAAAACATTTTATTTTGCTTACTCATTAATACACCTTTTATTATCAAACACAACACTCATTTATGATAATAACCAAGATTATCATATTAGGAAACCAATTCATTACTATCTTATTCTGGAACCCTTTTCCAAATTCAAGATTTTAATTTTCAGTTTGAACCATTCCAAACTTAGCCTTATTTAATTTCAATTTGGTTGTATTTCTATTACCACTTAATTTAATTCCAATAATTTAACAACCAATCACCTTAATATTAATTAGAAGGAAATATTGATTTATACATCAAAATATATTTTTATATAAAATCATTTAAAATCTTTATATAAGAAAATAACAAGTACGCTCTTATATATATATACACTCAACTCATCCTAGAGTACTTCAAACTCTATATAAGGAGTAATCCCCATCAGAGTCAAGGTTCTCGCTTAGCCTTTCGGCTCTGATACCAACTGTAACGACCCGAAATTTTCGATCCGAAAATTCCAGATAGTTAGGAAAAGAAGAAAGAGATAGAAGAATAAGAAGAACAGAATCACCAGCATCTCACATTCGTAGTGTAATATCAAATAATAACAGTTATACAAAGGAAAACTGTACTTGTCAAGTTTCACTTTAATACATCAGAGTTATACATATATACAGACACTGGATGTACACAATCATCATGACTCAGATATACAACAATATAATACAGCGGAAACACTCCATACGTTCTTGCCATCCAGCTCACCTCCTGAGCTCCAGAACGTCCTTACCTGAAAATCTATAACACTCGGTCTGACCCAAGCATTACATCAAAGTAACACCCGGGTCAGGCTGGAAACAACGTGAGCAACCCATCTAACATGGAATACAAAAGCATACAACTTATATAAACCCAGGTAACTTGTATCAATTTACAACTTGCCAAGTCATTATAGACATCACTTACATCACACATCAATATCTAAGTACCAAAACTTAGATTAAATGGTCCAATGCACTTAAATCATTCCATTTTAGCCTATTGATTCCACATATCAATTTATAAAGAATCGAAGTGGTTTTGGGTATTTACTGTTACCCGATTCTGGTCTCTTCGAATACAATGTCATCTAAACCTAAGTTATTCAAATGAAAAACAATTTAAACTTTAAATATAGGATGTCTCTCCTTATCACAGCATTTCATCATTGATAGAGGAACACATTAATTATTATTACCCATTCAACATATCATATCACAAAATATTTCATATCAGAGATATTATCCAATTCAAGGCCTTTAATTATCATTTAACTATTCATAAGGAAGATGGATGGTTTCCAAAATTAGTTAATTGCAAATTAATTAACTAATCATATTTTACTTAACCATCTTAATTAATCATCCTTGATCCAATATACTTTAATTATAATAAGTAAGTAACTCTTAATTAATTACAAAAATTAATAAATCTTCATCCATTCTTATTAATTACTCAAATTAATTGTCCTTTAGTAAATCACACTTATAATTTATTAACCCTTAATAAGTTATCTTATTTAATCCATACTTTAATTAATTACAAAGTAATAAATTCTCAAGTGCTTCCATTAAGTACTTTATCATTTAAGTAATTAAATAATCTCTAATTACCAAGTGATTGATCATTAATCAACTAATTACCTTATTAATTTAATTAATCATTATATCTTAATTATCTTTAAGATGAAACATTAACCTTTTAAATGACTTAATTACCATTAACAAAAACCTTTGAAACTTTTAAATCTTCCTATAAATTCATTTCAAAATAAAGATTTTTAAATAAATTACAAGTTTAACTTTAACAAAAACTAAATAAATTTACAAAACCTTTGTTTAATCCAAATTTTAAAGAAACACTTACCATTTATAAACGAAATTTATAAGAGTTTTAACCCAATTTATTTTGAATTCAAATCTTTAATAAAATATACTTTAACATTTTAAGTTTATAAACTTTATTCTACTTTTAAAACTGAGATTTTAAACTTAAATCAAATTTAAAACTTATATTTAAACTTTACTTATATTGAAAACTCGGTTTCAAAAATTTCATTTCAAAAATTTAAAAACAGAACAAACGGGTTTCGTTACAACCTCTAACAACTATTAACCCGAGGCTACCCTACTGTGCTTCGAGTCCAAAACCCCACTGCCTCGAGTAAAACTACCTTATACTTCGAGTCAACGCATGAAGTAGCTTGAGTACAACCCAAAACCAAACCACACCAGGACATCAGTGCACCGTGCACATACACGGCGAGGTAGATCGTCACTGATCATCATCGATGATCTTCCTACCTTATCCATCACCCAATCATCCTCTCACAAACATCAAAACATCATCTTCGACTCGAAATCGAATTCGAACGGTGAGAACCAAACCTGTAACTAAACTTGAACCATCAATTCCCAACCTGGAACACCTCGTCCCTAAGCTCCGGCCACTAGAAAAATCTGCAACTCCGGCCCTGAACTCGTCAACGACCAAGCTTCCATCACACCAAGCCCTGTTAAACTCGATCAACTATAGAAGCCGTGGCGGTCGAGTCATTAAACCTAGTTAAAATTAGGGTTCCAGAAAAGAATCCACCTCTGCTTCCTTCTCAATGAAAAACATCACCATCAGGTATTTTTCCTAGATTCTATGATCACTCCTCCACCTCCAGCAACATTCCCGACCACCCCAAATGTTCCAGCCTTCAGAATTCACCCAAAACTCATTTTCCAGACAAACCCAAAATTTACATTCAATTCAATATTTAAAGTTTGGCTTTTATTTTAAAAATCATAACTTCCAAAGATGATTCGAGATATATTCTTGAATCAATACATTACAACAATTGATTTATTCCATTATTTAAGTTTCAACTGTATTTTCTTGTTTACAGGAGATTCCCATACTTAAAATACTTAAACTTGTTTCCAAAATCTAGATGATGTTCAAACTAAATTGATTTGTTTGAAACTCAAAGCTTCAAAGAGATTAGATGCAAAGTTTTGAAATTTAGTTCATTTTAACATCTCTGTAATCTAAAAATACAGAGTAGCACAAACATCAGTCATATATATTTAGAAGCATTCATATTCATAGATTTTATACTCCTATATACATATGCAAGCATCATCTCACATCAATTATTCAAGCAACAATTATTAGCCTTCCTAAGTTTAAAGTTAACTGTTTACTCACATGTAAAAATTTGAGCAGAGAACAATCCTGGATGCTGCTAACTTAAGTTTCTCTTTTGAATCTTCCTGCTAGTGTTTAGTTTGAGTTATTTTAAAGTTATTAATTTAGCTTCAGTTGTAAGATGGAGCTTCTTATATCTTTTTCTTTTGAACGAACTGGAAATAAAAATGGATGTATATATAAATAAAACAATTTTACAGGGGTAGGCTTCTGGTATAAACCTTTTCTCCGTATCTAATATTTGGTCAAAGATTTTTTTCCTGAAAATTGAAATGATATTTACACATTTGAAATGACTTTATTTTGGTGGCTGAGATGATAGTATTAAATGCCATGCTTCCTTACAAGTCTACAACCTTATCTAATTTGATTCTTGCAGGTAGATATTTTTTTTATCTTCTTGCCTATACATGTATTTCATAGATTATATATTTGTAGAATCTCCTTAGGTGTTTACTTATGTTTCCATAAAACCATATAATTTATCACTAACATGAATTCTCAGTTTTATTTCTATTTAAAGTTTAACTATCCAAACATTTAATTTATATTCATATGTTTGATACTTATATTTTATACTTGAAGTGGCACGAGTACAACCCAAAACCAAACCTCACCAGGACATCAGTGCACCGTGCACATACACGGTGACGTTGATCGTCACCGATCATCATCGATGATCTTTCCACCCCATCCATCACCCAAACATCCTCTCGCAAACATCAAAACATCATCTTCGATTCGAAATCGAATTCGAACGGTGAGAACCAAACCTGTAACTAAACTGGAACCATCAATTCCCAACCTGGAACACCTCATCCCTAAGCTCCGGCCACCAGAAAAATATGCAACTCCGGCCCTGAACTCATCAACGACCAAGCTTCCATCACACCAAGCCCCGTTGAACTCGATCAACTGTAGAAGCCGTGGCGATCGAGTCATTAAACCTAGTTAAAATTAGGGTTCCAGAAAAAAATCCACCTCTGCTGCCTTCTCAATGAAAAACATCACCGTCAGGTATTTTTCCTAGATTCTATGATCACTCCTCCACCTCCAGCAACATTCTCGACCACCTCAAATGTTCCAGCCGTCAGAATTCACCCAAAACTCATTCTCCAGACAAACCCAAAATTTACATTCGATTTAATATTTAAAATTTGGATTTTTGTTTTAAAAATCATAACTTCCAAAGATGATTCGAGATATATTCTTGAATCAATACGTTACAACAAATGATTTATTCCATTATTTAAGTTTCAACCGTATTTTCTTGTTTACAGGAGACTCCCATACTTAAAATACTTAAACTTGTTTCCAAAATCTAGATGATTTTCAAACTAAATTGATTTGTTTGAAACTCAAAGCTTCAAAGAGATTAGATGGAAAGTTATGAAATTTAGTTCATTTTAACATCTCTGTAATCTAAAAATACAGAGTAGCACAAACATCAGTCATATGTATTCAGAAGCATTCATATTCACAGATTTTATACTCCTATATACATACGCAAGCATCATCTCACAGCAATTATTCAAGCAACAATTATTAACCTTCCTAAGTTTAAAGTTAACTGTTTACTCACATGTAAAAATTTGAGCAGAGAACAATCCTGGATGCTGCTAACTTAAGTTTCTCTTTTGAATCTTCCTACTAGTGTTTAGTTTGAGTTATTTTTGAGTTGTTAATTTAGCTTCAGTTGTAAGATGGAGCTGCTTATATTTTTTTCTTTTGAACGAAATGGAACTAAAAATGGATGTATATATAAAGAAAACAGTTTTACAGGGGTAGGCTTCTGGTAGAAACCTTTTCTCTATTTCTAATATTTGGTCAAAGATTTTTTTCCTGAAAATTGAAATGATATTTACACATTTAAAATGACTTTATTTTGGTGGTTGAGATGATAGTATTAAATGCCATGCTTCCTTACAAGTCTACAACCTTATCTAATTTGATTCTTGTTGGTAGATTTTTTTTATTTTATCTTCTTGCCTATACATGTATTTCATAGATTATATATTTCTAGAATCTCCTTAGGTGTTTACTTATGTTTTCATAAAACCATATAATTTATTACTAACATAAATTCTTAGTTTATTTCTATTTAAAGTTTAACTATCCAAACATTTAATTTATATTCATATATTTGATACTTATATTTTATACTTGTATTTAATATTGATAATATTGATTTTATTTTAAACATCATTATCTATATTACATTCATATGCATATATCTAGATTAAATGTTAATAATGTAGAGCGTTAGTTAGTTTAAATAAGGTAGATTTTATTTTAAATATTTTTGAAAGATTTTATTTTAAATTTTTAAATCATAATTTCCTTCCAAAATACATACATACACACACACACAGATATATATATATATATATAAATGGGTAATGTACAAAATCTTATTTATTTTGAAAATGATAAGTTTGTATTTTGTTTAATTAGATTAATTGCTTATTAAAATAATATTGCCAAAATCCCGGGTCGTCACATTCCTTCCCCCATTGAATCTTTTCGAACTCGAAAAGGAACGAAGCCGGAATTATTAAAATGCTTAAAATCAGATAAATTTTCTTTGATCATTTTTAAACCACTTTTAAAAAATCTAGATAATATTACTAAAATAGTTTTTATACAAATACTTTTATAACTCGATGTTTCGACGAGTCCATCCTTGTTCTCATAGAAATTTGGTCATACGTTGATCAGGCGTACGACTGAAAATCTATAAGTGCTTGGCAGACCCGTTTTCAACATTCAGAGAAAATATTTTGAAAAATAATTCTATTGAAAATATAGAAACAGTTTTTGAAAATAGAGGAAATATCTTTGGTGAGAATGCTCTGGAAATCATCACCCCTATTCATGGTCGTAGTTACATCTTGGGTTACGTTGCCATCGCAGAAAAAGTCCATGTAACTGTAGGCGGTCCACGCCCCTCGATTACGCAATGGAACCCATAACAGATCGCGGTTACATTCCAGGGTTATGTTGCCATCGCAGCAAAAGTCCATATAACTGTAGGCATCAGCGCCCTCGATTTTCGCTGTCAAAAATGAAACTTCTCCACTCCGACATAAGTCGCGGTCTACCGATGTAAAATCAAACACAGACTGTTGGCTCTCAGCGGCACACACGACTTTCGCTATGTTACCGTAGGTCGTAGTCTACCGATATAAAATCAAACGCAGTCTGTTGGCTCTCAGCGGCACACACGACTTTCGCTATTGTCTGCAGTAGATCACAGTGACATCGAGTTACACTGTCGTCACAGCATTACCCAAATGCCTCTGTAGGCATCAGCGCCCTTCGATTTTCGCTACACACTACTCATAATCCTCAGAAACTAGTTTTGTCCGGACTCCTCACAAGATCAACTTTAGAACCACCCTTTAGTGTTCAAGGCAGTACCACCCTGTGGAACTCTTGAGAAGTTCATTTCAAGGGAGCACCTTTTTTCTACAGATCCATTATCAAAACACTTTATACTATACACATATAGTACCTTCCAAACCATACACCTAGTATGAATCTCATATAAAGCTCCTTTACACAAAATCGATTATCCCGAAATCGATAATTTTCAAGCTAGGCTTTCCAAATCCAATATTGATTTTACCCAAAAATCAAAAGCCTTTCCAAATTCAAAGGTTCCTAAAATCCTCATAAGATTATATATATATATATATATATATAGATATAGATATAGATATTTTTTTTAAACTTTGGATCATTTCAAACTTATATAAAACCCTTTTTATACTTCAAATACTTTCAAAAACCATTTACTTCTGGCGATACATTCAACAAGGGGAGTTTTATCTAATATAACAAAGATATATAACTTCGTTTATTCTAAATCAAATATTCAAATTTGATCACTCTATTATAAAGTCACTTACCAAATTTACTCACTCCCATAAAGTAAATTTTTACAATGGAAATATCAAATTTCTATTTTATTTCATCGTATATTTTACCAAATATATTTTCATTTCAAAAACCATTTCACATTACTTATCCACAAATTCCCAATATCAATTTCATTCAAACCCGTACGATGTACACATATCATCTATACGCTATACCCATCCGATCGCTTACTCGATCACACAATTTCACTTCCGAGCTAGTATCGTCCACCCGACTTCCTAGTGCGGAATCAGATCTGGTTTCTTGATCAGAAACCGTCATTCTCCTTGCATAGCCATAACTATGATAGAGAATATCCAGAACCAATCAACAACCCATATCCAGATTCGCCGCCGAAAATCGAGTGAAAAATCCCAACTTAGATCGATATAACTATCTCGAAATTCTGTGCTCAAATGTGGATCAAATTGCTATGTGAATAGAATAATATACGTACATCCTATGTATATATCTTCATTGGTTATTAACTAAATCAATTTCCCTTCTATTCATCCTCACTTTGATTTTATTCACTTATTCACATTTGCCTTGATCCCTATTTGGATTATCACTTCAATTCTTATCCCAGTTGGGTATTTAATCAATAACAGTTCGAACTCCGACCAGCTTATATTTAGAAAATAGCTTGAAAATTTTAAAAATAGACAAGTAGTTGAAAAATAATTATTAGTTTGTAAAATAGCTATAAAATAGTTAAGTAATTGTAAAATAGCTAGAAAATAGTCAAGTAATTATAGACATTTTAAATAATTGAAAAATAGTCGTAAAATAGGAATTAATTTGTAAAATAGTTGAAAAATAGTAATTAATTTATGAAACAGTTGAAAAATTGTTAAATAGTTCCAAAAATAATTGTAAAACAAGTATAAGATAGTTTTAGATTTAAAAAGAAAAGTTGTATGGTAAATAATTAAATAATTTGGAAAAATAGATTTATGTTAAAACAATTTATATTGAAAATAGTCCAGAGTCAAACTGTTAATTCCCCATCAATTCAATTTAAATTTCCACTTCCATTTAAATTGACTCAATTCTAATTTGAATAACTATAATTTCCCTTGCACTTGAATAACTTCAATTTCCCTTGCAGTTGATTTATTCCAAATTCAAATCAAATTCCATTTGATTTTAAACATATTCACTTTAACTACAATTCCACATTATTCAGATTAATTTAGACTAATTTCAAATTGAATCCACTTCAATCTCAAATCATTTAAATTTCTATATGAATTAATCCCAATTCCCATTTGAATTTGGACTCATTCATTCTTCAATTTTATTTCAAATTAATCCTATTCCAATTTTCTATTTGAATTTTATACTTAACCATCTTCAATTCTAATTAATTCATACTATATTCAATTTGAACGAACGAAATCTAAATCTCAACTTTAAACCATCTTGAATTATATAAATTCGAGTTAAATTTTTAAATGTTGATTTAACCTCTTAAATCAAATTAACCTTTATTTTTAAATAAATAATCCAAATCTTTAAATAATTTAATTCTGAGTCCAATTCTCAAAATTCCATTTTAAATTATCTTTACTTCACTTATTTCAAAGTTCAAATAAGAGTTCAAAACAATTTTATTTTAATAATTCAATTTATTACCCAATTTTAGCTTCCAGTTTTGAACCCAGTTCTTAAACAAATTTAATTTACAAATTCAATTATTCAAATTTTCAGTTCTAAGTAATTCCATATCCTTAATTTAAAATTAAAATTAATTTCTCTTTTATCTCAATAATGGATGTATTACCACACTTCATTTCTCACCCATATAAACAAATTCAATTTATTTTAAAACATCCATCCATTTCAATTTCCAGATCTCAAACCTATTTTGAGTTCGCACAAACTCCCAATTAAATTAACCATTTAACTTCCCAAGTTAAATCCCAATTCCATCTTGAAATTTCAATTCAGGCTGCTTATTAACTTATCTAACTTTCACAAAGTTAAATTCAATTTACTTAATCCAGCCAATCTTACCCAATTTGAACCTTTGAAAACCAAACCTTTGAAATTTCAGTTTGAATTAATTTCAAATTCTATTTCAAAAAGAAGGTGATTTTATTAGATCATACTGTGACGAGCGCGGATTTGCCCGCTCGAAAATCGACATCCATACTTTACATCGTACTCGAATGCCGTAGATTCGACCATTCAAATCCGATTCACCGGAGCTTATAACAACATTAAGTAAACAACACAGCGAAATAAAAGAATAATACATTGATATACAACTTTGATACAATATCTGATACAACAGATGATCCAATAGATATCAATATACACCAGAGATATGATACAACAAATAGCAGCGGAAAAGAAAATAGATGACATCTAGCAGCGGAACAATATAACTCTAAGATAGTCTTCAAAAGAGAACTCCGAGAACTGCAAATCCATCTCCAAGAACCAATCCAGCAAAAGCTCGAACTCCCAATAACCATGCACCAAGATAAGCAAGACTGGTGTGGTCCAAATACTGAACTAACTCTAGATAATCTACTAAACCTGACTATCTGAAAAACCCAAACTCTAGACTGCTCGTGTAGAAAATAATGAGCACCCAGAGTTTAGGAAAGAAACAATAAACTCCGGATCAGTCGTGGGACTGGTGTGAGCAACAAAAACAGTTTATCTTTTAAAACATTCAACAAAATATTTTCAAAGTTAATTCACAATGCTTTTTAAAAATGAGACTACCATAAGGCCTCCCGCACACACACACAATGCAAACGCAGAATCGGAGGAGATTTCTCCTTATGATAGTCAAAGATGCTTGATACGCATTAAAAAGAAACATTTGATATTATTACTAGTGCATAGTGTAGTAAAAATCATTTCGAAGTAAAGATATAAATCTTAGCCAGCATAGACATTTCGCACTTATGCCTACTATAGCTACCATGTTCAATAGCAGGTTACCGCCACATTCCATGGCAGGTTATACAACTAAAACCGTACAGGATTCGTATTGTTTCTTTGGATTTCCAACAAATGGTCAGGCCAAGGAACTTCCCATTGCCACATGAGAATGCCTCTGGAAGGACGTCCCCGAGAACCTAACCGGATCTCTGCCAACACAAGGCCGGGTTACCCCTAACTGGGTAACTACTGACACGAGTATGCCATCCCCCGGTCCTTTGGGACCTTTATCCGAGAGCTCTCTAACCAACATCACAAAATGATAAATAAAGTGTTTCAACATGAGTAAGTATCTGGGCTCCATATCATTATACCACCCTTTTCCAGAAGGAAATGCACATACCCTAAAGGGAGCTACCCCTCATAACCTTGTCGCATCTTTCCTGTTTTGACCATTCCGGGGTGTGAGGCTCGACGAAGTCTCGTCCACAAAGCCACGCTTTATACAAAAGCTGTGCTTTGGGTCAACAAATGATCATAGAAATGATCACAAAGATAAGTGATCAAACAAATGATCATGTCACAAATGATCAAACAATGATCATTTCATAGCAACACTCAGCATGTCACATTACCAAATTGGGAATATATTGCTGATAACCATCAACTACATAACCTCTGAGCTCGTACGTCTTAGAGTAGGGTGTTAAGCTAAGAGAATAAATTCTCCGCCACCAACAGAAATATATTTGAAAGAAATCAGCTTTATATCTCAACTTGTAATGTCAGACAGACAATCCATACAAGTCTGTTCCGATTTTGAACAGAACCGAAGGCACTTACAAAGAAGTCCTTGCAATCCGGATATTCACTAATCACGTTCGGACTTCCCATCACATATGGAGTCTCTATACTGGGGACCATTCGTTGCAAAGACATTCGACGAGTTGTCCTTTCACTTTCAAAAATATCTGGTCTTCAACACCGGTCTTCAAATGCTATCCATAACGACATATCACATATTCGGAATGGGATATATGACACAAAGGTCCTCTCCCGGCTAAACCGAATAGTGAGCGCAGTATTTTAAAAATATATGGATATTGGGATTTCAATTAAGTCACAACTTAAAACCCAAAACTTTTCTTCAAATGGTTTAAACCAATTACCATTTCAAATCTTTATATTACAAAAAAGATTTATTTTACAAAGATCAATTTATAGACTTTAAAACAATTTCCATTCCAATTGGATTAACTCATTAAATCTTTAAATCAAAGATTTAACTCATAGCTTTCAAAATTCGATTAACTTGTTGAATCTTTAAATCAAAGATTCAACTTATAGCTTTCAAAAATCATTTTCATAACTTGGAAATTATCTTCATTTTCAAACTTGAAATTCTTTTTAACACAAATTGGACGTTAATTTCTTATGTGAAAGCTTTTATTATTTGAAAACAAACAGTTTTCGTTTCAGAAAAATCCAATTATATTTACACGAGTTAAAGCCCTTGAATTCTATTCACATCCCAAATCAATACTTTTAAAATAGTTTAACCCATATATAACTGGTATAACATTTTTAATCCCTAGTTTTAAATCATAGAATTCTATTTCAAATCTTGAATTTAAGTTCAAATCAAATTATTCAACTTCATATTTTATCGAGTTATTCAAAATAAATTTCATCTATGAAATTCCATTTCAAAAGCTTCTCACTTTAAACCCAATCCATTTCCAAAACATTTGAATTCAAATATTCAAATTTAAAACTATTTCAAAAATCTGTGACTTAATCGATTTCCTCATGAAATCCATATTGTGTGTATAAGTGTGGTCTAGGGGTTTTATACAGTAGTGCAACATCATACAATCATCACAGATCAGAATACAGAAATATAGTTGATAAGCGATATAAACTATAACGCTTATCGTCCATTCACAGATCATAGATATATCACAGATAAGTAAATTTCAGATCACAACATAAATCAGGATGTATCACAAAGCATCACAAATCGGGATATCAAACAATCAAATCATCCAATAGAATCCAAATATTCATAAGTTAGATCAGTTAATAGTCTAATTAATTCAAATTATATAAATTACTTAGGAATTACTAATCCTGGTTAATTAACATTAATAAATTACAAATTATTTTGATTAATTATTCTTTAATAGTTTATTAATTAACCATTAATAATAAATTAATTAACCTTTAATTATTATTATCAACCTTTAATTATTAAATAATTAACCTTTAATTATTTAATTCATCATTTAATTAATTATCTTTAATTAATAAATTACCCTTAATTGATTAATTACCATTTACTTTAATAAAATTCCAATAAGTGATCATCCCTAACCACTCGATCAATTTTAACCATTAATTACTATAAATTAATCACCTCAAGTAATCTTTAATTTATCCCATAATTGATCACTTAATTGATCACATTAAATAAGTCTTTAAGTAATCAAGTATTAATCCCTTGACAATTAATCTTAATTATCCATTCTTTAATACATCAAGTAATTTCATTTAATTGTATTTGAAAACAATCAAAATTTAATAGGATAATTAACTTAATACCAAATTATATAAACCAAACAAGTTTTAAAACAATTAAACTTTTAAAATCTAAATCCATAAAACTTGCCTATTTTACCTTTGAAAACATAATTTATATTTCTTAAAATCTTATTTTAAAGCTTGTTTAAAATTTGAAATCTGGTAACAAGTTAAACAAACCCGAGCCTATTTTAAAACTCTTGTTTTTCTTCTTTTGTTTAACTTTAATTGTTCAAACTAGGCAACAGGAAGCACACTCGCGAACGCGAGTTCCTCCCCGAAGCCAAGCACCATCTCCCCCGAGTATTTTCACAAATTCTTCGAGACGAACCCGAGCCTTCTTCTTCTTCTCCTTCCTCCATTCAATACTACAACCCAGACATATCAGAATCCACGTGCACGTGTACACCACATCGGAGCGACTCCGATCATCGCAAAGACCGTCGACAAGTCACTAGTGACCCTCTCGACCACACCGACCAACTAACACCCTCAAGTTCGCCGTGTTTCGAAATCGAGATGTTCGAACTCAAACAGGAACCAATCCGATCAATTTGAAACGCCTCGTGCCGCCGCCTGCGACCACCAGGCACCTCACCATCGTTCCCGAAGCTACGCCGCACCTTCTAGCAACCACGGCACCAATCGCGATCGACCCCGATTGCATCACGACGTCGTGAAACCCATTTGAAAACTCGGCGATAAAACAGGCTGTTAAACCCTATCTTCGATTCGTTCAACCAATTCGTGAATTAGAAAATTTATTCAACAATTTTCCTGATATCCTCCATGTTCAAACTTGCTTCCAGCACAACCATATCATTTAAAATCGATTTGATCCCCAGGAAATGGTTAAAATGCAAGAATTGTTCAACTATGAACTGCTCCTAGAACGCTTAGCCAAAAGTCCTCAAATTCATTTTAAAATTCCTATCTTTGAATGTAGATTCGAGTTATATAATTGAATTTGTAAATCATTATACTCGAATTTGATCAGCATTTGGATTTTCTCTGTAAAAACGAATTTATTCATACTGTATATTCTTTTGTTTCCTTGAAACTATTTTTAAATTATATTTCATACTTAAATACACATGTTTTGTTTAGAAATCAACGTCTAACAATGATCAAGTGATTTAATATTTGGAATTTTTGATCGAGCATGATGTTCTGAAACTAGAAACGGAGATGGTTCAACATATACAGGCATTCACAGAAAGAAAGAAAATGTTATGCGTAGAGGAGATTTCATGTGTATATATATACCTATATACAAAACAACTTCAACCCCAGACTTTAATATCATCAAATGAATTATATATTCCGTTGGACTTAAATTTGTTTACTCACAACATCCATAAACAAACAAAATAGAGTATGTTTAGGTAGGAGTTTACTCACCTGTCATGGTTGAACAAAGACAGTGCTTTTTTTTTTAACCTGAAAACTTTGAATCATTGCTTGTATATTATTGTTGAAGTTTTGTTTTAGTTTGAAAGGATATTTGCTTCAGTTTTTTTTTTGTTTAGTTTTGAAGATGGACAAAATGAGATTGAGGAAGGCTGGGTATATAATAAAATGAGTTGTACAGGGATGATATCTTTGTTTATACATAGGTATGGGTGATATGCTATGTTATGGTGGCTGAGATGTTTTTATTAAATTCTTTGGTACTTTATTTCCATGCTTTGCATTTCGGCTGATATAGGGAATTGAGTTGTACATGTATATACATTGTTGTTTGTACAACATGCATGGCTGCATTAATTTCTTGAGTCTTGTTTGAATACTTGTACTTTATTTTATTACTTTGCTTTGTTTTTATAAGCTTATGCCTTAATTCTTTTATTTAAACTTTTGTTTCGTTTATTTTGCATATTTATTTACAACTTTGTTTCATATTTAAATGTCATTTCTTTTCTTTTCTTATGACTTACATATTAATTTTCAACTTAAATACTTATTGTCTTGTATTTTTATTTCTATTTATTTAAAAAAAACCATTTATTTAAGATTTTATCTCAAATCCACTATATACATATTTTCAAGTTCATATGACTTAATATAATTTCTATTTGAATCGGGAAAACTCGCTGCCATTTAAAATCAATTTTACAATTTTTAATTCAAAAATTCATTTAAATTATCAATTTAAATTCATAAAAATCCTGGGTCGTTACACATACCGTCACAAAATATTTTATACATTGATAGACTGCATACTAGCAGTTCAACATTACATCCATTTATCACAATAAAAGCCTTACAAAGTCATAAATTTAGATGTACTACACCATCACCTAGGTTTTAGAGTCCTAACATTTTCTATCAGAATCCTTCTTATGGACTTCCTTCCAATGGGCAAAGCCAAACATGCATTTTTCAACAGGATGCCCCCACTTATAGCATTTGCCACAAAATGTTTCTTCCCTGTCACCAATCCGGATAACCTTCACGCCTCCAACAGTACGTTCCACAGCCTTACTCCTCTTCTGCCTCTTGGAACAATTCCAAACAATGTGTCCCGTCTTCTTACAATGATAGCAAATAGTCGACTCATTAACCAATTCGACTGGTTTACGCTTCGCCTTCCTCACTTCAGGGCAATGATTTAGGAAATGTCCTTTCTTATGACATTTAAAGCACAAGATCTCAGAGCGAAACCGATGGAATGTACCCTTCAATTCCTCCCTTGTTTTATTGCACTTGGCTGCGTAATGACCCTTATTAAAACACCTGTAACAGGTGACATTATCATAAGGTCCTGGTCCATTTCTTTCCTTAATCCGATTTTCATACTCCTGGATTGCTATTTCCCGTTCCTTACGTGCAGCTGCTCTTCGTTCCCTGCGCCTTGCCTTCCATTCTTCACTCTTAGCCATTTCTCTCAAAAACTGAATTCTAGGGGGACTTCCTAACCTATAAATTAGACTTAATTAGAAGAATTCAACTCTTATATATCAATTTGCTTACCTAGTTATACTTTATGCATAAACCACCTTTTAATTCCAGACAAAGTTTTCAAACAACTTCTTATTTTAAAATAAGATTTCTTTCAAAAATATTTTGAATAATATCATTTCTTTTAACACTTTTTTTTAACAAAAACAATTTCAAATGTTTCTAGACTCATAATTCAAAACCTCTCAATTACATCCTCTCTAATTTACTAGTTATTCTCATCTAATGATTATTTTCTTAAAACACTTTATTTTGCTTACTAATTAATAAACCTTTTATTATCAAACACAACACTCATTTATGATAATAACCCAGATTATCATATTAGGAAACCAATTCATTACTATCTTATTCTGGAACCCTTTTCCAAATTCAAGATTTTAATTTTCAGTTTGAACCATTCCAAACTTAGCCTTATTTAATTTCAATTTGGTTGTATTTCTATTACCACTTAATTTAATTCCAATAATTTAACAACCAATCACCTTAATATTAATTAGAAGGAAATATTGATTTATACATCAAAATATTTTTTTATATAAAATCATTTAAAATCTTTATATAAGAAAATAACATGTACGCTCTTATATATATATACACACACTCAACTCATCCTAGAGTACTTCAGACTCTATTTAAGGAGTAATCCCCACCAGAGTCAAGGTTCTCGCTTAGCCTTTCAGAGCTGATACCAACTGTAACGACCCGAAATTTTTTATCCGAAAATTCCAGATAGTTAAGGAAAGAAGAAAGAGATAGAAGAATAAGAAGAACAGAATCACCAACATCTCACATTCGTAGCGGATAAAATATAATATCAAATAATAACAGTTATACAAAGGAAAACTGTACTTGTCAAGTTTCACTTTAATACATCAGAGTTATACATATATACAGACACTGGATATACACAATCATCACGACTCAGATATACAACAATATAATATAGCGGAAACACTCCATACGTTCTTGCCATCCAGCTCGCCTCCTGAGCTCCAGAACGTCCTTACCTGAAAATCTATAACACTCGGTTTGACCCAAGCGTTACATCAAAGTAACACCCAGGTCAGGCTGGAAACAACGTGAGTAAACCCATCTAACATGGAATACAAAAGCATACAACTTATGTAAACCCAGGTAACTTGTATCAATTTACAACTTCCCAAGTCATTATAGACATCACTTACATCACACATCAATATCTAAGTACCAAAACTTAGTTTAAATGGTCCAATGCACTTAAATCATTCCATTTTAGCGTATTAGTTCCACATATCAATTTATAAAGAATCGAAGTGGTTTCGGGCATTTACTGATACCCGACTCCGGTCTCTTCGAATCCAATGTCATCTAAACCCAAGTTATTCAAATGATAAACAATTTAAACTTTAAATATAGGATGTCTCTCCTTATCACAGCAATTCATCATTGATAGAGGAACACATTAATTATTATTACCCATTCAACATATCATATCACAAAACATTTCATATCAGAGATATCATCCAATTCAAGGCCTTCAATTATCATTTAACTATTCATAAGGAAGATGGATGATTTCCAAAATTAGTTAATTACAAATTAATTAGCTAATCATATTTTACTTAACCATCTTAATTAGTCATCCTTTATCCAATATACTTTAATTATAATAAGTAATTAACTCTTATTTAATTACAAAAATTAATAAATCTTTATCCATTCTTATTAATTACTCAAATTAAATGTCCTTCAGTAAATCACACTTATAATTTATTAACCCTTAATAAGTTATCTTATTTAATCCATACTTTAATTAATTACAAAGTAATTAATTCTCAAGTGCTTCCATTAAGTACTTTATCATTTAAGTAATGAACTAATCTCTAATTACCAAGTGATTGATCATTAATCAACTAAATTACCTTATTAATTTAATTAATCATTATATCTTAATTATCTTTAAGATGAAACATTAACCTTTTAAATGACTTAATTACCACTAAAAAAAACCTTTGAAACTTTTAAATCTTCCTATAAATTCATTTCAAAATAAAGATTTTAAATAAACTACAAGTTTAACTTTAACAAAATCTAAATAAATTTACAAAACCTTTGTTTAATCCAAATTTTAAAGAAACACTTACCATATATAAAAGAATTTTATAAGAGTTTTAACCCAATTCATTTTGAATTCAAATCTTTAATAAAATATACTTTAACATTTTAAGTTTATAAACTTCATTCTACTTTTAAAACTGAGATTTTAAACTTAAATCAAATTTAAAACTTAGATTTAAAATTTACTTATATTGAAAACTCAGTTTCAAAAATTTCATTTCAAAAATTTAAAACAGAACAAACGGGTTTCGTTACAACCTCTAACAACTATTAACCCGAGGCAACCCTACTGTGCTTCGAGTCCAAAACCCCACTGCCTCGAGTAAAACTACCCTATACTTCGAGTCATCGCATGAAGTAGCTTGAGTACAACCCAAAACCAAACCTCACCGGGACATCAGTGCACCGTGCACATACACGGTGACGTTGATCGTCACTGATCATCATCGTTGATCTTCCTACCTTATCCATCACCCAAACATCCTCTCACAAACATCAAAACATCATCTTCGACTCGAAATCGATTTCGAACGGTGAGAACCAAACCTGTAACTAAACTGGAACCATCAGTTCCCAACCTGGAACGCCTCGTCCCTAAGCTCCAGCCACTAGAAAAATCTGCAACTCCGGCCTCGAACTCGTCAACGACCAAGCTTCCATCACACCAAGCCTCGTTGAACTCGATCAACTGTAGAAGCCGTGGCGGTCGAGTCATTAAACCTAGTTAAAATTAGGGTTCCAGAAAAGAATCCACCTCTGCTTCCTTCTCAATGAAAAACATCACCATCAGGTATTTTTCCTAGATTCTATGATCACTCCTCCACGTCCAGCAACATTCCCGACCACCCCAAATGTTCCAGCCTTCAGAATTCACCCAAATCTCATTTTCCAGACAAACCCAAAATTTACATTCAATTCAATATTTAAAATTTGGACTTTTATTTTAAAAATCATAACTTCCAAAGATGATTCGATATATATTCTTGAATCAATACATTACAACAATTGATTTATTCCATTATTTAAGTTTCAACTGTATTTTCTTGTTTACAGGAGATTCCCATAATTAAAATACTTAAACTTGTTTCCAAAATCTAGATGATGTTCAAACTAAATTGATTTGTTTGAAACTCAAAGCTTCAAAGAGATTAGATGGAAAGTTTTGAAATTTAGTTCATTTTAACATCTCTGTAATCTAAAAATACAGAGTAGCACAGACATCAGTCATATGTATTCAGAAGCATTCATATTCATAGATTTTATACTCTTATATACATATGCAAGCATCATCTCATAGCAATTATTCAAGCAACAATTATTAACCTTCCTAAGTTTAAAGTTAACTGTTTACTCACATGTAAAAATTTGAGCAGAGAACAATCTTGGATGCTGCTAACTTAAGTTTCTCTTTTGAATCTTCCTGCTAGTGTTTAGTTTGAGTTATTTTTGAGTTATTAATTTAGCTTCAGTTGTAAGATGGAGCTTCTTATATCTTTTTCTTTTGAACGAACTGGAACTAAAAATGGATGTATATATAAAGAAAACAGTTTTACAGGGGTAGGCTTCTGGTATAAACCTTTTCTCTGTTTCTAATATTTGGTCAAGATTTTTTTCCTAAAAATTGAAATGATATTTACACATTTGAAATGACTTTATTTTGGTGGCTGAGATGATAGTATTAAATGCCATGCTTCCTTACAAGTCTACAAACTTATCTAATTTGATTCTTGCAGGTAGATATTTTTTTTAATCTTCTTGCCTATACATGTATTTCATAGATTATATATTTCTCGAATCTACTTAGGTGTTTACTTATGCTTCCATAAAACCATATAATTTATTACTAACATAAATTCTTAGTTTTATTTCTATTTAAAGTTTAACTATCCAAACATTTAATTTATATTCATATGTTTGATACTTATATTTTATACTTATATTTAATATTGATAATATTGATTTTATTTTAAACATCATTATCTATATTACATTCATATGCATATATCTAGATTAAATGTTAATAATGTAGAGCATTAATTAAATTAAATAAGGTAGACTTTATTTTAAATATTTTTGAAAGATTTTATTTTAAATTTTTCAATCATAATTTCCTTCCAAAATACATACATACATACATACATACATACATATATAAATGGGTAATGTCCAAAATCTTGTTTATTTTTAAAATGATAAGTTTGTATTTTATTTAATTAGATTAATTGCTTATTAAAATAATATTGCCAAAATCCTGGGTCGTCTCAGGTACTGACCTTTGTAGCTCGGTACTAACCGATGTCCTTGGCATCAGTCCATCTGAAACTTCTCCAAGTTGTTTCTCTAGTCCTTTTAAGTGTGCTTCCAAGTTTTCAAGTCAATTTTTCTTTGTTTTGATCTTCTAAGTCCATTTGAAATCTACTTGGGTAAAAAAACAGGTAATAGTCCATAATCAGTACAAAGTTCTCTACACATACACAACATAAGAGTATCCCATCACTGATCATACAGAGATAAATAAATAAGAGTTCAATACTGTATAAGTACAATCATGGATCTTTTTTCTGTCCCTCTTAAAGCATAAGTAATTAATTAATGTTAGTTAGCATAGCATTATGCACATGTAAACATAGCAAATCTCTAGTAATAGGAACCGTCGGCCTCTTGCTTGCCTCCATGAACAACTACCGTAATCGACTCCACCAGGCTTGACTCTTGGACTACTCGTAGAAACAACAAGTAACTGAGAGTTATAAGTAAATACAAAATAAATAAATTCATATCAAAAAGTTTGGTGTGAATAATTCTATTATAAAAAATAATAAATATAAACGCTATATATGTCAATAGTATGAGTATGGGAACCCATACCTGAACCTGCCAGAGTGACCATGAGACAAACAAACCGTGTTATGCTTATGTCACGTCTACAATCACAAGCATTAGAACACAATACTACGTGTCTAATCAAACAACATACAATGGTCGAAAAGATCTAGAGTGTCCAAGGTACAAACAAAAGTAAATACCACACATATCAACCCAGATATATAAGATATCTACAATCCTTCGCCACAATGCCCACTAAACATGTACTAGGACCCATGATGACTATGAGCAGGCATAACTTTATCGAGTTGTGGATCAGTGAAAAATCCATGTATATCCTATACTCGACCAACCCCTTTGGCCTTGGATAAGTAGGCATCCCCACTCCATTACTCTTATCTCTCATGATTGGTCAGTCCACCGTGATCATTCATCCATCGACACCTTATGATCCCCATCTATCTCTCAGCACATAACCAATCCATAATGCATTTCATGCCTATCCATTGACTTGCTTACACATTTTTTCCGACCGGTCAGCTGTTCCTTTACTTTATTATATTCCCTCTCAACATCCAGCCCTTACACAACCTGAGTTCTTGCTTATTTGTTTTTAACTTGAACCTTTTTTCCTTTGCCTAAAAGCATCCGCTTTTTCCTATCAATCACTGGGTCACCCTCCATAACTCCAAAATACAAATTCCTCTAACATCACCAAAACTTTATATAACGTAGCCTACGTCATTTCATGAGTGCCAGTGAAACGCCTCTCTATGTCCAATGCCTATAAATATGTCTTATGTGCTGGAGAGCATCCAATCCATAGAGGGTTCATTATGAAATTTGTCTAACAGTCTAATAACCGGTCATATATAGGCAATTATATAATATGATTATATGACTTAACTCTTATAGAGAATCTTGTTCAAAATAAAATATCCTTATGGTTTCATTTTCCTATTATGTATATTGTTATATTGGATATAAGTAATGTTTTTATATACCTAAAATATATAAGTAGAATATCCTTAGGAGAAGTATTTTATCGATTGCAGTCACGAACCGCTTCTTAACCATGAGCTTTGAATCAATATTCAGATACTTGTTCCTTAAATGTTCCTAGTCAAGTTATACCGAGAAAAGGATATTAATATATTAGTTGATACTAGTGTATATTATATTCTCCAAACAATGAATGGTGAATTACTCAGGAAATGCCAAAAGATTGTGCACTTGTGGTTGATTGGAAAAATCATTGAAAGACTCAACAAGAGTCTTTTATAGGTCAATATAACTAAGTCAAAAGAGAAAATATCATGTAACGATGTGCACTATCCTTTAGACTTTAGTGTATTATGGACCTTAAGTGACTTGACTATTTTGATTATGGTCAATCACACGACATCATTATCATGCTGTGACCATAGTTGGTTATACATCGAATTACTTAAATTGAAACACTACCCGAGAGAGGATTCGTCTCCTTTGCTGTAAAAGGTTTTTATCATTGTAATTGGTAATCAACTTAAAATCCAAATCTCTAGCCAGAGTAAATCATTTAGTTGATAAATGTTATTGGATCAAAATAAGGAGTTTAAAGTAGTTCATACAACTAACTATAAATATCATTAAAAGTTTTTTTTTACCGTGAATAAAACTCTAGATATCTTAGTGATATTGTGACAACGAAATGAAAACATGAACAATTTCGTTATATGGTGTGTTTTTCGTAAATGGTCTATAAACAACCAAAATTTTTGTCTGATGCTATACTTAGGCAAAGTCTATAAAGACTTCATTACATAAATTGTTTAAATATTGACCGAGGATCGAGTTCATATTAGGGAGTTAACGTAACTATGTTGTTAGCTAATTTCCAAATTCAACCAATTCAAACTTAATTTATAAATGCTACAAAATTAATAATATAAATATTGTATTGAATTATTATGCATTTAGTTATTTATATGAAGCCTTAAAATTAACTAAAACAATATATAATTATTTTAAATTGCTTTAATTAATATATGGGCTTAAATAATTAATTAAATAGCTGATATATATGATGTATTAATTAGGCCCTAAGTTTGGAAGACCGTATGTGGGCTATGGCCGACCAAAGTGCAACATCCCCTACATAGAGGCCCAAAACTAACGGCTACGGATGCTATAGTCATCCATAGTTATTAATCCTCGACGAACAAATATGGCAATGTTAGATATATTGATATACAGAAACACATGAATACGGAAATTTTTCAAAACATCAAACAAGTTCCACATTTCATTTCAAAAAATTTCAAATTCATTACATAATCCCAATACGAGCACCACACTCAAAGAAAATACATTTATTACAACATACGCGAAGAGCGACATATGAAGATGCCCACTTGATGATCAGAGTATATATAGGAAATTTAACAAATTTTCCATTACAACAACAACACCGCGGAATCAAAATAAAAGAGAACTCTAAATAGATATCATGTCTCCCGAGCGTCTCTGAAAGTTTATTTGTCTAAAGAGGTACTTGAAAACCTAAACTCTCAAACTACTCAAAAACCAATTAAGGACTCGAGAGTTTAAGGGGAAAACATAAACTTCGAGTCATGGGTTTACTGTGAACCTATTGGCCCATGCTACTATCTTTAATTAATTTAATTTATATTCACTTCTGGTTCAACCTAGCTGTTTATTCTGCCCTTCCACAAATCACCATTATGGGTTCTTTGCAATGTGAATATATATATATATATATATATATATATATATATGAAGAACGAACATAATAACATAACAGTACCACTCCTGTGGGTTTAATATCCTTGAATTCATTTTTTGTATCCCTTTAACCCTTTAATCAAGGAAATCTTCTTCAAAACTCCAATTTGAAACACTTTATTTATTTATGCTATGGTTTTCTTTTAAAATGAGATTGGGTTATTTGTTTTGAAAAACTAAGGCTTTCGAAACCTTCAAAACTTCGCTTTCGACCTCACTGGATAACCTACTTCGAAAGCATATAAATCTCTTTTCAAAACATTAGGCCCCTTCCTTTTGAAATAATTTAAACTCTCTTTCGAAACTTTTCGAATGTAATAAAGTATTACTATTAACTCTTAGAAGCATAACTTTGAAACCATTGAAAGTACCCCTTTCGAAGCCTTTGGAAATATCCTATACGAAACCATTGAAAGTACCTCTTTCGAAAACATTGGCTTTATATATTTAAAAATTTCATTTGGGTCAAAGTGAATATAAATGAAAGTATCTCTTTCGAAACCATACTTCATCGTATAAAAGTATTGTGGAAAACTTGACGGTGTTTGCACCATCCTTTTCGAAAGCTTCAAAACATTTAAGCAAAACATAAAGGATAGCATCGAAACCCCCTATCGAAAACATTGCCTTCGAAACCCTTGTACCCTTTCGAAAGCATTTAGGAAGTGGCTTAAAACATCTTTAAAACAGTAACTAACCTTCAAAAGAATTGCTGACTTCAATATACTCGAAAGGCAAAAGAATGGCAGCAGGGCTTCGACTAGGTCGGGACCCCTTCTTTTAGAAGCATTATTTTTACAAATAAAGGAACTCATTCGAAAGCTCATACTTTAAAACATAGGTTGGCAACCACTTTCAAAAGATTTCTAGAAAACTTCTTTCGAAAGCATATGTTCGACTACATCGAAAGCTTTAGTACAACAAAGGCAGACACTTAAATTAAGGTTTCAACCTCTATCGAAAGTATTGGTTTCAACACCCTGCCTTCCACCTCTTAATCCACTACGCACCAATCTTATTGATGCCATGTTTATTAGTTTCGACATGGGTTGGTCTCGACTGAGATGGTTTTGACTTAGTCGAGGCAGAAGCATAGGTTCGAAAGGCAACTTCTAAAAGAGGTGGAACATACTTTTTCTGGTAAAAGCCGAATTAAAGCCAATAAAAGCAATTAGTTTCTAACTAACCTACGTATGTGTAAACATGTGATTGGTTGCCTCAACTTTTCAAATTCTTTATCGAAATAACTGCTGCTTAATTTCAGATCTAAACCAAGGTTAATTTAGCGAATGAGCTCTTCCCTTAAACAAAAACAATAATGCAATTTATTCCTTCCTTCTAAAACAATTTTCTCATGGTAATTCACTTTGGAAAAGTCCTCACAAATTACAGAAATTCACTTTAACCATGTTATCTAACATACAAAAATTCCATGCCCAATTTCTTCCTGAAATAAATGAAATTAAATTTAAACCCAAATTTATCATATTTTCCTTTGAAAATTCATAATAATCTTTTTATAACTTGAAAAATTATAAAAATTAAAACCCAACCCCAAAATCATGTTTTACATAATATACAATTTTTCATGGCATTCAAACATCAGTTTCAATCGGTTTTGCCCTAAAACCACATAAATCCTCATTTAAACAATCTTGTTTAAATCAAACAAATTATAACTCAAGCATATCATCATCCAAGTCATCAATAAAACGAATTTAATCTTAAATACGAAAAAATACGATCAAAAAACAAAATAGAGATGATATATTACTATTCACCTTGATAAGGATAAAGAGATTAGATTGAGATTTATTCCCCTTAGTTTAATTCCTTAGGTTGATTTGAATTTCTCTTCTTTTCTTCCTTAACAATGGTCGGTTCCTCTTTTATGTTTGCGTTTGTATTTTTTTGCAAAATGACGTGAATGGGATATGAAACTATAAGGGCCGAGTATATTTAAGTGTTAGGGTTAAGTGTGTCTAATTCCCAGTAAGCCCCTATGTAAATTAATTAACTTAAAAACCCATTCTTTAGCCCATTTAATTTACTAATTAAGCACGGCCACTTAGTATTTATTCAAATCTCAATCCCCTTATCACTTAACATTTACGTTATTCTATTTAATTTATCTAATTAAATCTCTTGAATAATGTCATCAAAAATTAGGCGTGTTACACAAAAATGGTGCAAAGGTTGGAAGTTGATTCGGTCAACAAATCAAGAGAGAAATGTGTTAGACATTTGATATCAAAATCGCTATCCGTACCCTCGTTCATTACAAGGAATATTATCAGCAGCGACAACAAATAGCCATCACTAACCTATGAATAAAACCCCGCTTCTACAAGCGTCGATCAATAGCATAGCGACGACTTCGTCGATGACTTTAGCGACGGTCCGTGGCACCTAGCCGTTGTCAACCAATGGACATGTGTCGAATCATATGATCGTAATGCTTATACCATCAGGGCATTGCTAGCCATCTCTAGCCGGCGCGAACCTGTAACCTGTAAGCCATTGCTAGCCTGAAGCACTAATTTTGATTTCCACTTACTTATCGTCCATCCAACTATACACATTCATATCTTTATCCACATCATATACAAAACATACAAACCTAATTCCAAACAATATAATATCATATATATCATGCATAACCAAGTTTATATCAAAAGACCCATACCATACATTAATATTCCAACAAACAAAACAACCATACCTTTATATCCACTTGTCCATCATCCAAAACAAATATAAAACGTCCACATATGCATCAATAATCCATAGGCAACACAAGTATCAAATGCAACAAATATATACTAACAAAATATGTCAAATATCCATCAACCATCCATCAGAACAATCAAAATATGTCAAATACCTACTCATCGTCCCCATTATCACCTCTCGACCTAGGAAAACACTCGTGCTCACCCAAAAACGCTGTGATCGGCTTATCTAGCAAACTTTCAGTCCAGTCTCCTACCAATACAACTCTGCTACTTAAGCTCTTAGTTGTGCAATCTTCTCCTACTCCTGTGGTTTCCTATACCTAGCCTGGAAACTCCTTGCCAGTAAATCAGTTAATAGATAATTATAAACAACTTATCCATAATATTAAATAAATTTTGTAAATTAGTTAATGAAATAGGTAAACTCAATAAATAATACCACCTCATGATTATCGTAACCGTGCCGTCTATTCTACGTTGGCTTGTTGGTCACAACATCAAAAATTCTATCCTCATTCTTAGGAGTCAGCTCTTCTCGGCTAGTCTCCTTGAGCATGCGAACTCTCTCCATGTCAAACTTCTCTTGCGCTTAGAAATGGAATTTTGTTAAAATAAATATTTAGCTATAATTTATGTAATATTAAATAAAATAAAATAATTAAATTATATTTACCATGATAGCTTTAGATTTGGGGCCCGTCCAGGTAAATGACATTGAGTCGTCTTGTTCATGTGCTTGATGACGTGAATACGCATAAAAATCTCTAAATATATGGGCTCGCGGTGCTTCCTTCACTTGAAATTATATATGATTATATCATAAGTATTTTAATCGCAGTTGATAAACTTTCCAATTCCTTCCGGTATTGCTGGAAGGATTTTGATCTGCCGTGGGGTGTGACAGGATTTTTATTCCTGTTTGCCAAGTTTCAAGCAGAAATTGCCTATAAATTTAAATATATGATTGACTTAACCAGTGCAATCATTATACAAACTTTAAACAAATAATAATAACGATATAAAATTAGAAAACTTACTTTCGCGATGTCAGTCTCCCTGTAATTCTTCCTCAGCTTCATGTTCCAATGAATCATAAACAGGTCCCGTTCTTGTTCCACCAGAATCACTGCGGCCTACACATTGAAATTAAAATAAATTATACACAGTATATTAATTTTCAAAGATAAAACATGTTATTTTCAAATGAACTAAATATTTATATTTACCAACAACTCAGCCCACATTGCATTCTTCGTATGTGATGAGATATCATCCCACATCGGCCAACAAGCAGATATCCTGCCCATATATGCCTTCTTGGAAATGATCAAGATTTAATCAGAAGGTTGTAGCTCAAATCCCCTGTATAAATTTTTGACATAGACATCTGATAAATTTCAAATGACACACATGCTTAAATATTAACGAAGTTGTAATAAATTTGATACTCGCCATCCTTTCTTAGGGATCATAGTCGCCTTAGGCGTAAATCAACCACGCTGCTGACACCCTCGCTAGCAGTAGGAGAAGCAAAATATCGAGACCTCCTATGTGACATAATATCTCCCATAAACATATTATTTTATTATTAGAATACATATCCGATTTATAGTTACATAAAACTTCCAAGAAAACTAAAAAAATTGAACAAGATCTCCTAAATAGATAGAATTTATAAGACATAATAATATATAACTCACAACATCATCATCATCATTAATAACGTCAGAAACTCAAAATATAAATCATAAAACAAGCCATACAAATATTCATTACATATACATTACATCATCAGTAATTAGTGATAATTCTTCATCATTTTTTGATTCAGACTTGATCTCGTACTCTATATCTTTTCCCTATGTATTCTCAAATGCTTTTATTAGAACATTTGATTCATCGTTCAAAGGCCCTAAATTAGTATGGTCATCTATTATTATTATTTCATTATTTGGCCCAAAATCAGCTTGATACGCTGCTTCATCTAGAATATTATTTTGGTCAAATGGAAATCTTGCCTTTGTTTTAGAAACAACCGACCAATTTGCTTTATCCCTTTTTACGGTTTGAATAAAGAGCATAATAAACTTGTGCTTGTTTGGCTCATATGAAAGAATCATATTTATAGTAATGCGAGTTATGCTTTATTTTAATAAGTTTATAATCTTTGTGCATGTTGATTCCAGAACCAGGAACATTGCCGAACCAATCGCGTTTAAATAAAAATACTTTTTCTACGGGCCGTATTAAATATGTCAACTCTAAAACCTGTGTTAAGATGCCGTAAAAACCTTTTACATGATCATTTGGATCATCACTACCTTTAATGAATACACCGCTATTATAGGTTAATTTTTCTGCACCATATTCCTTGGTATTGAATTTAAATCCACTGATAACGAATAAAGATAAGTCTTGACATTTCTTTTTGATCCTAGCACACAATATTTGCGCCAATTATGAATTATTGTTTTACCTGAAATTTCAATCTATACTCTAGTTTTATGTATCTTTGGATAATCCTTTATAATTTCATACATTTCTCTTCGCTTGTCCAAATCGCCGGTGGTCGCATAGTTTCTGCTCTGTTTGCTGTAAAGATTTTTTTTATATCTTTTAATAGAATGATTAATATGGAGAAAACACCGAGGAAAATTAAACCGTGAAATTTTCATCTCATACAAATGCAAGTGTTTCTTCCATGCAATAAGGAAAAGCTAGATGACCAGTCATACTTCAGTCCGAATGCATTGCATAAGTCAAAAAATCACCAATAGTCCATAAAAGTATGCCAACATACGAAAATTCTTTTTTTAAAACATCGTATGTTCCACCCATTCATGCTGTAATGTTTTCAACTCTCAATCAATGGTTGCAAATATACATCGATTCTTTGTGTCGGATCATGATGACCGGGGATGACAGTAGTGAGAAATATATATGGAGTTTTCATACACATCTAAGGATGTAAATTATAAGGTGTAATGATAATAGGCTTGGATGAATATTTACTATTAAATCGAGAAAACGATGAAATTCCACTCGTACATAAACCAAGTCTGACATTATGGCTCTCTACAGGAAATGCAGGATAAATCTTATCGAAATGTTTCCATGCTTCTCCATCAGATGGACATGTCAAATTCCTTTTTTCTGTGTTCTCGCACTGTGCCATCACATATGACATGCCATAGCAGAAGACGCATATAACCTTTGAAGTCTAGGAGTGATGGGTAAATAAGGCATTCTCTTATATGGAACTACCTTTTCTTTTTCTTGGTTTGTATCTTTCCTCATTACAATTCTGCATTTCATACGGTTAATGTCATCTTTCCATTACAACATGCAACCTTTTGTACATGTATCTATCTTTTGGTACCAAAAGTGAACATAATTTTTTTCACTTTATGATGACCATCGCACATTGGATTATTCTGTGACATATATCGTTTTGCATATTGTACAACTGCTGTAAATCTGACTTTCTTAAAGTTGAGTTTCAATTTTATTGTATGCATTCTCCAGTTACTGATAATTTGGTTCCGCTTTTTCAACCATCCCATAACGGCCTCTTGGCAACATCCAATAAATCAAAGATTCTTTTAGCTCCTGCAGTCGGTTCTTCTTCGGTATTTATGTCTTCATCATTAGCTTGAATGGTAGGTAGCATTGATCGTACTTCATCCTCAACTAATTCTTCTATTAGCTTTATCGTATTCACCTCGTCCTCTAACACTACATGATTAGGTGCAACAACTTTTCTATGACGATCCCAAAAGCAATAACTTGGCACGAAACCAACTTGAATCAAATGTACTATAATTATATCTGGCTTCCGATGCTTCAAATGTTTTCACTTACTATAGGGGCAACGAATATCTGCGTTATTTCCATTATTAGATTTAGTTAATCAAATAAATTTATGTACACCATTAAAAAATGTACCTTCACCGAACCATTCACATCAATTTGGTCTTCATAGATCCAATTACGATCGAGAAAATAATTGAACATTTTTTCTAATTTAAAAATATACGTTTGAAATTTGGACAGCACTTCACTTCTTGGTCTTGTATGCATAACTTTGCATCCAAAGGGTATGTTGCTATTGTGTTTTCTACAATAAATTAAAATCTTTTGGGACTAAAGACTTCAATTTGACATTGTTGTATTTGTTAAGATAATATTTAACCATTATTTTCAAATAAACATTATTCTAAATAAATCTAAACTATTTCCAAAAATACACAAATTATTATTTTAACAATTACAAATTAAATTTTAAACCATATTTTATATTTTAGTCAACTATTTAAATATTTATTAACTAAAATTTTAATTTTAAAACATAATTTATAACTTATCTAACTATTTGAAACTTTAATTTAACTATTTTGTGAACTAAAATTCAAAGTTTATTTATAATTACCTCTAACAATTACAATTAACACACCCTAATTAATTTGCATAAATTAGTTATGTTTAACCTAATCCATATATTAAACATATTCATTATTCAACCATACATATTAAATCTAAAATTAATCTGAACTATAACAAACAATCGTTTACACCAATCAACACACATATTAGTGTAAAATAATGGCACATCTTCCTCTTTATGGCGCTTCCAATTTGCTTTCTTCCGATCCATTCTCAAACGTCGTTTCTCCCTTCTCATCTTCTTCTATTTGGCTTTTACATCTATTCATCCCTAATCTATGGCCCAGAACGATAAAGAAAAATCATGTTTTAGTTCCTCGATTGTAAACCGCTCGCTCACTAGATCTGGACGAGTATATGATTCGTCCGCTGCTGTCCCAACTGAATCTAAAGTAGTATCTCAGGCTCCGCTAGCAAGTGATGGCCTTTCTGTCTCTTTTTGGAGAGTCGATATCGATGGTAGCCCTTGCGGCTGCTTGTGACAAGCCTTCTCTTCCTATCTTAGGTATTATGAATCCTACTTCATCAACCATCATTTCTCCTATCATACAACATTCTACCTCATCGTGGAAGGGTGTCGATCCGGGTATTGATAGATGCAGTGACCTTGATTATGTTGTTCGAGATAATAACACAGTTGTAGTGAACTTAGAAACAGTTGAAAAAGAAGAAATTGTGGTTACAGTTGATGGTTTGGTTTGAATAATTCTTTGAATGCCTTATCTGCCGTTAAAGTTAATCTTGATACTGCTCGATTATCTGTTGGTCAGGATACTCGATCAGCTGATAATTATAATATAATGAATGATACTCCTATGTTAGAAACAAATGCTGAGAGTAACATTGCTCCTATTTATACCCGAAATAGTTCGAATACAATTCATGCTCTACAGCAGGTCCCCCTTGATACTAATTTGCGTGTAGCAACCGCTACTACTCCTTAGGAAAGTAATCCACCTTCTCAAACACACAAGTCTAGTGAACTGGATATAGGCTTAAAATGGACCTCCTTATTCTCTTCATTGCCAAAAAATGCGGGTGAATATGTGCCCTGTTCTTTTGATATGGTAATCAATGACAGGGTTATGATCCCCCCTCCAAAGGTCATTCAAGCAGGTATTGACTATTGGTCGGACAATCTAGTTGGGTTCTTTTTGGACTATAACCCTCCTTATCTTATGGTTAAGGATCATTGCTTCAAAGCTTGGCAACCAAAGGGTAGCCTCCAAGTCCACATGGACAGCTCTATGTTCTTCTTCAAGTTTTCAAGGCCCGGGGAGCGCCTATAAATTTTTAGTAAAGATCCTATATTTATCAGAAGCAAGCCTTTTACAGTCACTCCTTGGAGTCCGTCCGTTGACTATGCCAAGGTGCAGGTACTATTTATTCCTCTTTGTACCTATTTCTTTCATATATCATCTGTTTTGCAACTTATATTAGAACTAAACTGGCAAGCTAATGCGGTAGGTAAAGTTAAGTGCTTTGATGCAAACACCATAGCTATGGACAAACTTGTCTATGCAAAAGCTTTGATTGAGATATCCCCGGGTGAGCCTTTACCGAATACTATCAAATTTAGAGTGACCAATGATCAGGTTGTGGATATTGTAGTTCATTATGGTTAGAAGCCAAATATATATACGTCCTGTCAATATTTTGGTCATTCATCATCTGCATGCTCTCGCTCATTATTTGTTGGTCCTCTCTTGGTTCGATCCCCTCTTCCTAGGCCCACGAAAATGATACGGATTCCGAAAGTCCACGATGTTGCCCCTCCTATAGCACTCTCCATCCCTGTTGTTGAGCCTTCAGTGCCTCCTATTGTTCCTCCAACCCTTGATGCTGTTATGGATTCCTCGATTTCTCCTGCTATTTTAGATCCTAGTGTATCTGATATTATGTGGCACTATGCTGAGATGGCATGGATCCATGTTCAGTCTGACATGAGATATGACCTGGATATACATGATTTCCATACTTTTGTTGGTGACGATGATGGTGAATCTAGGCGTTTTCATTACTCTATAGATGGTGATGGTCTTATTCTCACGGTGGATGGTGCTCGTGGTTAGCGGAATAGATCTATTCCCCTTGATGACAGCGGGGATAGGAGATATATACACTGTAGGGATCATCCAAGTTTTTATTTGGATATTATATCCCATTTTGGAGATTTTTTGCATGTATTAGGTCCTCTTGGAAGTTATTCTTCCTCCTTCTGTGAGAAAGACCCATTGCTTCCTTAGGTCATTTTTATAGCTGCAGAAGCACCTTTACTTCTCACCTGTTATGTACTGTAAGTGGAATGGCCACTATAAAACCATATAGTTGTTTCTGCACACGTGCAGAACATCTTTTCTTCATACATATACAGTGGCACTATCCATTATAAAGTCGGTTGGCCTTGCCAAAAAGAACACACATATTAGTCAACGATTATAGATTACTTTTTGGATTTTAATTCAAATTAAACAATAATCAACAATTTCAAACGATTTCAAACCCATAATAAAGTAATACTCTATTATCACCAACTACTGTATAATAATTAATAATTTCGAACCTATAATCATATCAACTTTCCCTAAATTCAAAATTAGGGTTAGAAAATTACCTGAATTGAGATGGATGGGAGAGCTGGGTGATTCCAACGAGTAATGGCGGCCCAAAGTGATGTTGACGACAAACGACGGAGGTCGAGTGGAAGCAGGAACAGTCGCGTAGAGTTTTTTTCACTTTGAAAAGGCATGGAGCCAAGAGAAATAAGGAGTAGATCACGCGTATTTCTTTTTGTATACTCTATATGCCATCGGCCAGGGACGGCATGTCAATTTTGTTTTTTGTTTAATTTTTTCTTATTCATTCTACGCTTTTAAAAAATGTTTAAAAATAGTAATTTAATTTCTAAAAAATAAACAACATATTTTAGCACAACTATCAACGTAACGACCATTTTGATCGGTTGAATTGGTATTTTCAATGACCCGTCTTTGCATAATTCGAATATTTAACGTTATTGGAAATCTAACTCCCACAATCAATCTATGTGGCTTTTAGTCGATCCATTAAGCAACTTCAATAAACTTGGTTTTGTTTTTATATAATCTAGATCGACATATAATCCAATAAATTTTATTTTCAAATGATTATTTTATTTTATATAATTTTTTAATGCTAAATACAGTTAAAAATTCATAATTAATAATCCAATGGTTTAAAAATATATTATAATTCCTGAAAATATTACACAAAACTAAGTCTATCGAACTTGCATAATGAAATGACTAAAAGTTGCATGGATTAATCAGGGGAGTTAGATTTCTAATAGCGTAAAATATTTGAATTGCGCGAAGACAGATCATCGAAAATAACAATTTAACCGAACATAACAGTCGTTACATTGAATACTTGTGCTAAAATACCTTTATTTATTTTTTAAGAATTAAATTACTGTTTTTAAATAGTTTTAAAAGAAACAAATTAATTCTTTGGTTTGATAATTAAAAAAATGACGAGCCGTCGTTGGCTATTTAAAATGTCATCGATAGATGTCGACGGTTGTCCCCCCCTCACCAACACTATTGACAGTGTTCCTTGTAGTGATTCTCTCTTGTTTTCAAACATAAAAACAAAACCCTTGTCTCCACTGAAGAACTAATGGAAGCGTAAATATACACACTATATTTGATGCCAAGGAACAAGGGATTCAAAGAGGAAATGATTAACCAGCAACGTGCCAATAACTGGCAGGATCAAATAAAGGTAAACATTTTATTTTAAGTTCGTTTATATGCCATAAATGATTTTCGGTCGCGATAATGGAATTCAAAAATAAAAATTAATAATTATATATAATTAATGTAATTAACCAATATTTATATAATAAATTATACAAATATATTTTAATTTGGCCTTAAGAAAAAAATTACTCGGCATAAACATATGCACACATCACATACATACATACACACATAAATTATATTTCAGTTTTAAATTAAGTTATAAATGTATGTATGTATACACATATATCATGATTTAATAAAAATCATTTTTTTCTTTTCAGATTTAGCATTGAAACAACACGCGCGCGCGCGCACAGGCACACATATATATAAAGTATCCGTTTTAAAATATAAATGTTATATTATATGTATATGTATATCTTTTGGATTTAACAAATATGAAAAAGCCATGTTTAGATAAATATTTGAATAAGTCAGATAATTTAGATTTACAATTTTAAACCAAAGTAGTTATTTTTATATCGGCATTTATAAAGATATATAAAAAATAAAATGAATAAAACATTTTTTAAAAGTCGAACTCATATATACATAAATCTATGTTTATTATTTAATTATATTAAAATATAAATAATATTCAGAATAAATATAAATTATTTAATGATCGATTTTTTATATATTTTACGAGTGTCTACACATACGTACACACGTGATATCACTTATTTTAAAATTGCTATCCCTTGGCATTATTCCCTTAATGATAACCACAGATCCCAATGGTTATTTAGACAAATTTAGCATATGTGTATGTCTATGTGTCCTAGGTTAGTTTACAATGGTTATCCCTTATTTTACAATGTTTGCATTGTGAATGAAAACATTTCATAAATTAAACATAAAATTAAAATTAAACTAAACTAAAAATAATAATTTACATTATGTTTATGAATTTAAATCATAATATACAAAATGTATGAACATGATAAAATTAATTAAACCAAAATAAAGCAATAAACTCTTTTATTAATGATCACTACATAAGCTTTAGTGCAAATAAATTATTCATGTAAACTTGAAATAAGATATAATGTAAATTGATAAAATGATTTTTTTTTTAAATTTTCCCTATATTCCCCACTTTCAATCCATCTGATCTAACAATGGTATTGGGGAAAGTATATAATACGGGGTTCTTGTAGTGTGATCCGTGATAATATCTTGGCTCTTTCTCCTACAAGTCCTAGATCAAGGAGTTTCCAAATTATGAGTTAGTCGAGAGGCTACACGTAAAACTTGCTTCTAATGGATCTTGTTTGGTCATCCAAAGTTTGGGCCTGACCAATAATGATCGAAGAGCCGATACAAAATAATATCAAAGCTCACGCTGTGTTTACATAAATAATTGACTAAAATGTAAGGCGGTCACTTGAAAAATTCAATTAGATGGGTCTCTAAGGAAAATATGTTTAACTAAGGAGTATGTTACTCTAATTAAAGAACATTCTTACGAATGGAAAAGCTCACATCTCTTAACCTTTACCTGGCTCATCGAAGTGGTCTGTTTAAAAAGTATGCCCTAGTGGAAGGCACAAAAGTGTTTTGCATCTTAGGTTGATTCAAATAATTGTATTTAAATGTTATAAATGAAGTTTAAATTATTTTAAATTGAAAATAAAATATTCCAAATTTTGTAAAGAGTTATAAAGTGAAAGTTTAATTGTTTTAAATTTATATAAATATAACTATTATATTTAAATTAACTAAAAGGATTAAGAAATAAAGAAATATATACGAATGTACATAATGAATTATAATGTTATAATATAGTAATACATATAATATATATGAAGAAAAAGGGATGAATTAAAACCCATATAGACTTAAGAGAGCATACATATAACATAGAGACATATGTAGGGATGACAATGGGATGGGTCTTAGGTTCGAATCCGGTAGACCTACCTCTGTTTTGGCCCACCTAGATCCACTCCATTGAGTCATCGGTACGGGTAGACCCGTGACCCATTCTTGAGTGCTCCAGGTCTAAGGTTGGGTCAGGGATCGGTTGACACGCCCTAACCCGACTTGTACTATTGAGATCTCATAAAATACTTTAGTATTATAATGATGATTCGTTAATCTTCTTAGATTTAAGTTATTGTGACATGGATATTAAAATGTTCCAATCAATAAGCTATACAAAATTTATAGTATTAAGTTGTGTCGCTAATAATTATACAATAACAAATGCATATTTTTTGGACTGTTATTGCAGTAACTATTTTTATTATCTTCTCTTATCATTGTAAACATATATTTATTTGCATTTAATGTATAATTTAGTGACAATAAATAAAAATAAATAGATATATACACATTAGTACACAATTTTGTACATAGAACCTCATCGGGTGTTGGGGTGGGTCGGGTCTACCCTGACCCGTCCAGATTTCCAGTACGAGGAAAATTCTGAACCCACACCGGGACTACGGAATGGATCTGGGACCGGTTCTAAAAAACTCAGGATGAGTTTGGGACACAAAAAACCCACCCTAATCCACCTCATTGCCATTCCCAAACATATGATGTCATGCGATTATACTCATCTCCCTTAAATTCCCATAATACTCGGTTGACATTATTTTAAACTATTAATTTAAAATAAAATTGCTCTCCATCATTTGCAATATAAATAGAGTACAAAAAATAACTATGGTTGTTGAATAAGCTCAAGCCATAAAACATTTATGTTGATGTTTATATTGTCCCTAAGTTGGTAATAAATTATGTAATTTTCATAGGCACCCTCAAGGTTTACATAATTCCCTTAAAGCTATCATGAAATGATGGCTCTAGAGTATTTAATTAACTTTATGATTTTTTAAGTACCTCATGGTCATTAAAATGATTAGGAGAAGATAAAGGTATGGTTAGGAATTATATACGTGATATAATTAGTAACGAGTTACTTACCATTTATGGAGACTATAATTTGTTGAGCACCCTTAAGGTTGTAGTAACATGGAATTTAAGAAACTCTTGTATCTCTTTTAGGATTTTTAAGAGATGCAGAATTATGTAGGAGCCTTATTAGATTAATGAAATAAATCAATTCAATAAGTATAAGAACATATGCAATGTTGTCTAATTTACTTTAATAAATTTGTGTAGATCAAATGGCTGAAGCAATTTCTAAAGAAAAAACACACTAATTGAAGTGAACTATAAGGACTGATCTAGAAATGTAAAAAATCAGACTCATCTACGGAAAACTCTAGCATGTGATCGCCATTGAGCCTAAGGCTAAACCTGATGCAAATGCCATTTGACGACCCGTAAATCCGTACCCTTTGAATCGATAATAATCCACACATTTCCAACCCAAAAAGCACAGACTGATAGAAACTTAGGAGAAATAAAAGAAGAGAGAAGAATAGAAGGGAAAAAAAGGAGAAGATAGAACCAAACAGAACAATATAGAATCTCATCACAGCGGAAAACATACAATATCATGTCAATGATCTTTACAAAATAGAAACTGTATTATATACATCAATTAGAGTACAACAATTGATCGCAAATTATCAGCCTGGACAGTTATAATACTCTATCCTTACAATTGCTGATAACATACAACAACTAAGCACAACGGATAATCAATAATCAAAATAGATACGTATATACGAAATGACGATCTCCAGCCCGCCTGCTGAAGCTCTATAAGCATCAAATCTGAACTTGTAAATATACTAGGTCTGACCCGAGCATTGAAAGGGAAGAATGCCCGGATCAGTCTGGTAAACCAGTGTGAGAAACACACTAAACCGAATTTATTAAATTATCAAACTTTTCCTTTATCAAAACAAAGTGACTCGTAAGACACGCCTACACATAAACACAGACATGTTTTTACTAAATGATAACTAAAACATTTCATATCAAATCATCTGATATTATACGAGTGTCTATTGCACAAATAATATTCAAAATAGCTGAAATTGTTACTCTTATTAAATTCCTGCATACTAGGCTCTACAAATAAAATGGTAGGTACGTAGTGGAGTTTGGATTTCTATACAAATGACCAGGTGAAGTGACTGCCTTCTGATGGGTACACCTCTAGATGGATGTCCCAATGCATAGAACATCTGCCTTCTACCAACACAAGACCAGCCCACCGCTATAACTAGATGGTACCGAATATGTCATCCTCTGGTCGTTACCGACCTTTTCCAAGGGTCCTCAATGCATACAAAGCACAATAATCAGATACATAATGTCATAGCGTGTAAAGATATATCTTGAAGAGGATGATTATATCCTACTTGGGAATGGCCCACTTAGTCCTGCTGCATCTAACCCAATTTTGGTCATTTCTGGTTGATGAGGCCTGAGGTAACTACTAGTTTTCACTTACAACAGATCACATCACTTTGAATACCACACGACCATTTCGGTTTACTACTAATTGCCTTTCACCAAAATACAACCCTTAAGCTCATATGTCTCAAGGAGAGTGTTAAGCTAAGAGAAGTTGCCTTTTCTGCCACTATTGATGTAATTTGTAAAAACCAATGTACGTAATCTGTAGAAATGCAATGTCAGAAAAACATTCATACAAGTTGTCTACGAATAGGACAAACCGAAAGTACATTCCTACCACATCATGTCGGTAAATCCCAAGGATTAGTAGCGAATAGTCCTTGAATTGGATATTTCATAATGAAGAGACCACTACTACTATATGAATATTGGAATTTTAACCCCAAACGATCAACAAGCAGTCCCCCACTATAAAAATCCTAAATATCGATATCATCACAATCTACACAAATCGAACTCATATACGTTGGTCTGAAGTTGTTTTCAGATAAATCTGATGCCGGTCTCTTCGCACAATAAATCAAAAGCGTCTCTCAACTTCACACAGAAACTAAGTCTCGTAAATTTATCACGTTTCCAACTTTCAACTTGTTATCCTTCGGGACAAGAAGGAAGCTTGATAGATTGGAGTAATACTCCACACTACATGAATCAACATCCTCAACACAAACAATAATCAAGCCTATACAGTAGGCTACGTACTAAATGTATGACTAAATAGTTCCTACATCAAGTCGAGGAACTAAAATGGCCAAATCTGATAGTCGGTTACTTAACAATCAAAGCAACAAACAAATATTTAACACCATAAGCAATCGTTAGGCCCTTTTAATTAATCTTCTATTAATTAAATCACTTGCCAAATATTCACTTCAAATTATCTTAAAAAAGGTATAATTCCAAAACCATTTCAATATTGAAAAACATTTCCATATGCTTATTTAATAATAAGTAATTCACAAGCCTCTTTATTTTCAACACTTAGAAAATATTACATATACTTAAATAAGGATTAAGTATATATTTTGTTCTTTAAGGAAGACATTCTGTTTAAACACATTTATTTGGGTCAAAACGAATTTTGCGTAAAATATCGTTACGACAACCCAAAATCATCAGTATAGGGATTCAAAAATAAGATAGATATATAAATCCCATATACTGTACAAAACATTTTCTTTCGAAAATCGTTTACTATAACAACAGTGTTATAGTCTATCATTTCCTTACTTCTCGAAAACGTCTATTTCAACAATGAATGTTGATGTGACGACCCGACTTCCTATCTCCAGGAAATCGCATCATCTTGAAGAAAGAAAGGGATAGAAGAAGAAAGAAAGAGAAAGAAGAAAGACAATAATATCAGAGAACTCATAGCGGAACGAATGAAATATAATATATCACTTAATATATTACATAGTATCTTATTACATCAGAGTTACACAACTTATACAACACATATTAGACAGTTATAAACATCTGTCTAACCATACAACTCAAGTACAACAGATACAGATACCAAACAAACACAGAACCAACATATATCTACACGTGGAAGCCTCCTGCTCCAGAATTCGTCAAGCAACCTGAATCACTTGACTACTCATACATAATATGAGTACCCAAGAGTTTAATAAAACGGAAAATAAACACTCTGGTCAGACAGGGGTCTGGTGTAAGTAAACGGGTTAAAATTGCTTAACTTTAGAAAAACCTTTGAAAAGAAAAGGTATCACGTATGACTCCCCACACATAAACATGGAAAAGTTTTTACCTTACGCAAACGAAAACATTTGATAGGAAATCCAGTGATATTATAATAGTGTCTAGGGTTTTCAAGTAAATATGAAATAGCCGAAATTGCTACATGATTAAATTCCAGCTACTAGCCACAAAAGTGGGTAATACAAACAAAACCGTAGGATCTCGTAGGAAGAATGGGTTTCCATCAATGGCAGGGCTACTGGGGTACCGCCTATCACAATACGTGGCCTAGATCACCGTACCGAGGAGCCACCCTAACTCCCCTGTAACACAAGGCCGGGACCATTCCTTACTGAACAGTCCCGAACAAGACAACCCCGGCGGTTGTCCAGAATTCAACCGCCCCACACAGCCGAATAAAAAGGGACTTCTAGACAGGAGTAAATCTTGCTCTCCAGTGGGAGCTACCCACGAAGCCTTGCTGCACCTCCCCTGTTTTGGCCATTCCCGGTTGATGAGGCTTGAGGCTGCGATTACCTTTATAGAACACATCTATCTTAGAATGCTCATCGTCCACCTGACGATGTTCTGAAAGCATTCAATCTATACAAGTTCGTTCCGGGTTCGAACGAAACCGAAGGCACTATTTCATTGCACTCATTTTGGAATCACCCTCAGAGTCAACGACCATAACCCTTGCACTCTAAATCACCATCTCGAATCTATAAGCACTATTCCGTCAACTCATTAAAGAATCACCCACAGAGTTATACTGACGTATAGCCCTTACACCTCGAGTCTTCACTAGCTCCACTTGGATTCACGACCTAACGTTTAATTGGAATCGATGTGGTTTTCGGATTCTAAATATGGAAATCCGATCCCGGTCTCACCGAAACCAAACGCCATTTTAATGTCCAAGTTGTACTTAAGGGTTTAATAATTAACTTATATTCAGGATAATATAACAATAGATGAATAACATTATCACAATAGATAATTCATATCAACATTCATCTCACAAAGAAACATATCACAAATATCATAGTCATCCAAATCATCCAGTATCAACCAATCACCCAATACCAATCATCCAATATCATTCAACATCCAATATCAGTCATCCAATATCAACCATTCAATATTAATCAATCCCCCATAGCAGAATTGATTATCAATTTAATTAACCTTTAATTACTATCATTAATTACAATAATTAATGATCCTTCATTAATTAATTAACTATAATTAATTACATTAATCCTTAATTAATTACAATTAATTAATTAATCATATTTTTAAATTAATTACTTCATTAATTATATTAATTAAAAATCTTTATTAATTAATAATCCTTAATTAATTAAATAATTAACTTGTAATTAATCATCTCATTAATCATAAACAATAATTAACAATTTGTAATTACTTATCTTAATTAATTAACTTCTTAGTTAATTATATTAACCCTTTGCTTAATTACTTTAATTAATAAATCTTAATTACTTCATTAAGTAATTATTAAACAATTAAATTAATAAATAAATCCTTAATTAATTACTTTATTAATTAATTAACATTTTAATTAATTACACTTAGTAATTAATCTTAAATTAATCTCATTAATTAATTAATTAATCACATTAATTAATTAACTAAAATAATTAAGTAATTAACTCTTAATTACTTACATAAGTAATTATCACCAATTACTTTTATTAATAAATCTTAATTACTTTCTTAATTAATTACTTAACAAATAACTAATTCCATCATTGAATAATTCTTAATTCATTAATTAATTACTTCATAATTAATTAACTTTAAAACAATTAAGTTAATCAATTCCTTAATTGATAACATTTGGTGATTATCCAAAAATCACTTCAATTTAAATTACTCCCATGAGTAACCTCCACTAATTTCTTCCATATTAATTACTTCCATTCTTAATCATTCAAACATTAACATTTGCTTACTTCATTAAGTAATCAAGCTTAATCAATCAATAATTAATTAAAATTAAATAAACAATTAACTAATTATTTAAGATTAATTAAACAATTAATTAACTTCTAATATTAAAGAAAATCTTTAATAAATTAAGATAACCATAAATTTTAAATCAAACTTAACTTATTAACAAAACATGTTAAATACGTATTCTTAAGTTAATTATCCCAATAATTTAACCTTATTTATTTCCATAAATAAATTATTTGAATTAAATCAAGTTTTAACAACTTAAACAAATTATTCAATTTAGATTTTCAAAATCATAATCACAACCTTATTTGAAAATAAGGAATTTAAAAAAAAAATCAAATCAAAATACTTTAATTATCCAATTTAAACATATCTATTTAAAATAAATTTTGAAAACTTTGTTATTAAAAGTATTACTTCAAAATTAAAAATTAGGTTTAATAATTAAATTCAAATTACTCTTTTAAATTTGAATTTTTAAAACTTAATCAAGATAATTATTTTCAAAACAAACAACTTAAAACATTTTTAAATTTGAAATATAAATTCAAATTTCACTTAAAAATGACAAATTTATCCTTAGTTTTCTATATAAACTTGTCTATAATTTAGTGTTTGATTCTTACATTGTTCAACTCGAGTTTATTATACGATCTAGTGTCAATTATAGGTTTAAATTAGCAACTCATATTCTACAGCAATACCTACAAACAACAACTCCCAAAAACTCGAGTACGAACTCGAAATCAACTCGGGTCAGTTCCGAAGTAAAGTCCCAAAACGCAACTTCGAGTCTTTCCTGGATCCCACGCGAGAATTTCTCCGAGATTCCAACTTCTTCCCCAAAACCCATCACCGAGCATACACGACCACTTATGCACATACACCAACAACTCGGGCCACCCTGGTTGGTCGTGCCTATCGCCGACCATCACTCATCCACCCATGAACACGATCGAACAACCAGATCGAACAAAAGACATTCGAATCGAAATTTCAATCTTAAGCCCAAAACTGCAGAAAAGCTCGACCACCAATCTTTCCCCATTACCGACATCTCGTCGTCGTTCAACCTCACCGATCCCACCATAGAGACACCACACCCAAAAATATCATCACTCCCAAACCCGAATGAACTCGGTCCACAACCCAAGTCACAATGTCACAACATTCAGACCGAACTAAAATACAAGCTTAAACCCTAGTTCATTCGATTCCAAGCAAATTGGTCAGTGGAAAAATCCAAAAGCATTTTCCCAATATCCTCCACATCTAAGCGAGCTTCAGCCAAAAATCTAGCTTCAATCAATGTGCCGATCAATGGCAATCATCAAAACCCCCAAAAACACACAAACCTAAATTTCTCATGATTTGTCAAACTAAAAATCATGAAAAAAGTATTAAAAATCATGATTCTTACCCCCTAATTTATTCATGTAATCCCAAATCAAAATTTAACAAGTTGATTTTTACCATATATAAATGTTTCACTGTATCTTCTATTTTAAAAATTATCTGTAAATTTAAAAATTATAGAAACTATTTTATATTCTTTATCAATCATTAACAAATCAATTTCATTCAAATACTAAAGTCTAATATGGATTTGAGTTGTTGGTATTGAAATTTTTGAGCAGAACTTTCACAGAAATCAACAGAGAACAAATGAATATATAAAAACAGACAAGCTCATAACATATTCATACCAATTCATTTAGATTCAAGCAAAAAAAAGAACTTTGATACAAGTAGACATCATCACATGCATGGCGGTAAAACATATCAAACTATTTTTAAAATAGGATTTACTCACCTATTTTAATATGCAGAGCACACAGCAGATTCAATTTTTAGTCCAGGCTTTAGAATACTTTAAATCTGGAAATGCCTCAGATTTGCTTGCTTGTAATTTGTTGATTTTAAAAGTGTTGAAGCTTCAGTTGATCTTCCATTTGAATTTAAGAAGATTTGCAAATGCAGGTTGAACATTCACTTCAATTGCAGGTTTTGATTTTGCAGATTTAAATTTGGATTGCAGCCTTTACATTTGCAGATTTTGAAAAATGCAGATTTGAAGTTGAATGTTCATTTGAATTTGCAGATTTTCCAGTTTTGCAGTTGATTTGCTTTTAAATCTAAATCTCAAGTTTCAGGTATTGCGAATAAATTTCTGTTTTGAGTTAAGTTGAAACAAAGTAATGAAAGTGTTATGAAGAAACTAGTTCTCTTCTTAAACTATTTATTTAAATTAAAGAAAATGAATTACAAAAATAAAGACACTTGTCACTATATAGCTTAATTTATCAACACATGTGTTTAGAGAGCCTTAACATGTTTACACATGTATTTTTGCATTTTAAATAAAATTTTATTTCATTTAAATGATAATATAAACTTACTTATTTATGTTACTTTATAAATAAATGCCTACATATATAAATATAAAATTACCTTTAAAAGAAAAATGTTTTAAAACTAATTAAAATATAAACAAATTCCTTATACATGTATTTTATAACCATTTTAAAATTTAAACATTTTAAAAGAGAACAAAACAAAACTTGTTAAATCATTTTTAAACTATCTTATTTCAAATAACAATTATCTTATAATTTGAAAACAAATGAATAAATCATTAATTTAACTTTTGAAAATATTAAGTTTTAAGAAAAAACTTTAAATTACCATGTATCCATATTTAAATTATCAACAGATTAAGTAAAATTTCAAAACAACTCAAATTGTAACATATACATACATATATATTACAATTTGAAAATTTATCTTTATTTAAAACAAAAGATGTTTCTATTCACAATATATATCAATTATATATATTATAAACAGAATAAAATTTCATTAGCTTTTAAAAAAACAATTCTTATCAAATTTTGCTAGATTAAAAATTTATTAACCTTTAAAGATTACAGTTACCAATTTAAACTAAATTATAAAGAAAATTTATCAAACCAATTTAATTATTATTACAGATTATTAAATCGATATCGCCCAAAATTCCGGGTCGTTACAATCCTCCCCCCTTAAAAGAATTTTGTCCCTGAAATTTAAAAGCAAAGGTAATTTAATAACCCAGCAAAGATTTTAATTCAATCAGCAAAGCATACTTATCAATCAGTTACTATCAACCAAAGCAATCAATCACACAAACAAACTTAACTAATTATCCTGACATATGTCAGAATAAAATTCTAATACTATCTCGAGTTTCCCAAGTGTAAATCATCGGGAGACTCGCTCTTCAAAAGCCAACAAACTAACTACACTACCAAAATCCAGAGCTCCTCTCTTCTCTAGATCCACCAATCTGAACAGAACATCAGATTATACTCAAATCCAGCTCAACTTCCAAATCTAACTGAACTACAGATTCAATAACCAACAATGAATCATACACGTACTCCCTCAGAGACACGTGTTACAAAATGAATTCCAGCTATCCAAACTGGCAATTCAATCTTATCCTATCAAGACACAGATAAGAAAGTCTTAAATGCCCCCACACTAACCAACCAATCTTATCCAATTTCAGCTCTCTTAACCAGAAATTTTTTAACAACAACGAAGTCTCCAACTTCGAATTCAAAACTCCTTATCTCATATCTGTATAACTCAATAGACAATCCTGGGCTGCCAATCTCTTCCTGATCAGCTCAATCTATGCTGATACTTCCAGAAATAACTAGACCAAAGCAAACTAGCTTATGGATCATATTCAACAGAAAAGTCTTCCAAGATCCGTCGAAATGCAGAACTCAAACACTACTACTCAAGTAAAGGCAAACAGAACTTGCTTCCTTCCTTGCACAGCTGCTACCTTGCTTCCGCTGCATAACTCTGATTCTGAAATAGAGGAGAATACTGTTGATGAACACAAGTATAATTTATCCAATATCCGGAAAGCTTTGTTCATCCAATCCATAAAAATCTGAGTGACTCATCTGACTCAGTCACACATCCCTATAGCAGAAATCCAATTCAAAACAAGATTTACCAAATCCAAATTCCAAAAATTTCTGAGCTGCTACACCAACTCTTCCTACTAGGCTAACCACCCAAAATTGTTTCTGGAACTAAAACAATATGGAACTCAACTTCAGATGCAGACAACCTTCTGATTACATCAGTAGCTCTTACTTCCATATGAGAACCCTCCGTCTCAAACAAAAGATAAATCAAGAAAATTCCAAACCAATCGCAAGTCACTTTTGCAATCCAACCTAATTTGGATTCCAAGTAACTGTCCTCTCTTTACCAATTAGAACAGCTCTAAGCTTTTCCGAACAAGGTTAATTCTTCAAGATAACTTCGACCAACTGCTCGGCTGCTGATAGAAGAAACACCAAGATTCCCGAACCATCGGAGAAACAACCAACATTGCTGCTTCCAAACTCTACTTTGACGATATTGCAAAGCTAAAAGATCCACTCATCAGCACACCGATCACTTTGAGCTGAACTGCTACCACAGCTATCCAAAGACTTCTAATCCAAAGGCTCCTCGAAAACCAAAACCATCAACAAACCACGCAACAGAACCTTCAAGATGGCAAACATTCCAAAAGAAACTTGGGCTCCAAACCAAACATCAACACCTCACTCTCCTTAAAGGATGACAAATGAGACCTTGCCAAAGCAAATAACTTATAGACCTTAGTCTCATATTCCAAAATAGCCAATCTCTTTGCTGAAGATCCAAACAACTTATACACAGACGAGTCTTCCCTGAGGCAGGTAAAGACTGCTCCTCAACCACTTCTAAAACTACTTCAAGAGAAAACACCCTCTAAAAAATATCCATGGATACTGCATCTCATCACGCAGTTATCAAAATACCATCACTTACTTCTGCACTTTTGACAGATCCAAACTCAAGAATAATTCGCTCACCCGAGCGAAATCCAAACTTATTCTTCAAAGATAAACTCCGAATCTTGAAAAGATTTCCTTCGGATATTAGAGAAATCCTCACTCCAAACAACAAAACTTACTCGAGACGGTATTAGGTCTACAGTCTCGACAAAAATATCCAACCACAACATATGGACTTCTTCCATCAGTGGTAGTTGTGTTACACACACAAACCACTACTCCATCTACCTTTAAAACTTTGTTGGAAAAATCCGAACAGATAAGCAAACAGATTAGGCAGATATAAATATATAAATATATAGTTGTATATAAAAATTACAAGTACGCTCTCTCAAGGAAGACACCACTCCAGAGCTTAGGTATTCGCTCAACCTAATGCTCTGATACCAACTATGACGACCCGACTTCCTATCTCCAGGAAATCGCATCATCTTGAAGAAAGAAAGAGATAGAAGAAGAAAGAAAGAGAAAGAAGAAAGACAACAATATCAGAGAACTCACAGCGGAACGAATGAAATATAATATATTAATTAATATATTACATAGTATCTTATTACATCAGAGTTACACAACTTATACAACACATATTAGACAGTTATAAACATCTGTCTAACCATACAACTCAAGTACAACAGATACAGATACCAAACAAACACAGAACCAAAATATATCTACACGTGGAAGCCTCCTGCTCCAGAATTCGTCAAGCAACCTGAATCACTTGACTACTCATACATAATATGAGTACCCAAGAGTTTAATAAAACGGAAAAAAAACACTCTGGTCAGACAGGGGTCTGGTGTGAGTAAACGGGTTAAAATTGCTTAACTTTAGAAAAACCTTTGAAAAGAAAAGGTATCACGTATGACTCCCCACACATAAACATGGAAAAGTTTTTACCTTACGCTAACCAAAACATTTGATAGGAAATCTAGTGATATTATAATAGTGTCTAGGGTTTTCAAGTAAATATGAAATAGCCGAAATTGCTACATGATTAAATTCCAGCTACTAGCCACAAAAGTGGGTAATACAAACAAAACCGTAGGATATCGTAGGAAGAATGGGTTTCCATTAATGGCAGGGCTACTGGGGTACCGCCCGTCACAGTACGTGTCTTAGATCAGCGTACCGAGGAGCCACCCTAACTCCCCTGCAACACAAGGTCGGGACCCTTCCTTACTGAACAGTCCCGAACAAGACAACCCCGGCGGTTGTCCGGAATTCAACCTCCCCACACAGCCGAGTAAAAAGGGACTTCTAGATAGCAGTAAATCTTGCTCTCCAGTGGGAGCTACCCACGAAGTCTTGCTGCACCTCCCCTGTTTTAGACATTCCCGGTTGATGAGGCTTGAGGATGCGATTACCTTTATAGAACACATCTATCTTAGAATGCTCATCGTACACCTGACGATGTTCTGAAAGCATTCTATCCATACAAGTTCGTTCCAGGTTCGAACGAAACCGAAGGCACTATTTCGTTGCACTCATTTTGGAATCACCCTCAGAGTCAACGACCATAGCCCTTGCACTCTAAATCACCATCTCGAATCTATAAGCACTATTCCGTCAACTCATTACAGAATCACCCACAGAGTTATACTAACGTATAGCCCTTACACCTCGAGTCTTCACTAGCTCCACTTGGATTCACGACCTAACGTTTAATTGGAATCGATGTGGTTTTCAGATTCCAAATATGGAAATCCGATCCCGGTCTCACCGAAACCAAACGCCATTTTAATGTCCAAGTTGTACTTAAGGGTTTAACAATTAACTTATATTCAGGATGATATAACATATAGATGAATAACATTATCACAATAGATAATTCATATCAGCATTCATCTCATAAAGAAACATATCACAAATATCATAGTCATCCAAATCATCCAGTATCAACCAATCACCCAATATCAATCATCCAATATCATTCAACATCCAATATCAGTCATCTAATAACAACCATTCAATATTAATCAATCCCCCATAGCAGAATTGATTATCAATTTAATTAACCTTTAATTACTATCATTAATTACAATAATTAATGATCCTTCATTAATTAATTAACTATAATTAATTACATTAATCCTCAATTAATTAGAATTAATTAATCATATTTTTAAATTAATTACTTCATTAATTATATTAATTAAAAATCTTTATTAATTAATAATCCTTAATTAATTAAATAATTAACTTGTAATTAATCATCTCATTAATCATAAACAATAATTAACAATTTGTAATTACTTATCTTAATTAATTAACTTCTTAGTTAATTATATTAACCCTTTGATTAATTACTTTAATTAATAAATCTTAATTACTTCATTAACTAATTATTAAACAATTAAATTAATAAATAAATCCTTAATTAATTACTTTATTAATTAATTAACATTTTAATTAATTACACTTAGTAAATAATCTTAAATTAATCTCATTCATAAATTAATTAACCACATTAATTAATTAACTAAAATAATTAAGTAATTAACTCTTAATTACTTACATAAGTAATTATCTCTAATTACTTTTATTAATAAATCTTAATTACTTTCTTAATTAATTACTTAACAAATAATTAATTCCATCATTAAATAATTCTTAATTCATTAATTAATTACTTCATAATTAATTAACTTTAAAACAATTAAGTTAATCAATTCCTTAATTGATAACATTTGGTGATTATCCAAAAATCACTTCAATTTAAATTACTCCCATGAGTAACCTCCACTAATTTCTTCCATATTAATTACTTCCATTCTTAATCATTCAAACATTAACATTTGCTTACTTCATTAAGTAATCATACTTAATTAATCAATAATTAATTAAAATTAAATAAACAATTAACTAAATATTTAAGATTAATTAAACAATTATTTAACTTCTAATATTAAAGAAAATCTTTAATAAATTAAGATAACCATAAATTTTAAATCAAACTAAACTTATTAACAAAACATGTTAAATACGTATTCTTAAGTTAATTATCCCAATAATTTAACCTTATTTATTTCCATAAATAAATTATTTGAATTAAATCAAGTTTTAACAACTTGAACAAATTATTCAATTTAGATTTTCAAAATCATAATCACAACCTTATTTGAAAATAAGGAATTTAAAAAAAAATCAAATCAAAATAATTTAATTATCCAATTTAAACATATCTATTTAAAATAAATTTTGAAAACTTTGTTATTAAAAGTATTACTTCAAAATTAAAACTTAGGTTTAATAATTAAATTCAAATTACTCTTTTAAATTTGAATTTTTAAAACTTAATCAAGATAATTATTTTGAAAACAAACAACTTAAAACATTTTTAAATTTGAAATATAAATTCAAATTTCACTTAAAAATAACAAATTTATCCTTAGTTTTCTATATAAACTTGTCTATAATTTAGTGTTTGATTCTTACATTGTTCAACTCGAGTTTATTATATGATCTAGTGTCAATTATAGGTTTAAATTAGCAACTCATATTCTACAGCAATACCTACAAACAACAACTCCCAAAAACTCGAGTACGAACTCGAAATTAACTCGGGTCAGTCCCGAAGTAAAGTCCCAAAACGCAACATCGAGTCTTTCCTGGATCCCACGCAAGAATTTCTTCGAGATTCCAACTTCTTCCCCAAAACCCATCACCCAGCGTACACGACCACTTGTGCACATACACCAACAACTTCGGCCACCCTGGTTGGTCGCGCCTATCGCCGACCATCACTCATCCACCCACTAACACGATCGAACAACCAGATCGAACAAAAGACATTCGAATCGAAATTTCGATCTTAAGCCCAAAACTGTAGAAAAGATCGACCACCAATCTTTCCCCATTACCGACATTTCGTCGCCGTTCAACCTCACCGATCCCACCATAGAGACACCACACCCAAGAATATCATCACTCCCAAACGCGAACGAACTCGGTCCTCAACCCAAGTCACAATGTCACAACATTCAGACCGAACTAAAATACAAGCTTAAACCCTAGTTCATTCGATTCCAAGCAAATTGGTCAGTGGAAAAATCCAAAAGCATTTTTCCCAATATCCTCCACATCTAAGCGAGCTTCAACCAAAAATCTAGCTTCAATCAATGTGCCGATCAATGGCAATCATCAAAACCCCCAAAAACACACAAACCTAAATTTCTCATGATTTGTCAAACTAAAAATCATGAAACAAGTATTAAAAATCATGATTCTTACCCCCTAATTTATTCATGTAATCCCAAATCAAAATTTAATAAGTTGATTTTTACCATAAATAAATGTTTCACCGTGTCTTCTATTTTAAAAATTATCTGTAAATTTAAAAATTATAGAAACTATTTTATATTCTTTATCAATCATTAACAAATCAATTTCATTCAAATACTAAAGTCTAATATGGATTTGAATTGTTGGTATTGAAATTTTTGAGTACAACTTTCATAGAAATCAACAGAGAACAAATTAATATATAAAAACAGACAAGCTCATAACATATTCATACCAATTCATTTAGATTCAAGCCAAAAAAAACTTTGATACAAGTAGACATCATCACATGCCTGGCGGTAAAACATATCAAACTGTTTTTAAAATAGGATTTACTCACCTCTTTTAATATGCAGAGCACACAGCAGATTCAATTTTTATTCCAGGCTTTAGAATACTTTAAATCTGGAAATGCCTCAGATTTGCTTGCTTATAATTTGTTGATTTTAAAAGTGTTGAAGCTTCAGTTGATCTTCCATTTGAATTTAAGAAGATTTGCAAATGCAGGTTGAACATTCACTTCAATTGCAGGTTTTGATTTTGCAGATTTAAATTTGGATTGCAGCCTTTACATTTGCAGATTTTGAAAAATGCAGATTTGAAGTTGAATGTTCATTTGAATTTGCAGATTTTCCAGTTTTGCAGTTGATTTGCTTTTAAATCTAAATCTCAAGTTTCAGGTATTGAGAATAAATTTCTGTTTTGAGTTAAGTTGAAACAAAGTAATGAAAGTGTTATGAAGAAACTAGTTTTCTTCTTAAACTATATTAAAATTAAAGAAAATGAATTTTAAAATAAAGACACTTGTCACTATATAGCTTAATTTATCAACACGTGTGTTTAGAGAGCCTTAACATGTTTACACATGTATTTTAGCATTTTAAATAAAATTTTATTTCATTTAAATGATAATATAAACTTACTTATTTATGTTACTTTATAAATAAATGCCTACATATATAAATATAAATTTACCTTTAAAAGAAAAATGTTTTAAAACTAATTAAAATATAAATAAATTCCTTATACATGTATTTTATAACCATTTTAAAAGAGAACAAAACAAAACTTGTTTAAATCATTTTTAAACTATCTTATTTAAAATAACAATTATCTTATAATTTGAAAATAAATGAATAAATCTTTAATTTAACTTTTGAAAATATTAAGTTTTAAGACAAAACTTTAAATTACTATGCATCCATATTTAAATTATCAACAAATTAAGTAAAATTTCAAAACAACTCAAATTATAACATATACATACATATATATTACAATTTGAAAATTTATCTTTATTTAAAACAAAAGATGTTTCTTTTCACAATATATATCAATTATATATATTATAAACAGAATAAAATTTCATTAGCTTTTAGAAAAACAATTCTTATCAAATTTTGCTAGATTAAAAATTTATTAACCTTTAAAGATTACATTTACCAATTTAAACTAAAATTATAAAGAAAATTTATCAAACCAATTTAATTATTATTACAGATTATTAAATCGATATTGCCCAAAATTCCGGGTCGTTACAGTTGAAATCTATTTATTCGATACTTAACACGTTTTAAAACATCTTTAAACCATTTAACTTCGTTTAAAAATATCACTTTCTAAAATATCCATTTTATCTGTACTATAATATTATTATTGAGTTAGATTTCAAAAGCACACAGGCCTCTTTCATATTTTGGAAAATGAACCGCCATGTTTTTAGTTTCTTTCTATTCCAAACTTTGAAATGTGATAACTTTTTCTACATTAATTGGATTTAAGAATCGATTTCACTATTAAATCTCAAATTTAATATGCTTTCCAATGATATCCATTGTTGATAGCTAAAAATAAAGTTTTTAAAATCATAGATTTTTTGGATTATTCATATTATTAAAGTTATTAAATCTGTTTGACTTTATTACTTTTAACTAATCTATGTCGTTGGTTGTTTTGAAAATTTCCTGCCTCTGATTCTACTTTCACAAATTGCAGTCAAGTCTGGTGAAATCCAACATTACCAAAATATAGCAACAATGTTAGATGTAATTAGAAATGGAACCAGAAAGCTCAAAAAAGCATAAAATACAATTATATGCTTCTTATTATATTGAATTTTCTTTGGCTGTAAAATTAATACAATGATATTCTTCACATTAAAATAAATATTGTTGAATAATGATTGTTAGTTCCAACACTTCAGACATAAAATATGTATGCTTTAGATTTAGCATATTTTTCACAAGAATCGTTCAGAACAGAAACAAATCCCTTTATCCTCTAATCTTATTATTCTACAATAATATGATGCTGCATAATGCGTTCCTAGACTTAGTCAGTTATGGGTTCATCATCAAAACTTGCTTTCTCATGAATCATGTCAACGTTGCTTTTGGCATTTTTGGATCAATGGTGAAGTGTAAACCAAATTTTGTTACCTGCACTGCTCTTATAGTTAGTTATTACAGAAGCAGCAAATGGAATCAACGAGAGCAAGTATTAAAGGAAATGATTGATAAAGGTACCTCATCAAATGAAGTTACATATAATACGGTTGATGCATGGAGCAACAGATGATGCACACAATAAATTTATATGTGCATAATTTATATGTGTATTGCGTGGAAATTTTATCTTTGAAATCATTTTTGCTCGATATTTTGCAATTGTTTATCAAGCACCAGTACTATCTGCTTTACTGTTTTCAAAGATCTATACACAAGTTTTAGACAATATGCAAACTTATTTGAAAATTGATAGAAAAGATCACTATTTCTTAATCAATGAATCATATAAATCATTTAAACATGTTATGATGATAAGAGGTTTAGTGCGGTCCGTATGCGAAGCACGGGTTTGCACGAGTTTAATATATTATTCACTGTCCAAATCGTGAATATAGTTCATATACCAAATCCAATATTTCTACGCATTAATTAAAGGATTGTCCGCTGTCCAAAATCGTGTGCATATCTCCTTTGCCAAATTCATCTCTTCTACATATTTATCAAAGGATTATCCACTATCCAAAATCGTAGATAGAATACCTTCAATAAACTTCTATATTTAACATGTCAAATTCAATTGATTTCGGGTTATAAACAATGTTTATAAATTCCATTTATATATTATAAAAACTTCCATTTATAAAACCAAATCCCATTTATTATTTTATATAAGAACTTCAACTTATAAAATCCTTTAATTGACAAATCCTATTTATACCTCAATTACATTCAAAAATCCAATTTATAAGTTAATTGCTTATAAATCATTCATTTCTAAAATTCGTTCTTTTATAACTTCACTAATTCATAAATCTTAATCACTTATAAGATTAATTTATAACTTCATTTTAACACCTATAAAAACTCCTTTATAATTCCATTACTTTGGTTTATAAAAATTCAATTTTATAAATCTTATATATAAACCATTTATAATAAGCTCAAAATCTCAATTTAAATAAATTTATTCTTTTAATAATTTACAATCGTTATTAAAACTTATATAACTCTAAAAATCATACTTAAGTATATTTCACAAAAATCATAATTTTTATAACATTTACTTAAAATTAATTCATTCTTTTAATAATTCAAAATTAATAAAATATCTATTTTTAAAATCACTAGAAAATCCTTTTTAATTTGGAAACCATCACTTTAGTATTTTTGAAATTCCAAAATAGGCCTCATGCTGCAACAGCACTAAATACATCAATCATGATATCCAAAACATCATATATCATATGATAATAGCATATATCACAATATCTATAAATAAAACCAATACAGGTGAGGAGTCCAGTTAGATCCCTCCAACCTGTCACCTGTAATAAATATACATATTAGAAATATATGTACAAGGTCCGCTTCGAGACAGACGTACGTACAAAAGGTCGTACGCTCATACAAGGGAACGTATAAGGTCTCATATGCTCCAATAGGCAGGAATATGTCCAAATACCAACCAATATATAGATAATATATCATATATCATCTAAACAATCATCATAAATAAATTTATTCTCACTTATATAAAAATATCAGTGAGTCAGAAAGAGTGAGTTGTACTCACATTGGTTCCAATAGCAGTTGCGATGTTTTATTCCGAATAAAATTAAATAGACGTTTAATTTTACCAAAAATTTACATTAGCTCCAATCAACTCCAAACAAGCTCTAAAATGCAATGATCTTCAATACAGACCTAATGCAACTTGTTTCGTCAAAAACGGACCTCGTATGAAAAAGTTATGATGTTTTAAATTTGTACAAATTTATATAAATAAATTTACTATTTTTTTAACCAAGCTTATCTCGGTTGTTCAATTTCTCTGGTCAAATCTAGACCGTCGGCTCTTTCTTCTTCCCATCGAAAACCTACATGAGTAAATCGAAAGTAACTAACCCATGGGCGCCATCTTCTCCCGATTTTTCGCAACTTATACGAACATCTTCATTTTGATCGAACCCCGCCACTTCAAAGATCCACCACGCCTCCACCTACAGCCGTGAAAATATTGATATCGGTCGTGATCCTGCCTCGAAAATTGTGTGCAAAGGTCGAACGAACATGGCCAATTTGTCGGCGATGTACCACGAAATATCAGACCTCGACCATTTGATTTATCGAGCTTGAGGAGCTCTACAACATTGTAGTTGATCCTTTTCGATGAAAGTGAATGGATAAGAAGAGATTGTGGGAAGAAGCTAGGAGCTTTTTGGCCATTGAATCATAAACGACGGCTAATCCAAGCTAGGGTTTCTTTTATGAAAAAGTGAAATATTTTGGCCTTTTGTAGAAAATTTGACGACACTATTCATCCAAAAAAATTTCGAACTCAAAACGAAACGTACCGCCTAGCATTTATAATGTTTTACCCCTATTTCGAGCATAATGGAATATGTATCGAAAGGAAATTCGATTGTATCTGGAGGATAGGTTTTCGAATCGACTATTTAATTTTAAAATTCAGTTAAACAGATTTCTATGTGTTTTAGCTTTCCACGAACAAACCATAAATCCGAGTGACATGAAATTTAAAATCATACAATAACATAACATTACGGATCCAAGGAAACTGGTTCGTCAATCCGAGACTGTTTGAAAAATGACTATTTTTACACGTTAATTAAATATTAAAATATTTAGTTTCTGTAATTTATCTTTTAATTCAATTTAAAAATTTTTCTAGCATCATTCTAATTCAAATAGAATTTAATTCAACTTTATAAACCATTTTTATTCACATTAAATTCAAATTTCAATTATCTACATAATTTTAAATATTAAATTATCAGTTTAAATATTCAATTAAATCACTATATATCAAATATAATCTATTTATCTTATAAAATTTATTTGTGCCTATATAAAATCAATTAAATATACGAATTTTAAATGACCAAAATTCTGGGTCGATACACGTCATGCCTAATTCGCTAACGTCCTACGAGTCATGGTCGATAGACTATGAATTTGCTCAATGTTACATACTATTAACCATGAGCCCCAAGCTCCAAATGTAGTATAGGAGTATGGATGTTCGATCCATATTTCAACACCTACAAAATTAAATGGTGAGCAGTCTCATACTATAAGTTACGAAATCTCATGGAAATTACTTCATTCGAAGATATGCAAAATTGTTCATGTCAAGACCACATACTCAATATGATTAGGTACATAAAGAGATTGGATTATTTGGGAATAGCTCTTGACACTAAGCTATAAATCGACACAATTCTTGGATCGTTGACCCCACAGTTTGGTGAATTCATATTGAATTTCAATATGAATTCATAGAAGTGTATTATCATGGATCTCCTTAATATTTTAAGGGCGATCGAGAGTACATTTAAAAAAGAACCGTCTGTGGTGCTTACAGTCAAGGGTGCATTTAAATCAAATAGCTGGAAGAGGAGAACACATAGGTCAAAGAATAAGGTTAAAGCTAAGGCCAAAGAAGAGATGGGTGAATGTCAACATTACTATAAGAATGGACGTTGAAAGGGGAACCGTCCAGATTGTCTAAAGATGCTAAAGGGTAAGGAATCTTATTCCTCTTCTATAAGTATTTTCCTTATAGAAAATTGTATATCCATACGTGCTTCATCTTAAGTTTTAGATACCATATCTTAAATTCATATATGTTATTCATGACAACGACTTAGAAGCAAAAGGAAGCATGGAATTCCTTGTTGCAAATTAAGTAGGAGATTACGATGCGAAACTTGCTAACGGAATGATTTAATTTCATAAAATTAGTTTTTTTAACCAACTTTATTGGTGGAATAATTCATGTTTCACGTTTAACAGAAAATGATTATAGTTTTATTTGTAATGATAATGTTATTAATATTTTTTATGACAATAAAATTGTTTGCTTTTTTACTTTTAAAGGTGGGATTTATACTTAACTATGATCACGTATTTTCTGTTGAAATTAATAACGAATATAATATAAATGATGGCTAATTTTGGCATTATAAACTTGGCCATATAAGTAAGAAACGTGTAGCACCCTATATTTTCAGTAACATTATTTAGAATATTTAATTAGTTAAATAAAATAAAATAATATAAGAGAATAATAGATTGAGATTTGATTTAACCAAGGGTAGTTGTGCCTATATATATAATGAACTAGGAGATAACATAAATAAAAGTGTTAGGAAATAAGGAAGGGCAAAATAAAAAAATGAACATTCTAATACCCTTAGTTGTGAGTTATCACTTGAATTCACTTGTAAAAATTAAAATTTAAAAGAGAGGGAGGCCACCATTTTTAATCCCAAGAGAAGAAAAAGCTAGGATTTCAAGAGGAAGAAGTAAATCAACTTATTCAATATCAAATCTCACATCTTTAATCACAAATTCAAGGTGAATGATTACTACATCCCGTTTTCTTTTAAGTTTTCGATTTTAAAGTGAATCCAAAATGATTTGGATGATTATGCCATGTTTTGAATGATTGAAAGTTTACATATGCTTGTTGATGATTTATGCATGTCCATATAAGTTTTTAGGATATGTTTGACATGAAAACCCTATTAAATGACACCTAAGTGCGTAGAAAGTTTAAAGGTAGAACATAAATCATATTTTAGAGTTGGGTTTCAATTTTCATACTTTTCTGAATTATGGTGGATTTTATATTAGTTTTCTAGCGAAGAAAATGATTTATCGAGTTATAAATTATTTACGGCAGAACACATAATTATTTGGGTCCGAAATTTTTATATGTTTGAAAACAAATGAAAATAGATGTTCTGCGATTTTTCTAGATTTTTCATGAGTGTTTCAGTGAATATATAAAATTATTTAAGGTATTGGAATTAAATGTTTATATATTTAATTAAGGAGAAGGGGCATTTTGAAAAATAAAATTATTGTTAATTCTAAAAATTTTGGTAGCACTTTTTTGGAAAGTATTTAGCAACCAATGAAAATTTGACAAATAAAGGCAGATAAATTGAAAATTTCTCTTTTAAGTTAAAAAAAAATAACAACATGATTTTAGCATTTTCCGCCACTTTCGGTACGGGGGTTCCGAGCCAGATCTTTCGTTACGAATGGTTTCAAAATCAAAGTGCATAGCATTTAAAATGGTTTCGAAGTCAATGGTTTCGAATGGTATACTTAACTTTTATAATCGGCCACATCTCCCATGTTTTCAAAGAGATGGTTTCGATACCATTGCTTTTTTACTTAAGAACAGGTTCAAAAGGAAGGTTTCGACTAAGAGGTTTTAATTGATCTTTTATTTATTCTGTTTGAAGTATAACCCAAAGATTTCAAAAGAGTTGATTTATATGGTTTTGAAAGGTGTTTCTCCAGATGTTTTAAGTCGAACCCAAGTGCTTTTTGAAAGGTTTGAGTTCAACAGGTTTGATGCTTTCAAAAGGCATTTAAAAGGTTTCGAAGGGGTGGTACCCCAAAGGGTTTCAAAGGAGATGAAAGGTGTTATTTTCTGATGGTTTCGGAAGGGTTTATGTGGAATGTTTTCCAAGGTTTTTAAAGGCAACATTTTAAAGTGCCTTAAGTTATAATGTCTAAGGTTTGAAAACTTTCCAAAGGAAGGTTTGAAAACTTTCGAAAGGAAGGTTTCGGGAGAGTTTAAGCACAGTTACGATGGGGAAGGTTCTAGCCTTTCGGCCTAGATAAATAAAGGGTTTTGCTAGGTTTCGAAAGAGATACTTTCAATCGAATCGAAAGGGATACTTTCAAATGTTTAAAGGTTTTCATCAGCAGAAATTTGAGTAAAGTATATATAACATGGCAAGGTGATTTTGTGTAAAGCATAGAGTATAAATATTTTCCTTGTTAAGTTGGTTTAAAGGGTTTTAAATCAATTTTAGATGAAAAGGTTTTCAAGGAAAATTTTAGGAAGGTATCCCTAAGTGAAAATGACTCAGATATTAGAATACTAGATGAGACTGATATAGGATCATGCCCTATACATTAGCTATTGGACCCAGCTAATTTAATCCAAAATATTAGTGTGTAGGGCTTTGTCACAAGTCAGACTAAAATAATGATTACACATAAAAGGGAATATATGTTTGTATATAGATAGGTTATTGGTGAGCCCGCAAAACCATTAGGATCAGGTGACCTTGGGAGATGTTAAGTTAGGGACAAACCGTCCACAAGAGAAGTATTTAACAGATAGTTAAGGATAGACTGTCTAGAAGAGGTGTGTCTAACAAATGTTAGATTAATTTTGTTATTTTGTCTAGTAGGCTTGAGTCAACCAAAAATTAATAGTAAGCCAAACAAAACTACAATTTTTGGATAGATTAGTCCATTTGTTACGAGATATGTACGTTTACATAATAATGCTTTACAGTTTTAACCAGTTATGGTTGCAGGATAAAGGTTTGCAAATGATATGTTTTAAAAGAATGTTTGTGAGGGAAAACTCGTTCCGCTAAGCGGCGTAGTCTCACTTAACATTAATAACCAGGATGTATAGTAATATTCACACCAGGCATTATGTCTGACTCGAAGTTTATGTTTTTCCCTTAAACTCTCGGGTGCTCAAAATTGATTTGAGTAGGCTGAGGGTTGAGGTTCTTTCAAGTTTTAGTAGGATGAAGAATAAAGCTACCGGAGGCGAGTAGGAGGCTAACGGATAGCTATTTAGGAGTTTCAGTTGTTTGTTGTGTGTTTATTTTCACTGTGTATGATTATTACTGTATGACTCTGGTCATCCAAGGGGGCATCTTCATATGTCGCTCTTGGTGTATTTTGTAATAAGTATACTTTATCATCGCCTAGAAAACATTTTGGGATCATCTATTATGAATATGGAACATGTGTTTTGAAATGTAATGGAAAATTCTGTTTTGGAAATCTGTGATTTATTTCATATTCAAGTGCTTCTTATATTATAGATACCATTAACACAGCCGTATTTAGTCGTCGGAAGTTAAAACTATAGATGACTACAACATTTATAGCACTTAGCTTTAGGCCTCTAGATATGGGATGTTACAACTTGGTATCAGAGCGAGATTTATGAAATACTTTAATTGAAAATTATTTTTGAAAACATAATCCTTAGGAATTAGAGATAGGATTGGGGTATGGGATAACGCTATAGTAACGTACTTGTATGTGCTATATATAAGCATACGCTTTATCACTAAACTCCTATCTTTCTTAGGCTATTCTTTTGTATCTCACGAGGCTTGAAGACGTATATGGATAGAAGAAGAGGCAGAGTCAATCTAGGAGGAAACAACATCACTATAAGTGGAAATGCCCGACCAAGTGCTAGAAGAGGTCAGGATCGGGCTGAGAATGTTGGTGCTAGGGTTCCCTAAGTGGACATGGGAGACACATATCAGGTTTTCGTAAACATGATGCAAGCTAGAATCGCAGTTGGACTTATTAGAGGAAATGCTGTTGGATGAGGACTTTAGGAAGCTCCGATGGTTAATTAGTATGCTAACATGAGCATAGATTACACTAGGCTTGCGATAAATCCATTTATCGGAACAGGAGGGTGCTGTCGTAATAGAAAACTGGCTGCTCCATTGTGAGAGGATTTTTGCTGACCTAGAGTCCAATTACAAGCAAAAAAGAAGACTTGCTTCAAGGAGCTACTTTTTATTGGTGGAACACTGTAACTGCTGGTGTGGATGAAGAGACAATGACGTGGGTAGAGTTCAGGAGGAGGTTTCAAGAAAGGTTCATGTCAGTAATGATGTAATTTGTCTTAGTCAGGAAATTTGCTGAGCTGAAAGAAGGAGAAATATTAGTTCTAGAATATGCTAGTAGATTCGAAGGGCTAGCCCGGTATGGGTATGCCACTGTTGACACAGTGTTGAAAAGGAATGAAAAGTTTATTAGAGGTCTAAAGTCGGAGTTCGCTTGAGCTACTTTACTGCACATTAGAGATCCATAAGGAGAAAGAGGCCTAGGTCTGACAGGGATAAAAGAGAAAGTTTTTCCACAAAAGAATGCTCAGAAAGAAGGTGCGACAATGAAAGGAATGTCTAAGGTGGTCTACTGTAAGTGCGATAAGAAAGGCTATTATGCCCATGAGTGCCGAGCAGGCAAATGAAAGAAGGCTGCTGAGTAGAAAGGGATCAGATGTTTTAGTTGTGATCAAATGGGGCACTACAAGAACCAGTGCAAAGAGCCATCAAAAGGGGATAAAGGCCAAGTGTTTGCATTGGAGCCTGCTATGTCAAAGCCGACAGTGCGGGATAAGGGAAAGGCTGTATTAAGAGGTACGCTTCAGATCCATGATATCTTTGTTAGCGCTTTATTTGATACCGGTGCATCTTATTCTTTCATATCTCGATGTTTGATAGATAAATTTAACCTAGAACCCACATATTTAGTTACTTCCTTAAGAGTTGCAAATCAGATAGGAGGGTACGCAACACTTGGGAGGAAGTGTGACCACTTAGAGTTTGACTTTCTAGGTTACACCTTTGCTTGTAGTTTGCATGTATTTTATTTTGCTGGGTTCTGAATCATATTGGGTAAGGATTGGTTAAGTAATTATGATGCTAGGATAATTTTCCTAAATAGGAAAATATCACTTAGACACTCGAATTGTAATGATCAAATAGTTTGTACTATAGAAAACCCCGGTTGCTAGGTGAATGCCTTGTTGGGTGTTATGGAGTTGGAAGATGATTTGAACCGCGTTTTCATAGTTAGTTAATTAAAGGATGTATTTGAGCCTGTAGTAGAATTCCGCCGAAACAAGCCATTTAGTTTCAGATTGATTTAGTGCCTGGTGCAGAACCAGTGGATAGGCCGCCAAGCAGGATGACACCAATAAAGATGAGGGAGTTTAAAGCTCAGTTGGTAGATTTTGGAAGGAAAGAGTTTTATTAGACCGAGTAGTTTTCCGTGGGGAGCAGCCACTATATTTGCTAAGAAGCCGGGCGGATCGTTAAGGCTATGTATCTATTATTGTAAGTTGGATGAGAAGACAATAAATATTCGACACGCACTGCCAAGGATTGACAATTTGTTCGATCAGTTGAGCTGGGCCAAGATATTCTCTTAGTTAGATTGGAAATAAGATTTCATCAGTGTAGAGTAGCGGAAAATAGTATACCTTTAACGGCGTTCAGGATGATATATGGGTCATACAAATGGTTAGTCATGCCATACAGACTCATTAATGCGCCAGCCATTCTTTGTAGATTTGATGAATCAAGTCTTCTAGGAGCACTTGGATAGATTAGTGTTGTCTTTTATAGATGATATTTTGACATACTCTAAGAATGAGAAGGAGCATGAAGTTCATCTTAAAGTAGTGTTGGAGACGCTGAGGCAGCATCAACTAAAGGCAAAGTTTTCGAAGTGCCATTTTTGAAAGAAGGAATTGAAATTTGTTGGTCACGTGGTTTCGAAGAAAGGATTGTCAGTTGATCCAGAAAGGGTCGTAGCCGTTAATAATTGGAAAAGACCAGAAATGGTAACTGAGATGAGAAGTTTCCATGGATTTGTGACTACCCGACTTTCTATGCCTAGAAAACCGCTTCGTCTTGAAGAAAGAAAGGGGTGAGAAAATAGAAAAGATAGAGAAGAAAGTACAACAACATCAGAATCTCACAGCGGAACGAATAAATTATAATAATCACATAAGTATTTACATAATATACAACATCAATCAAAGTTATATAGATAATACATCCCATACTAGACAGTTATAAACACCTGTCTAGCTAATCAATACAATACAACACAAGCAAATAACTCAGAGATACCAACACAGCGGAACTACATGTATATCTATAACGCTGAAGCCTCCTGCTCCATTGCTCCTCCAGAATTCGTCAAAGCTAACCTGAATCCCTTGACTACCCGTAAAAATTTGGGTACCCGAGAGTTTATGAAAAACAGAAATAAACTCTGGGTCAGATATGGGTGTAGTATGAGTAACAGGTAAAAGTTGCTTAACTTTGAAAATCTTTTGAAAACAAATGGTATCACGTAAGACTTCCCACACATAAACATGGAAAAGTTTTTACCTTACGCTACCAAAACATTTGATAGGAAATTCAGTGATATTATAATAGGTCTAGGGTTTTCAAGTAAATAGAAAATAGCCGAAATTGTTACATTCATTAAATTCCAGGTACTAGCCACAAAGTGGGTAATACAATCAAAACCGTTGGCACTTAATGGATTGCGGATTCCATATAATGGCAGGGCTACTGGAGTACCGCCTGTCACAGTACGTGGCCTAGATCAACGTACCGAGGATCACTCCCGACCCCCTGCAACACAAGGCTGGAACCATTCCTTACTGAACAGTCCCGAACAAGATAACCCCGCAGATAGCCGTCGCTACTGCCCACTAAGCCGAAATAAAGGGACATCTAGACAGGGGAATATCCTTGTCCTGCTTGGGCATGACTCACCTAACCTTGCTGCACCTCCCCTGTTTTAGCCATTCCCGGTTGATGAGGCTTGAGGCTACGATTACCTTTATAGAATACATTTCTTAGAATGCTCATCGCCCACCTGACGATGTGTTGAAAGCATTCAATCCATACAAGTTCGTTCCAGGTTCGAACGAAACCGAAGGCATTATCTCGTTACACTCATTTTTGGAATCACCCTCAGAGTTAACGAAGATAAACCTTGCACTCTGAATCTTCTTCTTCACTTCAGATTCACGACCTATCGTAATTTGGAATCGATGTGGTTTTCGGATGTTCCTAATGTGGAAAACCGATCCCGGTCTCATCGAAATCCAAAACATGTCTTTTAAGGCTAAGTTGTCTATTTAGTCTTAACAGTTTAATTCAATATCATCAATATACACACAGATAGATAACTCACAATATCACAAGAGATAATCTCATCATCATAAACAAATAATTCATATTGTCATCAAAATAGATGATTAAATATTATCATACTTAAACCAAGCATCTATATCACATAGATATTACTCATATCATATCTGAGATCAGAATCACTCAATGAAATGTTAATATCATTCATCCATAAGCAATGATTTATAATTATACCATTTGTAATTAATTTAAAATGAATTAAATTAACTACGTCTATCTCTAATTAATTTAAAGTAAATTAAATTAATTACTTCATCTATAAATCTTGCTTTACAACCATTAAATTAATCATAAATCAAAATTAATTAATTATTCTCTAGATATTCATCTTGATTAAACACCTTTGATTTATCACCTTCTAATTACAATAAGTAATTAGTCTTTATTTAATTTCCCAAATTAATTATCCTAAATCATTTATAGTAATTAACATTTAATTACTTTATTTATAATTGATTACATTTATTCTTAATTAATTACATCAATTAATCACCACGTTATTAATTATTTCTTAATTAACCAATTCTTCATTTACATCATTAATTACATTAATTAATGATCTCAAATTTAGATTTAAATTAAATTACTTTATTTAATTTAATCACATTAAGTGATTAATCTTTAATTAAACATAATTATTAATCACCTTGATTAATATCAACCAGTAATTAACTACCCTTAATTACTTATCACCAAATTAATTATTCCATAATTAATTATCTCCATTAATTAATCCTTTGATTAATTACGAAAGTAATTATCCCAACTACTTTATTAACACATTATTTTCACTAATTACATTCAGTAATTACATTAATTACTTCCTCAAGTAATTATGCTCCATTGAATACACTAAGTGATTACACAAATCAAATCATCAAATTAAACTAAATTAATTTACTTAAATAAATCATTTATCAAATTAATTACAATAAGTAATTAATTTCTTAATTACTTTTATCAAGTAATTACATTTAACAATTTATAATGGATTATCTAATTAATCTGATTAATTATCAAAATTAATCACATATATGAATTATTATCATAATTACATTTCTAAATTTATTTCTTAATTAATTCCTAATTATGAATTAATCTAAATTATTAGTTTGTAAACAAAATACACAAGTCATTCATTAATTAACTTATTCATTAATTTATTTTAATATTTTAGTTATCCCTAAGATAATTATTTCTTTACTAATGACTTCATTAATATTTAAGTGTGTTAGAACTTTACCTTCCAAAATTTTAAATTTGAATTCCATTTGGAATTTAAGATTCAAAAATATTATTTATTTAAACATTAATCAAATTTAAATTCAATTTATAATCCTGTGAATAACATTAATTGCGTACACATGAAACTTATATAAGAAAGCCTTTAAATTCAACTGTTTGAATCTTTATTTAAATTTCAATTTCCAAAAGTCATTCATATTTTAAAAACTGAATTAAACCTACAGATTTGAATTCGAAGTAACTTGAATCATCCATTTGCCTTTGATTTAAAAACTTTGATTCAAACTTCCCGTCAACAACTTGAATTAAAACTTGATTTTTCAAATCCAAATCTATTTTAAAACCTTAAGATTCAATAATTATTCAAAACTGAATTTTAACCATAGGATTTAAATCATTGTTTAAATCATATGTTTCAGGTTTTAATTTTGTCAGGTTTTAAACCTGAAACCCAATTTCAACCTTTTAACATTTAGTTCATTTCAAAAATGAATTGAGAAATACAAGATTTGAATTCAAACTTCAATCTGGATTTGACTTTCACTTGCATCTAACATCACTCTGATTTTTAACTTTTGATTATAATTAGCTTACAATTTAATTTACTTTTAATTTTAGTTCAAATTTAAATCTACAGGCAGTTTTATGCTACCTGTAACAAAACTATCCAACCCGAGACCAGAGCAAGAATGCTTCGGGTCAATTATACCCTTGCTTCGAGTCGTATGCACAAAAACTCGAGTACGCCCCGAGGCCAAAAACCCTGCACCATTCCCAAATGCTTCAGCACTTCACTGGACACGGTGCACGTGCACCGTGGCCCCAGTCACCTCCGGCCACCCACACGAGCTTCTCCACGACGCTGACTTCCACCATACATTACCACGACCCCCAAAATCTATCGCCATGACTCAAATCAGAAAAGACCAATAAAACAGAACTTGGAAAAAACACAACATCCCACACCCTAACCCGTCATCACCTAATTCTGCCAACCCCGACCACCTAATGGTCAATAATTTCGGCCACGAACTCGCCTTCGACCAACCTACCCCCTCTCGAGACCTCGTGCAACTCGATGCACAGTAGAAGCCACGGTGACCAAAAGTTCGATCACCATACAAATTAGGGTTGCAAACTACAAACCCCTGCCTCCATCGCTACCGTGCTCTGTCAAATCACCAAGCATTTTTCCCTACACCCTGGTAAGCTCCTCCACCTCCTCACCCAACCCGACCACCTCCAGTCGCATAGAACACCATAAATCTCCAAAAAACCAACACTTGAACAAAAGCAAACTGCATCTAAATCACTTGACTAGAAAACATGATATTAATTTTAAAAATCATATTATGGTATGTATATTTGATCCATAACCCTGAATTCATGAATTAAATTCATTGAGATTTAACTTAATTTAGTTTCTACTGTAGTTTGATATTTTCCTGTAACTAATACCACTGTTTTTCCTTAAACTATATTTAAGTTCAAGTCTCTATTTATACCAGCATCTTATGTCAAACTTATATCTTGCCTAAGCTTGAATTAAGAACAAAATAAAATAAAATTTTGTTGAGGATTTTAAACCTGGAACTAAAGCAGAGGGAACCTAGAGATACTCATTCCAGTACTCATACTTAACACAGAGCAATGCAACTGAATTTCAGAGAAAAAGTTGCAACAGAACAAAAATATACTTAAAACATTAAATTTTGATGTTCCTACCCTTTAAAACAGAGGTGATTACAGGATGTCAAAACACATACATGCAGTAACACATAAATACAAAAATTCATTAAGATATATGCACATATCAGATCATAATTAAGCAACTTATATATACTTAAGTATTTTAAAATTTAAGTTACTCACCTGTATTTCAGAAATAAGCAGAGCCCTTTTATTTTAAAAAGCTTTGAAATTTTAAAACTGAGAATGGCCTTTCTTATGATCCCCAAATCTTCTTGTCTTTGTTGAATTGCAAACATTACTTAAGTTTGTATAAATGGAAGTGTCTGTTGTTACTTCTTTGTTTCAGGTTTTATATATTTTATGAACGAACTAAAAATAAGTTGTATATAAAGAAGTTCAGGGGAAGGTGATAACTGGGTTAAGCATATGCAGGTACATTGTATATCTTTGTTTTTATCAGGCAGGATCTGTTAATTAGGAGCTGAGTTGATTTTTTAAGCAATTTGAACTGATTTAAGTTGTGCTAGCATTTAATGTTTGAGTACTTATGCTCCTACATACCATGATTTATATATTAGATATTTTACATTTCTCTTACCTGCATCTTATTTCTACTATGCTTGCTTTAGCTTGCTTTACAAACTATCTTATATGCTGAACATACACAAGGACATTTCTACTTAGCTTTGTTTTGTTTTATTATTTTACTTTGTTTTGCATTCTTTACTTACAGACAACAAAATCATTATTTTGTCTGGTTACTTTTATTATTTTGTTTTCATACTTGTCTGAATCTTAGTCTATAAGCTACTTGCATTTTGTTTATTTTATTTCTTTTACCAGCACATATATTTACTTTGTCTTGTAACTTGATATTTGTATTGTATTTTCTTGCCTGCATATCTATTGTTTTCTTACTTTATTTTGTTTTTATTATTTTACTTTGTTTATAAATTTTTCCCTTGCCTTTTACTTGCCTGCATATTAAATTTTACATCATATAAAATTTACTTGCCTAGCTTGCTTTTATACCTATGTACATATACACTTTCTTTTCTTTACACTTTGTTCTTACTTTTTTTCATTTATTTTACAGGCATATTACAAACAAAGCCTGATTATATGAAGTTGTTTCAGTCATTGTTATAAATTTTAACTTATATATTTATTTACTTATGGGTTACTTTTTATTTTAAACTTAAACAGTTAAATACTTATATTAAGATTTATAAAGTATTATTTTATTTAAACATTTTTGAAAGACTTAATTTTAGATTTACAAATCATAGCTTCTTTCAAAAATATACATATATTAAAATAACAACTTCTATTTATATTAAAAACCCATGTTCAAAGATATTACAATATTGATATAGTTTAAATATAACTTATTATTGAATTAAAATAATTTATAAAAGAACCGTTCTTTATAATATAAGTCACTTATTTTATCAAGCTATAAAACAAAACAATTTTTGTTCAAATTTAAACTTAAGCTATAAATCAATTTTAAACAATTAAATTAAATCTTTTTTTTAGTTTTATCTTGAGTATTTTAAAGTCATATGATTATTTATTCAATATTAAATAAAATCAAATTCCTAATTTACCAAAAATATTGGAATTAGAAATCATGTCTTTGTTTTATTAAACTTAAAACAAAGATTATCTATTTACAATATATACAGATATATATATATATATATATTATAAATAGAAAATAATTTAATTGGCTTTTAAAAGATAAATTATCAGTTAATTATTTATTTAAAAGAAGATTATTAAATCAATTTAAATCTTATTAACAAATATTATTAAATCAATTCAATTTTTAATGTAGATTATTAAATTGATATTGCCCCAAATTTTCGGGATGTCACGGGATTAGTAGGATATTATCGGAGGTTTATAAAGGATTTCTCGTGGATTGCAGCGCTAATGACCAAGCTAACACGAAAGGATGTAATGTTTGTGTGGACCGATAAGTGTGAGGAAGCATTTTCAGAGCTTGAAGAACTTGTTGACATATGCACCTGTGTTAGTGGTTCCGGAGGGGACTCAAGATCTAATTGTTTATACTGATGTGTGTGGTACTAGATTGGGGATTGTACTAATGTAGATGGGTAAAATGATTGCCTATGCTTTTAGACAACTTAGACCGCATGGGATTAGGTATCCAACACATGACTTGGAGTTAGTTATAGTTATATTTGCGTTGAAGGCATGGAGGCATTACCTTTTAGGAGAAAGGTTTGAGCATTATACGGATCATAAGTCAATGAAGTACTTGTTCTCTCAGAAGGAGCTGAACATGAGACATCAAAGATGGTTGGAGTTTCTGGCCGCTTATGATTTTGGAATAGAGTACACACCCAGAAAAAGAAACAAAGTTGCAGATGTGCTTAGTAGAAGGCATCAAAATGTAATGTTAGCTATGATAGCAAAATGGAAAGACTAAGAATCATTGTCAACTTATAGAGTACTATGGAGATTCAAAGCTGCGACTGGGGGAGAGTCTGCTAAGTTGTCTTGTTTAGAAGTCCAACCGGTAATGATTGAGAAGATAGCTTCTAAATAGGCGGAGGATCCAGTTTTGGCTGAATGGATTAGAAAATTAAAGGATGGGACAAAGAGTGACGACTTAAAGGGTTTCAGTCTTTACTAAAATGGATGGTTGAGAAAGAAGGGGAGATTATGTATTCCGGATGTGGGAGACAAAAGGAAGGAAGTCTTGGAGGAATGCCACCGTTCGAAGTTTACTGTCCATCCAGCAGGAACGAAGATGTATCAAGATATGAAAAGAAGTTTCTTCTAGGAAGGCAGGAATAGGGATGTTAGCTTATGGATAAAATAGTGTTTGAACTGTTGGCATGTAAAAACCAAACATCAGAAGCCGAGTGGATTACTTCAGTCATTGGATGTTTCAATTGGGAAGTATGACTCTATTTATATGGATTTCATAGATGGGTTGCCAAAATCGAATAGAGGGAATGAAAATATATGGGTCATGTAGACAGATTGACCAAGAGTGCCCATTTCATTCCGGTTAAGACAAATAGGACGACACCTATATTGGCTGTGTTATTTGTGAAGAATGTGGTGAAACTACACGGAATTCCTAGTAGTATTGTTAGTGATAGAGATTCTTTGTTCACTAGTGAGTTCTGGAGGAGTCTACAGGATGTTTTTGGAACCAATCTTAAGAAGAGTACCGCTTACCATCCACAGACTAATGGGAAGATAGAAAGAGTTAACAAAATCTTGGAGGACTTGTTACGAGCTTGTGTAATAGACTTGGGGATCATGGAAAAACCACTTACATCTAGTCGAGTTTTCGTATAACAGTACTTTTCAAACCAGTATAGAAATAGCACCGTACGAGGCTTTGTATGGAAGACCAAGCAAATCCCCTGCATGTTGGTTAGAGATTGGAGACAGATTAGTCCTTGGTTCTAATTTGGTAAGAGAAGTAGCAAAAAAGATTGAGCTGATAAGGGAGAGAATCAAGGAAGCTCAGTCTAGGCAGAAAAGCTATGCAGGTAAAAGATGAAAAGGTTTAGAGTTCTCTGTGGGAGATCATATTTTCGTCAAAGTATCGCCAATGAAAGGTGCATCAGGTTCGGGAAGACATGAAAGTTGGCATCGAGGTTCGTTGGACCATTTCCTATTTTTAGAAAGGACCAGGAAACTTGCATATATAGTAGAGTTACCGATTAATTTAATAGGACTCCGTGATTTTTTTCATGTATCTCCTCCGAGGAAATGTGTTAGGGATCCAGACACTACTATAGCACCAACTGTGTTAGAGAATTTAGTAGTGGAACCGGAGATAGCTATAGTTAGGAAGCCTATCCGGATAGTCGAGAGAGATGAGAAGAAGTAGAGGAACAAGATTGTTAGATTAGTGAAAGTCTAGTGGAGTGATGATGCGAGAGACTGTACTTGGGAGACTGAGAGCAGGAGTAGAGACATTATCCTAATTTGTTTGATGGTATGTTTTACTTTTAATTGTTTATTGTGTTCCTTATAGTAATTTGGAGAATGAAATTCTTTAAGGAGGAGAGATTGTAATACCCCATATTTTTGGTAACATAATTTAGTATACTTAATTAGCCAAATAAAATAAAATAATGTAAGATGACTAATAGATTGAGATTTGATTTAACCAACGGCAGCCATGCTTATATGTATAAGAACTAATGAGATAACATGAATAAAAGTGCTAGAGAATAAGGTAGGGAAAATAGGAAAATGAACATTTTGATACCCTAAAACCTAGCCACGAGTCCTCACTTGAATTCATATGCAAAAATTAAAATTTAAAAGAGAGGTCGGCCACCATTTTTAATCTCAAGAGAAGAAAAGGCTAGAATTTTAAGAGGAAGAAGTAAATCAACTTGTTCAACATCAAATCTCATATCTTTAAACATAAAGCTAAGGTGAATGATTGCTACATCCCATTTTCTTAGAAATTTTCATTCTTAAAGTGAATCCAAAATGATTTTGCATGATTATGTCGTATTTTGAATGATTAAATGTTTATATATGTTTGTTGATGATTTATGCATACTCATATAAGTTTTTAAGATATGTTTGATATGAAAACCCTATTAAACGACATCCACATTCCTAGAAACTTTAAATGTAGATCAGAAATGATATTTTAGAGATGGTTTTCGATTTTCATACTTTTTTGAATTATTGTGGGTTTTATATTAATTTTCAAGTGAAGAAAATGATTTGTTGGGTTATAAATTATTTATGGAAAAATAAATAATTATTTGGGTCCAAAACTTTTATATGTTAGAAAACATATTAAAATAGGTTTTTTTCAGATTTTTCCTAAGTGTTTTGGTGAATATATAAAATAATTTAAAGTATGGGACTTAAATGTTTTATTATATTCAATTAAGGAGAAGTGGCATTTTGAAAAATAAAATAATCATTATCTCTGAAATTATTGGCAGCACTTTTTTGCAAAGTACTTAGCTACCAATGAAAATTTGACAAATAAAGACAGGTTACTTGAAATTTTTTCTCTTTTAAGTTAAAAACAAAAATAACATGATTTTAGCATGTTCTGCCACTTTCGGCACAGGTGGTTCCGACCAGACCTTTCGCCACCAATGGTTTCGAAACCAAAGCACATGGTATCAAACTACTTGGTAGTAGCGTTTAGGACAAAGTTGAAGGGTTTCTTGATCAAAACCTTAGGATCTGAAGGGGTTGGAGTATGTTTGTTTTAGAAACAAAAGGTAGTGCTTGCTTTGCTTTCGAAAGAATAAATTTCGACTCTGTTGCTTCTGACTAGGTAAAATATTTTCAAAGGAAAGGTTTTGACTTGGTTGCAATCTTTTGCTTTAAGTAAAGCTTTCGAAGGGGTCAAAACCCCAAGCTTCCGCCTTTATGCTTTTCGAAGTCAATGGTTTCGAAAGGTATACTTAACTTTTAAAATCAGCCACATCTCCTATGAATTCGAAGGGATGTTTTCGACACCATTGCCTCTTTGCTTAGGAACATGTTCGAAAGGAAGGTTTCACCTAAGATGTTTGAATTGACCTTTTTTTCTATTCTGTTTGAAGTATAACCCAAGAGTTTCGAAAGAGTTGATTTATATGGTTTCGAAAGGTGTTTTTCCTTATGTTTTAAATTGAAACCAAGTGCTTGCGAAAGGTTTGAGTTTCAAAAGGTTTGATGCTTTCAAAAGGTAATTAAAAGGTCTTGAAGGGGTGGTTCCCCAAAGGGTTTTGAAGGAGACCAAAGGTGTTATTTTCTGATGGTTTTGGAAGGATTGAAATGGAGGGTTTTCCAAGGTTTTTAAAGGCAACGTTTTAAAGTATCTTAAGATATGATGTCTAAGGTTTTAAAGCTTTCGAAAGGAAGGTTTCAAAGGTTACAAAAGAGTTTGAGTATGGTTTCGAAAGGGAAGGTTTTGGCCTTTTGGCTTAGATAAATAAAGGGTTTCACTTGGTTTCCAAAGAGATACTTTCAATCGAATCGAAAGGGATACTTTCAAATGTTTAAAGGTTTTCACCGACACAAATTCGAGTAAAATATATATAATATGGCAAGGTGATTTTGAGTAAAGCATTGAGTATAAATGTTTTCCTTGTTAAATTTGATTTAAAGGTTTTTTAAATCAATTTCAGATGAAAAGGTTTTCAAGGAAAATTTTGGGAAGGTATCCCTAAGTGAAAATGACTCGGATATTAGAATACCAGGTGGGACTAGTATAGGTCGCGCCCTATACATTAGCTATTGGCACCAGCTAATTTAGTCCAAAATTCCAGTCTATAGGGATTTGTCATAGGTAAGAGTAAAGTTATAATTACACACTGAAGGGAATATATATTTGTATACAGATAGGTTATTGGTGAGGCCGCAAAACCATTAGGATAAGGTGACCCTAGAAGATGCTAAGTTAGGGAAAGACCGTCCATAAGAGAAGTATTTAACAAATAGTAAGGATAGAGAATCCAAAAGAGGTATGTCTAACATATGTTAGATAAATTTTGTTATTTTATCTGGTAGGCCCGAGTCAGCCAAACGTTAATAGTAAGCCAAACAAAACTATAATGTTTGGACAGGTAGTCCATTTGTTACCTGATTTGTATGTTTACATAATAATGCTTTACAGTTTTAACTAGTTTTTGTTGTAGGGTAAAGTCTTGCAAAAGATATGTTTTAAAAGAATTTTAGTTAAGGGAAACCCGTTCTGCTCAGCGGAGTAGTCTCACTTAACATTAATAACCGAGATGTATAGTACTATTAACACCAGGCTTTATGTCTAACTCAAAGTTTATGCTTTTCCCTTAAACTCTCGGGTGCTCAAAATTGATTTGAATAGACTGAGGGTTGAGGTTCTTTCAGGTTTTGCTAGGATGACGAATAAAACTAACGGAGGCGAGCAGGAGGCTAACAGATAGCTATTTAGGAATTGCAGTTCTTTGTTTTGTGTTTATTTCCGCTGTGTATGTATTAAGTCAATTATGACTATATGACTCTGATCATTCAAGGGGGCATCTTCATATGTCGCTCTTGGCGTATTTTGTAATAAGTATACTTTATCATTGCCTGGGAAATATTTTGGGATTATGTATTATGAATATGGAACTTGTGTTTTGAAATGTAATGGGAATTTGTGCTTTGGAAATTTGTGATTTGTTTTATATTCAAGTGCTTCTGATATTATAGATACCATTAACATAGCGTATTTAGTTGCCGGAAGTTAATACTATAGAAGACTGCAACATCTGTAGCACTTAGATTTCGGCCTCTAGATAGGGGATGTTACAAAATGCCATATAAGTAAGAAATGATTCAACTGTTTAAGAAACTAAGGGTTTCTACCATTATTTATTTCTGAATCATTTGATACTTGCACATCGTGTCTTAAAGGTAAAATGGCCAAGCCTCTATTTAATGAGTGCAATGAAAGTGTTACTAACCTCTTAGGACTAGTAAATACTTATATGTTGTCCTATATCCATAGCTACCAAAGGTGGATCCTCTTACGTTGTTGCATTTGTTGATGATTTATTTTATTATGGATATGCATATCTTATGAAACATAGACCGAAAGTCGATGAAAAATACATAAAATATAAGAGCAAAGTTGAAAACTTGACAAGTATGTACATCAATCTAATTAAGGCAGCGAGTACACTGGTTATGAGCTCCAACTGTACCTAGAATAGAATGAGATTCTCTCTTGAATTACTTATCCCATACTCAACACAATAGTGTTTTAAAAAGGTAAAACCAAACTCTGTTAGACATTGTTCAATTAATGATAATTGATACCAAGTTGCCACTTTTCTTTTAGGGCTATGTGCTAGAAATAGTGCTATACATGTTGAATTCTGCATCATTTAAATCTTTGCCTAAGACTCCAAATGAATTAGGAAATGGTAGGAAACCCTACCTTAATTATCTTAAAGTATGAGGTTGTCCGTCGTATGTTAAGAACATAAACCAAATTAAACTTTAGGCCAGAACACTCTTATGTAAATTTATATGGTGCCCTAGAAATTCTCATGGATACATATTCTCTCACACTAAGGAACAAAAAGTGTTTGTTTTGAGACGCTCTACATTTTTTGAAATGGAATTTCTCCTTCAAGAAATTTGTGGCAGCAAGATAGGATTGGATGAGATCAAAGAAACTTCCATAGAAATCGAATATTTAGATGGTAATTCAACATTCGTAGAAGATACACAACCTAGTAAGGAACTTTGGGAGCCTAAGAGATTCTATGGGATTTTCATTAACGGCAAGAATGAGGATTGCATCATTCATGATGATGATCCTCTTCCATACCAACTTAGAGAGTAAAGATTGTGCTTTATGGCTTAATGGATGAAATTCAGAACGGGTTCCATGTAAAAAAAAAGTTTGGAGTATAAAAAATGCACCTGAAGTAGTAAAACCCATCGACTGCAACTGGATCTTTAAGAAAAGATTAGTGTAGATGGAAAGGTCGAAACCTATAAAGCAATGTTGGTGGCGAAAGTTTTCTATCAAATTCAAATTGTTTATTATAACAAACCATATTTTCCAGTCTCCAACTTAAATCGATTTGGGTTATAATTGCTATCGAAATTTATGATGATTACAGAGTATGGCAGATGGACGACAAAAAAATATTTTTAAACTGTATTTTAGAAGAGACTGTTTAGTTGTCGCAACCAAAGGGTTTTGATGTTAATGCAAGTGGAAACAAGGAATTTATGAAAGAACAACATGGTGTTATTATGTCGTTAGTTTTATATGTTGATGATCTACTATTGATTGGTAACGATGTACTAATTTTATAATACGCAAAAACTTAGCTATCCAATCATTTTGTAATAAAGGATTTAGGAGAGGCTTCTTTTGTAATAGTTATATTGATCTATAGAGAGATCTAGATAGTTATTAGAGTTGTCTCAATCAGTGTACATAGATACCGCGCTGAGAAGATTTAGTATGGAAACTTCCAAGCATGGAAATATTCCAATGCGACATTGAATTGTTCTTTCTAAGAAAGTCTTCCTATCTATATATGAGAAAAGTCAAATTACAATGACAATAGATTGTTTCCAAGCAATGATAACAGCCATTAGGGGGTGTAGGTTGGAAAATTTCCAAGCAATGATTATAGTATGTTTGTGCAAATATATAAGCAAGCTATGAATGGTTCGTACCAATAATAGACCAAACCTATATTGTGATAATAATTCAATATAGATTGAAAAAGGAACCGATAGCTCAATGTGCGATTGTACATGTTCTATGCAATTAACACATGATAAAACAGTTTTTCAGTGACGAAGAAGTATAATCGAAAAGAGTAGATACTAAAGACAATACCGTAGATCTATTCACCAAGGCTCATTTCATTCTAACTTATACATATTAATCGTAGGTATGGGTATGGGGCACCATAAACGACCATAGGTGCAAGTGGAAGGCTGATAGAGTTAAAAGTGTGCCTTGAGGGTAATCGTGTTAATAGTTATGTAACTTAACTCTCGTTAATAATCTTGCTTGAAATAAATTATGCCTTTTGTTTTATATTCTGTTTATATGTGTTGTTATGCAGAGATATAAACAATGATATTAATATATTAAAAATGAATAGGTAAAAATTCCTTAGGAGATTCATTTTATCGATTGCAGTTGCGAATGAGTTCATAGCCATTATTTTAAATAGATATTCAAATACTTATTTCTTAAATGTTCCTAGTCAAGATGTATAGTGAAAAGGACATCGATACATCTGTCAAGGCTAGTGTGTGTAATGCTCTCCATATGATGGACGGTAATTACTCATGACCCCGGGTGAAACCAATGGATTACATGCTTCCGGTATTTGGTAAAATCACATAATGACTCAATGAGATTGCAACGTGTAGTAATCTTCAGACTTGATGGTACCATGGATCTCAAGTAACTAAACTATACTTTAATTATGGTTAAATGACATTACGATCATGTTATGACCATGATTGGGTATACATTGAACTACATGAAGTGAAACACAGGCTAGGAAAGGATTCGTCTCTTTCGTTGTAGAAGGTTATAATCATTGTAATCAGTAGTTGACTTAAAGTCAAATCATTGGCCATAAAAATCAATTAATGATAAATGTTATTGGATTTAACCAAGGACTTTAAAGTAGTCCATGCAATTAACTTGGATATTACTAGATTTTTTAACCATTGACTAAACTCTAGATATCTTAATGATATAGTGATAATGAGAAGATAGCATACATAAAATATCGTTATGAAGTGTAGCTCAATAAAGATTGGAAACTATATTTCACCAAAATAATCTATAAATGACTAAACTTGTGCTCTATACCACACTTCATCAATGTCTGTACATGCTTCAGTATTTAAGTTGTGAAATATTGATTGAGGATGGAGTTCACACTAGGGAGTCAACACAAACATGTTGCTAGCGAATTCCAAGTTCAAAAAATGAAATTATAAATGCTATAAATTTATAATAAAATTAATAAAAATGTTGTGTTGAATTTCTATGGCATTTAAATTATTTATTTGAAGCCTTAAAATTAATTAAATAATGTATAATTTTTTGAAGGATGATTTTTTTAATATATGGATTTAAATACGTAATTAACAATTAATATATAAGATTCATTAGTTAGGCTTGAAGTTTGGAAGCCCAAATATACGTTATGACCGACCACAGGTGGAGAAAATGTGGGTAATTGACTTGGTCAATGGATTCAGAGAGAAAGATGTAGATAATTGATATCAAATTAGCAATAAAAAGACTTCATTTTCTCTTGTTCTAAATCATAGAAAATAGAACCATAACCTCCACTAAAGAATTGGTGGAAGCCTAGAAGTTGGGATATGCATACGTATTTAAGGAAAGGACCAACGGATCCATATAGGAGATAAATAACTATCGACGTGCCGATAATAGGTAGGTCCAAAAAGCGAATGTTTTACTTTGAAATCGTTTATATGCCATAATTATTTTTCAGTCATGATAGAAAAAAAATCCAAGACCAAAAATTAGTAATTATAAATAATTAAGACATACATTTAATTCAGCTTTGAAAAAAATACCCATGACATAAACGTATACTTTATATATGTATGTACACACACACACACATATATACATATATTTGCTCACGCAGTTTAAAATATTGTTTTTGTTTCATGGTTTTGTAAAAACATTATTTCCTTCTTGGATTTGATATATCTACACACACATATACATACACATACACATATACGTATACATATATATACATATAAAGTTTCGATTTTAATTTTTTTTACATTATATTTTACACACACACACACACACACACATATATATATATATATCTTCTAACTTTAATAAATAATAAAAATATTTTTTTGTGTTTTGATAGATGTTTGAATAAGTCAAAGAATTTAAATTCTAATTTTAAATCAAAGAACTACATCAAAATATATATTATATATAATATATTTTGGTGAATATATATATATAAATTAAAGTAAAAAATCAATTATTCCTAAATTCGAACTCACGAGCATGCACATATTGTTTAATAAAATTAAATATAGATAATATTAAATATAATTATATATTATTTAATGGATAATTTTTTTATATTTTATGTATTTGTGTGTGTGTGTGATATCACTCATGCTAAACCATTATCCCTTGACATTATTCCCTTAATCGGAACCATAGATCCCAATTGCTAGTTAGACTTATTTTCATTTATATACTTTTATTTCCTAGGTTAGTTTACAATATTTACTCTTTATTTTTATAATGTTTGCATTATGAATGCATACATTTAATAAATCAAACATAAAATTAAAATTAAGTTAAACCATAACATACAAAATGTATATACATAAAGTTTTAATATAAAATTAATGAAATTAGAATTAAAACAATGTATACTATTTTATTAATGTTCACAAAATGCTATTTATTATAAACAAATTGTTTATGTAAACACGGAATAAGATCTAGTGCAAACTAATAAAAGATTATTCTTTTTTGGAATTTCTCTCTTTTCCCTACTACCATAAATAAAAGGTTATTTACTTTGAAATTATTCATATAAACAGAAAATAAGATCTAGTGTAAACACTCATCTTTGCCCTACAGACATCGCTCCCCATTTCGTTGGCCCATATTCAAAGTCCACAAAATGTGATAAATTTTTACAGAGATTTAGCCCTAGAAATTCCTAACTCAATAATCAAAGTAGCGTCAATTTCGGATTTAGTGCTTGAAGTTATAACTCCTGGAAATTCTATTTGGTATTGAAATAAACCAAAATTTTCTTCAAGTTTATGTAGTTCTGGCCTAAGTTGCATGCAATCTTCTCGAAGCCATGACTTAAGGGAAGATGGGGCTATGTACTTGGGGGAAACCCCTGAGTCGACCCTCGCCATTACCCGAACCATGCTTTTGGTCGGCATATGACCATTTTCATGGTCTGGTGAATTTTATTATTTTGTCAGATCGATTTTTGATATATGGCTTACCCTGAGTTTTTGAGCCTCTAGCCCGAAGCATGCCTCTACTTCCAACATGTCCTTGTATTTGACTCCAAGTTTCCATATTTTTGTCAAAACATCATTTTTTTCAACCTCCTTTTCTTTGTACGTGCCCCACTTGGTTTTTCCAGAATTCTTCCTAACTCTAAATCGAACATCCATATGTCGAGATAAGCTCTTTGAAAACTCAAAGTAAGCTCCCAAACCCAAAATAAGAATTTAAGCATATACATATATCACAACTATATAAACAACATACAATCAAGCATATTAAGTCAATCAAATAATTTAACAAACACTTAAATTACAGGTACAAGCATATATGATCCTAACATATATTTTAATCCATACCAATTCATCAAAACATCAATTATAAGGTATTCCAAAATCTAGATAGCGAAGAATAATCATATAATTAATTTAAAATGGATCCAAAGTGACTATGGAACATAAAATACACATATACTGGCAATGGATAACGAATCACTCACTAGTATAAGCTTTAATCCTTTGGAGAAGCTTCAAATCACCCAAATTAATCCAATCTAGAGAAAATCATCCCATTCAACCCTAATATGTTTTGATCATCACTTTGGGTATATTTTGTTAATTAGTTGTGGGTCGACTGGCTATCGATCTACAAATTTCTCTTCGAAAATAATTTTTTCATTTGATTTCGGGATGTAGTAGTGGCGGTTAGAGTTAGGAAATTTTTTGGAAATGATAGAAATGATTTTTTGCTGTTGAAAACCTAGTTAAGGTAGCTAATCCCAGAATTAGCAATGGACCTTAACTAATTACATGCTGATTGCCGACCGCTACGGACTGAAAACTTGAAATTGTCATAACTATTAGACGATTGGGCCAAATCACTATTATGGCCACTCTATGAATAGGGAATAGATGTGGCCTTTCATTTAGAATAGGAATTAGCAACTAATTCAAGTCTTATGAAAAATTATGGCCAGAATAGTGTTGTAGACTCAAAAAATTTCAAACTTTGCATGAAATTCGAAAATGGAAAATTTTACATTCCTAACAATTTATCTCAAAACAAAGTCACTTAGACAAAGTAATTATGCTTTCTTAAAATATTTCATTTTAAAATGCGACAATTACATTATGTCCCATCCCTTCTAGAATTTTTGCTTATGATATCTGATCACATGGGTGGAAGTACACAATAAATATCCAAACAACCAAGTATATGTGATAAAATAGATATAGTATTCATACATGCAAAACGAATCACGCATCTCACCATAATAATATAACTAAAACATAAGTAACCAATATGCTAAACTAGAGTAATCATACCTGAAAAAAATTCGTATACTATTCTCCATCTCATATGTGTAGTTGTTTTCATCATCACTCCATTGTACATTTAATAACTACACATTCCTTCAAAGTTATTTCATATCATGCCTACAGATATGCCTTCCCTGTCTAGATGCTTCTAGCTCGAACTCTAAATCTTCAAGTTGATTTGGACTTACTGTAATACTTATGCCAAGCAACACTTTCGAAGATATGATAAATGGAAGGTATTGTGCACACCCATCATATTTTATAGTAAGTCGACTCTCTATGCAAAATTTTCAATCCTCCTTAGAACTGGAAAATGTCCTACAAGTCTCTATGCTAACTTTTCTTTCCTACCAAATTGAACAACATTCCTCACTGGAGCTATCTTGACAAACAATAAATCACCAACTACAAACTCTATATCTCACACTCTCCTATCTAAATAACTCTTTTGTCTATCCTGGGTTGTCTACATTCATTTTCGAATAGTCTTTACCTCCTTGAATTTATCCTTTAACATATACGACCCAATTATTAATCATTCACCTACTTCTCACCAATACGATGGTTGTTGCATGGTCGCCCATACAAAGCATCAAATTGTGTCATACCAATGCTTGATTAATGGCTATTGTTATATATGGATTCCACTAGATGTAAATGGCCCTTCCAAGAACTTCAGCAGTCAAGAATAGAAAATTCCAATAGATCCTTTAATACTCAATCCACTCCCTCTTTTTAAATATTTGATAAGTTTTACTCTGGTTCAACTTTGTCCCTAATAGTGTATTTTCCATGAATTCACTCATGAATAATGGATATTTATACACATAATATTTTTTGAATGGAATTAAAGAATCTAGTGTACATATAAGTCGGTTAATTTTACCATATTCTTATAGATTTTAAGGTTATAAAGTGTTCCCTTTTAGTTAATCTATCAAATAAAACCCATATGTCATCATTCCCTTGTCTCATCCCTGGCAGTCCATCAACAAAATTCATAAACATTAGTTCCCTTTTGCCTTGTAGGATCTCCAATGGTTGCAACAATCCTCTTGATTTCTTCAATTCAACCTTCACTTGCTGACAATTCATGCAGTTTGCATTGAATTTTCCAATATTTTTCATCATCTTTTCCCAATAGAATGCTCTTTTCATATCCATATACATCTTATTTCCATCAAGATGGATAATTAATCTCAAAGGATGGTCTTCTTTCAACGCCTCCCTCCTATTCCATTAATATTTGGAATATATAGTCAATATTCTTACAAATCCAACCATCTTGGTCAACCCCAAATTACCTCAGGCCTTCAGAGTCTACTCCTTCGAATCTACTACGGATTTCATCTAGTTTTGTACATCATAGCTTCCTTATTCCAATTCTTTAAATGAGAGGGTCTCACTAACAAGCTCACTAGTATCTCCGGTTCAAGTCCACCTTTTCAATCCAAAAGTAAATTCCGGTTACATATTCCTATTACTTCAACTCTTGGAATATCATTCCCAAATTCACATGTCTTATACTTAATACATCTTTAACCACATTCCCTTTTCCAAGCGTACAGGGAATGCTAACGTCATAAGATTCTAAGAACTGTAACATATCAATTGCCTTGGATTAAGGTCTTTTGAGAGGGAAATTTCTTTAATGACTTATTGTCAATTAAAAAATCGAACATTTCTCCTGTTAAATAATGTCTCCAACTTTTTAATGAATACACAATCGCTGGTAGCTCCAAATCATGACTTGGATATCTGTACTCATGCTCTTTTAGTTGTCTACTTGTAAATGAAACAACTCTACCCTATAGCTTCAATACTGCTCCGAGGCTCGTATTATATGCATCGATGTACACTATAAATTCCTAATTCTCATTTGTGATACCAAAACTAGTGCACTCTTCAAACAACCCTTTAAATTAAGAAATACAAACTCAATTTTTGCATCTGAAGCAAAAGTTTGGTTCTAATACGAGTCAATGGTGCAACTACCTTAGAAACGAATTCAATGAATCATTAGTAATAATCCTCCAATCCAAGAAAACTTCTAATATCTATCGCATTCTTAGATCTCTTCCAATCTTAGACAACTATAACTTTCGATGGGTCGAAAGGATTTTTTATTCTAAAACCACTTGTCCTTAGAATCACATCTCTTTCCTTAGAAAATGACATATTGAGAATTTTCCCTTCAATCTTGTCTCTTCAATGTCTCAAGCGCTCCCTCAGGTGGACCTTATGTTCCTCTTCAGTTCAAGAATTGACTAGAATATGATAAACAAACACATTAATTCCTACCGACTCTGTTCATTAAGACCATGTAGTATGATGGTGCATAGTTAGACCAAATGGCATTTCCAACCATTCATAAAACCCTGATGGTGTACTAAAGGCTGTAATCGACACAACATCCTTCGCAACTCTCGGTTGATTGAACCTCGTTTCTAAATCCAATAAGAAAATAGTTTTGCACTGTTGAGCTGGTCGAATAGGTCATCAATGCATAACAAATGATACTTTTACTTCTTTAACATTTTATTCAACTTATGGCATCCACACAAAGCCTCAAAAAATCATCTTTCTTAGTTGAAAATATTTCACATGCTCTCCATTTGGATCTACTCCTCTATATAAATCATTTACTAAATCACTTATTGGTTTGCATATATAGCTCTCACAGTTCTTTGGGTTCCATTCTCCTAATAGGTAAAACTATTGACCTCGTATTCTTCTCAAGATTGATGTAGAGGTCAATTACTTAGCATAGAGGTAAACTAGGAACCTTATTAAAAACCTTAGGGCAGTCTCCCACAATAGGTAATGGTGATAAATCACCCTATAGGATATCCAACAAAAATAAGAGCACCTAGTCGTCATCAGACTCTCATGCCCATGATATAACTCTAACTTCTGATATCTCTCATCATTTCCCAAAGTCATCGTCAACCTCTCACATTCAAGTACGAAACTATTTTTTTGAAGCCAATCCATACTCAATTTAATCCTGAACCAAATTACAAAAACCAAGTAAAAACAAATCATACACAAAATAGACACTATGAGTTGATTATTTAATGTCAATGAGTTTTTCCGATCTCATACCGCCAATATGAAGTAGATGCATCGCTATTTTCTTATATGTCTATGAATTAGCAAATCAAATGGCTTTTAAAATGCCATTTTAAGTATTAATGTAACAACCTGTAAATTTTGATTAATAAATTGGTAATTTAATTAAGATTTTGTAATTAATTTTAGAAAGAAGTAAAATTTTATAATTTATATTGAAATAAATGTTAAGAATGAAATATAGCAATGGTAATTAAAACTAATTATTAGTAATTTGAATAAAATTCTAATAAATGAAGTAGTGAAAGTGTATACCTGGATATAAATTGAATATGAGAAAATAAGAGATAAGTATTGAATTACTTAATGTAATAACACAGTGTTAACAGTAATTAGATGTTAATTAAGGTAATATTTGTAAGTAATGTTAAGGTTATTCATATTGGACAATTTGTAAGTATTGGAAATAAAGCTTTATCAATTTATTGGGTTTTAAACCATAATAATTGGAGTAATTGCAATTTAGTGAAATTAAAAAACTAAGTATTACACTAAATAAGATGAAATGTGAGGAACGCAATAGATTTTGAATCGAATGTTAAAATTCATCAGTTGATAGCAATGAATTGAATAATAGAATGAAAAAAATATTTTATAGAATTTTTGGAAATTAAATTTTTAATTTCTGAATTTAATGAAATTGTAGTTAATACTGAAATTTGTAAATTAATAAACTCTAAATTGACATTTAAATTTGGGTAAATTAGTGTAAATGATTTAGAAATTTAAAAATGATGAAATTTGTTAATCATAGAGTTGAAATTTGAAATTTGATTTAATTTGTTAATTTATTAATTTAATTAATTAAAGTAAAAAAATAGCCATTTTAGCCACTGATTCAGATTTCGACAAAACTAGTTTAATCGGATCTGTATCGATAAATTATTGTAGGATTTCAAATTTCGTAGCGATTGGACTTGTCCTTTGATCATACGGACTCGAAACGCCTTGAAGTCAATGAAAATGAAATCAATTGAAATCAATTTGAAAAATATTGATTTTAGCATAACTTCTTCATACGATGGAATTTGGACTTGAAACCTTTTCCATTGCATTTAAAATATTTTAAAACATCTATTTTGGTATATGGGTTGACCCAATTTCGTTCCGGAGTCAGAACGGGCTTTTCAGGACATTTATTGTTCAGCACGTTTTTAAATCGTGTCCATCTATTCTATTTCAACCTTGCCTATAAATATCCGGTTATAAACCCTAGCCTACTTCTATTTCTTATTTATTTGTACGTACATTTCAACTATCTCTCCTCCTCAATGGCAAAAAAACGAATTCTAGATTCAAACACAAATCAAATTCAAATCCAAAGCAAAAATTTCAAACTCCTCAGAAAAATTTGAAAAATATATATATCGAAGATCTCAATAATACGAACCTACGACTACTGTTCGTTTTTCGAGACAATGACCGGATTGATCAGAAATCGCGGTCAAAGTCGAATTGGGCGTTTTTGATTTCGATATCAATCGATGAAATTGGCTTCTGGGCATTGGTGAGTTGGGCCCGTGGAGTCGTTTGGTGGTGGTCGGAGGTCGTGAAGTGGACGGAGGGTCAGGAAATCGTGATTTAGGGTTTCAAAACCCTAGGTTAGAGGCGGCGGCGGTGCAACCTGAGGGTGCCGCGATTGGTCTCGACGATGGATTGGCGAAGGGGAGTCGCTGATGGCGGTGGCATGGCCAACCGATGTCTCAGGCGAGGCCAGCGTACGGTCAAAGTTGGTAGTTTTCTTCAATGTGGTTCTGACGATCTCGGCATATATAGAAGAAGAAAGGTGACGTGTCGATGTTTTGTGGCAGTTCATTTTAATCCTTTTATTTTATTTATTTTTGAAATTCATTCGTTCTAATATCAATATCTTTCGCATACGAGGTCTGTTTCACGTGCGGGTTTTTGCGTTGGGATCATATAAAAATATCTAATATTTGGGCGTAGGTTTGGACGGATTCGAAGACTGTCCAATTTTTGGGTTTAAATTGGATTTAAATTCAATTTAAATTCAAAAGGTGAGTGTTTTAACCCACTCACAACTTCTAAATTTCTTACGTTTGTTAAATTTAATTTATGTTTTGATTTTGAAATTATTGATGACCATTTTGTATAGCTTTAATCATCATCTCAGTTAATTGCAATTATTTAAATTTAATCGTTATTTAATTTATTATTGAATATAACTGCCAATTAATTACATGTTCTGTACTATCTGTTATATATTGATATTGATTGATTGTTTGGATGATGATTGTGATGGATGTGTGATCTGTTGATGGATGGATGGATGTTTATTTTATATTATTATAATCTGCATGTTCTTTATTGGTTTGTTACTTTTGGTTCGGGATTGCCGTTTGAAATGATATACAACCGCACTTTTATTTTTAAATTGCGGATTGAAATGATAAATATCCGTATCTCTTGACCATAGGGTAGAAAATTATATACAGACACCGTGGTCTATATATAAATATTTGAAAAAGGATTTCTATAGTTTTGTAAAGAAATAAATATGGTTTTATGAGATATTGATTAGGATATTTGATAAAGGTTATTTTATATATGGTTAAATTCTTGGTTTTAAACTATGTATAAGATTGTTTAAAGTATAAAATAAGTTTAATAATAAAGTTTGATTTTATTAAAATATAATATGGATAAGTGTTTACTTAAATTATACTTTAATATAGAGTTTATATTGACTTTATAAATCAAGGCTGAGATGATAGTTTGAAAATGATTTGAGATTTTATTTAATTAAGAGTTATATTTAATAAGGATCCATTTAGAACTTATTGAAATTGAGATTTTAAAGAATATGGTTTTATAACTTAATTCGGGCTTAAGGTGATTTAAGCGAATAGATTGAGGAATATTCAGTTATTGAATTTGAGGTTTTATTTAAAGGATATTGGATTTAGTAAGCTAATATTTCAAAACTAAATAATAGTAAAAGTGAAATGGGTATATATATTAATTATAAAAATTTAGTTTTGAAATATTGAATATTTAAGCTTTGAAATTTATTAAAGATTAAAATTTAGAAATTCGGGTTGTTTTTTGAATTTGATTTGTGAAATTTAAGAAGCTAGTTTGTTTTATAAATATTTAGTATTTGATCCATGTAAGGGTGGAAGTTATGTTTCAAAGTTATTAATTTTAAAGTATTACATTTTGGAAGTGTTATAGTTTTAAAATCTTTGGTTTTGAAATTTTATAACTTTGAAAATGCTATGAATTTGGAAAAAGGATATAATTGAAATAAAAAATGATATTATATTCATTTGGGTTTATAAATAATATCATTTTGATTTGATTTTTAAATGAAAATGATATCGTAATTATATGGTTTTGAAATGAATACTAATTCTGTTTTGAAGTAAAATTATTTTAAAATGATCGCGGTGTTATAATAACGTTTGGTTGTTGAAGGGACCGGTATCGGAAGTTGCCATACACACTGCCAACTCCGAAAACCACTTTAACAACCGTGCACGCGGTGGAGATTCCAGAATGAAGTAGGACGGTGGAGGCATTTCCTTTGAGGTAAATACGTGGACCCGACTCCCGTGAGTTGGCATAAGGTGGCTAAAACAGGAGCGATTCTCGGGCCAATGAGGTAGCACCTTTGATCGGACACGTCCCATCGATATTATACTTTGACTTTTGGATTGATTCGGTGGCCACTTTTGATTTTTTGTTCGGGGGTGTGGCTCGAGGTGGGCGGTAGATGCGGCTATGCGTTACCACCAGCCCATATAGCAATTGGTATATCTACCCTGGCATTGCCTAGTTGTGCCGTGTCACCTACCCTAGCGCACCTTATACGATTTTGTTTTGTACCATACCTATTGAGTGCCCTCTGACGACGCGCAGTACGGGGGAGATCATGGTACTGTATAGACTATGGGAATATAAAAGTGTGTTAAAGTGGAAAATGTAAAGCCTTAACGCTATTTTCAGTATATTATATTTTACTTTAGACACTAGTATAATTACGTATATTACTACATAGTAGATACTTTAACGGATCCTTAGGAGGTGTGAATCTCGAACATCTCTTAAGTTACCGCACTCACGTTAGACACTGGATAGAAGATGTTAAATCCCGTAAACATCTCTGACGCCGTTCCACTCATATTTTACCGTTGATTTAACTCACATAAGATATTTTAATTTTGACTCGAGTGTTTTGTCTTTTCAATTCGCTCTGGTCAGCCTGAGCATTTCAGGATTTGAAGGCCTTATTTCTGGAGGACGAAGACGAAGATTTTATTATTACTAATATTTACTAATGTTCCGCTGCATTGTTATTATTCCTTGGTATGTGTAACTCTGATATGTATTGTATAAGTATAATCGAATATTTTGTAAAACAGCTTCATGAACTATATATTTGATCATTATATTTTATCGTTCCGTTGCACGATTCTATTTTGTTTTATTTCTTCCTTATTTTTGTTATTTACCCCATAACAATCCACCCTTCTGTATGGTTTAATTCTGACGTGAGTGGTTTATCGTCGGTTTAAACCGTGCGGAAAGGCGGGACGTTACATCTGGTATCAGAGCTTTGGTTTAGCGATGAACCTTAGCCATGTGGGGTTTGACTCTTTACTAATAGGGTAGTAATACCCTATGTGAGTCGTTGAGTGTATATATATGAGAGAGCGTATTTGCTAGTGTTATAAAAAGGTTTTAATATTGTGTTAATTTGTTCCATTTTGTATTTATAAATTCTGGTTGGTGCATGGGATGCTATGACATCAATAGGGATTTCTAAACACTTAATAGGACAGACCAACACAATATTTGTTTTGAATATAGGTGAATGATTTAATTTTGCCTATTATATTTTCTATATATATAAAATAAAATTTTATAAATGATATATATATTTGGTTGCAATATATTGGTTGTTAGGTAATGAAATTTATAAATAATTGTTGAAATAAGATTGAAGATAAAATAAATGAAAACTAGAAATTTAAAACTTAAGTTCCGGGGTTTTGAAACTTTGTTTCAAATGATTTCGGAATATAATAACAATAATATTATTAGAAGTATTTTTTGATATAAATATTTCAAAATGATTTGAAAGAGTTGTTTTAAAGAAATTTTTGAAAGTAATAAGTCATGTACTCCCCTCTCTGTCGCTGGAAAATAACTTCGGTGATGAGTGCATGCATCATCGACATTCATTTTCGAGTTTCAAAGTGGGAAGGCCACTGCAGTAGTTTTACTGCAGATTTATTTGGATAAACAAATATAAATTTTAAATTTTTTTAAATATAATTGGATATATAAGTTGTAAGGATATACATTTATCTATTATCTAAAATGATTTAAAATTTAACCCGGTATTTAATTCTTAAGTTTCCGTTAATTAGTAGTTTCAATTAAGTGTAGTAAAATGGAATGTAACTAATTAATAATTGAAATCTCTAAATGAAATAAGATATTTAATGCTAAGTAATAAACGAGATTAAAGGAAATTGGAAATTGTAACCTATGAAACAAAGAATAATATTATTGAACATTAAATTAATTAAAGGAAATAGAACAAACTTGTATAACTTTCGATTACATTCTTAAAAGCACATATATATAACTTACCCAATAATAAAAGTTACAACGTTTAATAAGAAATTGTAATATAATACATACAACTAAAATTTTGAAATAATGAAAGTATTCAATGAAATTACTTAATTAATAAGAATTGGATGTTCTAGTTGTTATAAACTTAAGTATAATTGAGATGCTACTAATATAATAGAAACGAAATGTAAGTGTTATAAATAAATGTTAATAGATTTAAGTAAATGTTGAAGTTATTTACTTTTGAAAATAAGCAGAAAGATGAATAAAGTAAATAAAATGAATGAAGCAGTGAATAAATGAATGTAATAAAGTAAAAAGAAAAATTTCGTGATATGAATAAGGGAAAATGAGATTTTGTTAGAAATGAATAAAAGTAAATGAAATGGTAAGAAATAAAATTTAAAATAAAAAGATAAATCAGTATATGAATGAAAGAGAAATCAAACAACAAATGTATGAATGGAATTAATAAGGATAAAATTAATCTGTTGTTTGAAATCGTTGTTGTTTGTTTTGGTTTATGGTTGTTGGGTAAGGATACTTTAAAATTGTCTGGATGTATGAATAATCTATTTAGTTTCATCAGATACTGTTGAGTAAATGGTGCGCTTAGTAGTTTATTTTTCATTCTGTACAATTTGAAGTTTTGAACCCGAACAACTATTTGTTTTGTTTGATATGAATGAATGATTGATTATATTGATTCTATGTGATGGTTGTATGCTGTTTGTTGAAATTGGTTGTTATTGTATTGATTTGGTTGTTCGTGATTAAAATAACTTAAATATTTCATTTTACACAGTTGTTAACCTTTTTGGATTATATAAGTGAAATGTAGGTTATGGAAGCAATTGCTACTACTTTTGGTTCCGTAAAATAAACGTTAATTGCCCGACTAATAGGTACGTTTTCTGAGTACGGTTTTACAGCGTTATTATATTGATTTTCCTGGGTTGGGATATATATTATTTTGGAAAATATATGTATATATTGCTATATTTGATATTATATTTTTCTCCCGAGCCTCTCCGTACAAAGGAGACTTTGCCAAAATTTTCCGAAATTTTTGGACTTAAAAAATATTTGAAAATGTTTTCCAAACTTTAATAATTTAAGTATAAAAGATTTAATGGTTATAAAGTGGTATATTTTATTTTAAATTATTTTATTTGGTAACTTAATTTGTTTATAAATTTAATATTTTAAGTAGGATATATTGATTTATAAGTTCCTCTTTTCCTTTCTTTTCCTTTTCGGGGACGAAAAGTTTTGAGTGGGGGAGAGTGTAACGACCCGTAAATTTTGATAAATAAATTGGTTAATTTAATTAACATTTTGTAATTAATTTTAGAAAGAAGTAATTTTTTTTATAATTTATATTGAAATAAATGTTAAGAATGAAATGTAGCAATGGTAATTAGAACTAATTATTAGTAATTTAAAATTCTAATAAATGAAGTAGTGAAAGTGTATACCTAGATATATATTGAATATGAGAAAATAAGAGATAAGTATTGAATTACTTAATGTAATAACACAGTGTTAACATTAATTAGATGTTAATTAAGGTAATATTTGTAAGTAATGTTAAGGTTATTCATATTGGACAATTTGTGAATTATAAGTATTGGAAATAAAGCTTTATCCATATATTGGGTTTTAAACCATAATAAGTGGAGTAACTGCAATTTAATGAAATTAAAAATCTAAGTATTACGCTAATTAAGATGAAATGTGAGGATTGCAATAGATTTTGAATCCAATGTTAAAATTCATCAGTTGATAGCAATGAATTGAATAACAGAATGAAAAAAAATATTTTATAGAATTTTTGGAAATTAAATTTTTAATTTCTGAATTTAATGAAATTGTGGTTAATACTGAAATTTGTAAATTAATCAACTCTAGATTGACATTTAAATTTCAGTAAATTAGCGTAAATGATTTAGAAATTTAAAAATGATGAAATTTGTTAATTATAGAGTCAAAATTTGAAATTTGATTTAATTTTTTAATTTATTAATTTAATTAATTAATGTAAAAATAGCCATTTGGCCACTGACTCGGATTTTGACGAAACTAGTTCCAACGGATCTGTATCGGTAAACTATTGTAGGATTTCAAGTTTCGTAGCGATTAGACTTGTCGTTTGATCATACGGACTCGAAACGCCTTAAAATCAATGAAATCGAAATCAATTTGAAAAATATTGATTTTAGCATAACTTCTTCATACGATGGAATTTGGACTTGAAACCTTTTCCATTGCGTTTAAAATATTTTAAAACATCTATTTTGATATATGGGTTGACCCAATTTCGTTTCGGTATCAGAACGGGCTTTTCGGGCCATTTATCGTTCAGCGCGTTTTTAAATCGGGTCCATCTATTCTATTTCAACCTTGCCTATAAATACCCGGTTATAAACCTAGCCTACTTCTATTTCTCATTTGTCTCTATGTACATTTCAACTATCTCTCCTCCTCAATGGCAGACAAACGAATTCTAGATTCAAATACAAATCAAATTCAAATCCAAAGCAAAAATTTCAAAATCATCAGAAAAATTTGAAAAAAATATATATCGAAGATCTCAATAATACGAACCTACGTCTGCTGCTCATTTTTCGAGACATTGACTAGATTGATCAGAAATGGCGGTCGAAGTCGAATTGGGCGTTTTTGATTTCGACATCAATCAACGAAATTGGATTCTGGGTATTGGTGAGTTGGGCCCGTGGAGTCGTTTGGTGGTGGTCGGAGGTTGCAAAGTGGACGAAGGCATCAGGAAATCGTGATTTAGGGTTTCGAAACACAAGGTTGGAGGCGGCGGCGGCGCAACCCGGGGGTGCCGCGATTGGTCTCGGCGATGGAGTGGGCGAAGGGGAGTCGCTGATGGCGGTGGCTTGGGCAATCGATGTCTCAGGCGAAGCCGGCGTACGGTCAAAGTTGGTAGTTTTCTTCAACGTGGTTCTGATGGTCTCGGCATATACAGAAGACGAATGGTGACGTGTCGATGTTTTGTGGCTGTTCATTTTAATCCATTTATTTTATTTATTTTTGAAATTTATTCGTTTTAATATCGATATCTTTCGCATACGAGGTCCGTTTCACGTGCGGGTTTTTGCGTTGGGATCGTATAAAAATTCTGGATATTTTGGGACTTGTTTGGACGGATTCGGAGACCGTCCAATTTTTGGGTTTAAATTAGATTTAAATTCAATTTAAATTCAAAAGGTGAGTGTTTTAACCCACTCACAACTTCTAAAAATTTTTATTTCTTAAATTTAATTTATGTTGTAATTTTGAAATTGTTTGTGACCATTTTGTATAGCTTTAATCATCATCTCAGTTAATTGCAATTATTTAAATTTAATCGTTATTTAATTTATTATTGAATATAACTGCCAATTAATTACCTGTTATATATTATCAATTATATATTGATATTGATTGATTATTTGGATGATGATTGTGATGGATGTGTGATCTATTGATGGATGAATGGATGTTTATTTTATACCATTATAATCTGCAAGTTCTTTATTGGTTTGTTACTTTTGATTCGGGATTGCGGTTTGAAATGATATACAACCACACTTTTATTTTTAAATTGTGGATTGAAATGATAAATATCTTTATCACTTGACCATTGGGTAGAAAATTATATATAGACACCGTGGTCTATATATAAATATTTTAAAAAAGGATTTCTATGGTTTTGTTAAGAAATAAATATGGTTTTATGAGATATTGATTGGGATATTTGATAAAGGTTACTTTATATATGGTTAAACTCTTGGTTTTAAACTATGTATAAGATTGTTTAAAGTATAAAATAAGTTTAATAATAAAGTTTTATTTTATTAAAATATAATATGGATAAGTATCTACTTAAATTATACTTTAATATAGAGTTTATATTGACTTTATAAATCAAGGCTGAGATGATAGTTTGAAATTGATTTGAGATTTTATTTAATTAAGAGTTATATTTAATAAGGATCCATTTAGAACTTATTGAAATTTAGATTTTAAAGAATATGGTTTTATAACTTAATTCGGGTTTAAGATGATTTAAGCGAATAGATTAAGGAATATTTAGTTATTGAATTTGAGGTTTTATTTAAAGGATATTGTATTTAGTAAGCTAATATTTCAAAACTAAATAATAGTAAAAGTGAAATGGGTATATATATAAATTATAAAAATTTAGTTTTGAAATATTGAATATTTAAGCTTTGAAATTTATTAAAGATTAAAATTTAGAAATTCTGGTTGTTTTTGGAATTTGATTTGTGAAATTTAAGAAGCTAGTTTGTTTTATAAATACTTAATATTTGATCCATGTGAGGGTGGAAGTTATGCTTCAAAGTTATTAATTTCAAAGTATTACGTTTTGGAAGTGTTATAGTTTTAAAATCTTTGGTTCCGAAATTTTATAACTTTGAAAATGCTATGATTTTGAGAAAATGATATATTTGAAATAAAAAATGATATTATATTTATTTGGGTTTATAAATGATATCATATTGATTTGATTTTTAAACGAAAATGATATCGTAATTATAAGGTTTTGAAACGAATATTTATTCTGTTTTGAAGTAAAATTATTTTAAAATGATCGCGGTGTTATAATAATGTTTGGTTGTTGAAGAGACCGGGATCGAAAGTTGTCATACTCTCTGCCAACTTCGAAGACCACTTTAACAACCGTGTACCCGGTGGAGATTCCAGAATGAAGTGGGATGGTGGCAACGTTTCCTTTGAGGTAAATATGTGGACCCGATTTCCGTGAATTGGCATAAGGTGGCTAAAATAGGAGCGATTCTCGGACCAATGAGGTAGCACCTTTGATCGGACATATCCCTTCGATATTATACTTTGACTTTTGGATTGATTCGGTGGCCACTTTTGATTTTTTTACGTAGGGGTGTGGCTCGAGGTGGGCGGTAGCTGGGGCTATGCATCACCACCTGCTCGCATAGCAATTGGTATATCTACCCTGACATTGCCTAGTTGTGCCGTGTCACCTACCCTAGCGCGCCTTATACTATTTTGTTTTGTACCATACCTATGGAGTGCCCTCTGACGACGCCTAGTACGGGGAAGATTATGTTACTGTATAGACTATGGGAATATAAAAGTGTGTTAAAGTGGAAAATATAAAGCCTTAACGCTATTTTCAGTATATTATACTTTACTTTAGACACTATTATAATAACGTATATTACTACATAGTAGATAGTTTAATGGATCCTTAGGAGGTGTGAATCCCGAACATCTCTTATGTTACCGCACTCACGTTAGACACTGGATAGGAGATATCAAATCCCGTAAACATCTCTGATGCCGTTCCACTCATATTTTACCATTGATTTAACTCACATAAGATATTTTAGTTCTAACTCGAGTGTTTTGTCTTTTCAATTCGCTCAGGTCAGCCTGACCATTTCAGAATTTGAAGGCCTTATTTCTGGAGGACGAAGACAAAGATTTTATTTATTACTAATATTTACTAATGTTCCGCTGCATTGTTATTATTCCTTGATATGTGTAACTCTGATATGTATTGTATAAGTTAATCGAATATTTTGTAAAACAGCTTCATGAACTATATATTTGATTATTATATTTTATCGTTCCGCTTTAAGATTCTGTTTTGTTTTATTTCTTCCTTGTTTTTCTTATTCACCCCATAACAATCCGCCCTTCTGTATGGTTTAAATCTGACGTGAGTGGTTTACAGTCGGATTTAACTGTGCGGAAAGGCGGGATGTTACAATTAATTATAATCGCAAATGCTTATACAACTAAAGGGGTGTAGGCAAAAAAAATTTAAAATGCCTAAGTGAATTTAATCTAATCTAAAAGAAAAATAGCAGTCTAGATATATGTACAATAACTAAATTGTAAAAACATAAGATTATGTTGTTCAGATGTTAAGGAATTCTATGTTCATAGGTTAAATCAATATTTGTTTTATATTAATTGTGGGTACAAGCACAGAATTTAATATAATTGTTTATAGTTTTTTCGCTAATAATTCTTTGATTTCTAAAAGATCGATCCATTGCTTCTTCTATAGTCCTTCCCTTTATAGATAAATGACATCATATGGAATATTGATATTCATTGTACTTAATCATTACCACTGTTCACCGCCTTACCTTAAGTTGTGCGCTATAGATTAGTAATTTGATTTTATGTAGGATAATTTGGTTCAGGAGGGATAATTTGGTTTTTCGATAGTCCTTAATTAAGTATAAATCCTTATGGACGTTATTTATGATATCTAGTGGGTACTCATCTAAGTTGATTGAAAATATCAAGTCGGTGAGGTCCAAGTAAGAATATTGAGGCAATTTTGACGAAGCAAAGGAGGTAGAACAAGTAGAAGTTGACGTAGGTGAAGCGATCCTTGTCATGACACCTAGGACACTCGAAGGAAGTAGTAGCGAGAGGGCCATATAAAATTTAAGTTGAGTAGGTAGCGACGGAGAGCTAAAACACTCTTTTCCTTAATGACCGGTGATTACCAACAATAGTTGAGCATGAGTGGAGCCCTCATAATGGATGCAAGAAGGAAACTCAGTGAGCATAAAAGGGTTCCTTGATAGAGAGTGTCTCCTTTTGAAGCTATAGTTGCATAGATAAGGTGATGGAGATATATACTTTGAAATAGTGGAAGCTTGAACTATGGAGGAGCGTGGGCGTCTATATGTATCGCAACCATGTCACTCGTCCTATTATCTCTATCTCTCCTAAATTTTCTTGGTTTTCTCTAACCCAATCGCATTTGTAATAGTGAGAGGGACTCCAAAGTGGAGACATGGATCAATGCCTATCCAAGTGCATGTGGAGAGAAAAGATAAATCATGATATATGAAGGAAATATGAAAAGTGGTGCAACATGAGTGAATGCAGTCCTATGCGATATGTAAGTAGTGGTGTCCCATCTGATCTATAGATTAGGTACTTCAGGCTGCATGGACAAGGTTGGCTCACCACCCATGGAATGAGTTCAAATAGACCAATTCCTGCTAAGGTTGTCATGCCCCATCATGTCAGAGAAGTCAAAGTTGAGGTTGGTTAAGTTTTCGAGAGTGAGATAACTAGAACGACCAATTGCCTCATCGACATCACAAACTATAGGAGTTGTATTCCCTGTCCTACTAGATGATGGAAAGGAAGTTACCCTGGAAAGACCACTCCTTTATTGTTTAAATCAAGGAGTCAATATTGTATTTTCCCGAAGGTTAGCATTCTCTTTGGTCAATTTTTATCATAGTCTTCTTCTTCGTTGCCTTTTTCTTCTTCCTCTATATATCTTACACTCGGTCTCTTCTTCTTCTGTTATATATTCTTTTTCTTTTTTGTCTATAACTCTCCTCTAGTTAAAGATTTTATACGCTGGTTGCACCAACTGGTGCTTTTCTTAGAGTATGTCCATGGCCTTTTGTGCTCCAAGTGTGGATTGCTCCTGGAAGATCGAATGTCCATTATAAAGAAGTGGAACAAACAAAGTCTCATATCTATGTGGAGAAAGGAAATGTGCCACTCCCTATGATAGCTTTAAGATCGACGTTCATGCATCAAAGAGCATTATTTTCAACTCATTTGTGATATCTATGAAAGGTTGGAGATAAGTAAGAAATTTGAATGGAGTGGAAGTGAATGGTAGGAAATCGAGAGTATGAGGAGAAGGACATACATCTAGAGAGCTATCTTAAAGCAAAACGCACGCAGAACCTAAGTAGTTAGTAACAATATCGAGTACGTATCGGTCAAGTACAGATATGAGATATTTTAAAATATCATAGTAGTATCAGTTAATACCGATAAAGTGTAATATCCCGGAATTTCCAGGAGTTTAAAATGTTGATAATCTCTAATTTAAATTATTTAAAATTGATAAAATTGTTATTTTCAAAGATAACTAACCAAGTAATATGATATAATATTTTAATTATGGTTATAAATTGGTATATTATTTTCAAAATTTATAAGTGTGTTTAAAATGCATTTATATCTGTGTACTTAAATCTGTGTATTTTAAATTGATTTTAAAATAGGATATATTATTTGTAAATAGTAATGTGCTTATTTAAAAATAGATGTTTATATTTATTTAAATTTATTTTAGATTTGACTTTGAAAATGAATATAAATTTGAAATTCAAAGAAATACATACATCTTAAAATAGAATAATATATAGTTTGGTTTTAAAATATATAGATAATATTTTTAATTAAAAATAAGATTTTGTCTTATTTCTTTTTATAAAAATTTATCTGTAGAAGTTTGATTTGTGTTTATTTAATAAGAATGAATACAAGGCTTTTTGAAACAACATTTTAAATGAGTATTGCAATATGTATATAAATTTTATTTAAATTTTATTTAGTTGCATTTCTTTTTAAAGATTGTATCTTATATAAATTTAGCATACTTTTATAAATATAAAAATGTATTTGTTTATTAGATATTTAATTAGAAAAGCATTTTTTTTTAAATTAAGAAAACATATTTGTTCATTAGGAAATTAATTTAAGAACCTTTAAAAAATTCTTTTATAAATAATATAGAAATAAAAGGGACAAGTGTTAAGTTTTAAACTCACTTGATAACATGTGTTAGCATATTAATTAAAGTTGAGACAAGTGTCAATTTTCTTTTTAAATTTTCTTTTAAATTTATAAAATCTGAAAATTCTATTTAAAACACCATCTCTCCATCTTACTTTTTCTTTAAATTTTTTTGTTCATTTCTAAGATGAAAACTAAAACCATCAATGCAGCCTTCATTTCAAACACCCAAAACCAGAAAATATTCAAACAAAATCTGAAGCTTCTAAAATCAAAATCCTCCTTAAAACAAATTTGCAATTTTGTTACCTGTACAAATTGTCCCATGCCTGCATCTGCTCTTCAATTCAAAGCAAATGTTCAAGTCATTAAACCCCGAAACATTAATTCTCTGTTTACAAAGCCTGTAATTCCTCAAAACAAAAACCTGATCAATCTTCAAAAAACAAATTCTGTAAATTTGTTAACTTGAAAGCACCACAGTTTAAACCCAAATCTGCATCATTTTTCAAAATTTTTTGCAAGCTATCAACCCAGTTTTGCATATCCTTGTCTATCTCAAAACTTTCAAGAAGCATGAAAGTAAATCCAAATGTTCCTAGCAATCCAGTTTCCAGTGGCCATGGTTTTCAATGCTAGCATTTCAAGTTTCAACTTCAATCCAGTTTTTATAGCAAACCTGTCAAAAATTATTACCTGAAAACAAATTCAGTTTCAAAGCTCCTGATTTTAAAGCTTCAAGTTCAAAGTCTTTTGCAAGTTTCCAGTTCTATCATCTCTGCATTCTTAAAAAAAAAGGTGAGTAAACTTTTATTAAAATTTAAAATAGTAATTATCTGTTGCAATTAAGTAGTGATGGTGTATATGAGATGCCTCTGAGTAGATATATGATTATGTAGTAGGTTTGTTTAGTTAAAACTGTGCAGGTTGCTTTCAATTCTTTTTCCTTCTCTGTTTATTACTATATAATCTGAGACAAAGTTTAAAATTTTCAAAACAATCCTATTCAAAAGTTGTTAAGTCTTAGATTCAAAATAAAACAAGTTAGCTCAAGTATAAACAGAAAGAAAAAAAGGATCAAAGTTTCTGGATTTTGAAGTTTATCTGGAAACCAAGAATACAGTAAAAAAAACTTAACATCAATGTTTGATACCAAGGATTAAATTTGGTTAAAATGATTATGGAAACTTAAGTGTCTTTGAAAATTTTGAATTTTGAGAGGAAATTCACAGTTTTTTTTTAAATTTGTATTAAGCTAGAAAATTGGTTCAACTGGAAATTGGGATTTTGGTCAAAATCAGTGGATTCATGGGTCTGGGTTGTTCGGGTTTTTGATTTAAGCAAGAATCATGTTGGTGGATTCGGCAAAAATGGTAGAAGGGTTTATAAATCATTGTGGAGTTGGATTTTGACAGAGATTCATTTTTAACCTAGTTTGGGTTGAGCTAAAATATGGGGTCGCTGTATCTTCAAATTTGCATCGAGTTTGAAGTAGATTCTTGGGAAGGAAGCGTGGTGTGTCAGCGAGCTATGGACGGAGTTCTGGCTGCTATACTTGATCGGAGGCGAGGTTTCAGGGGGAGTTTCCTGATGATGTTTGGGTTCAGATTCACCTGATAGGCTCGATTTTGAATCAAGGCAAAGAAATGAGTTCTGTTGATCGTAGGTGATTTTAGGGTGGAAGTGAGACTTGTCGAAGGTGCTGGCGTTGGCCGGAGGTGATTCCGGCGTCGTGCACTTGCACAGGGATGTGGTGATTGCATTTGGGTTTTGTTTGTTGTGTTACTGGGATTGAGTTCGGGTAGTAGGGGAGGAGACTCTGGGGGAAGCTCGAGTACATCTAGTTGTGGCTCGAGTTAATACTAGGGTCGATTGCTAATTTAAGGAACTGTTAGTTTTAACAGTTTTAAAGATTTAAATCAAACAGTTTTAAAAATGAAATTAAACTGTTTTGATAATAAGAAGAGATGTAGATGTACTTAGTTTGTTTCAAGTACACATGGGTTAAACCGAAGTAAATGTTTTAAACCAGTTTTTAAAAGTTAATTGAAAGTAAATTTTTATAAATTTTAATCAAGTTAAATCATTTCTTGAAATTCATTTCCTTATAATAAATGTTTGAATAAATGATGTTGTATGGTTTGTAAACTTAGATGTTTTAAGTAAATTCTTAAGTTATTTTCAAACTTAAGATTTAATTAAATAAGGAAATGTTTTATCCTAAAAACTTAAATAAAGTTTGATAATAAATGTAATAATTAAAAATGGTTTATTAATTGAATTATTTAAAGATTAATGATTTATAAATTAACAATTAAAGTTTTCAAAGTGGTTTATTTGAAATTAAGGATTGTTAATTAATAATTAAGGTAATTAATGATTTCTTTATAATTTAATTTAATTTATGAATTAAGTTAAGTAAAGATTTTAAGATTTATTTAAGATAATTGTTTTATCTTAAATAATAATTAAGTATTAATAATTTGTAATTAGATAGTTAATTAAGAAACTTTAAGTTAATTAATTTATTTAATTATTATTTTAAAGTGGGTTAATTAAGTAATTAATTAAGTATAATTATTTATTTAATTAACTGTTAATTAAGATGATGATTTAATTAATGACAAATGATTAATTAAATTATAATTACTTACTAATTAAGTAATTAAGGTTTTATTAAGTCTTAATTGAGTTTTCTTAGTTAATAATTAAAGAATTATTAAAATATAATGCAAGTTAATTAAGAAATGATTAACTATTTTTATTTAAGGTTAATTAATTTTAATTAAGGATTAATTAATTATATTTATGGATTAATTAATTCGTAATTAAGATTGTTAATTAATAATTAAGTTTATTAATTAATGATTAAGAGTTGATTAATTAGTTAATTAAGTTTAATTAATTAATTATAAAGTAATTAGTAATTAATTACTTTGTATTAAAGGATTGATTAATAATTAAGGTTTATTAATTAATAGTTGGAGATAATTAATCTGATAATTGAAGATTAATTTGGGTTAATGAGTAATTAGGGATGAATTACTCAATGTTGTTTATGAGATGATTGAAATTAAGTAATTAATTAATTTGTTAATTAATCAAATATGGTCACTTGATAAATGGTTAAGTTGTTTACTTAATAAAGTTTTGATAAGGTTAATTACTTAAGATAAGTAATTGATTAATTACAGAGGTAATTGAGTTAGGTTAATTACTTGTTAAAGTAATTAAAGGTTTATTACTTAGGTAATAAATCAAAAGGTTTATAAAGTAATTAAGAAGTAATTAAGAATAATCAATTACTGTATTTAAGTTGATTAATTAAAAGCAATTAATCTAAGCATGATTCATCAACTAAGGTTCATTAATTGATATGATTAATGAAAATAATTAAGGATTAATTACTTTATTAAGAGTTAATTAATCAAGGTTGATTAGGATTAATTAATTGATTTAACTAATGTTTATTTAAGCAAGATTTATCGTGATGAAGGTAATTAATTTAATTAATTTTAAATTAATTGAGTGATTAGGTAATTAATTTAATTCGCTTTAAATTAATTAGAGATAGTTAATTTAATTCAGTTTAAATTAATTATATTGTGGTATGAGTGAATCATTGCTTATGTATGAATGGATAACATTGTTTGTCTTGAATGCTTTGTGATCTCAGTAATGAGATAAGTATGGTTGTGTGATATGAATGCTTGGTTGAATTGTGATGATTACTTAGATTATCAATTGGAATGTTGATATATGGATTATCTATTATGATATGGATTATATGGATTACCTGTTATTTGATAATGTTGATTATCAATTATTGTTCTGTGAGTTATCTATCTGTATGCATATAGATACTGTATTGAATTGTTTTAAAACCTTTAAAACAACTTGAACCTAAAAGACACGCTTTGGATTTCGATGAGACCGGGATCGGATTTCCATAATTGGATATCCGAAAACCACATCGATTCCAAATAACGTTAGGTCGTGAGTCAAAGTGGAGCGTTGTGAAGACTCAAGGTGTAAGGGCTATACGTCAGTATAACTCTGTGGGTGATTCCGTAATGAGTTGACGGAACAGACCTTATAGATTCTAGATGGTGATTTAGAGTGCAAGGATTATTGTCGTTAACTTTGAGGGTGATTCCAAAATGAGTGTAACGAGATAATGCCTTCAATTTCGTTCGAACCCGGAACGAACTTGTATGGATTGAATGCTTTCAGAACATCGTCAGGTGCACGATGAGCATTCTAAGTGATATGTCCTATAAAGGTAATCGTAACCTCAAGCCTCATCAACCGGGAATGGCTAAAACAGGGAAGGTGCAGCAAAGCTTCGTGGGTAGCCCCCACTGGAGAGTAAGATTTACCCCTGTCTAGAGGTCCCTTTTTATATTCGGTTGTGTGGGCGATTGATAGCTAGAATCGCCGGGGTTGTCTTATTCGGAACTGTTCAGTAAGGAACGGGTCCGGCTTTGTGTTACAGGGGGTCGGGAGTGATCCTCGGTACGTTGATCTAGGCCACGTACTGTGACGGGCGGTACCCCAGTAGCCCTGCCATTGTATGGAATCCAAAATCCAATAAGTGCCAACGGTTTTGATTGTATTACCCACTTTTGTGGCTAGTAGATGGAATTTAGTCATGTAACAATTTCGGCTATTTCTTATTTATTTGAAAACCTTAGACACTATTATAATATCATCGGATTTCCTATCAAATGTTTTGGTGAGCATAAGGTAAAAACTTTTCCATGTTTATGTGTGGGAAGTCTTATGTGATACCTTTTCTTTCAAAAGGTTTTAAAGTTAAGCAACTTTAACCGTTTACTCACACCAGACCCATGTCTGACCCGGAGTTTATTCTGTTTTTCTTAAACTCTTGGGTACTCAAATTTTTACGAGTAGCCAAGGGATTCAGATTAGGATTCAAGTTGGCTTGACGAATTCTGGAGGAGCAATGGAGCAGGAGGCTTCTGCGTTTAGTTATAGAGTATTCCGCTGTGTGTTCTCTGAGTTATTGTATTGAGTTGTATAACTAGACAGATGTTTATAACTGTCTAGTATGTCTTGATTATGCTGTGTATCTCTGATGTATATGATACTATGTAAAGTATTATGTTATTAATATAATTTATTCGTTCCGCTTTTTAGATTCTGATGTTGTTTTCTTTCTTCTTCTCTATCTTTTCTCTTTTCTATCCCTTTCTTTCTTAAAGATGATGCGATTTTCTGGAGGTAGAAAGTCGGGTCGTCGCAGTTGGTATCAGAGCATTAGGTTGAGTGAATACCTAGGCTCTGTAGTGATGTCTTTCTTGAGAGAGCATACTTGTAATTTTTATATAACTATATATAAAAATATATATATATATATATATATATATATATATATATATATATATATATTTATATTTCTACCTATCCGTTGGGTTACCTGTTCAGGTTTTCCAATATAAGTTATAAAGGTAGATGGAGTAGTGGTGTGTGAAACACGACTACCAATTGTTGGAGTTTGAATGTTTGAGGTTGGAAATGTATTTGTCGAGACTGTAGACCTAATACTGTCTCGAGTAATCTTTGTAGTTTGGTGTAAGAACTTCATTGATCTCTGATGGAAACCTGTTAAGGTTCGGAGTTCATCTTTGAAATGTAAGTTTGATGGCGCTCGTGTGAGCGGATTTTTGAGAATTTGGATCTGTCGGTTGGGCAGAAGTAAATGATGGTATTTTGTTACCTCAGGAAGTAGTAGCTGTGTGATGAGATGCAGTGACTATGGAAGTCTCCGAAGACGTTTCTTTCGGAGCAAGTTAAGGAGGTGAGTCTGCTTTGGTGTTGTGGCTGCGTTCAGCCGGTGTTTCTGTTTTCTTTGAGGTCCGAGTTTCTCCAAGAGCTTTGGATAAGAAGTCTTTGGCATCTGTGCTAGAGGTGCAACTCGGGAATGTTCTGTGTTTCAGCAGGAAGATCTTTTTGGCTTAGAATTTCCTGGAGGTGGAATTCAGAAGCAGCAGTGAGAACCTGTTTCTTAGATGGATTAGTTGGTTAAGGATAAAATGTTCTGATTAGTGGAGGGAGAACAGTATCATGAATATTGGATTGGGTTGATCGCAAAAGTGATTTGCGATGGTTTGGTGATTATCTTAGATAATCTTTTGCTTAGATTTGTGGCATTTCTAGAGGATGTAGGAGTTTTGGGATTGCTAAAGATTTTTCTGGATATATCTTCAGGAGAGTTAGAGATTTCCCGCAATGGAGATTGAATTCTGAATCGGCTTGATGTCAAGAGTGATACCGGTGATTCAGGTAGGTAGAAGGTTGTTTCCTATGATGTTTTTTTGGTGTAGCAGCTCTGTATTTTTTGGAATTTCTATTGAACCTTATTTCCGAGATGTGATGTTTAGTCTGTACCGGTGTTCTTTTGACGGCATTTTCATCTGCTCCAGATCGGAGTTGTGCAGCGGAAGCAGAGGTGGCTGTTGTTCTTGAGTAGAAGCAACTGGGCATTGAAGTATTTTGGATTAGAGAGTTTCTTCTGAATTTATTTTTCAGAAGTTGAGGCATGTTCGCGAGTGATTTTGTTCTGTCTTTCTCGGATAGGAGAAGTTGTTTTCTACTGTTAATAGTAGAGCTTGGTTTTGATTTTTGGATTGATCTTGTGAGGATCAGTTTGTTGAGTAGTTTTGATCCAGTTTGTTTGTAGAAGCATCAGCAAGGGTTGAGCTGATCAGGAAGGATCTGTTGGCAGCCCGGATCATCCAGTAAGTTTTGTGGTTATGTAACGGAAGAATTTGGAATTCGAAGTTGGAGGCTTCAATGTTGTTCAGGTATTCTTTGGTAATGGAAGCAATAAGTTTGGTAAGCTTCAAGGTATTGGATTCTTTTGAGTTTTTGTAGAGATCATTGCTTTGGTTTGAAGAGATGAATTGCCAGTTTGGAAAACTGGAATTCAAAATCATTTCACATTTCTCTGAGGGAGTACGTGTTTAGTCATCACTGGTTTTGAGACCAGTAGTTCTGTGAAGGATTTAGTTGTGGATCAGACTTGTCTTTGGTTTGTCTTTGGTCTGGTATCTTGGGTAGATTATAAATCTAGCTGAGTGGGAACTCAGTAGATTATAAGTATAGCTAGTTTGGGTTTAGTAGAGCGAGTATCCCTGTGTCTGTACTGGGAAAACTCGAGATAATTTTAGGAAGTTTATCCGAATCTGTGTCCGGATAGCTAGTGTTGTTTGATTGAATTGGTTGATTGGATGGAATTGTTTGTTTGATTGATAGTGTATGGCTGTTATGAATGTTTGAATTGGTTGAAATAAAATAAAACTTTGGATTATCTTTGTTTTAAATTTCGAGGACGAAATTCTGTTAAGGGGGGAGGATTGTAATATCCCGGAATTTCCAGGAGTTTAAAATGTTGATAATCTCTAATTTAAATTATTTAAAATTGATAAAATTGTTATTTTCAAAGATAACTAACCAAGTAATATGATATAATATTTTAATTATGGTTATAAATTGGTATATTGTTTTCAAAATTTATAAGTGTGTTTAAAATGCATTTATATTTGTGTACTTAAATCTGTGTATTTTAAATTGATTTTAAAATAGGATATATTATTTGTAAATAATAATGTGCTTATTTAAAAAATAGATGTTTATATTTATTTAAATTTATTTTAGATTAGACTTTTTAATTTGACTTTGAAAATGAATATAAATTTGAAATTCAAAGAAATACATACATCTTAAAATAGAATAATATATAGTTTGGTTTTAAAATATATAGATAATATTTTTAATTAAAAATAAGATTTTGTCTTATTTCTTTTTATAAAAATTTATCTGTAGAAGTTTGATTTGTGTTTATTTGATAAGAATGAATACAAGGCTTTTTGAAACAACATTTTAAATGAGTATTGCAATATGTATATAAATTTTATTTAAATTTTATTTAGTTGCATTTCTTTTTAAAGATTGTATCTTATATAAATTTAGCATACTTTTATAAATATAAAAATGTATTTGTTTATTAGATATTTAATTAGAAAAGCATTTTTTTAAATTAAGAAAACATATTTGTTCATTAGGAAATTAATTTAAGAACCTTTAAAAAATTCTTTTATAAATAATATAGAAATAAAAGAGACAAGTGTTAAGTTTTAAACTCACTTGATAACATGTGTTAGCATATTAATTAAAGTTGAGACAAGTATCAATTTTCTTTTCAAATTTATAAAATCTGAAAATTCTATTTAAAACACCATCTCTCCATCTTACTTTTTCTTTAAATTTTTTTGTTCATTTCTAAGATGAAAACTAAAACCATCAATGCAACCTTCATTTCAAACACCCAAAACAAGAAAATATTCAAACAAAATCTGAAGCTTCTACATTCAAAATCCTCCTTAAAACAAATTTGCAATTTTATTACCTGTACAAATTGTCCCATGCCTGCATCTGCTCTTCAATTCAAAGCAAATGTTCAAGTCATTAAACCCTGAAACATTGATTCTCTGTTTACAAAGCCTGTAATTCCTCAAAAAAAAACCTGATCAATCTTCAAAAAAACAAATTCTGTAAATTTGTTAATCTGAAAGCACCACAGTTTAAACCCAAATCTGCATCATGTTTCAAAAATTTTTGCAAGCTATCAACCCAGTTTTGCATATCCTTGTCTATCTCCAAATTTTAAAGAAGCATGCAAGTAAATCCAAATGTTCCTAGCAATCCAGTTTCCAGTGGCCATGGTTTTCAAAGCTAGCATTTCAAGTTTCAACTTCAATGCAGTTTTTATAGCAAACCTGTCAAAAAGTATTACCTAAAAACAAATTCAGTTTCAAAGCTCCTGATTTTAAAGCTTCAAGTTCAAAGTCTTTTGCAAGTTTCCAGTTCTATCATCTCTGCATTCTTAAAAAAAAAGTGAGTAAACGTTTTATTAAAATTTAAAATAGTAATTATCTGTTGCAATTAAGTAGTGATGGTGTATATGAGATGCCTCTGAGTAGATATATGATTATGTAGTAGGTTTGTTTAGTTAAAACTGTGCAGGTTGATTTTCAATTCTTTTTCCTTCTCTGTATATTACTATATAATCTGAGACAAAGTTTAAAATTTTCAAAACAATCCTATTCAAAAGTTGTTAAGTCTTAGTTTCAAACTAAAACAAGTTAGCTCAAGTATAAACAGAAAGAAAAAAAGGACCAAAGTTTCTGGATTTTGAAGTTTATCTGGAAAACAAGAATGTAGTAAAAAAAACTTAACTTCAATGTTTGATACCAAGGATTAAATTTGGTTAAAATGATTATGGAAACTTAAGTGTCTTTGAAAATTTTGAATTTTGAAAGGAAATTCACATTTTTTTTTAATTTGTATTAAGCTAGAAAATTGGTTCAACTGAAAATTGGGATTTTGGTCAAAATCAGTGGATTAATGGGTCTGGGTTGTTCGGGTTTTTGATTTAAGCAAGAATCATGTTGGTGGATTGCGGCAAAAATAGTAGAAGGATTTATAAATCATTGTGGAGTTGGATTTTGACAGAGATTCATTTTTAACCTAGTTTGGGTTGAGCTAAAATATGGGGTCGCTGTATCTTCAAATTTGCATCGAGTTTGAAGTAGATTCTTGGGAAGGAAGCGTGGTGTGTCAACGAGCTATGGACGGAGTTCTGGCTGCTATACTTGATTGGAGGCGAGGTTTCAGGGGGAGTTTCCTGATGATGTTTGGGTTCAGATTCACCTGATAGGCTCGATTTTGAATCAAGGCAAAGAAATGGGTTCTGTTGATCGTAGGTGATTTTAGGGTGGAAGTGAGACTTGTCGAAGGTGCTGGCATTGGCCGGAGGTGATTCCGGCATCGTGCACTTGCACAGGGATGTGGTGATTGCATTTGGGTTTTGTTTGTTGTGTTACTGGGATTGAGTTCGGGTAGTAGGGGAGGAGACTCGAGGGGAAGCTCGAGTACATCTAGTTGTGGCTCGAGTTAGTACTAGGGTCGATTGCTAATTTAAGGAACTATTAGTTTTAATAGTTTTAAAGATTTAAATCAAACAGTTTTAAAAATGAAATTAAACTGTTTTGATAATAAGAAGAGATGTAGATGTACTTAGTTTGTTTCAAGTACACATGGGTTAAACCGAAGTAAAATGTTTTAAACCAGTTTTTAAAAGTTAATTGAAAGTAAATTTTTATAAATTTTAATCAAGTTAAATCATTTCTTGAAATTCATTTCCTTATAATAAATGTTTGAATAAATGATGTTGTATGATTTGTAAACTTAGATGTTTTAAGTAAATTCTTAAGTTATTTTCAAACTTAAGATTTAATTAAATAAGGAAATGTTTTATCCTAAAAACTTAAATAAAGTTTGATAATAAATGTAATAATTAAAAATGGTTTATTAATTGAATTATTTAAAGATTAATGATTTATGAATTAACAATTAAAGTTTTCAAAGTGGTTTATTTGAAATTAAGGATTGTTAATTAATAATTAAGGTAATTAATGATTTCTTTATAATTTAATTTAATTTATGAATTAAGTTAAGTAAAGATTTCAAGATTTATTTAAGATAATTGTTTTATCTTAAATAATAATTAAGTATTACTAATTTGTAATTAGATAGTTAATTAAGAAACTTTAAGTTAATTAATTTATTTAATTATTATTTTAAAGTGGGTTAATTAAGTAATTAATTAAGTATAATTATTTATTTAATTAACTGTTAATTAAGATGATGATTTAATTAATGAAAAATGATTAATTAAATTATAATTACTTACTAATTAAGTAATTAAGGTTTTATTAAGTCTTAATTGAGTTTTCTTAGTTAATAATTAAAGAATTATTAAAATATAATGCAAGTTAATTAAGAAATGGTTAACTATTTTTATTTAAGGTTAATTAATTTTAATTAAGGATTAATTAATTATATTTATGGATTAATTAATTCGTAATTAAGATTGTTAATTAATAATTAAGTTTATTAATTAATGATTAAGAGTTGATTAATTAGTTGATTAAGTTTAATTAATTAATTATAAAGTAATTAGTAATTAATTACTTTGTATTAAAGGATTGATTAATAATTAAGGTTTATTAATTAATAGTTGGAGATAATTAATCTGATAATTGAAGATTAATTAGGGTTAATGAGTAATTAGGGATGAATTACTCAATGTTGTTTTATGAGATGATTGAAATTAAGTAATTAATTAATTTGTTAATTAATCAAATATGGTCACTTGATAAATGGTTAAGTTGTTTACTTAATAAAGTTTTGATAAGGTTAATTACTTAAGATAGGTAATTGATTAATTACAGAGGTAATTGAGTTAGGTAAATTACTGATTGGAAAGTAATTTTAAGATAGATAATTACTTGTTAAAGTAATTAAAGGTTTATTACTTGGGTAATAAATCAAAAGGTTTATAAAGTAATTAAGAAGTAATTAAGAATAGTCAATTACTGTATTTAAGTTGATTAATTAAAAGCAATTAATCTAAGCATGATTCATTAACTAAGGTTCATTAATTGATATGATTAATGAAAATAATTAAGGATTAATTACTTTATTAAGAGTTAATTAATCAAGGTTGATTAGGATTAATTAATTGATTTAACTAATGTTTATTTAAGCAAGATTTATTGTGATGAAGGTAATTAATTTAATTAATTTTAAATTAATTGAGAGATTAGGTAATTAATTTAATTCACTTTAACTTAATTAGAGATAGTTAATTTAATTCAGTTTAAATTAATTATATTGTGGTATGAGTGAATCATTGCTTATGTGTGAATGGATAACATTGTTTGTCTTGAATGCTTTGTGATCTCAGTAATGAGATAAGTATGGTTGTGTGATATGAATGCTTGGTTGAATTGTGATGATTACTTAGATTATCAATTGGAATGTTGATATATGGATTATCTATTATGATATGGATTATATGGATTACCTGTTATTTGATAATGTTGATTATCAATTATTGTTCTGTGAGTTATCTATCTGTATGCATATAGATATTGTATTAAATTGTTTTAAAACCTTTAAAATAACTTGAACCTAAAAGACACGCTTTGGATTTCGATGAGACCAGGATCGGATTTCCATAATTGGATATCCGAAAACCACATTGATTCCAAATAACGTTAGGTCGTGAGTCAAAGTGGAGCTTTGTGAAGACTCGAGGTGTAAGGGCTATGCGTCAGTATAAATCTGTGGGTGATTCCGTAATGAGTTGACGAAATAGACCTTATAGATTCGAGATGGTGATTTAGAGTGCAAGGGTTATTGTCGTTAACTATGAGGGTGATTCCAAAATGAGTGTAACGAGATAATGCCTTCGGTTTCGTTCGAACCCGGAACGAACTTGTATGGATTGAATGCTTTCAGAACATCGTCAGGTGGACGATGAGCATTCTAAGTGATATGTCCTATAAAGGTAATCGTAACCTCAAGCCTCATCAACCGGGAATGGCTAAAACAGGGGAGGTGCAGCAAAGCTTCGTGGGTAGCCCCCACTGGAGAGTAAGATTTACCCCTGTCTAGAGGTCCCTTTTTATATTCAGTTGTGTGGGCGATTGATAGCTAGAATCGCCGAGGTTGTCTTATTCGGAACTGTTCAGTAAAGAACGGGTCCGGCTTTGTGTTACAGGGGGTCGGAAGTGATCCTCGGTACGTTGATCTAGGCCACGTACTGTGACGGGCGGTACCCCAGTAGCCCTGCCATTGTATGGAATCCAAAATCCAATAAGTGCCAATGGTTTTGATTGTATTACCCACTTTTGTGGCTAGTAGCTGGAATTTAATCATGTAACAATTTCGGCTATTTCTTATTTATTTGAAAACCCTAGACACTATTATAATATCATCAGATTTCCTATCAAATGTTTTGGTTAGCGTAAGAGAAAAACTTTTCCATGTTTATGTGTGGGAAGTCTTACGTGATACCTTTTCTTTCAAAAGGTTTTTAAGTTAAGCAACTTTAACCATTTACTCACACCAGACCCATGTCTGACCCGGAGTTTATTCTTTTTTTCTTAAACTCTTGGGTACTCAAATTTTTACGAGTAGCCAAGGGATTCAGATTAGGATTCAAGTTGGCTTGACGAATTCTGGAGGAGCAATGGAGCAGGAGGCTTCTGCGTTTAGTTATAGAGTATTCCGCTGTGTGTTCTCTGAGTTATTGTATTGAGTTGTATAACTAAACAGATGTTTATAACTGTCTAGTATGTGTTCATTATGCTGTGTATCTCTGATGTATATGATACTATGTAAAGTATTATGTTATTAATATAATTTATTCGTTCCGCTGTTTAGATTCTGATGTTTTTTTCTTTCTTCTTCTCTATCTTTTCTCCTTTCTATCCCTTTCTTTCTTAAAGATGATGCGATTTTCTGGAGGTAGAAAGTCGGGTCGTCGCATAAAGTATCCAAAATGTGTAGAATATGTTATAAACAATATTGTGCTACGTTATATTGTTATATTGTTGTTAAGTAGTCAAATATTTGTTAAATAATTCCAAAATTACAATCAAAGAACGATTTCATATTTTTTATAGATTATAACCCATTTACCGAGATATTCTATTTAATACAAATCATATTGTAGGCTCATAAAAATTGAGAAATTCGTATAATCTACATCTTTTTTTTTAATTTTCTCTGCATTTATACTTTATCCATTGTTTCTTAAGTCATCTAATCATCTATATTACTTTTCAAAATTTTCCATATTTATAGTTTCGTCCTTTTTACTTTCACTTAGTTTATCTAATAAGCAATGTTGATTTAGCACAAATTACCACATTAGCTAATTCCTTATTGCTATGTAAAATATATAATTTTACTCCTCTTCAACTTGTACTTCTGGATGCATGATAATAACAAATAAAATGAATTTTCATAAGGTTACTTACCAATTAGCAATTGTGAACAAAAAAATAACTAAAAAGAGAAGTAGCTCTTTCAAGTTCTTATCTGTAGTGTTAAATTCTTCAGGGAAAATAAAACATATAAAATAATGGAATAATTAGATTTTCTTTATTGAAAGACTAACGAAGAATCCTTAATACTGTATGGTTAAGACCAAAAGAATTAGCGCATTGAGATTTCTAATATGGTCTACAAATTATCATTCACCATGTTCAAAAAAAACAAATAATGAGAATGTGAAGGTATTTATTGGTAAAGATATGTTCTCCAACATATACAATAATGAATGATATTCTTAAAAATATTCAACATTTTACGCAATATATCATAAGCTATTTCGATAAATATCGAGAGATATATCGACAATGATATTTTAAGTGATATTATGAAAAAAATAGCTGCTTAGGAGTGATATGAGATATATCGGGGATACATTAGCAATATTATTTGATATTAATTACATAGTGTGGAACACCATGAAGAAGTACTTGTCCTTGAACTTACCCTATTTGTTATATATAAAGATCAAAGATAACTCTATTAGCATGGTGTACCTCAAGGAATATAGATGAAATGTCGGGAGGGCATCGTTTAGGTGATATAAACTAAGTATTTTATATATGATAATATCATTGATATATAGCACATAGGACTTCAAGCTTTATCCTTTGTAAAATATTTCCTAATGTATCTTTAGTGATATTTTAGTGATATATGATCGATATTTGGCGATATATTGGCATTTACACCAATATAAATATTGGCAAAAGTAAAATTTCGCCATTAAGTATTTAAAGTGCAAGAATATCTCATATTACGATAGAACCAACATTGTATATGCAAATCTTTGTATAGGATTATTTCCAAACATTCTAACGTTTATTCAAGGTGTCAAATAGTGGATATTTACATCCTTTACCATTTCCATGATTTTTACATCTTCTAGTAAACATGCGGATATTACCTTGATATATCTTGATATTATCCCATTATTTTAGAATATCGCATATTGCTCCTTAACTGATACCTTACCAATACTAATATTAACTACTTAGGATATAAATATCGAATCTCAACTAGTCCAGTTCTCTATTGAGATGGAGGACGTAGAACATGCTGAGGCTAAGAAGAATAGCAAGTTTTCAAATGCAATTGGGATGGAGAAATCTAAAGCGATTGGAGAACATGGCTTATAAACTAGTTGTGTAACAACGTGCCATTTTAGGACCCGTAATTACACAATGAAGTCCCAAAACGACGAGTCTTTGGAAGGTAATATGTATTGATACACACAGAGAGCCTAAGACAAAAACTATACTAACTATTAACTTTCATAGCTCACAGAGGATGGTCACACTACTATCATATTACAAAAATACACATACACATGTTTAATTACATATCTGATACCATGATAAAAGTCTGTACAATCCAAACTCAATCAACTTTACAAACTATCATGTCAATTCTTTTATACAAACTTTATTTAGAGTATTTACAATATATAAAGATCTCATCTCCACAGCCATTACGTCACCAAAGTCTAATCAACCTAAACAATAACGTTAAAAAATATTGGTGGGGGTCAGGCGTATGTATGGGTAAGTGAAGCCAATCTAAAACTTATATACAACTATGACAATGATATAACATGGTTTAAATCAAAGCATAGTATCTTTTGGACCCGCTCATACCGCGTTACAGAATGATATTATACTATCTAAGTTTGATTCGGTCCCAAACACCTACGGCAAAGGATCCCATATATGAAATCTGATCTCACCACCCACGGTAAAGGATTTCACATCTATGGAATCTAGGCTTTCCAGCTTTGGTTAAGGATTACACGTCTACAATTATCTGGCCTTTCCACCTACGGTAAAAGATAGTTACATAACAGACTCATGACTAGTCCCGCCACATGCGCTACATGTTGACTTTTTTCCACACCAAAACTTTCCTGAAGCAACTCCAATGCTCTGCAGGAGAATGCTTATCGATACCATGAATCAAGGAACCGCCGTGTATGCTACAAGATTCAGATGTTCGTTCCTTATCCCAAAACTATATGTAAACACATATCACATTACCGAACTATACGATCCAAAGCCGTACGTGTGTGTGATACACATTCGAATTTCATTATTGTCCCCAATTCTCATACACCCCTTTTATCTATCCAGAACTACCTAAACATCATCGCCATAAGCTACACCTCATACACGCTATAAGTATTCCAATACCGTTCCAAAATCATGCATACTACGCTTATAAATCATTACAATCATCAATATATGCTTCCAAACCTAGTTGAACCAGTTAAGTCATCACCTATCGTTAGAAAACATGTAACGAACCACTATTTTGGGCCATTCAAATTGACAATAAAACCACACATGTCGGACTTGAATAATTCAAAACAACATATTGTTAATATATTTTTGGAGCAAATATAACCAATCACAAAAACACGGACACAGAATATCAAAATAAATCGCAGCGGAAATAAAATAACCATAGTAGTTCATGAAGCTACTATATGCATAATCTCAAAACAAATACATAATAATAGAGTCTGAAAGAAAATACAATAGAAATCCACTAATACATAAGATGAATAGAAATAACTTAAATAGAAATAGATAGGCAACTAGATAGATAGATAGCTTATCTCCAGCAATTCTCTAGCTCCAAAAGGTGAATCCAAAGCTGTGATACTCAGGCTGACCCAAGCGTAAAGCAAAACACAAAACACTTGAGTCAGGACATACATACTTATAAAATGTAAATCAACTCAAGTGAACGGTAATGGAAATGCACAAGTAACTTAAAGGGTGCTTGGGATCGCCCATCCTATAAGGATCCATTAAATTATCTACTATGTAGTAATATACGCTATTATAATAATGTCTAAAGTAAAGTATAATTTATAAAAATAGTGTTAGGCGTTACCCATATCCCTCTTAACACATTTCATAGTGCCAATAGTCTATACAGCACCATCGTACCTCCAAACCGGGAGGCTACCACAAATACTCCATAGGAATGAAACAAATCAAACTCGTAGTAAAGCATGCTATGGTAGGTGACATGACACAATTAGGCAATGCCAGGGTAGATATACCAATTGCACTTCTAAAGTGGTGGTAACGCATAGCAGCCACTACCGCCTAGCTCGAGCCACACTCCTAAAAATAAAAAGGTGCACCCAGTCAATCACAAAGTAATAGAATGGTATCGAAGGAGTGTATCCAATCAGAAGAGCTACCTCATCCGCCCGTCAATTGCTCCTGTTTTAGCCACCTTATGCCAAATCACGAGAGTCGGGTCCACGTATATACCTCAATAGGATCGTCGCCACCATCCTCCTTCATTCTTGAATCTCCACCACATGTTAAAGTGGTTTTCGGAGTTGGCAGGGAGTATGAAAACTTTCGATCCCGGTCTCTTTAACAACCAAACATTATTATAACCCATGGTTATTATTTCAAATGGTTTATCCTTTCAAATCTAACATATACATTTTAAAATCATTTAAGTTCAATGCTATTATACCTTTAAAATAATATCCATTTTTCCATAGTTTTAACACTTTCAAAATTTATACACTTATTATAGCACTTTAAAAATGTAACAAGTTAGAAACCATAACACTTTTAAAATGTTATCCTTATATAATAGCACTTTGAAAATGTTACATTTTTGAAATAGAAGCACTTTTAAAACATAACCTAAAGTAACATAGCATTTTAAAACATAACTTAAAATTCCATAGCATTTTGAAAATGCTACCATTTTTACTACGCCATGTTTGAAAACATAATAATTTCAATTTTATCATGGTTTAAAAATCTATTTTATTATATAAAACATATCCATTTCATAAATAAAAATTCTTCATTATTACTAGGTTAGCTTTAAATTCCATATTAAATTAAATTAGATTATTAAGTTATACTCAAAATTTATGTCATGGATGAAATCTTTAAATTCTAGTTTTAAACCATTTATTTACTTACACAATTTTAACTTATTAGAAAACCAATATATTATATTATTTAAATCATTTAAATCAAAATTTAAATTAAAAATTCATATATTTAATATTTAAAATAATTAATAATTTTAAAACTATTAATTTAAAAATTAACCATGGGTCTGTATAATATTTTCTAATCAAGGTCAAGTAATACAGATATGTATCATTTCAATCCGTAATATATAAAATTCCAAGTTTTATCATTTCAAACCCGCAATCCCAAGTCAAATACAACAAAAATCGCTTGATCTTATCATTTCAGTTCATAATGATTTTTCCCTATTCTAAAGTCCATTCGGGTATGTATGATTTCAACCCATAGTGAGAGAGAACTTGCAGCGTGAGAAATAGAATATAAAATAAACAGAATAACATAGCATATAAATGACATGTGATAAATTAGGTATAACATAAGGTGATAACATCATATAATATCATAAAACAAGCATATATGAAACTACTATCATTATGGCATATCACTGCAACAACTCCAAAAGTCATCAATTTACTATAATATAAGTACGTAGTCGAGAGTGATAAACTCACCTTCTTAAGCTAGAGATAACAATTCAAGACATAAGAACAAACTCCAAAAAGCACGACAAAGCACGAATTAGACTTAAGTGGATGTAGAGCCAAGATCCAAATCTTGCAAAAAAATGAAATACAACAAATAAGTATACATTCAACACAAAAGAATATGAATCAAACAATGCAAAAATATGAACAAAATGAAGTTAAGATGGCTTAACCAAGTCAAGTGGGCTCAGCCGCTTCCCAAATAGACTAGAACAACACCAAACCAGGCTCGGCCATCTTGGATATGCTCGACCATGGCAACAAATAGGCACGGTTAGGGGTATGGATGTGAACGGCTATGGGGTAGATGAAGGGTGGCATGTCAAAAGCCATTTGGAAGGCAAAAGGTCAATAGGCAAGCAACTTTGGGTTCGGCCCTAGGCTAGGATCATTCGGCATGGTTCATATTGTGCTCGGCCCATGGTTTGGGCTTGATCAAGTGGTTAAGTCATATCTAAAATGGTACGGCTATGGCATGGATTTTGTCACGTCAAGGCTTAGAGAAGTGGTGGCCGAGGCTAGGGGAAGGGAAGTAGTGATGTAGAGGAGATCAACTAGGGTTTTCATGGCATTTTGGTGATGATTTGGATCAAGGAGGTCACGACATAGGTAGGGGATGGTGATGAGGAGATGATGGTCGGTCATGGTTGATGATGTGGTGGAGGAGATGTCGGCATATGGAGAAGAGATGGCTGAACATAGCTTGAGAACAAAAGAGAAAAAGAAAAATGAAAAGGAGGAAGAAGGAAGACACGACTTACTGTTATAATTATTTTAGGGAGAAGAAAATGAGATAGAGGAGGAAATGAAAATGTTTTGTACGGCTATGCTAAATGAAAAGGCATCATTTCACTTTGAATAGACATAGACATGTCTATTAGGAAAAACAAGGCCCAAATGTAAAGCCAAATCAAAACAAGCTCAAAAACCCAATAAAAAAACAAAGCCCAAAAAATAGAAAATAGAAAATAAAATAGAAAATAGAGTGTAGAAATATTGAAAATATTTGCATGTAAAACGCTGAGATTTATCAGATTTAAAGAGTATAAATCGGAATTTGACGAAACGAAAAGCATAGAGAATGATAGCATAAAGTCTAGCTTCAAAGAAAAAGAATAGAAATTTAAAATTCAAAATTAAAAATTTCAACTGAAAGTCAAAGTTTGACCAAAGTTGACCAAAATGTAAAATTTTCAAAATATCTTTATTTTATTATATTTGGAAAAATAATTCTTAACCAAACCCAAAAATACATCGGAAAAATTCCAAATTTTCAATTTCAAATGATTTAAAATCAAAGTTTCAAATAAATTGTATTTAAAAATATTTGTTTAAAATTATGGGTTGTTACACTCTCCCCCACTCAAAACTATTCATCCTCGAAAAGGAACGAGACACGAAAACAGGGAAAGATAAGATAGAATAGCGAATAGTACCTGAAACAAACAACTCTGGATTCGAAGCACGCATGGTCTCCTCCGTCTCCCAGGTGCAATCCCGATCATCAATACTCCACTGCACTTTGACCAGATTGGCATATTTCCTTCTCAACTGCTTCGTATCTCGATCGATAATACGGAGAGGCTTCCTCTCGACAGTAAGGTTTGGCTCAATATCTAAACTCACGAGAGAAAAAGGCTGGACAATCAGAGATGGATCATGAAGATACCGACGAAGGTGCAAAACAAGGAATACATTATGCACTCCAAAGAACTTCTCAGGCAAATCCAGACGATAAGCTAAAGAACCAATCCTCTTAGAGATACAGAAAGGACCAATGAACCTAGGAGCAATCTTCCCTCTCCAACCAAACCGAATCACATTCTTTAAGGGAAAGACCTTAAGGAAAACCTGACCACCAACAGAAAACTCCAAACTCCTCCTACGCCGATCAATATACTTCTTCTGCCTATCCTGAACACTCCTCATCTTCCCCTTAATCTCCTCAACCTTCTCAGAAGCTTCCAAAATCATATCAGGACCAAGAACCAAACAATTATCAGATTCAATCCAGCAAGATGGAGATTTACAAGGTCGTCCGTAAAGAGCATCAAACAGAGACATTTCAATACTAGCATGGATTCAAAATGAAATGAGATAGATAAAGGATTAAGACAAGATTAAGATAGAAGATCGAAATTATACACAATAATTGTTGTTATTGGTGAATTCGACAAGATGGAGATGATCTTCCGAAGATCCTCCATAATCATGAACACGGGCACGAAGAAGATCCTCAAAAATCTGATTCACTCTTTCCATTTGACCGTCGATCTGTGGATGATAAGTAGTGATTAGATCAGATGAGTACCTAAAGAGTCCTGAAAAGCTTTCCAAAACTGACCGTTAAAGACCGGATCTATCACAAACAATACTGACATGAACACCATGGAGACGAACAATCTCCTTCATATAAATCTTAGCCAAACTAAAAGTAGAACGGGTAGACTTGACAGGAATGAAATGAGCTGACTTGGTCAATCTATCTACAATAACCCAAATACTCTCATCACCCCTCCTAGTCCTCTGTAATCCATCAATAAAATCCATAGAAACCTGTTCCCATTTCCAATTGGGAACCTCAAAAGGCTGCAATAAACCAGGGGACTTCTGATGGTCGGCCTTGACTTGCTGACAAGTCGCACATCTACTAACAAAGATAGAAATATCACGCTTCATACCCCTATCAATAAAGCTTCTTCATGTCCTAATACATCTTGGTCACTCCTGGATGAATAGAAAGTCCAGATTGATGATTTTCCCAAAGTAACTCTTGCCTTAATCCATCGACATTCGGGACACAAATCCGATTATTAATCCTCAAAATCACTCTATCATCGATCTGAGCTCCACTACCATCCTAACTACTACCACCAACCCTGCTGTAAACATTCTCCTTAATTAACCTAAGCATCTCATCCTCATCCTTCTTATCCATGATACGATCCATAAGAGGAGAAGAAGAAACAACAAGATGACACAACATTGTCTTCTTCTGGATCTAGGCATCGGCCACAACATTAGCTTTCCTATGGGTATAACTGATGTCGAGGTTATAAGAAGCAAGAAAGTCAAGCCACCTAACCTGTCGCTGATTCAAATCCTTCTAGGTGAAGATATACCTTAAAGACTGATGATCCGTAAAGAGCTCAAACTCAGTATCCAAAAGATGATGCCTCTAAAGATTTAAAGCAAAAAACCATGGCAAGAAATTCCAAATCATTAGCTGCATAATTGGCTTCATGGGTCTTCAACTGACGACTGGCATAGGCAATGACCTTCCCATCCTACATCAGAACAGCTCCCAAACCCTCACGACTAGCATCAGTGCATATCATTAATCCCTCATTTCCATTTGGTACGGCAAGTACTGTTGCGGAAGTAAGCTTACTCTTTAACTAATTGAATACAACTTCATACTTTTAGCATTCTTACGAGTCAAAGCAGTGAGAGGTGTAGAAATCCAAGCAAAATTCTCAAGGAATCTCCGATAATAACTGGCAAGGCCCAAAAAACTACGGATATGAGATGGAGTCCTAGGAGTTTCCTAAACCTGCAACAGAATAGGGAGAAATAAGGACGGTAGAAAAGATAGAGTGATCAAATTACAATGAGAGAAGAGAAGAAAACTTACATTGATCGCAGTGATCTTAACTGGATAAACAGAAACTCCATAAATAGAAACAATATGCCTAAAAAATCGGACTTCATCCTTCCAGAAATGGAAATTCGGGAATTTAGCCTTCAACTAATGATTTCTAAGAGTCTCCAAAACAAAATTCAAATGCGACTCATGCTCTTCCCTTGACTTAGATAAGACAAGGATATCATCGACAAAGACTAGAACAAATTTGTTAAGAACATCTTGGAGAACACGATTCATCAAATCAACAAAGAAAGCTGGGGCATTAGTCAAACCAAAAGGCATAACTAACCATTCATAGAAACCATTCTCAGTACGGAAAGTAGTCTTGAGAATACTTTCCTCAGCAACTCTGAGCTGGTGAAAACCTGAGGCAAGATCAAGTTGAGAGAAAACAGTAGCTCCATAGAGCTGATCAAACATATCATTAATTCGAGGCATTGGATATCTATTTTTTTGTTCAGCTCCCTATGATCAACACACATCCTCAAAGAACCATCGGACTTAGTGAAGAAAACCACCGCTGCTCCCCATTCAGAATGATTAGGTATGATCAGACCCTTGGAGAACAAGTCCTCAACTTGCTTCCCTAATTCAAGCTTCTCACGAGGTGCCATTCTTCTGGGAGGAAGTACTACAGGTCGAGCTCCACGAATAAGATCAATACGAAATTCAATTTTCCGCTTAGGAGGTAAAGAAGCGACTTCACCAAATACATCGGTATAGAGTTTGACCACACGAGTTGAATCAAGATCACCAGGAGAAGAATCGAGATAATGATTAAAACTGCCAGCAAAATCCTATGGCAAACGACACTAAATCACCAAAGAATTACCAAAATCATCAACAAAGGAAACTGTTCGGGTTTTACAAGAGATAACGGCTTCATGCCTCTTCAGCCAATCACCTCCTAGTAACAGATCAAAAGCATTGAAACCAAGAACATAAAAATCACCAGAAAAACGATAGCTAGAATAGAAGAGTTTCACCCTTCTACAAATCCTACTAAGGTTCGCAGGACCATCAATAGGATTTTTAACACATAAAGGTTCAGGAGCATACTCAGGAGAAAGGAGTTGCTCGAACTTGTCACAAAGATCCATAGAAATAAAACTATAGAAAGCTCTAGTATCAAATAAAACACGAACAGAAAAATGAAACAAAGAAATGGTGCCTTAAAGAGTACCTTGAGTATCACTGGGAGCAGGTGGAGCAGGTGGAGTGGCAGAGGTAACAGCAAAGGTACCAGATGGCTTGCCCTTCTGTTGAGTAGAACAATCCTTTCTAAAGTGGCCAGACTGTAGGCAAATATGACAGGGATCACGCCTAGTCAACTGAGCGGGAGGAACAACAGCACCAACTGAAGTAGGGTAACTATTGGCATAGTGTCCCTTCTGATCACACTTAAATAAAGTGATGGAAGATAGGACGATAGGCTATCTCTGAGAAGAAGAAGATCCCAATCCTGGAGTCTTATTCCAATTCTTCTACAGGTGATAAAAGTTAGGCTTCCTCTTCTTAGGTTTACCATAGGAAGGAAGTTTAGAAAAAATTAAATTTTAAAAGAAGAAAAGTTTATATCCAAAATAATCTTTCAAAATCCTTTAAAATCATTTGAAAATCATTTATACTTAAAATACGTTGTCCCACAAAGAAATGATTCTAAGATTGATTTCACTCATTCTAGGGTATTTCTACCCTATCTCTAATGAGTTTTTGCTCCGCAGACTAAGGTTTTCCTAAAACCAAAGTTCTGATACCAAATTTAACGACCTACTATTTTGGACCATTCAAATCGACAATAAAACCACATATGTCAGACTTGAATAATTCAAAACAACAGATTGTTAATATATTTTTGGAGCAAATAAAACCAATCATAGAATCACAGACACAGAATATCAGAATAACTCGTAGCGGAAATAAAATAACCATAGTAGTTCATGAAGCTATTACATATATAGTTTCAAAAAAATACATAATAATAGAATCCGAAAACAAATACAATAGAAATCCACTAATACATAAGCTGAATAGAAATAACTGAAATAGAAATAGATAGACAACTAGATATATAATCTCCAGCAACTCTCTAGCTCCAGAAGGTGAATCCAAAGCTGTGATACTCAGGCTGACCCGAGCGTAAAGCAAAACGCAAAACACTAGAGTTGGGACATACATACTTATAAAATGTAAATCAACTAGAGTGAACTGTAATAGAAATGCACAAGTAACTTAAAGGATGCTTGGGATCGCCTATCCTTTAAGGACTAATTAAACTATCTACTGTGTAGTAATATATGCTATTATAATAATGTCTAAAGGTAAATATAATATAAAAAAATAGCGTTAAGGCGTTACCTATTTCCCCCTTAACACATATTATAGAGCCAATAGTCTATACAGTATCATCGCGCCTCCAGATCGGAGGCTACCATAAATACTCCATAGGTACGATACAAATCAAACTCGAATTAAAGCATGCTAGGGTTGGTGACATGGCACAACCAGGCAATGCCAGGGTAGATATACCAATTGCACTTCCGGACTGGTGGTAACGCATAGCAGCCACTACCGCCCACCTCAAGCCACACTGCCAAAAATAAAAAGGTGCTCCCAATCAATCACAAAGTAATAGAATGATATCGAAGGAGTGTATCTGATCAGAGGAGCTACTTCATTGACCCGTCAATTGTTCCTGTTTTAGCCACCTTATGCCAACTCACGGTAGTCGGGTCCACGTATATACCTCAATAGGATCGTCGCCACCATCCTACTTCATTCTGGACTCTCCACCGCGTACACAGTTGTTAAAGTGGTTTCGGAGTTGGCAGAGATTATGACAACTTTCGATCCTGGTCTCTTTAACAACCCTATGTTATTATAACCCGTGGTTATTATTTCAAATGGTTTATCCTTTCAAATCGAACATTTACATTTTAAAACATTTAAGTTCAATGCTATTGTACCTTTAAAATAATATCCAATTTTTCAAAGTTTTAACACTTTCAAAAACTATACGCTTATTATAGCACTTAAAAATGTAATAAGTTAGAAACCATAACACTTTTAAATGTTACCCTTATATAATAGTACTTTGAAAATGTTACATTTTTGAAATAGAATCACTTTTAAAACATAACCTAAAGTAGCATAGCTTTTTAAAACATAACTTAAAATAGCATAGCATTTTGAAAATGCTACCACTTTTACTACAACATGTTTCAAAACATAATAATTTCAATTATATCATGGTTTAAAAATCTATTTTATTATACAAAACACCATTTCATAAATAAAAATTCTTTACTATTACCAGGTTAGATTTAGATTCCATATTAAATTAAATTGAATTATTAAGTTATACTCAAAATTTATGTCATAGATGAAATCTTTAAATTCTAGTTTTAAACCATTTATTTACTTACACAATTTTAACTTATTATAAAACCAATATATATACTATTTAAATCATTTAAATCAAAATTTAAGTTAAAACTTCATATATTTAAAATTCAAAATACTTAATAATTTTAAAGCTATTAATTCAAAAATTAACCATGGGTCTGTATAATATTTTCTAACCTAGGTCAAGTGATAAGGATATGTAACATTTCAATCCGTAATATATACAATTCTGGGTTTTATCATTTCAAACCCACAATCTCAAGTCAAATACAATAAAAATCACTTGAGCCTATCATTTCAGCTCTAATGATTTTTCCCTATTCTAAAGTCCGTTCGGGTATGTATCATTTCAACCCATAGTGAGATGGAACTTGCAGTGTGAGGAACAGAATATAAAATAAATAGAATAACATAGCATATAAATGTCATGTGATAAATCAGGTATAACATAAGGTGATAACATCATATAGTATCATATCACAGGCATATATGAAACTACTATCATCATGGCATATCACTACTACAATTCCACAAGTCATCAATTTACTATAATATACGTACAAAGTCGAGAGTGATAAATTCACCTTCTTAAGCTAGAGATGACAATTCAAGACACATGAAATAACTCCGAAAAGCATGACAAAGCACAAATTAGACTTGAGTGGATGTAGAGCCAAGATCCAAATCTTCCAAACAAATGAAATACAATAAATATGTATACATTCAACACAAAAGAATATGAATCAAACAATGTAAAAATATGAACAAACTAAGATGGCTTACTCAAATCAAGTGGGCTCGGCCACTTCTCAAATAGACTTGATCATCACCAAACAAGGCTCGGCCACCTTGGTTATGCTCGACCATGGTAATAAATAGGCACAACTAGATGTATGGATGTGAACGGCTATGGGGTAGGTGAAGGGTGGCATGTCAAAAGCCATTTGGAAGGCAAAAGGTCAAGAGACAAGAAACTTTGGGTTCGGCCCTAGGCTAGGATGGTTAGGTCTGGTTCATGTTGTGCTCGTCCTATGGCTTGGGCTTCATCAAGTGGTCAGGTCATATCTGAAACGGTACAGCTATGACATGGATTTTTTCACGGCAAGGCCTAGAGAAGTAGTGGCCGAGGCTAGGGGAAGGGAAGTGGTGATGTAGTGGAGATCGGCTAGGGTTTTCGTGGCATTTTGGTGATGATTTGGATCAAGGAGGTCACGACACAGGTAGGGGATGGTGATGAGGAGATGATGGCCGGTCATGGTTGATGGTGTAGTGGAGGAGAGGTTGGCATATGGAGAAGAGATGGCCGAACATAGCTTGAGAACAAAAGAGAAAAAGAAAAATGAAAAAGCGGAAGAAGGAAGACATGACTTACTGTATAATTTGTTCAGGAAGAAGTAAATGAGAAATAGGAGGAAATGAAAATGTTTTGTATGGTTAGGCTAAAGGAAAAGGCATCATTTCACTTTGTATAGACAAAGACATGTCTATGAGGAAAAACAAACCCAAATGCAAAGCCCAAATCAAAACAAGCTCAAAAACCCAATAAAAAAAATCAAAGCCCAACAAAATAGAAAATAGAGAATAGAAATATTGAAAATATTTGCGTTTAACATGTTGAGATTTATCAGATTTAAAGAGTATAAATCGAAATTTGACGAAACGAAAAGCATAGAGAATGATAGCATAAAGTCTAGCTTCAAAGAAAAAGAACAGAAATTTAAAATTCAAAATTCAAAATTTAAAATGAAAGTCAAAGTTTGACCAAAGTTGGCCAAAATATAAAAATTTTAGAAAATCTTTATTTTATTATATTTGGAAAAATAATTCTTAACCAAACCCAAAAATACATCGGAAAATTCCAACTTTTCAATTTTAAATGATTTAAAATCAAAGTTTCAAATAAATTATCTTTAAAGATATTTGTTAAAAATTATGGGTTGTTAAAAAACACCATGCAAAAAGTTGGATCGCCACATGATGAGTTGGCGTTTAAAAACGTCGAATACGCAAATCTGGGTCATCCACCAATATCGGTGTGCACCCACTGGTGCACTGGTGTACATCCTAGATACGCATTTTTTTATGTTTTGAAAGTTTTAGATTTTCGTATTTTGATTATTTGCTCCATACATTGTATTGAGTATTCTATATCATATATATACATTGTCTAGTGAGTTCTTAGGGTCACTACATATTTACAAGCTTCAAATTTGGTATTTCATTGGTTTCCAAATACGAACTAGTGTAGAACTACGTTTTTATAGTTTTTTGAAAATAAAATTCATTCTTCTGTTTCTTAGTCCTTAGGTTCATTTCAGATTCATACACACACACACACACCCCCTACATTTAATCCCTAATTTAGCCTTAAAACATCCTATAACATTATCAAAGTTCTATATAAGGATATTAGAAGCCTCACTCACCAAATCAAGTCAAAAGAACTTGAGTTCGCCTACTGTCCCGAATTTTTGGAAATTTTAATCTAAGAATTAGACTTTGATTCTTACTCTAGATGATAGAGAACTCTAATACGAATTTATGAAAATCGTTTCGTCTAATTTCGTTAGGAACTATGAATTTGGTGTTGAAATGAAGGGAGGACGAAGATGATATTTTTAGTGAATTTCAGAAGTTAGAATAAGAAATTAATTATACGTAGTGTTAAAATAGATTCAGGAGAGAAATCAAAGGAAAATTATAATTTAAAATTTAAAATTTCAAACCAGGCCATACTCAGCCAGATTGGCCCACTGTTCGCACACAATTCCAACCCACTTAAATAAAATTTTGATATCTCACTCATATCACCTCCAATTTAGACAAATGAATCCTTCATCTTGACTAAAAAATGAAAGCTACACAATGATATGACTTCCGTCTGCAAATTTAACTATTTATAAAATTACCATTTTGTCTTTCTACTGAAATCTACCAAAATACTCTCCAAATAGATTTCAGATTTATTTATTATTATTTATTATTATTATTTAAGTTATATACAGAATTCCGAGGTATTACATTCTCTCCCATTGAAATAATATCATCCTCAAAATTGCAAACGAACGGAAAATATAATAGAAACTAACTATTTCGTTCACACACCCTTATAACCGCATACACACAATCATATAAACAAAGGAACCATCCTTATCCATAGCCATTCTAGCATATATATAGGTCCTGATCAAAATAATAGCAATCAAATATGTTATATGATGAGAATGGTCATGATAACTTGTGAAAATCTAACAAAATGCAATAATTGCAATAAATTCCCCCTATATGAATGAAAGAGTATATCATAGCAAGCACTTGCGTAACAACCTTAGTTAAAAACTGGCAATTCTATATAAATGCAACTTTGGTAATATTAAATAACATATAATATAACATCCAAAAAACATTGCATGCAAGTCTTAACATCCAATTTAAGCAACCAAAACCAATTTCCTAATGAATAAGGTCAATCTAAAGAACATACCGGTAAAGAGTTCGAAATGACAAGCTCGTATTACAACACCCCATAAAACTTAATAAGAAATTATGTAATTAAAAGGGACTTTGTGTGACAACTCCCTATCATTAATGAAAATAAACAAACGCCCTTACCTAATAATTTATATTAATTAGGTTCATGTGCATACATTTCTCTACACGTGGCTGTTATTTTCACACTCTTATTTAAAATCCACGTCGATTAATTATCTAATTTAAAATCAAAATAACTTTTCTAGAAACATCGGATTAACAAATCATTTTCACCATTTAATCATAATTTTTTTATCTTTATAATGATATGCATAATGAATATATAAAAACAAAAATTTCAAAAGTCATTTGTTTCATATTTGAATTTTAGAGAATTTGCATTATTATAATGTAGGTTTTAATCGCGTTCATGAAATGCAGTTAAAATTATGATGTAGTTTAACTGCATATGTGAAATGTAGTTAAAAGCTGCCTTATAGTTTTAACCGCATTTCACGAACGCATTTAAAAACTGCACGAAATAGTTGTAACTTTTAACTGCATTTCACAAATGAAGTCAAAAACTGCTACTGCATTTGTAAAATCCAGTTAAAAACTGCATTTAATACCAGCAATTTTTAACTGCATTTAGTATGCGGTTAAAAACCGTAGCTATTAAGCGCAGTTTTAAATGTGTTTCATTAATGCAGTTAAAAATTGCATTTAATAGCTGAAGTTTTTAACTACATTACTAAAATGCAATTAAAATTGCCATATAAAATTATTATTTTTAGGTATCAAAAGTGGATATAATTGACAAGTTATTAAATTTGTGTTTTAGTGATGAAAACAATTCTTAAATTCGATTAATGTATAAAAAGTTATCACATTTTGAAAACTGAAAATAAATGAGTTGGCAAATGTTAATAATTGTCGGGTATGATGTTAAAGATGTAGAGACCTAATTTATATAATTAGTGATTAAGCGACTTGCTTTACAATTAATTATGAAATAAGGACTCGATACTAATGTTCACTAATTAAAATAAGTTTAAAATGAAATTTTGTAAATGTCAAAGTATGACTACAGATGTTGCACCATTGCGTCCGTGGTGATTTTATGATCAATTTCCATGTATAACATGTTGAAATCAGAATTTGGATAGAGAAGTTATGGATGTTTGAAGTTTTTAAATTTGAAATGATTAAAACGAGTTTAAACCTGAAAATTTAAAAACTTTAATTTTGAAAAGTTTAAAACTTGAATTTAAATAATTAATGTTAAAGGATACTTAACATTTAATTAAGCATCAAAATTAACAATAACATACGAATCAGTTAAGTAGTTAATATAATAAAACAGAAAGAAATAAATTCATGGTCATAAATAGAGACTAGTTGACCCCTCATAAGCAAGCAGTCAACCGCTAGAGGTCGAACGCTTATGATCGGCAGTCGACTGGTAAGTGGTGAAGGCGGCTAGGTTTTGGCTATTTTGATGGTTCTAGTTCCTTCCCACCTCTATAAATAGACCCCTAGACCCCCACTTTTCCTTCATAAAATTCTGTAGCAACGACGAAACTATGTTAGAATTTCTACTCTTAGGGTCTCGAAAGCAGTAAACTTTCTTGTAAGTAATTCTAATTTTTAATCTCTAATTTAAATTAATCCATCTTCTCTCTATCTTCTGATTTCTAAAATCTAATCTATATATACAATCTATTTGTTGTATATTCAGAAAAGGGAATATCTTATAGAGAATTAGGAGTAGTATAAATCAGATCCCGCCTTCTTCTTCTTCTTCTTCTTTAGATTCCAGAATCAGTTAGGATTTTCAAGTAAGAGGTTTAGATGTTTAATTCTTTTGATTGCTGATTCTATTCCTCTTTAGTTTTCGATTGTAAATCTAATTTTTATATATAATCCACCTCGTTGTATATTCCGAAAGAGAGAGTTTTGAAAGGAAATTAGATGTGGTTGAATCAAATCTAGCTGGGAAGCAATAATTCTCAGTGAGTGGAAATATCATAATTTTCACATTTTTTTAGTTGAATAGTATTTATTTGAATTTGATATATGCCTTGGGAAATTTCGGTAAATGAAAACATAATATCTAAAACCCTCATAATTTTCCTAGATAAATGTCAATCTTTGAATATGTTGGAATTTCAACTGTTTTGTATTAATATAGTAGAATCGAAACTGTATTGGGTTCAAGTAATTTACAACCTATCATATTTCATCTCTTTTGAATTCTCTTGTACTGTTAAAGGATTCTAAAAATAATTAAAGTGAAAATTGGTGTGCAAAGTATTATTTTTGATTATTCGTAGTTTCCACAGCCTATTTCTGTAAATTAAAATAAGTATGAATCCCTTTTTCATTCATAGGAGACAATTGTAAAAGTTAGATAGAATATAAAAGGTTTAGATTGTAAATTTTATTCCTTGAATAGAGCAATTAATTCTATTATGTTAATATGAGAAAAGTTTAGTATTACTCCTTTTTGTTTACAAATCAAGTTGTTGGCTAAGGATATTATCTATTCTATTGTTTGGAGTTTGTTATCTACTCTTTTGTTGGAGTTTGGGATATATATGAGTTTTGACATTTAAATCAATAAGCATTTTCTTTGATTGTGACTGGAAAATTTTAATACAAATCTCATGCATATATATATAATATTAACATATTGATTACTAAAGTAATAATAACGTAATAATTATAATGTATTGAACATATTGATTAGAATTAATAGGGTAGTAAATAGCAGTAATTTCTTAGGAAGATAGTTAATGTAAAGTGGAAATTAGCCACAAGGGCCCCTTTAGCAAGTGAAATTAGTTTCTAGGACACAGAACTGAAATAATTACTTTTAAGGACAAAATGAAAAATAATTAGTTCCTAATGCCTAAGAAATTATGTCGTTGAAAGTAATTGAACTGCTGACTTTGTCTTAAAAGTAACTATTCTGCTGACTTTGCCTTAAAATTAATTTCTATGGATATATGTCCAAGAAATTAATTAGACTGCAAAGTTTGTCCTTCTAGTGAAATTCCCCTAATGTAAATTAGGGAATTAATCCCTAATTAGAGGTGTAATAAGGGTTACCTTACATGACCTCAATTATTGATTGTGTAAGGTGGTGCGTGTGTCTATATATATATATATATATATATATATATATAACTAGTATACATATACAATATGACTAAGTTATAGGGATGCAGAATCAGTCCAAATTTACGTGGAAGTTTGCCCAGTTAAATCTGGCTACCGACGGTGTGGCTTCACGGACTGGTTGAGGCATCGCCTATAATAAATAACCCCAATGGACGCGAGATTGGTCTCAATTCCATAGGGTAAATCTTCCCGGTCAATCTGGCTACCAGTACATATGAATAATGGGGTTAATATAAGATGTCACTGTTGGGTAATGGGTCATAAGTTATGCTATTAATACGGTGGGAGAAATCTTTAGAAGGGGCCCGCTCTGGATTAGAGGTATTTAGTGGCCATGGTAGGGTTCGCCTCTTTCTTAGGAGAAGTATTACTTGACATGATGGGATTTCTTACAATGTCAGATATCAGATAGTGATACCCATGTAGGTACCCGCCTTAGGTTAGGTCTTAAAAGATGGGACCTACCTATTTTATAGGTCTCAAATAGTCAGAGTATGCCTAAGTTCTTGGGAAAGAGGTATTAAGCAGATTGGAGGTTCTCGCTCTCGCATAGTTGACGATAGTTGCATTAGAACTTGGAAATGGGTTAGGGTTTAAGTGATGGCCACCTGCCTATACTATAGTTATTAAATAGTTAGAGTCTGCCTAATCTCCAATAAAGGGCATTTATTGGTCTGGGTGCTTTCTCTTGCATCATTGATATTAGTTGTGTTGGAGTTTTGGAATTGAATTGGAAAATCCATTGGGCTTACAGTTGAAGTAATTAGTACGGTATAGTTTTAAATAGGTAAGACATATTTCTTATATAAATAATACTGCACAAGCATAATTATGGTTAAGCTTGAGATTTTCATTCCACCAGACTTTTGTTGTTCGGACCCGCTCCTCATTACAATAATATGTTAGAGGAGACAATGCTGATTTAGAAGATGAAGTTAGAGATGAAGAATTTTGGCAGTTATCAATGTTTTTTTATGCTTTTTAAATATTTTTATTGTACCTAGCTCAGTCAGTAATGTTATTTTGGATATTGTACTACAGAAATTTTATGTCGACATGTTGTGAGATTTGGGTATATTTCTAAAATGGTTTTCTTTAATGAAATGGGTACTTTTTTGATGTTATATTTTATCCATTGCCCTGTGAGATTTTAAAAGCATAGATAGATGGCTCTATGTGCGTTGTATTACTTTAATTTTATCTACTTAACAACTCATCTTGAGATGGGTCTAAGGTTCGACAGGCTTTTGTTTGGTGGAAATTAGGTCCAATTTGGAGCTGGATGTCACATGTATCTTCCCCTTAGGCTCCCACGTATTCTCTACAGATCATCTCCCCATTGCACCTTCACTATATTGGTTACTTTATTCCTCAGCCTTCAAATTTCATGCTCCACTATCCGTGGAGGTCCTTTAGAAGAACTCGCTTTAGCTTCTACTTCCACATCATCTAACTGCCTAAGCTCCATTACTATAGTTGAGTGATGTACACGTAAATGTAAATGTGATACATGGAATACATTATGAACTCCATCCATTCTCTCCAATAGCTCTACCCTGCAAGCCAATCTTTTGATATGTTCTAACACGCTAAATGGTCCAACAAACTATGACACTGAATTTCTTGAACTTCCAAACCTTATCACATTCCTATGGGGCTATATCTTCAAAAATACAAGATCATCTACTTCGAATTCCAACTCCTTCGCCTTTTATCAACATACGACTTTTGCCTATCCTATGTCGCCTTCATTCTATTTCTTATCAACTCTACTTTATCCAACGTATCCTTCTCAAGTATCCTACGTTGCCTATCCTATATCGCGTGGTAATTATTGTTATATCTGAATTCCACTTATGGAAAATGATCTTCCTAAGCACCTAGAAAATATTGTGTGCATGCCCTTAACAAGTCTTATAACACCTAATTCACCCCTTCGGTCTTTCCATCTGTTTATGGATGCCCATGCTCAAACTCAATTCCGTACCTAAGCTATCTTGTAGATTTCTCCAAAACATACTCATAAAGAGTGGGACCTAATCACTCATAATTCACTAGTACACCATGCAAACTCACCACTTGCTTAATATATATTGTAGCTAAAGATGATGCCATCCTCATACTCTTCATAGGAATGAAATGTGGACTCTTCGTCGCTCGATCCACTATTTCCCAAATACTCTCACTAGCCTTCCTACTCCTTGACAACCTATCTATAAAGTCCATTGAAACACTTTTCTACATCCACTGAAGAACTTCAAAAGGTATCAGTAACCCACTCAGTTTTCTCTTCTCTGCCTTAACTCTTTGACAAATGAGGCATCTCGCAATATATCTTATCACATCTCTCTCCTTTCCTGGCTAATAATAAACTCTCGTCATATCCTTATACATTTTGGCACCACCAGAATGAACGGCCATCCTCGAATGACGACACTCCTCCAACACCTCATCAAATAGCTCCTTCAACTTTGGCACACACAACCTTTTGTCCCTTCTCAGTTTACCATCTTTTGTATACCGCTCCAAATGATTTGACTTTTCACCTTAGATGATCCATAATCTCAACCAACTCTACAGCCTTATTTTGATTCATAACAATCTTATCCACGCTTATAGTTCTGACCTCTAAGGTTGCCAATAATCCAAGTGTAATATCTGTCGGTAGTCAAAAATAAAATCTAGAAATATACTCAAGCAGTTGCATCTCTAATACCATAGCATTTCATGTCGCATGTTTCCTGCTCAATGCATCCGCCATAACATAACCTTTTCTAGGAGTAGAAGAAATATTAAAATCATAAGATGCTAAGAATTCCACCACCTCTATTGTTTTAAGTTCAAGTTCTTCTATAAGAATAAATATTCAACAACTTGTGGTCCATATACAGTTCAAATCTCTCTCCAAGTAAATAGTATCTCAATGACTTCAAAGAAAATACAATAGTGGCTAATTACAAAAAACATTTATTTTAGTTCTTCTCGTGCATCTTCAACCACTGACTCGCATATGCTACAACCCTACCTTCCAACATCAAGACAACACTAAGACCGGTACCAGAAGCTTCAGTGCAGGTGGTAGTTAGGTACCATCAGAAATAAACAAAATAGACGCGCTTATCGACATCTCCTTCAACATGAAAAATGCCTTTCCACACTTCGAATCGCAAATATAAACCAGATTATTATTTGTAAGAGTCAACAATGGTGCAGATATTTTTGCAAAATCCATTATGAACTTTTAATATAAACTGGCTTATCTCAAGAAAATACATAAATCTGAAGCATGCTTCAGAACCTTCCAATCTTCAATAGCTGCCACTTTTCCTAGGTCTACCGCCAAACCATTTTCAGACACAACATATCCTAGTAGTTAAACCTTGGCCCTCCAAAAATTGTACTTCAAAAATTTAGCATCAACTGATTTCTTCTTAGCACGTCGAGTACTTCCTTTAAGTGCAACTCATGCTCCTTCTCATCTGAGACTACAAATTTATTTAGCCACTTTTGAAAGACCTTACTCACAAAATCAAAAAAATAAGTCGGGGCATTAGTTAGCCCAAATGGCATCACAACCCAGTCAAACAACCCATTCGAAGTACGAAAAGTGGTCTTTGGAATGATATCCTCAGTAAGTCTTAACAGATGAAGTCCTATATAGCAAGGTCAAGGCGCGAGAATACCTTTGCCTCGACAAGTTATCGAAGAGGTCATCAATGCAAGGAAATAGATAATGGTTCTTCCTCATCAGCTTATTCAATTCACGATAATCGACACAAAGCATTAAGGAATCGTCTGCCATAGTAGCGAAAACGACAGGTGCTTTCCTGTAACACCCCTAATTTTTAATAACATTATTCAGGAGATTTAATTAGAATAAATTAAATAGAATAATATAGATAAGGAGATTTTGGTTCATTAACAAACATGTAGTGGACATGCTTATTAATAAAATGAACTCATAAATGGTTAAGTAATTAAAAAAAGAGAATTAAGGTAAATAGCCGCCCATATTTGCCACCCTTATACCATTCCCTTAGTCATACACATTCATTTTTATCATAAGCAAAAATTATAATTGCAAGAAGAAAAGGAGCCAACTATTAGGAAGAAAGAAGAGAAGGGACATTCAAGTAAAGCTTAGGATTTAAGCTGGAAGAAATTAATCTCAATCAGTCATCAATTTTCTTATCCAATCTAAGATAAATAATAATCACTACATCTCTATTTTGGTTTTTATAATCGTATGAGTTTGGATTTAAGGGTAAATCTATTTTTATGATATATTGAATGATGATATGCTTGATTTATGATTTAGTTGATTTAAACATGATGGTTTAAAAGGAGATTTGCATGGTTTTAAGGTAAAACCGAGATCAAATGACTTTTAAATACTATGGAAAAAATTATATTTTATGGAAAACATGATTTTGGAGTTAGAATTCAATTTATATAATTTTCCAGGCCATGGAGATTTAATCATGAATTTTCAAAGAAAGTTGTGGTTATTTGGGTTTATAAATTTTTGTCGGAAATTATATTAAGAATTTGGGTCTAAAATTTTGATATGGTAGATAACATGATTAAAGTGAATTTTTGAAATTTTGGGGATTTTACTAAAGTGATTTAGTATGGAAATTAAATTATTTTGAAAGGAGGACCTAAATGATTTTGTTTTGATAATAGGAAGGGCTTAGTTGTTAAAAGTTATCAAGTTTTAAATTTGAGAAAATTTAGCAATTATTGTCCAAATTATTTGAAATTTTAAGATAGCCAATCAAATGTTTACAAGTACGCAAATTTATTACAAAAAGTTCATTATATTTGGTAAAAACAACCTTTTTCTCATAAAAAGGGGTTCGCCTTCCTTAGAAGGTCCCTTCGATTAAGACTTTTTGCCTCCAATTTAGTCGAAACCTTTTAGGTTGAAACCAATAAACAAAATAACGTAGTATCATTCAGATGGTATGTAGTGGATTGGAGAAAGGTGGATGGTATGGTGTCGAAAGGTTACCCTCGAAGGGGTGGTTCCTTTGTTTTATTTGGTTTTGAAAGAAAAACGCTTGCCTGTTTATAAAGGGTTTCGGCATAGACGAAACCTATGGTTTCGAAAGGTTATATCAAAGAAGCTTTCGAAAGAGAGCCGTCGCCTATGTTTTAAAAGAAGTAGCTTTTGAAGGAGTTACTTAGATTTTGTTTAAAGCTTCCGAAAGGGGTAGTTTTGACCAAGTTGAAACCTTTCTGAGGATTAATGACCTTCCGATGGTATTGAAAACATCAATGTTATCAAAAGGTTCAGATGTTTTTATAACTATAAGCTGCTTCCTAATGCTTTCGAAAGAGGTTAGGGGTTTCGAAGGCAGTGGTTTCGAAAGGGGTTTTGAAGCTAACCTTCAATTGTTTTACCCAGATGTTTTAATGCCTTCGAAAGGATGGTTTCGACACCATCAAACTTTCCTAATACTTTTGAAATAAAGAATGGCTTAAGAGATGCATTCGCCAATGTTCACTTAGACCCAAAATGATGTTTTAAGTATAAACCTAATGCTTTTGAAAGGGGGACTTTCAATGGTTTCGAAGGGTAACCTTCATTGGTTTCGGAAGGGTATTTTCAAATGGTTTCGAAGCTATGCTTCTATACTTATATAATAGTACTTTTACTTGGTAGAAAGGTTTCTAATGAAATGTTTTATAGTATTTGAAAGGCAGGAGCCTATTGTTTTAGGGATATATTTTTATGCTTTCGAAGGAGGTCATCCTATGAGGTCGAAAGCAAGGTTTCTAAGGAGTCGAAAAGTTTTAAAACCCAAACTAAAATTTTTAAAGTAAAAACCCATGGCTTAAATAAATGAGTTTTGAAATGACTTTAAGTACATAAAATTGAAGAGGTATGCCCTTGATAAAAATATAATTTAAAGGGATTTACTATCTTTTATAAAAAATGTAATTCAAGGACCTCAAACCTAAAGGAGTAGTATTGTTAAATTATTCTATTTACTTCTTCAAATATGAATATATTCACTTGATAAAGAACCTAAAACCGTGTTTTGGGGATAAAGGGGGTAGGAGAATAGGCTAGGTTAACCCGGTAGTGAATGTAAATTGATTAAACTCCTGAATGTGTACAATTGCATCCAAGGAGTCAGAGAGGCCAAAATATATGATGCCTAAACTTTGAAATTTTCCAGGAGATAGGTTCATAGTAAATCCATGAAAACTATGATTATGTAATTATTGGAGGTAACCAGCTAGTTCATACTAAACCCATGAACACTATGTATTATGGTAGGTTGGCAGGGGCTAATGAGTTCAAAGTGAATCCATGAAAACTATATATGGATTAAAAATTGACATCAACCAATAGGTTTCTAGTCAACCCATGAAAACTATAAGAAAGAAGTTAGTGGAATCATCAGTATATTCTTAGTCAACCGATGAAAACTGGGATGAGAAGTGAGTTTGTGAATAAATTCATAGATTCCTAGTCAACCCATGAAAACTAGGATAAGGGGATTAGTTATTGGAATGACTAATAGGTTTGGGGGGGACCCATGAATTAATTAGGCTAATTGGCAGTAGCCTATAGGTTCTTAGTGATCCCATGAAAACTATGAAATAGGATAGGGTGTCAATGTGTCATAAAAAAGGTTATTTGTAAACCCATAAAAACTAATAGGTTAATAGTGACCCTAGAAACTATAATTATAACAGGGTGTCAATTTAAATTGGGGATGGGTAATCAAAATGTTTATATGTATGCATATCATCATAATATTTTGAAATGTATGTTTAACCATTGTGGATGCAGGAGCACAGTATGTGGTTTTATAAAGGTTTTAGGGTAGTAGTGAGGGGAAAACCTATTTCGCTAAGCGACATGGTCCCACTAGATATCTAAAAGGATTGAGATGTTAGATTATTATTGATACCAGGCTTTATGTCTGACTCAAAGTTTTTGTTTTCCCCTTAAACCCTTGGGTACTCAATTTAGGTTGAGTAGTTTGAGGTTTAGGGTTTTATGGTTCTCTTCTTAGACGAATAAAGCTTCCGGAGGCGTGTATGAGGCAGTTAGTTATTTAGAGTTATCTTTTTTGTTGTGTATTTTGTTTGTAAAGGTAGATTTATTAGCCTTACTATACACTCTGATCAACAAGGGGGCATCTTTATATGTCACGTTTGGCGTACATGTGTTAAGTATATTTTTATGAACGTGGTTAATGTTTTTTTGGGATTATGAAATGAATATCAAATGTTTTGAATGGAATGTGGAAATGTGTTGTATATCAATGTATCTAGCACCGCCGTATTTGGTCGTCGCAGATTAATAACTATGGATGACTGCAACATCCGTAGCCATTAGTTTTGGGCCTCTAAGTAGGGGGATGTTACGAGTTGGTACCAATGCATAGGTTTATGAAACTTTAAAAGAAAGTAAAACTTAAAAGATTTTCAAACATATTCCAATGAATTTGAAAATATGATCGGTTTTTAGGCTAACGCTATAGTAACTACTTGTATTTGATATATAGGTATATATCTAAGTACGTATTCCCCTCTCTCTTAGACCGTTCTTATGTGTCTTACTAAGGCTCGTATGTAGATTTACAAGAAAGAGGAAATGGAAGAAGGAAATGGAAAGGAATTTAGGTGGAGGAAGCTCCACAACCAACAGAAATGCTCGACCTAAAACCCAAAGGAACCAACGTTGACAGGCTAATGCTAACCAAAATGCTGAAGATAATGTACGTGCTGGAAATCTGCTAATAGATGCAGGGATGGTGTATCAGTTGCCGGCTAATCTTTCGCAAGCAGGAGCTACTGGTAATGTTGGTGGAGTTAATCCTATAGTTCCGGTTGGTTATAACTATGATAAGCTGAGTAGAGCCTACACCAGTTTTGATGGAAAGCCGTCTGTTTGAATGGAGGATGCTATTGAAGTTAAGAATTGGCTTTTGAACCGTGATATGATCTTTACTGATTTAGGCTTGGATGGTGGAGAAAATAGAAGGCTAGCCTCTAGACGGTTGTAAGGGTCAGCGCTTCACTGGTGGAATAGTGTGATAGCTGGAGTTCTAGAGGAAGAACTGACTTAGGATGATTTTGGGAGAAGGTTTGTGCAGAGGTTCTTATCGGAGGTTGCCAAGTCGGCATTGATGAGGAAGTTTATGGATTTTGTCCTGGAAGAAATGTTAATGATTGAGTACACTACTAAGTTTGATGGGTTGTCTCGATATGGAATGATTCGGTTGACACTATACTAGAAGGAATGAGAGATTTATTCATGGATTGAGGCCAATACTATATAGAATGACAATGACTCGTGTCAGAGAGCCTTGTAATGTGGTGGTGGAGATGGCCATTCACCATGAGGAGATGCTTACTGTTTCAGCTAAAGAGAAGCTAGGTGAATCCTAGGATCCTTAGGGAACGAAATGGAAATTCTTCAAGAAGGGAGCCTAGAAAAGGAAGGCTACTAAGAAGGAAAAGGCTGATTTGGTGTGTTATAAGTGTGATAAGAAGGGCCATTATGCTCATGGGCGCCAGAAGAGAAATGGGAAGAAGCCTGTAGAGAAGAAGAATGTGAAATGCTTCAACTGTGACCAAGTTGGGCATTGTAAGAACCAGTGTCCAGAGCCATTCAAGGCGGACAGAGGGAAGGTCTTTGCTATTGGACCGCCATCTTCTTCTGGACCTACTGCAGCAGAGAAAGGAAAAACTATGATTGATGATATGCTTTTGATTTAGAGTATACCAGTTAGGGTACTATTTGACACCAGTGCATCACATTCATTTTTATCATAGTATTTGGTTGATAGGTTATTCATAGAACCCACATACCTTGTTACTTCCTTAAGAGTTCTGAATCCAATAGGAGGGTATGTAGCTCTAGAGATGACATGTGACTAGTTAGAACTTGATTTTTTAGGTCACAAGTTTGCATGCAGTTTGTATGTTTTAGATTTCGTAGACTTTGGGATCATTTTGGGTATGGATTGGTTATGTAAGCATGAGGCTAGGATATTTTTCCAGGATAGGGAAATATCATTGAGACACACATGTAGTCATAACTGAATCATCTTCTCAGTGGAGAATTCCAGTAAGAGTGTTTGTGCTTTGTCAAGTGCCATGGAGATTGGAGAAGAGTTAAGACACGTTCGAGTGGCAAGGGTATTTGCAGAAGTTTTTGTGCCAGTTACAGGGCAACCATTGAAACGAGCTGTTGAGTTTTAGATAAATCTTGTACCAGGGGTCAAACCTATCGGTAGACCACCTAGCTGGATGACACTGATAGAGATGAAGGAATTAAAGGTGCGGATAGTGGATCTTGAGGAAAGTAATTTATTGGACGAAGCAGATCACCTTAGGGAGAGATCACAGTTTTTGTGAAGATGTCAGACGGGTCATTAAGGATGTGCATCGACTATCATAAGTTAAAAGAAAGGACAATCAAGAATAAGTACCCTCTGCCGAGGATAGATGATATATTCGATCAGTTGAGTGGAGACAAGGTGTTTTCCAAATTGGTTTTGGTGATGGGGTTCCATTAGTAGAGAGTGGTAGAGGATAGTACTCCTCTGACTACATTTCGGACTAGGTATGGTTCATATGAGTAGTTGGTGATGCCATTTGGATTGACAAATACACCTGCTTTCTTCGTTGATTTGATGAACTGGTTTTTCCGAGAGCACTTGTATAGGTTCGTGTTAGTATTCATAGAAGACATTTTAATATAATCGAAAGATACAAGAGATCATGAGATTCATCTTAGAGTTGTTCTAGAGATGTTGAGGCAGAATCAGCTAAAAGCAAAAATTTTAAAGTGTCATTTTTGGAAAAAAGAGGTTAAGTTTCCTGTCATGTGGTTTCAGAGAAAGAATTGTCAGTCGATCCAGATAAGATCGAAGCTATGAACAATTAAAAGAGACCAAAGATGGTGACCAAAATCAGAAGTTTTCTTGGACTAGCTGGCTATTACCGAAGATTCATTAAGGATTTCTCACAGATAGCAGCACCTTTGACTAAGTTGGCTAGGAAAGATGTGAAACTTGTTTGGTCCGACAAATATGAGGAAGGGTTCCTTAAGTTACAGCATTTGTTGACCAATAAACCAGTGCTAGTTTTTCTAGATGGTAACCAAGGGTTGGTAATACACACTGATGCATGTGGGACTGGATTGGGAGTGGTGTTGATGAAGAAGGGCAAAGTCATTGCTTACGCATCTAGACAGCTTAAATCGCACGAAGTAAGATATCCTACTCATGACTTAGAGTTAGCAGCGGTGATTTTTGCCTTGAAGATTTAGAGGCATTATCTTTTAGGAGAGAGATTTGAGGTGTGTACCGATCTAAGTCTTTAAGATACTTATTTTCTCAAAAGGAGTTGAACATGAGGCAACAGAGGTGGATGGAAATTTTGCCAGCTTATGATTTCGGTATAGTGTATACTCCTAGGAAAGGAAATATGGCAGCAGATGCTCTCAGCAAAAACCATCAGAATGTGGTATTAGCGATGTTGGCAGAATGGAAGGACGTAAAAGCCCTGGCTAGTTGTGGCGTGCAGTTGAGATCTACAGCTAGTTCTAGTCAGGGTACTACCACGTTGTCTTGTTTTGAAGTTTGACCAGTGTTAATCGAAAGGATAGATTCTACGCAGAAATATGATCCAGTTTTAGCCGAGAAGATTAAAAGGCTTGAGATAGGCTTAGAGATTGATGACCTAAAGGATTTTAGTCTTGACCAAAGAGGATGGTTGAGAAAGAAGGAACGATTATGTGTTCCAGATGTTGAGAACTTGAGGAGAGAAGTTCTAGCGGAATGTCATCGATCGAAGTTTACTATTCATCCTAGAGGGACCAAGATGTATCTAGATATGAAGAGAATATTCTATTGGGAAAGCATGAATAAGGATGTTGGCTTGTGGGTTAGGCAGTGTGTAAACTATTAACAAGTGAAAGCCGAACATCAAAAGCCAAGTGGGTAACGATATCGATGGATTCCATTGACGGGTTTCCGAGGTCGAACCGGGGAATGAAATAATATGGGTTATAGTGGACAGGTTGACCAAGAGTACCTATTTCATTCCAGTCAAGTCAACCAGGACGGCACCTGTTTAGGCTAAGTTGTTCATGAAGAACATAGTTAGACTTTATGGTATTCCTAGTAGCATAGCAGACGATAGAGATGCATTATTCACCAGCGAACCTTGGAGAAGTCTATAAGATGTATTATGTACCAAGTTCAGGATGAGTATGGCATATCACATACAGATGGATGGGTAGAAAGAGAGAGTCAACAAGGTACTCGAAGATTTATTGAGAGCTTATCTATTAGATTTTGGTGGGTCTTGGGAAGATCACCTACATTTGATTGAATTTTCCTATAGTAATAGTTATCGGACTAGTATAGGAATGACGCCTTTTGAAGTTTTGTATGAAAGACCATGAAAATTTGCCAGCATGTTGGTTGGAGACTGGAGATAGATTGGTTTTAGGTCTGGATTTGGTTAGAGAGGCGTTGGTCAACAAAGATTGAGTTAATTTGAGGATGGACAAGGGAATCTCAATCCAGACAGAAGAGTTACGCAGATAAGAGGCGTAAAGACCTAGAGTTCTCAATGGGAGAAAAGGTTTTCATCATAGTATCATCGATGAAGGGTGTGGTACAATTTGAAAAGTCGATAAAGTTGGCCTCGAGATACGTCGAACCATTCCTGCTTTTAGAAAGGATTGAAAAGCTCATGTATAGAGTTGAGTTGTGGAGTAGTTTGGAGGTGTCCATAATGTATTCCATGTTTCTCATCTTTGCAAATATGTGCATGATCCAGAGGCTACTACTCCTCAGACAGAGTTGGAGGACTTGTTAGTGGAGCCCTATTTAACCTTTTTAGACAACCGGTTTGGGTTGTGGCGAGAGGTGAGGACCAAGAAAGTCAAGTTGGTGAAAGTTCAGTGGAGCAACAATGAGAAGGAATGTACTTGGGAGATAGAGGATAGGATTCGAGAGGCTTATCCTAATCTACTTTGATGGTATGTCTATATTATATTTATATAGAGTAATAGTTAGTCGGGTAGGCTAGTATGGATGTTAGGAGATGATGCAGATGATTGTTATGTTTGCTAGTTAATCCTTACTGAATTTCGAGGATGAAATACTTTAAGGAGGGGAGCCTGTAATACCCTTAATTTTTAATAACATTATTCAAGAGATTTAATTAGAATAAATTAAATAGAATAATATAGATAAGGAGATTGAGGTTGATTAACAAACATGTTGTGGCCATGCTTATTACATAAAATGAACTTAAAAATGGTTAAGTAATTAAACATTAGGTCATTAGGTTAAGTAGCCTCCCATATTTCCAAACCTTATACCATTTCCTCTTAGTCATACACGTTCATTTTTATCATAAGCAAAAATTATAACTGTAAGAAGAAAAGCAGCCGCCTTTAGGAAGAAAGAAGAGAAATTCAAGTAAAGCTTAGGATTCAAGCTAGAAGAAATTAATCTCAATCAATCATCAATTTCTTTATACAATCTAAGGTGAATAATAATCATTACATCCCTATTTTGGTGTTTATAATCATATGAGTTCAGATTTAAGGGTAAATCTGTTTTTGTGATATATTGAACGATGACATGTTTGCTTTATGATTTATTTGGTTTAAACATGATAATTTAAAAGGAGATATCCACAGTTTTAGTGTAAAACCGAGATCAAATAACTTTTAAATTCCATGGAAAAATCATGCGTTATGGAAAACATGATTTTGGAATTGAGTTTCAATTTTTATAATTTTCCAAGCCATGGAAATTTAGTTATGAATTTTCAAAGAAAAATATGGTTATTTGGGTTTATAAATTTATTTTGGAAAATATATTAAGAATTTGGGTCTAAAATTTTGATGTGTTAGATAACATGATTAAAGTGAATTTTTGAACTTTTTGGCAATTTTTACTAAAGTGATTTAGTATAGTGTGGAAATTAAATTATTTTAAAAGGAGGACCTAAACGAATTAATTATTTTGATAATAGAATGTGCTTAATTGTTAAAAGTTATCATGTTTTAGATCTAAGAAAATGAGGCAATTATTGCCTAAATTATTTGAAATTTTAAGACAACCAATAAAATGTTTACAAGTAGGCAAGTTTGTTACAAAAAGTTTACTTTATTGGTAAAAACAGCATTTTTCTCATAAAAAAGGATTTTGCCTTCTTTTAAAGGTCCCTTTGACCAAGACCTTTCGCCTCTAACCTAGTTGAAACCTTCTAGATTGAAACCAATAAACTAAAATATATGGTACATCCAGAAGTACGTAGTGGATTGGAGAAAAGCGGAAGGTAAGGTGTCGAAAGGTAACCCTCTAAGGGGTTGATTCCTTTGTTTTATTTGGTTTTGAAAGAAAAAATGCTTGCCTGTCTATAAAGGGGTTTTGGCATGGTCGATACTTATGGTTTCGGAAGGATATTTCAAAGAGGCTTTCAAAAGAGAGTCGACACCTATGTTTTAATAGAAGTAGCTTTTGAAGGAGTTGCTTAGATTTTATTTAAAGCTTTCGGAAGGGGTAGATTCGACCAAGTTGAAACCCTTCCGAGGATTGAGGACTTTCTGATGGTATTGAAGATATCAATGTTGACAAAAGGTTTAGATTTTTTTTAAAATATAAGCCACTTCCTAATGCTTTCGAAAGGGGCTACAGGTTTAAGGCAATGGTTTCGAAAGGGGTTTTGAAGCTAACCTTCAATTTTTTTTGCCTAGATGTTTTAATGCCTTCGAAAGGATGGTTTCCATGCCATCAATCTTCCCCAATACTTCTGAATAAAGAATGGTTTCGAAAGAGATTCTTTCACCTATGTTCACTTTGACCCAAAATGATGTTTTAAGCATAAACCAAATGCTTTCGAAAGGTGGACTTTCAATGGTTTCGAAGGGTAACCTTTATTAGTTTCAAAAGGGCACTTTCAAATGGTTTTGAAGCTATACTTATTTACTTATGTAATAGTACTTTTACATGGTCGAAAGATTTCAAATGAAATGTATTATAGTATTCGAATGGTCGGAGCCTATTGCTTTAAAGATAGATTTCTATGCTTAAGAAGACGGTCATTCTATGAGGTCGAAAGCAAAGTTTCTAAGGAGTCAAAAGGTTTTAAAACCCAAACCCAAATTTTTAAAGGAAAAACCCATGGCTTAAATAAAGGAGTTTTGGAATGACTTAAAGTATATAAAGTTGAAGAGGAATGGCCTTGATAAAAAATGCAAGTTAGAGGGATTAACTATCTTTTACAAGAAATGAAATTCAAGGACCTCAAACCCACATGAGTGGTATTGTTAAATTGTTATGTTTACTTATTCAAATTCGAATATATTCACTTGATAAAGAACCCATAACCGTGTTTTGGGGGATAGAGGGGGGAGGAGAACCAGTTAGGTTAACCAAGTAATGAATGTAAATTGATTAAACTCCTAAATGAGTAGAATTGCATCCAAGGAGTCATGGATGCCAAAATATAGGATGCCTAAACTTTGAAGCTATCCAGGAGATAAGTTCATAGTACACCCATGAAAGCCATAATTCTATAGTTATTGGAGGTAACCAACACGTTCATAGTAAACCCATTGAAAACAATGTATTTAAGTAGGTTGGTAGGGGCTAATGGGTTTGTAGTGAACCAATGAAAACTATATCCGAATTAGGAATAAGAATCAGTCAATAGGTTCCTAGTCAACCCATGAAAACTAAGATAAGAAAGAAGTTAATGGAATCATCGGTAGTTCCTAGTCAAAGCATGAAAACTAGGATGAGAAGTGAGTTGTTGCATAAATTCATAGGTTCCTAGTCAATCCATGAAAACTAGGATAAGGGGATTAGTAAACGGAATGACTAATAGGTCCAGGAGAGATTCATGAATTAATCAGGCTAATTAGTAGTAGCCTGTAGGTTGTTAGTGATCTTGGGAAAACTATGAAGTAGGACAAGGTGTCCATGTGTGGTAAAAAAAGTTATTAGTAAACCCATAAAAACTAATAGGCTAAGAGTGACCCGAGAAACTGTAATTATGACAGGGGTGCCAATTTAAACTAGGGATGGAAAATCCAAATGTTTGTATGTATGCATATCATCATAATATTTTGAAATGCACGTTTTAACCAATGTGGATGTAGGAGCATAATATATGATTTTATAAAGGTTTTAGAATACTAGTCAGGGGAAAACCTTTTCTGCTAAGTGGTGTGGTCTCACTAGATATCTATAAGGATTGAAATGTTAGATTATTATTCATATTAGGCTTTATGTCTGACTCAAAATTTTTGTTTTCCCGTTAAACTCTCGGGCACTCAATTGATTTTGAGTAGTTTGAGATTTAGAGTTTTCAGATTCTCTTCTTCGACGAATAAAGCTTCCGAAGGCGTGCAAGAGGCAGTTTGATATTTAGAATTTTCTTTTTCCTTTGTGTAATTTGTTTGCAAAGGAATATTTTTCAGTCTAAATATACACTCTGATCAACTAAAGGGGCATCTTCATATGTCGCTCTTGGCATATATGTGATAATTATAATTTTTTTGAACGTGGTTAACTGTTTTTTGGGTTTATGTAATAAATATCAAATGTTTTGAATGGAAAGCGGAAATGTGTTTTTGATTTGTTAAACTTCTTCCATATTTATGTGATCTATGTATCAATGTATCTAGCACCGCCGTATTTGGTCGTCAAAAAGTAATAACTATGGATGGCTACAGTATCCGTATCCGTTAGTTTTGGGCCTCTAAGAAGGGGGATGTTACATCCCCACTTACGCCAAATAAATCCTTTCTGCAACAATCTGAAACTTTTTTATCCAATCTCCACCTTTACTTCGGAGCCATGTGCCTCAAAGGCATCACTATAGGCCTAGCATCTTTCGCTTGGTCAATCCTAAACTCGGTTTCTTCACAAGGTGGAAATCTTGAAACCTCGACGAATGCGTTTAGAAAATCTTTAGCTATGGGATAAATGCCAAGTAATCTTGTGATAGATCTAACGAATACCAATACGACTTCATCATGGAAATGTCTAGCGCATATAGAACTATCAAATCTTGCTTCCCATGACTATGCAAACGAACTACCTTCCTATCGAAATCTAAAACCACTCCATACCGAGCCATTCAATTCATTCCCAAAATCAGTCTGTATCCTGCAAAAATAAAATAGTGCATCACAACTTAACTCTACACCATTTGTGACTAACTTAAGACCATTGCAAATAGTCGACAAATGCTTTGATCCCCTAAAAAGATTCAACAAAGTAACGATCTCATGCATAATGTCAAGGTTTTTCCTAATCTATTCACTAATGCATTGCCTATAAATGAATATGATGCATCGGTATCAAATAAAACTTTGGTAGGTAAAGTAGATAGCAATAATACACAAACATAATCGTTTCCCCCTCTCCTAAGCCATTGGTGCAATGTTGGTAGTGGGTACAACTTCCAATTCATAAGCCTTAACAATCTGACCCTCTTTCTATCATGTTGGATACTCCCTCTTATAATGTCCCATTTGGTCACAATTATAGCACTTGATTCCCTTCAACCGTTCTTGTTGTCCCGACTATCCTTGCTGTCCTCATGGTTTCGACCTAGAATCTCTTACTAAATATCCCACCTTACCACACTGATTATTTTGTTCCCTTCTAGAGGTTCACCAAACAATTCTTAGCTATATGTCCTGTCTTTCTACACCTTCTACATATAGTGTCTCCTTCTTATTATGTCCACCTTGGCGTCCTTTATTTTACGCCTCTTCTGATCGCCATCTAATACTTGCTCCGTGTTTAAAATTTCAACCATAGTACTAACAAAGCACCTTCAACCAAATTTTCAAAAGTCTCTCTCAATGGTATTATATTTTAAGCCAACTCCTTCTATGGGGAATTTAATCCCTTAGCAAATTTCTCAATCTTCTTCTCTTTGGTATTGATCAATTCAAATCCAAACTTTATGTGACAGCCCACAAATCCGTACCCCTTGAATTAACACTATTCTATCTCTATTAACTCAAGTGGCACAGAAATACGAACCGTTAGGGTTAAAGAAGAAGAGATAGAAGAAGAAGAAACTAAAACAATATCAGAATCTCACAGTCGCAGCGGAATAAAATATAATAGTAAATATAGAACTTTACACTAAATGAAAATTATCACTGATTTATACGTCATATCATCAGAGTATCTCATACATCAACAATCACAAATCAGACCTATCATACAATCACAGCAGTGGATATATGTATATATACATATAATACATCTCGGACTCCAGCTCCTCTCCTGCTCCATAGCAACCTATCCTGAACATATAATACTCGGTCTGACCCGAGCATTATAATGAAATAACACCCTAGTCAGTCTGGAATACCAGCTGATAATAAATATGCATCCAAATTGATTATTAAAGTTTCAAAAATCCTTTGAAAACAAAAGCATCTCGTAAGACCACGCCACAAATAAACATGTCGGGTTTTTACCTTACGATAGCTAAAACACTTTTTATAGAAATCCTCTGATATTATAATAGTGTCTATTTACAAATACTTATAAAATAGCCGAAATTGTAACATCTATTAAATTCCAGCTACTAGCCACAAAAGTGGGTAATACAAACAAAACTCGTACAAGGCTCATAGGGAAAATGGATTTCCAACAATGACTAGGCACTGGGGTACCACCTGTCACGGTACGGGGCCTAGATCACCGTACCGAGCACTACTCCCTTCATCTCCTGCAACACAAGGCCGGAACCATTCCTTACTGAACAGTCCCGAACAAGATAAACCTCGTGGTTTGCGCGACCAACCACCCACTAAGCCGAAAATATATAAGGGACATCTAGACAGGGGAAATATCTTGTCCTGCTTGGGCATGACCCACCTAACCTTGCTGCATATCCCCTGATTTTCAGTCATTCCCGGTTGATGAGGCTTGAGGCTAAGCGTTACATTTAGAACGTTTTCACTTAGAATGCCCATCGTCCACCTGACGATGTTTCGCAAGCATTCGTCCATACAAGTCCGTTCCGGGTTCGAACGGAACCGAAGGCACTACTCCTACTACATCCATTTTGAAAATATCCTCAGGATTAGTAACGACTAGCCCTTGCACTTCACTGCTCCATCTTCGACTCCGAATACGTTTTTCGCACGAAACGTACAAACCGTTTCGAAGTGGTTTTCGAGAAATAAATCTCGATCCCGGTCTCTTCGAAACGATCAACGCAGTTGTCCAAATCATCATAGTCGGTGATTTAACTATCAATTTATATTCATAAACATCCTTAAACATCCATTACACAATAAATAATTCCCATATTATTTATTTACCCAAATATCTTTACAAGATATATTTCCAAAGTTTCAAAACTCATTTGAAAACAATTTCCCAAAACTCTTCCTTTACAAGGTAAATCCCTTGCCATATATTTCCATTGGAATAACCAAGTTCAAAACATTTAGATTTAAAACAGTAAAAATACTTTATTCTGAAATATACTTTAAAATATGTAAATTTACTTCTAGTTATTTACTAAAAATATAGTTTCAAAACATTTAAAGTTAAACCATTTATTAAGATATGAATATTGATTTTAAAAAAGGGTTTTAGTTTAAACCAAACTTATAAGTAGAGATTTTAAAAGGCTAATACTAATTTCAATAACTTAGTTCAAAACTAGTCTTTTGAACAAATCCATTTGTAAAAATAATTATTAAGATATTTATAAAATTTACTATTGCTAATTTAATAGTTACTTTTAAAAATAAATATTTCAAACACTCTTTAAACAAGCTTGAATTTTTAAAGCTTCCTTTTTATAAAATCAGTTTAAACTCAAACTTGGTTTTCCTAGGGAACTCGTTTCCACTTAATCATCACAGAAACCTTCTCACAATTTCTGTCAATTATTTCAATTCAGGTTTATATTTTAATAACATAATCTTATTTTCCCATTTATCAACCGATAACTTTTCTCTTTGTTTATCATTCCAGATTTACCAATTTTCAATTTTCATTCCAAATGGATTTCAAATTTTAATTCTTTTAAATTCATTATTTGATAATATCTTTTATTCTCTAAAATTCAATTTATCCATTTATAATTAAATTCTGAATTTATAGTTGATCCAACCATATTCTTTATTTCTTAAAACCCAAATTTTATTCCTTTAAATTCTTTATATATCAATTTCTTTTATTTTCTTAAATCCCAATTAATACCGTTTATAATTAAAATTCAGGATTTATATTTATTTCAACAATATCACAGTACAATTTAAACTCAGATTATCAATCACAATATGAAAACAGATCACAACATAAATTTAAAGATAATTATTATAATGTGAGGAATCCAGTTGGATCCCTCCAACCTGTTTTCCCTGCATCCACAAATATTGGCACAACAATATATATATCAATCCAGACTGATATAAATAAACATTTCAACCAATCACACAATTAATTAAATATCAACTACTTAAATCAGCTAACATTCCAGAAGGGAGTGAGATTAACTCACCTTGAGTTTCGACGAGCGTTCGAAATTCAAATTAAACTGAACGACGTTCGATTTAACCCAAATTTTCTACTTGCCCGGAATGACTCCGGATCTGCACCATCTCATAGCACTCGTCTCTGCAATTCCAATGCTTCCTGTTTCGTCAAATTCCGATAACGTATGCAAAAGATATTAATTTTTAAAATTTTGAATAAAATTTAAACAACAATTCCTTTTAAATTAAATTTTCTTATACCCAAAATTATCCAGGCCGCTAGATCTAAGAACAAAATCAAGGCCGCATGTTGTTTTTTCTTCCTCCACGCGAACACAGAGCAAAAGCCGAACCTAAAAAATCCCTCTAGGGTTTCGAAACGCACCTCCAAACGACGACCGGACTCCGATCAACTTTGCCTATGACAAACCCCCATGCGACGCACACCCACTGCCACAAACACGCTGAACTCGGTCGTCCCTAGGCGATGCAGCAACCCTCCATACACACGACGAACGCGAGCCTCCCCTAAGCAAATCATCAAGCTATACTCGATCACGACCGTCCACTTTGAAGATCTTGACACTCTCTACGATTTTCCAGTAGAGAGTTTTGCAAATTAAAGCTTGGATGGAGAGAAATTGGTGGGGGAAAGACGATCGTTTTCGGCCATAGAAATAATAATAAGCGGCGGCCGGTGGATAATAGCTAGGGTTTAGAGATTTTTAAATATATATAATAGTTTTAATATTATTTAATTAATAAAATTTCTCAATTTAACCGTTTACACAAACGACCTCCAAACTTCGCGATCCGACAGGCGATTCTAGGGTTTTTCCGCGTTTCGGACACAACGGAGCAAGTCTCGTAAGGTAATTCGGTCGTATATACGAGTTACGGAATTAAACGATCAATTTCAAATTAAATCGATTAAAACGATTTCGATGCGTTTCGAGTTGCCACGGTCAAACGACAACTCCGATTGCTACGATAATTGAAATCCGATAATAACTAACTATTACGGACCTAATAAAACTGATTTCGTTGAATTCCGAGACTGTGCCCCGGAAGGCTATTTTAACTCGTCTATTAAATCGGGCGATTATCCAAATTGTCGAAAACGCTTGAAATTTTACTTTTAAATTTTTTATTAACTTTACAATAAATCATATATCATTAAAAACACATTAACAATCATTTTGACTCATTTCGAATCAAAATCCGATTAATTGCATTTTTATATTATTAAATCCTATTATTAAATTAATATAAAATCCCAAATTCAATCTATTAACTTTTAGTTTCTTCCAATGGTCCAATATTAAAACTCAAACCCAATTAGACCTAAATTCAATTTTAGAATCTAATTTTATCTCCATTTACACTCGAAATTACCAATTACCCCAATTCTAATATTGAATTAGTATTATTCAGTTACCAATTAAATTCCCGATTCAATATTTAATTATTGTTCTCAATTATTTGAAATTGAATAGAATTACTATAACTAAAAATTATAGCTTATTTTATTTCAAGATTCAATTTATAATCCATATTCAACATTTAAAATGAATTAAATGTTCAAATTCAATGGCTTAAAAATACGGGATGTTACATTCCTCCCCCCTTATAAAAATTTCGTCCCCGAAATTTGCTAAGGTAGAAAATGTTCCTACACTCATTAACTTAACCCAATTTCTTTAGTTAAAACTTATATACACTTTCGAAAAACTCTTTAGCTCAATCCCAAACCCATGCGCTTCATTTCTCTAAAGCTTTACTTTTAACTTATAACTTTCCAAGTTAATTCAAATTTTCAAAATTCCCAAAAAAAATTCTAACTCCCAAAATTTTCGAAAAATTTTGGCAGAGTCTCCCCTGTACGGAGGAGCTTTCACGATATCGCGATACAAACAAATATATATACATCGACCCACACGGTCGGAAACCAAAATATATCACAATATATATATCACTTTCCCAATTTTATTTGCGTAGGCGTACCTTTTTAGCAAATTTCAATAGTAAGTAGCTAATATACCGCATATACGCGCTCCAACTCTCTAGAACGTCTTCTATACCTGTACTTACTCAACAAACATATCAGATTTCAAAGATATGAACATATTACAACATTTCCAATATAAATGCAAGCCAAACATGTCCATTTCATAATCCAATCAACAATTTGCATGATTCCATAAGTAAACTATATTTTATAACATGCACAAGTTCCTTTCCTAATACCGAATTCCATTTTATTTCACACCAATAATTTTCATACAGGTTTACCATTCTCAATTTATAATTACTACCACCAAACCATATTCACTTCGATATTATGAATATGTGCCTTTGATCCATTTACTTCTCTTTTTAATTAACCTGCCTTTGTAAACAAACACACTAAATAGGTTCCAAACCATTTATTAAGATTTTAGCCCATTCTATTTTCATCCAAACTAACTTCATTTTACTTCACTTGAATGATTTACATTCAAGTTCACTATATACCATTTATATTAATTACAACCAATTCATTTCTATTTCAATATGATTAATATATGCCTTACTTATATTTCTTTATTTTAACTTATATTCCCAATTTGATTTACAATCAAATTTCATTTTAAACTTGAAACATTTGCATTTCTTTTATGATTCATTCCCATTCATATGCAAACATTGCTTATTAAAATGCTAATTCATTCCAATTGATTCAAAATCAATTCCATATGCTTCTAGAAACCAACTCACTTGTATTCATTTACAAACTCTTTGAATTAGATTCCAATTCAGTTCAATTTATTCAAAAATCAATTTCAATTGCTTGTTAAACATCTCAGTTCCGAATACATATAATTTTCATGCCATTCAAGCAATTAATCATCACTTCAGCTTACACCCATTTAAAATTAATTCCAGTCTAGATTTATATTAATTTTATTCACTTCTACATGGTTCATAATCCAAGCATGCTTATTCCCTTTCAATTATTAAATCAATCCTTATTCTCACCTTTCAAATTTATTATTCATCTTAAGTTAATTTTTTTTTTATTTATTATTCTTATTATTATGATTATTATTTTTTAAAACCAAGTCTTGATTTTCATATTTCAAATTCATTATTCAACTTAAGTTCACTTTTATCATTCCATCCTGGATTTATTTACAACTCTTATATTCATATGATATCACAATATTTAATTTAAAACCATTTCACTTGCCATTCAACTTTATTTCCCAACCAAAATTTATCCAAGACCAAATTATAAAGCTTAATCACACCTATTATTCAACTTGCTTAAGTTCTTTCGCAATATTTTCATTATCTTCTTATAAATCAATTTTCATCCAAATCAATTCAAATCCATTTACAAATTTGAATGCTCTTTGTTATTTATTCAATCCATTTACTTGCATCCCAATGTTATTATCTCCACCAATTCCATTTAAAACTATTTCATAAGCTTAACCATAACCATCTCACCATTTCCTTAAATAATTTCAATTCCATAACATCTCAATTTATTTCCATTTTAATTGATTCTTTACTCCTTTCAAACCATTTAGAAATTTTAATACACTATGTTTATTTATTTTATCCATTTTAAGATTCATTTACCTTCACACTTCATTTCTGAATTTATTTTATTAACAATGTGGCCACTTCACATCATTCCACTCACTGGAATTTATTTACAATCCAAACTATCACCATTATAATTAAATTTCATTTTTCATCTACACTTCAATATTAGTTACCACAATTTTTAAATCCCTTGCTACAGTTGGATTTCTATTTACCTCCCAAATTTTGATCAATTATCAAAATTCTATTCATTTCCATACACATTCCATTTAATTGTAATTCGATTTAGTTTCTAACCTAATCCATATTAGGTTTTAATACACTTTCCTAATTCATACTGAACTTATTTACAATACGGCCCCTTCCAAATGTTCTAAACAAGAACAAAGTCCCATTTTACCCTTCAATTATTAACAAGCTTTCAAAATTATACTCATTCCAGCACTATCTTCATTTAATTAAGCTTATACTAAATTCATCTTCAAGCTTCTCTTTATTTAATTCAGCTTATACTAAATTCTTTCTCAAATAATCCCTTTGAATTTGTTGAGTCAAATTTTTTTTTTTATTCATACAATATCCTTTCAGCACAATTAGATTTCTTCCAATTCAATTCTTTCCAAATTTAGATTCAAGTTTTAACTAAATTCATTTAGCCATCTTGAATTCATTTCATTTTCCTTTACCATTTTAAATAAGAATTTAATTCCATTCACTTTATTCAAAACACAATTGAATCTTGTTTTTAATTAATCTAAATTCGACTCAAGTCCATTTAGTCAAAGTTAAATCCAATCAAATCCAAATTTCAATTCTCTATATACAAGTTCAAAACTTGTTTACTAATTTAAGTTCATTCATTTCCTTTATATCTCACATTACCTTATTTCAATTTACATTTCATTAGAGATTAAGTTTGAATCCACCAGACCATTCAACTATTCCCCAATTGTGATTATAATTTCATTTCTATTTATATAAGTTCACCAACTTTTTATTTTAAAGCTCATTTTAATCCATCTACATCATATAATCACAATTTCAAATTTTACATATATATGTATTACTGAATTTCTAAGGATACAAATTTTCTTTCACCTTAATACTTTGCACAATTCTAAATTCATAATCTCAACTAAAGCATAACACTTACTAGCTTGAGGGTATACTCCATTTCACAATGACCCAAAATCTCAAAGTCAACTACATCTTAATTTAATTCAAATCAACTTTATTTTAAGTCTAATTTATTTTACTTATCCAAGTTAAATTCAAATCTTCTACTCACTTCAACATATTTTATTCACTTTCAATTACTCAAATTAAATTTTAACTCCAAGACTAAAATTTTCATTTCTTACTTCGTATTAATATTAATTTCACTTAATAAGTTCAATAGTTAGTTCATTTCAACTTTACACATTATTTAATTAGAATTTTCCCAGAATTCATTTACCCGGTTTTATTCCAAAGCCATTTTGAAATAAAAATCAACATATTTCCTCTCGGCATATCAAACCCAATCTCCAGATTCCAAAACAATTTGTTTATACCCAAAACAAATTTCCCATTTGAAATGTCCAAAACAACTATTATACCCAACCAGTCCAAACAATATCATAACCAAGTATTAGGGAAGCAATCCATCACTTTAGAAACTCGAAAATGAATTCTAATGATGTGGCCAGCATCATCAGGATTATTTTCCAGCGACTGAAGTGAGTTCAGTGCTTCTTTACTTTCCAAATTCATTTTTAAACAGTTTCCATTCAAAAATGCTTCCAAAAACAATATTCCATTATTGCCTTCCAATACATTGGAAAACATTTCAAACATTACAAAGATTTTAAATTTCCAAATCTTTATTTTCAATCTATTTAAAATCTTTTTCAAAATTTTCGGGATTTAAATTCTGGTTTAAATTAAATTTAATTATTCTCTTTTGTATAATTTATACTGACAGAATTTATTTTGTTATAACCATTCGAATTTTAGATTCTTATATTTGATTATAGTATTAACAACCAATCATCCAAATATATACATAATTGCAGAAAATTATTTCTTTTATATCAAAATAGTTTTGGGTAAAATTATTTCATTTACCCACTTTTAAAACGTTACTATGTCGGTTTATCTTGTTTAAGAGTTTAGAAACCCCTATCGATACGGTTGTACTTCTCGCACCGACCAGAATTCATAAACACTCAACCGATAAGTCAACACAGTATAAAAACAATTTTATATTCACTAACAAGTACGCTCTCATATCTATTAATACGCTCAACTCATAATAGAGTACTATCGACTCTGATTAATGAGTAATTTCCCCACCAAAGCCTAGGTTGTCGTCAACCTAAGCTCTGATACCAATTGTGACAGCCCACAAATCCGTACCCCTTGAGTCAACACTATTCTATCTCTATTAACTCAAGTGGCACAGAAATACGAACCATTAGGGTTAAAGAAGAAGAGATAGAAGAAGAAGAAACTAAAACAATATCAGAATCTCACAGTCGCAGCGGAATAAAATATAATAGTAAATATAGAACTTTACACTAAATGAAAATTATCACTGATTTATACATCATATCATCAGAGTATCTCATACATCAACAATCACAAATCAGACCTATCATACAATCACAGCAGCGGATATATATATACATATAATACGTCTCGGACTCCAGCTCCTCTCCTTCTCCATAGAAACCTATCCTGAACATATAATACTCGGTCTGACCCGAGCATTATAATGAAATAACACCCGAGTCAGTCTGGAATACCAGCTGATAATGAATATGCATCCAAATTGATTATTAAAGTTTCAAAAATCCTTTGAAAACAAAATCATCTCATAAGACCACGCCACAAATAAACATGTCGGGTTTTTACCTTACGATAGCTAAAACACTTTTTATAGAAATCCTCTGATATTATAATAGTGTCTATTTACAAATACTTATAAAATAGCCAAAATTGTTACATCTATTAAATTCCAGCTACTAGCCACAAAAGTGGGTAATACAAACAAAACTCGTACAAGGCTCGTAGGGAAAATGGATTTCCAACAATGACTAGGCACTGGGGTACCACCTGTCACGGTACGGGGCCTAGATCACCGTACTGAGCACTACTCCCTTCATCTCCTGCAACACAAGGCCGGAACCATTCCTTACTGAACAGTCCCGAACAAGATAAACCTCGTGGTTTGCGCGACCAACCACCCACTAAGCCGAAAATATATAAGGGACATCTAGACAGGGGAAATATCTTGTCCTGCTTGGGCATGACCCACCTAACCTTGCTGCATATCCCCTGATTTTCAGTCATTCCCGGTTGATGAGGCTTGAGGCTAAGCATTCGTCCATCGTCCACCTAACCTAACCTAACCTTTAGAACGTTTTCACTTAGAATGCCCATCGTCCACCTGACGATGTTTCGCAAGCATTCGTCCATACAAGTCCATCCCGGGTTCGAACGGAACCGAAGGCACTACTCCTACTACATCCATTTTGAACATATCCTCAGGATTAGTAGCGACTAGCCCTTGCACTTCACTGCTCCATCTTCGACTCCGAACACGTTTTCCGCACGAAACGTACAAACCGGATCGAAGTGGTTTTCGAGAAATAAATCTCGATCCCGGTCTCTTCGAAACGATCAACGCAGTTGTCCAATATTGATAGTCGGTGATTTAACTATCAATTTATATTCATAAACATCCATAAACATCCATCACACAATAAATAATTCCCATATTATTTATTTACCCAAATATCTTTACAAGATATATTTCCAAAGTTTCAAAACTCATTTGAAAACAATTTCCCAAAACTCTTCCTTTACAAGGTAAATCCCTTGCCATATATTTCCATTGGAATAACCAAGTTCAAAACATTTAGATTTAAAACAGTAAAAATACTTTATTCTGAAATATACTTTAAAATATATAAATTTGCTACTAGTTATTTACTAAAAATATAGTTTCAAAACATTTAAAGTTAAACCATTTATTAAGATATGAATCTTGATTTTAAATAAGGGTTTTAGTTTAAACCAAACTTATAAGTAGAGTTTTTAAAAGGCTAATACTAATTTCAATAACTTAGTTCAAAACTAGTCTTTTGAACAAATCCATTTGTAAAAATAATTATTAAGATACTTATAAAATTTACTATTGCTAATTTAATAGTTACTTTTGAAAATAAATATTTCAAACACTCTTTAAACAAGCTTGAATTTTTAAAGATTCCTTTTTATAAAATCAGTTTAAACTCGAACTTGGTTTTCCTAGGGAACTCTCATCACAGAAATCCTTCTCACAATTTCTGTCAATTATTTCAATTCAGGTTTATATTTTAATAACATAATCTTATTTTCCCATTTATCAGCTGATAACTTTTCTCTTTGTTTATCATTCCAGATTTACCAATTTTCAATTTTCATTCCAAATGGATTTCAAATTTTAATTCTTTTAAATTCATTATTTGATAATATCTTTTATTCTCTAAAATTCAATTTATCCATTTATAATTAAATTCTGAATTTATAGTTGATCCAACCATATTCTTTATTTCTTAAAACCCAAATTTTATTCCTTTAAATTCTTTATATATCAATTTCTTTTATTTTCTTAAATCCCAATTAATCCCGTTTACAATTAAAATTCAGGATTTATATTTATTTCAACAATACCACAGTACAATTTAAACTCAGATTATCAATCACAATATGAAAACAGATCACAACATCAATTATAAAGATAATTATTATAATGTGAGGAATACAGTTGGATCCCTCCAACCTATTTTCCCTGCATCCACAAATATTAGTACAATAATATATATATCAATCCAGACTGATATAAATAAACATTTCAACCAATCACACAATTAATTAAATATCAACTACTTAAATCAGCTAACATTCCAGATGTGAGTGAGATTAACTCACCTTGAGTTTCGGCGAGCGTTTGAAATTCAAATTAAACCGAACGACGTTCGATTTAACCCAAATTTTCTACTTGCCCGGAATGACTCTGGATCTACACCATCTCGTAGCACTCGTCTCTGCGATTCCAACGCTTCCTGTTTTGTCAAATTCCGATAACGTATGCAAAAATATTAATTTTTAAAGTTTTGAATAAACTTTAAACAACAATTCCTTTTAAATTAAATTTTCTTATACCCAAAATTATCCAGGCCACTAGATCTAAGGACCAAAATCAAAGCCGCATGTTGTTTTTTCTTCCTCCACGCGAACACAGAGCAAAAGCCGAACCTAAAAAATCCCTCTAGGGTTTCGAAACGCACCTCCAAACTACAACCGGACTCCGATCAACTTTGCCTATGACAAACCCCCATGCGACGCACACCCACTGCCACAAACACGCTGAACTCGGTTGTCCCTAGGCGATGCAGCAACCCCCCATACGCACGACGAACGCGAGCCTCCCCTAAGCAAATCATCAAGCTATACTCGATCACGACCGTCCACTTTGAAGATCTTGACACTCTCTACGATTTTCCAGTAGAGAGTTTTGCAAATTAAAGCTTGGATGGAGAGAAATTGGTAGGGGAAAGACGATCGTTTTCGGCCATAGAAATAATAATAAGCGGCGGCCGGTGGATAATAGCTAGGGTTTAGAGATTTTTAAATATATATAATAGTTTTAATATTATTTAATTAATAAAATTTCTCAATTTAACCGTTTACACAAACGACCTCCAAACTTCGCGATCCGACAGGCGATTCTAGGGTTTTTCCACGTTCCGGATACAATGGAACAAGTCTCGTAAGCTAATTCGGTCGTATATACGAGTTACGGAATTAAACGATCAATTTTAAATTAAATTGATTAAAACGATTTCGATGCGTTTCGAGCCGCCACGGTCAAACGACAACTCCGATTGCTACGAAAATTGAAATCCGATAATAACTAACTATTACGGACCCAATGAAACTGGTTTCGTTGAATTCCGAGACTGTGCCCCGGAAGGCTATTTTTACTCGTCTATTAAATCGGGCGATTATCCAAATTGTCGAAAACGCTTAAAATTTTACTTTTAAATTTTTTTTTAACTTTACAATAAATCATATATCATTTAAAAACACATTAACAATCATTTTGACTCATTTCGAATCAAAATCCGATTAATTGCATTTTTATATTATTAAACCCTATTATTAAATTAATATAAAATCCCAAATTCAATCTATTAACTTTTAATTTCTTCCAATGGTCCAATATTAAAAATCAAACCCAATTAGACCTAAATTAAATTTTAGAATCTAATTTTATCTCCATTTACACTCGAAATTACCAATTACCCCAATTCTAATATTGAATTAGTATTATTCAGTTACCAATTAAATTCCCGATTCAATATTTAATTATTGTTCTCAATTATTTGAAATTGAATAGAATTACTATAACTAAAAATTATAGCTTATTTTATTTCAAGATTCAATTTATAATCCATATTCAACATTTAAAATGAATTAAATGTTCAAATTCAATGGCTTAAAAATACGGGATGTTACACTTTACTAACTCATTGAGATTATTCACATATCCTTTTATGGTTATGTCTCCTTGTTTAAGCTCAATAAATTCCTCTAACAACATTCTCTTCTCAGCTCCAAAAAAGAATTTCACCTCAAGTATCCTTTTGGAAACTTCACAAGTAATGGTATTCTTCTCCGTTTTGGCTTGGCTACAACAATTTCCTACCAATTATTTGCCTCTTCTTGTAGATGCAAACAGCCATTCCTCCTAGTTCCATCACTCAATCCCGATAAACCAAATATCTTCTCATAGTTTGTTATCCATGTCTTAGCCGCTGCATACAATTTTACCCAAGTAGATGGCTTTCAACCTAAGTTAGAAATATCTGTGTAGAGTTTTGGGAAGTAAACATTCGATGGTGAAACAACAGACTTAGATCCAGTCCCAGCAACTAGTTCAGTGGAGGTGATAGTGGTACTAGTCAGATCAACTACTTGGAGATGTGTACGAAACCAAATAGTCATGTTCATGCCCAGAATCTTAGGGACATCCACTCAGGTACAAGCACTCGCTCTGGCGTTCACTCCACCAACATTGGCCCTCACTCTAGTTTCCTTGAATTATTCATACTTCAATTATTTGTAAATGGGATTCATTAGCATCTCCTCAATACATAACTAGATAATCGAAGACTGGAATAGGATATAGTGTATTTGAAAATATTAGATTTAGCTCTTATTTATTATATATTTCATAAAATATACAAGTATGCTCTCTCAATGCATCCCTAATCTTATAGTCGATGCTCTGATAACAAAAGCAAAAACCCGCCATTTCAGAACCCCTTAGATACACAATGAAGTCATAAAATGATGAGTCGTAGGAAGATAATATATATTGATATATGGAGAGAGTATAAGACAAAAATGAGCTAACTATTAACTTTAGAGCTCATAGCGCACGGTCATACAAATATCATCTTATATATATATATATATATATATATGCATACATGTGTGTGTGTTTTATTACATACCCAATACTACAATATAAGTCCATATAATCCTTACCCAATCTGCTTCAACACTGTCATGTCATGTCTATGATACACACTTTATTTACAATATATACCGATCTCATCTCTAGGTCCATCACCTTTCCAAAGTCCATCAACCTAAACACTATTAATAAAAAAATTATAGGAGTGGGTCAAACATACGTCTGAATAAGTGAAGCCAATCAAAAGGTCATATACTACTATGATAGTGATATAATGTGGTTTAAGCCTAAGTATAACATCTTCTAAGCCCACATGCGCTGTGCTGTAGAATAATATTATACAATCTAAGTTTTTCCTAGTCCCAAACACCTACGATAAAGGATACCACGTATGAAATGCAATCTCATCACCGGCGATGAAGAATTTCATGATTACATAACCTGATCCCGCAACTCGCGGTAAAGAATTACACGTCTACAATTATCAGATCTTACCACATACGATAAAGGATACTTATGTAATGGACTCACACCTGCACCCACCATGTGTGCTACAGGCCAACTTTTGGCCACATTGAAACTGAACTGGACTAGCTCCAATGCTTTAAATAAGAATGCTTGTCAATACTATGAATTAACGAACCGTAGGGTGCGCTACAAGATTCAGGTATTCGTTCCTCATCCCAAAACTATATATATACATATGTACATATCACATATTGAACTATATGATCCAAATCCATACACACACATAAACACACACACACACGCACACACACACATATATATAACATTCATACTTCACTGTTATTGATAAGTCTCATATACCCCTTTTATTTTTCCAGAACTACGTACACCTCATTCTTACATCGTTGCCATCAAGCTACAACTTAAACATGCTTTAAGTATTCCAATAGCATTATAAAATCATGCATACTTTGGCCATACATCATGGCTTCATCGATTTATGCATCGAAACAGCAGCCGTAAAAGTCTAGTCATCACCATATAGTTGTTAGCGAACACCATGCAAAAAGTTGGATCACCACATGATGAATCGACATGTAAAAATCCAAAAACACAAATCTAGGTCATCCATCGATGGACCGTTGTGCACCCATCGATGCACCAATGCATGCCCAGATGCGCATTTTTATCGTGCTTTGAAAGTTTTAGATTTCCATATTTTGATTATTCACTCTGTGCGTTGTTTTAATGATTCTATATTATATATATAGACATTATCTAGTGTGTTCTTAGGGTCAATACACATTTACAGGCATCAAATTTGGTGTTTAATTAGGTTACGAATTCTAATTTTTATAAAACTATGTTTTCATAGTTTTTCAAAAGTTAAAATTTGTTCTTCTATATTTTGGTCTCTGGGTTCATTTTAGATTCATACACACACACCCCATATTTTAGTCCTAATTTGGCCTTAAAACATCTTATATCATTATCAAAGTACTATATAAGGATCGGAGAAGCCACACTCCCTAAATCAAGCTAAATGAGCTTGAATTTGCTCGTTGTTTCGAATTTCTAGAAAATTGAATCTTTTGAATTAGCATTTGATTCTTACTCCAGATGATAGAGAATTCTACTAAGAATCCAATGCAACCCATTTTGTCTAATTCTGTTAAGAATTATGAATTTGGTGTTAAAATGAAGGAAGGAGGAAGACGAATGTTTAGTGGATATCATACATAAAATATACATAGTTGTAGAGAGAAATCAAAGGGTGGTTATAATTTTAAATTCAAATTATCAAACCAAGCCGAACTCAGCCAACCTGGCCCACTGTTCGTGCACAAATCCAGTCTACTTAAATAAAATTTCGACATTTCACTCATTCGACTTCTGATTTTAATGAATACTTCATCTTGACTAGGAAAATGATACCTACGTATTAGTGCAACTCTCGTTGGCAAAATCAACTATTTGCTAAAATTACCATTTGACCCTTTTATTGAAATCTACCAAAATACACTCCAAATAGATTTCATATTTATTTATTGTTATTTATTATCAAATGTGGCACATAATGAGCATGATCTTGATAACTTGTGAAAAACTAACATAATGCAATAAATGTGATAAATGAACCTTATATGAATGCGAAAGTATGACATACTAGGTGTGATGCATAGCAACCCTATTATAAAAATTGGAAGTTCTATATGAATGCAATTTTGGTGATATTAAATATCATAAAATATAGCATCCAACACACTTCGTATAAAAGTCCCGACATTCAATCTAAGCAACCAAAACCTATTTCCTAATAAATCATGTCAATTGAACGAACATATCGATAAAGAGTTCGGGAAGGAAGCCTATATCTTCCCCTTAGACTCTCATGTACTCTTGTAACATTCCTAATTTTTGTTTAACATTATTCAGGGAATTTAACTTGATAAACAAAATAGAATAATGTGTGGTCATAAGGAGAATGAGATTTGTTAACTAATTTGGATCAGACATTAATTAATCAATTAATAAGATTATTTTAAACATGGAATAGTAAGGGATCAATAAGCGGGGAATAATAAAAATATTTCCTAATTTCATTCTCTAAGCCCTTCCTCTCTCATTCATTCTCATTCCATTTTCTAAAATAAAAATCAAAACCAAAAAGGACGTCTTCCATTACCTAGACAAAAAGAGGAGAAAATCTAAGGAATACAAAGGAAAAAGCTTAAGGGAATAAATCTACATCAAATCTCAATCTACCATATCCAAGCTGAGGTGAATTATAGTTGACTATGTCATTTGTTTATGTTTTGTTTTCGGATTGATTTTCGAGTTGGTTGTGATAATAATTCATGCCTAGATTGATAATATCATTATTAGATTGAATAATGGGTTGTTGGAATTTTGTGGAATTGCACTAATGGGTTTTAAAGAAAAACCTAATTTTTTATCTTTTGTTGATTTGAAATTTGAATATGTCGTAGAGAACATTATTTTAGAGAAGGGTTTTTAATTACATATTTTTTTCAATTTCATATGAATATTTTATGAATTTCCTAATAGGAAAAATGTGTATATTTTTGGGTTTTAATTATTAGAAATAATTTAATTAGTATTTTAGCTTTGAAATTTTTATATATGGAAGAAGAAGGAAATTCAGATTTTTAGTGATTTTCGGGGATTTTTAAATAATTGTTATTATTATTTATAATTTATTATTTTAGAAAAGTTTTTAATTAATATGATTTAATAATATTAATTATTAGGGTTTTGCAAAGTGATTGCGAAGGTAGAACATACCTACCAGAAATCTAGCATAAGATTAGGAAAAGTATTTTGTTATCAATGATGTTTTGTCATGGGCAAGAGTTGGTGGAAAGTATTAATTTTAAAAGGAAACAAATCAATTTTTAATTTATTTACATAAATGATACCAGAATAATAACTTAGAGGCTCGATATCTTTAAATTCATAGAGGTTCGACAACTGTAAGGGCTGATGCATGTGATAGCTACTCGATATCTATGTGTTGTATCCGCTTTCATAAGGACTCGACATCTTGTGTTTTTAAGGGTACAATATCTCATGATTTGAAGAGCCTCGAAAACCCCATGGTTTAGAGACCTGACAACTTCTTTCTAAAGGCCAACATCCTCAAGATTTTACGGGTACAACAAGCTCAAGCATAAAGGCTCTACAACGCTCTATGTTTTAGAGGCTCGATACCTCATGTTTTTTAAGGACTCGACATCTCATGTCTTATTGTAACTCGATATCTTTAATGTAGCCATTTGACAACTATATTTTGGCAACTTGACAGTGGTATGTTTTCCAAACCCAATAGCTATGTTTTAGAGGCTCGATATCCCAAATGAGGCTCGACAACCTATTTTGATAGCAATTATTTTAAAAGCTATGTTAAGATGATAATGCTTTTGACACAAGATTTTGGCTAAATATTTGGACTACGTTTTCCTTGTTTTATGAATGATTTCAATTGGTTCATTTCTAAGTATAGATGTTTTCTAAGGAATGAAATAGTGTTTTAGCCCAATTTTATACGAATTTTGCTAAAGGAAAATGTTACTTAAACTTTATTAATTATGTTATGTATATGACTATTGATTGATCATACTCTGGTGAATGATATTATATGTTCTCGTTATCATTTGATCAGTTAAATTTATATATTTTTATCATTTTTCATACTCACATTTTCATTGTCTAATATTGCACCTTGGGATTTAGGAACATAATTACCAATTAGGTTATTCCAGTAGTGAGTATGGTCGGACTAAACTCCTAAATGAGTGAATTTGCATCCAGGAGATCAAACAGATCAATTGTATTAGGAAGTCTTAAAGTGATGAAAAATGATATGAAACATGGATTTAAAACTAGATAAGATTTTAGGTGGGATTGGTGTAGGGTCGCACCCTATACTTCAACCCGTAGCCCTCGATTGGTGACGTCTACGATTCTACTCCATAGGGCTTTGTCAATAGCGAGTCTAAAGGATATACATGCACAAAAAGGAACTTGTCGCTCTATATGTTTATAATATTATTTAATTTGTTTTCCTTCTAAACATATTTGGAGTTTTTGGGACATCTGGTTATATTTTGACCCGGGTTAGCCTGAAAGGTTATTAGTTGGCTTGTGAAAACTTATAGGTTCATATTGATCCTAGGAAAACTTTGATTTGAGATAGACAGTAATTTCATGGGATGGATAAATTTTGGTAATACATAATACTTTAATGATAGACTAGTCATATTTATCCATATTGCATGCGTATGATCATATCATGTTTTGTTTTAACCATTGAGGTTGTCGATGTATGATTTATGTTAAGATTGACATATTTTGATAAGATATTGGTACGGTGAAACCCATTCCATTCTATAGAGTGGTCACACTAGATATCTATTTTTGGTTCAAGGTGGTATATTATTATTCATATTAGACTTTTTATTTGATTCGAAATTTATGTTTTTCCTCTTAAACTCTCAGGTACTCATTTGAGTAGATCGGAGGTAGGGTTTTCAAGTTGAACGAATAAGCATCCGGAGACATGCAAGAGGAAAGCTAATATTAAGAGTTTATTCCTACCATGTTATTTAAAGTTTATACTTTGTTTGAAATGATGTAATAACAGAAGTTATAACTTTCAAGTAGTTAGACTCTAATCATCTAAGAGGCATCTTCATATATCACTCTGGGAATATAATAGTATTCATTATATTTTCTCCAAATCTGGAATCGATAGGATTATGCAACGAATGTGATTTTTTTAATAAAATGTGTTTCGAAAATTTTCATATTCATGTACTCTTGATGTTATAGTTACAATTAACTGATATCATTTTGTCATCGGAAAATAACACTATGGATGATTGCAGCATCAGTAGCACTTTTTTTCAGACCTTCAATTTAGGGATGTTACAACTTGGTATCAAAGCATAGGTTTATTGAAACTTAAAAGATTTTGAAAACATAATCCACATAAATCAAAGGATAAGATTGGGTTATGGGATTAAGCTATAGGAACGTACTTGTTATTGCAAAATGTAAGTAGGTATTTTGTCTTTATCCTTCCATCTCTCTTAGACCATTCTTTTGTATCTTATTAAGACACGTATGCAAATTACGAGAAAGCAATTTATGGAAGAAGGAAATAGAAGAATGAATCTAGGTGGAGGAAGCACCGCAACAAATGGAAATGTTCGACCAATACTAGAAGGAACCCTGGTTGACCAGCAAATGCTAAAACAGATACAAGTGCTAATGTGAGTGCTGGAACTCCACAAATAAATATAGGGACTATGCATCGATTTTTCATCAATATGATGCAAGTTGGAGCATTGGCTAGTTTGGTTAGAGGAAACGTTGACAATGCAGGAGGTGCTAATCCCGAAGTACCTTCTTGCAACAATTGTGCCAAGTTTAGCCATGATTATACTAGTCTTGGAGGAAAGCCTTTTCATCGAATAGAAAGTGTTGTTGAAGTTGAGAATTGGCTGTTGCACTATGAAAGGATCTTTGTTGACTTTGGCTTGAATGATGAGTACAAGAGAAGGTTGACATCTAAATAGTTGCGAGGAGCTTCTTTGAATTAGTGGAGTGGTGTAAGTGAAGGAATACCAGAGGATAATTTGATTTGGGCTGAATTTGGAAAGATATTTGAGGAAATTTCTTGGTCCAAGATAGCTAGTTCAACCTTTCTCAGGAAGTTTGCTGAATTGGAGCAGGAAGAGATGTATATACTAGAGTATGCAACTAATTTTAATGAGTTAGGCAAGTATGGATAAGCTACTACTGATACTGTAATGAAAAGGAATGAGAAGTTCTTTCGTGGATCGAAGCCAGAGATTGTTAGGGAAACTATGCCACATCATAGAGATCAATGTGATGTGGTGGTAGAGATGGCTTAAGGAAAGAGGAAATGCTTTCGACATTTGGAAGTGACAAAACTGTGGAGACTCAAGGTCTTCGTTGCAAAAAAGGACATTCTTTAATAAGAAAGGAGCTCAAAAAGGCGGAGCTGCTAAGAAAGGGAAGTTTAATGATGTTTGCTATTTTTGTGATAAGAGAGGGTAATTCTTTAATTAGTGCCGATCTAGTGATGGAAAGAATGTTGTGGGAAAAAAGAATGTGAAGTGTTATGAGTGCAACCAGATGGGGCATTACAAGAATGAATGTTCAGAACTAGCCAAGGTTGATAAAGGGAAAGTTTTTGCTCTAGAACCATCAGCTTCTGGACCGACTGTAGAAGAGAAAGGAGAGTATGTGATAGGAGGTATGTGTTTGATTCATGGAATACCTGGTAAAATATTATTTGGTACAGGCACATCGCATTCTTTTATCTCCCAATTTTTGGTAAATAAGATAATCTATAACCATCATGCCATATTACTTCCTCAAGGGTTGTGAATTCGATAAGAGGTTATACAACTCTTGGGATGAGGTGTGACCATTTAGAATTTGAGCTGTTAGGTCATACATTTACTATAATTTGCAAGTTTTTAATTTATTGGGTTTTGGTATTATTCTTGGTATGGATTGGTTAAGAAAATATGATACTAGGATATTTTGCTGGGATAGGAAGATATCATTAAGGCACCCTAATAGCCGTGATCGAACTATATGCTCCATAGAAAATTAAATTTTAGATGTATGTGCTTTATTGGGTGCAAAGGAAGTCGAAGATAAGGTGAATCGGGTTTTCATTGTAAAAGAGTATGCTGATGTTTTTGATCCAGTTAAAGGACTACCACCAAACTGAGCTATTGAGTTTCAATTGGGTCTTGTACTTGGAGCTGAACCCGTAAGTAGGCTGCCTAGGAAAATGACACCTATGGGGATGAAAGAGTTAAAGGTGCAGCAAGCGGATTTAGAAAGAAAGAATTTTATTAGATCAAACAGTTCGCATTAGAGAGCGACTGTGGTGTTCGTGAAGAAACCATATAAGTCGTTAAGGACGTGTGTTGATTATCGTAAGTTAAATGAGAAGAAGATAAAGGATCGGTACTTTTTGCAGTGAATAGATCATTTGTTTGATTAGTTGAGTGGAACCAAGATATTTTCCAAATTGGATTGAGATACAGGGTTTCATCAATTAAGAGTGGCAGAGGATAACATTCTATTAACGGTGTGTCACAGGCTGAATTTTCGACACTCGAAAAATCGACATCAATACGTCCACTGTATTACATGCCGAACAATCGAATGCCTAAAATACCAGATCGTTGGGAAAGAAGAAGAAAGAGGTAGAAGAAGAAGAAGAAATAACAACACAGAATCTCACAATTGCAGCGGAAAAATATATAATAAATAACAATCGATCTTTATACAAAAAGAACTATTACTGTTTTTATACATTACATCATCAGAGCACAACACAAATCATTTGCATAGTACTGGACAGTTATAATAACTTTCCTCACAAAAGATGAATATACACATACCATACACAGCGGAATAAAAATCAAGTACGTGTGATACGCCTTCGCCACCCAGCTCATCTCCTGAGCTCCCTAGCATCCTATCCGGTATCTATAATATCCGGTCTGACCCGTGCAGTATAATAAAATAACACCCGAGTCAGTCTGGAGAAAAAATGAGAAAACAAACTCAGTTTGAATTATTAAAGTCCAAATCCTTTGAAAATCAAAGGTATCTAGTAAGACCACGACATAAATAAACATGAAAACATTTTACTTTATGATAACCAAAACATTTCATACCAAAATCCTCTGATATTATAATAGTATCTAAGTACAAATACTTATTCAATTAGCTGAATTTGTTACATTACTTAAATTCCAGAAATACTAGGCTCTACAATCAATACCTTAAAGGCACGTATTGGAGAATGAATTCCAGCTGAATACTAGGAACTGGGGTACCACCTGTCATAATACTTGTCTAGAAATACCTTACTGAGGATCACTCCGGGATCGCTGCTACACAAGACCGGACTATTCCTAACCTGAATAGACCGAATATGCTATCATCCCAGGTGTTCACACCCTTTCCGAGCTCCTTTCACATGTAGTGATAATATTCGAGGTTATCTAGAAAGGTGATAGACATACCCTACTTGGATGCTACCCACTTAGCCTTGCCACATTCCCCCTGATTTTCAGTCATTCCTGGCTGATGAGGCTAGAGGCTACGATTAGCTTTTTAGAAAGATGCACTTAGAATGCTCATTGTCCTCCAATGAAAATATACTGATAGCATTCATCCATACAAGTACGTTCCCGATCCAAAAAGAGTCGAAGGCACTACTCGTACCACATCCATTTTGGAATCACCCTCATGATTAGTAGCAATTAGTCTTTGCACTTCACTGCTCCATCTTCGACTCCATGCTCTGTCTTCATTCCGAAAACGTACTCGTTGGATCGAAGTAGGTTTCGAATCACAAATCCAATCCCGGTCTATTTGAAAAAAACATTTGATATTTTCGGTAAACTCAACCCCGATTCTTTAGGAAATAAACAGATTAAAATAAGATTGGAGATCACCTCCTAACCATTAGTGGACGGATTTCCTTATCAACTTCCCAGAAGAACAAAATGAGTTTATACATATAGTATAGCAGCTAGAACGGTAACTGTACCATATAGTTTTCATACTTCTTCTTGATATTTCCAAAGTTATATTTGGGTCCAGATTTTTATAGTCAATTATTTAACTATCAAATAAAACAATCAATTCAACCAAACACTTCATTTTCACTGAAAACATCAAGTTTTATTTAATTTATAATTTTAAACAAATTAAATCTCTTTATCCAAAATGTACCCTTATCTTATCAAATTCAGCATATTAACATATTATCTTTTCTCCAAAATATTTATAAACCCTTTTAAATAATATGAAAGCACCGTTGCAGTATCAAACCATGGATCGTAGTTTAATGTTTATGTCACTATCCTAGAGAAATCCAAGTCTTAACTACAGGCACTCACTGCCTCCGATTTCGCCATGCGAGTATACCAATACTTCCTGTAAACTCTATTTCAAAACAATACCTATGAAAATTTCTATAATAATTTCCCAAGTTAAATTTGTACAAAAACAACTTTTAACTAAAAGCTATTATGTAAAATTTTACTATTGAACGATTAACCTTTTAAAAATAATAATACCGATTTACCTTTAATAATAATTAATTACTATAGCTAACTTAATTAATATTTACTTTAACAAAATTTTAGAACAATTAAAAAAATACATTTTTTCTAAAACATCCCTTTAAAACACTTTTATATTTTCTAATTAATACTTAAAAAATCTTTCTTTAAAGAAAAAATACTTAACTTTTTTTGGAAAATATATTTCCAATCCAAAAATAGCCAGCACAATTAATTTATAAATCCCTCCCGATTTAATTCCAGTTAAATTTACATTCCAATTCCATAAATTTCCTCTTTTACTTTTCTAAAAATAAACTACCCATCTCCTTATAAATGCCCATTGTGAATTTATAATTCCAAATTATCCATTGATAATTACCTCACTTTGTTTATAAACCTAGTTTATAAATCACATATTCTCATTTTCCTTTGTTAACCTTTTAAAATATTTAAGTCGATTTTTTGAGTTACATTCCATATAAAAATTTATCCCTTCATCAACCCAAACTTATTCCAAAATCCACTAACTCCAGATTGACATCCTTTTTATGATTTAAAATCTTATTTAAATCTGGAACATCAATTCGTGTATTATTTTTCTTAGATCTAACAAAATCTCAGATTTAAAAGTGAATATTTTTATACTTAAACAAAACACTTAAGTTCCATTATTAAATCCTTTTATTCAAATATTCCAAAATCTCTATCGTTCCATATTTAGAAATTATCAAGTATAATTTTAAAATCAGACTATTTACGTTTTTTCCAAATTCATTTCTTTTAATTTTGTCAAACTTTACTATAAATCTCTTACTATACCATTCTCTTTTATTTCCTTTAAAAATTAAATATTTATATTTCTGATATTTAGAAATGCCAAAATATATTTAGCAATACCATGACATTAAATAAATCTATTTCCATATATTCTATCACAGTTCGACTACATATGAAAATAATTCCAACACTTTTGAGGAATCTCGTTGGATCCCTCCAACCTGTTTTCCTTGCATCCGCAGATGTTAGCATAATATAAAAATACGATTCCCACTTCAAGGGGATATCGCGATATATAGGGTCATTCACTATTATGTGGGACCTATAGTGTCTCATCTGCTATATATATGCGGGAATATTATTCACTCCAATATATATGTATACTACTATATATGTAATACCACATCCAATTGATAAAAATTTTCAAATTCAACAATTAATCAATAATTAATTTTAACTACCTAAAATTAAGTTGCTGTAATCCAAAATTGAGTGAGGTTAACTCACTTTAAGTTTTTACTTGCAAACGATTGCCATCTCGACTTGTTTCTTTCACTCGAACCATGCATAAGAATTTTTATGAATTTTAATAATACCGAGATATTTGAAACAAATCTAACTAGGATCAACAACAACTTTTTTTTTCTTTTTCTTTTTTCTTTTTTGTAATTGACTGCTTCATCACTTAAGTTTTTAAGCATTCAGATAGTTTTAAATTAACTAGATGATCTTAATTACTATAATGAATAAAAATAAAAAATAAAACAATACCCTATCAAACATCAAAAGAGCCGACCCACCATGAACAATGCATCTCCCGCAACCAAAGCTACGCTTCCGACTCTAGATCGTCTTCCCATGGTGGCGTTTTTGATCGACCGCCAAACTTCCCTCGCATGCACGCGACCCAGTCACGCCCTCCCGTGCCTTCGACCTGAAGCCATCGACTTGAAATCAACGCGACCTTAACCAAGATGTGCGGCGGCCTCACCAATTCGACTTCGTCTTCGACTAACTATTCACATGAGCCTCTCCATTTGCACACGAGCTCGAGCTGAGACGTACCCCTCCTCTGCCCATCATCGAACAAATTCGAGCACCTTCCATGGATGTCGTGCCTCACAAACCAAAAGGCTGCTTCGAAGAGAAATTCAAATTGAACTTTCAATAGGATTTCGATTATACCCTTTTTTCGATTTGCTTACGAATTCGAGTTGATTTTTTAAAGTACCGGCCATGGGTAATTCCAGCAACTGGGAAGAAAAAGAAGTGAGGGAGGCCGATGATTTTACTGCATGCATATACTACATACATACATATATATATATATACATATATATATATATAACAAAATGTTTTATTTCTTGGCTTTTTGAATTTATCTATTGGTATGCGTTTTTTAAAATAGGAAATGGGGGGACAAGATGAGATGCTAACGTTCCAAAATCAATTTGCTACAGTGATTTGAAGTATTGAAAATGTTTTGATGTTTGACTAGTCAACTATATATAAATTATTTTAAATTTTAAATCTTCTTGAATTCGCAACTTAAAATTTAGACCTTCTATCGAGGCGTCCCGTTAGACGTTAATAATGTTATACCCCTATTCCGAATGCAATAGAAAAGGTTTCGAGTCCTAATTCGATCGTATGGAAAAGATAGCTTTGTGGACCCAATTATAATATTTAATTTTCGATATAAATTTCAGTACGGTTTTATACCATACGATCGCACGACAACTCCAAATTCTACAAAATTTGAAATCTGATAGTAATACGCTATTATGGATCTAATGCAATAGTTTCGTCAAGTTTCGAGACTATGCCCCGGAAAGCTATTTTTAAATGTCAATTTAAATGATATATTATTAAAACTGAACAAAACACTTTTAAATTCAACTTTAAAATTTCTATTATCTTCTATATTATTAATATAAAATTTATAAGCCTTTAAATTATTTTTAACAAGCTTGAAACTCCAAATTTCCTAGTTTACCCAATATTCAATTATTAATTCAATGGTTAATTTATCAAATAAATAGTTATATTTGAAATTCAAGTTAAAATAGTTCACTTGTAAATATTTAAAATCAATTAAATAATCCAATTTCAAATATCCAAAAATTTTGATCGTTACACGGTGCTTCGAACAATATATGGTTCGTATGGATGGTTAGTCATGCCCTTGAAACTAACCAATGCGCATGCTTTCTTTGTGGATTTGATGAATTGGATTTCCCAAGGGCATTTGGAAAGATTTATGTTAGTGCTTATATATGACATTCTGATATATTCTAAGAATGAGCGAGATATGAGATTTATCTTAGATTAGTGCTAGAGATGTTAAGGTGACACCAACAAAAAGCAAAGTTTTCAAAAAGTCATTTTTGGAAGAAAGAAATGAAGTTCCTTGGTAATGTAGTTTCAGAGAATAGGTTATCAGTAGAAGCAGCTAAGATTGAAGCTATTAATAATTAAAAATACCCAATACTATGATCAAGATAAGAAATCTTTTAGGTTTAGCCGGCTATTATCGGAGATTGATCAAGGATTTTTCTCATATAGCGGCACCCATGACTAAACAAACAAAGAAGGATGTAAAGTATGTTTGGACAGATAAATATGAGGAAGCATTCTTAAAGCTAAAATATCACCTGTGTTAGTTTCTCCATAAGGAAATCAAAATTTAGTGGTATATACTGATGCATATCAAACAGGGTTAGTAGTTGGGTTAATGCAAAAAGGAAAAGTGATTGCCTTCGCTTCTCGAAAGCTTCGACCATATGAATTTAAATATCCAGCACATGATTTAGAGTTCGCATCGACGATCTTTGCTTTGAAAGTGTGGAGACACTATCTTTTAGGAGAACGGTTCGAGTTATTTACGGTCACAAGTCTTTGAAGTGTTTATTCTATCAGAAGGAGTTGAATATGAGATAATAAAAGCTGCTGGAGTTTTTGGCAGCTTATGATTTTGATATTGAATATACACCAAGAAAAGGAAATAAAGTTGAAGATGCACTTAGCTGAAAACATTAGAGTGTGCTGTTAGTTTTGTCAGTGGAATGGAAAGATTTAGAGGCGTTGAATACTAAGAGAGAATGGTTAAGGCCGATTGCTAGTTTAGTCGAAATACTGCAATGTTGTCATATTTAGAAATTCGATCGGTAATGATTTAAAGAATTGCATCTAATAAGAGAGATCATCCATTACTAGCCGAGGGAAATAGAAGACTTGAAGATGGAACAAAAATTGATTATTTAAAAGAATTTAGTCTTAACTAGAATAGATGGTTAAGAAAGAAGGGTTGGTTTTGTGTTCCAGATGTTTGTAACCTAAGGAAAGAAGTTCTTTGGGAGTGTCATCGATTGAAGTTTAGTATTCATCCTGGAAGAACTAAAATATATCGAGATATGAAAAGGAGTTTCTTTGGGAAGGAATGAAAAGAATTGTATGCTTATAGGTGAAACAATGTTTGAATTGCCAGTAAGTAAAAGCCGAGCATCAAAAGCTAAGTGGATTGCTTCAACATTTAGAAGTGCCACGTTGGAAATAGGATTCTATATCCATGGATTTTATTAAACAGTTGCCAAGGTTGAATATGGAAATGAAAGTATTTAGGGTAATAGTAGAAAGACTGACCAAGAGTTAGCACTTTTATCCTGTTAATTCAACAAGGAGGACACCAACTCTAGCAAACATGTTTATGAATAATATTGAAAGATTGCATAGGATTCATATTAGTATAATCAGTGACAAAAATACCTTTTTCACTAGTGAATTCTAGATGAGTTCGTAAGAAGTGTTTAGTACCAAGCTAAAGATGAGTACCACTTACCATCCCCAACGGATGGGCAAACGAAAATTTTTTAACAAAGTTATTAAAGATTTGTTAAGGGATAACGTACTAGACTTTGGTGGGCCATGGGAAGACCATTTGCGCTTGTCGGGTTTTCCTATAATAATAGTTATCAAACTAGTATAAGAGTGGCGCCTTTCGAAGTTCTTTGTGGAAGGCCATGCAAATCATCAACATATTTGCTAGAGACAAGAGACAGACTGATTCTTGGCTCAGATATGGTGAGAGAGGCTATAAAAAAACATTGAGTTGATCCGGGCAAGGATGAAGGAAGCTCGGTCTAGGCAAAAAAGTTATGCAGATAAGAGACATAAGGATTTAAAGCTCTGAGTTGAAGACCATGTTTTTGTTAAAATTACACCGATGAAGGGTGTGGTACGGTTCGGAAAGTTAAGGAAATCGACACCGAGATATATTGGTCCATTTTATATCGTAGAAAAACTCACTTATCGATTAGATTTACCAAATAGTTTGGCAGGAGTCCATAATGTTTTTCATGTTTCTCATCTTATAAAGTGTGTGCATGATCTAGATGCTACTATTGCACTGACTACATTAGAAGATTTAGCAGTGGAACTAGATAAGACTTCTGTTAGGCAACCAGTTTGTGTTATAGCAAGAGATGAGTAGAAATTAAGAAACAAGGCCGTTAAATTATTAAACGTACAGTGGAGTGACAATGAGAAAGACTGTACTTCAGAGACATAAGACAGGATTAGAGATACTTATCCTGAGTTGTTCCGATGGTGTGTTCTACATCTATCATATAGACTATTTGCTAATAGGATATGCTAGTATTGTTGTTAGGTGTTTGTCACACATGTTTGCATGATTCTATGCTTATTGTTTTCCTTATCGTAATTTCGAGGACGAAATTCTTCAAGGATGGGAGTCTGCAACACCCCTAATTTTTGTCTAATATTATTCAGGGAATTTAATTAGATAAACTAAATAGAATAATGCGAAGTGATAAGGAGATTGAGATTTGTTAACAAATTTGGGTAAGGTCTTAATTAATCAGTTAATAAGATTGTTATAAAAATAGAATGGTAAGAGATTAATGAGAGGGGCATAATGAGAAAAATTCCTTGATTCATTCCCTAAAGCCTTCCTTTCTAATTCATTCTCATTCCATTTTCAAAAATCAAAAACAAAATAAAAAAGGAGGTCAGCCATTACGTGGAGAAAAGGAGGAGGATATTTAAGGAATACAAAGGAAAAGCTTAAGGGAATTAATCAACATCAAATCTCAATCTATCTTATCCAATCTAAGGCGAATAATGGTTAATCATCTCATTTGTTTATGTTATTTTTTCGGATTTAGGATTGATTTCCGAATTGGTTGTGATAATATTTCATGCCTAGAGCGATAATATTAGTATTAGATTGGATAATAGGTTGTTGGAATTAAATGGAATTTCACCAATGGGTTTTAAAGGCAAAAACCTAATTTCTGATCTTATATTGGTTTGATATTTGAATATGTGGTGGAAAACATTAATTTCATAATCTTCTAAGTTCATATGAATATTTTATGAATTTTCCAAGAGGAAAATGTGTATATTTTTGGGTTTCTAATTATTAGAAATAATTAAAATAATATTTTACTCTCAAATTTGTATATGAAAGAAGAAATAAATTCAGATTTTTAATGATTTTTAGTGATTTTTCCCTAATTGTTATAATTTTATATGAATTTGTTATTGTAGAAAAGTTTTTAACTAGTATGAGTTAATAATATTAATTATAAGGGTTTTGCAAAGTGATTGAGAAGGTAGAACATACTTACCAACAACTTTGTAAAAGGTTAGGAAAATTATTCTGTTATCCGATGATATTTTGACATCAGGCAAGAGTTAGTGGAAAGTTTTAATGTTAAAAGGAAGCAAAATCTGTTTTTAACTTATTTACAGAAATACAATTAGCACAATAACTTAAAGGCTTGATACGATGCATATGATAGCTACTCGATACCTATGCGATGTATCCGCTTTCATAGAGGCCAGACACCTTGTGTTTTTCGGGGTTTGATATCTCATGATTTGAGGAGGCTCGAAAACCCTATGGTTTAGAGATTTGGTGATTACATTTTAAAGGCCAACATCCTTATGTTTTTAGGGGCTTGGCACCCTCAAGCATAAAGTCTCAACAATCCTATGTGTTTTCGAGGTTCAACACCTTACGTTTTTGACGACTTGACATATTATATCTTTAGTAACTCGATAGCTTCCATGTAGCTATTCGACAAGTATATTTAGTGGATTAATAGACATATGTTTTACAAACCAGATAGCTATGTTTTAAAGGCCCCATAGCCCATGTTTTCTAAAGGCTTGACAACCCTGCTTTGATAGCAACTGCTTTAAAAGCTATGTAAAGATGAAAGTTCTTTGGTATAAGATTTTGGCTAAGTATTTGGGTTAAATTTTCCTTGTTTTAAGAATGATTTCAAGTGGTCTATTAAGTAATTTTGTTATGTATATGTATTCAAACTCTGATGAATGATGTTATATGTTCTCCTTATCGTTTGATCAGTTAAATTTACATATTTTATCATTTATCATACTCACCATTTCATTACCCAACATTTCACTTTGGGATTAGGAACATAATTGCCAGTTAAGTTGTTCTGGTAGTGAGTATGGTCAGACTAAACTCCTGGATGAGTAAAATTGCATCTAGGCGATCAGATAGATCAATTATATTTGGGTACCTTGAACTGATGAGTTATGATATGACACATGGATTTAAAATCAGATAAGATTTTAGGTAGGACCGGTGCAGTATTGTGCGCAATGCTTCTGGCGGTAGCCCCCGGTTAGTAAAGGTCTGCAATCCAGTGCATAGGGCTTTTTCAATCGTGAGACTAAAAGATGTACACACACAAAAAGGAACTCATAGCTTTATATGCTAATTATATTGTTTAATTTGTTTTCCTCCTGACTGTATTTGGAGATTTTAGGACATCTAGTTATGTTTTGGTCTTATTTAGCATGATAAGTTATTACTTAGCCTGTGAAAACAACAAGGTTCATTATGACTAGGAAAACTATGATTTAATAAAGATAATTAATTTCATAGGATAGGTAAACTTGGGAATGCATAACCATTTTATGATAGATTAGCCATATTTACCCATAATGCATGCATATGACCATATAATGTTTTATTTTAACCATTATGTTTGCAATTGCGTAATTTATTGACATATTTTGATAAGATACTAGTGAGGGTAAAACATAGATTCAGTCTACTGCGTGGTCTCACTAGGTATCTGTTTTGGTTTGAGATGCTATATTATTATTCACACCAAACTTTTTTCTGACCTGAAGTTTCTATTTTTCCTCTTAAACTCTTGGATACACATTTGAGTAGATCTAGAGTAGGGTTTTCAGGTTAGACGAATAAGCTTTTGGAGACACGTAGAAGGCAAAGTTAATATTAGGATTTTATTTCTTGTATGATGTTTGAAGTTTGTACTTTGTTTGAAATGATGTAATGACAAAATTTATAACTATAAAATAGTTAGACTCTGATTATCCAAAGAGGCGTCTTCATATGTCGCACTTGGAATATAATTGTATTTATTATATTTTCTCAGGCGTGGAATTGATGGGATTATGTAATAAATATGAAAGTTTATTAATGAAACGTGTTTTGAAAATTTTCCTATTTATGTGCTCTTGATGTTATAACAATTAATTGATCTCATTTTCTCACCGGGAAATAACACTATGGACCATTGCAGCATTAATAGTGCATATTTTCAGGCTTCAAATTGGGGGATGTCGCAACTCTCTGCCAGATTGTCTCCCCATTGCATCTTCACCAGCTTGATTACTTTATTCCTCAGCCTTCAAATTCCATGCTTCACTCCCTATGGAGGTCCTTTTGATGAACTCACTTTAGCTTCTACTTCCATATCCTCTAACCGACTAGCCTCCACTGCTGTAGTTGAGTCAGTACACATTTTCGTAAATATGATACATGGAATACATTACGAACTCTGGTCATTCTCTCTAATAGCTCCACCCTATAAGCTAATCCTCTCATACAAGCAGTATAACTAGCAGGTGGACTGTGTGCTTGATCATATGGCTATGGAATTCTTATTTCATCTTTCTTAGTTCCATGCCTATCATAGATGCGATGCAGATCCCTGGCGGTAAACCGGTAAGGAGGAGACTTAGGTACATTATCAAGTACCATAACTCAATTCATGGTGACATTCAAAGCGTTATCATTGTTTGGTTCGTCAATTATATTCAAGGAAGCCACAATAGTAGTCTCTTAATGGACGATAAACGGTCTGGTTTATGTCATTGAGGAAGTAGCCGACATGAAATTGTAAGAACATATAGCAGTCATATCTAATCTAGAAAGAAGACTTAGGCGATGATCACGGTTACTTTTGTCCAAGTATATGGATAGTGTCTAGATCAATCAACATTTCGATGGAACTGAATTATGAAATGATAAAGAAATAAATCAAGAAGCTTGAATTGTATCAAGGCCGAAGAACTCAAGAAAGTTAGCCAACTATGGAAATTTATATCAGTTAGCACCGGCCCATATGGATCGATATCAAACAATCTTTGAGGACTTGAGCATCTACTCTATCCTTATGAAGACTTGATGCTTAAAGTTGAAAAATGTGGGTAGCATGATCTGACATAGATTAGTGCTAATCCATATGGATTGGCAACGTATGACCTAGGCTCCAAGATTTAAGCATCTAAGAGTTGAAGGCTTCGACTATGTGAAAGAGAACGACAACTGAATGACCATATCGATCAATACTGAACGATGGTAGTGATTGAAAGGCGTTCGTTTTGACCAGTTATTCATATTGAAATTTTCGTTCTTAATTTTGTCTATAAATAGAGAAACAACATCAACTAGGAAAGGAATTTTGGACCTTCTATTAGATTCTATGTGGACCTGCTGTCAAATTCACCTTTTTTTCTATATCATAAATCGGTTGTAATTTTTTTGCACCATGAATCTTATTAGAATAAAGTTGATATAGATGTAAAAATAAGATTTTGGTTAAACGACTTTAAAAACTATTTCTTTTCTCTTTTATATTTTGATTCTTACTTGTTTGATTTTGGTTTTAATTCGGTTGGGCATGTTAACCAAATTTTTAGCCAACATTTTTTGGTGCTTTCACGGAGAGGAAAGGATCCAAGGTCAAATCTACATGCTACCAGAGCTTGAATAAAGTCTCAACTTAGACCTAAGGAAGAAACAGCCTCAAAGAAGGATAAAGATACTAGATTTGAAGCTATAGCTGAGAGGAACATTAAAGTTCTCAATATGAAGATAAAACTAACCGACCAGTACATCCAAAAAATTCAATGTGCTAGATGTGGTAACGGATGCCGATTCGACCGAATGGTAGCAGAGATGAATAAGACAAAGATGGAGAATCAAATTTCGATTAGGGAAGAGATAAAGAGATTATTGACCCCATCACAGTAGCTAAAAGAGACTTAGAAGCATAGAAAGAGCAGAAGAGATTATTATTCTTTAGATTCATATGAAAAGAGTTCTTCTTCATCAGAGTAGAGTCATAGAGAAGGCAAGCAGAAGTTGCATAAGGGAGACACTAGGACTAAGAAGAAACAAAATTCACAAGCCAGAGAGATAACCTCAACTGAAGGATCATTACTAATCAATCCCAAGTGCTATTGAATATCTTTGGTTTTGAGAAGGAATTATAGTATTATAACAACCCGCATTTTGCGTATTAGAGGATTGTAAAATGCTAATATTAATTTAATATTCGATCGATTGATTCTCATACTTTAGGTATTGTTGAGTAGTGGTATTTTACAAGCTTTAGAAATTTTAACAGACCATTTTGAGTCTGAAAACTTGTAAGGCCTATAACTTTTGGTAGGTGCTGAATTATGGTTCGCAACCACTTCCACGTGAAAGATATGATGGTTTTTCTTTCCATATAATGGTCATAATAGCTTTTAGGACTTACTGTTTAGTGATATAGCCATTTGAAGTTAGAAGTTTTTAGACTGATTAGTGGTTAATTATGGTTAAGCTCGGATGAGCCCACTAATCTATTTTACAATTAGAGGATAACCACCCGATGTGACACCTAATCACTTTTCCCTATTCCAGAAAGCCTTCTAACCATAGTTAATCTCCTTCTTAAGCTAATAGCTACCTAAATTAAAATAATAAAGTAAATTTAATAATTTTAATCAAGGGGCAAAATTTTCAATTTCAAACTCTTGAATTTGGAAATGAATCTGGCGCTATTCCAACCATCTCATTTTTCAAATGCGCATGGTATGTTTATTTATCCAAATTCGAGTCCGGATGTGAGAAATATTATGGTTTTTGTGTTTTGGGAATCGAAATTTTTAAGTTGTGCCGATTGATTCAATAGTGTTGAAGTAACATTTATATATATAAATTTTTGTGTGTGTGTATATATTACCGATTAGTTATCCAATTTGAAATTTTAAAATAACTTTTCTGAATACATCTTTTCTCTTCTTCTTCCTTACAACTTCGAAAAAACTCTTCCTAAAAGTTCAAATTCTTTCTCAATTCTCAATTGAATTCAAAAATTCAGATACCAGTTCAAAGAGTGAGTTAAGGCCTACAATCTAAAATTAATTAGATTCATGGATTCATAGATTTAGAGCAAAATCTGTTTCTAAACAATAAGCAATCTAGAGGTTTTTAGATTATTATGAGTGATTTTCACCAAATTTACCATATACTCTTTTTAGTCTTGCATAGTTCTAAGAAAATATGGTTTAGGATTAGGAATTTTGGCTTATAAAGATTATCACTAAAATATAACAAAGATTAAGAGTAATATAATCTATAATTAAATGGAAATTGGTTATGAATTCAATGCAAGAAGAAAATTCGATGATATTTGGCCAAACAATGAGAATTAGATATTGAATATGATTTATATATGATTAATAATCACTATGAAATAAAAGAGATAATGTAAATTTAGGTTTATGATAAATACTTCATAGAATAGAGAGTAAAATTTGAAATTATAGTGAATAGATATATATGTGTGTGTGTGTGTGTGTGTGTGTCTATATTGTATGTATGTATAAATACAGTAACGAGGAATATTGGAAAATCAAGTTTTGACATATATATATGTATGTATGTATGCATGCATGTGTGTAAATATATGTATATATAGTATATTCAAAATGCTTGTTTAAATCATAATTTTTTATATGAAAAGGATGTTTACATGTTTGAAAAAATATATAGATTATAAAGTGTATTTTAATGCGAATTATTATGTAATATTTAAAGATATATAAAAGAACTATTCTTTTTGCACTAGAAATGAAGTATGTTGATATATACATGTAATATATATATATATATATATATATATAATATAAAAATGTTAATGAAGTGTCAAATATTATTTCAGACTATAATATAAATTTTAACATGGATTTAATTTGATTTTAAAGAGTGTGTGTACGTACACACAAGAAGATATATTTGTAGTACCCAAAAATTAAGTTTGTATTCACAGACACTTGGAGCAATTTATGAAATGATTTCTACTTTAACTTTTGATGAATTTGCAGTAGATATGAGTGGAGACTCCTATTTGAATTTAGAAGAAAACTCATTCGATATCGAGTGAAAAATGAAGAAGTTATGATTGATACAAAAACTGGATTGGCGGGCTCACACACGTACGTACGTACATACATATACATACATACAACATATATATATAAGGAAAATGCGTAAGAGCGACATGCACTATGAAATTCGAGTACACCTCGATTTACCGATGGGTGTCGGCCGATGGCTGGGAAAATTGCCTAATAAACCTATGCCATTAAGGCCATGTTTAATATATTAATTTATATCTTTTTGGGGTTTTCCTTCCATTTTTGGGACGACATTTACATGATGTTGAAGTGGGTTCCTAACCGTATTGAATAGGAATGCTTTGGACGCATATATGGATGAAAATGTGTTTGCTTGTGTGTGTATACTATGCATATATATGTGTGTGTGTGTGTAAGTATGTATATATATGGACATATATGTATGGATAGTCGATTGTAATTGATGTTTTTGTTTGACTATTGATTCAAAGACTCCTATTGAGTATCATGGTAACATGATCGCTTGGTATGTATAGAAAATCAAAGATGCTTATTGTTGTAAAGAAAATGGCCCGTAAGTCATATATGGAACATCCTCAATTCGGTGAATCAGCCGTGTGTTAATGCAATAGGGTGAGCTTGGCTTCGTGTAAATGTTAGAACATACCATCAACCATTGTAATATATTGGATTGAGATCTTTTTTCATGGAGTTAGCCATGTTTTATTGTACTCTTGACTAACCTGTTGGATGCTGGTGAAGTAGGATTAATGTATGATTGATTAGCATAATTGTCTTGGTATTATCTGAGAATGGTTAGAGTATGCAGTAAAGTAGATGTTCATCACTCACCAGATTGTAGGCTGACCCACCCCATAACTTTTTCCCTTTTTTGTTTCAACATTAGATTGATAGAAACCAGTGTGTCGTACCGAGTGATGCCGGATATTGTAGATGACAAGGCATTACTTATGTATACAAATTTGTATATGAATAATCACCTAACATCGATCGTATGTGTGTGTTGGATTGGGACTGGGTTAGTTTATTTGACTACGTATATACATTGAATCTGTTGTTTGAAGTAAAGTGATATTTGATATATACTGAATGTTATTTCCTTCCACCGCGTTTTCAAAAGAGAGATAAATTTTGTTATCTCGCTTTGTCCCTTCTTATATTTACCAAATGACATGGCGTTTTCTTCTTTTAACGTTTACACATCGTTAGTAGTTTTAAATCGGAAGGTAGAAAATGGCGGGTAATTGCATAAATCTATACTTTCCTTAGCTAACTCACTGAATAAGGGGTAATTAGCAAGAGGTCTATTATATTTTCTATTTAGATTGCTTGGAGTCTTGTATCTACCATTCATCTCAGGCTTTTTGTTGCTCTGGACTTAGGAGAGTGGTTTGATCCTCTCACTTTTGTATTTTTGTCATTACATCCTAAAGGAGATGTTCTTAAATTATTTTTAAAATTTAAAATATAATTAGTGATAGATATAAACTTAATTCTAATTTATAGATGAATTCAAATGTGTTTTAAAATAATTTTGAATCAAAATCTATTTATGTTCTTATGGATAGGTTATGTTTTAAACTTCTAGATATAGGCTCTGATATAAGCCCATATTTGGTCAAATTGTATGTGTTCTATTTGGGTCTAGTGCATTGATGTTGCACAAACGAAGATGGTTCAAATTAGTAGAACAAATAATAGAAAAGAATTGAAGTAGAAAATGAGTTTTTTTTGGAGAAGAAAAATTGGAAGAAGGATGATTGATTTTGTGGATTAGATCGGAACCATTCAAATCACCCTGAATTATATGTAATAGATAGGGGATGACATAGAAGGTCCTAAGAAGATACATTTCAATTTTTAAGTCGATCGAATTTAATCAGCTTAAGTTACGGCTAATAGAAGATGGATTGGCTATGGAGTCCAAAAGATGGATCGGTTATGCATATACTCTGTGTAACGATCCCAATTTTGAATTTAATTTAAATTGATAGTTAATGTAGATTTTGAACAAATTTTGAAATAAAATTTGATTTTTGACTTTGGAATCTGAATTTGAAATATTGAATTTGTATTGTATTGGGATTTATAATAAAATAAATAAATAAATAAGAGATAATGATGTTTAAAATGGAATAAATTTTATCAATACAAAATAAATTAAATAAATGCACATAGTTAAAAATACAAACAAATACAAATACAAGCTAGGCAATGCAAATAAAAGTATTCAAACAAATAAATAAGCAAAGTAAACAAAACAAAATAAACATTTAAATTAGGAGTAGAAATAAATATATAAGATAAATCATAAACTATAAATGTAAATAACATATTAATAGCAGGAATTGTTTACATTTTAGAGTAATAAAGAAATGCAACACAAGAAGTAAGTATGCCAGGCAAGTAAAATAAAGTATGTAGAGAAGTTAAATAAGCAAAATATTATTAAAGTACAAACAAAACAAGATATATCTCATCAGCCGAGACAAGCTGGGTTTTAAACATAAATAAAGCAAGGATAATCAAAATATCTTTGTACAAATAAACAAAGTATATAGGAAAATATCAACATACAAACAAAAGGGCTGCTAGGTAAGTAAGAATATGTATAAGTATGGGGACATATACCTTGGCATTAAATGCAATATCATCTCAGCCAAGATGTGGGCAAATATAATACGTTGCCTGTAAAATAGGAATGCAAGACAATATAATATGAAACATGAAGTACATAGTATGATACTTATCAGCCATGCCCATAGTACAACAAAAGATATCACCCTGCACACTTTTCTTTTATATATATCACCTTCTTATTTTTCGTTCATCAACAAACTGTGTATCAAATAAAAATAAAAAAAAGTTACAACCTGAAACTAAACTCAACACTTGTATCAACAACAATCAACCTGGAACTTCAAAGCGATTAAACTGAAGAGAAGGAAAAAAAAATCAAATCTGCAGTTGCAAACAAAAGGGAAAAATAACAGCAGTTTCAAATCTAAAAATCCGCTCCTCTGCCTTCATACTTCCAGGTGAGTAACATCACATCCCAAAATGTTTAGTATATTCATTTTGATGAATGTCCTCTATAAGGTCGGTTCATTTGTGAGTATATTTTTAAAAATACATTTCTGTGTTTGAGTATGAATATATGGTAAACACTTCTATGTATCTCTCTATTTTGATTCCAGGCTTGAATACTCATCAAAATTCTTTTGCTTTTAATCCAAGCCTTAATTAAACTTAAGATAGGAATATAAAATGATTGTTATAACCTAGCCTTATGTTTAAAAAAATCTGTTTAAAAAGAATCAACTTGTATGGGTTCTGGAAACATAAAACCAATGTGAAAAACTTAAATAAGTTAAAATTTAATTTTTACAATTCATGAGTTCAGATATGTGAATCAACTGCTAAGACTAAAACTTGATTTTTGAAACAAGAATCTTTATTTTTAGTTAAGCATTGAAGGTGTAGTTTGGGTTTGATCAAATAAAGGGAATTCGTGAGTCCCTGGTAATTCACTGATTTGTAGGACTCGGGGTTTGGTCTAAAGCTAGTTTGATGACCGTAGAGTAAGGGAAAAATGTCAAGAAGAATTATCAAATCGTTTTGAAGGAGAGCGACGTGGATTTGGGTCTGTAACACTAGTTTTTACTGGGTAGAATATGTTGATTCGTTCTCTTCCCCTAATTGATCGAGTGCTATGGGGTTTCGATAGAGGATAGCTTGGTCGTAGACGAGTGCGTGGCTGGAATTTCAATGGTTCTGGTGGTCGAGGTTGCGGAGGCGACGTGAATTTCAGGTTTGGGGTTGGCGAGCCTTGATGTTCCAGGTTTCGACTTGATGCTCATATTCAATTCCAGGTTTTGAATCGAGAGCTCGATCTTGATTCGAGCTAGAGTGATGTCTTTTGGGGGTCGTGATCATCTCTGATGATGATGGGTGATGTGAAGCAAGTCGAGGTGGTGGCTCGGAGCGATCAACGGGGTTGTACACATGCACGCGGTGCACATTGAAGTTGGGAGAGGCTGTGTTTTTGGGTGGGTTTGAATTTGCGTAGTGGAGACTCGAAGCAGATCGTGTTTTTCTCCGGGGGGGGGGGGGGGGGGGAGACTCGCGTTTACTCGAAGTAAACTAGGGGGAGGCTCGAGTAGATGTTTGGGGACAGGTTTCAAAACCTGTTGCTAGTTTAAATTTTCAAACTGTTTTTTTTTTCAAAGTAAAAATTTTTGAAACCTAAGTTTGATATAATTCCAGTTTTAAGTTTAGTCTAGAAATAAAAATTCAAATTGTCAAATGATTTTAAAAGTATTAATTGAATTTAAATTTAAATTCAAATTGTTAAGAAGTATGTTTTGAAAAATAATGATGAGGTATAAACTTTAATAAATCAATAGTTAACTTAGGTAATTTTAATAAGAATAAATAATCAATAAACAAAGTAATTAAAGGTTTAAATTAATTAATTAAGGTTTAAAGATTTATTTATTAACGAAAAATAAATTTGTGAATTAAGGATTTTTTTATAAAATATTAATCAATGAATAAAGTTAATGTATCAAGTGATTAAGCAATAATAAATTTAAGTATAATGTGATAAATTGATTTGATAATTAATTTGAGAATAATTAAATTATTAAAGTAATTTATTTATTTAAAGGATAATCAAATTAATGTGATGAATTAAGAGTAACTTTACTTATTTATCTGTTTGATAAATAAATTTATATCAAATGATTTGTAATTAATTACTTAGAGTTTGATAATTAATTTATAAATATTAAATTTACTTGGGAATAAATTGAATTAATTAGGATTAAACGATTAATTAATCCTATTTATAAATGACTATTGAATGCTTGACCTTACTTATGAATGATCGTATTATACGAAAAGCCTTGAATTGATTGTCCTATTTGATCTGTGATATTTTGTTCTGTAGATTGTGGTATGTAAAATTTATTCATTTATGGATGATACATCTGTATATTATCTGTTAATCTGTGATGATTAAATGTTGTTGCACTATTGTGTGTTAAACCCCTGGACGACACCATACACACACAATTATGGATTTCATGAGGAAATCAGTTAAGTCGCAGATTTTTGAAATAGTTTTAAATTCAAATGTTTTGAAAATGGATTGGGTTTGAAGTGAAAAGCTTTTGAAATGGAATTTCAAAGATGGAAATTTATTTTGAATAACTAGATTAAGTGTTGGAATTTAAATACTTTAATTTAAATTTGAATTCAATATTCAAATTGAATTCTGTAATTTGAAACTAGGGATTAACGATATTATGCTAGTCATTATGAGTCAAACCATTTTTAAAGTATTATTTTTGGGAATTTGAATTAACCCAAAGATTGTAACTTGTATAAATGAAATCGGGTTATTTCGAAATAAGACTGTTGTTTCTAAATGATAAAAAGCTTTCATAGGAGAAACGAATTTCAAATTATATAAAAGAGATTTCAAGTTTAAACTGAAATAGTTTACCAAGTTATTGATGAATATTTGGAAATGAATTTTGAAAGTGAACATTTGGGAACGGTTTGAAAGCTATAAGATAAATCTTTAATTTAAAGATTTTAAACGAGATAATCCAAATGAAATAGAAATTGTTTTGAAATCCGTAAATGGAATTTTGTGAAATAAATCTTCTGTTTCAAGATTTGAAATGGTTTTTGGTTTAAACCATTTGAAAGTAAGTTTTGAATTATTAAGTTGTGACTTAATTGAAATCTCATATCCATATATTTTAATTATTGCGCTCACTATTCGGTTTAGCCGGGAAAGGACCTTTGTGTCGTATAACCCATTCCGAATATGTGATTTGTCGTTATGGTTAGCATTTGGAGACCGATGGAGAAGACCGAGTATTTGCGAGAGCGATAGGATGACCTAGCGATTGTCTCTGCACTGAGTCGCGCCGGTATAGATACTCCCTAAGTGATGTGAAATTCGATCGGGATTGTGAATACCCGGATTGCAAGGACTTCTTTGTAAGTGCCTTCGGTTCTGTTCGAACCCAGAACAGACTTGTATGGATTGTTATGTCTGACATTACAATTTGAGATATAAAGCTGATTTCTTTCAAATAAATTTCTGTTGGTGGCGGAGAATTTATTCTCTTAGCTTAACACCCTTCTCTGAGACATACGAGCTCAGAGGTTATGTAGTTGATGGTTATCAGCGATATATTCCCAATTTGGTAATGTGACATGCTGAGTGTTGCTGTGAAATGATCATTGTTTGATCATTTGTTTGATCGTTTATCTTTGTGATCATTTCTATGATCATTTGTTGACCCAAAGCATGGCTTTGTACCAAAGCGTGGCTTTGTGGACGAGACTTCGTCGAACCTCACTCCCCGAAATGGTCAAAATAGGAAAGATGCAGCAAGGTTATGAGGGGTAGCTCCCTTTAGGGTATGTGCATTTCCTTCTGGAAAAGGGTGGTATCATGGTATGGAGCCCAGATACTTACTCATGTTGAAACACTTCTTTTATTATGGTGTGATGTTGATTACGAGCGCTCGGTTAAAGGTCCTAAAGGACCGGGGGATGGCATACTCGTGTCAGTAGTTACCCAGTTAGGGATAACCCGGCCTTGTGTTGGCAGAGATCCGGTTAGGTTCTCAGGGACGTCCTTCCAGTGGCGTTCTCATGTGGCAATGGGAAGTTCCTTGGCCTGACCATTTGTTGGAAATCCAAAAAAACAATACGATCTTGTATGGTTTTAGTTGTATAACCTGCCATGGAATGTGGCGGTAACCTGCTATTGAACATGGTCGCTATAGTAGGCATAAGTGCGGAATGCCTATGCTGGCTAAGATTTATATCTTTATTTTCGAAATGAATTTTTCCTACACTATGCACTAGTAATAATATCAAATGTTCTTTTAAATGCGTATCAAGCATCTTTGACTATCATAAGGAGAAATCTCCTCCGATTCTGCGTTTGCATTGTGTGTGTGTGCGGGAGGTCTTATGGTAGTCTCATTTTTAAAAAGCATTGCGAATTGACTTTGAAAATCTTTTGTTGAATGTTTTAAAAGATGAAATGTTTTTTTTGCTCACACCAGTCCCACGACTGATCCGGAGTTTATTGTTTCTTTCCTAAACTCTGGGTGCTCATTATATTTCTACACGAGCAGTCTAGAGTTTGGGTTTTTAGATAGTCAGGTTTAGTAGATTATCTAGAGTTAGTTCAGTCTTTGGACCACACCAGTCTTGCTCGTCTTGGTGTATCGTTATTGGGAGTTCGAGCTATTGCTGGATTGGTTCTTGGAAATGGAGTTGCAGTTATTTTTGGATTTCTTCCTTGAAGACTATCTTAGAGTTTTTTGTTCCGCTGCTTGATGTTATCTATTTTCTTTCCACTGCCATTTTATTGTATCATATCTCTGATGTATATTGATATCTATTGGATCATCTGTTGTATCAGATATTGTATTAAAGCTGTATATCAATGTATTATTCTTTTATTTCGCTTTGTTATTTACTTAATGTTGTTATAAGCTCCGGCGAATCGGATTTGAACGGTCGAATCTATGGCATTCGAATAGTATATGAAGTATGGATGTCGATTTTCGAGCGGGCAAAATTCTGAAACGTCACACTCTGGGCTTGGAAGACATAAACTTCGGGCTGGAGCATGGGGAAGCTCGGGCTTGCATGGGAAATGTGCGGAAATTGATCAGGGTATGAAGATTCTGCCTGAAATGGATAAGTCATAATAAAAAAGGATTGGTACAACCTATGCAAGGGTCAGTACCAAACCATTTTATCCTTTGAAATTTCAAGCACAACATAAAGCTTTAAGCAACATTGGAACCAATGCTTGTGGTACCGCATTGGATACAGTATTGCTGCAAAAGGGAAAGGTTGTCGCATATGCCAATCGAAATATTAAGCTACATAAGAGGAAATACTTGAACCACGATTTGGTTTAGCAACGGGTGTGTTTGCACTGAAGGTTTGAAGGCACTATCCTTTAGCGGAAGAGGATCGAATTATTCACCAACCACAAATCAGTGAAGTACCTTTTTACACAGAAGGACTTTAACATTCGCTAACAATAATGGTTAGAGCTCTTATCCCCCTATAATTTTAACATGTCCTATATTTCGAGAAAAGGAAATGCAATTGTTGATGCTTTGAGTGGAAGACATTCCGGCTTGGAAGTTATATTCCTAGAGTGGATGCATTAGAGTATATCGTTAGTTATGATTTCCAACCAAGATGCGAGCCAGCATAAGAGATGTTGGCAGCTTGACCATTAGACCTATTATGATAGAATGGATCGGTACTAGTCAGAGATAGGATGCCATGCTAGCTAAGATCATTGGTAAGATAGAGGGTGGAGTAGAGCCTCAAGAGATGAAGCGATATGGAGTTAGCTGAAATGGATGGAAGATTATTTTTACTAGATGTTTATGGGCTGAGGGATGAGGTACTACGATAGTGCCATCATTCGAGATTAACTATACATTCTGGGGGTGATAAAATGTACAAAGATATAAAGCATACATTTTATTAAGAAGTGATAAAGAAGGATGTTGGTGCATTCATCTCCATATGTGAACTGCAAATTAGTAAAGACTGAAGGATGAAGCCGAGTGGGTTATTGTTATTGCTCGAGATCCCTGAATGGTAGTGGAAACAGATATCGATGGACTTCATTGATGGTTTGTCGAGATCCATAGGAGGGTGCAATGGCATCTTGGTCATTGTCGATAGGTTGACGAAGAGTGCTAGATTTACGCCCATAATGTCAAATAGAACAACATCCAAGTTGGCTGAGTTGTGTGTAAAATGGATTGTGCAATTCCATGAGGTGTCGAAGAGCATTTTGAGCGACCGAGCCCATTGTTAACTAGTGAGTTTTGGAAGAGCTTACAAGAAGCTTTGGGGAAAAGAAGCATCTAAGTACAACTTATGACCAACAAATTAATAGGCAGGTCGAGAGGGTTTATCTTATCTTGGATGATCTCTTGTGGGCTTGCATTCTTGACTTTAGAGGCTCGTAGGATGATCACTTGCATTTAGTAGAGTTTGCATAAAAAAAAATTTGTCGGTCTAACATCGGTATAGCATCGTTCGAGGCATTATATGATCAAGCATGCAACGCTCCTTCATGTTGGTAGGAAAAGGGTGAAAAACTGATACTTGGCCAGATATGATTAGAGAGACTTCAGAGAGGATTGAGATCATTCCACTATGAATGAAAGATATTCAAGATAGATAAAAGGGCTACACTAGTAAGAGACGTAAAGATTTGGAGTTCTTTATAGGTGATATGGTGTTTGTCAATATCTTTCTATTGAAGAATTTAGTTTGATTCGGTAGTAAGGGGAAGTTGGCACCAAGATTCGTATGTAATTTTCCAATTCTTGAGAGGATTGGGAACCTAGCTTACATAGTTGACTTACCTCAAAATATAGTGGGTATACACAATGTGTTCTATGTTTCTTATCTATAGAAGTTTGAACGTGGTTTAGGCATGTTGTCACTCTAGGTCAACTTGATGACATTGAGATTGAATCAGAAGCTTTGAGATCTCGTAGAACTATTTGTATGGCTAGACATGATAAGAAGAATCTTAGGAGGAAGATGGGGAAGTTGGTGAAGGTTCGGTGGAAAACAAGAGCGATTGCACATTGCAGACCAAGGAGAGCGTGAGGACCGATAATATGGAGCTCTTTACCTGGTAAGGCTTTCTATTTATCGCAATTATTTCACTATTCTGTATCATGTAGTGTAGTTTAGTACATTGCATGCTAGGGTAAGCACATACAGTATCTCTTGTTTGTCTTTACAAATTTGACGTTTCATGACTGCTTATACTTGAAATACTTGTTTATGGTTATTAGGCATGTGACGTGACCTTGTTTAATTGTGTTAAGGGAAATTTGAGGCAAAAATTAATAAAGGAGAGAGAATGTAACGACAAGTATTTTACATATCGAAGGATCATAAAATATTAGTACTAATTTTATATTGGGTCAAATAATTCTCAATCTTTGAGTATTATTAATTAATGGCGTTTTGCACCCTTAGAAATTTTAATAGGCCATTTTGACCTTGGAAACCTGTAATGCTTATAATTTTTTATTGGCGCCGAGTCAGGGTGTGAACCACCCACATGAAAGATATAATGGTTTCGCTTTCCGTAGAGTGGCCGTAATAGCTTTTGGAATAGGAGATATGGTCATTCAAAGTTAGCATGTAATTATGGTTAAGCCTGGATTAGGCCAACTGTCTACTTTGGGATTAGGGTGTAATCACCTAATGTGATAGTAGGATAATCACTTCTCCCTATTCTGAAAAACCATCAAACCTCCATTATTCTCTTTCTCAAGCAAAAATATACCTAAATCCATACTTTTCTTAGCCTAATAAACTAATTAAGAGGTAATTATCAAGGGGATGATTGGATTTTCTATTTGGATTTCTTGGAAGCTCAAATCTATTATTCATCTCGGGGTTTGTGTTGCTTTGGACTTAGGTGAGTGTTTTGATTCTCTCACTTTACTATATTTGTCATTATATGATAAAGATGATATTTTAAATGATTTAAAACTTTAATGTATAATTAATGATAGATCTAAACTTACATCTAATTTATAAAAGAATTTAAATGTGTTTTAAAGTGATTTTGAATCGAAATCTGTTTATGTTCTTGTGGATAGGATATTTTTCGAATTTCTAGATCTAGGTTATAATTTGATGTAAATCCATGTTTAATTGAATTCTATGTGTTCTATATGATGTATGTACGCCATATCCAATTGCTTGTATGTTGTGTTGCTTGGTTGGTTGCAAATGATAATCGATAGGTGAACTAGAGTTAGGATGTTGTATTTAATTTGGGTCTAGTGCATGTTTGACATTGCACAAATGATGATGTTTCAAATTAGTAGAACAAATGATAGAAAAGAGTTGGAGTAGCAAAAGGATATGTATAGGGAAACAAACATGAAAGAAGGATGATCGATCTCATTGATTGGATCAGAGCCATTCAAAGTGCTCTGAATCATATGCGATCAATATGGGATGAAAAGGAAGGTTCCCAGAAGCAACGTTAAATGTTTCAACTTTCAAGTCAATCGGAGTTAATTTGCTCAAGTTGTGGCCACAACAAGATCTATTGACTATGGAGTCCATGAGATGGATCGGTAATGCTTCTACCCTGGCTTTGAAGATGTGAACATTTGACTAGAGCATAGTAAACTTTGGGCTAGCTCGGAAAAGACATGGCATAGGATCTGGGTATGAAGACTTTACCAAAAATGGCTTAGTCATAATAAAAAAGGATCGATATGGACCTACGCGACGATCGGTACCAAACCATTTTGTACTTTGAAAATTTCATATAGGGTCTCGGGTCGTGCACGTAGAAGGAGGAGGATGAATTCACACTTGTATAAGAGAGACACCAAGCAACATATCATAGAGCTTCGAGCGATATAGCAAATGGTTACGACATGGATGAGAAAGGTCGATACCGACCCTTCACTAATGCCATCTGGACCATTCAAATACGCTTTTCTGGATTAGCTTCAAATTTGGAGGGAAGACATATGGTTACACAAAGAATCCACAGATGAAATTTGGTGGCATTCCAAAGATTTGATCTTGAAATATAATGGATGGAAGGTCAATAGTGTACGGAATTATGTATGGAATTACCCTAAGATTACGTCGGGCTTGACCTAGGAAAACTAGGAGATTACTTTAGGCCAGACTTAGGAAATTTTTGAAGATGCTTCAGGATAATACGAGGATTCTCTACGATTTACGATGGATGTCTAGAGATGTACCAGGCTAAACAACTAATTGTGGAAGTTGTATGAAGATCCATAAGGACAAGCTCTGGGAAATGGACTTGTAAAGTGGAGCTAGGACATGCACTACCATGGATGTGACATGTGCAAAGCAATCATTGATACTCGAATGTTTCAATGTACGGTCATAAATCATAAGTATATAAGGATGCTCACCTAGGCTAGGATGTTGCCTAGATCTCTTGATGTTAGCATCTGACTTACCCTAGAATGCTAGGACGTGCAATTTGGCCTACTGAATGGCATGGACTCAAGTACAGAGAGACTAAAATGTTGAGTATTCTCTATTCTAGGACATCATTATATGAGTTATCATATATCCATTAATTGAGTGAGTGGTGTGAGGATGGATGATGGATGTTACGTTTGCTAGGGATGTCATGTGACGTAGGTATCGTTGATATAGATATTTAGACACCCCATATGAACTTGTATGTATAGTACTCCCATTATGATCGTGATATAGAATAACACATATTTTATGTTATATGTGAATTATTTGGATGATAAAACATGTCAACCTCCATTCCCTACATCCTAACTTATTGACTTCTATGGTATTCTAAGAGTTTCTACCTCTAACACCAGACTATTGTCTCACTCGAGATTTTGTACTTTGCTTCTTATTATTATGGGTACTTTTAAATGAGTGGACTAGCTATAGCAGTTCTGGTGAGCACGTGGAGCTGTATATGGATGAGAAAGAGGCTAGGCTTTCCATATATTATAATTGATCTTATTGCTACTTATTATTCCATAGTATGGCATTATGGAGCTTATAAGCGCTATTACTTATTTAGAGACGACTTGAGTTATTATTTGATGTATAGCCCTACCACTTATGCTATATTACTTTGATGGATTTTTGCATCCTAATATGCTTTCGATTCATCTTGTTATATTTACTGTCTCGCCTGTTTTATTTATCTACATGATATTATATTGTATTCAAAGCACTGTGAAATATACGACATATTTTGATTTGGAGACTTTAGCACTTTTCCACTTGACAATCGTTCTACATCAGTCGGATACTGTGGCAGCGCACTCTACACGTTACATAAGGTGCCGTAGGTGTAGGGGAAACGCCACACGGGTGTTGGTAGAGACTAAAAAGCTAATAGTCCTTAGGCTAGTGGTGTTGAAGGGAATATACTGAACCGGTGAAAATAGGACATAGTTCATGCCGTCATCGCAAGACATTATGCAAGTGGAATCCCCAAAGATAAGGAGACCTGGGTCTCATGAACACATGGTGAGGCCCATGACTATCTCTACTCTAGGTGAAACGTTGGCAATGAAGAATCTAACTAAGATGATAAAGAAACTATTGCATCGAAATCAGCAACAGCAAGTTGATGGATGGGTATCAATGGAAAATCGAATCCCGTTCAAAGAAGAAATTAGAGAGACTTTGTATCTGTAGAAGTTTGTTATGCCAATGATGTAGAGTTATAATGGTTTTCCTGATCCTATGTAGCATCATATGAAGTACGGGTGGAACACATATGGTGCATGTGCAATTAATGTTGCAAGATGTAATTGTTTTCTCCCCTCTCCAAAGGGACATGCTACAATGTGGTTGCAAATTGAGCATGGATCCATATCATTTTTTGATCAATTTGCTGAGAAAGTTTTGGACTACTTTATGGTGCATTGTATGCAACCGAAGGACGTGATCACCTTGGCAAACTTACACCAAAGGTCCGAAGAGATCTTTATGAATTTCTTTAAGTGGTTCAACGCCACCATGACAAGAGGGTAAAGTAACCACTGGAGGAGATTGCATTAATGGCTTTCGTAGGAGGAGTCCATAGCCAAACTGATTTTGGGAAGGAGCTTAGGATGGAAAGTCAGCTTCATTGAAAGATTTCTACAAGAAGGAAAATTAGTATTTTGCGCTTGGAAGAGGTAGAACTTAATAAAGGAATTAGGGTGGGTTGCCAAGGTGGACCAAGCTGCATTGTATAGAGTAATGTGTATGTCAAGAATGATGGTGATAGTGGTAATAATGATTCTAGAAATACAAATTAGCAAAATAATTTCAATAACATAGGTGGTAAAAAGCAAGATAAAAGGAACTAATCGAGGTTTGTTCATGATGGGAACTACATGGAGTTGGATGATTTACCTTGCCACACAAGGTACAAAGAAATATAAGAAGCATGTCCCAAGGGAGGTTGTTGAAGAGGAAAGGCACTTTGGTATGTATTATCGCTTCCATGAGACTCATGGAAATAATATGAATGATTGTAGACAAATCCATGATGTGATTGAAGATCTAGCCATAAAGAAGAAAATACCATAGTATGTTAGAAACTCAAAGGAGATGGGCAAGGAATTGGTCAGCTTTAGAGATAGCAATCTCAAGGCAATGCAGCTAGGCTTAGTTGTTGGAGTAATTATGATTAACACTATATCAGAAGGTCCACATGCTATAGAGATAAGCTGGAATGAAATGGAACATAATGGGATTTCATAGAGGCAAAATCCCGAAAAGACGTGTTATACCATAGAATAAGGAGCTCCGGTTAAACAATAATCATGGATTATATTATAGTCTTACATAACTGAGATGCCAATGGGTCAAAGCATGGATAATATATTTGATGGTAATTATGGTCGTAATTGGGCCAGCTATAGTACATTGAGTCTTTATTGGTGATGGGAGCATAGTGAATACTTTATTCAAACATACTTTCGATAAGGTGCAACAAGATGAAAGGGATCCGTATCCTTGTAAATCTTGGATTTAATGATTTATCAGAGAGACCAAGGATCTGATCGGTTGCATCAAATTATCAGTCGAACTAGGAGATGGAATAACAAGGTAGCGTGGATGCAGAATTTTATGGTGGTAAATGAATTTTTTGAATATAATTCCCTCTTTGGCCAACCGAACCTTGTTAGTCTTATAGTTGCACTCGCTCCATGATGCTTAATGGTGAAATTTTGGAGAGAAAACATAGTGGGGGAAATTCAAGGAGATGAGAGCATTGGCCGAGAATGCTATATAGCTAAGCTCAGAGAGAAAAATGATGAGAGAATGGAAAAGAAACATTGAAGCCTCTCTGCACCAAATCCGATAATGCATAGCAACTACCACCCAAGCCTCGACTTGGGTCCAATAATAACAAGTACTATAAAACTATGCACCCCTAGAAGGAGTTAGAAGAGGTAAGGGTAGAACTAGTGGAGCTAACGATTAAGGTTCAATAGATGATGAAGATCCTTCAAAGGTTCTCAAAGTCGGATCCTATCTCCGTCTCAAGATGAGGGAGTAGAGTTTCTTCCAGCGATCATGGCCAATTTTTTCTTGACACATTCTGACATGTGTGAGATTTTCCCTTAATTCACATGCCATATACTAAATGTGAGCCCATGCTACTCTCATTGAAACAAAAATGGTAATACATAGGACATAGTGATCCAAAGTGTTGGGAGGAAGAAGTGGATAAGCTGAAGGCAAATGAATTCATCTACAATGCATTATACTAGGAGTGGGTATCAATTTCAATGTTAGTGATTGAGAGAGGATGGACATGGAATGGTTATTCTAATTTAAATCAGGTATGCCAGAAGGACTAATTCCTTGGCTATGGATAAACTAACTAGTGGATGAAGCAACCAGACATGAATTACTATCCTTCATAGATGCACACTCTAGCTATAATTAGATTATGATGTATGTAACGTCTCATAATTTTATCGCTTTTATTTATAAATAATCAATAAATTTAAATATTCGATTAATGGTTTTAATAGTAAAATAACCCACTTTTAAACAACATCTAACGATAACAAATTTATTTTCGAAAGTTATTTACAAAAATAAACAGTTCGAATTAAAATCAATAATGAGACCGAAAATCAATTTTTCGATAAACGATCTCGAAAAGCATTAAATTATGATCCTAAGGAAGTGTCTGGATTTTGACAAAACTAGCACCATCTGGACCAGAATAATAAGGTGGTGCACGATGATGACTTTTGTGACGATTGGATGTGCTCTGTGATCGTGCGTGCTCCAAATGCACAATGATCAAAAAGAGAAAAACAATAATATAATATTTACTTTATTATAAATAAACACCAATACCCACTCTTCCCCATCAATCCAGTTCCTCTCTCTTCATTTTTTCTACTATAAACAAAAATGTAAAGCCACCATCATAAATTGAATTCTTGCTAAAGTTGTGATTAGCTAAATTTATCGATGTTGCATCAATTGCACTCTTGGAAGGGAGATCTTCTATTCGGTGTAGGCAGAATGGATGCGTCGCCGTTGGGTCGTGACCGATGTAACATGGCCGAACTAGGGTTTCAATTAGATGGAGATTGAGGTGGAGTTAGGCGAGTTGGAGGTTACCATTAAAATTCTCTTGCGAAGACAAGTTGATGGTGGCCAAATTGGGAGGTGCAGTCAATGAATGCAAATCGTGACATATAGTTTGTTACTTATGAAGGCAGTAGGTCGCGATTCTTTTTAGGGAGTCAAGCTTGATGTTTTTGGACGAGTTGCGGAGCTTGCAAGAATAGGAGATGAATAGAAGTAGTCATGCGTTGTTTCCTAGAGTGTAGCTCTAATTTGGAAGGGATCATGCATGACATTAGGAGTGTATCAGCGTGTGTGTACAAGTGATCTGAATTTGGGGGAAATGGGAAGAAGGGATTAGATAGGTAATTAATATTTAATTAATTAATTACATAATTTAATTAATTTGAATTCATATAAAATCAATAACTTTCACATATGAGGTTCAATCGAGACATGTTCTTTTGCATTGCACATGTAGGTATGTTATCTACGCACTAGAATTAATTTTGTGAAGTTTGAAGGATTTTGAGCTAAAATCAAATGTTGTTCGACTTTACATCAAGCAAGAACGCTTAAGCATTGGTTGATATTTTGGTGAACTAACTCACAATTTGTTAACTGGGTTTTTTAATCCAATGAATTCAAAGTAAGTGAGAACACCTATGACAAGTCAAAACACCTCAAGAATCAACCAAGAGGACCAGAAGAAGGAATAAAAATGACTCAAGAGAAGGAAATCAAAATTTGGCCAAGATGATGAATCGCCAGCGATCCATAAGGTTCGCTCATGGATCCTCCAATCCTTTTGCATCCTGATCTAATATGTTCTGTAGAGACGCTTGCAAATTTTCATAGCATGCAAAACAATCTAGCTTGAGAAGTGAAGACTTATATTCAAGCTACCTGACCAAAAGCAGCTAACTTAAAATGGACCTATTGAACTCATAAGATGTCTGATTGACTTGAAATTTATGGGAGAACATTTAGAAGACATAATAGAAGGCTCATAGAAAAAATGAGATGATTTGGAGTTGATTTGATGGATCGCTAGCGACCTAACTAGATGGATCGCTAGCTACCCATGTAAAGTGGGCCCCAAACTCAAATTTTTATGGTAGGTCCTATCCACCTTAGAAAGATTACCTATAAAGTTTTATCTGATTCTGTTAAGTTTTGAGTAGGTTATGGACAATTCTTTTGGACCAAATGACCTATGAAGACGGATGACCGAACTAACTTCAAATGACTTGGTACTTGGATAAGGCAATTAAATATAAAATAGGATGACAACTAAACAAAGATCACTTTAAAAATATGCTAAGTGGATGGATAGCTATCCTTCCCCTATGGATAGCTAGCGATTCGTCAAAATAGGTCGGATCACCCTCAAACTTTCCAAGCTCCTCCGTTGCACTTAATAGAGCTTCTAGTAGAAAATATGCTAAGTTGGTGGATAGGTAGCGATCCATCCTCTATGGACAGCTAGTGATCCATAGAAATGAATCAAGTTTATTTGAGATTTTCGATGATGACTTGGCATAACAACTGGACTCTTCTGCACCTGAACTTCTGACCCATTACTCATTGAATTTCCTTATAAATATTGACCTACCTGCAACAAGAGATGGATCTTTTTGGGAAGAGATGGATCTTTTTTGGAAAGAGATGAAACACTACACACCCCTTAGTATTCCCAAAATGGGCACACCAAAGGATGTGGTGCGTTATAGGTATAGCTAAAGCATCACAGAGACTAAGATACACAAGACGAATAAGTAAAAGCAGCGGAAAAAATTTAAATAATAACTTATCATTCAAAATCTAACTTCATCTCAAAATAAGTCATAAAAACATAACAGGTCTCAAAGACTCAAAATCTCTTATGTCTCATGAAAATACATCTTAGTCTCACATAATTAGAGAACACAAATAACAGTAATAATCTCTCTCAAAAGTGCCAATCCATCATAAGACAAATGAAAAAGATGAAATCCAGAAGAATACATCTGAAAAAAGAAAGTTCTGGAAATGAATCTCCAAGCGACCTAAATCAACTATCCTCAACTCTACTTGCATATTGGGGAAAAAGGAAAGATAGAGGGGTGGATCAGACAATAAGCCTGGTGAGTGAAAGTAATTACTAGCGTTTCTAAGAAAGATAAAGATGATAGACTAAGAAATAGCTCTAGCACGAAAGGAAGATACAGAAAAGATAAAACTTGCATAAAATACTATTTTTGATTCTGTTTAACTGTTAGCTTTGATTGTTTGCACTTGTCTTAAACTGCTATGATTAGATTGAAACCCTAATCCCATCTCAACTACTAACTTGATTAGGCAGAAATCCTAATACTACCCATTGATCGGCCTTTCCTATCTCCTTTGTGTCACCGTAAACCAATCCTATTGATCCCACAGCCAAAGACACCTCTTAGCGCTTAGGATGCAGTAGTAGATTGTTTATCCTAGTCGATGTCGCATGCTCGGTCATCGCCGGTACAAAACTAACCGTCACCCTTATGTGACCCTTTATTTACCCTAATCAGCATAAGCGTGTCCAGCCTCACCCACATATGAGACCGTCAATCCTCGACCTGAAAGGGATTGCTGCCGGTACTGGTCCTAACAAACAAATCTTCTAACTTTGTGCCCCTTGCCCAAATCCCCAAATTTGAGCATCTATCTATTGGCCACTCATTTACCTTAATCAGCATAAGCATGCCCAACCACACCCACGTGTGAGACCATCCGTCCTAGACCTGCAAAGAAATGCTATTGGTACAGGTCACTACTGCTATATTTTCTTATTAACTTAATCCGAAATCGTAGTTTTAAAATAAGTCTCTTCTGTTATTTCTTTCTTTCTAATTATAACCTACGTGTTATAGTGGTTCTTGCAACTGCTACTCTTCTATTTTCTTTTTTTAGCTATAACCACTTGTTATAATCATGCTAGTAAATATCTCAAATTTGCCTATTTTAGTCCATCTCCATTTTATTTCATTTTTTCTTATTTTACATTTGATTTTTGTAAATTTTGTGTTTTTCTATTTTAATCCATATTTGTGAATTCTTCTCTTTTTAATATTTTATTCGCTTCAAAACAGATTAAATCTCAATAAAAAGAAACTAACATTTACACGCTAAATTCTAACTTAAAACAGATGTAAATAACTATCAATAACTACGAATAACTTAATAAAATAGCTGAATAAAAAAAACTGAAAAGAACTTCTGAAATTTACTTAAAAACTGACTGTAAATAAACTTTCATAAAAACTGTTTCAAAATTGTAGAAAAACAACTATTGAGAACCCTATATTTTAAATTGCTTACAAATCTAAAGTAATTACAAAACAATCACCTATTGTCCTTAGCTCTAATCCTATGCCTTCGTGGATCCACTTCAAGGGTGTAAAATATTTTTATTAAAAAGATTTGCTCTCCAGAAAATTTTTCTATTTAGGGTTCAGCCTCAAGCAATGAACAAATTGGGAGAAAAACTAAATGATAAAAATAGCAAGGCCTAGGGTTCTATTTATAGTGTGGCTTAGGGATCTCAGGCCATTAGATTTGAAGATTTAATCTGGTGCAACCACGTCATAGTCTCACGAGGAACCATCGGATGCAGCTACGAATGCATAGGATTTCGCTAAAAATCAGATTTACAGTCTTTGGCTTGCACCTGGACGAAAAATCGTCCAAGGAAGAATGTGGGTCGACCTGGCCTATAGGCGGGTCAACCTATGGGTCGACCCGACTTAGGCTTGGATCGACCCGTAACCGGTGCCTTTTTTTGTTTAATTATAGATATAATTCCGATTTTCTTTGTTCCTCTCGTAACTTCTCCATACTGAGTCGGATTTCAACAAGTTATACATGAAAATTGCTCAAAAAATTACCACGGACACAATGGTGCAACTCTTGTGGCTCAATCTTGACAATTTCCCAACCCTATTTTATTATTCAATTAACTTTTTAATTAATTATTATAACACTAATTTTTTGGGTTGTTACATTCTCCCATCCTTAAAGGATTTCGCCCCCAGAATCTCCAAGGATGGAAGAATGAAATAAATATTTTCATTCTAATTTCACAACCACATATTCAACCATCATCCATTACATTCATTGTCCTTAAGCTTTTTAATGCAATTTATGATATATGCAATAGTGTGGTGTCAACGTCTCTAACTAGTATAAAAGATTAGGCGGTCAACTGATTCAATTGACCTCCTTTTTATGCGCTCATCCTCGTGCCATGTATCCAAATGAATGCAAACTCCCTAATGACAATTAATAGTTTTATAGGCGTGCCACAATCATCATCCAAATGCAACAATCATATGATAATTACGCATTCATAGCAACCATGAAATAAAAATTCAAGTGCACACACATCTATATGCATATGCTTTAGTGACCTAGTTAGGCCGATCTCTAAGAGATAATAGTGTGTAGTGTGTGTTTATGCGTCTGTTAGCACCCATTAGCAAACACATGCAAACACTCGCATCTAACATACATAACATGTTCTAGTAACATGTTTACATTCAGTCCTACCATCCGTAGGTTAAATCCTAAGATCTATCCTCCCAAAGGATACTAAAGGAAAGAACCTATTCAAAACTAAAGATGGAAATAGGAAATTCAAGACGTACCATCAAAGAGATATGGATAATAAATACGTAATTTTTCCTGAGCCTCCGACGTAGCGTCCTCAATACTATCTTCCCACTGCACTTTAACCAAAGGGACTTCCTTATTCCTAAGATTTTTGATATCACGTCCAGTGATCTTGGTAGAAATGCGATGAACCGATTCTTCTCTCTCCACTTCAACTTCCTCAAGTAGGCTAGGTTCCACTACCTCTGCTGAATCATGTAAGCACTTTCTCAAGTGCGAAATATGAAAAACATCATGAACTCCCACGAGCCTATCCAATACCTTTATCTGATATGACATCTTCCTTACCCTTTCTATAATGGGGAATGGTCCTACGAATCTAGGAGCAAGTTTCCCACTTGATCCAAACCTCATTACCTTTCTTAGCGGCGACACCTTAATGAAAACCAAATCTCCTACCTTGAAATCAATATCCCTTCTCCACTTATCTACATATGATTTCTGTCTATCTTGGTTCGTCTTCATTCTTCGTCTAATCAAATCAATCTTTTTCGAGATCTCTCTAACTGTGTCGGGACCAAGTAGCAATTTTTTTCTGTAGACTCCAACCAAGACGAAGGCGACTTGCAAGGTCTTCCATAAAAGGGTTTCAAAAGGAGCTATCCCAATGCTAGCCTGAAAACTATTGTTATAAGCGAATTCCACCAAAGGAAGGTGCTCCTCCCAAGTCCCTCCAAAATCAAGAATGCATATGCTCAACAAATCTTCAATAACCCTATTAATTCTCTCTATTGGGCCATCCGTTTGAGGGTGATAGGCTGTACTCAACCTAAGCTATGTCCCTAAAGCCTCTTGCAAGCTCCTATAAAACTCCCTAGTAAAGGTCGGGTCTATATAGCTCATTATGCTCGAGGGAACTCCATGAAGTCAGACTATCTCACGAACGTATATGATGCCAATTAAGGTGTTGTCATATTACTCTTGACTGGAATAAAGTGGGTGCTCTTAGTCAAACGATCTAAAATCATTCAAATACTAGTATTACCCTTCCTAGATCAGTGTAAACCATCTATGAAGTCCATCGAAACACTATCCCACTTCCATTCGGGTACATCCAATAGTTTAAGCAATCCGCCAGGCCTCTACTGCTTCGCTTTAACCCTTTGGCACACAAGACACTTTACCACAAACTCTGCTACATTCTTCTTCATGCCACTCCAATTAAACACTCTCTTCATGTCCGTATACATCTTATCACCACTCGGATGAGTAGTCATCCGAGAATGGAGTGCTTCTGCTAGATCTGCACTCATCAAATCACCAATGCGAGGGACACAAAGTCTTCCATCTCTCCTTAGCCATCCTTTACTATTGGTGGAGTAGCGTTGGAGATGTTTAGAGACCTCTCCTTTGCTAATCCTATCCAGAATATCCACAAGCTCTGATTCCTCTCGCTGGCTTGAGCCAATCTGATCTCTGAGGTTAGGCTTAACCTCAAGTGCTGCCAATAATCAAGGAGTAATGTCCATAGAGGGCTTAAAATCAAAGGTGGAAATAAATTCTTGGCTTTTCCACTCGACGAACATTGGGCTAAGGTTGTTCTCTTTCTACTTAATGCACCCGCAACCACGTTCCCTTTGCCAAGGGTGTAAGCTATCTCAAAGTCAAATGATACCAAAAAACCCATCCAACGCTGCTGCCTCAAGTTTAAATCTTTTTGTGAGAACAGGTACTTTGATGTTTTATGGTCCGTGAAAAGCTCGAATCTCTATCTTAGCAAGTAATATCTCCAAGACTTGAGCACCAAAACAATAGCAGCCAGCTCCAAATCATGGGTGGGGTAGTTCTTCTCATGAGTTCTCAACTGTCTACTCCCATAGCATACTTCCCCCCTCCTGCATCAATACTTCCCCAAGGCAGTCCCACATGCATCAGTGTATACTCCTACTATGTATCCTTAAATTCTTACTAATCCAACTATGTAGCTGGAGAGGAAATGGAAAGGCTGATGAAGGGGATGTAAGATGGAACCTTGGCTAGGCAACAAGAGATGATGGAGCGATTCTTCCAAAGGATGGGACAACAAGGAATTGCATAAGCTGCAAGAATTCAGACCCTAGGGAACAAAATAGGAGCTTCTAGAATTGGATTTGAACAAGATGGAGTCTTGCACCCATGCCTAGAGCAACCGATACTTGAGGGAAACACTGGAATCAACAATAGGACCTAATGAAGGAGCATGTGTAGTTAGAGCAAAAAAAATTGAAACAATGCCGATACGATTAGGGGCATGATAGATTTGGATCTAGGATGAGCTCTAATGCTTGGAACGAGGGATGTTGGAGCTATAGTAGCAAACCAGAGTACGAATACATAACAATACGAGCTGAAACCAAAAGCCCATAGGTGGAGCAAGGGGGCAGGTTCATTCCTTACTCTTTACCTTTCTACCTTCAATAACCTCAGGCCACTTGCATGTGTACGAGATCCCCAGCGGTCTCTAGGCACACTATGAGTCGGATGCCTAAGATAACTATTTAGGACAGCAATGATCCCAAACCGCTTAGATGTACGCTAAACCTAGATTAGTTCCTATTCGCGCTATAAGTCGAATATTTGGGATGATTACTTAGGATAGTAATCTCGGGCTACTTGGATGTGCATAAAACCTAGATCGGTCCCTTTCCATGCTCTGAGTCTGATGTCTAGGATAAACATTCAGGATTTCTACATATTTTCTTTGATTTGAAATTCGAATTTTGTAAAATAAATATTTAATGCGATGACAGATTTTGAATGCCATAGAGTCCCGACCGGAGACACGGATAGAGTGCAAAGTGCATGTCCCCTGGCCGGAGTGCGAGTGGATAGACTTGTACAATATTGACTGCTATAGAGTCCCAACTGGAGAGACGAGACCTAAGTGCAAGAATGCAAGAATTAAGTCCCCTTACCGTAGAGTGAGTGGATGGGCTTACTTGTTCCACCTTAGCTTGATAAGCAAATGATCCTAAGAGATCATCCACCTTAACTTAACAAACAAACGATCCAGAGAGATCATCACTTTAATTTAAAACATTAAACGATCTAGGAAGATCGTACGTTAAACAAAATATTAAACGATCCAAAGAGACTTCATATTAAACTAAACATTAAATGATCCGAAGAGATCGCGCATTAAACTAAACATCAAATGATTTGGAGAGATCATGCATTAAACTTAAACGATCAAAAGAAATCGAGCCTTAAAACATATTTGATTTAACTAAAGGATTTGAATGCCTTATAAAGATAATAAAACTGAAAAATATTAAATGAACACTAGATGATTTCGATATATTATGTGATTATGATATATGATGTGATTTTAATATATAATGTGATTTTGATATATGATGTGACAACTCTGAATGAGAAGCAAAAATTGATAGTGATTTAAATACCAAATGAACATGGGACAATCAGAGAAATGTGATGTAAATGGAGATATGTGATGTAATTGGAAACATGTGATTTAATTAGAGAAATGTGATGTAATAACTCCGAGTGAAATCAGAATGATTGTGATGTATAGATTACACCTAAGTAGAATTACAGTCCTAGGATATAACGGGTTTGGAACGACTTATGATTGGAAAGAGAATTTGAAGGAACTAGACAATTCACCAAGGCTAAAGCAGCTGGAAAGCTCAGTTATCGAAGACTGGAGACATGAATTTTTTCTAGAGCAAAGCATGCCTTTCATCCAAAAGGCTTACTTGGGAGGCAAGTGTTAATTGGGTTTTTTAACCCAATGGAATTCAAAGGAAGTCAAAACATCTATGAAAAGTCAAAACAACTCAAGAATCAACCAAGAGGACCAGAAGAAGGAATAAAGAAAGACTCAAGAGGAGGAAATCAAAATTTGGCCAAGATAATGGATCGTTAGCGATCCATCACCAATGGATCATAAGCGATCCATAAGGTTCACTCATGGATCCTCCAATCCTCGTACATCATGATCTAGTATGCTCCCTAGATACGTTTGCCAAGTTTCATAGCATGCCAAACAATTTAGTTCGAGAAGTGAAGACTCATCTGATTCAAGCTACCAAAAGTAGCTAACTTAAAATAAACTTATAGAACTCATACAAAGTACGATTGACTTGAAATATTAGTAGAAACTTAGAAGACATAATTGAAGGCTCACAGAATAAATAGGATCATTTGGAGTTGATTTGATGGATCGCTAGTGACCTATCTAGATGATTGCTGGCGACCCATGTAGAATGGGCCCCACTACCTAAGATTTTTATGGTAATTCCCACACACCTTAGAGAGAGTACCTACAAAGTTTCATCTGATTTGTTAAATTTTGAGTGAGTTATGGACGATTCTTCTAGATTAGATAACCCATGAAGATGGATGATCAAACTAACTCCAAATGACTTGGTACTTGAACAAAGCACTTAAATAGAAGATATGAAGACAATCAAACAAAGATCACTCAAGATAGTGCTAAGTGGGTGGAAGCCATCTACCCATCTCCTATGGATAGCTAGTGATCCATCAAAATAGGTCGGATCGCCCTCAAACTTTTTGAGCTTCTACGTAGCACTAAGTAAAGGCTTTTAGTAGAAAAATATGTTGATTTGATGGATAACTAGCGATCCATCCTCTATGGATAGCTAGTGATCCATCCTCCATGGATAACTAGCGATCCATAGAAATAACTTAGATTGATTTGGGATATTCGGTGGCATAACAACTGGACTCTTCTACACCTGGACTTAATACTCACCCAACTAGAGATGGATCTTTTTCGAGGAGAGAGTTGCCATTATTCTACTGGAATTCCTTCACTTTTTCAACTTTCTTCACCCTAGCAACGGTCATTAATGGGGTCACTATGATTCTCTAGTCAACTCTTGTACTTCTAACTTATTCTAACTCATTGTAACTTAGATCTAAGGATCAAACTAGTTGATATCCAGAGAGATTCAACCAGTATAATCATAATAAAAATTGATTAAAGTGGACGCTGGCTAGAGTCAGCCGAACCACTATAAAAGTTCTATGTCTCTTTTCTTATTTCTGCTTTTTATTTGTGGTTTTTCTAAGATTTGTACAGCTGATTATCTACACCTACGCTTTCACACTTGATCCAGGGTGTTGATCATTTTTTGGGTTAACACCATTGGATTAACAGTATATGATATATGTGTTGATAAAATATATTGTTTGTGTGCTTGAATGATTTCTCTGGTTGGTTTGGTTGAATTTCTAATTTGGAAAGCGGATGGCATATAAAATGAAATACAGGGAGCTTGAAATTTTTTTATCAAGATCCTAAGGGATTCCTCATCACTGTTGATTTTAATTTTTATTTATATGCTTTTTGTGTAAATTATTAAATGCCAAAAGCTCAATAGCTTGGCCATATTTGATGTGACCGTGATATGTCACGAAAGTTGCATTTTTACTATATATCAATGTAAGCACTTATTAAGAGCTATGGTAGCTCCAAGCCTCGTTACAGTATTTTGAAAGTATTATTATTTATTATTTATGATTTGAAAATGGTTTTTATTCGGAGGATGATTTTAAATGTGACTTTTGGAATTTTCTTTGGCATTTTAATGGTTTTTGAACTCCTCTATTTTACTCCAACCTTTTTTGTTAGTCTCCTCTAATTTATATGGAAATGTTATAAAAGTATTTTGAGAAATATTTATCATATAGTAAAGTTAATATAGTAACAAATGTTTATTTTCTAAAAAGTAAAAAGGGGGGTTTATCTTTTATAATAAAGTGATTCTGTTTTCAAGCAGATAAAAATATTTTGGAATAAATATTTGTGGAACGCTTTATATAAAATTTTGTACAAAAATATAGATTTGTAAATGATATTTTGTAAATAAAAAGGCAATTTATAAAATAAGTTTGATTTGGTTGTTTGCTTATTATTTTTAAATAATTGACTATTAAATCTTGGTCAGTTTTGAAACTATGTATTGTTGGTACGGAGAGACTGAGATCGGATAAGCATGAGTTATCCAAAAATCACTTCAAACCAGCATGTTTTATATGACTCATAATTTTACAACTTTCAGTTCATTTAAATATTCAAATATAGAAATTTTAAACATAAATATCAAGTTTTATACGATGAAAAAGAATGGTGAACTTATTTTTAGAATTGAATAAAGATTTTGAAGTTCAGCGTAAAATCGACAAAATTCGGTTTTCGATCAATTTGACATATAGTAAAATAATTGTTTTAAAGGATAAATAAATTATTTTTAATATATAATCCATTTCAAATTCATTTGATAATAACAGTAATTTAATTTATAATGGTTTGATAAATATGCAAACTTGTTTTATAAAAATTGGTAAATTTCGTTACATATCGACAAATCAATGTCGTATTTCTATAAATGGATTTGGATTTTGTTTTATAAGTCAAATACACTTGTTTTAATTGTTTAAAAATGATATAAAAATTATTATCTTATTTACATACATAAGTAGTTTGATTTAAAACTAAAAATGTGACCGGGATTCGGCTTTCGGATTTTCGACCATTCGTCGAACGGAAGTTGTTTCGGATCATTGCAATGTTATTTGATACACATACACACATGTATATACATAACTATAACATGTATATAAACCATATATACATTTAGCATAAAAGACAAAGAGAGTTTACTTTTGAAAACTTATAAAGCAAGTAAAATCTTTTGATTTGATTTTTACTTTTTAATAAAGTTACTTTAGTAAACATCATTATTAAAAAGTACAAAGCAACATCTCATCTCATTAAATGTTAATACTTAAGAGTCTAATCTTGCATTAGAAAGGAGGAGCTAATGTCTGGTTAGAAATGAATTCGAAGGTAAGAGTAATAAGGTCTTTTGTCTGTAAACTTCATATATAAATAGCCATGCACATTCTCTCATTTCTTCACATTTCTTCTTCCTCTTTTCTCAAGATTCTTCACCTTATTCCTCTCGTTTTTAATGTATTCCATTCGATATAAAAAAAATTATAAAGAAATAATGTCAAAATATTTAAAAAATATTCAAATAAAATCGATATCAATTCTCTTCAAAATCAAACTCTTCTTTTTTCATATTTTACCTCTTCTTCTCATGGCCATAACTTTCTCAAAACTAATCCAAATTGAAAAATTCTTATTTCAAACTCATTAGAATTGAATTGGCTACAACTATAGTTTACATCATTTCTTAAAAATCTAAGAGTTACCAAGGAAAAATTACAATTCTTTCAAAGCCATTTTCGATGCAGATTTTAAGGGCGAAAATAGCTCTGTTTCTTATTATCATAACTTCAACAAAAATGATCCAAATAAAGAAATTATTTTAGTCGGATCATATAAAATTCCATTGGCTACAACTTTTATATGGAGCACTTCTACCAGTTTTGAATTTAGCTATGTCAAAATTTCTATTCTTTGCGGTGCATTTTTGGGCTTCATTTTTTTGTCAAGCCGAGAATACCCTTTCTTTTGTTAATCATAACTTCCTCATAACTAGTCAAAATCTAGTGTTTCTTTTTTTCAAATTCAAGAGAAAATAAATTGCAACACCTTTATTACAACCCATTTTTATAAATTTTGAGATTAAGAGGGTCAAAAACTAGAGAGAAATGACCTATTTTTTGAGTCTAATTTTGAGAATTCAAGGTCAAAACTCCACCACTTCTTCTCTATATTTTCGGCCAACCTCTGCCTCAAGCCTTGGTCAATATGGGAAGGAGGAAATCGGGCTTATTTTGATTTGGTTTTCATGCATGGTAGGAAGTTTGGGTTAGATCTTAAGTTCTTTGCCTTAAAGTTTGATGGAGTGGAATCCAAAGTGAGTTATTTCTTCGTTTAAGTTTTTTAAAATCATTACTAAGTTGAAGAAACTTTTAAGTGTTAAGTGTTGTTTGAAACCCTTGTTGAATGCTTGTTTACTTTGTTTGCGAAAAAATGGTTTTATTTCCTTGTTTGACTTTTTGTATGGATAATTAATTAGTTTAAAATTTAGAAGTTAAATACTTAATGGGGTATGCGGAAACGACTAGCACACGTGTTTCATCTGTGAGATTCAAGGAGACTTGGACGAGGGGCGGAACATGTCGAAGGGAAAGCCCAGATGCTCCAAAATAAATATCAAATCTTTTAACTCAAGATAAATTAAAACGTGTTACAAATATTTGATAGAATGAAGCTTTGATTTATCATTTATTGTGGTGTTTATTTTGTTGATTTATTGTTTGGTTGTTTGGATTGAGCTCGATCAGTTTATGAGCACTGATTATTATTTATTGATTGTTGACTTTGCTTAACTAGTTTATGAGTAATTAATTATCCATATGCATGGGTTGGGTAGAAAACAACTGTAGGCTAACATCTTGTTATTTATTTCATGATTTGACTATAAGGTGTTTAGCGGTAATATTTGGTTCACTTCAATTTAATGAATTGTTTTGTAAATTGGTTTTCAAATGAAAATGTTATGAAATGTTTTCCCTTTAAAAGAAAGAGAAATGTTTGGTAATGAATATTGTGAAGTTATATTATATTAAAGTGATTTATATGTGAATTGTTTTAGAAAAATATTTTATAAAACGGAAAGAATTTCGAGGACAAAACCCGATGGTTTGAAGATGATTTACGAAATGAAAATAATTATAGATTTGAAAATGCTTTTGAATATTAGTGTAAAATGATTTGTTATGTTACCGATGTTTTGGGTAACCCGTAACTAAAAAGTGGGCATATGTTTTTGGTATAGTCCACTCTTGGAATAGAGGGATGTACTTATTTATCGACAGTATGAACGTTGGGACCCGGTTGCCTTGTTATTAGGAGAAACCTTCCGATTTGGTTGCATATGGTTTGATATGCCTTTATTACAATATTTAGGATTTCCAAATAAACTTTTCAAAAGTGATTTAATTTAAGACCTGAAGTAAAGCATAATTTGAATATAAAAGATATATATATTTCAAAAGTTTTGAAATAAGAATTTGATAATAAAGTCCATAGAGATAATTTCCATAAAGGTAATTAGATTTGAAAATCTAAAATTGAAGATTAATCCTAAGTGGGTAGTGTTGGGAATTGCATATTGTTTGTTGCATTGTAGGCTCCATGAGTCTTATTTACGTTAGGAGCTCTATGTTGGTTATATCCTGTTATCTAATTGGTACCCAATTAGATAGTTGTATGTAGGTAGTCACAAGTGGTAGTGATGTAGCCCTAATAATAAGATAACATTTTTATGCTCATTTTTTTTGTATATATCATGTATTGATGTATTTTTCCTGCTTAATATTTTATTCCACATTTACATTGTTTGGAGTTTGCAGGAACGGCTATCGATGTCTCTCTCATTACAGTTGTGCAGCGGTAGATTTATTTGTATTGGTATTTGGTATGTATTAAAGCACACCTAGTACATTAAATTGATTACTTTGATAACTTGTAAAATTTAATTTTTATCTTATACATTTTATAGTGTTGAATATTTATCAAATATTGTGTATTAATTGTGTAAATACCCCTAAATTTTGACGGTTTAATAATTTATTTAATTGAAATTTCCATGGTTTTATTTATTTGATTAATTGAAATTTTGTGAATTTTTAAATAATAAAATTTAGAAATAAAAGTTTAATATTTGGAATACGTATTCTTAAACATAGCAGATAGTAAATTTTCATCAGATAATATGAAAGTTTATTTTATTGTGTAATTCTGTTTCAATTTAAATCAGTTAAAAGTTGAGGATAATAAAATGTTTTCCAAACCTGAATATTTTTCTATAAAATTTTTGTAAATAATCTTCTGAGTGAGACGTCATATTCCATTTCTCCAAATTTGGACTATTATTGCTCTGTTTATCTTAATTCTGGCATTTTAGCAGCATTTTCGGTACCGATTATCGATTTTTGATCGGATAATCGTATCGCTGATATTTGTATAACGTTTTGATCGTCCCATCATGCTGATCTCTATGGTATATTCAATCCAGTGTTTTGAATTCCGGTCCGCAGCGGAATCCACGGAAAACGGTAATCGTACCGGTACCGAATTCTATTTTTTTATTTTTTTTACGTCTCCTTCGGATTCTACCATTTTAATTGAACAGCTATTGGCTTTTATAATTCCTAAAATACAGCTGTTCTCATTTATATCTCATGAATTCTCGGGTGCTTGACGTTTTGTTTCACTGATTCATATATTCATTTACTTCACTGTGGGTTCGTCCATTCATTTCCTCACCCTTCTTTCACGTTCTTTCCTCTTCTCTTTTTATTTTGGTTTCGTTCTTTATTCATGAAATGTATTTTTTTTGAAATATGACTTAACTTAAAAATTGGAAATTTGGTTTTTAATGGAAATTTTTAGTTAAATAAGTAAATAGAAATTTAGCTTTATTTATGGAATGGTATCTTAAAATAAAATATTAAGTTAATTGTAAATAAAAAGTTGGGAAAATAGTGTACTTTTGACTTAATAAGTGAATTATTATTTAAAATGGATATTTATTCATAAAAAATTATTTTATTAAATCATAAGTTAAATGATATATAAATGGATATTTTCTATAATTTTTATAAGCTAAAATGGCTAAAAATTGAAGTTTGTTGTTTCTGAAATGCTATAACAAAATCTGGACTTTTATTGGTAGCACTTCAGAAATGCTATGGTGACAAGATAGTATTTGCTAAGTTCTATCAATTCTGAAACATAATTAGGTTCTGAAATAAATAAATACCTATTACAGCACTTTATAAGTGTTGTTCTTTTTGAATTTGAACTATTTCTGAAAATAACTAAATAACTACTACAGCACTTCATAAAGGCTATTGTTTCTGAACTGTATTGTTTTGAATAACTAAACACCTATTACAGCACTTTATAAGTGCCGCTGTTTCTGAAATTGAGATTTTTTGAAATAACTATATACCTACTGTAGCACTTTGTAAGTGCTGTTATTTCTGAATTTGACAATGTTTTTGAACTACCAATATATCTACTGTAACACTTTATAAATGTTGTCGTAGCTGAAATTTACAATGTATTGAAAATTTTAATTAAACGGATGAACTTAGAAATGTTACAGGTTTGAAACAAATATTGTTTGACATTGAATTTAAATGGTTTAAATGAAGATTATTTTAAGGTCTTATGATTTTCTAAGTACAATGATTTCAAAAGAATAACATTTCCAAAGTGTTGTTATTTTTAGTAGTATGATTTCCAAATGATAACACTCTAAATTGTTTGATTTAAAAGCATTAAGGTTTCAAAGTGTTTGGTTTCAGAGTTGTTATAACTTTGAAAGTACCATGGTTTTGGAAATGAAATTGTTGAAATTGCATTTAACTAAGAATTGTCTTTAGATATTTTAGTTTGAAATTTAAAGAAATTGAAGATCTAAAAAATATGACTTTATAAAGTGGTTCGGATTGAGACGATTTAAAGGAATATTTCAAATTTAATAAATTGAAGGAAATATTCAGTGATTTGGAAATTTGGGTTTTATTTAAATGACATATTGATTTGGTTTTGGAATTTAAATGATATATTATTACTTTGTCTTTGAAATGGAAATGATATATTGATTTTGTTTTGAAATGAAGCAATATAGTATTTAGCTTTGAAATTTATATTATTTTGGAAAGTAATGGTATTTAATTTTAAATGGTTTTGGAATATTAATTTTTTGAAATAAATATCATGAGTTATCATAACGGTTGGTTGTTGAAATGACCGGGATTGGATATGGACATACTCTCTGTCGATACCAAAAACCACTTTAACAACTATGTATGCGGTGGAGATTCTAGAATGAAGTAGGATGGTGACGGCGTTCCTTTGAGGTATATACGTGGACCCGACTTCCGTGAGTTGGCATAAGGTAGCTAAAACAGGAGCGATTCCGGGCCAGTGAGGTAGCTCCTCTTATAGGACACACTCCTTCAATACCATTCTGTTATTTTGTAATTGATTGGGGCGCTTTGACTTTTGGGGGTGAGGCTCGAGGTGGGCGTTAGCTGCGCGCTATGCATCACTACCCGTCTGGATAGTAATTGGTATATCTACCCTGGCATTGCCTAGTTGTTCCATGTCACCTACCCTAGCGAGCCTTGTACAAGTTTGATTTGTGTCGAATCTATGGAGTATCTTCTCGTAGCCTCCTGATCAGGAGGTACACAGGTGCTGTATAGACTATTGGCACTATTATGAGTTAAGGGAGATATGGGTAAGTCCTTAACGTTATATTCAAGTAAGTTTATTTTACTAGTAGGCATTATTATAATAGCGAAATATTACTACATAGTAAATAGTTTAACGGATCCTTAGAGGATGGGCTGTCCCAAGCATCCATTAAGTTACTTGTACCCTTATATTACAGTTCATTTGAGTTCGTTTACATTGCATAAATATGTATGTCCTAACCCGAGTGTTTTGTGTTTTGCTTTGTGCTCGGGTCAGACTGAGTGATACAGCATTCGAGACTCACCATCAGAGTTGGAGCTTTTCTTGCTGATCCAGCTATCTATTTCATTTAAGTTATCCCGTTGATTCCAGTGATGTATTCTGATGGTACTTGATTATCATATTGAGACTTCTGTTGTATATTGTTTAACTCTGATGTGTATTTATGCAGTAGCTTCATGAACTACTATCTCTTTGCTTCCGCTGCATTATATTACTCTGTGTCTGTGATCTGTGATTTATTTATTTACTGCATATTCTGAGTTTTGCCAAATTTAAATTAACAATCTAGTATTTTAAACTATTCAAGTCTGACACGTGTGGTTTTATTGTGGATTTGAAGGTCTATTATATCGGGTCATTACATGTGACGACCGCCCATGACTCCCGCACCAAAACAAGAGAATAGTGCGCTGAAAGGTGTGCCAGGCAGCCATGGACGATAGTCAGGGTAAAATAAAAATAAAGCAATAATCACTCGAGTCAAGGACGATGTTTTCCAAATACAAACCCCCAAGGCCTAAACCAAGATCAGATAAGCACCCAGAAAACACCGCACTTGAGACCGAATGATAGTACAACCAAACATCCATGACTCTGGCTATCACTGTATCATTGCCTTGATATCACCGTTAGTTGAATGACCACCTGTCAAGGGCTAATGGTAACCCCGGTTCTAGCCATAACTCCGCACGTCGTCGCAGCCCGTGCCTAGGAATTTTCGCAACTACCCAGAGTACTAGCACGTCGTCGCAGCCCGTGCCTGGAACGCCGTCGCAGCCCGTTCCAACGTACCCTTGCTTTGAGCATGCTAGAACCTTCAACAACGATGAGATCTAAGCCTCCAAGTCATCCTCCTTGACGATCATTCATACTAGCTCAAGCGCCTCTCAAGCTAACCATTATCACCAACCCGGATCGCATCACCGAGTAATCAACATAACTTTGCACGTCGTCGCAGCCCGTGCTTGGAACGTCATCATGACCCGTTCCATCTCAACATCACACTTTGCTTCATCGCATCATAGCAAAGTCTCATCTCAACATCATGGCTTGCCTTCTCGCATCATGGCAAAGTCCCACATCCTCGAATCCATCCATATGAGCTTCCACATCCGCTTCATATGCTACAGGCAGCTTCCACATTCAAGAGCTTTTCCACCTAGCTTTTGAATCATCTCGAACCATCTTGTTCCAAATCAACCACTAGCTAACTTGAAACAATCCAAATCATTCATCAATACAAACAATCAAGCATTCAACAAGATTTAATAAGCAATATCAACAAAAATGGCAATATCATAAATAAATGAGCATAAGTCCAACATGCATGATTCATAGGTTTTTAGCATAGATCTATCAAATATAAAACATGGGTTTTGTCTCTAATACTTGTTAAACAAATATGCATAGGTAAACATCTTCAAAAATGATGGATCTACATGCAGACTTAAGGACAATGCGAGAAAATGCTATTTCAAACACATAAACTAGCTACCAATCCACTACACTCCTTTGGGTCCGCGTGAGAGATAACTACCACTCACCAAATCACCCAAACACTACAAAAACTACACACTTCAGATCTGGACAGCAAGGACTTGGGCTTGATCCGGAGAAATTTCACTTGAAACGGTGAAATCTAGCCTCTTCGGATGAAAATCTTCAACTTTGGCTCTTGATCTTTGATCTTGATCTTCAATCTTCAATGGATGTTAGCACTTGATAGAAATAGAGAAAGAAGATGAAGAAATGTTGTAGACGAGTCTTCAAAATGACAGCACTTCGTCGCTTCAAAAACCGGTGCCAAAAAGTGAGCCAAACCCCTCTATTTATAGGCTGAAATCCCCCTTAGCTCGGCCGTCTTCTTAACTCGGAGCTCGCTATTAGGTCGTTGCCGACCTAAAAGACTCCGACCTAACATAGGTCGCATACGACCTTATCCCTCGACCGACCTAAATCCTACCGACTCACGACCTAAACAACTCAAGAACCCAAGGCCGACCTAACTATAAGTCGACTCAACCAACCACGCGACCTACGACTCATCTCATCCAACGACCTAACACACTGCCGACTTAAAACTCAAGCGACATAACAACAACACGGGCCATACGATCTAACTAGCTGCCGACCTAACAAGAACACGGCATAGCCTAGTGCCGACCTAAGTCCTAGCCGACTCAACAATGCCAAACGACCTAACTATGCTACGGCCTAGCGACCTAACAAAACCATAAGTCGTTCACGACTTATCTCCCATACGACCTAACCCCTTAGGTCGTTCCACAGGCCTAAACCACCATCCTATGAGTCGTTCACCACTGAGTCGGCCCAAACCTTAACTCGGCAACCTTTTAGGTCGTTAGCTCCTAAATCAAACACTCCTATGACCCGTTCACTCCTTAAGTCGGTCATTCCTATAGGTCGCTCTACCGACCTATCTACCTTAGGTCGCTCTCCCGACCTATCTACCTTAGGTCGCTCCACACTAAACTCGGCCAGTTCCTAAGGTCGTCTACGACTTACTATAGGTCGGTCACCATCACTAAGTCGCCTAACTTTTAGGTCGTTACTTCTATAACTCGGCAACTCTTAGGTCGGTGAATTTCTTATCTCGGCCAACACTCCAACCCGTAACCCCTCCTTGAGTCGGTCCCCTATGAGTCGGTCACGACTCATCCCTTAGCTCGGCAATGCTCATGAGTCGGTCACAACTCATACTCCACCCGGGTTAACTTCTAAACGACTCAAGCTAGAGGCAACACAAACAACACTATCGACCTGCAAATTCTACGATCTATCGACACGTAAAATACGGGTCGTTACATTCTCTCCCCCTTAGGAATTTCGCCCCCGAAATTCCAAGCAAACAATCAGAAATCAAAGATATTCCGCATGCCTACCATCCAAAGCAATCAACAAACCATGCAACCAATTCTAGCCTAGCATGCAGAATTCTAAGACTCAGAACAAGCTACAAATTCATGAGATGTCACGACACTTTAGGGCCATACCTCGAAGAGTCCGGGATGAGCTGCCTTCATCCTCTCTTCCTCCTCCCACGTACAGTCGTTAACATCATCACTCCATTGTACCTTGAGCAACGTAATCGTCTTCCTCCTAAGCTGTTTCGTATCGGTTTCAACAATACGAAGCGGCTTACGAGGTCTCGAAACAACTGGATAAACCTCCAAGTCTTCACAGCTATCAGCAGAAACCACAGTAGTTGGGTCATGCACATACTTCCGTAGATAAGATACATGAAAGACATTGTGCACACCCGCCATCTTTTCCGGTAACTCCAATCTATAAGCGAGCTTTCCAATTCGCTCGATAATCGGAAATGGTCCAACAAATCTCGGAGTTAACTTTCCTTTGTTCCCGAATCGAATAACATTCTTCAATGGAGAAATCTTCACGAAAACCATATCGCCTACGTCGAACTCCAAATCCTTTCGACGATTATCTGCATAACTTTTCTGACGATCTTGGGCTGCCTTCATTCGTTGCCGAATGATCTCTATACAATCCGAAGTCTGTCGAATCATCTCTGGCCCAAGCATCAGCTTTTCTCCAGTTTCCAACCAACATGTCGGAGAGTTACACGGTCTTCCATATAATGCCTCATATGGTGCCATACCAATGCTCGACTGATAACTGTTATTATAAGCAAACTCCACCAAATGAAGGTGATCCTCCCATGATCCTCCGAAGTCCAAAACACAAGCTCTAAGGAGATCTTCCAAAACTCGGTTGACTCTCTCAGTCTGACCATCTGTTTGAGGGTGATAAGCTGTACTCAAACACAACTCAGTTCCCAAAACTTCCTGGAAGCTCTTCCAAAATCCACTAGTGAACAACGGATCTCGATCGCTCACTATACTCTTCGGAACACCATGGAATCGAACAATCCACTTCACATACAACTCAGCCAACTTCGATGCAGTTCTTGTCGATCGAACAGGAATGAACCTTGCACTCTTGGTCAAACGATCTACAATAACCCAAATCCCTTCATTCTCTGTCCTGGTTCTAGGTAGACCATCAATAAAATCCATCGACACTTGCTCCCACTTCCACGTAGGAACCTCTAATGGCTGAAGTAATCCACTGGGCTTCTTCTGCTCAGCTTTTACCAACTGACAATTCATACACTTGGAAATAAAACTTCCAACATCTTTCTTCATACCTTCCCAGTAGTAAGCTCTCTTCATATCCCGATACATCTTATTACCACCTGGATGAATTGTCAACTTCGAGTGATGACTTTCCCTCAGAACTTCATCTCTCAATCCATCTACATCGGGAATAACCAATCGTCCTTGCTTTCGAAGCCAACCCTCTCGATCGACCTCGAATCCCTTATCCTTCTCTGGTTCCAATCCGGATTCCAAATCACGGATAATCTTGACAAGCTTATCATCTTCCTTTTGGCTCTCGCCAATTCTTTCCACTAGAGTAGGCCTTATTGATAAGTTTGCCAACATCTCAGGTTCCAACTCGCATCTAGGCCTGAAATCAAACTCAGCCAAATACTCGAGACTCTTCCATTCCGAAAACATGGCTCCCAATCCTGCATGTCTTCGACTTAACGCATCAGCCACTGCGTTACCTTTTCCCGGAGTATAGGCTATACCAAAATCATAAGATGCTAGAAACTCTAACCACCTTTGCTGTCGAAGATTCAAATCCTTTTGGGAGAACAGATACTTCAACGACTTATGATCTGTAAACAACTCAAATCTAACCCCCAATAGGTAGTGTCTCCACATCTTCAAAGCAAACACAATCGCCGCTAACTCCAAATCATGAGTTGGATAGTTCCTTTCATGCGGCTTCAGTTGTCGACTAGCATACGCAACAACTTTATCCTTCTGCATTAGCACTGCTCCAAGTCCAGTACCACATGCATCGGTGTAAACCACCATCTCATCATTCCCACTTGGAATAGTCAAAACAGGAGCACTCGTCAGTCGCTCTTTTAGGATTTCAAAAGCTTGCTCACACTTAGCATCCCATCTGAACACTTGGTTCTTTTTCGTCAATCCTGTTAACGGTGCAGCTATCTTGGAAAAGTCTTTGATAAACCGACGATAATATCCTGATAATCCAAGAAAACTTCTCACATTAGACGCATTCTTAGGTCTAACCCAATCCTGGATTGCTGCCACCTTAGCGGGATCAACCGCTATTCCATTTCCAGAGATAACATGGCCTAAGAACCTCACTTCATTCTTCCAGAAGTGACACTTCGAAAACTTAGCCTTCAGCTGATGTTTCCGCAAGATTTCCAAAACAATCCTCAAGTGCGTCTTGTGCTCTTCCTCAGTTCTGGAATAAACCAAAATATCATCCACGAACACAAGCACGAACTTATTCAACTGATCTCTGAACACTCTATTCATAAGATCCACAAAATATGCTGGCGCGTTAGTCAACCCAAACGGCATTACCAGCCACTCATAAAACCCGGATGGTGTCCTGAAAGCAGTCTTCGGCACACTATCCCTCGCCACTCTTAACTGGTGAAATCCCGTTGCCAAATCCATCTGAGAAAACACCTTAGCCTCGTGAAGCTGATCAAACAAGTCATCTATTCTCGGCAATGGATACTTGTTCTTCTTAGTCACCTTATTCAGCTCACGATAATCAACACACAACCTCAACGATCCATCCGCTTTGGTTGCGAACACAACGGGCGCACCCCATTCGGACACACTTCTCCGAATGAATCCTTTCCGCAAAAGGTCATCAACTTGCACCTTCAGCTCTTGCTGCTCCCTCGGTGCCATCCGCCTAAGAGGCATCACAACAGGTCTGGCTCCCTCAACTAGATCGATACGAAACTCGATCTCCCTATGCGGCGGCAACCCTTTGACTTCCTCAAAGACATTCTCAAACTCATTCACAATAGGCACCGATGACAGTCCATCCCGTGGAACAACTAGCGAATACATGAAGCTCATGAAGACGCCTTCTTCATGCTTACATCGTATCACAACCTTTCGCCCTTCCACATTCCCGACTGTCACCTCAAGCCTCTCACAATCAATCCTAGCCGCATACTTCCTAAGCCAGTCCATACCCAAAATAATTCCGAACCCCGCAAAGTTCAGAACAAAACAATCACAAACAAACGAGCAATCATGACTCGACACAACTAGACCACGACATATCATACACAAACATGACGAACCCCCAACTGGATTAGTCACAACCAATGGCCTATCAACAATATCCGGTTTCAAACCTAACCGGCCTACCAAATCATCACAAACAAAAGAATGCGACGCTCCAGTATCAAACAACACTCTAACTGGAACACCACAAATAGAAAGAGTACCTTGAACAACCACACTCTTCCCCTTCTCTTCAGCAGTAGGAGCTTTCGAAGACGACGGCACAGCTTCCAAAGCATAAGCTTGCACAACTTGCCTGTCCTTCCTCGGTTCTGGACAATCCTTCCTGAAATGCCCTGGCTTATCACAGTTATGGCACTTCGCCGGCGCCTTTGGATTCCTACAATCCTTGGAGAGATGGCCCTTCTTCTGACAATTATAGCAGGTCACTTCGCCCTTTGGCTTCTTCTGGCCATCCTTACTCTTCTGCTGCTGCTGCTTCCTCTTCCTATTCCCACTCTGCTGTGGTTTAGATCCTTCCCTGGTTACAGCAACAACAGAATTTTCCTTAGGGAACAAACTCTCATGCCTAAGGGCTTTCTCCACCAGCTTCTCAAATGGATCGTCCAAGTGATCCACTAACTGCCTCCCAAGATAAGCATCCAGACCAGTCACAAACTTCTCGTTCTTCTGGTAGGGAGAATCAACATATGATCTGGCATACTTAGACAAGGCCTCGAACTCAGAAATATACTCAAGAACAGGCCTCCCGCCTTGTTTGAGCTCCACAAATCTCTTGAACAAAACAGACCTCTGAGCAGTAGAGATGAACTTGGCTTCAAATCTAACTTGGAACTGCTCCCAAGTAATCTCCTCCTCTGGTGTATCTATAGTGATAGAATTCCACCAATCCGCAGCTCTCCCTTGAAGCTGCCTCGATGCAAGCTTTCTCTTGGTTGCATCCTCAATCCCTAGATCACCAAAAATCCTTCGGCAAGCATCCATCCATCTCTGCACTTCAATAGTAGACTCCGTCCCTAAGAAAGCTTTTCCTCCAAGAGAAGTATAATCCTTACAAAGCTTGGCAAAATCCACCGGTCTCGGAGTTTGGACTTGAACTCCAACATCAACAGTAGGCCCTGGAACGGGCATCCTCCTCATAATCGAAGTCATCATCGCTTCGAACATAGCCCCATAATCTGCAGCTCCTTCTGTAGCATGGCCTTCCCTAGCAGCTGGTCTTCCTCTACGACTCATTCTTAATATCTGTAAAAAGAATGATTAGAACACCTTAAGAAACAACTGCATAAGGAGTTCAAATCCTTCTAAGCTACTATATTACATATAGTAATCATCCATCAAAATACAATTACGTCTCTCATACGTAATTACGTCAGCGAGCGTTGGCTAAAATCGATTAACCAAAGCTCTGATACCAAATGTGACGACCGCCCATGACTCCCGCACCAAAACAAGAGAATAGTGCGCTGAAAGGTGTGCCAGGCAGCCATGGACGATAGTCAGGGTAAAATAAAAATAAAGCAATAATCACTCGAGTCAAGGACGATGTTTTCCAAATACAAACCCCCAAGGCCTAAACCAAGATCAGATAAGCACCCAGAAAACACCGCACTTGAGACCGAATGATAGTACAACCAAACATCCATGACTCTGGCTATCACTGTATCATTGCCTTGATATCACCGTTAGTTGAATGACCACCTGTCAAGGGCTAATGGTAACCCCGGTTCTAGCCATAACTCCGCACGTCGTCGCAGCCCGTGCCTAGGAATTTTCGCAACTACCCAGAGTACTAGCACGTCGTCGCAGCCCGTGCCTGGAACGCCGTCGCAGCCCGTTCCAACGTACCCTTGCTTTGAGCATGCTAGAACCTTCAACAACGATGAGATCTAAGCCTCCAAGTCATCCTCCTTGACGATCATTCATACTAGCTCAAGCGCCTCTCAAGCTAACCATTATCACCAACCCGGATCGCATCACCGAGTAATCAACATAACTTTGCACGTCGTCGCAGCCCGTGCTTGGAACGTCATCATGACCCGTTCCATCTCAACATCACACTTTGCTTCATCGCATCATAGCAAAGTCTCATCTCAACATCATGGCTTGCCTTCTCGCATCATGGCAAAGTCCCACATCCTCGAATCCATCCATATGAGCTTCCACATCCGCTTCATATGCTACAGGCAGCTTCCACATTCAAGAGCTTTTCCACCTAGCTTTTGAATCATCTCGAACCATCTTGTTCCAAATCAACCACTAGCTAACTTGAAACAATCCAAATCATTCATCAATACAAACAATCAAGCATTCAACAAGATTTAATAAGCAATATCAACAAAAATGGCAATATCATAAATAAATGAGCATAAGTCCAACATGCATGATTCATAGGTTTTTAGCATAGATCTATCAAATATAAAACATGGGTTTTGTCTCTAATACTTGTTAAACAAATATGCATAGGTAAACATCTTCAAAAATGATGGATCTACATGCAGACTTAAGGACAATGCGAGAAAATGCTATTTCAAACACATAAACTAGCTACCAATCCACTACACTCCTTTGGGTCCGCGTGAGAGATAACTACCACTCACCAAATCACCCAAACACTACAAAAACTACACACTTCAGATCTGGACAGCAAGGACTTGGGCTTGATCCGGAGAAATTTCACTTGAAACGGTGAAATCTAGCCTCTTCGGATGAAAATCTTCAACTTTGGCTCTTGATCTTTGATCTTGATCTTCAATCTTCAATGGATGTTAGCACTTGATAGAAATAGAGAAAGAAGATGAAGAAATGTTGTAGACGAGTCTTCAAAATGACAGCACTTCGTCGCTTCAAAAACCGGTGCCAAAAAGTGAGCCAAACCCCTCTATTTATAGGCTGAAATCCCCCTTAGCTCGGCCGTCTTCTTAACTCGGAGCTCGCTATTAGGTCGTTGCCGACCTAAAAGACTCCGACCTAACATAGGTCGCATACGACCTTATCCCTCGACCGACCTAAATCCTACCGACTCACGACCTAAACAACTCAAGAACCCAAGGCCGACCTAACTATAAGTCGACTCAACCAACCACGCGACCTACGACTCATCTCATCCAACGACCTAACACACTGCCGACTTAAAACTCAAGCGACATAACAACAACACGGGCCATACGATCTAACTAGCTGCCGACCTAACAAGAACACGGCATAGCCTAGTGCCGACCTAAGTCCTAGCCGACTCAACAATGCCAAACGACCTAACTATGCTACGGCCTAGCGACCTAACAAAACCATAAGTCGTTCACGACTTATCTCCCATACGACCTAACCCCTTAGGTCGTTCCACAGGCCTAAACCACCATCCTATGAGTCGTTCACCACTGAGTCGGCCCAAACCTTAACTCGGCAACCTTTTAGGTCGTTAGCTCCTAAATCAAACACTCCTATGACCCGTTCACTCCTTAAGTCGGTCATTCCTATAGGTCGCTCTACCGACCTATCTACCTTAGGTCGCTCTCCCGACCTATCTACCTTAGGTCGCTCCACACTAAACTCGGCCAGTTCCTAAGGTCGTCTACGACTTACTATAGGTCGGTCACCATCACTAAGTCGCCTAACTTTTAGGTCGTTACTTCTATAACTCGGCAACTCTTAGGTCGGTGAATTTCTTATCTCGGCCAACACTCCAACCCGTAACCCCTCCTTGAGTCGGTCCCCTATGAGTCGGTCACGACTCATCCCTTAGCTCGGCAATGCTCATGAGTCGGTCACAACTCATACTCCACCCGGGTTAACTTCTAAACGACTCAAGCTAGAGGCAACACAAACAACACTATCGACCTGCAAATTCTACGATCTATCGACACGTAAAATACGGGTCGTTACATTACAGTTGGTATCAGAGCTTTGGCTCTAGGAAAATTTAGCATATATGGTAAATTTATTTACAGAATTACTTTCGTTCGAGCTTGAATCTCTTTCTCTTTAACTCTGTTTCCTTTGAATTTTGGAATGTTCCCTCTGTTCCGAAATCTATTCTTGTCCCTCACAATTCGTCTTCTTTTAATTCTGAAGTATCCCATAACTCCACTTCAAATGATCTTTTAGTGAGTCCGCAATCTCGCCAATCCTAAATGGATTTGTAATTGGGGGAAGCTCCTTTACAATAGGCATTGATTTACCGGAGATTTATTTATATCCTCAGTTAAATGCTAGTATCTCTTGTTGTCCCGAATTCTACCTCTTCAGACCGAAGGTTGATTTGCTTTAGAATTCCACAGCGATCCAATTCTTGAAGTCGCGGTTGACCCCATTAAGGTTGCCCATGATTTATATAAGCTTATCCATTTCCTTATTCAGTTAGTTAATCATCTTATCTTTTGTTTCCAACTTATTCTTAAATCATTCTTGAAGTGTATTTGTAAACTAATATTTAAATTTTTTTGTTATATATATGGTGTTGTTTGAATTGTGATGTGGATTTGGTTTCCGATCGATTCGTCTGATCAAGGATATCGATAGGATCTCCAAAACACTTGAATACAACAAACTAACATCATATTGTTTTCAAATTTGATAAATGAATAAATATTGTATATTTATATTATATATATATAAGTAAAAAAAATTGAATTTTTGATGGTCAATATAATTGGTTGTTAAGCAATAATATTTGATTTTATATGTAGCTTGCAAACCATTGGCCTTTGTCTTATATATAAATAATTGAACTATAAAACATGGTTATAAGTTAATTTGGAAATTGAAATAAACTTAAATTTGGAAATTAAGAGTTTAAATTTCTGATGTTTTTGAACTTTAGTTTTAATGTTTTGAAAGATATATTATTTGAAATATTTCCAAATAGAAGTCATTACCAAAGAATTTTAAATGTTTAAATCAGTGCTCTACTATTTTGTCGCTGGAAAATAATTTCGGTGATAGCGGCTGCATCATCGACATTCATTTTCGGGTTCCGAGGTGAAGAGACCATTATGTAGCTTTGCTACAGTTTTGCTTTGAAAATTTAAATTGATTTGGATTTCTAAAGTATGACTTGATTTATAATATATATTGATATTTGTTTTTAAATTTGATTTGATATATATATATATATAGTGTGTGTGTGTTTATATATTTACCTCTAAATGGTTTGAAGTTAATTGGAAAATTTAATTCTTAAATTATATCTTAAAGGGATGTTTTCAATTGTAAAATAAAACCAAATTTTGAATGAATATTTAAACCTTGAATTTATGAATAAATCTGAGAGCAATTTATGTAAGTTTAAATATACTTAATATATGTGAGAGGATAAGTGGAATAAATTTAAAAATAATTTGGAATAAAGAAGAATTAAATTTGTTGAATAAAATATGACTACAATAAATGACTATGCAAATTTATGATTTTAGAAATCGTTAGTTAAAGATAATTGGATAAGATAATCAATTTAGAATAGTTAAGTTTGATTTAACTTAAGTGAACTTAATGGATGAAATCAATTATTAATTTAAATTGAAATTTATGTGGTTTAAAAATTTATTGTTTCATTTTGTTTTTCAATCTATTTTCTTTCTGGTTGTTTCTATTCTCCTACCTCGTTCCTTTTCGGGGACGAAAAGTTGAGTGGGGGAGAGTGTAACGATCTGTAAATTTTGATGGTTTAATAATTTATTTAAATGAAATCTCCGTGGTTTTATTTAATTAATTAAAATTTTATGAAATTGTAAATAATAAAATTTAGAAATAAAAGTTTAATATTTGGAATACGTCTTCTTACATAGCAGATAGTAAATTTTCATTAGATAATATGGAAGTTTATTTTATTGTGTAATTTCATTTCAATTTAATCAGTTAAAGGTTGAAGATAATAAAATGTTTTCCAAACCTGAATATTTTTCTATAAAAATTTTGTAAATCATCTTTTGAGTGTGACGTCATATTTCGTTTCTCCGAATTTGGACTGTTATTGCTCCGTTTATCCTAATTCTGGCATTTTAGCAGCATTTTCGGTACCGATTATCAACTTTTGATCAGATAATCATATCGCTTATATTTGTATACCGTTTTAAACGTCTCGTCGTGTTGATCTCCATGGTATATTCAATCATGTGTTTTGAAGTCCGGTCCGCAGCGGAATCCACGGGGAACGATAATCGTACCGGTATCGAACTCTAATTTTTTTATTTTTTTACGTCTCCTTCAAATTCTACCATTTTAATTGAACAGCTACTGGCTTTTATGATTCCTAAAATAAAGCTATTCTCATTTATATCTCATGAATTCTTGGGTGCTTGACGTTTTGTTTCGCTGATTCATACATTCATTTACTTCACTGTGGCTTCTTCCATTCATTTCCTCTCCCTTCTTTCACGTTCTTTTCCTCTTCTCTTTTTATTTTGGTTTCGTTCCTTGTTCATGAAATGTATTTATTTTGAAATATGAATTAACTTATAAATTGAAAATTTGGTTTTTAATGGAAGTTTTAAATTAAGTAAATAAATAGAAATTTAGCTTTATTTATGGAATGGGTATCTTAAAATAAAGTATTAAGTTAACTGTAAATAAAAAGTTGAGAAAATAGAGTACTTTTGACTCAATAAGTGAATTATTGTTTAATTTGGATATTTATTCATAAAAATTTATTTTATTAAATCATAAGTAAAATGATATCCAAATGAATATTTTCTAAAGCTGGAAATATAATTTTTATAAATTGAAATGGCTAAAAATTGAAGTTTTATTGTTTCTGAAATGCTATAATAAATCTGGAATTTTATTGGTAGCACTTCAGAAATGCTGTGGTTATAAGATAGTATTTGCTAAGTTCTATCGATTCTGAAATTTAACTAGGTTTGAGATAACTAAATACCTATTACAGTTGCTATTTTTGAATTTGAACTATTTTTGAAAATAACTAAGTAACCACTACATTACTTTATAAAGGCTGTTGTTTCTGAATTGAACTGTTTTGAATAACTAAACACCAATTACCGCACTTTATAAGTGCCGCTGTTTTGGAAATTGGGCTGTTTTGAAATAACTAAATACCTACTGTAGCACTTTGTAAGTGCTACTTTTTCTGAATTTGACAATGTTTTTGAATTACCAATATATCTACTGTAACACTTTATAAATGCTGTCGTAGCTGAAATTTACAATGTATTGGAAATTTTAATTAAATGAATGAACTTAGAAATGTTACAACTTTGAAATGAATATTATTTGACATTGAATTTAAACGGTTTAAATGAAGATTATTTTAAGGAGTTATGATTTTCTAAGTTTAATGATTTCAAAAGAATAACATTTCCAAAGTGTTATGATTTTAAGTAGTCTAAAAACCTGGGTCGTCACATGTGGTATCAGAGCATAGGTTAGGTGTCTATATAAAATTTGTCTAGGTTAGTAAATCAACCTAGGAATTTTAAGAATGAAACTATCTTAATTTGATAAATAAAAGTGGACAGGATAAGGGACCGTACCTCCGACCGGAGTAAAGGCTAATGTTTATTTGTCGGTGTACTTAATTGTTTGGTTTCGTTATATATTTTCATCCCAGAAATTTCAAAGACGAAATTCTTTCAATGGGGAAAGTATGTAACAAACTGTAATTTTACGACTTTCAAAATGGAATATTTCATTTATTTAAATATTCAAATATAGAATTTTTAAACTTAAATAATCATATTTAATATGATAAATAAGAATGGTGAACTTATTTTTAGAATTGAATAAAGATTTTGAAGTTTGGCGTAAAATCGACAAAATTCGGTTTTTGATAAATTTGACATATAGTAAAATATTTGTTTTAAAGGATAAATAAATTATTTTTAATATATAATCCATTTCAAATTCATTTGATATTAGTAGTAATTTAATTTATAATGGTTTGATAAGTATATAAACTTGTTTATAAATATCGATAAATTTCGTCACGTGTCGACAAATCAATGTCGTATTTTTATAAATGGATTTGGATACTGTTTTATATTGTTCTGTAAGTCGAATACACTTTTTTTAATTATTTAAAAATGAAAGAAACTTATTTTCAAGTTTCGTTCACATACATAAATAGGTTGATTTAAAATTGAAAATGTGACAGGGATTCGGCTTTCGGATTTTCGATCTTTCGTCAAGCTGAAGTTGTTTCGTATCGTTGCAATGTTATTTGATACACATACACACATGTATATATTACCCATAACATACATATAAACCATGTATACATTTAGCATAAAATACAAAGAGAGTTTACTTTTGAAAACTTATATAAGTAAGTAAAATCTTTTGGTTTGATTTTTACATTTTAATAAAGATACTTTAGTAAACTTCATTATTATAAAGTACAAATAAACATCTAATCTGATAAAATGTTAGTACTTAAGAGTCTAATCTTACACTGGAAAGGAGGATCTAATGTGTATCTAGAAATGAATTTGAAGGTAAGGGTAGTAAGGTCTTTTGTTTGTAAACTCGTGTATAAATAGTCATGCACATTCTCTCATTTCTTCACACTTCTTCTTCCTTCTTTCTCAAGCTTCTTCACTTTCTTCCTCTCCTCTTTAATGGCTTCCATTCAATATAAATAAATGTAAAGATATAATGTCAAAATAATTACAAAATATTCAAATAAAATCGATATCCACTCTCTTTAATATCAAACTCTTCTTTTTTTCATATTTTACCTCTTCATCACACGGCCATAACTTTCTCAAAACTAATCCAAACCAAAAAATTATTTTCTTCAAACTTGAAAGAATTTATTTTTCTACAACAGTAATTTACATCATTTCTTAAAAATCTAAGAGTTACAAAGGAAAAGTTTCATTCTTTCAAAGCCATTTTCAATCCAAATTTTATGGCCGAAAATACCTCTATTTCTTATTATACTAACTTCAAAAGAAGTAACTCGAATAAAGAAATTCTTTTTTTTAGATCATGTAAAATTCCATTGGCTACAACTTTTATGTTGAGCACTTTTTCCAGTTTTGAACTTAGCTATGTCAAAATTCTAATTCTTTACAGTGCATTTTTGGGCTTCATTTTTTGTCAATCCGAGAATACCCTCTTTTCTTTTAATCATAACTTCCTCATAACTAGTCGAAATCTAGTGTTTATTTTTTATAAATTCCAATGAAAAGAAACCGCAACAACTTTATATTAAACCACTTTTTCAAATTTTGAGAGTAAGAGGGTCAAAATCTAGAGAGAAAATGACCTATTTTTGGGTCTAATTTTGAGAATTCAAGGTCAAAGCTCCACCACTTTTTCTCTATGTTTTCGGCCAACCTCTATCTCAATCCTTGGCCATGCACTAGGAAGGAGGAAATTTGGCTTATTTTGACTTGCTTTCCAAGCATGATTGGAAGTCTGGGTTAGATCTTAAGTTCCTTGCCTTAAAGGTTGACGGAGTGGAATCCAAAGTGAGTTATTTCTTCCTTTAAGTTCGTTAAAATCATTGCTAAGTTGAAGAAACTTTAAGTGTTAATTGTTTTTTGAAAACCCTTGCTAAATGCTTATTTACCTTGTTTGCAAAAAAATGGTTTTATTTCCTTGTTCGGCTATTTGGATGGTTAATTATTTATTTTAAAATTTATAAGTTAAATACTTAATGGGGTATGCGGAAACGACTAGTACACGTGTTTCGTCTATGAGATACAAGGAAACTTGGACGAGGGACGGAACAGTCGAAAGGAAAGCTCGATGCTCCAAAATAAATATTAAATCATTTTAACTTAAGATAAAATAAATGTGTTATAAATATTTGATAGAATGAAGCTTTGATTTATCATTCACTGTTGTGTTTATTATTGATTGATTGTTTGGTTGTTTGAATTGAGCGCGACCAATTTATGAGCATTGATTATTATTTATTGATTGTTGACTTTGCTTAACCAGTTCATGAGCAATTAATTATCCATATGCATGGGTCAGTTAGAAATCAACTGTAGGCTAACACCTTGTAATTTATTTCATGATTTGATTATAAGGTGCTTAGCGGTAATATTTGGTTCACTTCATTTTAATGAATTGTTTTGAAAATTGGATTTCAAATGAAAATGTTTTCCCTTTAAAAGAAATAGAAATGTTTGGTATTGAATATTGTGAAGATATTATATAAAAGTGATTTATATAAGAATGATTTTACAAAAACATTTTATAAAATGGAAAGAATTTCAAGGACTAAACCTGGTGGTTTTAAGACGATTTTTGAACGGATTTGGGAAATGAAAATTATTATAGATTTGAAAGTACTTGTGAATATTACTGTAAAATGATTTATCGCTTTAGGATATGTTACCGATGATTCCGGTAACCCGTAAATAAAAAGTAGGCATATTTTTTTGGTATATTCCGCTCTTGGAATAGAGGGATGTACTTATTTATCAATTGTATTTAGGATGTGACCTGGTTGCATATGGTTTGATATGCTTTTATTACAATATTTAGGATTTCCAAACAAAATTTTCAAAAATGATTTGATTTAAGATCCTAAAGTATAGTGATTTGAATATAAAAGACATATATATATATATATATTTCAATGATTTTGAAATAAGAATTCGAGAATAAAATCCAAAGAGATAATTTATGTAAAGGTAATTAGATTTGACAATCTAAAATTGAAGATTAAGCCTAGGTGGGTAGTTTTTTGAATTGCATATTGTTTATTGCATCGTAGGCTCCATAAGTTCTATTTGCGATAGGAGCACTATGTTGGCTTGATCCTGTTATCTAATTGGGCACTCAATTAGATATGGGTACGTATGCAGTCACAGGTGGTGGTGATGCAGCCCTAATAATAACATAACATTTTTCTGTTTATTGTTTGCTATATATCGTGTATCGATGTATTTTTCTTGCTTACTATTTTATTCCACTTTTGCATTGTTTATTGAGTTTGCAGGAACGGCTATTGCTATCTATTTCATTAGAGTTGTGCATAGGAAGATTTATTTGTATTGGTATTTAGTACGCTTTGCACACCTAGTAGATTAAATTGATTACTTTGATAACTAAAATTTAAATTGTATCCTATACATTTTATAATGTTGAATACTTATCAAATATTGTGTATTAAGTTGGTAATTTGCATTCGTAGTTTTAGAACGGGCGGTTTTTCGACGATTTTGACTGGTTCGAAAACCTGGGTCGTCACAGAAATCGAAGATGGAGGTCTTTGAAGTGCGAAGGCTACTTGCTACTAATCCTGAGGGTGATTCCAAAAATACTATTGTAGGAGTAGTATCTTTGTCCTATTCAGTCCTACAACAAATCATTTGGATGAAAGCTGGCTTTGCGTTGATTGTCTCGAGGGCAGTCTAAACATTCTAAGAGGGATTTTCTCAAAGCTAAAATGTAACCTCAAGCCTCACACCTAGATATGACCAAAACAAGTGAGGTGTCGCAGGGCCATGTGGATCACTCCCATTAGGGTACGATCATCACTTGTATTTAGATTGATTAACCAATCTTATATGATGGGCCCACAGGAATGTTTTGTCAAGTTGGCAGCCTGGGTGGTGATCATGTTTGGTACTATCTAGAAGGTGGATCGGTTCTTTATTGGTAAAGGTGCAATGTGTTTGCAGCCTCGGTACATTTTATCTAGAGGTGTACTGTACGGAAGGTAGTCCTTTACCTAGTCATTGTATGAAATACATTTTCCAATACGTGCCTTACAGACTTAGTTATATACTAAATATGTCATTGAATGTAATTAATGTAACCATTATGACTATGTTAAATATTTGTTTCATACTCCAAACATTATTATAATATCACTGGATTTTCTAATAAAATAGTTTGGTTATCATAAGGTAAAACCCATCCGTGTTTATATGAAACATGGTCTTACGAGATGCCGTTACTTTTGAAAGGTTTTATAACATTAAAATCCATAGGTTTTGAGTTTCTCACATTGGGTTACCAAACTAATTCGGGAATTATTTTCTTATAATGTTACGGTCAGCCTTGAGCATATTTCCGAAATTATCTTTGGATGCTTTGTAGCTTCAAGAGATAAGCTGGATGCCTTCAAGACTTATTCATGTATTTTATTTTTTGCTACATTTCTTGTTATTTATCAACATTTGTGTGGACATGCTATTATAACTGTCTTGGCTGTGATAAGTTAGTTTACATTGATTGATGATGTATGTTACATTTTACTTTTATAAAGATCATGTGTATATTATATATTACTCGTCACGATGTGAGATTCTATTGTCTTTTATTTTCTTTTACCCCAACAATCTGTCTTTCTAGCACTTCGATGCTCGGCATATGAATATCGTGGATGTATTAGTATCGATATTTGAGGCTCGTAAAGGCTGGTCATTACAATGTACATCCCAGATCAAGAGCATATGAGTTTTATTACAAATTTGGGCTCAATATCGAATTGAGATATACTTTGCAATGGTAGCACATCAGTGGGCGAATGGACAAGTGGGTGATATGGTACCATTGGCATTATAGGCTTATCGGACAACCCATAAATGTGCAACTGGTCATAATCCATTTGCTCGGGCCAATAAGGCCATGGCTATGATTCCAATTGAAGTGGAAGTCCCTTCTCATAGATAGATTTATTTTGACCTTATGGTCAATGAGGAGATGTCGTTATCATCCCTCAACTTGGGGCAAGAGAAACAAAAATAGGCTAATCTAAGGGAACTGTTCACTAGATAAGAGTAGTAACGCAGTTCAACGCCAAGGTCAAAAACCGTACCATTGAGACAAAAGACCTTATTTTGAGATGGGTCTTATGAGTGCAGGGGTACTTGGTTTGAATTGTGGAGGACCCAACATGATAGGATAGAAGATTGAAGACAACACTTTCAAGCAATCAACATTCGATGTGATCCTAATTTCATGGGCATGGAATTACAAGCATTTGCCCTGCTACTTCACTCGATTTTCTCTGTAAATAAGCATAATGTTCATCAGGATTTGATGTAATAAGGCGATAATTGAAATTTTTTCATACAAAAGTTATCTTTGAATCAATAAAACCATATTCTTGAAGTTTGACTTTGTGCTGAAAGAGTAGTAGCACGACTAGACATTCTATGTTTTGAAGAATCGAATGTCTACATACATAGAGATAGGTACCAACAAACTTGTTTGATCTATGATTGGATAATTGAAGTGTAATTGGACTTAGGATCGATTGGATATTTCTACCCTACTCACCTTACCTTTGACCAACGTCTAAATATAAGCGGAGTCATAGGTAGATGCCCGGGGATAGGCATTATAGAGAGAGATGCCTGGAGATAGGCACTCTTATAAAATTGAACTTCATAGGTACAACATTGAGTTATATTAGTACTCTTGTAAAAGCGAGAGGATCGGCCGAATAATTTCAACAACATCAATGAAGCATAGTTTTGCTTATATTTGAAACGAGATTTGTAACACCCCTAATTTTTGTTAATATTATTCTGGAGATTTAATTAGATAAATTAAATAGAATAATGTAATGCGTAGTGAGAAAAAGGAGATGATATTTGATAAATAACAAGATCGAGCCTCAACTTATTGATTATTTAGGTTGTTTTAGAACTAAACATATAAAAGATATATGAGATGGAAAAAGTAGGAATAGATCTACCTATTATCCTTTAAACCCTCATCCCTCATTCATTATCATTTTTTTAAAAATCCACTAAGTAATAACCAAGATCAAGGTAGATTTACAAGCTAGAGAGGAGGAAATATAAAGAGGATTTAGGAGGAAAAGCTAAGGAAAAACATCCTCCATCAAATCTCGACTCCATTATTCAATCTAAGGTGAATAATAATAGTCCATCTCATTTTTACAATTACTGATTTTGAATCTTAATGGGTTTTGATTCGTGATGATATAATGATGTGTTATAATTGATCTTATGATTTCTTGGATAGAATAATGTTTTATTGGAATTTTTATGAATTTATTTTAATAGGTTTTAAGGGTAAAACCTAAGTTTTTTCAATCTCCAAACAGTTTGATTTTTTGAGATGATGTGCAAAACATAATTTTGGAGATGGGCTATTAATTTAATAATTTTCCAAATTAATAGGAATATCTTATGAATTTCCTAAGAGAGCATGGACTCGAGTTTTGATTTGTTAAAAATAATTAAATAATGATTTTCGCCCTCGAATTTTATATGTTAAAGAATATGTTAATTCTAATTTTTGGTGAGTTTTGGGGATTTTTCATAAAGAATATGATTTATATTAATTTATTAAGTTAAAAAAGCTTATAATAATTTTAAATAATTAAAAGTGCAAAAGTTATTTTAGGAATAAAAATTGGGTTGGCGGTAGATTTCTAAAAAGAAAGTCTGTTAAAGTTATTTCCAACTAATAGAAAATTGACAAGGATTTGGGGTTGGTGAAAAGATCTTGTTATTTAAGAAATAAATTAGTTTTAATGTTATTTATAAGATTGCCTTAATTTTGACAGTTGATGTCACAGTCCATCTATGACGCATCTATGAATGTCGACGTCAATTTGAATGGAGGCATACAATATCAACGTAGGTTGGTATGTAATGGACTCATTTAGGTTGAAATGAGGTTCAACGTCCTCTGTTTACTGTCGACAATTATCAATCTCGTCAAGCCGCATATTTTCACCAAGGTTTTAAACAATGTCGACACCCACTATTTTCGATATTAAACAACTTCCTGACCTTGATGCGGCAACCCTTTAGTTCCCTTATTAAACTATTTACGGTGCTATTGCCACTATCATTTCGACGTCGCTATGATGTGCATGTCTTTTGTTCAAATAACTATGTTCTAAGGCGGTGATGCCACCAACCTTACTTTCGACATTAAATTTTTCATGGCAATGATGTCTCTATACTATAGTTTTGGCCTTCCTTGTTACATCATAGTAGCCGTTGTTTTTAAAGCGCCCTATATCGACGTTTGATGATATCGATGCTGCATGTTATCAAAGTTGGGTTCAAAGTATTTTTATATATAAAAGGCTATATTTAATAGGTTTGGCAACCTAAAATTATATGTTATGACAACATTTATTTAGGCATTATATCCTTATGTTTTTGTAAAATAAAAATTATTTTAAAGGCTTTGAAATGGAGGGATGCAACATCTTATGACGACTATAAGAATAATGCTAGTTTTTTAAAATGATCATATTCTAAATTATGGCATTAAGCCTACAATGAAGAGATGCGACATCCACTTAATATTTCCAACATATACGTGGCAGTATTAAAATGGTTTATAAAGTGGTGTGAGAAACCGGTAAAGTAAAGGGCTATATTTTCCTTATTTTAAATATGAGTTAAAGGGATTAATTATATATAAGGATAAATGTTCTTGTGGAATAAATTATTGTTTAGCCCAAGTTTTTATATGAAATTACTCAAGAGAGTTATTGCAAAAGGTTAAGTAATTTTAAGATGCCAGTTGATAGAACATATTTTAATGATGGATGTCATATATTCTTGTCATTATTTGATCAGTATTTAGCACGATTATTATTGTTATTCTCACATCATCATGACCCATAACTGCATTTTGGGATATAAAAGTGCAGAATAACTATCTAGGTTGACCTATTAGTGAGTATAATTAGATTTAATTCCTGAGTGAGTAGAATTGCATCTAGGTGATCAGAAGAGTTAGGAGGCCAAGAACTGATCAAAAGAGTATGATATGAGATATAATATTAAAAGGGTCCAATAGGTTCATAGTGATCCTATAAAAAACTATAGTTTAAGTAGCGTTATTGGAGGATATCCAATAAGTTTCTCGTGATCCCATGAAAACTATGATTTCAAAGTATGGTTTTGGAAGAACACAATAGAATCATAGTGATCCCATGAAAACTATGGTTAGAGAGATGGCACTGAAGAGTTCCAATAGGTTCATAGTAATCTCATGAAAACTATGACGAGAAATTTTTATTGTTAGAAACCTATAGATTCTTAGTGATCTCGTGAAAACTATGATTCCAGACAAGTAATCCTTAAGAGCCTTGACCGACTATTAGCCAGCTCATAAAAACTAATAAGTTGATAGTGACCCTAGGAAAACCATGGATTGAGACTGATAATTTTTAAAAGGGTAGATATAACACTATATTGACAGATGAGTCAGACTTTCCTACATTGCACACTTGCATATGATTACGTTATTATGCTTTAACCATTGTGCATGTAGACACATAATATATGCTTAATATGTTGGTTAAGATACTATTAAGGAGAAAACCCGTTCTGCTCAAGGGTGTGGTCTCACTATATATTTATTTGGTTTGAGATGGTAGGCTATTATGCACACGGACTTTTTGTCTAACCCGAAGATTTTTTCTTTTCCCCTTAAAATCTAGAGTACTCATTTGAGTAGGTCGGGAGTAAGGATTTCTAGGTTTTCAGTAAGACGAATAAGCTTCTGGAGAGGTACAGGAGGCAATCTAGCTATTTAGGAGTACTTATCTAGTCCGTTATGTTGTTTGATTTTGTATGTATGGATGCAATGGCAAGTTATATAATTGCTAAGTGTTAGACTCAGATCCACCAAAGGGGCATCATCATACGTCGCCCTTGGAGTATTTTGTAATAATTATATTTTCTCTATGAAAGGGATTATGTAATGAATATGGAATATTATTGATATAATGAAATTGAAAGTTTGCCATTAAAATTGTGTTTAAAATCTTTCGTATTCATGGGCTTTTGACTATTGATATGAATAACATAGCCGCACTTTATCATTGAAAATTAATAACTATAGGTTATTGCTGCATTCGTAGCACTTAGTTTTAGGCCTCAAATGGGGGATGTTATAAGATATGTTCGATAAACAAAGTCTATTAATGGAGTGACACTGAACAATCATAGAAATTCATTTATATGTACAAAGTTATAGTAAATAAAGACATTGCACATATCGTAGACATGAGCAGGTATGATGTAAAAGTAATTTTCTTATATGTAATTATATATTTATACATGCAGACAAGTACATATGCAAGAAAATATGTGTGCGATAAAGTAAATGAGATGGAGTTGAATAGAAAACAAAATTTTATTTACATCATCTTTTGAGTTTAACTTGCAAGGGTCGTACCCACACAACAATGACCTATGTACATGAATGCAAAATGCAAAAAGATATAAGAAACAAGAAGAAGCCATCCTCAATGATGCTTTCCCCTTTTGTCATATTATTCGCCCTATTAGAATTTAAAGACTTCCTCTTCCTAGCATCGGAGCCCTTAAGACATATGAGTTCGCTCTTTGGGTCTTGATCCTAGTCATAGTCACATCCCGACTCGGTTGGAGATTTAAGGACTTTGATAGATATTCTAGTAGCAAGAAAAGTAGAAATATGGACATAGAAAAGGAGGGATCGGCACAAATATAGATAGCGGAGGAGGAATCTTCTTTATGCTTAGCTCGGGACCGATGTTCTTTAACTTGAAGACGTCAATAGCCTTTTTCTCTACCATGTATGGCCTTGGCTCCTATACATTCATGATAATGATATCCTCACCATTGATGGCAAATGTAAAGCTCATCCATAACTTCAATGGTAAAAGCATCAATCTTTTCAGCATCGGGCCCATGCCCAGTCCCTGCGGAGGAAGTTGGAAACATAAAGGAGGATGTTACGATGAAAGAGATGATAGTGGAAGCTTCGAGGCCTAAAGCAGGAATGAATAATGACGGCAGCGGGAACTGTAGTTAACCTATAAGTTGGTAAATAGAAGAGAAAAAGTTAGATACATTTTTAGAAGACATTTGAAGCTTCTTGAAGATGGGTAAAGTGAGAGATATGTCCACCAGGGCCATAGTGGATTCCAAGTGAGGTTTAACGGTCCATTTCTCTTTAAGAACGCTCGAAAGTGCGGGAAGAGTAGGAGTAGTGCAAGCTGATGTATATGAAGGATCCTTATGGTTGTATGCCTAGGATGCTGAATCTGATGTTGTTATTGCTGCTGTTGAGGTGAGAGTTGATGGTTCGAATGCTTTGAGCCTAAGTATAGAAGTGTCGATGGCCTCAGAGCTGGCTGCCACCGTGTAAGGAACCGATTTTTCGTCCACAAAGGGCCGACATCAATACGTCTATTGTATCAACTCCCGAGCAATTGGAGGCCGGAAAACCGTGCCCTTAGGGTTAAAGAAGAGGTAGAAGATAGAAGAAGAAAAAAAGAAGAAAAAAAAACGCAACAGAAACAATATCAGAATCTCACAATCGCAGCGGAACAACATATAATAATTTCAATGAATATCTTTAAAATAAAGAACTATATCAGTTATTACATTACATCACATTTTATTACATTATCAGAGTTTACAACAACAAACAACGGAAAAGAAATACTATATACTAGTTGATACGCCAAGCCATCCACCTTGCCTCCAAATCTCTACAGCAACTCCTGAATTCCAGAATGACCTGATAACCTAACTCTTAACTGCCCGTGTTAAAATTGGTGGGCACCCAGAGTTTAGGAAGAGAACAATAAACTCCAAGTCAGTCATGGGACTAGTTTGAGAACTTAACAGTTATATCTTTAAAAACGAACAAAGAAATATTTTAAAATAGATTCGCAATGCTTTTGGAAAATGTAACAACCATAAGGCCTCCCGCTACACACACAATGCAAACGCAGAACTTGGAGGAGATTTCTCCTTATGATAGTCAAAGATGTTTACTACGCAGAATCATTTGATTATTATTATTATTAGTGCAAAGTGTGGAAAACCATTTCGAAAGTAGAATATAAATCTTAGCCAGCATAGGTACCATTATAGTATGCCTATTATAGCTACCATATTAGATGGCAGGTTCTACAACTAAAACCGTACAGGGTTTCGTATTGTTTCTTTGGATTTCCAACAAATGGTCTGGCCAAGGAACTTCCCATTGCCACATGGAAACGCCTCTGGAAGGACGTCCCGAGAACCTAACCGGATCTCTGCCAACACAAGGCCGGGTTACCCCTAACTGGATAACTACTGACACGAGTATGCCATCCCCCGATCGTAAACAACCTTTCTCGGGATCCCGATGGCGAACAACCACAAAGTAATAAATTTGCAATAACCACATAGGTTAAATATCTGGGCTCCATACCATGATACCACCTCTATCCAGAAGGAAATGCACATACCCTAAAGGGCGCTACCCCCAATAACCTTGCCGCATCTTTCCCGTTACGACCATTTCGGGGTGTGAGGTTCGACGAAGTCTCGTACACAAAGCTACGCTTTTTACAAAGCCATGCTTTGATCAACAAATGATCAGTAACACTCAACATGCCACATTACCAAATTGGGAATATATCACTGATAACCTTCAACTACATAACCTATGAGCTCGTACGTCTCAGAGAAGGGTGTTAAGCTAAAAGAATAAATTCTCCGCCACCAACAGAAATGTATTTGAAAGAAATCTGCTTTATATCTCAATTTGTAATGTCAAACATACAATCCGTTCAAGTCTATTCCGGGTTCGAACAGAACCGAAGGCACTTCCAAAGAAGCCCTTGCAATCCGGGTATTCACAATCCCGATCGGACTTCCCATCACTTAGGGAATCTCTATATCGGCGCGACACAGTGCAGAGACAATCAACGAGTTATCTCTCGTTCTCAAAAATACCCGGTCTTCACCACCGGTCTTCAATGCTATCCGTATATGTCGTATCACTATTCGGAATGGGATTTATGACACAAAGGTCCTCTCCCGGCTAAACCGAATAACGAGCGGTTATTTTTAAAATAAGTGTAGCATTCAAATTCAAGTAAATCATATCCAATACCCATTTAAAGGTAAATATCGATAGTCGGTTATTTAACTATCAAATTAAACCAACAAATATTAAGCCCCATAACAATCACTAGGCCCTTTTTATTAATCTTCCATAAATTAAATAACTTGCCAAATATTCACTTCAATTTATCTTTGAAAAGATATATTATCTAAACCCTTTCAATTTCTACATTGGAAAACATTTCCAAATACTTATTTAACAATAAGTAATTCACAAATCCATTTATTTTCAATACTTAGAAAATATTCGATATACTTAAAACACGATTAAGTATATATTTTATTCTTTTAAGGAAAACATTCTCTTAAACACATTCATTTGAGTCAAAACGAATGTTGCGTAAAACATCGTTACGACAACCCAAAATCACTAGTATAGGGATTCGAAATTAAGATAGATATATAAATCCCAACACTATATAAAACATTTCCTTTCAAAAATCATTTACTATAACAACAGTGTTATAGTCCACCATTTCCTTTTTTTCTCGAACTTCAAATTCAATTTAAATCTCATTTAAATGCCAAAATCCAACTTATAAGTAAATTACTTAAAATTCTTTTATTTTACAAAATCTATTCATTTTATAACTTCACAATTTATAAATTTATAAATTCCATTCACTTATGAAATCCATTTATACTTCATTTTAACACTTATAAAAACTCGTTTTATAATTCCAATATTTTTAATTTATAAATATCAATCTTATAATTCTTTTATATAAACCGTTTATAATAATTCCAAAAATCTCAATTTAAACTATTTTATAAAATTCATTACTCCATATTTCAAAAATCACATTTTAACTATATTCCTCAAAAATCATAATTTTTGTAACATTTAAATTTTTAACGTTTATTTATTTAAAATGAATCAACTTCCAAAATTTAATAAAACGTATACTTTCAAAAATCACTTAAAAATCCTTTTAAATTCGAAATCGTTACTTTAACATTTTTTGTAACGATAGCGATTTTTCGTTGCCGAAAAACCGAACCATTATGGGTTTTTAAGAAAAAGAAAGAGGTAGAAGAAGAGAGAAAGAAAAACAGAACAGAAAGAACTACAGAACAATATCAGAATCTCACAATTCGCAGCAGAACAACATATAATAATAAATGAATAATTTTTAAACAAAGAATTATATCAGTTATTTCATCACATTATATTACATTACATCAAATCATCAGAGTGTACAACAACAACAATAAACAGCGGAAAAGAAATACTATATATTATTAATATGCTATGCCATCCAGCTTGCCTCCAGCAACTCCAGAATATCCAGAATATCCTGATAAACCTAACTCTTGACTGCCCGTGTGGAAATTGGTGGGCACCCAGAGTTTAGTAAGGAAAACAATAAACTCCGAGTCAGTCATGTGACTGGTGTGAGAACTCAAAACAGTTTATTTATCTTTAAAAATCAAATAGAGGAATATTTTTAAATTCAATTCGCAATGCTTTTAAAAATGAGACTACCATAAGGCCTCCCGCACACACACACATGCAAACGCAGAATCGGAGGAGATTTCTCCTTATGATAGTCAAAGATGCTTGATACGCATTTTAAATAACATTTGATATTATTACTAGTGCATAGTGTAGGAAAAATTCATTTCGAAAGTAGAATATAAATCTTAGCCAACATACGACCATTATCGTATGCCTACTATAGCTACTATCCAAACAGTGGTGACCACCATAAGTGAATAGCAGGTTCTACAACTAATACCGTACAAGTTTCGTATTGTTTCTTTGGATTTCCAACAAATGGTCAGGCCAAGGAACTTCCCATTGCCACATGAGAATGCCTCTGGATGGACATCCCCGAGAACCAAACCGGATCTCTACCAACACAAGGCCGGGTTACTCCTAACTGAGTAACAACTGACCGAATATGCCATCCCCCGGTCCTTTGGGACCTTTTCACCGAGCGCTCGTAATCAATTCACACAATCATAAAGTGTTTTCAACATGAGTAAGTATCTGGGCTCCATACCATGATACCACCCTTTTCCAGAAGGAAATGTACATATCCTAAAGGGCGCTACCCCTCATAACCTTGCTGCTTCTTTCCTGTTTTGACCATTTCCGGGATGTGAGGCTCGACGAATTCACGTCCACAAAAACATACTTTATACAAAAGCCATGCTTTGGGTCAACAAATGATCAACACAATGATCACTAAGATAGACGATCAAATAAATGATCCTATTACAATAATCAACACAATGATCATTTCAGCATCACTCAGCATGTCACATTACCAAATTTGGGAATATATCGCTGATAACTTCAACTATATAACCTCTGAGCTCGTACGTCTCAGAGAAGGGTGTTAAGCTAAAAGAATAAATTCTTCGCCACCTCAGAAATATATTTGAAAGAAATCGGCTTTATATCTCAAAACTTGTAATGTCAGACATACAATCCATACAAGTCTGTTCCGGGCTCGAACAGAACCGAAGGCACTTACAAAGAAGTCCTTGCAATCCGAATAATTTCTAATCACGTTCGGATTTCCCATCACTTATGGAGATCTCTATACCGGGGATCAGCCAGTGCAGAGACAATCAACCAGAAACCCTCTCGTTTTCGAAAATATCCGGTCTTCAACACCGGTCTTCGAATGCAATTCATAACGACGTATCACATATTCGGAATGGGTTATACGACCCCATGGTCCTTTCCCGGTTAACCCGAATAGTGAGCGCTTATTTTAAAAATAAGTGTGGCATCCAATTCAAGCAATCACAGCAATTACTCATTCAAGGGTAAATATTGATAGTTGGTTATTTAACTATCAATAAAGATGTGCCACATCATCAGATTCCAAATAATTTTCCAAATTATTTATTTTTCCAAAAATATCTATACTAGATATAAAATCTCAATACTTCAAAAATAAACCAATGTTTATTTTGAAACCAATTTCCCTTTTTCATTTATAAATTCTATAGTGAATTTATATTTCATATTTTCTATTGATTTACAGTTTCAATAGATTTTTATTTTTAAATTCCAATTTATCTTCAAAAAGATAAATTCTTAAAAATATTCCATTTCATATTGGAAAAGTAATTCCATACTTATTCTAAAAATAAGTATTCACAAATCTTATTTATTTCCAACAATTTGAAAAATATTCAATATACTTAAACCATAGTCAAGTATATATTTCATTCTTTAAGGAAATCATTCTTTTATTATAATTTATTTGGGTCAAAACGAATGTTGCGTAAAACATCGTTACGACAACCCAAAATCACTAGTATAGGGATTCGAAATTAAAATAGATATATAAATCCCAATACTATATAAAACATTTCCTTTCGGAAATCATTTACTATAACAACAGTGTTATAGTCCACCATTTCCTTCTATTTCTCGAAAACGTCTATTTCAACAATAAATGTTGAAATCTATGTTCTCATTCCCTTCTATTTCTTGAAAACGTCTATTTCAACAATAAATGTTGAAATCTATGTTCTCATTCCCTTCTATTTCTTGAAAACGTCTATTTCAACAATAAATGTTGAAATCTATGTTCTCATTCCCTTCTATTTCTTGAAAACGTCTATTTCAACAATAAATGTTGAAATCTATGTTCTCATTCCCTTCTATTTCTTGAAAACGTCTATTTCAACAATAAATGTTGAAATCTATGTTCTCAATACTCAATGCATTTTAAAATATCTTTAAACCGTTTTAATTTCTTTTTAACACATTCTTTCCTCAAAAGATATCCATTTTATTCAATAATATATTTACCGTTCAAAAACGTGAATATAACTTCTTTAATATAACTTCTTTATAAACTTCTATATTCAATTCATCAAATTCAATTGGTTTCGGTTATAAATTCCATTTCTATTTAAAAGCTTTGATTTTGTAAATCTCGTTTATTAACCCAATTCAATTGATACAACTCAATTTTAATACCAAAGGTTTATATTATAAGTCAAGTACTTATAATTTATTTATTTACAAATTGTTCCTTTGAACTTCGCCAATTATAAATCTTATTACTTATAAGTTTTCTTTATAAATTTCCTATTTCCAACTTATCAAATTCGATTTGATTTCGGATTTATAAAACAACGTTTATAAATCCCATTTATAATTTCATAAACTTCTATTTACCAAAAGTCAATTTATTAGCAAATTCCATTTATCTTCCACATAAATGACAAGGTCCAATTCATAAGAAATTTACTTATAGACTTTTGTTTTACAAATCTATACATTTTCTAACTTCACACTTTATAAATTTATAAATTTTCATTTACTTATAAAAACAATTTATACTTCATTTATAATATTTATAAAAACTCAATTTATAATTCCAATCATTTTAAATTTATAAAAATCAATTTAAAAATCTTTTATATACATTGTTTTTAATAATTCAAAAATTCCAATTTAAACCAATTTCAATTTACTTAACTATTTATTTCCAAAAATCTCAATTTGATTTTATTTTATAAAAATCTTAAATTCTATAACTTCAAAAATTAAATTTTTAATTTGGTTTAAAATGAATCAATTCAAAATTTTACTAAAAACATATATTTGGAAAATCGATTTAAAAATCCCTTTAAAATCAAAAATCATTATTTTTAACTTTAAAAACGAATCCGATGATGCCACAGCATCAATTGGTCAATCACTACACAAATATCATATATCGATATGATATTCACAATCATCAAAAATATTTATAAACAAATAAATATTTGTGAGGGGTCCAGTTGGATCCCTCCAACCTGTTTCCCTGCATCCAAAGAGTTAGCACAATACCCATTCCACTTCGAGGTGGAATATCGCGGTATATGGGATTTTAAAAAATATTCCGCTTACTAACGGCGCAATAGGGTCTCATCCGCTATACAAGGCGGGAAATCAATCAACTGCAATATATACATATGCCAATATATATATATATTGCTATATATAGATATATCCTAAAATATCTACTATCACAATCAAGCAAACAATCAATCAATCCATCAACAAATTTTAAATATAACTATTTAAAATTTAATAAACCCTTTTTGAGTGAGAAGTTCTCACCTTAGCTTTTATTTGCAGTCCATTTTCCATCTTGACTTGATTCTCTTGTTTTATACCTATTTTAAATTATTTACACAATTCATTAATATTCAATATAAATCGAATAATTAATTTTCCATTTGATAGTTTTATTTAATTTGGCTAAGGATTTGGGTTTACTAAAAATTTATTCTTAACATAATAATTCGAACAATCGAATAATTTATTTCTTTGAAATAGGTTTAACTAATTAATTATTTAATTTTATACTATTCTTCCTACAATAGATTCAATTTACCAACCCTTAAATTAAATTTACCAAACTAGGTATTAAATTTCTTTTTCTTACCGAAAATTATATTTTAACTAGTTTCTTTTTTTTTAAAAAAAAAAATAAATTTGGCAACTAAACGATTTAAATAAACTTATTAACCCACATAAGTTATCTTAATAAAATATTTTTTTAGTAAATGAAATAATTGAACAAGTTAACTTTTATTTTATAAATTTTATCAAATTAACTCAAAAATTTATTTTAAATTAATTTATAAGTTTCAAAAATCAACATTTTTTTTTCTATAATAATTCATTTAACTAAAAATCTAAATTTAAAACTAATTTCCATTTTAATAAATACTTATACATATATTTTTTTTCAAGAGCATGCAGATCCTAATGCATTCATATCTACAGATTAATTACCACTATCTACACATGCAAGAGAATCGTACCCAAGTGTATCCAAATGTACTACTTGTATTCAATCATGAAATGAAATTTATATGCAAAGGACAGAGGAAATGCAAACCCACATATCAGTAAGGATGTTGCATGCAACTGAGATGAACAGAGGTGCCACAATGATTAGGGATATGGGATGCAGACAACAAAGAATGCTTACAGAGATGTTTACATGTTTTATGGTTACAGAGATGGTCAAACAAACATGCACATGAAAATTTATAGGCAAACAAAAATGGAATTGAAGACTGGGCAACATGAAGCATGCAATACTCAAGACATATCTTTATTACAAAAACAATTATGCACCTCAACTACTTAGTTAAACAAAACATTTTAGTAGCATCTGCACTTACCAATTTAATAACAAGATAACATAGCATCTGTTCTTATCAAAATTTTAAATTTTGAAAGAAATCAATAACATTTGTTCCTAACAGTTCAAACATAATTACTAGCATCTGTACTTATCAATTTAAACACAAGATAAACATAGCACCTGGTCTTACCAAATTTTTAAACAAACACCTATTCTTATCAATTTAAAACAAAAACTTGGTGCAGCTGTTCTTATCAGTTTAAATCAAAAATTGATATCATTTGTTCTTAACAGTTTAAACACAAAATCACAAATAGTCTGTTTTTATCAGTTTCAAACAAAAAAACCAAATAGCATTTTTGTTCTTATCAATTAAAAAAAATTAAGACTGGGCAGCATCTGTTCTTACAGTTTAAAACAACATTGGGTAAAATCTGTTTTACCAATTTTAAACAAAAATCAAATAGTATCTGTTCTTATTAGAATTAGAACAGAACCAAGTAGTATCTGTTCTTGTCAATTTTAAAACAACCCAAATAGTATCTGTTATTATCAATTCAAAATCCAAGCAAATTTAGCAAATAACAGCAACTAGAAACAAAAATCCAACATGCAGTCACAAATCTGAGCATATCATTTTAAAATTTAATTAGCCGAGCCAAAGATAACCAAATCACTCCACAACATAGCATGCAACCAAGAAATTCACTTCAAACAAATTCAAAAACTTGCATGAAGATTATCGTGAGTTAGAAAACTCATATTATCTCGAATCGAAGGAAAGTCGAACTCCATCAACTCGAAGTAGCCAGAGAGAGAGCAACGAGAATCGATCGAGCAAGGCAACACAAATCAGATCGAGGCCGGTGCCTTTGATTTGAAAAGCCCTAAGCTTGCAAAGAGGACGACGAGAACGAAAGATTTGGAGCCGCCATTTTTTTTTCGTTTGCTTTTTTTTTTTCTTTCGTATGAATGAATAATGGGAAGAGAGGGGTCGGGTATAAAATAGAAAAGAGAACGTGTTTTAAGCATGGGTCACGGCATGTTGAAGGTAAGGTAGGTAAGGTAAGGTTTACTTATTTTTTTATTTATTTTATTTTATTTTATCTTTTAAATTTAATTAGTTTTTGTTAATTGTTTGCTTTGTTTTTATTTTGTTAAATTTATGTTGTTAAAAATTTTAACTAGTATATATTCTTTATTTATTATATATATTTTTATTTATTTTTATATTATATTTTCTTTCTTATTTTAAATCCAAATTATTTTTCTAAATCATCAAATTCAAATTTAAAACATAAGTTCAATATTAAATTTCAACTTCAAAGTAAAAATTCAAATTTCTATTCAACTTTTAAATAGATTAAATTCTAAATTTTAATCACAAATTCATCCTGATAATTTGAAATTCAATCCAAACCATCATTCAAATATTTAAAATTAATTAAATATTCCCAAATTAAATAGTTCAAAATTCAGGGTCGTTACAATCTTTCCCCCTTAAAAGAATTTCGTCCCGAAATTACAAGTTAAGAAGAATACCCTTATCCCGTCTATTATTTTTCACAACTCAAAATAGTTTTACCAACTTACTAGCCTAAATCTTTTTACTAGAGATTCACTTTTATTTCAACTAGCTTTCCAACTTCAATTATAAGTTTCAAACTATATTGTTTTACTAACCATTCAAATTTAAATTCAAGTTCAAATTTCAAACTTTCAAAATTTCTCAAAAATTTTCTAACACCCTAAATTTTCGAAAAATTTCGCCAGCGTTTCCTTTGCGCGGCTCGATCGGTACGACTACAAAATGGCACCACGGCCCCTCAGAATCAAAAAGAAAAGAGAAAAGCCAAGTGGCTAGAGAAGAAAGTCATCAAATCTCATACTGAAATTGAAATACGTACCTTTTTGTCGAGCAATTCAATTTTATCTTTGAAATCAAAATCTCAATTTCTTTATACACCTGTATGACCTGTATAATCTGCTAGTAGTAGCATCCAAATCCAACATTCAAACTATTTTGCTAATTCTATTACAAAATTTTCAACATATGTTTCTTATATGTTTTTACTTCACTATTGAGGTTACATATCAATTTCACTCAATTTCACCTTTCAATTCAATTCACGACTTCAAATTCATTCGAATTCAATTCTCAATTTAAATTCTATTTGAATTAAATTCTAAATTTTAAATATTGAATTCTATCGATTACTTTCATTTGCTAATTCATATTACTATTTTAAATTAGTTTTATTCACTAATTCATTTCAATATTTCAATTCATCTCGATTTTTACTTAATTATTCAATTCAATTTTGCATTTCAAATTTTATTCCCTTGGAGATTATATCACAAATGAATAAATTATCAAGTTAATTTACTTAAATCCAATCCATTTTATTTAATTTCATATACTAATGATAATAATTCAATATTATCACTTCCTAACAATCATGCAACCATATACTATGATAATCCATAGAAAATCATTTCCTTTCTATACAAAAATAGTTTTGGGCAAAATTATCTTATATACCCGATTCAAAAACAATTTTTATATTCACTAACAAATACACGCTCATATCTATTATTACACTCAAACTCATTCTAGAGTACTGCTGACTCTATCTCTAATGAGTAACACCCAACAGAACCATGGTTGTCGCTTAACCAACAGCTCTGATACCAAATTGTAACGATAGCGATTTTTCGTTGCCGAAAAACCGAACCATTATGGGTTTTTAAGAAAAAGAAAGAGGTAGAAGAAGAGAGAAAGAAAAACAGAACAGAAAGAACTACAGAACAATATCAGAATCTCACAATTCGCAGCAGAACAACATATAATAATAAATGAATAATTTTTAAACAAAGAATTATATCAGTTATTTCATCACATTATATTACATTACATCAAATCATCAGAGTGTACAACAACAACAATAAACAGCGGAAAAGAAATACTATATATTATTAATATGCTATGCCATCCAGCTTGCCTCCAGCAACTCCAGAATATCCAGAATATCCTGATAAACCTAACTCTTGACTGCCCGTGTGGAAATTGGTGGGCACCCAGAGTTTAGTAAGGAAAACAATAAACTCCGAGTCAGTCATGTGACTGGTGTGAGAACTCAAAACAGTTTATTTATCTTTAAAAATCAAATAGAGGAATATTTTTAAATTCAATTCGCAATGCTTTTAAAAATGAGACTACCATAAGGCCTCCCGCACACACACACATGCAAACGCAGAATCGGAGGAGATTTCTCCTTATGATAGTCAAAGATGCTTGATACGCATTTTAAATAACATTTGATATTATTACTAGTGCATAGTGTAGGAAAAATTCATTTCGAAAGTAGAATATAAATCTTAGCCAACATACGACCATTATCGTATGCCTACTATAGCTACTATCCAAACAGTGGTGACCACCATAAGTGAATAGCAGGTTCTACAACTAATACCGTACAAGTTTCGTATTGTTTCTTTGGATTTCCAACAAATGGTCAGGCCAAGGAACTTCCCATTGCCACATGAGAATGCCTCTGGATGGACATCCCCGAGAACCAAACCGGATCTCTACCAACACAAGGCCGGGTTACTCCTAACTGAGTAACAACTGACCGAATATGCCATCCCCCGGTCCTTTGGGACCTTTTCACCGAGCGCTCGTAATCAATTCACACAATCATAAAGTGTTTTCAACATGAGTAAGTATCTGGGCTCCATACCATGATACCACCCTTTTCCAGAAGGAAATGTACATATCCTAAAGGGCGCTACCCCTCATAACCTTGCTGCTTCTTTCCTGTTTTGACCATTTCCGGGATGTGAGGCTCGACGAATTCACGTCCACAAAAACATACTTTATACAAAAGCCATGCTTTGGGTCAACAAATGATCAACACAATGATCACTAAGATAGACGATCAAATAAATGATCCTATTACAATAATCAACACAATGATCATTTCAGCATCACTCAGCATGTCACATTACCAAATTTGGGAATATATCGCTGATAACTTCAACTATATAACCTCTGAGCTCGTACGTCTCAGAGAAGGGTGTTAAGCTAAAAGAATAAATTCTTCGCCACCTCAGAAATATATTTGAAAGAAATCGGCTTTATATCTCAAAACTTGTAATGTCAGACATACAATCCATACAAGTCTGTTCCGGGCTCGAACAGAACCGAAGGCACTTACAAAGAAGTCCTTGCAATCCGAATAATTTCTAATCACGTTCGGATTTCCCATCACTTATGGAGATCTCTATACCGGGGATCAGCCAGTGCAGAGACAATCAACCAGAAACCCTCTCGTTTTCGAAAATATCCGGTCTTCAACACCGGTCTTCGAATGCAATTCATAACGACGTATCACATATTCGGAATGGGTTATACGACCCCATGGTCCTTTCCCGGTTAACCCGAATAGTGAGCGCTTATTTTAAAAATAAGTGTGGCATCCAATTCAAGCAATCACAGCAATTACTCATTCAAGGGTAAATATTGATAGTCGGTTATTTAACTATCAATAAAGATGCGCCACATCATCAGATTCCAAATAATTTTCCAAATTATTTATTTTTCCAAAAATATCTATACTAGATATAAAATCTCAATACTTCAAAAATAAACCAATGTTTATTTTGAAACCAATTTCCCTTTTTCATTTATAAATTCTATAGTGAATTTATATTTCATATTTTCTATTGATTTACAGTTTCAATAGATTTTTATTTTTTAATTCCAATTTATCTTCAAAAAGATAAATTCTTAAAAATATTCCATTTCATATTGGAAAAGTAATTCCATACTTATTCTAAAAATAAGTATTCACAAATCTTATTTATTTCCAACAATTTGAAAAATATTCAATATACTTAAACCATAGTCAAGTATATATTTCATTCTTTAAGGAAATCATTCTTTTATTATAATTTATTTGGGTCAAAACGAATGTTGCGTAAAACATCGTTACGACAACCCAAAATCACTAGTATAGGGATTCGAAATTAAAATAGATATATAAATCCCAATACTATATAAAACATTTCCTTTCGGAAATCATTTACTATAACAACAGTGTTATAGTCCACCATTTCCTTCTATTTCTCGAAAACGTCTATTTCAACAATAAATGTTGAAATCTATGTTCTCATTCCCTTCTATTTCTTGAAAACGTCTATTTCAACAATAAATGTTGAAATCTATGTTCTCATTCCCTTCTATTTCTTGAAAACGTCTATTTCAACAATAAATGTTGAAATCTATGTTCTCATTCCCTTCTATTTCTTGAAAACGTCTATTTCAACAATAAATGTTGAAATCTATGTTCTCATTCCCTTCTATTTCTTGAAAACGTCTATTTCAACAATAAATGTTGAAATCTATGTTCTCAATACTCAATGCATTTTAAAATATCTTTAAACCGTTTTAATTTTGTTTTTAACACATTCTTTCCTCAAAAGATATCCATTTTATTCAATAATATATTTACCGTTCAAAAACGTGAATATAACTTCTTTAATATAACTTCTTTATAAACTTCTATATTCAATTCATCAAATTCAATTGGTTTCGGTTATAAATTCCATTTCTATTTAAAAGCTTCGATTTTGTAAATCTCGTTTATTAACCCAATTCAATTGATACAACTCAATTTTAATACCAAAGGTTTATATTATAAGTCAAGTACTTATAATTTATTTATTTACAAATTGTTCCTTTGAACTTCGCCAATTATAAATCTTATTACTTATAAGTTTTCTTTATAAATTTCCTATTTCCAACTTATCAAATTCGATTTGATTTCGGATTTATAAAACAACGTTTATAAATCCCATTTATAATTTCATAAACTTCTATTTACCAAAAGTCAATTTATTAGCAAATTCCATTTATCTTCCACATAAATGACAAGGTCCAATTCATAAGAAATTTACTTATAGACTTTTGTTTTACAAATCTATACATTTTCTAACTTCACACTTTATAAATTTATAAATTTTCATTTACTTATAAAAACAATTTATACTTCATTTATAATATTTATAAAAACTCAATTTATAATTCCAATCATTTTAAATTTATAAAAATCAATTTAAAAATCTTTTATATACATTGTTTTTAATAATTCAAAAATTCCAATTTAAACCAATTTCAATTTACTTAACTATTTATTTCCAAAAATCTCAATTTGATTTTATTTTATAAAAATCTTAAATTCTATAACTTCAAAAATTAAATTTTTAATTTGGTTTAAAATGAATCAATTCAAAATTTTACTAAAAACATATATTTGGAAAATCGATTTAAAAATCCCTTTAAAATCAAAAATCATTATTTTTAACTTTAAAAACGAATCCGATGATGCCACAGCATCAATTGGTCAATCACTACACAAATATCATATATCGATATGATATTCACAATCATCAAAAATATTTATAAACAAATAAATATTTGTGAGGGGTCCAGTTGGATCCCTCCAACCTGTTTCCCTGCATCCAAAGAGTTAGCACAATACCCATTCCACTTCGAGGTGGAATATCGCGGTATATGGGATTTTAAAAAATATTCCGCTTACTAACGGCGCAATAGGGTCTCATCCGCTATACGAGGCGGGAAATCAATCAACTGCAATATATACATATGCCAATATATATATATATTGCTATATATAGATATATCCTAAAATATCTACTATCACAATCAAGCAAACAATCAATCAATCCATCAACAAATTTTAAATATAACTATTTAAAATTTAATAAACCCTTTTTGAGTGAGAAGTTCTCACCTTAGCTTTTATTTGCAGTCCATTTTCCATCTTGACTTGATTCTCTTGTTTTATACCTATTTTAAATTATTTACACAATTCATTAATATTCAATATAAATCGAATAATTAATTTTCCATTTGATAGTTTTATTTAATTTGGCTAAGGATTTGGGTTTACTAAAAATTTATTCTTAACATAATAATTCGAACAATCGAATAATTTATTTCTTTGAAATAGGTTTAACTAATTAATTATTTAATTTTATACTATTCTTCCTACAATAGATTCAATTTACCAACCCTTAAATTAAATTTACCAAACTAGGTATTAAATTTCTTTTTCTTACCGAAAATTATATTTTAACTAATTTCTTTTTTTTTTAAAAAAAAAAATAAATTTGGCAACTAAACGATTTAAATAAACTTATTAACCCACATAAGTTATCTTAATAAAATATTTTTTTAGTAAATGAAATAATTGAACAAGTTAACTTTTATTTTATAAATTTTATCAAATTAACTCAAAAATTTATTTTAAATTAATTTATAAGTTTCAAAAATCAACATTTTTTTTTCTATAATAATTCATTTAACTAAAAATCTAAATTTAAAACTAATTTCCATTTTAATAAATACTTATACATATATTTTTTTTCAAGAGCATGCAGATCCTAATGCATTCATATCTACAGATTAATTACCACTATCTACACATGCAAGAGAATCGTACCCAAGTGTATCCAAATGTACTACTTGTATTCAATCATGAAATGAAATTTATATGCAAAGGACAGAGGAAATGCAAACCCACATATCAGTAAGGATGTTGCATGCAACTGAGATGAACAGAGGTGCCACAATGATTAGGGATATGGGATGCAGACAACAAAGAATGCTTACAGAGATGTTTACATGTTTTATGGTTACAGAGATGGTCAAACAAACATGCACATGAAAATTTATAGGCAAACAAAAATGGAATTGAAGACTGGGCAACATGAAGCATGCAATACTCAAGACATATCTTTATTACAAAAACAATTATGCACCTCAACTACTTAGTTAAACAAAACATTTTAGTAGCATCTGCACTTACCAATTTAATAACAAGATAACATAGCATCTGTTCTTATCAAAATTTTAAATTTTGAAAGAAATCAATAACATTTGTTCCTAACAGTTCAAACATAATTACTAGCATCTGTACTTATCAATTTAAACACAAGATAAACATAGCACCTGGTCTTACCAAATTTTTAAACAAACACCTATTCTTATCAATTTAAAACAAAAACTTGGTGCAGCTGTTCTTATCAGTTTAAATCAAAAATTGATATCATTTGTTCTTAACAGTTTAAACACAAAATCACAAATAGTCTGTTTTTATCAGTTTCAAACAAAAAAACCAAATAGCATTTTTGTTCTTATCAATTAAAAAAAATTAAGACTGGGCAGCATCTGTTCTTACAGTTTAAAACAACATTGGGTAAAATCTGTTTTACCAATTTTAAACAAAAATCAAATAGTATCTGTTCTTATTAGAATTAGAACAGAACCAAGTAGTATCTGTTCTTGTCAATTTTAAAACAACCCAAATAGTATCTGTTATTATCAATTCAAAATCCAAGCAAATTTAGCAAATAACAGCAACTAGAAACAAAAATCCAACATGCAGTCACAAATCTGAGCATATCATTTTAAAATTTAATTAGCCGAGCCAAAGATAACCAAATCACTCCACAACATAGCATGCAACCAAGAAATTCACTTCAAACAAATTCAAAAACTTGCATGAAGATTATCGTGAGTTAGAAAACTCACATTATCTCGAATCGAAGGAAAGTCGAACTCCATCAACTCGAAGTAGCCAGAGAGAGAGCAACGAGAATCGATCGAGCAAGGCAACACAAATCAGATCGAGGCCGGTGCCTTTGATTTGAAAAGCCCTAAGCTTGCAAAGAGGACGACGAGAACGAAAGATTTGGAGCCGCCATTTTTTTTTCGTTTGCTTTTTTTTTCTTTCGTATGAATGAATAATGGGAAGAGAGGGGTCGGGTATAAAATAGAAAAGAGAACGTGTTTTAAGCATGGGTCACGGCATGTTGAAGGTAAGGTAGGTAAGGTAAGGTTTACTTATTTTTTTATTTATTTTATTTTATTTTATTTTATTTTATCTTTTAAATTTAATTAGTTTTTGTTAATTGTTTGCTTTGTTTTTATTTTGTTAAATTTATGTTGTTAAAAATTTTAACTAGTATATATTCTTTATTTATTATATATATTTTTATTTATTTTTATATTATATTTTCTTTCTTATTTTAAATCCAAATTATTTTTCTAAATCATCAAATTCAAATTTAAAACATAAGTTCAATATTAAATTTCAACTTCAAAGTAAAAATTCAAATTTCTATTCAACTTTTAAATAGATTAAATTCTAAATTTTAATCACAAATTCATCCTGATAATTTGAAATTCAATCCAAACCATCATTCAAATATTTAAAATTAATTAAATATTCCCAAATTAAATAGTTCAAAATTCAAGGTCGTTACATTTTTAAAACTCCAAAAATAGGCCCAATGTTGCCACAGCACTAAATATAACAATCACGACATCCAAAGCATCATATATCCTATGATAACAAAATATATCACGATATCTGTAAATAAGTCAATACTGTTGAGGAGTCCAGTTGGATCCCTCCAACCTGTTTCCCTGCAACCACAGATGTTAGCACAATACCAATTCCGTGTCAATACATAATATTGTGGTATATAGGATTTATAAAATATCATCCGCTATTATGCAGCGCAATAGGGTCCCATCCGCTATATAATGCGGGAAAATCAACTCCAAGTACATATATAATACCAATTCCATACAAGTTGGAATTATCGCGGTATATGTTTTTAATAAATAACATCCGCTTAATATACGGCGTATAGGGTCTATTACTATACAACAGATAATAATTTATCACTCAAGCTTACAATCAAGCAATTTTAAATTTAACTATTTAAAATTTAAATCGAAACAATTTCGATTGAGTGAGAAGTTCTCACCTTGGTTCAAATAACAGTCGTAGTGTTTTATTTCGAATAAAATTAAACACGCGTTTAATTTTACCCAAAATTTTCACTAGCTCCTATTGATTCCAATCCAGCTCCATCGCGTCGTATTCGCCAATACGAACCCAACGCAATTCGTTTCGTGCGTTTTCGACCTCGTATGAAAAAGATATCGCATTTTAAAGTCTACACGAATTCAAATATAAATAATTTACAATTTTCTTTATTCTTTTATACCCTAGCCCAATCTCATCCATTAATTTTTGCAACCCAACATCAGGCCGCTCATTATTGCTTCTTCCCAAACGTGATAATCACGTACGTGATTTCCAAACCCATGAGCCGCCACTTAACCCAAATGCACGCGACCACCTCGACGACTACTGCAACGATCAAACACCATCACCACGTAGCTCGTAGCCGACTCCATCTTCGGCCAAGATATGGGTGAGCTCGGTCAACACCTTGCCGATCTTTTAACCCACGAACGCGCGGCCTTTGAATGCAAATTGTCGTTGATCCGTGAAGTTATTTTAGATCGTGACCGTTGAGAATATAGATCTTGTGATGATCTGCAAGATTGTAGTTGAACGTTTTACGAATCGATTTGCGGATTTGAAGAAAATTGAGAGAGAAGGAGATGAGTTTTCAGCCATTAATTTGGGAGGAGGCGGCTGAAGGTCTAGGGTTAGGGTTTTGTGAAAAATGAAATGTTAGAGGGGCTTTTATAGAAAATTTGCAAACACTATTCACTCGAAATTTTTTCGAACTCCAAACGAAGCGTGCCGCCTGGCATTTATAATGTTTTACCCCTATTTTAAACGCAATGGAATATATATCGGGAGCCAATTCGATCAAATTTGGAAGATAAGTTTTTGAATCGACTATTTAAATTTAAAAATTCACTCGAATCGATTTCTACGCGTTTTAGCTTGCCCCGGACAAACCGTAAGTCCGATTGACACGAAATTTGAAACCATACAATATTATAACATTACGGATCCGATTAAATTGGTTTCGTCGAAATCCGAGACTGTTTGAAAAATGACTATTTTAACTCGTCAATTAAATATTAAATTATTCAATTTCTACAAATTAATTTTTAATTCAATTTTAAAAGTTCTATAACATCATCCTAACTCCAATATGATATAATATAACTTTACGAATCAATTTTAATCATTTTAAACCCAATTTCCAATCATTTCTGTAATTTCACATATTAATTTATCGATTTAATTATCCAATTAAATCCAGATATTCGAAATAAAATTTATTCGACTTACAAATTTTACTTGTTAATATTCAAAATCGATTAAATATACAAATATCAAATGACCGAAATTCTGGGTCGTTACACACTGTGATGATCTTTTCTGCTTGAAGTTCCTTCTAAATTGGCATAGAGCTTTCGACCAAACCATTAGAGCTGGGATTGGTGGAACCTCGGTAGGCACTTGGTAGAGGTGGGAGCATTAGATGCCCAATCTGCCTGGCCCATGGCATGGTTCTTTAATTCTTCGTCTTTGAGGAGAGCACTTTTAATTCATCATCATTAACATCATTACAATGCTCTCTTTATGATCTTAATATGTCATCCCAGACAAGCGTTAGCTCCTTTACCCTTCTTCCAACCATGTAACGATCCGTAAATTTTAACTGTTTTAATAACGTAATTTAACTGAATTTTTGTGAAATTTTAATATTGGGATTTGGAAATAAAAATTTAATATTTGAAATGCGTCTAGTTAAACATAGAAACTGGTAAATTTTCGTCCGAAAATATGAAGTTTATTTTCGTGCGTAAATTTATTTCAATTCAATCAGTTAAGAATTGATGAAAATAAAATGTTTCTGAAACCTAAATATTTTTATATAGAAAAATTCTAAATCATCTTCTGAGCAAGACGTCATTTATTTTTCCAAATTCGGACTTCTTTAGCTCCGTCGATCTTATTTTTCTGTGTTTTTACTGCATTTTTCGCTAGTACAAAAAATTCGAAATTTTTATAATTCGATCGTACCACAGGTGTCTATATACCGTTTTGATCGTCTCGCCATGCTGATCTCTGCGGTATATTCAATTCTGTGTTTTGAAGTCCGGTTCAGAGCGGAATCCGTAAAACGGATAACCGTACAGGGATCTATTTTTGAGCATCTGATAATTCGTGTCCACTAAAATTTCAAACGCCTGAATTGGAATGGTCATTAGCATTTATTTATTTTCAGCGTGGTCATTACTTTTCTCGAATTTACTCTAACCTAAATGTTGCTTTCCCTTGTCCCAAAAATTGGTTGTTGTTCCATTTCTTTTTCTTTTGCCTGAAGCACATTTGGATCTACTTCCCTCTTCCATTTCTTTCTCCCATCTTTCCCTTCCTTCCATTTTGGTTCCTGCATCATCAAAACTCACGCCCTGGACACCCTCCTCTTGTTTCCATCTCGACTTTCCATCGCCACCTCCTTGGCCGAGCCGAGCCAAACCCACGTCGCCATTAGAACCATGCATCCACCCACTTCAACCTACCACCACATCATCAACCACTAGGCCGAAGCCTTACATCCCCTCCTTCCCCAACCTCCGCGTCCTTCCCACCTTATGGCCGTGACGCAAGCACCTTCGCCTCACAGCTAAGCCGCTGCCGAGCCCATCTCCGACCCACGTCCAACCTACCCATGCGCATACTCACATTTTTCTCATCGTCACCCTCTTCATTCGCATGCAGACCTCCGACCTCTTCGAGATCCACCATCAGCCATAGCCTCAATCTCCTCCACTTCTCTCGCCAAAACCATCAGCTTCAGATCCCCTTGCATCGGTTTGTACAGTTAGGTAAGAGATATATATTTGTATTTATAAAAATAATATGTTGATGCTTATACAATTTGATATAATCTCTTAGCTATGTTATGTACAGGCTTTGATTGTACCTATGATATATACATATTATACATATGAAACATTAGACGTTAGTTAAATGTAAGTTACGGTATATTTATGTTTGTACAAATCTAATTTTTATAAATATATTGAGTTTCCAGGTTTACATTTATACGTGTGTTAGTTTACGTATGCTAGCAGGAGTGAATTATGTAATATTTTCATTATATAAATCTTTTAATTTGTCAATATCATATTTTATATAACGTATACGTTATATGTTTACATATGTTATGCATTTTGTTAAGTTATATAGTAGTTTACATTATTCTGTTATATAAAAACATATGATTTAAGTGCATGGCAGAGATGAGAATATCAAGTTCTATGTGTATATATTAGATTTAAAGTGTTTTATATATTATATATATTAGTACATTTCGCATATGATCTATTTTGTATATATATAAGTTATAAGATATTTGTTTATATTAAATTATAAGTTGGATATAATATGTTGATCTTATGCATGTATATATTAGTATAAAGTACAAATGTTATATTAGCTTTAGCTGTTAAGCTATATAGGTGTGTCTTGAGCGTTGCTATATATATCTATATATGTATGTGAGTTTTGTTTTGTTATTTATGTATGTTATAATAGTCATAGTATCATTTGTAGTTATACAGTTATGCAGTTTTGTATATATGTTGTATGCATATAAGTTATATGCATAGTAATTCATTTATTTTCAAAGTCGTTTTATACACATGTATGTAAGATTTTGTTTTGGAATGGTTTTATGTATAATATGTATGAGATAATTGCCTGAAGCCTATTTCTGGATTTAACAAGATTTACTGTGGAGTGCCTGTTATATTATTATTGAAGTGACCTTAGGATAAAACATGTACAGTACGTTATTGAAGTATAAAGTAATATGTATATGTTTAAATATATGTTTAATTTAATAAAGTGATCATGGGATATATAAAGATTTTTTTGTTATATGTATGTTTAAATATAATATTGATTTCTATATATGTGTTTGATTAAACAATGATTTTCAATTTGAAAATAAAGGTTTATTTGTATATTGGTTTAAAGTATATGCATAAATATAGATTTTAGTTTGATTTGTGTTTAAGTTGAATGTTGATTTTTGAAAAACAATTAAATATATGTGAAATATTTTGGTTCTCATCGATCCCTATTTATCAGCTTTTGTTCGTCGTGCCTGCTTTCTTCATCAAATTCGTGCTCATCTCATTTTGCTTTGGAATTCGTAGATTGCTCTATTGTCGAATCTTTCTAGCCTCGAAAGGTGAGCAATCACTCACGGTTAATGTTCTTTTATTTATTAAATTTGATTTCAATTGAAACGACAATTGAAATATGGCTGTTTGTTATTTTCACTGTTATATATGTTATTACCTGTATCAGTTCACCTGTGACATCTGACATCATTATCTGTTATTTATACGATAATAACCCAGTTTGGTTGATAATTGATTGGTAGTTGATGTTTATATTGGTCGTTAATTTGTTAATGTTAAAGTGATAAATAATATGCAATTGAATTTTACATGGGATAGTTAATAATTTAAATTGATATATGTGTTGAAGTTGATTAGTTTAATTTTACCCTTTTAAATGTTAAGTTAATTGACACGTAGAAATTTGGCTAATTTCTACGTGAACCATTTAAATGTATGTTGTTTAACTTGATGCAGTATAAATTGAATAATGGATATCAAGTGAAGAATTGCATAAATAATAAATGTAATAACCTTTAATCTACATGAAATAATAGTGTAGATTCTAGAAATAATTTTATTAATTTACACAAGCAACAATGTGAATTAATACGATTATTTCAGGATTATTTAAATAAATTATTAGATTGTTGTTGATGTTTGCTATTGCTTGTTTATTTACTTTGACACCATCCTACTTATCACACTGCAAGTTCCCTTTGCTATGCCTTGATTTTGAACTGAAATGAAATCGGGTTGAAATGATAAATACCCAAATGAACTTGACTTAGGATAGAGAATTATAACCCGATTGGTCAATAATTTGATTTAAAAAATAAAAATGAAGATTTTATTTAAATAAATAATAAGATTTGAAATGAAGTTGGAACTTGACATTTAATGAAAAGAAATGTTAATATTTAAAAATCTGAAACAAAATATTAACAACGTAATTGATGAAAGAACGTTGTTTAATTTAAGAAATGATTGAATTAAGTTAGAAATTATTTAGTAATTAAGTTTGAAATTATTCAATAATTAAGTTTGAAAATATTCAATAATTGAGTTTGAAATTATTTAATAATTAAGTTTGAAAATTATTTAATAATTAAGTTTGAAATTATTTAATAATTAAATAAAATTGAATTATTTGATAATTAAATAAAAATTTGAATTCTTTGATAAGGGAAGTTGAACTTCTGAATAAGTGAATTTGAACTTCGTTAATAATTAAAATTGAGTTTCTTTATTAATTAAGTTTTTGGAAAATTATTTAAATTAAGTAAATAAATAAGTGAAATTGAATTTCTTTACCAAGGAATAAATGTGATTTGTTGGAATTAATGAAGACTTGTAATTTAAAGAATTTGATTTGACGAATTTAATTTAATTCAATTTGTAAGTTTTTATATAATGAAGGAAAACTTAAATTGATTTAATGAATTGGAAATTAAATAGACATTGTTTTGAATTGATAAATTAACTTAATGAATATTAAATGAAGTCGATCAATGAATTTAAATTGTTTCGAATGTTAAATTGAATTTATTTAAATGATTTCGGAATGAAACGTATATACGAACTTGAATCAATATTTGAATTGTTTAAATACAAATTGAAATTGAATTATAAGATTTTGAAATGGTAATTTGGAAGTTTGAAACGTAAATTATGGAAATTGATTTAGGAAGACAAATGAAATGTTGATTTACAAATACTAATTGGAACTGAATTTGATTTGGTTTGAAATTTATTAAACGACCAATCGGTGTAATAATTACGAAAGTTATTAAAGAGACCGGAATCGGTTATGGACATACTCTCTGTCTAAACCGCAACCACTTTAATAACTATACACGGAGTGTGATCCAGAATTAAGTGGTTGGAATGATGCACCTGATGACTGAGGAAAGAGAACGATAATGGATAGCCTTGACACTTGTGTCAAATTGGAAATGACTAAAACAAGAGCCGTGCCGGGCCAAATGGGGTTAGCCACCTCGAGCGAACACATTTATTCATAAACTACTCATTACTTGTTATTGATTGGTGCATCCTTGAAATTTTGGGAGTGTTGTGTCACGGTATTGCGATCGTTGCGGCGATGCGTTTTCACCAATCCGGATCAGGAAAACGGTAGTTTCACACCTTGGGTATTGCCTCGTGTGCCTTGTCATACTTGTATCTCTATATACGCGACCACTACGAATTTATTTTGTGTTATACCTATGGAGTACTCCCTGATATCCCACTAGTTTACGGTGAAGTTTACAGTGCCGTATAGACTATGACACTTATATAAAATGTGTTAAGAGGGATAATGGTAACGCCTTAACACTATTTGATACTTTATATTACTAATAGGCATTATCTATTTAGCGTATATTACTATATAGTAGATAGTTTAACGGATCCGTAGAGGACGGTTATTCCAACGTCCTTTGAGTTACTTGTATTTCAGTTGTTATTTCACTTGAGTTGGATTTATTGATATAAGAATGTCAATCCTGACTCGAGTGTTTTATGTTTTGCTTTACGCTTGGGTCAGACTGAGTGTACCAGCTTTTGAGACTCACCTTTGGAGTTGGAGCTTCGCTTGGAGATCCAGCTATCTATCCAGCTTTTAGATATTCAGTTGATTCTAGTGATGTATTCTGATATTGTATTCGACTATTGCATTCGAGACTTCTGTTGTAACTTATTTAACTCTGTTATTTATATAGTAGCTTCATGAATACTATGTGACGCCCCACCTCTATGCTCGCAATAACGAAGAGTATTAAAAGAAATACTGTCTGTTATCACGAAGAATAAGGCTGGATAGGAGTGGCCATCCGTAGGTAGGCCTTACACTAGTATTGGTTATCTCGATAGGAGTGGTATATATTTTTATTTTTCATCTTATATTTATTTACTCCCATCGACATACCCAATTCTAGTATAAAACGAACTACGATGGTTCATAATAGTTTAGGACAATATATATAATAATAACACAGATAAAGTAAATGCGGAACACAGATATAATAGAAAGTCTTATATATATATAACTGACGTCAATTGATATACATGTGATATAATACATATGATACAACTACAACAGTCGACTCTGAAAGTTATATATACAAGTACATTATCAACTAATATACATGAATACATATCAACCTATACTATGACACGACAACTCCAAAAGATATGAAAAGTCTTCAAGCTCAAACAGCAACCCAAAGTAAAATATCAACAACCTGTAAATACTCGGTCTGACCCGAGTATTAAATTCAAAAGAAAATAATACACGGGTCAGTCTAATTCAAACTCAGTTATTAGTGCACAGAAGCAATAATAATTAAATATGAATAGATGACAGTCGAAGTAAATTCACCTATCCGATCCTTTAACAAGAAGTCGGATAACGGTGAATATAACACATAATAGTGTTTAACAACAAATCAGCAGATTCAAATCATCAACAGAGATAAGTGAAAAGAATATCAATGAAGGTAATTTAGAAAACATCAGAATTGCCTAAATGGCAATTAACAACAAAATCCAATTATTAAATAATAATTAGAGACTCAGAATCTAATTATCAAATAGATAATTAGATAACAACAAAATGATCAATTGAAACTAAATCAATTTAAACAATTGAAATATCACTTAAAAACATCAATTCTAATTGGTTGTAGTACACGCTAACACGTGTACTGCCTCGCCAATACGGCATATGTAATACGCAAAAGATCAATGGTTCAAAAGCAAAAGAAATATCAATGAAATCAATGTTATGTGGCTGCAGTGCACGCACGCGTGCACTGCCTCGCCATTGCAGCGTGAAATAAGCAAAAGTCAGGAAATGCACAGAAAAAGGCACAACGAGCACAAGGTCAAATCCGAGCTATATGCTGGATTCAACTCAAGTGTAGTCAGAAAACAATCCATTTGCATCGATGCAATGCGAACCAACAAGGAGAAAAACTGCATATAAAACTAAACTGCAGTCACCACAAGTGTTCAAGGGCAACTGCAAACAAGGAACTACAGCCACCACATGCACACAAGGGACAGCTGTGCATCAACAAATCAAAATAGCATCGAAGCAACTTAAATTAAGTGTTATACAGTGATCAAACAGACTGCAAGATGTACGCAACATGAGGCATGAACCCACTGTTTCAACATGTACAAGTTCAGTGCAAAAACAAGACCAGACCAACATATGAAATATGAATATGTACATGAAGTAAACATATACATATATGTGTGCAGTCATTCAAGACTAACCAAACAGTGACAAATGTATACAAGTGATGCAGAATAGACCATACAATGCAAAACTCTAATCTGGCCAAAAATATGACAGTGCCAACATAAATCAGTGACTCAAGTGAAGCTTCCAGATTCAAAGATATCAAGCTTAATGAACTAGGTAGCAATGATGGTGATGCAACATAGTGCAGACACCAATGATACAAGAGAGGTGAAGCTCAATGCAACATAGTGGCAAATGCATATATACATACATACATACATACATACATATATATATATATATATATATATATGTATGTATGTATATCAAGTGAAGCACTTATCTCAAAGCAAAACAAATGTTATAGTGAAAAAGAAGAAGTGCAGAGATGAACGCAGATATGGATGCAGACGTGCCAAAGTAGTTAATGCTCTGTAATACAATGCTCAAATGAATATGAAATAACCAGAGACCAAGTTCATATGCAAAGTGTACCAGTGATGCAGGCTGCAGCATACCAGAAGTGCACTTATCAAGTACATAATGAAGCAATACCACAATATCCAGATCAAATGCAATTCCAAACTTCACAAGCAATGACCAGAGCACATAGAAGTATAAAATGAAAACCACAAAGAACATCAACAATGCAACAATGTGCACAGGTCAGAGACAATACAGCATGTACAAGGATCAATGAGTTGGATGAAAAATTGAACAACATGAAAAATGCCATCAGATCAGTGCAACCCGAAGCTACCAAATGAAACAATGATCGTGGCAACCACAAGTACAGGTTAAACCAACAAAGAAATGCCCAACATAAATGGCCAGAGAAATGCACAAGCTTGATACAGGTGAACAGAAGGCAAGTGCACAACTAGGTTCAAACATGAAACAAGACACAGTGAAAAGTATTCAATAATATAAAGCAATGCTAAGTGTGTAACATACATATGAACCAAGTTCATATGTACAACAAACAAGCACTGAAACGAAAATGGCCAGAGCCAAAGTCAAAAGGAACAACAAGCAAAAATCACCAAGTCAAGTCAAAGACAACTTCCAATTCCAACCAAACTATGCCGAAGTCGAACGAACCATTCCACAAAATTATGACTGTGGATTTCCACCCAAAGTCATTGCTGAAACCCATCTAAAACTCAATTGCCAGAAATTCGCAACAAGTAGACTAGGAAAACATCATCACATCAAAACGAATTAACAAATCAAAGTGACCTAAGTCAACTAGGAAGCAGCAAATTTCAAAAACCATGAAAATATTCACTCAAACGACGGAAAACCACAAGGTTGAACAAACTAGAAATCCATCTAAAAGCTCGAATAGATGTGAGTAATAATTAAAATTACTCACCTTTGATTTTGAGGAGCACGAATTCGATCGAATTGAAGTAGCCGCCAGCACCTAGGAGCGTTGATCGCCAAGGCAAGCTGCGACCATCATCATAAAGTCGGCATTCTTGATTTCACGAGCCCTAGTTTTTGAGGCGAATGAAAGGAGATGTACGTGGCCGCCATTTTTATCTCGTTCGATTTATTTTGTTTAGGGTTTTCGAAAGTGAGAGAATAGTGGAATGGGTCTGGTTTGCCTTGGTAGTTTTCACGGCAATGACAATCAAAACGTGGGCCAATGTGATTTTTACAGCCCACTAACACTAGACAAATGTAATACAAAGTATTTTAACCCAATTATAAACTACAAATAGTAATTAGCAAGCCACGTTAATCGTCTAATGACGAAAATTAATTTCCCCAAAACCCCGGGTTGTTACATACTATCTTTTATTTCCGCTGCATTTATTACTCTGTGTCTGTGATCTGTGATTATTTATTTAATGTATATTTGAGTTTTGCCAAATTTAAGTTAACAATTCGGTATTTTGAATTATTCAAGTCCGACATGTGCGGATGCGAATAGTCCAAAATAGCAGGTCGTTACAAACCACCTAATTAACTAGTTTTGATAATGTTATCTCAGTTTTATCCTATAATTCTTCTTTCTCCTATTTTTCCTCCAAGGCATGAACTTCTAGTTCAACGATCGGACCTTCTTTCCATCCTTGATGCATATGGTTTCAAGAATATGCTCTTTAACCAAGTTAAGTGCAACATCTTTCTTTTTTTTCTCTTCTACAATCTTGGCATAAGGATCGGTGATGGTGAGAGCTTGTGTGTCAATGATAGCTTGAAATGTAGCCTTTTGCTTTGCCAACTCGCCACTCTTAGTACAAGCATTGTGAAATTGCTTATCCATCTGTTTTATTATGGCATCCTTAGCCTTAAATTCATCTTGATGCTTTTGCTTGGCATCCTTCGTATTCTTTCCCTTCTTGTCTACCACCTCTCTGACCTATTCTATCTCCTTAGTATGAAATTGGAAGAACCTTTCATGATCTTTTTTCTCAATTTTGTTTTGTTGGAGGATGAGTTAGTTTTCCCTATTGGTCTTAGACATTACTGTAGCCAACCTCTTCCAAATGTAGCATTGCTTTATTATTTCTTCACTTAGAGATTGACGTATCCAACCTCTTCCAAATGTAGAATTACTTTATTATTTCATTGAAGATTGTGATGCCTTGGTTTGCCACTTCCCTTGGAATATTCTTTAAGTTGTAGTTAATTTTACCCAATGAAGTAGAGATTAGGATGCAAACACTACATCTTTAATAGAGCACTCTAGGTAGGCTAAAACCAAGGTGGAACAGTAGAAGTGACTCGAGTAAGAGAAGCTTGAGATATACATTCTTTATCGGGGTCTCAAAAGATAATCTCGATGGTAAAGGAATCTATGGGTTTGGAGGCTTATTAGGATTTATAAGAAGGCTTAAGGGCTTGTTGAGCAGGTGGTGTAAAAAATGGAGTCGTAGAAGATTTGGAAATGTAAGGGGGCTATCAGGTCTATGGGAACAAGATCTTGAGATTTTGCGTAACAATCTGAATTTTTCGTTGTTTGAATTTGAATATTTAAATGTTTTTAAATATTGAATTAGAATTATCGATTGATTTCGGATATGAAAATTAAGGTTTATTAATAAAATAAATTCAGACTTTAAATATAGCGATTTATTGGATAATTTAATTATTGAAGTTATAATTGAATATTGGTTAAATTATTGCATCTTGAGTTTTAAGCTCCATAAAAATAATTTAAAGGCTTATAAAATTCATATTAATAAAAATGAAGATAAAATAAGTTTAAAATTGAATTTAAATGTGATCTGCTCAATTTTATTTAAATTCAATTCTAAAAATAGTTTGTTCAAATTGACATTAAAATAGCGATCCGGGGCACAGTCTCGGAATTCGAAGAAACCAGTTCCATTAGATCCGTAATAAAGTATTGGTATCGGGTTTCAAATTTTGTAGTGTTTGAAGTTATCATTTGGTCGTACGGGATATAAACGCATTGAAATTTATATCGAATTCACTATAATTATTGGGTCCAAAAAGCTATTTTCTCCATACGATCGAATTAGGACTCGATACATTTTTCATTGCATTCGGAATAGCAGTATAACATGGTAAATGCCTAGCAGCAAGCCTCGATAGGAGTCCAAGATTTTAAGTTGCAAAAATAGAGACGTTTGAAATTAAATTATTTTATTAATTTGTCAGACCTCCTTTCAGCTGTTACTTTATCCTTTCACTGTACATTTCCCTCCCCTACACGCCACCTTCTTATGAGTCCATTCCATCTCCTTTATTTCAAATCACATCTTTCCCTTAATATTCTATCAGTTCAAATTGAAAATTTGCGTTCGACTTTTTTCCCTTCTCCTTCAAATTGAAAGTCGCGCAGTCGAAATTAAAAAAAAGGTAGATGAAATCAAAATCGTGACAACCCCTTTCCCTCCTTCAGATCGTAATTCGTGAAATCACAACAATGCTTTCTCTTTGATCTTAATATTTCATCCCAGACAAGAGCTAGCTCCTTGACCCATATACCACCCACCTAATGTAACGAGTTTAGATAATGTTGTCTCAATTTTATCATGTAGTTCCTCTTTCTCCTATTTTTCCTCCAAGGCATGAACTTATAATTCGACGATCAAACCTTATTGCCATCCTTGATGTATATGGATTCAAGCATATGCTCTCCAACCAAGTCAAGTGCAGCGTCTTTCTACTTTTTCTTTTCTACAACCTTGGCATTAGGATTGGTGATAGTGAGAGCTTGTGGGTCAATGGTAGCTTGAAATGTAGCCTTTTCCTTTGCCAACTCACCACTCTTTATACAAGAATTATGAAATTGCTCATCCATCTATTTTATTATGGCATCTGTAGCCTTAAATTCATCTTGATGCTTTTGCTCGGCATCCTTCGTATTATTGCCCTTCTTGTCTACCACCTTTTTGAGCTCTTCTATCTCCTTGGTATAAAATTGGAAGATCCTTTCATGATCTTTTTTCTTAATTTTGTTCTGTTGGAGGATGAGTTAGTTTGCGCTATTGGTCTTAGACATTGTTGCAGCCAACTTCTTCCAAATGTGGAATTACTTTATTATTTATTCACTTAGACATTGTTGTAGCCAACCTCTTCCAAATGTAGCGTTACTATATTATTTCATTGAAGATTGTGATGCCTTGGTTTGCCACTTCCCTTAGAATATTCTTTAAGTTGCAGTTAATTTTACCCCAACAAAGTATAGATTAGGATACGAGCACTACATCTTTGATAGAGCACTCTAGGTTGGCTAACAACTAAGGCGAAAGCAGTAGAAGTGACTCGAGTAAGAGAAGCCTGAGATACACATTCTTTATCGGGGCTTCTAAAGATATGCTCGATGGTAAAGGAATCTATGGGCTTGGAGGCTTATTAGGATTTATAAGAAGGCTCAAGGGCTTGTTGAGCAGGTCGTGTAGAAATGGGAGTCGTGGGAGATTTGAAAATTTAAGGGGACTATCAGGTCTATAGGAATAAGATCTTGATATTTTGCGTAACTATCCGGATTTTTTGTTGTTCGATTTTTAATATTTAAATGTTTTTAAATATTAATTTTAAATTATAGATTGATTTCGAATATGGAAATTATGGTTTATTTATAAAATAAGTTTAGACTTTAAATATAGCAATTTATTGGATAATTTAATTATTGAAGTAAAAATTGAATATTGGTTAAATTATTTTATCTTGAGTTATAAGCTCGAAAATAATAATTTAAAGGCTAATAAAATTCATATTAATAATAATGAAGATGATATAATTTTAAAACTGAATTAAAAATTGATCTGTTCAATTTTAAAAATAGTTTGTTCAAATTGACATTTAAAAATAGCGATCTGGGGAACTATCTCGCAATTTGAAGAAACCGGTTCCATTGGATAAGTAATAATGTATTATTATCAGATTTCAACTTTCGTAGTGTTTGGAGTTATCATTTGGTCGTATATAAACGCATTGAAAATTAAATCGAATTCAATATAATAATTGGGTCCAAAAAGTTATCTTCTCCATACGATCGAATTAGGACTCAAAACCTTTTCCATTGCATTCGGAATAGCAATATAATATTATAAGCGCCTAGCAGCACGCCTCGATAGGATTCCATGATTTTAAGTTGCAAAAATCGTGATGTTTGAAATTAAATTATTTTATTAATTTGTCAGACCTCCTTTTAGCTGTTACTTTATCCTTTCGTTGTACATCTCCCTCTCCTACACGCCACCTTCTTATCAGGCCAGTTCACCTCCTTTATTTCAAATCACGTCTTTCCCTTTATATAATATTAGTCCAAATTGGAAATTTGCGTTCGACTTTTTTCCCTTCACCTTCAAATTCAAAGCCGCGCGGTCAAAATAAAAAAATGGTAGACGAAATCAAAATCGTGGCAATCCCTTTTCCTTCCTTCAGATCATAATTCATGAAATCACCTCTTATAAAAAAATAAGAGGGGGCGATGTAGGTCATCGCAATGAGTTGCGAGAAAACAGTGTCGTGCGCTCGCACAAAGAGGCAGAGTCACGTTCGAGTCGCAATGGAGGAGCATGCACGCACGCGAATGTTGGGGAGGTGTAGTAGGCGAGCGAGCTATCATGTTAGGGTTTAGGGAAGCTAGGCGCTGGGATTGACTGGGAAGCTCGTGCACGACCATCGCGGTTGAGGAGTTTTGGAGGTAGCGACTTTTGTTTAATGTCAGGTGGAGGAGCGCGTGCATGGGTAGCTGGGAAGAAGAAGACGCGGCTAGGGTTTAATAGTCACGGTGATTAACTATTTTGAGTATATTTGATTTAAATAATTTATTTGTTTAAAATTTGAATCTTTATAAAATATATAACATGTTCGTACGAGGTTCCAGAAATCACGGAACAATCACGATGGAATTGTAGCTGCGAAATGGACGATCTAGAATTAGTTTGGGATTTACGGAGTCGATTGAAAATTTTAAATTTAAATTGAACGCTATTTGATTTAAATTTAAAATTGGACGTTTGCAAACAAAAATCAAGGTAAGAATTTCTCACTCATTTGGATTACCGCATTTGAATTAAGAAAACTTTAAATTTAAATTATTTGATGTTTGACTAGAGTGATTAAATATAAATACCCATTGGATGATTATATATATAATAGTTATATATAAACAGTATTTGGAGCGATATTCCCGCATATTATAAGGGATGAGACCATATTCGTCCCGCATAATAGCGGATTACCCTATGCCGCGATATTCCGCTCGAAGTGGGATTGGTATTTTTATTGTTGACTAACATCTGTGGATGCAGGAAAAATAGGTTGGAGGGATCCAACTGGATTCCTCAAAAATAGTTATTGTTTTCATATATATATATATATATATATTTTTGTGTGTGTGTGTTGTGTGTATTGATATATGATACGATGGAATTAATTGTTATGGATTGTTGTGTGGATTGAATCATTAAATGCTACAATAGCATGGGTCTTAAAATTGGTATTTTTAAATACCATAAATAATTAATTTGAAGGAATTAAAAGGATATTTTGAATATGAAATATTTATATCGAAAATTGGATTTATTTTAAAAAGAAATTAAGTGGAATGAAAATATATAAATTAACTTGGGTTATACTTTGTTATTCGTAAATGGGTTTAGATAGAGATTTAAAATAAATTATATAAAAGGACTGGAAAAGATATTTTGAAATTATGGAAAAGGATTGAAATCGATATGAAAAATAGATTTGCAACTAAATTGGATTTTATTTAAGAGAAGGAAATTATAATATGAGATTTTACAAATAGAGTTGGTTTTAACTAAGTGAAACTCAAAGGAGTTTATAAATTTAGAAACGAGGTGTATAAGTAAGGAAATATCAGTGGATAAGTTGGAATATTAAATTTATAGTGTGAACTTAAATCGATCTATGGGAATCATTTTAGTGAAAGAAATAATGGAATCTATTTTTAATGTGAGAGTGATGATAAAATTGAGATATAGACGATGTGATACAAATTAAGAGGGATTTATAAATTGAAATTGGTGAATATTGGATTTTTTAAAATAGACATTGTCGAGGAAAATTAAAATTGTTTAAATTGGATTTTTATTCACTATGCTATATAACTTAAACTATTATTTAGTTTTAGAATATTCTGAAATGTTAACTATTATAATATTTTATACTTATTGAATAAATTCTAAATTTATTAGCTTGTGAATTAATTAGTTATTTAAAAAGTAATCGGGTATGAGTTATCGATGCTATTTAAAATGTTTTGATATTTTATATTTACTTAAACATATTTTTAAAAAAAAACCATTTTTCTCTTTCATATATATAATTATAAAAGATTTAAATTTATTTATAAAATCCTCTCAAGATTAGAAACGAAGTTATTAAACGGATATGATTTTAGAAGAAGGGCTTATAGTGATGGTATGGGGACTTAAGGAAAATTCAAAAGTATAAGATAGGTGAACTTAGAAAGGTGAAATGGAATTCACAAAAGTAGTAGAAGTGAAATTGGAATAATAAGCAAGTACATTTGACTTGGGGAATACTAAGGGAATTAATTAAGGAATTCCAAAACTTATAGAATTCGTCATAAACGAATAAAGAATTCAAAGGTAGATTATAAATGATCTTGAGAAAATAGGTAATAAATGGAATACTGTTTAAGTGGTGAACATAGAAAAAATGAGTACAAGAAAAATATTCTAAATATCGGAATGATTGGAAATATTCCATTGAAAATATGAAATTTGGAATTGTTTTTAAAAGATGAAATACAGGGCTAATATCTTATAAAGATATTGGGAATAAATATTTTGGAAAATATATTTAAGGCCTGATGGATTTCTTTGGATTTTATTTGATAGTTAAATAGCCGACTATCTATATTGGCCAATTTCATTAATCATTTTGAAGAGACCGGGATCAGAATTAATTATCCAAAAACCACTTCGATCCAGTTTGAACATTACGAATGAACACCGTGAAACTGATGAAGACGATGATTCGGTTTGTCCAGACCCAGAGCAACTTGTATGGACGAATGCTATCAGAATATCATCATTGGAGGGCGATGAGCATTCTAAGTAAATTTTGTTCTGGAAAAGTAACGCTTAGCCTCGAGCCTCATCAACCGAGAATGATTAAAACAAGGGAGATGTAGCAAGGCTAAATGGGTCGCACCCAAGTAGGGTATGTTATCACCTTTCTAGATGTCCTCGAAAACCCTATTTATTTTAGATATGGGTATATATGAAAGAAGAAGCGCTCGATGGTAAGGGTGAGAACATGGTTCTAGAGGTGTATTGTGATGGGTGGGACCCCAGTGGCCTAGTGGTTCTTTAGAATCCATTCTTTAATGCTAGCTCACGGTTTTGTTTGTAGAGCCTAGTATGCTAGAATTTAATTAATGTAATAATTTCAGCTATTTAAATAAGTATTTGTATTTAGACACTATTGTAATATCACTAGATTTTCTATAAAAATGATTTTGGTTATCGTAAGGTAAAAACCCGTCGTGTTTATGTGTGACGCGAAATTATGCGATACCTTTTTTCAAAGGATTTTGATAACTCTGATAATTCAAACTGAGTGTGCTTTTCTCACGTTGGTTTTCCAGACTGACTCGGATGTTATTTTATTATAATGTTCGGGTCAGACTGAGTACTACAGATTCAGGTTTAAATGCTATGGAACTTAGGAGGCGAGCTAGAGGAGTTCAGACGTATTTTCATATTTGGTTATATTTTCATTGTATGAGGACAAGTTACTATAACTATCCAGATTGTGTATTGATTGTTGTACTCATTGTAACTAAAAAACAGTTACAGTCTCTTGTATAAAAATTTGTTATTATATACTATATTTTGTTCCACTGCGTTTGTGAGATTCTATTGTTGTTGTTCTATTTTTCTTCTACCTTTTTCTTCTTCTTACCCTAGTTATTCGCTCTTTCATACGTTTTGGATTGATCGAGGAAAATGATTATCAACTCAAGGAGTATGGAACTGCGGGTCGCTACATTCTAGAAGTAGAGAGCGATCATGGCATGGAAAATCCAACCTCCTCCTCGATCCAGTGCACTCATACGAGCCTCGATTTACCTACATGATACTCCCTCTCTTCATCTTATTTCCCCATCTTTTCTTTCCTTTGGGCTCGTCGGTGTTAGATTCTCGTGGTGAGTCATGGTGTGAAGAACTTGAAGGTTTCGCATTATAGTGTTTGCGAACTTGCTGTCGGGACAATAAAAAAGATTGAAGCATCCCACTGAACGTAAAGATAGAATTGAAACATTTCTTGGTATCAGATAGGAATACATGCAAGGTGAACGTGCTATGATCTAAGTATTGTATAGAGTGCAACGCGTGCCTTGTCCATTCAACGGACCACGCTCGTAAGGTTAAGAGATTGGAGTAACTTTGCCTATGGGAATACGAGGAACATCCACTGCAGGTGGAAAATTTAGATGGGGAAGTCATCGTGTTAAACTCAAGCCCAGTAAAGTCGGAATATTTTCAAGGTCAGATAGGTCACTATAGATTTCCTCAACATTTGACAGAGGAAACGATCCCCTAATTGGATCCTAATGACGCTTAACTGGTAGGCTTGTGGTTTAATTCTTGAGTTTGTGAGGCCAATGGAAAGGCGGAGCAGTCTCTTTCACTGGTGTAGTCTCCGTGGTTGATTTTCCCTTGTCATCCTCATCGTCATCGTCTCCTTCTTCTCCCTCTTCTCTATCTTCTCCGATTTCTTCTCTCTCATCTTATTTCTCCTCTTTCTTCTACATTATTCTATCTCCTTATCGTTGATTATACGGACATCCTCTACTGCATTCGGAACATCTTGGTGCAGGAACAAAAGCATCATCTTTATCCTCTTGGCCAGCTTAAATGGCTATTGGCGTAAGAGGCACATAACCAACTCTTAGACCATTGTAGCGGTCAGAAGTGGCATAGTCAAAGGTATGTTATTGTTCTGCACTCCATTAGGATTTTTTTTCATAAGTTGGAGTGTGTGTGTGTGTGTTAGAGCAGCATTTGTGATTCTTTGAAGGATATATGAAACAAAAGGAGCGGAAGAAGACTACCAATTTGAGCGAAGTAAAGTTTGATGCAGTGGGATGTAAGGATTTGGAACATATATTCGGACAACCACTTTTGGAAAAAACCAGTTAGGCATCTAACAAAGATATATTCATGCTTGAATTTATTAAGTTTGTTGTGAAGATCAATGACTATTTAGCAGCCTACAAGAAATTAGGAGATGGGTTTTCATACCTCTTCTTGAAGTTATGGAGGTATCGAATTTCCTCGAAAGTTGGCACCCTACACAAGTATTGAATAAGGATCATGTATGCAGAATTTTGTGAAACATATATATTTGGATGTAACTGAGTTAAAGCTATTCGAAGGAGCGTCTTCCTTGCAAAGTGATTATATGGTGGAACAACTCCAAAGAGGCACATATAACTATTTTGCAAGTAGTGTAACCTTCTAGGCAATTATGTGCCTTTGATATGGTAATAGGACCAGAGTTTCCTCTAAAGGGATGTTGTGGTGATAGCAGATTCTTTTAACATCCGCGACCACTGACCTTGATGTCGAGGAATCCACAAGGGTTGTCGGGAATCATAACACTTGCTAAGCCGCATCCGTAGTGGTCTCATCACCTCAGGGAACATAAGGTGCTAAGGGCAATGGTTGTTGAGGTTAACGTTGTGGTAGCCTGACTATAGAAGGAATTGAACTAGAAGCCAGAGCGGAAGAGGAACCTATTGTTGGTGGAGTGAATTCAAATGTTGAACGGTCTGCTGTTGTGGTAGAAATATTCTAAGAGCATTTAAGGTTTATATTAAACTAAAATCTTAAGATATGAGCATGCTTAAATATGATTCAAATTCATTTTTTATTTTGATTAAGTCTCGTGTAGCCGATGTATGGGATCCAATAGACGTTACCGTGTGTTGGCCAATTAGGGCAGTGAAATATCAATCAGTCTATGCAGTGTATGTCATGTATCCATGACATGATGAATAAAAGCATTTTATGTAAATAGCCCTCTTGTGCTGATAAAGAGCTTTAGCATGCGACAGATCTGTATATTGGATATTACCACTCAATGTAGGATTAATGTTAATGAAATTGTATGATATCCAAAGTGATATAGAGCTTTCCTTTACAGTACTGTAGGGATGTGAAATTTGATTTCAAGTTTCAGTTGGATGAAGTTTCTTGAATGTATTGACTCTCAAATTCGATTAGTATTAAAATACATAAGGGATGACAGGTTCTGGAGTAATCTCGGCTGATCATCGAATGCTAATCCATTTGCAAACTTACTCCAACCATATAGGAAGACCATTCTCGATATTGATTATAGCAACCTTATTTGGCAAAGAAATTGGATTTGGCCATGATAAAGGTTAGCATAAGAGTCTTCATTGGTCGGAGGCATCAGTGTGGGATTGTTAAGAGATGGTGACACTCAAGGTTGACGGTAGCACCAACCTTATGTTTAGATCTGAAACAAGAAGTAATGGCATTAAAGATAGAGGAAAACTCGCGATTGGAAGTCGAGTTCAGATAATTTGGTGGCATTCGAGTTCTTGTAGGTCGACGATGTTCAATTTGATGTAAGCGACTGATTTTGCTAGATTCGGCCATGATATTGGAATCAAAGCCACAAAGCAAGAAATTATAGATTTATTGGGAAGGCAAAGGCAGGAATGAAAAATTAAAGCCAGAAATTCTATTTGTTTTATTTTGTATGAAATAAGGAAAATCATTCGGTACTGATTCATATGGATTGGTATAGATCGGTATGAATAATCATATGATTTAAAATAATGGAAAAATAAACAGAGTTCTACTTTGCCATGATATGGAATACTTTTAGAATTTCTAAGTGATGGTGTAAGACGTTAGCGGGATGACTTCAACATTTTAATATGCTAAAGAGATGCGATTATAACCATTTGAGATGATGTGTCGGTACTCTCAGAAAGAGATGCAATGTTTACAAAAATGGTTTAGATGATGGAAGCATCCTTATATATCTGAATTCGGTTGCTTGTCTAGATCCAAAGAAAGCTTTAGGTTCATAGAAGCATACTTAGGAGGTAGGTTATTCAATATTTGAACTAAATGACGTTTTGATGGATATGGATTATTAAATGATGAAGAAATAAATCAGAAGCTTGAAGATTATCAAGGTTGAAGAACTCAAGAAAGTTGGATAGATATAAGGCAATTTATACTAGTCGCCACCAATCTATATGAATCGGTACCCAACGATCTTTGAAGACTTGTGGAACACATTCTATGCTTACGAAGACTTGATGCTTGAAGTTGGGCATGATCTAACATTGGTTATTATTGATCTTTATCAACACTGAATGGTCTAGGTTCCAAGATTCAACCATCTAAGAGTGGTAGACTTTGACCGTGCAAAAGAGCAAGGAAAACGAAGACAACACATCGATTAGTATGACCCATATCGATCATTGTCGAATGATGGTGATGATTGTAAGACATTTATTTTGACTAGTTCTTTATGTTGAAACTATAGATTTGGAGATACTTGCTCGTTCAAATCATTTTAGTGATTTTGTTCTCAAATTTGTTTATATATAGAGAACCTATATTAATGTGCACGTAAATGTGTATTTTTACTTCCATATTTAATCTAATTAAATTAAATAAATGATCATATTGGGTATTTTAACATGTTTAATCCAAAATTCAAATTATTTTCAAATCATCATTTATTCATCTTCATTTAAATGCGGAATGGTCATTTTTGTGTGTTAATTAATTTGAGAAAATTCACTTGCACGTTTTATTTTTATTTGTAGGAAAATTGGATGAAAATTACAAGAGGCTTCATGAAGAAATACACATGCACCAGAGAAAACAAATGAATGAAGATGGAAATAATTCAAACCATGCAACATGGAGGACCTCACCAACTCACTTACCATCATCACATATTAGGAGCTAATACACATGCTAATGAAGCTTAAAGTTTCATGCACATTTAAATGGAGGATTACCTCATGCTAATGATAACTTGGTGGTCACACTTCCTAAGGGGTAGTTTGGGTAGTTCCTAAAAATATACATTTGGGTTTTAGGCTTGTATAAATACCCCATATGTTTATGTAATTAAGCTCTTAACCTCCATTTTAGTTAGTTTAGTTTGAGGCTCAAAATGAAAAAAGCTCTCTTTTCTCTTTCATAGATACTTAGTCATTTCTCTTTTATGTGATTTTCTTTTAATGAAATTTTAATCCAATCTCTTTTTATTTACATGTTTTTTTCTTTAATGTTACTAGTGTATATTTTTTATTTATGCAAGTAGATTAGCTTTTATTTTATGTTAATTAGCTCTCTTGTTACTTAGCTTGCATTTTTCTTTTATTTTTGTTTCATGTTACAATCTACAATTGTTGAATTTAAAACAAATATGAGAGGCTAAATCCCTTCAATTTAGAGGTAATGAAACTCTCTTAATCATGCAGATTCAACATTTTTCTAATTAGTGTTCTCTATTTGTGCTTAATGAAAATGTTTGAATGGGTTAAACTTAATTGTTTTAGCTTTGAATTTGATAGCATATGTTGTTGACACTAAATAAGCAATGCATAAACAAATAAAAACACAAATTACCTTTTCATCTACATGTGATTATGGTAATGAAGTGAATTTTAAAATCAAAATTTGATGGTCTATATTCTAATTAATTGTTAATAGATCATGCTTAGAATAGATTTTATTATCAAGTTCATTGTCATTTTCATGGGAGTTAAAAAGTGGTTTAATGGGTGCGTTATAGTTTGATAGTTTATATTGGGCTAATTAATAGCACAAATATTCCATACTTATGATAAAGACGGCAACTAAATCCACTAATGACCAAAAAAAGAGATCAAAATTTCATGTTGTGTTGATTTATGGGATCATGAGAAGGGATTTGCCTCTAAATTGCTTTCAAACTCCCATATTTTTATCCATCTTTTTGCTAATTTACATTTTTATAGCTTAAAACGATCTCATAATCTTGGTTTAATTTGATTAAACAGAATTTTAAAATCTAAACAATTCCCTCTAGATCGACCCGTACTTGCTACGTATTAGAATTATATGCCATGCGCTTGCGATTAATTTTTAAATTAATTTTTTTGGCTATTTTCTAATCCAATAGAAAATTAGTCATCAAACATATATCAATTAGAAAAGGACTTAGGATTCTTAAGAAATTTTGGATTCCACGTACAAAAAACAAAATTTGGACTTTGGAGAATATACCCAGAGGAGTGAAACCCATCGTCTACAAGTGGATATTTAAGAAAAAGATCGGTGCAGATGGGAAGTTAGAGTCTTATAAAGAAAGGTTTATAGCAAATGGTTTTCAATAAATTCAAGGTGTAGACTATGACGAAATATTTTCAACAATCGCAATGCTTAAATCGATTCAGATTTTACCTGTTATCACTGCTTATTTTTAATGTAAAATACAAATGATAGACATTAAAACAACATTTCTAAATTGAGATTTAGAAGAGACTATTTATATGCTGCAACTAGAGGATTTCGAGGTCAATAGGAGCAGGGATAAGCCATGTAGATCCTTAAGATCAATTTATGGTCTTAAGAAAGCATATAGGAGTTAGAATAAATGTTTTGGTAAAGTAATTGAATAGTTTGTCTTCAGTCAAAATACAAAGGAAGTATGTGTATATAGGAAAGAACATAATGGTGTTATAACGTTCTTATACATTGATAATTTATTACTAATTGGTAACGATGTATCAATGCTACAATCAGTGAAAGTTTGGTTGTCCAATAATTTATCTTTGAAGGATTTAGGACAAGGTTCTTTCATACTATGGATTTTGATCTATAGAGATACATTAATAAGGTTATTGGAATTGTCACAATTTACGTACATATATACCATATTAAGGCGTTTTACTATGGAAATTTCAAGCACGAAATTGTTCTAATATGGCATGGAATTGTCCATTCTAAGAAGGAATCCCCATCTATCGTTGAGGAAAGACAACAGTTGAGTAGGATCCTTGGTGTTTTGGCTATAGGATCCATACGTACGTTATTCTATGTACAAAGTGTCATCTTGGCTTTGCACTAGGTGTAGTTGGCGATATCAATCAAATCCAGGAGAAAACCATTGGATACAATTAAGGCCATCGTTGATTATTTGAGGGATACTAGGAATTTTTTCTTCATGCATGGAAACAATGAACTTCCTATGAAAGGGTACTCATTCACAATTTGTACAGTGATGTCGACGATAAAAAATTAGTCTCAAGTTTTGTATTTACCCTCAATGGAGGGTCTATTTTTGGAAAAGTTCAAAATAGGTAGTCATGGTCGATTCAATTATAAAGGTCGAGTACATTACCTTGAACGATGTTGCAAAAGAAGCACTATGGATGTGCAAATTCTTCAATGCTCATGTATTGTGACAAGAATGCGACAATATAGATTGCCACAAACCGTAAGTTCACAAGAAGTTGAGACACATCCTCTGTAAGTTCCACATTATAGGACAGTTTATAAGTGATGGAGAGATCGTAATAGAGAGAGTTGATACTGAACACTACATTCCAGATCTATTCATTAAGGCGTTATCTTAATCTAATTTAGGTAGATAGAAAGAATGGGGATGAGATTCCATAATTTACCCCAAATGCAAATAGGAGATTGATAGGTTTAAGGGTGTTCCCTACTACAAATTATGTAAGTGGTTATATAACTTAACTCTATAAATATTCTTGTTTAAAATAAAATATGATGTCGGTTTTATTTAGTTTATATTTGATTTTATATAGAGATATAAATAATGAAATAAATACATTAAACATATATAAGTAGAACATCCTTAAGAGAAGTACTTTTATTGATTGCAGTTACAAGTGCGTCTGTAACCATCGGTACTAAATCAATATAAATACTTATTTTTTAAATGTTCCTAGTCAGGATGTATTAGGAAATGGATTTCAAAATGTCTATTAAGACTAATGTATGTAATGCTCTTTGTATGATGGATGATGAATTACTCATGATCATTGGAGTATCAAGGGGTCACGTACTTGCGATTGTTTGGAACAATCATAGAATGATTCAGTGAGAGTTTTCTATAGGTTAATACATGTAAGGACTCGGAATTTTCAATCTCGAAAATTCTAGATAGTCAGGGAAAGGAGAAAAGAGGCAGAAGAAGAAACAAAAGCAAAACATCGATTCTCACATTCATAGCAAATAAAATATAATATAAAATAAAATAGCAACTACACAAAGGAAAAATGTATCAGTTAATTTACATCAATACATCGGAGTTATAACATTTCATAATCACTATACAGTTAAAATAACTTGTCCCAGACAAACCATAATATCTCTCAGTGGAATACTCTATACGTCCTTGCCATCCAGCTCGCTATCTGAGCTCCAGAACGTCCTTACCTGGAAATTTGTAATACTCGGTCTGACCCGAGCATTACATCAAAGTAACATCCGGGTCAGGCTGGAAATCAGCGTGAGTAAACCCATCTATCAAGAAATATAATTGCATAACTTATTTAAAACTCGGGGGTAACTCGTACTTCACTACGAGTTCTTAACTTGTTATAGTCAACACTTATTTCACATAACAACCTCTAAGTACCATTACTTAGTTTCAATGATCCAGTTCACTTAAATTATTTCATTCCAGCCTATTGATTACACATATCAAATCTATAAGGAACTATAGAAGATTTCAAATCGAAGTGGTTTCGGGTATTTACTGATACCCACCCCGGTCTCTTCGAATCCCATGTCATCTTAACCCAAGTTATTCAAGTGAAATACAATTCAAACTTAAATACAAGATGCCAGTTTACATAGCATTTCATCACGATAGAAAACCACATTATTATTGTTCAACCCAATCATATCACAAAACATTTCATATCAGAGATATCAACCAACTATTCATAAGCAAGATTAATTAGTCACACCATTTCTAATTAAATCAAATTAATTACTTTAATCACTTTTAATCCTGCTTACTAAACAGTAATTAATTACAAACCATTAATTAATCATCCCTTAATTATCCTCTCTAATTGCATTAAGTAATTAGCCTTTACTAATTACCCAAATTAATTTAACTTCCACCCATTCACATTAATTATATTTATCCTTAATTAATTACTCAAATTAATTATCTGATAATCACTTACGTTGATTAATTATCCTTTAATTAATCACACTCAATAATCAACTAATCCTTAATTAATTTCCTTAATTACTCAATCCTTGATTAATTAATCCTTAATTATTTCCCTTAAGTAATTTACCCTTAATTACTTTCATCAAGTAATTATTTAATTGGTTAATTATCCCTAATTAATTTAACCTTTAGTTACTCTCATTAATTACATTAATGATCCTCTAATTACATTTACTAATTAATTAGTCTTTTAATTAATTACATTTAAAAAGTAATCTTTACTTAATCATATTCATTAACTAACCTTAATTAATCAAATTCAACGATTAACTACCCTTTAATCACTTACGTTAATTAATTACAATTAAATTAATCACATTAATAAATTCTTAAATTAATTGCACAAAGAAATTAATCCTTAATTACTTCCATTAAGTAATTTACCCTTACTTACTTACACTAATTAACCTTTATAAATCTCATAAAGCAACTAACTATTCCTTAATTAACTATATTAATTAATTAATCCTCTAATTACTTTCCTTAAGTAATTAATTACCTTAAGTAATTATCTGAATTAATTACACTAATTAATTTTTCTTTAATTTCATTTAATAATCATACTTTAATCAAACACATCATTTGACATCTTCTTGATTAGTTTAAGTTTAATACCACATACCTACTACTTCTTAATTTCATCATTTATTTTATTTGAAATCAACTGGAAATTAAATTAAATAATTAATCCAATATTTAATTATTCAAAACCAAACCAATTTATCTTAACAACAATTAACTAAAAAATTAAATCTTGTTTAGTAATGCTTCAAACTTGTTACAAAAATTTAATTTTCCTCAGGAACTTTGTAAAATTTCTAATGCTTTAAAACTTGGATTTCTTTGCTTTAAAACCTGGTACTGCAATTTTACTCGCATATTAATTTACTCGGTAACTAGATGACCGAGTCCAAGCTTAAAACTATCGAACAAAACTCGAGTCAACCTCAAATTTTCCTGACACATTCTTCTTCCTTACTTCACAGCTTCATCCCAAACTTCTGCCTATACCCTTAACAACACATGCGTGCAAAATCCTGATCCAAACCAATGCCTTCCTCGAGTCCAACCCGAGTCCTCACCTATCTTCTCAACACAGCATCCACCCAAAAAAACATGAAGCAAGAATTTGTACACGTGTACAGATGGTCGAGGCGCTTCTGACCACCACTGATGCCCCTCACAAATCACCGTCGATCACCTCTACTCCGTTGACAACCCAGATTTCAAAACTCGCTTCGAAAACAAAATCGAGAACCACGCAACCCATTGGAACAACATCGACCATCTAAAACCGCCTCGTGACGCCTCCTCCCATCACCAGAAACTCTGAATCTCAGTCCAGAGACTCACCGTCATCTTATGCTTCTATTCCCTCCACTCTGACAATGTCTAATGCACCATGGTCATCGAACGAACCCAAAGACTATCGTCGACCAACAAAGCCGTAAAAACCCTAAATAAAACCCACGCCAACGCCTGGGTGATCGATGAATCCATCGAACAATTTTGCTTGGTTCGATAACCTCTCAGGTTCCTTCGACATTGATTCCGACCTTCCACATCACCTCGATCACCCGCAAAAGCTCATACCCAAATCACGATCAACCCTCGATTCCTCCCTAATTTCACTTTAAAAAATCATAATTTTATTTTTAAAAATCCTAATTTTCGATAATGAATCTTTGAAAGATCAAATTGTGAAAGTCAAGATTTTGATGTGTTTAGAAATCCTCCTATTCTTCCTTCCTTTTATTAAACTTTCATCAGATTCATACTAAATATATTTTCAAAACAATAATTTTGCTATTTCAAACAAATTTTGTCATATAGTGAAGACTATAGAGAATCTGGAAAATAGAATTTGGATTTTGATCAATTTTTTTATGAACCTGCATAATATGAACAGAACAATATTCTGTACATAGACGTGCACACCATTCCATCATATAGATATACATACAATTCGTATTTAAACAATCATATAAACATTTATCATACTTCACTTCAAGTTCACATCATGCAACAAGGATTTTAAATAGATTAAAAGTTTTGTTCACTCACCTATTATTTATCTGAGTTGATCTTTGCTCTGATTTTTGCTTTCAATCTTTATTTATTTTTTTTTCCTGGCTTTAGTTTTACTGCTTTGGATATTCTAGTTTCTTTTGATAATGAAAATAGAAGAGAAATGAGAAAGGAGTAGGGATGGTATCTCTTATACATATCATATTTATCATTTATTTTTATTTTTATTTTAAAATGACACTTGTTAGTTTCAATCATCATAAGCTTACAAATGACATATTTGTTATTATCATCATACAAATGTCATAAACTTCATTTAAATGTTACAAATGTTTATATCCATTTTCATGTTAATTATTCAAGCTTTTATATTAATATGTTATGTTTATATAGATTTTAAAATTTGCTATGAAGTATCTACAAAGAAAGAATATTTTAAACCTTTTTATTAAATTCTATTTAAACTTAGGCTATCAAACTTTTAACTTACTAAATATTTATTTTTAGTGTTTTTATGTTTATATATTTCCATTAACACATTTCCCTTCACTTATAATTATATCTTTAAAAAATAAATTTAAGATATTACTTTGAGTTTCTAACCCGAGTTCAATTTATAATCAACTTATATATACACAAAAATCAAATACATATTTTGTTTGTTTTTGAAAAGATGAATCTTGCCAATTTAAATAATTAAAGCAGGAGAATATCAGATGAATATTTATCCAGATATAACTATTTATTACCAGATTTATTTGTTTCACTTATAAATTAGTGTTTTAATAAATTTAATCCTGTTAAATTTACAATTAACAGATGTCCAAAAATCCGGTCATCACATTCCTCCCCTTTTAGAATCTTTTCGTCCTCGAAAAGGAACGAAGCTGGAATTTATTTAATACTTAAAATCGGATAATTTATTCTTTGATCATTTTTAAAACACTTTTAAAATCCACATAATATTATAAAGTAGTTTTTATAAAAATATTTTTTATAACTCGATGTCTCATCCAGTCCATCCTTGTTCTCATAGAAATTCGGTCATACGTTGATCAGGCGTAGGACTGAAAATCTATAAGTACTTAGCGGACTCATTTTCAACACCCAGTAAAAATACTTGAAAAATATTTTGTCGAAAATATAGAAAACATTTTTGAAATCGAGCAAACATCTTTGGTGAGAATGCTCTGGAAATCATCACCCCCATCCATGGTCGTAGTTAACCCGATGGTTACGTTGCCACCCTAGCAAAATCCATAGATAACTGTAGACACTCCGCGCCCCTCGATTATGCCATGGAACCCGCTACAAATCGCAGCTACATCTAGGGTTACTTTGCTATCACAGCAAAAACCCATATAAGTACAGGAATCAGCGCCCTCGAATTTCGATGCCAAAAGAATGAGACTTCTCCACTCCACTCGACCATAGATCGCAGTCTACCGATGTTACGTTGCCATCCTGGCAAAATCAAGCGTAGACTGTTGACACTCACCTCCACATGATTTTTGCTATGGTCTACAGTAGATCGTAGCGACATCGAATTACACTGTCGTCACAGCATAACCCAAGTTGCTCTGCAGGCATCAGCGCCCTCGACTTTTGCTACTCAATAATCCTTAGGAACTTCAGTTTGTCCGGACTTCCTCGCAGGATCACTTTAGAGTCTCCCCCTTGGAGCTCAAGGCAGTACCAACCTATGGTACTCCTAAGAAGTTCATTCAAGGGAGCATTTTTTTCCCTAGAGCCATTTTCAAAACACGTTATACTATACACATATAGTATTTTCCAAATCATACACCTAGTATGAATCACATATAAAGCTCCTTTACACAAAATCGATTATCCCAAAATCGATAATTCTTAAACTGGGCTTTCCAAATCTCCAAAATTGATTTTTCTCCGAAAATCAAAAGCCTTTCCAAATCCATAGGTTCCAAAAACCTTTCCTCAAAATCATTCTCATAAGAACCTTTATATATATATATATATATATATATATATATATATATATATATATATATAACTTTAAAAATCTTTGGATCACTTCATACTTGTATAAATTCCCTCTTTATACTTCAATTGCTTTCAAAAACCTTTCCTTCTGGCTACAGATTCAACAAGGGGAGTTTTATCATATATATAACAAAGATACATAACTTTGTTTATTCCAAATCAAATATTCAAATTTGATTTCTCATTACTTTTCTTCATAAAGTGAACCTTTAATCATAGAAATTTCCAATTTCCATTTTACTTCATTATATATTTACAAAATATACTTTTCATTTCAAAAACATTTTACAGTTCCTATCCACAAATTTCAATATCAATTTCATTCAAACGCGTACGATGTACTCATATCAACCATATGCAATATCAATCTGATCGCTTACTCGATCACACAATTTCTCTTCCAAACTAGTATCGTCCATCCGACTTCCTAGTGCGGACTCAGATCTGGTTTCTTGATTAGAAATTTTCATTCTCCTTGCATAGCCATAACCATGATAGAGAATATCCAGAACCAATCAAAAATCCATATCCAAGTTCGTCGTCGAAAATCGAGTGAAAAATCCCAACTCGGATCGATAAACTATCTTGAAATTCTGTGCTCGAATCCGGATCAAATCACTATGCGAATAGAATAATATACCTACATCCTATGTATTTATCTTTATTGATTATTAGCCAAATCAATTCCCTTTTTATTCACCTTTATTTTGATTCCATTCACTTATCCACAATTTCTCCCAATTTCCCTTTTGATTAACACTTCAATTCTTATCTCAAATGGATATTTAATCATAAACAGTTTGAACTCTATCCAGCTTAAATTTAGAAAATGGCTTGAAGAATTAAAATAGATAAGTAGTTGAAAAATAATTATTAATTCGTAAAATAGCTGTAAAATAGTTAAGTAATTGTAAAATAGTTATAAAATAGTTAAATAATTGCAAAATAGTTGTAAATAGTAATTAGTTATAAAATAGTAATTAGTTATAAAATAGTTGAAAAACAATAATTAGTTTATAAAACAATTGTAAAATTATTAAATAGTTTCAAAAATAATTGTTAAATAAGTATAAAATAGTTTGGCTTTAAAAAGAAAGATTGTATAGTAAATATCTTGTAAAAATAGGTTTATATTAAAACAACTTATTTTGAAAATAATCTAGAGCCAAACTGTTCAATTTCCCAATCTCCATTCCCAACAATTTCCTATTCCAATAAATTAATTCAATCCCAATTCAAGTTGAATTAACCTCAATTTATTTTCAAATTCAAGTCAAATTCCGTTTGAATTTACTCATTCACATCAAATTTCAATTTGGACTTATTTCAAATTCCATTTCATTTTAAACAATCTCGAATTATATAAATTTGAGTTAAATTTCAAATGTTGATTTATTTTCTTTAAATTAAATTAAATTTTACTTTAAATTAACAACTTATATTTTTAAACCAATTAATTCCGAGTCCAATTTTAAAATTCCATTTTAAATTATCTTACATAAATTATTTTCAAAGTTCAAATAAGAGTTCAAAAACAATTTACTTTTCAGATTATAGTTTATTACCCAATTTTATCTTCTAATTTTGAAACCGATTCTTAAACAATTTTAATTTAAAAATTCAATTCTTAACATTCAAATCTTAAGTTCAAAGTAATTCCTTATCCTTAATTTCAAACTAAAGTTTAATTTCCCTTTTATCTCAATGATTTATATATTACCACAATCCATTTCTTCATTCATTTAAACAAATCCAATTCACAGTTTAAAGATTATTAATAACAATAGGACAATATTATCCAAATTATTTTAAAACATCCATCCATTTCCAATTTCCAGATCTCAAACCCATTTTTGAGATCACACAAACTCCCAATTTAAATCTACCATTTAACTTCCCAAGTTAAATCTCAGTTTTATTTTGAAATTTCCAATTCAGGTTGTCTATTCTAAACTTATTTAATTTCCCTAAATTTAATTTCACTTTAATTTAATCCATAAAAATTTACCCAATTTGAATTCCCATTCAAATTTTAAACTTCAAATTAATAATCTTACCATTTAAGTTTAAAAACTTACTTCACTTTGGGTTTAACATCACATTCCAAGGAAAATTCAAAACTCAACCTTAGAGTTTATGTTAAATATACGTATTTGTTTTCTTTACACACCAAGTTACTTTAATTTTTAAACCACCTTTGGTTTTAAATTAAAAACAAATTCCTTTAAAATTTTCCAAACATTTCTTATTTTAAAATAAGATCACACTCAAAATATTCTGAATAATCTTTTCCTTTAACATTTTGAAAACATTTTCAAATGTTCCTAGACTTAGGATTTAAAACTTCACAATTTAAAACCCACTTCAATTTATAATTTATACTTATATAAAAGTTTTCTTCCCTAAAACTTTTTCATTTTGCTTTATCAACGTTTACTAGAAAACAACATCCCATCATTAAACACAAAAACCATTCCATATACTGGTTTGAAACCACTCCATCTTATTTGTATAGTTCATTTTATTCAATTCCCATTTCGATATATACATATATATATATATATATATATCACTTAATTGTTATTCAATTTCAATATTCAACAACCAATTATTGTTTTATATATAAAATAAAAGCTTTTATATTAAAAAAAATCATTCATTAAAACCATTTTTAAAACCTTTATATAAGAAAATAATAAGTACGCTCTCATAAATATATACACACTCAACTCATTCTAGGGTATCACTGACCCTATCCTTAATGAGTAAACCCACCAGAGCCAAGGTTCTCGCTTAACCTTCTGCTCTGATATCAAATGTAATGACCTGGAATTTCTGATCCCGGAAATTCCAGATAGTCAGGGAAAGAAGAAAAGAGGTAGAAGAAGAAACAGAAACAAAACAAAGATTGTCACATTCGTAGCGAATAAAATATAATACCAAATAAAATAGCAGTTATGCAAAGGAAAAACTATATCGGTTAATTTACATCAATACATCAGAGTTACAACATTTCACAATCACTGGACAGTTAAAATAACTTGTCCCAGATAAACCATAATATCTCTTAATGGAATACTCTATACGTCCTTGCCATCCAGCTCGCCATTTGAGCTCCAGAACATACTTACCTGGAAATCTGTAATACTCGGTCTGACCCGAGCATTACATCAAAGTAACACCCGAGACAGGCTGGAAACCAGCATGAGTAAACCCATCTATCAAGAAATATAATTGCATAACTTATTTAAAACCCAGGGGTAACTCATACTTCACAATGAGTTCTTAACTTGTTATAGTCAACACTTTTTCACAAAACAACCTCTAAGTACCCTTACTTAGTTTCAATGGTCCAGTTCACTTAAATTATTTCATTCCAGCCTATTGATTACACATATCAAATCTATAAGGAATTATAGAAGATTTCAAATCGAAGTGGTTTTGGGTATTTACTGATACCCGACCCCGGTCTCTTCGAATCCCATGTCATCTTAACCCAAGTTATTCAAGTGAAATAAAATTCAAACTTAAATACAGGATGACACTTTACATAGCATTTCATCACGATAGATAACCACATTATTACTGTTCAACCCAATCATATCACAAAACATTTCATATCAGAGATATCAACCAATTATTCATAAGCAAGATTAATTAGTCACGCCATTTCTAATTAAATCAAATTAATTACTTTAATCACTTTTAATCCTGCTTACTCAACAGTAATTAATTACAAACCATTAATTAATCATCCCTTAATTATCCTCTCTAATTACATTAAGTAATTAGCCTTTAATTAATTACCCAAATTAATTTAACTTTCACCCATTCACATTAAGTACATTTATCCTTAAATAATTACTCAAATTAATTATCCGATAATCACTTACATTGATCAATTATCCTTTAATTAATTGCAATCATCAATTAACTAATCCTTAATTAATTTCCTTAATTAATCAATCCTTGATTAGTCAATCCTTAATTACTTCCCTTAAGTAATTTATCCTTAGTTACTTTCATCAAGTAATTATCCCATTGGTTAATTATCCTCAATTAATTAACCTAGATCGTTAATTAATTTAACTGTTAATTACTCTTATTAATTACATTAATGATCCTTTAATTACCTTTATCAAATAATTACTCTTTTAATTAATTACACTTAACAAGTAATCTTTACTTAACCATACTCATTAATTAACCTTAATTAATCATATTCAGTGATTAACTACCCTTTAATCACTTACATTAATTAATTAATTACACTTAAATTAATCACACTAATAAATTCTTAAATTAATTACATAAGTAATTAATCATTAATTACTTCCATTAAATAATTACCCTTAATTACTTACACTAATTAACCTTTAATAAATCTCATAAAGCAACTAACTATTCCTTAATTAATTATATTAATTAATTAATCCTCTAATTACTTTCCTTAAGTAATTAATTACCTTAAGTAATTATCTGAATTAATTACACTGATTAAATTTTCTTTAATTTCATTTAGTAATCATACTTCAATCAAACACATCATTTGACATCTTCTTGATTAGTTTAAGTTTAATACCACATACCCACTACTTCTTAATTTCATCATTTATTTTGTTTGAAATCAACTAGAGATTAAATTAAATGATTCATCCAATATTTAATTGTTCAAAACTAAACCAATTTATCTTAACAACAATTAACTAAAAAAATTAAATCTTGTTTAATAATGCTTGAAACGTGCTACAAAATTTTAATTTTCCTCTGGAACTTTGTAAAATTCCTAATGCTTTAAAACTTGAATTTCCTTGCCTTAAAACCTAGTACTACAATTTTACTCGCGTATTAATTTACTCGATAACTAAGTAACCGAGTCCAAGCTTAAAACTATCGAACAAAACTTGAGTCAACCCTAAATTTTCCTACTCTCATCTTCCTTACTTTACAACTTCATCCCAAACATCTGCCTATACCCTGAACAACATACGCGCGCACGATCCTGGTCCAAACCCGATGCCTTCCTCAAGTCCAACCTGAGTCCTCACTTATCTTCTTAACACAACATCCACCCAAAAAACACGAATCTAGAGCTTGTGCACGTGCACAGATGGTCGAGGCACTTTTGACCACCACTGTTTCCCCTCACAAATCGTCGTCGATCACCTATTCTCCATTGACAACCTAGATTTCAAAATTCGCTTCAAAAACAAAATCGAGAACCACGCAACCCCACTGGAACAACATCGACCATTTAAAACCGCCTCGCGACGCCTCCTCCCCTCACTAGAAACTCCAACTCCCGGTCCAGAGACTCGCCGTCGTCTTATGCTTCTATTCCACCCACTCTGACAATGTCCGATGCACCATGGTCGTAGAACTAACCCAAAGACCGCCGTTGACCAACAAAGGCATAAAAACCCAAAATCAAGCCCACGCCAATGCCTAGATGATCGATGAATCCATCAAACAATTTTTCCTGGTTCGTTAACCTCTCAGCTTCCTCCGACATTAATTCCTACCTTCCACATCACCTCGATCACCCGCAAATGCTCAAAACCAAATCATGATCAACCCTCGATTCCTCCCTAATTTCACATTTAAAATTCTTAATTTTATTTTTTAAAATCCTAATGTTCGATAATGAATCTGAATATATACTTGTAACATCAAATTGTTAAAGTCAAGATTTTGATGTATATAGAAATCCTACTATTCTTCCTTCCTTTTATTGAACTTCCATCAGATTCTTACTAAATATATTTTTAAACCAATAATCTTGCTATTTCAAACAAATTTTGTCATATAGTGAAGACTATAGAGAATCTGGAAAATAGATTTTGGATTTTGATCAATTTTTTTTATGAACCTGTATAATATGAATAGAACAATATTCTGTACATAGACATGCACACCATTCCGTCTATAGATATACATATAATTCGTATTTAAACAATCATATAAACATTTATCATACTTCACTTCAAGTTCACAACATGCAACAAGGATTTTAAACAGATTAAAAGTATTATTCACTCACCTGTTATTTATAAACAGATAACAACCTTCATCTGGAACCAATCTGTTTTTAACTCGAAACTGAGTTGATATTGAAATCTGATTTTGATGAGTTTCTTGAAACCGCTTTGCTTTAATTGTTTGTCTGAGTTGATCTTTGCTCTGATTTTTGCTTTCAGTCTTTATTATTTTTTCCTAGCTTTAGTTTTACTGCTTTGGATATTCTTGTTTCTTTTGATAATGAAAATAGAAGAGAAATGAGAAAGGAGTAGGGATGGTATCTCTTATTCATATTATATTTATAATTTATTTTTATTTTTTTTAAATGACACTTGTTAGTTTCAATCATCCTAAGCTTACAAATGTCATATGTCTTATTATCATCATCATACAAATGTCATAAATTTCATTTAAATGTTACAAATGTTTATATCAATTTTCACGTTAATTATTCAAGCTTTTATATTAATATGTTATGTTTATATATTTTTTAATTTGCTATGAAATATCGACAAAGAAAGAGTATTTTAAACCTTTTTATTAAATTCTATTTAAACTTAGGCTATTAAAATTTTAACTTACTAAATATTTATTTTTAGTGTTTTTATGTTTATATATTTCCATTAACACATTTCCTCTTCACTTATAATTATATCTTTAAAATTAAATTTAAGATATTACTTTGAGTTTCAAACCCGAGTTCTATTTATAATCAGTTTATATATTCTCAAAAATTAAACATATATTTTGTTTGTTTTTGAAAAGATGAATATTGCCAATTTAAATAGTTATACCAGGATATTATCGGATAAATATTTATCCAGATATAACTATTTATTATCAGATTTATTTGTTTTATTTATAAATTAGTGTTTTAATAGATTTAATCCTGTTAAATTTTCAATTAACAAATGTTCGAAAATTCAGATTCACAATACAACTAAGTCAAAATAGATGACGTTATGGTAATGACTTATATTAGTCTTCAGACTTGTGGGTGCTATCAATTTTAAGTAGCTTGGTTGTACCTTGATTATGGTCAAGCACATGGCATATTGACCATGTTATGACCATATGTAGGTACATAATGAACTACTTGAAGTGAAATACTATTCAAGAGAGGATACGTTTTCTTCATTGCAGAAGATTAGTACCACTGCAATTGTTAGTTAACTTAAGGTCAAAATCTCTGGCCAATGTAAATCGAGTAATTGATAAATGTTATCGAATTGAACTAAGGACTTTAGTGTAATATAGATAATTAAATACAAATATTAGTATAGTTTTGACCTTTGATCACACTTTAGATACAGTATCGATGAATAGAAAACGTGTATAAAATGTCATTACTTGGTGCACCTTAATAAAGACTAGAAATTGGATTTTGCCTAAATGATCTATAAGTGATTGAACTTATGTTCGATATTTTACTTAGCGAAGTTCATAAAGCCTTCTATATTTAAACGGTCTAAATATTGACCAAGACCGAGGTCACACCAGGGATTCAAATTAGTTAAATAATTGATTTAATGGTTGAATCAACCCAGCCTAAAATTTGGAAGCCCAAACCAATATAGGGGGCAAAGTAATGCAAGGGAGGGTGTTGACCTAGTTTTCAATGCAAGCGAGAAAGGAGCTAGATATTTGTGATCTAATTGGCTATAAATATCCACCTCATTCATTTTTTTTAACACCGAACCAAACTTTAACCCTAGCCTTCATTATTGATTATTAGCGATGCCTTACAGACAAAGATGCACCCTGTGGTCATGGATAAAGAACAAGGAGTTTAAGCAACGAAATAAATATTAGAAAAGGTGTTCGATGATCGACAAGATCATGATAAGGTAAAAATGTTTTTTTTAGATTTATTCATATAGGCGCTTTTATACATATACCTTCTCTATCGATCCTCTTCTTTGCCAACTGAAGTCATGACAAGTGCTGAAGTGGAGAGGATGATTTTTGATATGAATACAATGAAGATGGAGCAACAAAATAATCAAATGGGTCTAATGAAAGCTATGCAAGAGCAATTGACATCATTCGCTCAACCTTGGTAGAGGACCTAATCAAATAGATGAAGGAAAGGTAGAAGAGAATTTTCATCTTTCGGTTTTAAAGAAGAAAGCTCGTCTTTAATAGAAAAGGACATAATGGATGGAAAACAACCTATGCAGAGAGGGGTCGAAGTAGCACAAAAGAGAGCTGCAAAATATGGTTAAGATTAGGTAAAGACAGAACATGTCGATACCAACATGTCCAATCAAGTATGTACCGACATGATTGCTAAAGCTTGGAATTTATCCAATAATGAAGTGGATTTGTAGGATGTTAGCCATGATGATGGATAGGCTACCGATGTTCATACAGGTGGTATTCAGGCAAACTCCATGGAACCCTCTATGAAAGAACGTAGTCTAAAAAGGCGTTAGTAGAAAGGGCTGGGCGAATAGCTTTCGCAAAGACAGTTGAGCTTAGAAATCATGCAATGAACCAAGAGAATTTGCAGGGTCAAACACTTAAGGCTATTCCTAATGCTCGCCATCCTTCCACCTAAAGCAGTGAAGAGTACATAGCTGATAGGGTCAAGAGGTTGTTGACCGAAAATCAGCATAGAAAGAACAATAAGTGAGGTTCAGCTTCAAGCTAAATCTTATTCACTGAAAACATTTTGGAGGCTAAGTATCTAAAGTAGTTTGTGATGCCGACTATGTCATAAGATGATTGGACAACCGATCTAAGGCAACACTTGCTGAAGTACGGGTGGCATATGGATGATGCTCATGCTATAATACTATAATATATAGGTGTTTTCCCATATTTTTGAATAGAGTGGCGATGATGTGGCTCACACGGTTCATGTCGGGGTCGACATTCTTGTTTGATCAGCTTGCAAAAACTTTTATGGAATAGTTTCAAGTCTACATCATGCAACCTGAGGACATGATGTCATTGTCAAATGTTCATCAAAGTAACTCGGAGACTACGAAGAACTTATTAAAGAGATTTGATGTGCAACTACTCAAGTAAGCAACCCTAGAGAGGAAATTGTACTGATAGCATTAATAAATATGGTTCATCCAAGGATGGATTTTGATAGGTGGCTCAAGTGAAAAGAACCATCTAGGATGGAAGAGTTTTATAGGAACGCATCCCAAGTTCTAATCTTGGAAGAGGCAGATTTGATCATTAACAATAAAGAGGGGCCTGATTAATGCGATATAGTACAACGTTATTATCAAATAGACTTATGATATTATTGGGAATGTTGCATTATATGATGGAAATAATAATAATGCTAAGGGAGAGAGAGAGCCAAGGCTCTAATGGAAGGAAGCAAGACGCAAAGAAGCACATTAGGTCGGGAGATCAAACTCCCTTGAATGATATGGTAGAAAATATTTACCGTATTATGCAAGACACTAAGCACTGCAAGAAATCGCCACCGAAAGAGGCTACTGAGGAAGAAAGACATTTGGGGAAGTATTATCAATTTCATGAAACCAATGGGCACAACACAAATGAATGCGGACGTTTAAGAGATGCCATCAAGGATTTAATTCAAAAGAAAAGATTGCAACAATAATTTAGGAACCCGCAGATTAGTAGACGGACAAATAATAGACCCAAGAGTAGCTTCCCAAGGAATTTGAGCTGGGTCCGGTAGAGTAGGACCAACGCTATAAAGGAATGGCATTATTGGTAATACTAAATCTGAGGGCCCACATCTACCAGAGAAGATCTGGAATAAAATGGAGTGCTAGGGCAGCTCATTGAGGCACATGCCTTAAGAAACATGCTTCGCTATAGGGGATGGGACTATAGCGAAGTACCTAAGGACAATAACCGATATCGTGTTCATAAATAGAGATTTCGATGGGGTTGAAGTGTTTGATGCTCGAGCCGATAGTGATAATGGCCATGATAGGGCAAACTACAATGCATGAGGTCCTTATTGACTGTTGGAGCTTAGTGAACATCTCATTCAAACAAACCTTTGATAAGACGTACCTCGATGAGAAGGATCTTAAGCCTTGTAAATCCCTCATCCAAGGGTCTTTTGGAGAGGCTAAGGAACCATAGGGTGCATAGATTTTTCAGTTGAGTTAGGACTTGACTTAAGAGCATACGAACTTCATCACCGATTTGGAGCTGTATTATTACCAAGTCATGTCGTTTGGTTTGATGAATGCTGGAGCTACTTATTAGTGACTAGTAAATAGAATGTTAACCAAATCGGACACATTATGGAGGTCTATGTGTACGATATGCATGTGAAGTCACAACAATCGATGAATCATATGGGCAATCTCTCAAAAAAAGTTCGATGTGATTTAGAAGTTTAGAATGAAGCTCAATCAACCGAAGTGCTCTTTCGAAGTTGCATCGAGCAAGTTTTTGGATTTTATTATAAACTCAAGGGGAATAGAAGCTAACCTAGAATAAATTAAAGTGCTAAATAAGGTTACTACCTCGAAGATGAGGTGGGAATGTAGAGTTTGAATGGAAAGGTTATAACACTGGGTAAATTCATCTCGAAGGCAAGATAAATGCATATCATCCATTGATGCCCTTAAGAAAGAGAAGAGAAAGTTTATTTGAACGAAGGAATATCATGATGCTTTCTAGAATCCATTGGAACCTATGGAAAGACTACAAGTATTGTCGAAAACTTTGAAAGAGGAAGATCTATTTATTTACTTAGCAATTTCCCCTCATGCGCTAAGTGCAGCCTTAGTGAGTGAGGAGGAGCATAATCAAATAGCACGTGTACTATATCGGCAAATGGTTTGCTAGAACAGAAAATAATTCCTTGATGCTGGAGAATTTAGACACGACAAATAGTTTTCTAAACCTGAAAAGAATTCCTCAAATCTAGAGAATTTAGTATATTATTTGTTGTTAGCTGCGAGGAAGTTGAGGCCACACTTTCAGGCTCATCCGATTAAGGTATCGACTGATCAACCATTGACGCAAGTATTACATCGACCTAAGACTTCATAAAGATAAATAAAATGGAAAATCGAGTTGACCCAATATGATATATCTTACCATCCTTGGATGGTGATTCAAAGACAAGCATTGGTGGATTTCATTGTCGACTTCACCATCGAGGGAGGAAGTATGGGACGATTTGATCCAACTAAATAAATGGAAACTGTATATAGATGAGGTGAGTGCTATTCTAGGATAGGACTAGTTCTTGTGACCTCGAAAAGGAGGAGGTCCTATTAAGCTTTAAAGTTGAAGTTCTTGATGATAAATAATGAAGCCGAATACAAAGTGTTGATTCTAGGATTCAAGATAGCGAATGAACCGTGAGTCAAGATGCTGCATATATTCAGCGACTCTTAGTTGGTGGTCTTCTAAGTAAAGAAGGAATTTCGGGCTAAGGGAGAAAAACTTGCCCCATACCTAATGAAAGTATTGGAATTGTTGAACGAAAGAGACATTACACGATAACACACATCCTTAGAGAGGAAAATATAGAAGTCGATTCGCTAGTCAAGCTGCCAATCCTTAAGAATGCAATAATTTTGCGTTTCATTCTGGTTGAGACTTTGACGACTTCGAGCATAAAAGAGATTGATTGTGATTAGAGCTTGGAGGTTGAGGAAGAGAAAGAGTTATGAATGACATTAATTAAAGAATATTTGCTAAAAGAGACTCTCCCAAAATGGAAAAAATGAAAGGCGGAAACTCCTACATAATGTACCACGATTCATTATGTAAGAAGGGAAGCTATATAGGAGAGGATGTCAATGCACATACTAAGATGTGTCAGCAAAGAAGAAGCTGAGAAAATTCTTGCATATGTGCACAAATGTTGCTATGGCGATCACACTAGGTGGAAAGCACTAGTAAAGATGGTTCTTTGCTATGGATACTTCTAGCCAACTATCCCCAGGACGCGGCCGACTATTTTAGAAGATGTAGTAAGTGACAGAGGTTTGTAAAGATACCTAGAGCCCAATCCACTATGCTTACACAAATTGTTAGCCCATGGCGTTTTTATGGGGAATCGATATCATCGGTGTGCTACCAATGTGGAGAGATGGATCGAAATATGCTATGGTAGCTATGAATTACATCATAAAGTAAGCCGAAGCTGAACCACTAATAATGATTACTATGAAGAAATTGATCAGCTTTGTAGCCAAGAATATTTTTTCTAGATACAAAGTTCCATAAATGATAATCATTGATAGTGGTACTTAATTCAAGAGAGTCAAGTTCAAAAAATTCTATGCTCGGTATCGAATTAAGAAGATCTTCTTTGCAGTGGCATAACCATGGGTGAATGTACAAGTGGAGATGGTGAAAAATGTCATCAACCATCATGAGAAGAGATTGATAAGGGCCAAGGGCTACAGGGTTAACGAGCTAGCACTTCCATTGTGGGCTTATAGGACAACCTACAGGTCCGCATTTGATTATACTCTATTTGTTTTGGCCTATGGAACCGAGGCTATGATACCAATCAAATATGAAGTCCTTCCTCACCAAAGACTACATTATAATTCCATAATGAATGATGAACTCTTGCTTGAGCCCATCAATTTGATTGAGGAGAAAGGAAAAGAGGTTGATCTAAGAGTAGGTGCTCAATAGATAAGAGAAGCAAAATAGTTCAACGCCAAAGTAAGAAACCGTACTTTGAGATAAGTGACGTCATTTTCAAATGGGTTTTTCCTGGTATTGAGGCACTTAGCCCAAATTGGGAAGGTCCCTATATGACTGGATAAAAGCTTGAAGACGGAACTATGAAGCTATTGATTGTTGATGGGATCTCGATTTCGCAAGAATAGAATAGTAAACACTTATGATGCTATTTCTCTTAGATTTATTTTTACAATTAATACGTCCTATCGATTAATACTTGATGTAATAAGGAATATTCTAACATTTTTTCATCGACTTTGTGTTACATGACCAGCGGAAAATTTGAACATTTTATGCTTTGAAAAATCGAATGTCAAGTTACCCAGAGATAGGTACCAAGAACTCCTTCAATCCATGATCGGGTCATTGCAATATAATCGTATTGGGGTTGATCGAACGATTCACCCTTACATATCTAATCTTTGACAGGTTCTTAGAGATTGGAAAGGTTACGGATTGATGCCCATCGAGGGACATCAGAGGCACTAGATTCCAAAGGTAGGAACCACTGTAGAATCAAATCTGTTTCTAGGTGCAACCTTATTTATTGCCTAATGCTATGTGTCCGACAGATGAAAAACAAGGATAATTGAAAAAGTATCTTTGATCATCACCCAAAGATAAGCAAAATCAAGGATGGATGCTCAAAGACATGCATCTAAGACACAGATTACTAGAGATAAGATCGGTGCAAAATCAAGTCTTTTGCAAATTCAACTTCATTTACGATTGAGCGGTATACGTCCAGTCGAAGATAAATGGGGTTGGCCGAAAAAAATATAGTTTTGTCTAGTTAAATAAAAAACATTTTGGCTTATGGTAAACAATGCTAAGTAATGAAACAATACTAAGAAATTACAGAAATTTTATTTATATGTATAGAGTTATCTTTACTATTAATAAAGAGAATTCATTCTATTGATTTACTTGGTGTCTTTTTGAAATTCTGAAAATACCCTTTGTATATATATGACAGTAGTAGAAATTGATGTGAGATGAAATTTTGTGTGCTGAAATATATATGTCGAAAAAATGCACCAACCATCCAAGCTAGGGGCATGCTACCTTTAACATCATTTTGATTATTGCTTCATCTATTAACTTATATACACTAAGAAAAGATATGTACTCTTGGATGATGTGGGACAAACCTAATTTGTAACCCAATATTAGCTTCAATTCTTTTTAGGCCTAACCACATTTATTCCAACAAGACATGTATATTGCATTTTGCATTACGTGTACATTGGGCACATTTTATTACGTGTACATTGTACAATCATACATACAGGAACTTGAATGCGAGATCGAATTTGAATATAAATATTAGTCTTATAATAAATGTGTACTACAGTGGCATTTACAGCAATGGAAAAATACTTTGACCGAGTCATGGGAAGCCTGAAGCTTTACACGGCAGATGAAATATGTCTGAAAAATATCACTAGAGAATCCAACGCTGACTAATTATTTTAAACTTTACAAATCTGGGAAACTTAATCCACTTCCAGATTAATTCAACATATTATTTCTATGTAACACCAGCTAACTCATGCAATGCATTCCAAAGTTTGTTCACAATTTACATTTAAAACCATATATGTTTATAAGCTAATGTTTTTATATTAGTGATCATTTACATTTAAGTATGAAGCTTTTATAACATATTTTTAGAAAGAATACCAATGATAATCAGTTATTTTCTTTCTTTCTTTTTTATAAAAAATGCATATCGTAAACTTTAAACGATTAATAATAATAAGTATTTGAACTTCAAGCTAAGAAGCAAGAGAGATATAGTTAATACTTGTGTGGTACGGCTTTCAGAGCATGCATACATCATGTAATTTGATGCAGTAGTAGAACCCATTATTTCATATCATATACTGAAAGTTAACACAAAACCTCAAATGAAATCACGTAAGTGTAATATACCAAACAAAATCAAACATCTATTCTTGATTCTTTTGCACTCATGAAAATCTAGATAAGGATGTTTTCAATTTTTTCCAAAAAAGAATAAAGATTTTTGCGCAGATATAGTAATATCTATGCTTAACTTTGTCCTCTTCTCATAAATATCTATTTTGATTTTTACAGTTGTCGATACATTTCTACTACTAATAAAGAAAATTCGTTGAATTAATTTACTCGGCATCTATTTAAAATTTCAAAAATGCCCTTGCTTTCCGTTTACAATAATATAAACAACCCATGTGCGAAGCACGGGCCAATTTTAGTACTAAATAATGGCATTGTACAGATCATAAACATAGGCATGAATAGTACATAACAGTAATTGAATTACAAATGAAGGTGAGTATACAGGCAACAAAAATAAAATATGCAGCAATGTAACCTTTTGGAAAAGGTTGAACAGGAAGTAGCCTTTTTATTGACATATGTTTTCGAACAAGGTTTGAGAGGGTCGCTCCAAGGCTTATATACATGACGATACCAAAAGGAATAAAATACAACATAAAATCAATCTATATGAAGATGGATGCCCTACTTTCTCTTTGGTTTCTTTATGCGAGGGTCACCCTTCTTCTTTAGAGGCTCGAATTTTTGCATTTAACATGTCTTGAAGGCGACTTCTTATCATCATGAAGCCAAACTTTAGCTGATTAGAGGCAGCTCTAAGCACAAGTGTAGAAGGGATTCGAGCGGGGCCAGTAGAGGTTTTAATGTAGATAGTTAAGCTCGGGAGAGATGTCAATAGCGGAGGAGAAGGATTCTCTGTATCCTGCTCGAGCTTAACCTTGATTTTGGAAAATTCAATTTCAACCTATATACTATTGAGGTTGTCTTAAGCTCTTTTTCACCGACTATGGTCCATTCTTCATCGATTGAACCTTCAGCATCCAAATTCTCCATAATCCTTATTTTCGTAGATCCAGTGTGATGACCCAGAATTTTGGGCAATAGGAATTTGATAATCTCCAAAAATAATTATTTAAATTGGCAAAATTTATCATTTTCAAAGCTAATAAAAATATTTCCTAATTATAATGTGTGTATAAATACATTGTGAATAGCAAGTTTTTGGTTTGAATTTAATAAAAATATGTTTTCAAATTTATAATATATATATATATATATATGCATGTATGTATTGTGATTTGGAAGTTATGTTTTAAATTCAATACAATAATTTTTCAAATCTATTTAAAGTTAATTCTATATTTTCAAAATTAAATACTTAATTATTAAAAAGTATTTTAGCTTAAGTTTAAAATAAGATTTAATAAAAAAGGTTAGTATGCTTTCTTTAAAAGTTATACTTGAAAAAAAAATAGTTTGTAAATATATAAAATTTGAAATATACATATATAAACATATTACATAATTTACAAAACAAAAGTAAGAAAGAAAAATTAATATAAACATAAATATATTAATATAAAAACATGAGTAATTTATAAAATAAAGATTTAAACATTTGTAAACATATAATACAAGCATTTGACATTTGTAAGATAATAAATTCATGCATTAAATATGTGTAGACTTAGTAACATGAAAATTAACAAGTGGCAATATTTTTCTTTAAATTAAATTATAAATAACATGTATTAAGGAGAAACCAGGCTATTTTTACATCTTCATTTCTCTCTTTTGATTCCTTTTTATCTTCATCTTTCTTAAATAAAAACCAAAACCAAAAGTAATTCAAAGATCAAGCAAGGCAGTCTCAAGCAAATTCAACTCAGTTAAATTCAAATCAACTTCAAGATTCAAATTCAACCTCAGTTTCAACCTGAGCTACTGAAGATTCAGTTTAAAATCAAATATCAGTTTTAGATCAAATACAAACTTTTAGATAAAAGATTAAAACTATTCCTCTGTTCTCAACTCTCTGGTGAGTAAACGTCTTTTAAAATCTAAAAAAAAAATGTGTCTATACTTTGTTGTTTTGCTTAAATCTATGAAGTAATATTGTATATATGATCTGCACGAATGTTTTTAACCTAGAATATAGTTGAATATGCTCTGAACATTGTATGCATGTCTGTGTGTATGTGTATATATATCTGTGTGTGTATGTGTCTATATATATATATATATATATATATATATATATATATATATATATATATATATATATATGTTGGCCTCTGCTGTTTTCACAGGCTCAAGAACAACCTTCAAAAATTCATATCTCCTCAAAGAATCAATGTTAGACTATGATCATTAAAAAGAAAATGACTATAACAATGTATTAGCAATTTTAAAAATAGTATCAAGTATTTAAATTTAGTAATTATTTCAAAATTAGGAAATTACAGTAAAATTTACATATAAGTCAAAAATCAATGATTATGATTTCATGTTTGGATTTCATTAATTGATTCGTGTTGGAAAACAATGATTTTTGATAGTGGTTTCAAGATTTTTAGTTTTGGAATTGTCGAATTATCTCGAGATGATCAGATTTGGGTTTTTCGGTGAATTTCGACGAACTACGGCAAGTTGAAGGTCGTGGTTATTGCCGAAGGAGGTGTGAAGGATGGGGATCATTAAAAAAATGGTGGAAGTCTTTTTAGATGGCCATGGTGGCCAGGCAGCGCCGAACTGGGGTTCGATTGCCAGTTTTGGTCGACGTTGATTTTCGAGGTCGTGTGTCGTCTAGGAAGCATCGAAGGCGATCGCGTGTGGGGGAATCGAAGCTGGGTGTCATGACGTTGCTCTGGATGAGGCGATGTGGATGCTGGTGGTCGGGATTGTCGTCGCGGTGAAGTTTTGTCGATGGGTTTGGTTCATGTTGTGTGTTGAGTAATTCGATATCGAATCAAAGGTGAGATCGTCGGAACTAGGAGGTTGAGTGGAACGGCGAGGTCATCAACGACTTGTCGAGGGTTAGGGAGTTGGTAGGAGAAGCGTGGAGTCGACGTGCACCTACTGTAGGATTGATTTCACTCTAGAGGGGGGTGAATAGGATGATACTATTAATTATAAATATTATTGCGTAAGTTTATAAAATATTTGCAACACAGATATATCAGAAATAAAGTAGCACAGATAACAGCAGAATAATAAATGCAGAAAAAGAACGACACTAAATTTACCCAGCTTCGGCAAAACCCTGCCTATGTGCTGCCCCAAGGTTTCTACTAGAAATTAAGCAGTTAGACGCTTACACACGTAAACTTACAACACCCGCTATTGACTAGCCTTAACTCTACGCTCAAAACCCTGCCACAACTCAACCACTGAGTTGCGAATTCTCGAACTACACCACTGTAGCTCGTCCCTAGTCACACGACTAGACAATACACAAGTTTAAAAAGGAAAAATACAATTTAAAGCAATTTAAATTCAAAACCCTAATTTTAAATTATACTAAAGCCTTTATTAAAAAATAAGGCCGGCCCTTTTATTTCTTTTATTTCGTTCCTCTACTTTGCTCTGTAAAAATGCCGGCCTTGCTCGTTCCTCTTTTTCTTTGCTCGAAAAGGGCTTTGAGAAATTAGAAGGCGCCGACTTCAAATTGATGAATCCAATATTCAATTATACATTGCTAGCTCTGTCGATTGTCGCACTCGACTGCTTCTCGATCGAGTTCGATCTTGACTTTGGTATGTACTTTATGTCTTTTGCTTTTTCTGATTTGCTTACTTGAACTCGATACAGTTACAGCCGATGATGATAACGTTTATATAGATTTAATCCCCTATAATTTCGTTCGTATGTATTTGCTTGAGTTCGTCAATTTCTTTGTTCCGGCCGTTCGATTTTTGTTTCCATGTTGGTGATTTTGATTGAATGTATGAGATGATATCTGACTTGTTCAATTCAAATAATTTGTTTCTTGATTGACACGGTGATGATTTCTTTTCATGGCCACCACGGCTTGTTTGATTTCTGACTTGGTTCGTTCTTTTTGCCTTGATCATCACGACATTGATTTGTTGGTGACTTCGGTGATGATATTTTGACTTGTTTGTCACAGCTCTGACTTGATTTTGAAACTGCTGATTTGAAACTACTGTTACATTTGACCTCGGTCATTTATGAAAATTCTTTCTTGAGTTTGTCTTGGCCTGTACTTGTGCATTTGCGTCATATATATATGTGTGTGTGTGTTAACTTTGTATTTCATGTATGTTGTCCCATGGTTTCGTCATTGTTTGAGTTCATCATGGTTTGCACTTTGATGCTGCCTGGATTGTGTCATTGTTATCTTGTTGTATTTGATTAAATCGAGTCTGGTACCTTTATTTACTTGCTGCCTTGACTTTGTTATACTCTGCGTATACTCTCTGACGTTGTCACTACATACATGTATACTTTATTCGATTTTAGCCTTGATATATCGAAGTGTTTATAAGTTCTGTATCTCTGGCTTTAACTCGACTTGAAACATATAAACTGTTCATTCGGCTTTGATTCCTGTAAGACTGTATTGTGCTGGTATTTGCGGTTGTGGTCATTTATTTTGATCTCACCTCTAATGTCTCTGAGCTTGTTTACAACTGTAGTTTCATTGTGGCATTTGCTTTGAGACATTGTTGCTTCACTATTTTGTTTACCTGTGCACTATTTTGAGTTCGAGTCTTGTTCATGTCTTCACTGTTCATTTTGATGTAGAGTCTGTATGGCCTTTTTAGTTTGACTTATACACTTCTGGTTTCTGGTTATAGTTGATATCTTTACCTATGCATGTTGTTTACTGATTCGACCCAGATCATGCTTGTCATGTGGTCTTCGAGCCAGTTCATGTATACAGTCTGGTTGATGGTTTGCTTCATCGACTTGTATTTGCAAGCTTGGAGTTTGGTTTTTTGTAGTCCAGTTTCTTCACCATTGACTGTTGCATTGTGATGCTTTGAGTCAGTTTGCAGTTTTTTGTTGTTGCACTGTCTACATACACACACACACTGAATTTTGATGTTGTTGCTATTTTAGTCGTTTTGATCATTTCATTTGAATTTGCCCCTGTGTTGAATCCAGCTTGCAGCTCGGGTTTGACCTTGTGTTCGTGTCGTGACTTTCACTTGAGTTGAACCCGGCTTTTGATTTGGGTTTGACCTTGTGCTCACCTGTCCCTGTAAACTTATCAAGTGTATATATCGGTGTGCACGGCCTTATGGCGTGCATGGTGATGCACTGTGCATGTCATAAGTTGTTCGTGTGTGATGAATTCAAATTTAAATGATGACGAACAACCCAAATAACTGAGGAAAATATTATTTTCAAAATCCACATTTTATTATATACTGAAAAAATATTTCCTATTCAATTTTATTGGGTCAGTGTTTATTTTTGCAGATTGCTCAGATGTTGGATCCAATCTGGAATGAAGTTAAAGATAAATACGTGTGAATGAGCGATATATAGTGAGATGCATTTGTAAATTAGAAATTGTGATGTAATCAAATTTATATTGTAATTGGAATTGTATATTATAATGAGAGCTTGAGTTTGTACTATTCAAAATTGAAATAAATATTTGGTTGAATAAAATATCTGTTTGAATTCAAATTCTGTGTTATTTATTTTATTCAGCAAATATTTATTTAATTATGTGAAAAACATAATAGTACATTAACAAATACATTTAAATGAATATATATATTTATTATCATCAAACAAAAATCATATACTCGCATATTCAACAATCTCCCCCCTTTTGATGATAACAAACATATATTTAAGATTTTGAATTTGTTAAATGTATTTGATCATTCAATTTGCTCCCCCTATTTGAATGCTCCCTCTCTACACAAAGTTCCCCATTCATTTATGCATGCCAAAATATGCAAATAGGAAATATTTGACCTTTATTTGTCAAAATCTTAAGTTTTCTCTCCCCCTTTTGTTATCAGCAAAAGAGTAATAGTGTTTGAAAAATATAGATAAAGTGATAGACATTAATACAACATCAAAACTCAATCGAATATAAATATTAAATTTTAAATAAAAAATCAAAAAAAAATCATAAATACTCTGTTTGATGCATATTCCACTTTAGAGTGATATGGATGATGTCATAATATAAAACCATACAGTTGTGTCTATTTGTGGTATATTTATATCAGCAATTTGAATATCTACTAACCATGCATAATCGTTAGGACTTTTAAATGAGATTAGTAGTATTCCAATTTATTTATTTTGTAAAAAATGAATTCAAGTATCTTCTAACTACGCATAACCATGAGGACTTTTAAATGGGATTAGAATCAACTTATTTATTTAACAAATCAATTTTGATATGTGTTCCATACATGCATAACTGTGAGGACTTTTAAATGAGCATGGAAGCACACATTCAAAAATTCCAAGTAATTCATCCTCGCATAACCATAAGGACTTTTAAATGAGAGTGAATACTTTGGAATTTTTTTTAAAAACATGTAAAATGAAAAACGAATGATTCATGTTTAAAGTACCACATATTGACAAATCATATTGAATTTTGACAAGTGGTGGTCGAAAGAAATACGATAGAAATAGAGGTGGTCATGGAATTTTTACCAACAAAAAGTTTTTATAACTCTTGTTCAAATTTCTAAAGAAATTTACTAAATATACCATCTCAAGTTATAATATATGATTAATATCTACACTCGTCACTTTTTCAATCACTATTTATCTTTTCAATAATCATTAGAGAGTCAGATTAGTCAATGTAGTCATTTAAAATCAAATCCAAAAATAATTATAAAATCGATTTTTCTAAAAAAATGACTAATCTGAAAACAAGGTCAACTATTCTCTAAAGGGGTTTTATAAGAAATAATGTCTGCTATTTGAAAATTATTTGAAATGAAAAAATATGCAGATTTTTCTTTGAAAAACGATGCAATTACGGAATGTCTCAACTTAAATCGCATTCCACTATAAATTTTTCTATCAACTAGATTACCAGTGTAATTTGCACCTGAAATTTCCTTTCACTCGAGATTATCATTAATTGAATGTTACAGACCAGATCATGAAGTTTGCAATGATTTCTTGAAATCCTTTTTTTCAACTTTTTAAATGAAATTCTTTTGGATTTTAAATGAAGCCGTGCCAATAAACAAAATCGTGAGTATAGAGTCGGCCATAAAATAACCAAATGTATTATCATCAACCAATAAGACACTATCATTAGTCAAAACTAAAATATATATGAAGTAGTTCGAAGACTCTAGAATTTTTTATAGTGTTCTTGGCATAAGAATATAATTGGCCAACAATTTTGAAAAAAGTCAGAATCATTATCAACATTCATTTCATTATCACATTACTGGCTGATTTAATTTCAAACTATGGTGCAGATTATCACTTTTAATATATATTTCAAAATAAATATGCCATTACCTATTTTACCTTTGTTGATAATATTTCATTGTTTCCCATTGTGATTCTGTCATCTTTATACTAGGCTAAGGAACTTTGATTTGTCGCTCGTTGTGTTTCTGAAACAGCCAGAATCCAGATAACACTGTTATTGTTCCTTAGCCTGCCACCACACCTATACAATGAAAGATTTTTGTGACCTATTTTTTTTATAAGTCCATGATTGTTAGTAGGCAATTGATTTTGAAAAATAATTTTATGGAGAACCTATTTATATATGTTCCTTTCGACACCCAAATTTGTTTAACTTTGAGAGATTTTATATTTGTGCCTTTTGGAACCCAAATTGGAATAGTTTTCACTTGTTTGGGTATATACCAACAAATGTTTTGATTATGTCCAAATTTTCTACAAATTGTGCACATGGAATTGACTTGCTTAATTTCACCTCTATCACGTTCTAATTGATTATATCTAAGTCCTTGTCTATATGTATTAACAGTTTGCTTTCCTAAAAGCATATTTAACGATCTTTCACTTTTCAAAAAATTTCTTGAAGTCGTAGATAATTGTTGGGCTTGTTTTTGAGGGATACATTTTCATTCAGTAATTGTGTGCACCTTTTAATAAAATTTTCTCTTCGAGTATTTTCACTTTCTTTCAAAATCATAATTTCGTTTTCAAGCGATTTAATTTTGATTTCTGATTTTTTAATTTCTTCTCCAAATGTTGGACACTTATCATACTTAGGGATCCTACTTTGATAGTTTTTAATTAATTGGTCAAGTTGTTTGTTTGATTCCATCAAAGTATCTCTTTGTGATTCAATTTTAGCATATCTCTCCCTAAGTCATTCAAAACAGCCATTTACTTCGTGGAAACATATAAGTAGTTGTGAGTGAGAAAGTTTTGATACCTTGCTGGGCTCATCATCGTCGCTATCAGTTATATCACCTCGTAGGCATAAATTTACTCTTTCTCTCTCACTGCTAGTGCTTTTACAATCATCACTTTTATACCACATGGCTGCAAAACTTTTCCTTTTTGAATTCTTTTCTATGCCGTGTAGATTTCGAGGACAACTGGGCTTGATATGTCCGGGTTTGATGCACTTATGACAGATGATCTCCCGTTCTTCTGGGTTATCTAGAACTTTGATTATTCTGCTTTTTAATTTTTGATTTAGAGCTGGATTTCTGTATTTGCAGTTCCACTTTTTGAATCTCTTCATTAATAATGCTAGCTCAGCTGCTCCATCTTCATCATCATCCTCATCACTACTGCTTTTTACCAATCCTATTAAGCTCGTTTCTTTAATTGAGTTGATTGAGGAGGATTTTTCATTGCTGTTGGCTTTTGCACCATATATTGCATCAAAAGTATTCCAAATTTCCTGTGCATCTTCACAATGAGAGATAAAGTTAAAATTATCTAGATTAATATGAGAATATAATATATACATAGCTAGAGCATTAATCGAGATAATTTTCTCATCTGTTATATCACACACATTTTCAATAATATCCCAACATTTAAAATTAACAGATTTTAAATAAAATTCCGTTTTTAATTTCTAATTCAAAAACTCAGTTCCGTCAAAAATAGGAGGGGTAATACTACACCGACCTTTAGCAAAAGTAGCCACTTTAAAAATTCAAATTTGTAAAAAAATTGGTCTTTGAAAAATCAAACTTTTTAAAACAAAAATGGCTTTTGTTCCTAGCTCTGATACCACTTGTAGGATCGATTTCACCCTAGAGAGGGGGTGAATAGGGAGATACTATTAATTATAAAAATTATTGCGGAAGTTTATAAAATATTTTCAACACAGATATATCAGAATTATACCAGCACAGATAATAGCAGAATAATAAATGCAGAAAAAGAACGACACTGAATTTATCCGGCTTCGGCAAAACCCTGCCTACATATTGCCCCAAGGTTTCTACTAGAAATTAAGCAGTCAGATGCTTACACACGTAAACTTACAATACCCGCTATCGACTAGCCTTAACACTACGCTTAAAACCCCGCCACAACTCAGCCACTGAGTTGCGAATTCTCGAACTACACCACCGTTGCTCGTCCCCTAGTCACACGACTAGACAATACACAAGTTTAGAAAGGAAAAATACAATTAAAAGCAATTTAAATTCAAAACCCTAATTTAAATTATGCTAATGCCTTTATTAAAAAATAAGACCTGCCCTTTTATTTCGTTCCTCTACTTTGCTCTGTAAAAATGTCGGCCTTACTCGTTCCTCTTTTTCTTTGCTAGAAATTAGGGCTTTGAGAAATTAGAAGCCACCGACTTCAAATTGGTCAATCGAATATTCGATTATGCATTTCTAGCTCTGTCGATTGTCGCATTCGACTGCTTCTCGATCGAGTTCGATCTTGACTTTGGTATGCAATTTATGCCTTTGGTTTTTTTGATTTGCTTGCTTGAACTCGATATATTTACGGCCGATGATGATAGGGTTTATATAAGGTTTAATCACCTATAATTTCGTTCGTATGTATTTGTTTGAGTTCGTCAATTTCTTTGTTCCAGCCGTTCGATTTTGTTTCGATACCGGTGATTTTGATTGAATGTATGAGATGATAACTGACTTGTTCAATTCGTATAATTTTGTTTCTTGATTGACACAGTGTTGATTTCTTTTCGTAGCCACCACGGCTTGTTTGATTTCTGAGTTGGTTTGTTCTTTTTGCCTTGGTCATCAGAGCGTTGATTTGCTGGTGACTTAGGTGATGATATTTTGACGTGTTTGTCACAGCTCTGACTTGAATTTGAAACTACTGATTTGAAACTGCTGTTACATTTGACTTCGGTCATTTATGAAAATTCTTTCTTGAGTTTGTCTCGGCCTGTACTTGTGTATTTGCATCATATATATATATATATATATATATATATATATATGTATGTATGTATGTATGTATGTATGTATGTATATATCTGTGTGTGTTATCTTTGGATTTCATGTATGTCGTCCATGGTTTCGGCATTGTTTGAGTTCATCATGGTTTGCACTTTGATGCTGCCTGGATTGAGTCACTGTTATCTTGTTGTATTTGATTCAATCGAGTATGGTACCTTTATTTACTTGCAGCCTTGACTTTTTTATACTCTGCGTGTGATGTTGTCACTACATACATGTATACTTTTTCGACTTTAGCCATGACATATCGAAGTGTTTACAAGTTCTATATCTCTGGCTTTAACTCGACTTGAAACATATAAACTGTTCATCCGGCTTTGATTCCTGTAAGACTGTATTGTGCTAGTATTTGTAGTTGTGATCATTTATTTTGATCTCACCTCTAATGTCTCTAAGCTTGTTTGCAACTGTAGTTTCATCGGGCATTTGCTTTGAGACATTGTAGTTTCACTGTTTTATTTACCTATGCACTGTTTTGAGTTCGAGTCTTATTCATGTCTTCACTGTTCATTTTGATGTAGAGTCTGTATGGCCTTTTTAGTTTGACTTATACCCTTTTGGTTTCTGGTTATAGTTGATATCTTTACCTATGCATGTTGTTTACTGATTCGACCCAGATCATGTTTGTCATGTGGTCTTCGAGCCAGTTCATGTATATAGTCTGGTTGATGGTTTGCTTCGTCGACTTGTATTTGCAAGCTTGGAGTTTGGTTTGTTGTAGTCGAGTTACTTCATTATTGATTGTTGCATTGTGATGCTTTGAGTCAGTTTGCAGTTTGGTTTTGTTGCACTGTCTATGTATATACACACTGAATTTTGATATTGTTGCCATTTTAGTCATTTTGATCATTTCATTTGAATTTGCACCTGTATTGATTTCAGCTTGCAGCTCGGATTTGACCTCGTGTTCGTGTCGTGACTTTCACTTGAGTTGAACCCGGCTTTTGATTTGGGTTTAACCTTGTGCTAACCTGTCCTTGTAACATTATCAAGTGTATATGTCGGTGTGCACGGCCTTATGGCATGTACAGTGATACAATGTGCATGTTATAAGTTGTTCATGTCCGATGAATTCAAATTTAAATGATGAAGAACAACCCAAATAACTGAGGAAAATATTATTTTCAAAATCCACATTTTATTTTATACTGAAAAAATATTTCCGTATCCATTTTACCGCGTCAGTGTTTATTTTTACAGATTGCTCAGATGCTAGATTCAATCTGGAATGAAATTAAAGATAAATATGAGTGAATGAGCGATATGTAGTGAGGTGCATTTGTAAATTAGAAATGATGATCTAATTAAATTTGCATTGTATTTGAAATTGTATACATATAGTGAGAGCTTGAATTTGTGATATTCAAAATTGTAATAAATATTTGTTTGAATAAAATATCCGTTTGAATTCAAATTCTGTGTTATTTATTTTATTCAGCAAATATTTATTTAATAATGTGAAAATTTTAACAGTACATTAACAAATACATTTAAATGAATATATATATGTGTTTATTATCATCAAATAAAAATCATATACTCGCATATTCAACACGTGCATGTGTGAACGTCTGTGTTTTAGGTTAGTGTGACATCGAAGAAGGAGGATGATGCTCGGGTTTGGGATCGAGCCTTTTGTTGTTTGTCTCGAAGCAGTGGGATGGAAGTGAGTGCATGGGTTTGAGATCGGGAATCATGAGTGTTTGGCTCGGGTTATTTCTATTTTAGGGTTTCAGGTTTTAAAATTTTTTAAAAAAATGTACTAGGTTTTAAATCTAAAGGAAGCATGATAGGTTTCAAAAGAAATGGGCTAATGCAAGTTTAAATTAAAATTATTTAACCAAGATTTTAAAAGCTAAAGAAAATCAAAGTTTAAAAGGAAAAGAAAATGTTAAACAAGTTTTTAAAGCTAAAAAAAATAAAGAAGTTTCAAGTAAGTATGTTCCAAGTTTAAAGTATTTCAAAATAAATATATTTTCAAAGAATATAAACCAAAGTTCCAAAATAAATTTATTAAACAAGTTTTTAAACAAGTTTCAAAGTTTAAATTTTAAACTCAAATTGTTTTAAAATTGTTTGGTATATATAATTATACACTAGATCAATTATGTAATTAGTTACTAAATTGTTTTCAAACAAAATTTAATGATGTAATTAAGAAGTGATTAAGGTATTTGGTATTAAACTTTAATTAATAAATGATTATTGGTATATAATAATTTCAAGCATTTAATTAAATAAAGATTTAAATAAATTAATTAAGGTTTTGATTAATGAAAGAAATTAAAAGACTAATTACTGAATGTAAGTAATTAAGGATTAGTTAATTAATACAAGTAATTAAAGGATAATTAATTATGGTGATTAATTAAAAGAAAATTACTTAATTTGATTTATTAAAGAATAATTGCTTAATGCAAATTAATTAAAGAAATTTAATTAATGTAGGTAAGTAAGGATTAATTACTTGATGGAATTAATTAAGGATTAATTAATGTAATTAATTTAAGATAATTAATTGGTTTAATTAATTGAGGATAATCGCTTATGAAATTGATTAAGTATAATTACTTAATGTAGTAAATAAAGTGTAATTACTTAGTATAAGTAATTAATGGATAATTACAGAATGTAATTAATTAAAGGGAAATTCTTTAATTAAAGGGAAATTACTTAATGGGAGTAATTAAGGATTAATTACTTAGTGTAATTAATTAAAGAATTTATTAATTAAGGTAATTAATTAAAGGGTTAATTAATTAATGAATGTGATTAATTAAAAGATAATTAATCAATGCAAGTGATTAAAGAATAATTAATTAATGTAATTAATTACGGTTCAATGTAACTAATTATAGTTAATTAATTAATGAGAGTAATTAAAGGTTAATTAATGCAAATGGTTAAAGGATAATTAATTTGTGTAATTAATTAAAGGCTAATTACTTAATGTAATTAAAGAATAATTAATTAAGGACGATTAATTAAGATGATAATTAAAGGATGATTAATTAATTGGTTTGTAATTAATTAATGTTAAGTAAGCAGGATTTAAAAGTGACTGAAGTAATTAATTTAATTTATTTAAATTAATTAGAAATGGCGTGACTAATTAATCTTGCTTATGGATGATTGAATGATATTGAATGCCTTGGATCATTTGATATCTCTGATATGTGATATGTGCTGCTCTGTGATATGAGATACTTTGGTTGAATTGTGATAAAACGGATTATCTATCTGTGATAATGTGAATTACTCTATCTATGTGGATATGTTACTCTAAATATATATTAAATAGTTTTAAACTTAAACAACTTGGACATTAAAACGTCACTTTGGATTTCAGTGAGACTGGGATTGGATTCCAAATTAGATATCCAAAATCCACATCAATCCAAATTAAACGATAGGTCGTGAAATCTCAAGTGAAGATCAAGATGAAGGCTCGAAGTGTAAGGGATATTTGTCGTTAACTCTGAGGGTGATTCCAAAACGAGTGTAACGGAGATAGTGCTATCAGATTCGAGATGAAGATTCAGAGTGCAAGGGCTATTGTCGTTAACTCTAAGGGTGATTCCAAAATGAGTGTAACGAGATAGTGCCTTCGGTTTCGTTCGAACCCGAAACGAACTTGTATGGTTTGAATGCTTTCAGAACATCGTCATTGGAGGACGATGAGCATTCCAAGATATATATTCTAAAAAGGTAATCGTAGCCTCAAGCCTCATCAACCAGGAATGGCTGAAACAGGGGAGGTGTAGCAAGGCTAAGTGGGTAGCAGCCAAGTAGGATAAAAAAATTCCCCTATCTAGAGGTCCTTTTTATTCGGTTGTGTGGGCGGTAGGTCGCGCCAACTACGAGGTTGTCTTATTCGGGATTATCTAGTAAGGGGTAGTTCCGTTTGTGTTGCAGGGGATCAGGGTGAATCCTCGGTACTCTGATCTAGACTAGGTACTGTGACGGGTCGTACCCTAGTAGCCCTGCCATTGTATGGGATCCAATCTCCAATATGTGCCGGACGTTTTGATTGTACCCAACTATGCTGGAACTTGTGATGTAAGCATTCTAGTTATTTTCTATTTTACATGAAAACCATAGACACTATTATAATATCATTGGATTTCCTATCAAATGTTTTGGTTATCGTAAGATAAAAATCGGACATGTTTATTTGTGGCGTGGTCTTATGAGATACCCTTTGTTTTCAAATGATTTTCAAAGTTAAACAACTTTAACCCGTTTACTCACACCAAACCCATGTCTAACCCATAGTTTGTTTTAGTTTTCTTAAACTCTTGGGTACTAAAATTTTTACATGTAGCCAAGGGATTTAGGTTAGCTTTGATGAATTCTGGAGGAGATTTGGAGCATGAGGCTTCAGCGTATGTAGATATATGTGTTTCCACTGTGTTGAGATCTGTGTAGTATCTTGAGTTGTACGATAGATAGGTTTTCATGACTATGTAATATGCGATGTATAAGCTGTGTAACTCTGATGTTTGGTGACTGTTATGTAAATACTTATGTGATGTAATATAATTTATTCGTTCCACTGTGAGATTCTGGTATTGTTTAGTTCGTTCTTTTCTATCTTTTCTCTTTTCTATCCCTTTCTTTCTTATTGATGATGCGTCCTTCTGTTGAATGAATGGCGGATCATCACAGTTGGTATCAGAGCTCTAGGTTGAGGGAATACCTAGGCTTTAAAGTGATATCTATCTTGAGAGAGCATACCTGTACTTTTAAATATATATATATATATATATATATATATATATATATGATTTGTTGGGTTACTTGTTTGGGTGGCCAACATGAGTTCTAGAGATAGAAGGGGCAGTGATATGTGTAGCATGACTACCACAAATGGAAGAGGTCCGAGTGTTGAAGGTGGAAGAGTATCTGCCGAGGCTGTAAACCCAATACCACCTCGAGTAAGCTTTGTAGCATGGTGTAAGGATTTCACCAATCTCGGAGGAAAGCCTTTTAAAAGGTTAGGAGTCCATCATTGAAGTGTAAGCTTGGTTGCGCTCGTGTGAGCGGATTTTTAAGAGTTTGGATCTGTCGGATGAGCAGAAGAGAGTGATGGCATCTTGGCAACTTCAGAAAGGTGCAGCTGTATGGTGGGACATAGTAACCATGGATGTTCCCGAAGATGTTTTCTCTTGGAGCAAGTTTAAGGAAGTATTTGAAGAGCAGTTTTACCCACCGCAAGGAAGACTCGGCTGTATAGGAATTTTCTAGACATCAAGCAAGGGAATTTGTCTGTATCAGTGATGAGACTAAGTTCAGCGAGTTGTTTGTGTATGATTTGAGGCCCGAGTTTCTTGAGAAGATGTCTGCCCATCTCAAAGGCTTATTTATGGAATTGATTGATATGGCTTTGAGGTTCGAATAGCTTATGGATAAGAAGTTTTTTTTTCATCAGTGGCATCTCCGAGTGGGAATTCTTCCAACCAAGACAAAACGAGAATTCAATCCGAATTGGAAGAAGCATGGTAAAGGGAACCCGGAGGCAGCAGTGCAGCTCAGAATTGTTTTGTGTGCCAACAGGAAGGTCATCTGGCTAAGCAGTGTCCTAGAGGTGGAGTTCATAAGCAGCAAAGTGGACCCATTTCTTCGTTGGTTCGAAAGTCTTTGTGTTTCAGCTGTCAGCAGCTCGGGCATTTGGTGGAAGCTTGCCCACTTCTTTAGAAGGTTCAGCAGGACTAGGTGTTTGCTTTTGAAGGTGGACCATCAGTTTCTTCTGATAAGGATAAGCAAAGGCATTCTTGAAGGATTTGACCTTATTTTGGAAATAGATTGGTTAAGCATAGGCTGTTCTGATTTGTGAAGAGAGAACAGTGTCTCTGGAAACTGAATTAGGTAGGATTGCAAGAGTGATTTGCGATAGTAGGGTTTCACCGGAGTAATCTTTTGTATGGGATTGAGGCATCTCAAGAGGAGGTAGAAGCCGTCGAAGTTGTCAGAGACTTTTCCGGATGTCTTCGAGGAGAGCAAAGTTTGCACGCATCAGGAGATTGAGTTTCCATATCGACTTGGTTCCTGGAGCAATACCGGTTGTTCAACTAAGTAGAAGGATGGCTCCTAGAGAGAGGAATTGGTGAAGCAGCTCAGGATTTCATGGAATTTCTGTGTTTTCTCTTTTATGGATCAAATGAACCATGTCTTCTGGATCTGTTAATTAATTACTCTAAATCACTTATATTTAAAATTACAAATACGCTCTCTCAAGATAGACACCACTCCAGAGCCTAGGTATTCGCTCAACCTAGCGCTCTGATACCAACTGAGACAACCCGACTTTCTCACCACAGAAAATCGCATCATCTTGAAGAAAGAAAGGGATAGAAAAGAGAAAAGAAAGAAGAGAAAGAAGAAACAACATCAGAATCTCAATAGCGGAACGAATAAATTATATTAATAATATAAATATTGCATAGTTTACAACCATTATCAGAGTTACACAGATTACACATCACATACTAGACAGTTAGAAACACCTGTCTAGTTATACAACTCAATACAATACAAGGGAACTACTCAGAGAAACCAACATAGCGGAACACTATATATATCTATAACGCAGAAGCCTCCTGCTCCATTGCTCCTCCAGAATTTGTCAAAACTGACCTGAATCCCTTGGTTACCCGTAAAAATTTGAGTACCCAAGAGTTTAAGAAAACAAAAGATAAACTCCAGGTCAGACATGGGTCTGGTGTGAGTAACAGGTTAAGGTTGCTTAACTTTTAAAAACATTTGAAAACAAAAGGTATCATGTAAGACTCCCCACTCATAAACATGGGTAAGTTTTTACCTTACGCTAACCAAAACATTTGATAGGAACTCCTGTGATATTATAATAGGTCTAGGGTTTTCAAGTAAATAGAAAATAACCAAAATTGTTACATTCATTAAATTCCAGCTACTAGCTATAAAATTGGGTAATATAATCAAATCCGATGGCACTTATTGGATTTTGGATTCCATATAATGGCAGGGTTACTGGGGTACCATCCGTCACAGTACGTGGCCAGATCAACGTACCGAGAAGCCACACTAACTCTCCTGTAACATAAGGCCGGAACCATCCCTTACTGGATAGTCCAGAACAAGATAACCCTGGCAGTTGGAGCTCACAACTACCCACATAGCCGAATTAAAAGGGACCTCTAGACAGGGGAAAATCTCATCCTACTTGGGCATGACCCACTTAGCCTTGCTGCACCTCCCCTGTTTTATCCATTCCCGGTTGATGAGGCTTGAGGCTACGATTACCTTTATAGAACACATCACTTAGAATGCTCATCGTCCATCTGACGATGTTCTAAAAGCATTCAATCCATACAAGTTCGTTCCGGGTTCGAACGAAACCGAAGGCATTATCTCGTTACACTCATTTTGAAATCACCCTCAGAGTTAACGACGATAACACTTGCACTCTGAATCTTCATCTTCACTTGAGATTCACAACCTATCGTTAATTTGGATCGATGTGGTTTTTGGATATCCAAATCTGGAAACCCGATCCCGGTCTCATCGAAATCCAAAACGTGTCTTTTAAGGCCAAGTTGTTTTAAGGTTTAAAACAATTCAATTCAGTTATCTATATACACACAGATAGATAATTCACAAATCACAATAGATAATCAACATTATCATAATAAACAGTAATCCATATTATCATCACAATGCAACCAAAGCGTTCATATCACACAACATCACTAATCTCATGTCTGAGATCACAAACCATTCAAGGCAATCAATATCATTCATCCATACATAAGCAATGATTTACTTAATCACATCATCTATAATTAATTTAAAATGAATTAAATTAATTACTTCATCTCTAATTAATTTAAAGTGAATTAAATTAATTACTTTATCTTTAAAAATCTTGCTCACCTAACCATTTAATCGATTACCAATCAATTAATTAATTATTCAAATTAATCACCTTAATTAATCACCCTTGATTAATTATCCTTAATTACATTCAAGTAATTGTCCTTTAATTAATTTCACAAATTAATTATCCTTAACCAAAAACAGTAATTAACCTTTAATTACTTCATTAATTAATTAACTATAATTAATTACACTAATCCTTAATTAATTACATTAATTAATTACATTAATTAATTACTCTAAATCACTTATCATTGATTAATCAATCTTAATTAATTAACCTTAATTACATCATTAATTAATGATCCTTAATTATATTTTTAATTAATTACTTTATTTAAATTAATTACCTTAAGTAATTAATCTTAATTAAACCACAATCATTAATCACTCCTGATTAATTACATTCAGTAATTAACTAACCTTAATTACTTCATTAAATAAATTAATTATTCCTATAATTATCCTTAATTAATCCCTTGATTTATTACAAAGTAATTTAATCCTAACTACTTTCATTCTTAAATCACCTTAAATTAATCACATCCAGTAATTATCAATTAATTACTTCACTAAGTACAATCCATTAATTACATTAAGTAATTATTATCAAATCATCAAGTGATTTAAATTAATTAAACTTAATTAATTAATTAATTTAAACTAATCACATTAAACTCAATTAATTACATTAAGTAATTAATTCCTTAATTACCTCCATTAAGTGATTACACTTAAACAATTCACAAATATTATCATTAAATTAATTAATCTAATTAATTATTAAAATTAATCTAATTAATTATTAAAATTAATCACATTAATTAATTATTAAATAATCCTAGTTAATGACCTTCATTAACCATTCTTTAATTACTTCCATTAAGTAATTAACTTAGATTAACCATTGTTAATCATTAATCACAAATTAATTTATCTTTAATTATATATTAATTAATCTTTAATTATTTAACTAATTAAGTGTTAACTGTAACTTAATTAATCCTTAATTACTTGATTAATTAACCTTGATTATAACTTAATTGCTTAATTAATAAATCTTTAATCATTAATTAATAATCTTTAATTATCTAATTAATGATCTTAATTACTAATTGATTAACCCTTAATCAATTATTTATTAATCCCTAATCATTAATTAATTAAATTAACTAATTATTCCTTAATTTCCTCATTAATTTAATTAATTTCAAATCAATAAATCTTAATTTAACTTTAAGATAAAAACATTTCTTAATTATGACTAAATTGTCATTAACAAATACATTTGAAACAATTTACTTTTGAATTTACTTTAAAATTTCATTTCAAATATGAGATTTAAAATGAATACAATTTAACTTACACAAGTCTAAACAATTTAAAAACCCTTTTAAATTACATGGTAAAGAAATGCTTGTCTTATAAAAGAAATTTATAAGAGTTTAAACCAAATTCATTTTTAAATTCAATAATTTAAATATACACTTTAACATACAAAGTTGTTTAAACCTTTCAAATTTAAAACTTCTTTTATTTCAAAAATTGAAATACATATTTAAATCTTTGATTTCCAGAATTAAACTTAACTTTAAAACTTACTCACATTTTTAAAACTTCATTTTTAAAGATTCAAACTACTTAATCATTTTTAAGTAGTTTAATAATTCAAGTTTAAAACTTATTTTTTTTTTAAACTGAGATTTAAACTTAAACTTGAATTCCAGATTTTAAACTTGGATTTAAAACTTAGTTTAAACTCTTGCTTTTCATTTAAAAACTTCAGTTTTTAAAAATTTTAAAGCAAACACTTTAGGTTTTCTCAAAACCTATAAACAATGAATAATCCCGAGACACCCCCAAAATGCTTCGAGTACAAAACACACTTTACTTCGGGCAAACCATCAGAATACTTCGAGTCAGACCCATCAATTAACCCGAGCATTAAACATAACCAAGGTTCACCATAACACGGTGCATCGTGCACATGCACGGTGGCGCTGGTCAACCCAGATCATCAACGATGATCTTCTACCTCAACAACCACTCATGCACATTAACTCGATCATCAGATCGAACTCCAAATCTCGAAATCGAATTCGAGATTGCAACCAATGGATAGAAACATCTGAATCCATCATACGCAACCTGGAAACTACTTCGACCACTGTCCTCTGACCACCAGAAACACTACAACTCCGGCCATGAACTTGTATACGACCAAGCTTCCTTCACCCAAAAACTTGAAGCACTCGATCCATTGTAGAAGACGTGATGATCAATTTATTATACCTAGTTAAAACTAGGGTTCCAGAAGATATTTCACTGCCGCAACCTCCACCATGAAATTCAATACCATCCGGTATTTTTCCCATCATCCACTAACACCCCTCCATCATCTAGAAGAACCCTGACCCCTCCAGATACATAGATCACTAGAAAACCCCAATAGTTCCATCCCAGTTCATCTCTTAACTGCACCTTCACCCCCAAACCTAAAAACTATGCTTCTTGTTTTAAAAATCATAATTTAGTTGATGTATTTGATTTATAATACTAAATTTGTAAATTACACAGTTGAATTTTCACATATATTGACATGCACTGTTATTTTTATACTTCCAAAGACAAACAGGCTCTATTTTAATTTAATTAAATTTTTAATCCTTAGTCTATGATAATCAAACAACATTGGTTTGTAAATCAGATCCTATCAAAAACTAAATTAAGTGGTAAGGGATTTTAAATGAAAATGTGAGCTGGGAACAAAGCAGAGCATATAATACATATACACAGCATGCATACACATAAATATTCACATCAGACATTTACTTATAAACACGTGCAATACTTATTCATTTCAGCATACAAGCATGCAACCATTTTTATTTTAAATTTTAAAAGTTACTCACCTGATTTGTGAAGGAGGAACAGAGCTTCCAGCTTTTGAACTTTTTGTTTAAACTAAAATGCTCCTGATTTTTTAAAACAGTTTTTGAACTTGAAAAAGCTTTGATCTTTGAACTTTAAGATCTTGAGTTGCTGGAAAGATTTGCATGCAGAGACAAATTCCAGATTGAAAAGAAAATGCTTTTGCTTTTTGTTTGAAATTGGGCAGGCTACAGATTTGTAAAGGTGTTACAAGGGAAATGATCTGGTTTGCATTTTGATTGAAGAGAATTACTGATTTTATTTTGAGCATGATTTCTGGATTTTTGGTTTGAAGAGTTGTTTACAGGGTTGCTTCAGATTTGATATGAGGAGTTTGATTTGAGTTTGTAAACTGATTTTGGAAATGGTTATAAGTTATTCTCATTTTTGTTTCTAACTTTGAATTATGAAGATAGAAAAAGGAAGAAAGGTGAGAGGCAAATATATTTATATAAGTGAATTTTGTGATTTAATATAATAAAAGAAAATGAAAATAAATAAGAGCACTTGTAAATTATCTTAACATTTGTCAAATTGGAATGTTTATCTCTTAACACTTGTTATATGAAGCTTAGGGAAACAACACATGTCTTTTTAAAGTAATTTGTATTTAATTTAAATGTTAATATATAATTTATGCCTAATTAATTAGTTAATTAGTATTTTATATGTATAGAAAAAAAATTAAAAGAAATAAAAACCAATTATACTTATAAGTAAAAGCTTATGCATATATTTAGAAATCCAAAACAATTAAAAATCTATACTTTGGATTTCAAAACTTTATATTCAAATTCAAATCAAATTCAAAAATCTAATATTTAAAAATCAAGTTATATATACAAATTAAATTTGAAATAACAATGCTATTTTATTTAAGAATCCAATTGTAAAACAATACATTATTAATATTATTTAAAAATAACTCATTATCAAATTTAAAATAATTTGTAAAAGAAATTATCTCTTTATTAATAAATTACTTATTTTATTAAGCTATATTTTAAAAAGAAAACAAAACAACCCTTTTTGTTAATTAATTTAAATTTAAAATTTAAGCCAAAATCATTTTAAACATTTAAACATCTATCTTAACAATTTAAAATCATATATTTATTTATTTAATAACTTTGAAAAGCTTTAGATTAAATAAAAACAAATTTTCAAATTACTAAAAATATTAGAATTAGAAATTTTGCTTTATTTATTAAATCTGAAACAAAGCTAATCTATTTACAATATAAACCATATATTTATATTATAAATAGAAACCAATTATAGCTTTTAAAAGATAAAATCTACCAATTAAATATTTATTAAAGGAAGATTATTATTTCAATTCAAATTATTATTAACAAAAATTATCAAATCAATTTAATTTTTGAATACGGATTATTAAATCGATATTGCCAAAAATTCCGGGATATCACATATATGATCAGACATCCTATTCAATTTATAGATCATGTTGAGAAGAAGCTCAAGATCAGAGTGGTGTAGCTAGTTAAGGTTCAGTGAAGCAAGGATCCCAGTGATTGTACTTGGAAAATTCTAGATAGTATTAGGAAGTCCTATCCTGAATTGTGTCAGGATGGTTAGATTTGTTTGTTTGAATAAATTGGTTGCGATGGTTGTTAGTGTATGTTTGATGTATGCATTATTGTTTGAATAAAAGATTTCCTGGATTATTAAATTATCTTTGCTTTTAAATTTCGGGGGCGAAATTCTTTTACGGAGGGAGGAATGTGATAATCCGAAATTTTGGGCAATAGCAATTTGATCATCTCCTAAAATAATTATTTAAATTGGAAAAATTTATCATTTTAAAAGCTAATAAAAATGTTTCCTAATTATAATGTGTGTGTGTGTATACACATTGTGAATAGGAAGTTTTTGGTTTGAATTTAATAAAAATACGTTTTCAAATTTAAAATATATGTATGTATGTATGTATTGTGCTTTGGAAGTTTTGTTTTATATTCAATAAAATAGTTTTTCAAAGCTATTTAAAGTTAATTCTATATTTTCAAATTTTAATACTTATTTGTTAAAAAGAATTTTAGCGTAAGTTTAAAATAAGATTTAATAAAAAAAGTTTTATATGCTTTCTTTAAAAGTTATACTTGAAAAAAAATGTAGTTTGTAAATGTATAAAGATTTAAAATATACATAAATAAACATATTACATAATTTGCAAAGCATAAGTAATTAAGAAAAATTAATATAAACATAAATATATTAATATAAAAACATGAGTAAATTTATAAAATAAAGATTTAAACATTTGTAAACATATAATACAAGCATTTGACATTTGTAAGATAATAAATTCATGCATTAAACATGTGTAGACCTAGTAATATGAAAAATAACAAGTGGCAATATTTTTCTTTAAAATCAAATTATAAATAACATGTAACAGGGAGAAACCAGGCTATTTTTACATCTTCATTTCTCTCTTTTCATTCCTTTTTCTCTTCATCTTTCTTAAATAAAAACCAAAACCAAAAGTAAATTAAAAGATCAAGCAAGGCAGTTTCAAGCAAATTCAACTCAACTAAATTCAAATCAACTTCAAGACTCAAATTCAACCTCAGTTTCGACCTGAGATAATGAAGATTCAGTTTAAAATCAACTATCAGTTTCAGATCAAATACAAACTTCCAGATCTAAGATTAAAATTGTTCCTCTGCACTCAATTCTCTGGTGAGTAAATATCTTTTAAAATCTAAAAAAAAATGTGTTAATACTTTGATGTTTTGCTTAAATCTGTGAACTAATATTGTATATATGATCTGCATGAATGTTTTTAAACTAGAATATAGTTGAATATACTCTAAACATTGTATGCATGTCTATGTATATGTAGATATATAAATATATATGTTGGCCTCTGTTGTTTTCATAGGCTCAACAACAACCTTCAAAAATTCATATCTACTAGGAATCAATGTTAGACTATGATCATTAAAAAGAAAATGACTATAGCAATGTATTATCAATTTTAAAAATAGTATCAAGTATTTAAATTTAGTAATTATTTCAAAATTAGGAAATTACAGTAAAAATTATGTATAAATCAAAAATCAATGATTATGATTTCATGTTTGGATTTCATGAATTGATTCGTGTTAGAAAACAATGATTTTTGATAGCGGTTTCAAAAATTTTAGGTTTGGAATTGTCGAGTTATCTCGAGATGATCTTATTTGGGTTTTTCGACGAATTTCGACGAACGGTGGCAAGTTGAAGGTCGAGGTTGTTGCTGAAGGAGGTGTGAAGGATGGGGATCATCAGATAAATAGTGGAAGTATTTTTAGATGGCCATGGTGGCCAGGCGGCGTCGAACTAGGGTTTGATTGCCAGTTTTGGTCGGCGTTGATTTTCAAGGTCATGTGTCGTCTGGGAAGCATCGAAAGCGATCACGTGTGGGGGAATCGAAGCTGGGTGTCGTGATGTTTTTTTGGATGAGGCGACGTAGATGCTGGTGGTTGGGATCGTCTTCGAAGTGAAGTTTTGTCGATAGGTTTGGTTCCTGTTGTGTGCTGAGTAGTTCGATTTTGAATCGAAGGCGAGATCATCGAAACTAGGAGGTCGAGTGGGATGGCGCGGTCATCGATGACTTATCGAGGGTTGGGGAGTTGGTAGGAGAGGTGTGGAGTCAACGTGCACGTGCACGTCTGTGTTTGGGTTCGTATGGCATCGAAGAAGGAGGATGATGCTCGGGTTTGGTCTTGAGTCTTTTGTTGTTTGTCTCGAAGCAGTGGGATGGGAGTGAGTGCACCGGTTTGAGCTCGGGAATCATGAGTGTTTGGCTCGGATTATTTCTATTCTACAGTTTCAGGTTTTAAAATTTAAAAAAATGTACTAGGTTTTAAATTTAAAGGAAGCATGACAGGTTTCAAAAGAAATGGGCTAATGCGGGTTTAAAGTAAAATTGTTTAACCAAGATTTTAAAAGCTAAAGAAAATCAAAGTTTAAAAAGTAAAGAAAATGTTAAACAAGTTTTCAAAGCTAAATAAAAAATAAACAAGTTTCAAGTAAGTATGTTCCAAGTTTAAAGTATGTTAAAATAAATATGTTTTCAAAGAATATAAACCAAAGTTCCAAAATAAATTTTTTAAACAAGTTTTTAAACAAGTTTCAAAGTTTAAATTTTAAAGTCAAATTATTTTAAAATTGTTTGGTTTATATAATTATACGCTAGATTAATTATGTAATTAGTTCCTAAATTGTTTTCAAAGAAAATTTAATGATGTAACTAAGAAGTGATTAAATATTTGGTATTAAACTTTAATTAATAAATGATTTTTGGTATATAATAATTTCAAGAATTTAATTAAATAAAGATTTAAATAATTTAATTAAGGTCTTGATTAATGAAACAAATTAAAAGACTAAAAACTGAATGTAAGTAATTTAGGATTAGTTAATTAATACGAGTAATTAAAGGATAATTAGTTATGGTGATTAACTAAAAGATAATTACTTAATGTGATTTATTAAAGAATATTTGCTTACTGCAAATTAATTAAAGAAAATTTAATTAATGTAAGTAATTAAGGATTAATTACTTGATGGAATTAATTAAGGATTAATTAATGTAATTAATTTAAGATAATTAATTGGTTAATAATTAAGGATAATCACTTATGAAATTGATTGAGTATAATTACTTAGTGTAATTAATAAAGTGCAATTACTTAGTGTAAGTAACTATTGGATAATTACTGAATGTAATTAATTAAAGGGAAATTATTTAATTAAAGGGAAATTAATTAATGGGAGTAATTAAGGATTAATTACTTAGTGTAATTAATTAAAGAATTGATTAATTAAGGTAACTAATTCAAGAGTTAGTTAATTAATGAATGTAATTAATTAAAAGATAATTAATCAATGTAAGTGATTATAGAATAATTAATTAATGTAATTAATTAAATATCAATGTAATCAATTATAGTTAATTAATTAATGAGAGTAATTAAAGGTTAATTAATGTGAATGGTTAAACGATAATTAATTTGCGTAATTAATTAAAGGCTAATTACTTAATGTAATTAAAGAATAATTAATTAAGGATGATTAATTAAGATGATAATTAAAGGATGATTAATTAATTGGTTTGTAATTAATTAATGTTAAGTAAGCAGGATTTAAAAGTGATTGAAGTAATTAATTTAATTTATTTAAATTAATCAGAAATGATGTAACTAATTAATCTTGCTTATGGATGATTGAATGATATTGATTGCCTTGGATTATTTGGTATCTCTGATATGTGATATGTGTTGCTCTGTGATATGAGACACTTTGGTCGAATTGTGATAAAATGGATTATCTATCTGTGATAATGTAAATTACTCTATCTATGTGCATATGTTACTCTAAATATAGATTAAATTGTTATAAACTTAAACAACTTGGACATTAAAACAGCGTTTTGGATTTTGGTGAGACCAGGACCGGATTCCAAATTGGATATCCGAAAACCACATCGATCCAAATTAAACGATAGGTCGTGAAATCTCAAGTGAAGATCAAGATGAAGACTCAAAGTGTAAGGGTTATTTGTCGTTAACTCTAGGGGTGATTCCAAAATGAGTGTAACGGAGATAGTGCTTTCACATTCGAGATGAAGATTCAGAGTGCAAGGGCTATTGTCATTAACTCTAAGGTCGATTCCAAAATGAGTGTAACGAGATAGTGCCTTCGGTTTCATTTGAACTGAAACGAACTTGTATGGATTGAATGCTTTCAGAACATCGTCATTGGAGGACGGTGAGCATTCCAAGATATGTGTTCTAAAAAGGTAATCGTAGCCTCAACCATCATTAACCGGGAGTGGTTGAAACAGGGGAGGTGCAGCAAGGTTAAGTGGGTAGCACCGAAATAGGATAAGATTTTCCCCTGTCTAGAAGTCCTTTTTATTCGGCTATGTGGGCAGTTGGTCATGCCAACTGCGGGGTTGTCTTATTCGAGATTATCCAGTAAATTGTAGTTTCAGTCTTGTGTTGTAGGGGATCAGGGTGGATCCTCGGTACTCTGATCTAGATCAGGTACTGTGACGGGCGGTACCTTGGTAGCCCTGCCATTGTATGGAATCCAATCTCCAATAAGTACCGTATGTTTTGATTTTTCCCAACTATGTTGGAACGTGAGATGTAAGCATTCCAGCTATTTTCTATTTTACTTGAAAACCCCAGACACTATTATAATATCACTGGATTTCCTATCAAATGTTTTGGTTATCGTAAGGTAAAAACCCGACATGTTTATTTGTGGCGTGATCTTGCGAGATACCCTTTGTTTTCAAATGATTTTCAAAGTTAAACAACTTTAACATATTTACTCACACTAGGCCTATGTCTGACCTAGAGTTTATTTTATATTTTCTTAAACTCTTGGGTACTTAAATTTTTAAGAGTAGCTAAGAGATTTAGGATAGCTTTGACGAATTCTGGAGGATATTTGGAGCATGAGGCTTCAGGGTATATAGATATATGTGTTTCTGTTGTGTTAAGATATGTGTTGTATCTTGAGTTATATGATAGACAGGTTTTCATGGTTGTCTAATAAGTGATATATAAGCTGTGTAACTCTGATGTTTGGTGACTGTTATGTAAATACTTATGTGATGTAATATAATTTATTCGTTCCGCTGTGAGATTCTGATATTGTTTAGTTCTTTCTTTCCTATCTTTTCTCTTTTCTATCCCTTTCTTTCTTATTGATGATGCGTCTTTCTATGGAATGAAAGGAGGGTCGTCACATCCAGGGCCAAGGGCAAAGCTGGTAGGTGGCACAGTAGGAACTAGCATTATGGTGACGACGGTCTATTCAGCTTTGAATCATTTGGGCCTGAGGCGTATATGACAGGTGATAGAGGTGGACTTGTAAGTTTACAGATTGAATGTTAGAGATTAGGGACATCCTCGAGTAAGAACTGAAGTTTCTTGAAGACCGGAGAGATGAGAGATATACTTCTAGCCGATGATGATTCTTTTGTTAGGGAATTAGTGATTTCCCCTTCCTTCGGATTTTTTGATGATGCAATCAAAGTGGAAATACTTGCTGGGGTAATGAAGGCTGAAGCATCAAGATTGTAACCCATAGAGGTGCTAGTATCGGGAGCTGCATATACGAGTGTTTAGTTACGAAAACCTCTAGGGTGGTTGTCGCAGAAGTGATGATATATATTAAGGACACATTTGGAGCTAGAGTGGAGTCGTCCATATGATCTATAGAGCTGGGTCAACGGGAGTCTCAATAGGCACCTATTCTTTGACTATCCTACCATCTTACAGGGCTACTAAATCTGCTTCATCCATAAATTTGGTTTTCAGTGTCTCTTCGTCAACATTGTTGCCAAAGTCTCTGGCCCATTTAAGAATTTCATCCCAGTCCTCATCTGGTGTCTTGGGTAGCCACCTCCTAACCATTTAAGATTCTTCATTTCTATATTTTTGCAAATAACTAAAGGATACTAGCTTCAATTTATGCTTCAGTTTCGACTGCTTTGTCCTTGAGATCTGCATTTTCTTTCTTTATAGTGGCCAAATTGATTTTTGGTGCGCTAGACTCACCCTGAGCCTACTCCCTTATTTCTTTTTCAACATTCAAGTCAGCTTTTAGTTTTGTGACCTCGACCTGGAGTGCGGCGTTCTCAACATATTTCGCCTTATTTTTCTTCTCGAGGTTGACGCTAGTGGCATAAGCATTCTTTACCTGTTCATTAAGGACTATGCTCGCAATTGTATGAGCTTTAGCTAACTCAGATAGCTTTTGATGGGAATCTTTAGTAGATTTTTATTTTTTGTCCCATTCCTTATTGATTGTAGCCAACTCATTTTTTTTGTCCTCCTAAATGCGGTTATATTTGGCTATCACTATTTCGAAAGCTCGGATGATCAGCTGGTTGGCATGAATAACACTGAAGAGGTCCTCGGCCAATTTCTTCCATTGATATAACTAATCCATGCCTACTAGTTCCTAGTGTTACTTTCTTTCGCGTAGCTTCGCAAAAAGCTCTTGACATCGCAATTGATTTAACCACCTCAAGGAAGAATTAAGGAAAAGCTGCTTACATCTTTGTGATGTTGGTAGTAGATTGGCTTCATGGGGTGGATGAGGAGCAGTGTGGCATGAAGTTATTTCTTTGCCAGCCCTATGAGATTGCTGAGAATAGGAAGGGTTGATTTTTCTGGATTGATAGGGTGTTATAACGGCACGGGTAAGAGGTCGAGATGATGAAGTTATGGTAGGACGATTGGCGATGATGGGAAGATTGAGAGTGCGAGTGTTGTTGATGGTGGGAATCACAGTCGTGCCCAGAACAGTTATGTGATTCCCATTGTTTGTCACAACGACACTGTCTTTCCTCGGCATTGTTTTATTCCTTATCCCACCTTAATCTTTGAGTCTCTGACTATGGTAGTAGCCTTAATGAGGATAAGAGGCCCTTGGAGTTTGGGAACGTTGTTGTTTGGTTGTAACACCCCGTAAAATCAACCATAAATAAATAAATTAGATAACTAATTTGAATAAAATGGGATTACAAAAGAATATTTCACAAAATTCAAATTTGATTACGAAATTTATGTCATTGTGTTCGTGATGAAATTCTAATCAATTTCCATATATAATATTTTGAAAACGGAGCTCAAATGGAAAAGTTGTGGACGTTTGAAGTTTTCAAATTCAAAATAGTTTAAATAGAATTCAGATTCAAATACTTAAATAATTCTTAACTTTTAAATTTGAAAGTTAACAACAATTAGACTTAGGGGATAAGTAAACATTAAAATTAACATCAACGTTAAATTACAGTTAAGGAATAAAATAAATAAATAATAATAGTGGCACAAATTACTTTTCCCAAAATAACATAACGGTCGATCACTCCTTAGGACCGGTTGACTGCTAGCGGTCGCCCGATAGGGCAGAGGCGGTTGACCGGTGGAAGCTAGTTGTGGCTAGGGCTTTGAGAATTTTGAAGGTCCAGATTTTTATTATTTTAAACTAACCTAAATTCGGCGGTTCTGATTCATGCTAACCACTATAAATATGAGCCTAGCCCTTCACTTTCATCCACGAATTATTTTGAGAACCTAGCGAAGCTCTATCGATCTCACTCTTTAGATTCAAAAAAGGTTCTTTAGGGCTTCAGGTAACGAATTCTAGATGCTTATTTCTAATTCTATACTCCTCCAATCCCTCAATTTCTAAACCTGATCTATATATACAAATCACTTGTTGTATATATGAAAAAGAAGAGATCTGGTAGAGAATGTCAAAGGCATGTCAAATCCAAAGGAGGCAAAGTTAAGGGATGTTATGAGTGGAAATCTTAGCATTTCTATTTTAGTAGTTGATTAGTATAGTTTGGTTTGAATATGCCTTGGGGTGTTTTGGTTTGTAAAAACATTATATTATAAACCTTAAAATTTCTTCAATGCGAAACGTCAATTCTATGTTGAAACCTCAATTATTTAATTCAAAATAAAGGAAATTATGTAGATTTGCAGTTTTTGTTAATTTTACATTCTATTCCACTTCTTGTTTCTTTTCTTTGAATTTGATAAATGGGTTTTGATTAAAGAGTAATGTGTAAGCTACGAATTTTATTTGAAGTTTGCACCGCTTATTCCTATGAATTAAATGGAAATTCCTTTGTTTATTCTTATATGAAAAAGGAGTTTAATAGAGCGTAAAGTTGAAACTGTAAGTTTCTAAATTGTAGTATATTATTTTGATGTAATAAGTTGAGTTTAAATTTTATTATATACAAGTCCATTGATTGGAATTTTTGGATATGAATATTGGACTTTTGCTATTGTTGATAATATGGGGTGAGACTTGTATAATTGTTGAAAGAGTTGGCATTTAAACGCTAGTTTAGGGCTTATTTTCCACACACGTAGAAACTACTAGGCGCATATATATATATATATATGTATGTATGTATGTATGTATGTATGTATGTATATGTGTGTGTGTTTTAGCGTAATTAACATATAATTGCATAGTTGAATAAGTTATTAATTTTATTAAATCCCCCCGGGGTAATTAATTAATATTAATGAAGAAATAAGAAAGATTTCATATAAGGCCATGATTATGGAAACAGTGAGATGTGTGATAATATATGTAAAGTATGATATAGATTATGACTAAGTTATAATGATGCGAGGTCAGCCAAAAGCACATGGAAGTCTACCCAACTGATCTGGCTACCAACAGTGTGACTTTAGGGCTGATGTGAGACATCGCCTATAATAAGTAACTACGATTTCTATAAATTGTGAGACTAATGTGAGACATCATCGTGGGATACATGTTATAATACGAAGGACCTAATTCAGAGATTGAAGGTATTAAGTGGTTATGTGAATTGTGAGGGCTTGTCTCTTCTCTTTGTAGGAAGTAGTAAATGTTTAGGGTTAGGGGTTAGGCACGATAGAGGATATCTTAAGAAAGGGCCCGTTTCAATAGGAAGTATTATGTAGCTGAAGATATTCCATGCAATGTCAATGAGATAGTTACTAATGAAGAGTACACCTTGAGATCATAGGTAGTAAATGACATAGACCTTCCTTAAATAAGGTATTAAATTGTTAGAGTTTCCATAATTCCCGTCAAAAGGTATTAAATGACTTGAGTACTATCTCTTACATTGATAGGACATTATGGACGATAGATATGTGTTATTGGGTTGATAGCAAGTTGGCTATGGGCTTATATTTAGAAAGCCATTTTATTTACTATGAGAAAAGCCACTGGGTTTATATTTGAAAAGACTTAAGATGTACGTAGAATATGTAGACATATTCCTATTTAAATTATACTGCCTAAGTACTAATATAGTAAAGCTCAAAAAAATTATTCACCATATATACGTTGTTCTGACTCCCTCCTCGTTACAACACAGGTTAGGAAGGGCGATGCTGGAGGCAGAGATGTTGATGAGACTTATGGCAGTGGCCTGTTTATTTACTTGTTATTTTCTACAGTTTTAATATGCTCATGAAATAAAAATAATGTTGTATGTTTGGAATATTGTACCACTGATATGTAATGATGATTATGGATATTTAGTTATGGTTTTAAATAACAATTTTGAAATTTATGATAAAATGATATTGTTGTTATTATTATATTTCATCCTTCCGCTGTGATATTCTTAATGTGTAGATAAATATCTCTGTAATGTTCTTTTCACCAACCAACAGCCAGCTTTGGAATAGGTCTAAGTTTCGATGGATTCTTTTTTAGGTCGGAAGTTAGGTCTATTTTGAGGCAGGTTGTTAGACTAGTGCCTTCTTGAAGCTTTCCATGCGGCTGTGCTTCCCCATTGTACCTAAAAGAAAGATAGATAGTATCAAAATTAAACATAGGGATTAAGAACAAAGTGCTAAGTATATGTGCTTGTGATCCTAGAATCGTGTGAAGTGTTGGTGTTCCCTAGTAGCATACAGATTGTGTTCAAGTACGTCAAGATATGGAATTTCTTCACCCTTAGTAGGCGTGGCACGTCTCCCGAATGAAAGATAAAATTGAGTATGATGGAGATTACGACATCTTCGAAGTTCAACCCACTAGAGGGGACGTCGGAAAGGTTCCCAAGATCACTTAAAGAATCGAAGATGTTGTCGGATGTGCTTGCTAGAGGAGTTGTCTCTTCAATGGGACCGTGACGTGGTTCAAGTGCAAGTTGTGAAGACTTGATGGTTATTGTTTCGGTCTGGAAGTGATGTGACCATGATTCCTTCGGAGATGTTTCCCCAAATGATTCATCTCCACCGGCATCATTGTCCTCATCTCCATCTTCCTTATCCTCTCCCTCTTCTTCTCCTTCATCTAGTTCTTCGTCTTCTCCTTCACCTATATCCTCTCCTCCTCCTATCCTCTCTTCACCTAAGTTCTCAACTCCTCTATCTCCTCCCTTTTCTCTAAGATACGCTTTGACTCCTTGATCCTCTTCGCTTCTTAATCCATTGCCATTAGATTCATTATTAGGAGAAGAAGGGCCAGTAACAACTTGAGTCACTTTGGTAGGAACCGAACTAGGAACAATGCTCATTCCATTGTAAAGAGTGTGGAATTGTAGAATTCTAGTACTGGTAAGGAGGTATAAAGTTTTCCTCAAGTTTGGATTGATCCCCTTTACGAAAGCCAGATCTTCAGTTAGGACTCGTGTCTGGACATCAAACAAGAATGTAAAAAGGGTGTTGGTTACTTAGGTGAAGAAGGCCCAAGTGTGATAGGAATTTTGGTTAAAGAAGCTTATAGCTAGACAGCTAAAGGCAATTGAAGCTATCAAGACTGGGCGAAGAAATATTCACCCTTGAAATAACTTATCTTATTATGGAGCCCTTGGGCAACCTTGCAGTGGTTGAAAACTTTAACTGTTAATAGTGAAGGCATCTCCCAACACTTTTTGAACTTGGGCAAGTTGGTAATCTCTTTAGAAGTTGGCGAACAACCTAAGTGAATCATGAATATAATATAAAGAGAGCTTGTTAAGACATACCGTTTAGGTGTACTTAGATTGGAGCTAGCTTGATCTCTTGAAGAAAGAATTTGAGGAATTCATTGAAAAGGTGCATGGCTCCGGAGAGTCATATGTATTTGTTACATGTAGTATATCATTGTTGGAGAAAGATGAGCCCTTTGGTTCGGTTTAGGCAGAAGAACCTCGTCTTTAGGAATCCCATTCTTGATGTAGATCGGTCGTAGTTCTTTAGAAGTCAGCCTAGAGGGTGTTTGATTAGGAGGGTTATCCAAGACTATATGAATATACCGATCACCCCTTAAAGGGGCGTGATATGAAGTTGGGCCGTTGGAGCGGCTTAAAGCTAGAGCTTTTGCATGATAGAGTGCATTTCCCCTAATGGAGATGTATACACTTTGGCACTGGAGGTGTAGAAGGGCTAGTACAATTCAAAGACGGGAGATCGCCTACAGTCTTCCATTTTATGTTGAAAATTTTGATAACAAATATGGTCAGGTATGTTTGATCTTGATATATTAGTTTAATTAAAACACTTTAACTGATGTACAGAATTTAACGGATGTCAATGTGTGTTGACCTGCTCATTGATCGAGAGTAGTGCAATGTGTCAGTCTATGTAGTGTATGTCCTATATCCATGACATGATGTACATGAATACTCTATGTGGATAGCCCGCTCGTGCTCGCAAATGAGCTTTGTCATGCTACAAAATCGTGTGTTAGAGTTTACCCCATAGCGGAACCGTTCTTCGATTAAGCATGGAGTTTTCTTTATAGGGCTATAGGGTTGTGATGTTCAACTTGAAGCGTTGATACGTGATTTTGTTGTATGCCAAAGTGCGTTCTATGTGATCATTCTTGAAACAGTCTTATTAGAATTGAGTTGTCAACCCATATTCAACCGAAGTTCGGTGAAAATAGGTTGCCTCCTTTCATATGTGAAAACTTGTCAAAACCAACAAAAATGGTCACATCTCAAGAACTCGATGCCAAACTTGAGAAAGCTCAAAGCAGAGGCCTTAAAACCCAAAGTGGACACTAAGTAGTCATAAGGAGAGAAAAAAACTTAGGGTCAGACCCGAGGAAGCTAGGAGTCAACTTCATGTAATGTGAAATTCTTTAGTATATCAATTCAATTCGGTATAGAAAGGAAGAGGGAGGCATGAATTCAAAGTTGAACATAAATTGACGACTACGGCTTGACGATGACCGTGGTGATGAGGAAACGGCGATGCAAAGCCAAGATAACAACCAACCTAAAGTCGAGATTTTGAATGGAATTCAGTGAGTCTGGGTGGAAATCTCGCAAGTACAAATAGTGATGGCTTGAATGGGATGTGTAATTAAAAGCAGCAACATTGGGGTTGAAGCAACGATGATCAAGTTGTGTCAGCAGTGTCGGTATTAGAGTCATTGGTATAAAGGTGAAACTCGTAAGGGCAAGAAAACTGATATGTTGATGAATGAAGGTATATACCTAGGAAAAATTCTAAGTACCTGACTTATACTCGCCTCATAATCCATGACAGTGTCGACAATAATCATATCGGTACCAACAAGTTTTGATCAAGTTGTTTTATTTAAGAAAAAAGAGAAGAGAAAAGAAAAAGGAGTCTACCTGATTGAGACACCGACAAGGTTTAAATTACGATGTGATCATGTCGGTATCGACATGATCTGAATTACGAGTGTTGCTCGTTCTTCGTGTCTAAAAGCATGAATCTGATCTCTTACCCGGTCTTCCTTAGCATAGCGACTTTGATGGATAAATTCTATTCGCCTATAAAAACTCATCCTTTGATAATGAAAAAGGGATTCGAGATATTTCTTTCCAATCTTGGAAACTCTACCTCGTTATTGACACAGTGTGCTACTGAACTCAAATTTCCTTTGATTTCTAAGTGTGAAACATTGTAATTTGATTGTGCTTGTGCAAAACTATCTAAAATAAAACTATAGTGGACGTAGCGGTGATTTGTGGCCGAACCACTCTAAAATCTCGTATGTTCATACTTCCGTTTTCGTTTTTAGATTTGTTTATATCGTTTTTGATTGATCTGCGGTGTTGTGTTATTTTCTGATCTAACGGTACACTTACAAAATTCTATTTTGTTTTAAAATAATAAAGATAACTTTTCGAATGCGTACTCATATATAAAATAAACAAATAAATATCTTACATCTTAAATCATTTGTGAATTATATATACGCGACTTCAAAATAAAAGAAAACAAATATTTATTACGGCTTTGGAAATAAAGTAAGAATTTTCTAATATTTTCTATTTCAAAATATATATACACAAACCCTTGAACATGGATTTTTATTTAAAAGGAATTTTTTTTCTCACGGGCTTTATATGATATTAGGAAGAAATTAAATAGTTTTTTAAGAATGTCAAATATTTGAATAAATTCGAACACACACACACACACACACGAATACACAAACACATACACACATTATAAATAAATTGTATGTATTATATTTTATAAAAAATTCTTACTTCATGACTTTGATTTTCAAAAACAATATTTTTTATTCTGAAAAATTCAAATTTCTTTAAATTTGAATTTTTTGGCAAGGCCAACCGGCTTTATAATGGACTATGCCACTGTATATATAAATAAAGAACATGTGCCATGCACATGCGCAAAGCAGCTAAACATGGTTTTATAGTGACCATACCACTTACATACAATACAGGTGAGAAACAAGGTGCTTCTACAGCTAAAAAGAAAACCTAACTGTCCTCCTCGGAGGAAGAACCACTGTCATCATCAGCTGCATAGGCCCTAAGACATGGATAAGCCAAAGAACTGAGCCATAATATTTGGAACAAAGACCTCCGAATCATAGGAATATAAATACTTCCGATCCCAAGAATCATCTGCCAAAATAGCGCGATTGACATTCCCATCCTCACAACCAATCAATAGAACAAGATCATCCCCTTCTACGTGATAATATAATCGCCGAATCCCCCCTCTTCTCCCACAAACATGCAATAACACTTAGACACTGTACAATATCTCATTTATGATTTCACATGTACCCAATACCTCTCCAGGGAGTTCCACCCAATAACTGGCGGAACAATAGGCTTCCTCGGGCTGTCAGAAGAAATAACATGAACATTGGAGGAGGAAGGGGCGACAATGGCCGCAACATCTGATGAAGAAGAAATAACCGTCGAAGACTTGGGGACCCATTTTCTCAAAGGACGACGCGGTAGCGGAACCTTAACAGGAATTGGATTCTCAGGCAGGAGTTTGTAGTCAGAAAAATGTGCCCAAAGGAGTGGCATGCCAGACAAATATCTAGTTTTCAACTGTAGTTAACATCAACAAGAGCGTCATGACCATTCGCTAATCGTATCTTAAGTTGAGACGAAAGGAGTTTATCCGGAGTAATCTCAATCAATGCCTTGGCGAAAACTAGACTATTTCTTGCGACAATGTTTGCATCAAGGCATTTAAGTTTACCAATGAGGCTAGTAAGCCAATCAAGGCCCATCAAGGGCTGAAGAACAGAAGGTAAATGAGTAAAATGAGTCCAAACAGGGATAAACAAAACCTGATCTCTTGCTCCGTCAACCGTTGGACTCCATACTATAACGATGAATGGTTTGGCATTAATAATGGACGGATCCGCCTCGAGAACCCAAAGTCGCTCTTCCACAATAGAGAATTTGAAATAGAACATCCCATCTATATAGTTAACACGAAGACCACTTCTTAGTTTTCAAACAGAACGTACGAACATCCACATAAGAAGTTTTCGAATCGAGGAAGAACCCAACTAAATGATCTTTTCAAAAATAACTCCCTCTAAAAGGACTTCAGAGGGAGGAATCATGGCTTCCTCTAAATTTGAAATTTTTAAATAGTCAAATGTATAAATATTCATAAATAATTAATTTAACTATATATGGAATTATTAAATCTAAATAATTTATTTTAAATATATAATCATATATATATATATTATAAAAATATATGTATGTGTATATATATGTGTGTGTGTATGTATTTCAATAAATGATGAGCGAATCTAAAAAATAAATTATTGAGAGTTTATATTAATGTGGATATAAATATAGATACTTATTCATATGACATCATCATTAAACTATGATATTAATCATAAGCCACAATGGTTAATTAAACAACTACGGCATATGGTCATCGTGTCACTCCCAGGTTAGATCATCATATATAATATATAATTATAATGTTTGTATTATGAAACATATTATAACATCCAAATATAAATTTAAAATAAAATAAAATTAATAATTAAATACTAGAATTAAATCATAACAAACAAATATAAAATTTTAATTACAACTTAATTATATTAAAATTATAATTCAATTTTTTATATTAATAAATACAAAATATGATTTACTATAACATTAGTATTCATATCTACACAAAATACGATCTTTAGCAAATTATTATTATTATTATTGTTTTGAAATTCTTCATTTTAGTTCCGCTGCTAATACACCTGATCCGACGCTTCTTAATGATCAAAGAGTATATCTACAATTGAGTGAACGTCGAAGTAGGATAAAGTATGAATCACGTCATATGTTGATTCCTTTGTTGAAACTGCATTTTTAATTTCACTTTGTCTTTTGATATACAATGTCAGAATTTATTTTTTAGTGTATCGTTAAAAGAGAATGAAAAAATGAAAGGTAAAATTAAGAAAGTATGATTTGATAGGGAAAAAAAATAGTCATAGTACATTAGACTCAAAGGAAGCGATAGGGAGGGAGACCATAACACTTTTCTCTTAAACTTGCCACGGTTGAATTGTTTGTATTTAGGATTTTGTGGATAATTGGAGTCCAGTGCAAATTCAAAGCAACGGTTTGTAACTTGCACAAAAGAAAAGACCTGACCGAACTGGACCGAGCCACTGGTCCGACCGGTTGGACCGGGAATTACTTGGCAGTTGGGCAGCATTAAATGTACTTCGTTTTCTCTCTCTTCTTCTTCCCTCCTCATTTCTTTCTCTCACTTCAAAACTTCATGCTAACTCACTCCTCTCTTCGTAGTTGTTTTCCAAATCACTAACAGTTGCTTCATAATTTATCATAAATTCTTTGATTCTGACTATAACCGACTACTCTATTTCATAATTGTTTCCAAAGTTCGCCAATTCAATGGCATAATTTCTCTGGTTTGTGCTGAAATTAGCTTGATTTGACTGCATTTTATAATTAGGTTCCGATCAAGTTATTGATTTCAGGTAAGTGATTCGTACATTGAGTTGTCAGTTTTGATTTTTGACTGTGTTTTGCTCTGCATGTTTTAGTTTGTGTTAGATCTGTTATTTAATTGGAGAATCGAAGGTACTGTTTAACTTAAATTCGTGCATCATTTGAACATGTATTTTTTGTGCATTAAATATATTTTTCTTAGATTCATGTTCTTTGATTCGAATTGCATTGTATTGCATGCGTTTAATTAATTTTAAGGTTCGGTCAAAATGATTGGTAATCCTTACGTGTGCTTTTGACTCAGGGCTAAAATCTATTTACGATTATTTTATAAAATGCGTATCGCAATTGATTAGAAGAAACTGAATTGAATCCGATTTAAGGTATGATTTCAATTAGTAGAAAATTTTGAATTGAACAAAACAAAATAGAGTACCAATCAAGTCAAATGAAATTCTAATTGGAAACTTGGATACATTCAGTTTTCAATTATCATCATATTTAATAACAGTTGCTTTTTATCTATACTGAAAGTGAATTTAGTCGTAGTATATTATATTAAAATATCTATTCAAATCTGTCTATCAAAAGTTCCAATATCATTACATAGGACATGACATCAATATCTTGATGGTTGATATGCATGCAATCACCCTGCAATTTGTACAATTATTTTCTGCTTGGTGGGTCCTTGTTCTGTTGAAGTTCAATTTATTTTCAGATATAAGCAGAGCATGCCATGTGATAATAATTTTATTTTCCCATGCTAACCAATATACTTTATACAAATCATTCGAATCATGTTTCCTAATCAACATAATTGAGAGTTAAATCGATAACTGCACACATACTAGATTGAAATGATAAATATATAACTTTTCCGACTTACATGCTGTTGATGTACTTGTATGAAGTCATTAATGCGTTTAGTTACTGAATTATTATTATTTTCTTTTCTGCAGAAGATGGATTCTATGTGCTCTTCTCGAGTATTTTCGCCTTCACGAGAAGATAGCGGTGATGAAGAACTGTCTGTGTTACCAAGGCACACAAAAGTGATTGTAACTGGAAATAATAGAACTAAGTCTGTTTTGGTTGGGTTGCAAGGTGTTGTAAAGAAAGCCGTTGGTCTTGGTGGCTGGCATTGGCTGGTAAATTATTGTTCATCAGTTGGTTTATCCTAGTTTTTGCGAGATTTATCTTGTTTGTTTATGTACGTTGTCTTGAACCAGTTTATGGAAATCTCTGGATAAGTCTTCTCTATTCTAACCATGTTTCATTTAGTATTTTATACAGTTTTCGTTGCAGTTTCAAAAATTTCAACCGAATGGAGTTAATTGCTCTCTAAATTATTTTCATGGTGTATTTGAACCTTTTTCTAAGATATGGAGAACTTATCTTTGCTCCTAAAGATAGAAAGTATATGTCTGCTCCTAACATATTCAAATACAGTAATGGTTGAAACTTGAATGTAGGGTGCGTTCGCGGACAAATTGGATTAGAGCTTAGAGGTTAGAGTGTCCGCGGATAAATTTTTGATTAGTGGTTGCTTAGAGGTTGTGTAAGATATAAAAAAATTTAGTTAATTTTTACGTCCGACATATCTCTGATCCGTCGGTCGTAAAAGTTAAGTCACAGCAAAACTCTGGGAATCAAAGTGGTGAGGCCTCTTCCCCAGCCGCTGATTTAAGTTTTACATCCGACGTATCTTTGATACATCATACGTAAAAATCCGCTGTTGCTTTTCCTTCACCCAACCGCTTGTTCGCGAACGCATCCATAGTTAGCATGACTCGATATCATGAAGAAAACGGTTTCTTTGCTCTGCCAACTCTAGTGAGTTAGCCTATAGTGGTTTGTTCAGTTCAATTTTACTCCATAGACAAGCCATTGAGCCTCCAACAGCGACTTGTTCAGTTCACTTTACTAACCATATGCGCAAATTTCGTTCATTGAAGTGATCCAAAAGACTAGTTGATAAAAGGGAAAGTAATTGCTTTTTAAAGAATTCAACTAGAAAACATTAAAGACTTTGTCGTTTTAAGTGATTTTGCAATAAAACTGTAAAGAATTTGTTTGGTTATTTTATTTTATTTATTTAGTTAAAAAGCTTCTTCCAGAGCAGTAAAAAGGCAAAGTGTTTGACGTTTTATTTGAAGCTAAATTTTTAAAATTTTACTTCGTCTTTTATTTGTTCTGTTTGGTGAAGTGTTTTTAGATGTATCGGGGACATGAGTGTTGTTTTGTTTGGTGTTTTGATGAAAAAAGATCAACTGAACAAGACGGGTTTTAGGAATGGTCTGATTGGTGGAAATTATGACTGAAATTCAGTTAGATGATTTACTATGGTGTAAAACATTGTTGAAAAACACGCATTATGACCTGCCTAAAGTATAGCATGTAGTCATCGATTGGGTTTACAAAACTCAATTTGTATTAAACTTGAGTTCAATAAGCTCAATTGACTCTACTACTTTGGTTTGAGCTGTCAATTAATATCCAAGTCTCATTTGATTAATTGATACCTTTTCTATTATGGTTTTAGTAATAGATCACAATATTATTGAAGTTTGTCAATAATTGAGTTCATTTCACAGTCCAATGTCTTGTAATCTCCTTTAACTTTCCCCCACTTTTGCTATGCCATACAAAACTTTTCTCTTGCCATAAGAATAATACAAGATAGTAAATGCCAAATTTCTTGGAATCCACGATAGCATAAATTACTTTTCGTACTACCTATGATACCTCATGTTCATTGTTCACAACTTGAAATAGTTGAGCCTTGACCTAAGTAATGTATCAATGTTATAGTTTTGATTTTGTATGCCAAAGTAAGTTGGTTTGCCATGGCTATACATTTTGAGTGTAATTCATCACTAACCTTCTGATTTGTTATAAACTTATGGTCACCCGTATATTCATTTTTTTATTTTTAGGTTCTGAAGAATGGTGTAGAGGTGAAACTGCAAAGAAATGCCTTGAGTGTTCTAGAACCTCCTACGGGGAACGAAGAAGACGGTGATGATGTAGAATTCGAGAACTCTTTCTGCAGTAGTTCTGATAAAGAGTTGGATAACTGTAACTGTATGTCGCAATTTTTACCCCCACACTTAAGACTTATCTATTATGATAACAAATGTTCCTTACTCCTAGTAATTAAGTTTTATTCATCTAACAAATTCTCCTTGTTTACTATATTCATCAGCTAGCATCGAGTTTCAAAATCCAACTAAACCAAGAGTCAGACATACTAGACCATGGTCTGTTTCATCAAGATCAGTTAACCGGTTCAGAGAAATTCAGTCTCATAGTAGCAAACCTCAACTGGTATGGAATAAATACCAACCAGAATTTTACACATCACCGTTATATGGTGTTGCATTATTCTGATGTGTCAGTTTTTTAACCAACCGCTGACTTAAAAATACACAAATAAAGCACACCATTTGCAGTTTAGTTTCAATAATGCAAGTAGACATTTATGCTGTGACCCTTCTAAGATATGTCTTATCTGTATTTGGTATGCACATCCATGATAGTCCAAGAAACTTGCTAATCACCGTATATCTCTGGTAAGAATCAGAAAATAAAGAACTAGAGGTGTGAGGAATCAAAGTTTGTTCCTCTTTTTAATATGCTTTAATTGTCATTATTTTTTATCCGTTTCACCATTATTGACTGGCAAATCGTAGTCATAAATTGTTTTCTTTCCCGCGTTTTTATGGATAATTTGGTATACTTTTTTGATGCAACATAGTAGAAATGCATTCTCATAGTAAATCGTTGACAGAGGGTAAATCTGGCAAAGCTTGAAACATCCACATTGTGGAGATATTGGAAGCACTTCAATCTTGTGAGCAATTTTCACCCTTTATTTTCTTATAGACTAATTTTAATATTACGCCTGCCATAAAAACTTACTTCATCTTTAGACGTTGAAAACTTATTTCAACGTTGTACTTTGAAATTGCGCAACCACAAAACCTGGTATAGCCAAAACCAGATCTATTTTTATAATAAATTTTCAAGGAAACCTAAAGTTGAACTAAGTTTTTCTGCTGGATATACAATTAAAATATGTCCCTTTTTGAATATTGGATAAATTCAACATGTAGTTATTATTTTCCTTTATCTGATTGTTGTTTGCTTTATTATAACTGAATAAGGTGAGTATCAATCCCAATCCGTCCAAGGAGCAGCTCATCAATTTGGTGCAACACCATTTCATATCGCAGGTAAACTATAAATCTACTATAATGCTGTAATTTTTGTATGATATTGGCATTTTTTTTTAAATTTTATTCCAAGGACACTATTTACAGTGATGATATAGGCATTTTTTTCACTGTTTTCAAGCCCTGTATTGTCATCTTTTGTGCTAACACTGAAATACGATAATTTTCTTTTGGAATGCGAAAGCAATTGGATGATATGCAGGTGATCTCAGGCTTCATTACTACAACAAAGAAAATGAGAGCTCTTGGAAGATGAAGATCAACGATATTATTTAATGATGAATTTTATATGGAATGTATTTTATCAGTGGAACTTATATAATTATAGCAGTGATGATATATATAGACAACACAAGTTGCGTTTTAAATTAATTGTAGGAATATTTGTTGGATTTGGTGCTTAATGTGACTGACCACATAGCTTATATTATAATGCTGTGTATGCTTTGCATGCCTGATAAATTATGGGTCATACATTTAGCAGCTGCATGTAGCTGGTAATTTTTTAAGCCAAAACTTGTGTTTGTGTTATCTTTATTTATTTTTGTTTCATCATGACCTGTACTAATATTCTTGTTAAAGTGATTTGGTTTTGCTTTTATCTATTGATTGTTGCAAATTTAACAGTTTTGAGCAATGATACGTACTTGCTATATCATTTAATTAAAATCTCAACTGCTACCTAATAGATTGAATAATGCATTCAATGTGCTGTTGTTCGATTTGAACAACAGAAATGGGATCCACCAATGTTTTTTGGAATGTGCATGTACATGGACAAAATGTACTCTACGCAGATATTTCCGGGTGTAAATTAGAGGTGCATGCTATAAGGTAGAGTGCATGTGCCATTTTTCTTGCTTCTTCAGTTGCTATCTCGGTTCACAGTACCATGTTGAGGCAAGCGTATTTACGTTGAACCCGTATTATTTGCTAAATCGTTTTTCTTTCCCTCTCTATCTTTAATTTTATTCTTCTTTAAATTAGGAATTGTTGATCCCGGTAAAAATTTACTAGCAGTGATAATGACGTGGTTTCCTCGAATGACAGTAGATTTTTAACATGTGATCCAAAACTTACATCCAGTCAATTAACCCTTTAAACATGAGTGACTCATTTATTTTTCTCCTAAAAAGAGTTACAAATAAGATAAGCCATTTTACACAGAGAATTAGTAAAAAGACAAATACACACACATCTAAACTACTATTATAAACTTTAGGTTGATTATAAAATTTAGATTGAAGGACAAAGTAACATTTCTCTTGTCAACGTTTTCAACCATACCACCGCATGGTCGTCAATATTAACAAACAGCCAGTCACAGTCATCACCACCTACCGCCTTTTCTCCGTCTTCTCCATATGACTGCAGCCTCGTAGTCGTTGTGTCCACCTACATTCTAAAACTTAGCCACCACATTGAATCAAAAGAACAATAATCGTCTCGAATCACACTGCCACATCACACTATCACGTTGCCACTTCACATTAGTACCATAGCGGCACAGAGAATCGACGATAATTAAAGAAAGTCAACAGAAAGACAATGTTAATTTAAATTAGCATCATATGATTATAATGTTATATACATTTGTACATTTCAAATGATGCTAGATTAAACTAGCATTATTCGTATATAATGTTATATACATGTTGGAATTGAATGAATAATTTAAGAAGATTTGCATTGAGAAGTGTGAGACATAAATGTCTTGGAAGATGAATAGTCTTACGTAGTAGAATATGATAAGTGTTTATATAGTACTATGTGATCCCTAGTATAGTTATTATGGAATGAAGAGAGACAATAGAGCATGTCATTCTAGAGGGCGGTGCAATGCACCACCCGCCCACACCCGCCGTGTGGGCCAATGAGCGTTTGAGGCATATTAGAGGCACTTTGCGGTTGGCTATGTGCATTGGCTTGGTTATTCAGATCAAATTTTTTAAGATCCGCTTCTAACAGTAAAATGCAAATGGTCACGTCAGTTGGTAAAGGTCGCAACCTTTTCAACAGTCACGACCATTTAAACAGACGCCTCCCCCTCCGAATAGGCACCTCCCTATGCCTATATATAGGCGGAACGAAAATCAGAAAAGAAGAATAATTTTCTGCATTTCTTTCTCCTTCAACTCCGTTCTTAAAAATCCTCTCTTGAATTCGTCGTTGCTCTGTTATTTCCAATGCAGCGCTGCAGAGATCGGTATGTTTCATCTTGAGAAACAGTTGCTCGTCGACACTTCAACGCCATTGAGAGAGCAATTCTGTTTCAAGGAAATAGTTTCACTGGATTCGGACAAAATTTAACGGTAATCTGTTTACCAGTATTGCATATATTTGCGACAGTTTTAATTGCAACTTGTTCGTAACACTTTTTAGCGTTACTGTTATCAATCTCTGTATACGGTTTAGTAACGCTTTTCTGACGTTATTAAACAAAAATTTCATAACACCTTTTTGACATTACGAACAACAATCTTGAAACAGAGTTTTATATTTTGTTTGTCACTGATTGAAGTCACTGTATTTCAGACAATGGCTCAACACAGTAATACATCGATAGTCAAACCGACCGTGGCCACCACTGAGAACAGAACAATGGTTCCAACAACCACAGTCGCTTTTTCATTTGGTGAGAGGCCAGAAAAATTTGCTGGAGTAGATTTCAAACGCTGGCAACAGAAAATACTATTTTACTTAACTACTGTTAATGTTGCGCAATTTCTCACCGAGGATGCTCCGAAAGTGGCTCCGAAAGTGAACGAACTAGAATCTGATGCAACCAAAGTTGAAGCACTCAACATATGGAACAGTTCGGACTTCATATGAAAAAATTACATATTAAATGGACTGGGTAACAGTCTGTATAATGTGTATTGCACAATGAAGACTTCAAAACAACTCTGGGCTTCCCTGGATAAAAAGTAAAAAATAGAGGATGCTAGAATGAAAAAGTTCGTTGTCGAAAAGTTCCTCGATTTCAAAAGATAGATGCCAAAACCGTTATCAGTCAAATCTAGGAGTTGCAGGTAATAATACACGAAATTCATGATGAAGGGATGTCCTTAAGCGAATCATTTCAAGTGGCGGTTGCCATCGAAATGCTACCTCCGTCATGGAAAGATTTCAAGAATTATCTAAAACATAAGTGCAAGGAAATGACTACGGAAGATCTTGTAATGACCTGCCTTTTTGGATGATTTAAATTAACTATAAACCACACACGTCAGACTCAAACTATTCAAAACGAAGGATTGTTATGGGGTAAATAAGAAAAAGTAGAGAAAAAAAACAAATACAGAATCTCACCGTGGAATGATAAAATATCATAATCAAATAAACAGTTCATGAAGTTGTTTTACAAATAACAATTGATTACACTTTTACAAGGTAGAATCAGAGTTACATACAACAGAAATAAATAACAATGCAGTGAAATAACATGATGCGGCAGAATAAATCAAATAAATAATAATAGAAATAAATCTTCGTCTTCGTCCTCCAAAAGCAGTCTTCGATACACTGAAAGCTCGGACTGATCCGAGCAAATTGAAAAGAAAAACGCTCGGGTCAAAACTAAAAGATCTTATGTAAGTTAAATGAACAGTAACTAAATATGAGTGCAACGACGTCAGAGATGTTACAGGCTTTGACATCTCCTATCCAGTGTCTACGTGAGTGCAATAACTTAAGATATGTTCGGAATTACCATCTCCTAAGGATTGTAGGATCGTTTTTACCCTAGGGGATTACCATCTCCTAAGGATTGTAGGATCGTTTTTACCCTAGGGGAGGGGGTGAATAGGGTGATACTAATAATAATAAAATTAGTGCGAAAATAAAAACAATAACAGAAAGCAATGAAATAGAGATCACACGCAGATTTACCCACCTTCGGCAAAAACCTACCCGCGTGCTGCCTCCAAGGTTTCTACTAGAGATTAATTAGTCAGACCTTGCAAACACACGTAAACTTGTGACACTTGCTAACTTAACTAACCAAGCTCTAAGCTCAAAACCCTACTATAACTCAGCCACCGAGTTGCGAAATCTAAAACTACGCCCCGTTGTTTGTACCTAGTCACACGACTAGAAAGTTACACAGTTTAAAAGAAAAAATTAAAAAATAATAAACACAAAACCCTATATATAATTTTAGCCCAAAATAAATAAAATAGAGTCGGCCCAAAAATGATGATAACTAGAGAAGTTCATTCCCTTTTATTTTGTTTTATGTCGTCTCTTCCTTTTTCTCTTCGACATGAAATTTAGGGTTTTGTTCACCAATTGATGCCGCCACTTAATAATAGATTGATTGAAGTGATGATTTTGATTTTGGTTTGCTTCGTCAATTAATCCCCACACTCTCGATAGCTTCAATTCAGTCGAGATCGAATAATGCTTTTAACTGGTATGTGAATTTCCTTTTTCGATTATTGGTTATTCTCGACTTCGATTCGAGTTTAGCGATTTATTTCAATGCTTTCTCTCTGATTTGCTTGAACTCGAATGAGAATATGCCAATGATGAACTGGGTTTTTATAGGGATTAAAGCCCTATATTTCATTCATATATTTTTCATTTGAATTCTTCACGTGATTTGCTCGACCATACGATTTTCGATTGAACGATGTGATTAATCTGACTTGTTCATCTTATCATAGTTTTGAATTTGCTTTCCGTTCTATACTGCTTTGACTTTGGCATCGTTCTTTTACTGCTCGATACTTGAATTTGAGATATTCTTTTGACTTTGTAAAATTGACTTGTTCAATTTGCTGACTTGTTAACATTTGAGTTTGATGATATATTTCTGATAGAATTTCACCATGATACCCTCTTGACCGTATTTGAATTGCTACTGTTTTTTTTACTGTAAATAAGTAGATTGCTTCACTGTTATACACATGTAAACTGCTTAGTTGTATTTCATCTCCATGTATATACATACTTGTATGTATGTATATGTGTGTGTGATTGGTGCATGTATATATGTCACCGTGCTTATGCTCATTCATGTGTCTACACTACGATTCTCGAATCACTTGTGTATATGCACACATGTGTATATATGCAGACTCTTGTATTGTGTTCACCACTGTCGAGACTATTGCATAGTTGTTGTCGAATTCCATATTCATTTCCTCGAATTTCACTGTTTGCTGGGTTACCCTATATTATTTTCATACCTGAACTGATACGTGCTCCAATGTATATTTGTACTATATGTTTAAAACTTAACTCGCATATGAGCTTGGTTATTTTTGCTGGATTGCTTGGACATTTTGCTTCGAGTTAAATTGTGGTCTGTATGTATGTATATATGTGGGTGACCCTATGTTGTATTCAAACTAGACCATTTGACCTTGAGAGCATGTTCTTGCCTTTTTTATTGTCTGGTGCACTTTGAATGAAGTCTGGTTGCATTTCAACCATGGGTTATGATGACTGGTCTTCATGTTGCATTGTGTTTGATCTTGAGTTACTTCGAGTTAAACTTCCCAGTTGCAATCAAGCCTTCATGTTGCACCTTGTTGTTGCATTTTGGAGTCTGGTCCTCATATGTATATGTCTGAAGTTTTGTTCCTTGCAATTGCTTCGAGCCCCTGTGCACTTTATTTTGTCTGGTGTAGCTGCATGTTGTTGTTGTGGACTTGAGTTGTAACTCTTGTGGTTTGACTCAAACTGCTTTCATGTTGCTTTTGTTCATGTCTGAAGCTTATCATTGTGACTTTATTCTGCAGCTCTGTTGCTTTGACTTTGATCCATATTTGAGCCGAGTCCATTCTGGTCTGGTTGTCTTGATACATGTTTTCATGTGTGTGTTTGAGCTTATGGTCATAACTGCTTATATTTGGTTCACTTGTATTGTTCTGAGTTAAATTGGTCTGGTTCATCTTGTTTATTCATTTCTTCATTTTATATGATGTTGGTTCTGGTTTATGTTATACTGGCTTGTGAACTGTTCTTGCATTTGATTCTTTGCACCAGGCCATGGCATTGAACATGTTTACTCAAGTCTGCACTTGAGTTGAATCCAGCCTCGGCTTGGGTTTGATCATGTGCTCACCTGTCCCTGCAGCTTTAACAAGAAAATGTATATCGGTGTGCACGGCTTTGTGACATGTACAGTGATACACCGTGTAGGTTACAAGCTATTCGTGCTAGCTGAATTCAACACAAAAATGATGACAAACAACCCAAATAACGGAGGAAAATAATATTTTTAAAACACACACTTTATTTTGCACTGAATATTTTTTTTTCAATTTTACTGCATCGGTGTTTATTTTGCAGATAGTTCAAATGATGGACTCAGGCTAGAACAAAGTTGAAGATCAAATACGAGTGTTGAGTGAATGTGTAGTGAGCCATAATATGTAAATTGGAAATTGTAATGTATTTGAAAATGAGTAAATGTAGCGAGAGCTCAAATTTTTACTACTCGAATTTGTAGTAAAATATTTATTTGAATAAAATATTGTTTAATTTTGAATTCCGAGTTATTTATTTTATTCAACAATTATTTAATTAATTATGTGGAAAAATAAAATAGTACAATGACAAATACATTTAAACGAATATATATATATATATATATATGTTTATTATCATTAAACAAAAATCATATACTAGCATATTCTACAATCTCCCCCTTTGATAACAAACATATATTAAGATTTTGACTTTATTAAATTTATTTGGTCTTGAAGAATTCTATTAGCTCCCCCTATTTAAATGCTTCCCCTATAACAAAGCTCCACCTACATAGATGTGTGTAGTTAAAACTAAAAAAATAATTAAAGATAACTTTGAATAAAAACACTCTCGAATATTAACAAGGATATCGCTTAAAAATCAAAATCTTAATCTCTCTCCCCTTTTTGTTATCAGCAAAAATAATAATAGTAATTGAAATAACTACGATTTTGATTAAAAATATAAAATCAAATCAGGAGGGAAATATTAATTTCGAATTCCAATTAATCAAACAAAAATCATAATATTTTATTAATTAGAAACAAACTCCTCTTTAGAGAAATAGTAGGATTATGGAAAAAAATTTATAGTGACAAGAGTTTGATGTTTTCAATAAAGGAATAATTTGTGCATTTTCTCTTTTCAAATATTATAAAAAAATGTGAAGCACTTACTAACCATGCATAATCTGTAGGACTTCTAAATGAGGTTAGTAGTTGCCCCTTTTAAAATAAATAAATAAATAACATGTCAAGTATTTTCTAACCATTCGTAACCATGAGGAATTTTAAATGGGATTAGAATATACTTGATATTTATTCCTTTCTTATATGCGTCCCATCCATGCATAACCACGAGGACTTCTAAATGAGAATAGAAGCCCATATATAGAAATTCATGTAATTCACCCATGCACAACCACGAGCACTTTTAAATGAGAATGAATACTTTAGGATATAATTATTTTACAAAAAAATATTTGCTTATTTTGAAATACCAAATTCTACACACTATATTATGATGTGTGGATTGACAGAAAGGTGAAAGTGATAGAAATGATCATGTAATAAGTATTAATCTAAAAATATTATAAAATTTACTTAATTTTCATGAAATTATAAAATTATACTTCCTCTTGTTATGAAATATAATTTAATCACTATCTATCACTTTTCAAGCACTATAATAATTTCGATGAGTCCCAAAAGATTCAACTAGTCAATGGTTATCTTTTCTAGAGTACATTTGTTACCGAAATAAACTAGAGTATTTTTAACATAATGAAAACCCAAGTTTCAAAAATTAAAATAAGTGAAAATCAATTTTCTGTAAGGGGATTTTGCGAAAATGACTTCTAGTTGAAAATCAATATAAATAATTAAATAATTGCAAAAATGATTTCAACATGAGATGGTCTCAAATACCACTTGTATTTGAGGTATCCATGGTGATATATAGGAAAAACATGTACTCCTCAACACCTGAATTGTTTTTTTGAAATTTTTCTACACGTCCATTTATATCAAGCACAAGTAAAGCAATATATATTGAGAAAAATCACACATTTAAAGAAAATTCGTCAAAGCAGTTTTTCATGACATTCCAAAGTGAATCAATAAAAACAAAAAATAGAAAAGTTGTAGCATTATAGATTAGCTTTCCAGAACTTCAATAATTTTACAAATCAAAGTTGAGATGTTCAAGATATTACAGAAATACTTCAACAATGCCGATCAAAACATAGTCAACAACACGTGAACAAAATTGAGTTAAGAGATCATACCTCACTTTCCTTCGACTCCGTGATATCCGAATGTGATGATCTCCATCCAATCTTTATAGGCTAAGAAACATTTAAATTTTAGTTTATTAATCACCTAGAACAACTCGAAAACTATCTCCATCAAATTTGTTCCTTAGCCCACTTATGTGTCTAAATTTTGGAGAACGCAAGTGGTCTAACTATTGATGTAGGACCACTATCATTATCTATTGAAATCTTTGATACCCAAATTTTTCTATATAACAAACCTTTAGCATCTACAATTGTACCCTTGAGAATCCAAATTTGTTTAAATTTCAAACCATTTATATTCATACCTTTTGGAATCCATATCTGTTTAATAGTTTTTTGTTTGTATATATTTTGACAATTATTCTTGCCATGTCCAATATTTCCACACTTTACGCATTTGGGTATCACACTTTTCCCTTTAACAATGTTATTAGTCGTTTGTTCATATTTTGACACTTTCGCAAATCCAAATCCTTTCCTTTTATTCATGAAGAGTTGATTTTCTAAGAGCATATTAAATGATTTTTCTCTAGTGAAATTTTTTCGAGTAATCAACTCTAGTTTATTAACTTCGGATTTTAAAAGTTTATTTTTATTTATTAGCTTCGAACGACAACTAATGGTACTATCTTTCTTTTTAAAATTATTCGTTTTCAAGCCCATATTTTCATTTTCAAGCTCTTTAATTTTACTATCATTTTCTAGCATCTCAGTTTCAAAGAGTTGGAGTTTTCTAAATTCAATTTTTTTCAAAATCCTTGATTTTTTCAATCTTCTTTTCAAACTCATGATTTAATCGAATAATTTCAGATTTGCTTAAAATCACGTTTTCTTTTTCAAATGTTTTGAAATTTTAGTTGGCCTCATTTAATTTCTTTTCAAAAATCACACATTTAGAACTTTCTGACCTCTTAAAACTATCTAACTCTTTTTGCAAAATATTATTTTTACAAATCAACTCAGTTTTGTTCTTCATCCGAATTTAAATTTCGTTTTGCAACTTCTGAAAGTTTTCATGAAAATAGGCGAATTCTTTTTCATAGTCCAAACACCTTTTGCAATTAGAATTTTTATATTTCTTAATATTTTCAAGCTCATTTTCCAAATTATTATTTTTCTAACGAAGTTTAGATTGCTCCCTTTTCAAATTATTAATTTTCATCTCAAAAGCTTCATTATTTTCAATTAATTTTCAGCACAAGAGAACTAAATCATTGAATGAAAGATCACTTATCTCATTGGCTATTGAATCTTCATCACTGTTGTCTTTTGCAATTCCTGTCAAGCACGTTTCTTCAACTGAGTCAATTGTGGAGGATATCTCACCGTTATTGACTTTCGCACCAAATATTGCATTAAAAGTATTCCAGATTTCCAGTGCACTTCACAATAAGAGATATGTTAGAAATTTTCTCAATTAATATTATTATATAGTATATGCATAGAAAGAGCATTAATCAAAGTATTTTTCTTGTCTACTATATCACACACATTTTCAATAATATCCCAACATTTAGAATTAACATATTTTAAATAAAACTCCATTTTTAATTTACAATTTAAAAAATCTGTTCCATTAGAAATAGGTGAAATAATATTGGATTGACTCTCGCTAGATTTACAACCAAGGTAAGACATCTATGTTATTAACCTTGCTCTAAAGGATCGTTTTCCCCCTGGGGGGAGGGGGTGAATAGTCTGATACTAATAATAATAATAAAATTAACATGGAAACAAAAACAATAACAAAAAGCATTGCAATAGAGATCACATATAGATTTACCAAGCTTCGGCAAAAACCAACCTACGTGTTGCCCCCAAGATTTTACTAGAGATTAAGTAGTCAGACGTTTACAAACATACGTAAACTTGCGACACCCGCTAACTTGACTAATCTAACTCTAAGCTCAAAACTCTGCCAAAACTCAGCCACTGAGTTACGAATTCTCAAATTACGCCCCGTAGTTTGTACTTAGTCACACAAATAGAAAGTTACACAATTTAAATGAAAAAATACAAAAATAATAAACACAAAACCCTATAAATTTTAGCCCAAAATAAATAAAATAGAGCTGACCCAAAAATGATGATAACCAGAGAAGTTCGTTCCCTTTTATTTTATTTTATGCCGTCTCTTCCTTTTTCTCTTCGATCTGAAATTTAAGGATTTGTTCACCAATTGATGCCTCCATTAATAATAGATTGATTAAAGTGATGATTTTGATTTTGGTTTGCTTCGTCAATCAATCCCTAGCTTGAGTTGCACTTGGTAGCTTCAATTGTGTCAAGATCAAATGTTGCTTTTAACTGATGTATGAATTGCCTTTTTTGATTATTGGTTATTCTCGACTTCATTTCGAGTTTCGTGATTTATTTCAATGCTTGCTCTTTGATTTTCTTGAACTCGAATGAGAATATGCCGATGATGAACTGGGTTTTTATAGGGATTAAAGCCCTAAATTTTTGTTCGTATATTTTTCATTTGAATTCTTCATGTGCTTTGCTCGGCTATACAATTTTCGATTGAATGATGTGATTAATCTGACTTGTTCATCTTACATAATTTGAATTTCTTTTTCGTTCTTTACTACTTTGACTTTGGCATCGTTCTTTTACGGCTTGATGCTTGAGTTTGAGATATTCTTGTGACTTTGTGAAGAATGACTTGTTCAATTTGCTGACTTGTTGACATTTGAGTTTGACAATATATTTCTAACTGAATTTCACCATGATACCCTCTTGACCTTACTTGAACTGCTACTGTTTTTTTTACTCAAATAAGTAGATTGCTTCATTGTTATTCACATGTAAACTGCTTTGTTGTGTGTCATCTTCATGTGTATACATACATATACGTATGTATATATGTGTGTGATTAGTGCATGTATATATGTCACTGCACTTTTGCTTATTCATGTGCTTGCAATATGATTCTCGAATCACTTGTATATATGTACACATGTGTATATATGCACGCTCTTATATTGTGTTCACCACTATCTGGACTATTGTATAGTTGTTGTCGAATTCCATATTCATTTCCTTGAATTTCATTCACTATTTGCTGGCATACCCTATGTTGCTTTCATACTTGAACTGATACATGCTCCAATGTATATTTGTACTATATGTTTAAAACTTAACTTGCATACGAGCTTGGTTATTTTTGTTGGGTTGCTTGGACATTTTGCTTCGAGCTAAATTGTGGTCTGTATGTATGTATATATGTGGGCGACCCTATATTGTATTCAAACTAGACCATTTGACCTTGTGAGCATGTTCTTTCCTTTGTTATTGTCCGGTGCACTTTGAATGAAGTCTGATTGCATTTCAACTATGGGTTATGATGACAGGTCTTCATGTTGCATTATGTCTGATCTTGAGTTACTTCGAGTTAAACTTCTAAGTTGCAATCAAGTCCTCATGTTGCACTTGTTGTATTTTGGAGTCTTGTCTTCATATGTATATGTCTGAAGTTTGGTTCCTTGCAGTTGCTTCGCGCCCTTATGCACTTTATTCTGTCTGGTGTAGTTGCATGTTGCTGTAGATTTGAATTATAGCTCTTACTCGATTTGATTCAAACTGCTTTGATGTTGCTTTTTCTCATGTCTAAAGCTTGTCATTGTGACTATGTTCTACAGCTCTATTGCTTTGACTTTGATCCATATTTGAGCTGAGTCCATTCTGGTCTGGTTGTCTTGATACATGTTTTCATATGTGTGTTTGCGATTGTGGCCATAACTGCTTATATTTGGTTCACTTGTATTGTTTTGAGTTAAATTGGTCTGGTTTATCTTGCTTATTCATTTCTTCATTATATATTGCCGGTTCTGGTTCATGTTGTACTGGCTTGTGAGCCGTTCTTGCATTTGTTTGTTTGCACCAGACCATGCCATTGAACATGTTCACTCAAATATGCAATTGTGTTGAATCCGGCCTCGGCTTGGGTTTGACCTTGTGCTCACCTGTCCCTGTAGTTTTAACAAGCAAGTGTATATCGGTGTGCACAACCTAGTGACATGTACAATGGTACACTGTGCAAGTTACAAGCTCTTTGTGCAAGCTGAATTCAAAAGAAAAACGATGATGAACAACTTAAATAACGGAGGCAAATAATATTTTCAAAACACACACTTTATTATGTATTGCAAAAATTTTCCTTTTCAATTTTACCGCATCAGTTTTTATTCTACAGATAGCTCAGATGCTGGACTCAAGTTGGAACAAAGCTGAAGATCAAATACGAGTGTCGAGTGAATACGTGTGAGGTGTAATATGTAAATAGAAAATTGTGTTGTAATTTAAAATGCGTATAGTGATTGCTCAAATTTGTATTCAAATTTGAAATAAAATATTCAGTTTGTGACGACCCGTAATTTTACTACTTTGGAAATTAGATATTTAACTGATTTTAAATATTCAAATATAGAATTTTCAAAATTAAATAATCATATTTCATGTAATAAATGAGAATGGAAAACTTATTTCTAGAAGTGAATTAAGATTTGGAACTTTTATCACAAAATTGACAAAATTTACAAGTGCCGGACTTCGATAAAATTTAATATACATTTGAACGTTTATTGTAAATGGTAAATAACCCTTTTTAATGGTTAAATAACGATATGATAATGATATAAATTTGATTTATAATGATTTTATAAACATATAAACTTGTTTTATAAGAATCGACGAATTTTATCGCACGTTGACAAATCAACGTCGTATTTTTACAATTAGATTTTAATATTATTAAATATGGTTTCATAACTCAAATAAATTCTTTTTAATTAATTAAATATGATGACAAACTTATTTTCAATTTTTGTTTACATAAATAAATAGTTAAACAAAAAAGTCAAAATGTGAACATAAAATATTTTGTCGAAAATCAATGTTTTGATCGATATAAGTTGTGCAAACGTTTTACAACTTGAATAGTATTTTATAAACACATTAAAAATAAATAAACATCTCTCTTATATTAATAGAGGATTAATTAACTTAAGTATTTTTTAAAAGTTAAATGAAGCACAAAATGACAAAGTAAGTTTACTTTTGCAAAATCAAATCAAATCTCACACAAATCAAAGCATACATCTCTTCTTCATTAATGCTAATGTACTTGGCCATCAAATCATGCATGGAAAGGAGAATTTTATTTTCATAACTTTTGTTAATAAAAAGGAAAATGCAAAATTATTACATTTTAGTATAAATTCAAATCCATCCATCATTTCACTTCTTTTCCACTTCTTTTTCACATTAATGACAAATTAAATCATGTCTTGAAAAGCATGTTAAGGGAGACAAAAATTGATTTGATGTAAAATGTATTTTGGTCTTTTTGGTTAAGGGTAATAAGGTAATTTGTGTAGCAAACTTCAACTATAAATAGACCACTATCCTTCCACCTTCTTTTACACATTTCTACATCTTCTTCTTCCTTTCTCAAGCTTTCTAAAAGCTTCTTTAATGGCTTCCATGCCTTAGGAAAATAATGGAGAAATATTAGAAAAAACAGAGTAAAGAAAAATATAGTATTCCGCCTCAAAATCAAATGCAAACCATATCTTTTTCCACCTACAACTCACGAACACCACCTCGAAGCCAAGGCCGACCTCCTCAAACCTCCCAAGATAGGCCGTGTGGAGCTCCCTCCTCCACAAGTCCAAGCTAAGTCCATTTAGAGGAAACCAAGCAAGTTCGGAAGCTTCGGAGCTAGAAAAAGAGAAGGAAGTGCTGCTGGAATCAAAAGGAAAGTCTACAAAAAAGATTGTTGGAGTGAAGCTAATTGTGAGTACTCAGATCTTAGTTTTATTTTAATAAAACTTAAGTTGATAATACATATGTAAAATTAGAAGTTAATATGTTGAATATTGATTGATATTGGATGATAACTTGGTTGATATTATGGTTGATTATATGTTTGTGATATGGATGATAACTTGGTTTGATAAATGATAAGAGAATGGTTGGTAAGTATAGTTAATCCAATATAAATTATATCCATACAACTATGTCTATGGAAATTATTTAGCCTCTTAATGATTTCAAAATATCTAAAAAGATTGAAAATGATATTATAATAATATAATGTTACAATATGAAACGAAATGAAAAAATGAGTTTGAAATGATGAAAATATTGTTTTAAATAAGTTAAAATAGTTTAAATATGGTTTAAAACAAATTTGAAGTGTTTCAGACAAGTTCCGAAGCAATTCACAAAAGTGATTAAAATCAAGCTCGTCGCGTAGCGGCAGTACGTAAATTTCGACATGTAACTTTAAATTAAGATATAGAATGATTTATAAGTCGGATTTTTTTGAAATAAAAATCCTTTGGTCCCCAATTATAATAGTTTTCCAACGAAGAAATAAAATCAAGATTTCATAAAGTAGATTCTGAAATATGTCCAAAACAATTTTCTAAAAACATCGCGGTTTTGCAGTTCGGAATCCAACGATATTTTTAAATGATTAAAAATATGAAATAAATTTGATAAATCTATTAAAATGGTTTGAAAGAGATTTGAAACGGAAAATATGAATTTCTAAATATTAAAAAGTTGTTTAAATCAAAAAACTTATATAGCACTTTCTGCAGCATTTTTATGCTACGAATTCTATAACCTTTTGAATATTAGTTTAAACGTAACAATTCTTACCTAAATCTTTTGTCACTAATTTTAAAAAAATATTTAAGTAATTTAAAGATGAATTGAAAGTTTTAATAAGAGTTTGAACAAACAGTGAAGAGAAATTGTTTGTAACACTTAAGTAAAAACGTGAAGAATATTGAATATAATAACAAACTGAGTATGCGGAAATGACAAGTACATTTGTCCGCATGTAAGATCTGGGAAGATAAAACAAGGTGTTTAACTAAGGTTAGAGATGGAGCAACCGGTGCCCTGAACTTACCTGGCCTATGTTTTATCTTTTTAGGCGAGGGGTGGAAGGTCGAAAGGAAAGCCTATATGCTCTAAAAGATCATATTTAGGTTTTTACAAAATAAGAGAAATAAATTATTTGAATGTTAATTAACCACTTAACATATTTTATTCGATGATTAGTACGAAAGAACTGAGATCAGAGTTGGGTGATTCCTATCCAAAGGAACCGGGACGGATTTGGGTGATTCCTAGTCGAAAATCACTTCAAACTAATTTTCGAAACCCCATATGAACTTAACATCTTTCTATCGATAATTGGTATGAAAGAACCGAGATCAGATTTAGGTGATTCCTATCCAAAGAACCGGGATCAGATTTAGGTGATTCCTATTTGAAAATCCCTTCAAACTAATTTTTGAAATAAAAGATCATTGAAGACAAAGATCTTCATAATGTGGAATTGCTTGCCACTAGTCCATGGAGGTGAAACTTACCATATCTAAGGGGGTAGTAGTGCTTTGTTATGAAAATCGTCGATTTGCAAGAATATGATTTGATGTTAAGAAAGAAATCTTTGATTAAGATTCAATGAATGATTTGGAAATGTTTTTCTAAGTAAAAGAGAAAATAATTCGAAATTATTCCAGGGTTTAAGAAAGGTTTAAATAAATCAAATGATTTGATAAATAAGGCTTAATGATTCCATATACATTTGAAAAGAAAATGGAATAAATTGAAAAGAATATATCTAAGAAAGATATTTTATAAAAGATGAAGTAACCGATTAATGATTGATATCCACATATGAACATAACAATCTTTTTATCGATTATTGGCTTCGAAGGAACTAGGGTCGAATTTAGGAGATTCCTATCCGAAAACCACTTCGAACCAATGTATATGTTCAAAAGTGAAGACATGTTGAAGATGATGTTATTTAAGACTGTGGATCTTCATAGCATGAGGACTGCTTGTTGACATGCTCTGAGTCGCTCCCATTATTGATTTATTTATAGCAGTGGTCTCCTCATTGTGGAGATTTTTTTTGGATTGCAAAGACTATTCACTACTAGCGGTAGTAGTAGAGTGCCTTCGGTTTCGTTCAGTTCTAGAATGAGCTTGTATGGACGAATGTTTGATAGTGATCAAAGGATTGACAATGTGGCATTCAAAGTGGAACATGTTATGATCAAAGCGTGGTTTTGTATGAAAAGCGTGGCTTTGAGAAAAATTGATCGTACCTTACGAGCCTCAACCCCCGGTTATGATGGGATACTATATGGTCGGATGTATGTTCGCATTTCGAATAGTAGTGATTTGGGTTATCAGATGTTCTGAGCCTTAGGTACCAGATATGTCTGGGCCTCTTGGCATGGATGCGCGAAGTCTGAGTCCTTGGATGTTATTCGCAGATCGACCCCTTTTAGCCATTTTTGTTATTGTATAATGACGTCTGAGTCTTGGACGTAAGCCGTGGATACAGATTGATCTTTCCACTAGCTCCCTATCATGTTAGAAATCCAATCCCAATATGAGATTTATGGTTTTCATTTTATTCCCAAAATAGCTGTAATGACTTGTAGACATTTCAGCCACCCCTTTTTGGTATCATATATTCCGTTCGCTATATCCGTTCATCTAGTCCGGATATATTACCTTAGACTTAGTACAGATATTGATACCTTATTTGAATAAGTTTATTTGCAAGTGGTTTCAAAGGAATGTCATTAAAAATAATATGGAGTGAATTTTGGTATAAAAGTGTTTTGGTTATCATAAGGTAAAAAACTCATCCGTGTTTATGTGTGGGCGAGGTCTTATGAGATAATATTCTTTTCAAAGGTTTTGTTTCCTCGTGATCTATACATTTAAAATTTCGAATATCTCACGCTAGTTTATCAAGCCTGATCGGGGTATTTTTAATACTCGGATCAGACCCGAGTAGTTTCAGGTTGAGTTAAAGACGGTTGGAGTTTCCAGAGAAGAACTGAAGATCTTCATCATCGTACAGACGTAATCTATTATCCGCTATATCTATTGCATTTGTTTTGTTGTTTTCAGCATTTGCAAGGACAAAAATTTATAACTGTCCAACTAAATCTAGGTTAGACTCTGATATTGTATTTTAAAATTTTCCGCTGTAATGTATGTTATTCCATTCGTGAGAGATTCTATTCTGTCTTTATTCTCTTTCTACCCTTAATGATCCTTCTTTTCATGCAATTTGAGTTAGATATGTGTGGTTTATTGTCGATTCAAAGGGTATGGAAAAACGGTTCATTACACATTTGAAAAAAATATTTGTTTAATTTTGAATTCTGAGTTATTTATTATATTCAACAAATATTTAATTAATTACGTGGAAAAATAAAATTGTACAATGACAAATACATTTAAACGAATATATATATATATATATATATATTATCATCAAACAAAAATCATATACTTGCATATTCTACAAAGGTCCGTTTAACTATCTACTATGTAGTACAATACGCTATTATAATATGTCTACAGCAAAGTATTAAAATAGTGTTAAGGCTTTACCTATATCCCCCTTAACACATATTATATATTCCCGTAGTCTATACAATACCGTATGCTCCACCAAACCGGTGGTTTACCCAAAGGGCACTCCATAGGTATGATACAAAACAATCTCGTAGAAGGCGCGATAAGGCATGTGAAAAGGCACGCAAGGCAATGCCCAGGGTAGGATACTACCGTTTTGCGATCCAAACTGGTGGTAACGCATAGCAGCTACTACCACCCACCTTGAAACACACTCCCAAATCAAATCAAAGGGTGGCCACCAAATTAATCACAAAGTCATAATATGGTATCGAAGAAATGTGTCTGATTGGAGGTGCGCTCTCACTTGGCCCGGCATGACTCCTGTTTTAGCCACATCAAACTGACTCACGGAAGTCAGGCCTACGATAATACCTCATACAGAATCATTTTCCAAACCATCCTACTTCATTATGGAATCTCCACCATGTACCTAGTTATTAAAGTGGTTTTCGGTATTGGCAGAAAGTATGACAACATCCGATTCCAGTCTCTTGAACATCTAAACGCTTATTTCACACCGGATGAACATTTCCAAAACCAATTCATAATTGATATCAAAATATCATATTCAATTCAAACCATATCACTTTCGAAATCATATTCACTTTCGAAATCATATTCATTTTCAAAATCATATCACCTTTGAAATAATATTCATTTTCAAAATCATATTCACTTCGAAATCATATTCATTTTTGAAATCATATCGATAAGATAGGTCAATCAAATCTTTATTTCAAAATCATCATATTTACTCAAATACGTCATTTCACTAGAAAATATCATTTTATATCTCAACTTAGGTTATAACATCATTTAACTATATTCACTTTAAAACTAATGATTTAAATATAAACATTTCCACTTTATACAATATGAAATTTAGAAAATAATTTAGATAGTTATGAATAGTTAAAATAGTTTTAATGGATTTAAGATAATTTACATAGATTCAAAATAGTTTAAATAGATTTAATATACTTTAAAATAGTTTAAATGGCTTAAAAATAGATTAAAATAGGTAAAATGGGTTAATTAGTTTAAAATAGGTTAAAATAGATTAAATTGGATTACATAGATAAACAGATTTAAAATAAGTTAAAATAGTTTAAAATTGATCAAAGTAGATTAAAATATTTTAAAATGGATTAAATTAGTTTAATAGTTTGAAAATTTTAATAATCAGGATTTTTAAAAGGATATATCTTCAAGCAGTTTATATTAAACTAATAAAATTGAAATTAACGTCAAATTTAACCATTTCTTCCATTTCAACAAATTTGGACCATATCTAGAATTCAAATCAAAACCTAATTTCAAATCTTAAATATCAAATTTAAGCTATTCCAATTTCAACAGATTTCAAGGTTGCAATTTCAAACGTCTTTAAAATTTCGTTTATATTGCAAATTCAACATTAGAATTCCAAATTAAACCCTTTGAGTAATTTACTTAATACAATTCCAAAATTTCAAACTTTATCTTTTATACAATTCATTTACAACAATTTAGTTTATATAAATCACATTTTGTTTCAATATATCATTTAACTGAATTCAAAATTTAAAGATTTAAAATCATTTAATTTAGCCAATTCGGGGTCCGTATATAATTTTCTACCCTATGGTCAAGTGATACGGATATTTATCTTTTCAATCCGCAAATATTTAAATTTTATGGATATATATCATTTCAACCTACAATCCCGAATTTAATTTCAAATCCATAAAATTGCTCAGGTTTATCACTTCAACCCTTAACAATTTTTTCTCAATCTATAGATTGTTCGGGTATGTATCATTTCAACCCATAGTGATTTTTCTAGTAATAACTAAGGGAACTTGCATTGTTATAACAATATAAAAATATAACATCCAGTCGTCCAATATCAACAATCAACATCCATCACAATCACCATTCAAACCAATCAACAAACAATAACAAGTGTCTGATTATCAATAATAGGAATTAAATGGTAATTTAGAATTTAATATTAAATTAAATGGCGATTAAATTCAATAAATTCAGATTTAACTGGAATGATGATTTAAATATACCAAACAGTAGTCAATCAGCTTCTAATCACAACATAAATTTAATTTAACTAACATAAGATAATTTGGTAGCCGTGAGTTGGTTAAAAACTCACCTTTGATTTCGAACCGATTTGAAATCCAAAATAAGGCCTAAATTAGAACAGTTTCAGAATTTGACCAAACCAATTCCAGAACGTCCAAAATTTTGACACGGTGGCAGCGAAATAAACCACGCGTGAATCGACCTTGTACGTAAAAGGTATGATGATTAGAAGTTTGGAAAAATTAAAAATCAGATTAAAATAAAGCAAATAAAATACACGTTTTACTTTACACGTCATCGTACTTGAGTCATCACTCACGCTCGAGCCCTAGCTTCAGAGAAAATGCGATCGTCTCCAAAACCCTACAGAATGCGCCACCACAACCCACTCGATCGTTGCCCACTCCGCCGCTGGGCATCGCGACCACCTTGAAACTCCGCCTCCATGCTCGCCGACCTAAACGTGGCCAGGCGTTCGCCCACATTCAACTAGAAAAATGCAGCCGCCACCATGGGTTTAAAACCTTAGTCAAATTATCACGACGATCTGGCCATTGATGCGACAGATAACCTACACCGATGCACTCCCCTCGATCATCTCCACAACCTTGCACCCTCGACTCGACGATCAGACGACGTTGATCAAAATAGGATGAACGGTCGAGAATTGTTCCACAAATTCTGGACACACAGAAATCCAATCGAAAAACAAACTGCAGATCTGAATTGTGCTCATCGAGAAATATGTCATGGTTTGAAGGAGTTTGAATTTTTGAAATCTATTTGAAATTTGAAATTGAATTGGGATTTAGGGTTTCATATTCTGTCGTTTGAGAAAGAGGAACTGGTAGAAGTAATAGTATGTAAGGAATAAGAAATGAGAAATAATTAGTGTTTATAACAGCCTATATATAGATAGATTTGAATTAGAAATGAATGGACCAGATTGGATTGATCGAAACGACTACGCAACCCAATAAGACCGTTTTGACGCCGAAATGGAAATAGGTCATCCCATATATCAAAATAGATTTTTTTCAATATTTTTAAACTTAATGGAATAGGTTTCAAGTCCTAGTTCCATCGTATGAAGAAGTTAGCTTTTAAAATCAGCTTATTCCAATTGAATTCAATTAAATTGATCTCTACGCATTTCATGTCTATACGATCAAACGACAAGTCCGATCACTACGAAACTGGAAATCTTACAATAATTCACTGTTACGGATCTAACGAAACTGGTTTCGTCGAAATCCAAGACAGTGTCCAAAATGGCTATTTCCATATTAAATAATTAAATTATTATTAAATTGATTAAATCACTTTTTAATTACAAATTTAATAACTAACAATTTTCATCATTTTTGATTAGCTAGACATTTATATTAATTTAAAACAAATTTTCATATCAATTCAATGTTAAATATTACACTAATTATAGTGTTCAGTTTCAAATATAAATAAAATCCAATTAATTATATTTAATTCCAATGAATTGATTAATTTTGATTTCAGTCTTTTTGTTCAATGAATTATTACTCTATGGACATAGTCAACATTGGTTTATATCTTATTACATTAATATTCTACAATTATCATCTTAATTCATATTACTACAATATTTAATTACATTTATTGCAATTTAGTTCCAATTTAATTTCAACAAATTAAATAAATAGGTAACAAATAACAATTGTCACCTTTTACGTAATTTAATCACATTTACAAGTTTATTATCTACAAATAAATGTTATACCTACTTACACAACACTGATTTTATCCAATTACAATTAATTACATATTATTTTATAAATTAATATAACATTTAAAATATTTCCTTATTTACCATTTATAACCAATTATATATAACCTTTCAATCATTTCAATAAATTGGAATTACATTAAAATAGTTAATAATTAACTCAAATTAACATGATTAAATTTCATTCTAGTTATTATTGTCATCAATATATCACAAATTTTAATTTATTCCCATATCAAATTATAAAATCTTATTAAATTCAATATTTTAATTATTGAAAAAATACGGGCCGTTACAGATATTGTTATTCGACTTAGAATCAAAGAGGACAATAGGAAATCAGAAAAGAAAATCACCAATGCAATAGTGGCAAAAGAAAATGTTGTCGAGACTGGGAAAAACTACAAGCGGAAATGGGAATACAATCCAAACACAAAGAAACCAAAGAAGTTCAAAGGAAACGGTCACAACTGCGGGAAGAAAGGACATAAGGCCAGCGATTGCCGAGGTCCAAAGAAAAAGAAAAAACAAGCAAATACCACCGAATGCGAGAAACTCTTTGATGACATTTCTGAAATGAACTTGTTTGCGGTGATTTTTCAATGCAACTTAATTGGCAACTCCAAAGACTAGTTTGTGGACACTTGTGCCACAAGACATATCTGCGCCAATAAGTGGATGTTCTCCAACTATAAACCTATGACACAAGAAGTACAACTGTTTATGGAAAATTTCTCTACGTCAAAGGTAGAAGGAAAAGGCAGAATTGTGCTAAAGATAACCTTTGGAAAAGAACTTACGCTGAATGATGTTTTACACGTCCTGGACATTTGAAAGAATATGGTTTCTGGTTCACTACTCAGCAAAAATGGCTTCAAGTCAGTCTTTGCATCCGATACTTTGTTTTATCAAAGAACAGAGTTTATATTGGGAAAGGATATGTGAGTAATAGCTTGTTTAAAATGAATATAATGACTATTGTACCAAAGGATTGTGATAATAAAGTTAATTCTTCTATTTATATCGTTGAATCCTCATATGGCATGCTAGAATAGGCCATGTTAATTTTGACATATTACGAAAAATGATTAACTTAGACTTTATACCTAAGTTTTCAATAGATCCAAGTTATAAATGTGAAACTTGCGCTGAAGTAAAATTGACTAGAACCTCATTTCATCATATTAAAAGAGAAACCGAACCTCTAGACTTAATATACAATGATGTATGTGACTTAAAAATGTGTCAAACTAGAGAAGGAAAAAATGTACTTCGTCACTTTCATTGATGATTATACAAGGTACTGCTATGTGTATCTCTTTAGAAGCAAGGACGAGTCATTCAATATGTTTAAGCAGTATAAAGCAGAAGCTGAAAATCAACTCAACAAGAAAATAAAAGCATTAGAAGTGATAGAGGAGGAGAATATGAATTTCCCTTTGAGGAGTTCTGCACCAGAAATGGTATTATACACCAAACAACGACACCATATTCCCCTCAATTGAATGATATAGAAGAACGTAAAAATCGTACCCTTAAAGAAATAATGAATGCTTTGCTCATAAGCTCTGGTCTACCAGATAATTTATGGGGAGAAGTTATACTTTCTGCTAATCACATTCTAAATAAAGTGTCTCGAAAGAAGACAACGAAATCTCCACATGAACTATGGAAAGGCAGAGCACCATCCTACAAATACTTAAGAGCGTGGGGGTGTCTTGCCAAAGTAGAAGTACCAAAACCGAAAAAGGTCAAAATTGGACCAAAGACTATAGATTTCATATTCATTGGTCATGCTCATAGTAGTAGTGCATATCGATTTTTGGTGTATAAATATGAAATTGATGACATTCATGAAAACACCATTATTGAGTCTCGAAAAGCTAGATTCTTTGAACACATTTGTCCTCTAAAAACCTCCATTGAAACTATTGTTCAAAAGAAAGCAAGAGATCCAGAAACTCTTGAGGATATGCTGATCAAAACATGGATGAAAGTAATGTTGAACCAGAGTTAGAGAAACCAAGAAGGAGAAAATGACAAAGGACCTTTAAAACCTTTGGACTCGATTTCTATGCATATATTATAGAAAATGAATCTCTAACATACCAACAAGCGATGTCATCTCCCGATGCTCCTTACTGGAAGGAAGCCGTCAGTAGTGAAATTGAATCCATTTTGCAAAACCATACATCGGAACTAGTAGATCTACCCAAAGGATCAAAAACACTAGGATACAAATGGATCTTTAAGAAAAAACTAAAAGCTGATGGCTCAGTAGACAAGTATAAAACAAGACTCATAGTCAAACAATTTAGACAGAAGGATGATCTTGATTACTTTGATACATATTCACTAGCAACTAGAATAACATCAATTAGGATGCTTATTGCAATCGCATCCACACTAAATTTAGAAATACACCAAATAGGTGTGAAAATTGCATTTTTGAACGGTGAACTAGAAGAAGAAATATATATGCAGCAATCTGAAGGGTTTCTAAGCCCAAGAAATGAGAAAAAGGTATGCAAGCTAGTAAAATCACTTTATGGCCTTAAAAATGTGTCAAAACAATGGCATGAGAAATTTGATGAAACCATGTTATCAAATGATGCAAAATAAATGAATCAGATAAATGCATCTATACGAAACATATAGATATTGGATATGTCACTGTTTTCCTTTATGTTGATGATTTGTTGATCTTAGGAAATAATAAGGCCGTAATAAAATCTACGAAGAATATGTTATCCTCTAGATTCGACATGAAAGACCTATGAGTGGCTGATGTAATCTTGAGTGTAAAATTATGAAGACATCACAAAGATATGCATTGTCTCAATTACATTGCATTGCCAAAATACTTGAAAGATTCAAACAGCGTAATATAACCATTGCAAAATCACCAGTGGATATGAACCAAAATTGGATAAAGAACACTGGTGATTGTATATATTAGCTTGAGTACTCTCGAATACTAGGAAGTATTATGTATGTCATGAATTGTACTAGGCCTGATATTGCATACGTTGTAAGAAAACTGAGTAGATATACCAGCAATCCTGGTAAAAATCATTGGAAAGCAATAATCAAAGTCTAGGATATCTAAAGTATACACAGAACTATGTTTTGCAATATAAAAACTATCCTTCAGTAGTAGAAGGATACAATGATGCAAATTTGATAATTGGTTCAAATGACACAGAATCCACAAGTGGATATGTGTTTATATTAGGAAATAGAGAAATTTCATGGAAATAATCCAAACAGACTTGCATAGCAAATAATGGAATCAGAGGTTATTGCTTTAGATAAAGCCGTAGAAGAAGCAAACTGGCTTTAGAGATTTTTAGAAGACATTTCAAATTGGAAAAAAACCGGTACCTCTAATATGTATACATTGTGACAGTCAATCAACTATTGGAAGAGATAATAGTAGACTATACAACGATAAGTCTAGACATAATCGTCGTAGACATAAAACCATAAGACAACTTCTCTCTAATGGAGTTATCACTATAGACTATGTAAAGTCAAAGGATAACATTACGGATCCACTAACTAAAGGCTTGCCTAGAGAGAAAATTCAAACTTTATCAATGGGAATGGGCTTAAGACCTATAAACTAAAAGTTTTCCTCAATGGAAACCAAACCTAGCTGACTGGAGATCCCAAGATCTTGGTTCAAAGGGACAACCAATTGAGAATATAACTTAGAAGCACTGAAAAAATATATTTCAATCATTCCTAAGATAAGTCATGGCATAACTTGCCGGAGAGTAGGATAAGCTTAGCTTTTAGTGATGTCTATAATGTGGAATTATAAAGAACCAAGTGGAGTATTGTGGGATACTCTTTATAGAATCACCTACGTGAGTGCGAAGGCGCCGCTTCAAGAAGAATTGTGGGGTCAAATTCTTCAAGAACTCATGAGACCAAGCTGGTGTTCATGAAAAAAACGAACATAAACAGAGAACCAAGGAGTTAAGAAACATTTATCGTGCATTATCTCAATAAATTTACACAAAAGACTTACAGTTCAAAGACAATCTAGTCCACTGATTCGCCAGTAGGTTATAAAGATAAAAACACTAGGAAAGTTCAAGGCATTGTGCTACTTTAACCGATACGATAAAATGTTTTGTGAAATTAAGAACAAGCGAGAAACTACTCATTTATGTAGGAGATTGTTGAAATTGAATGAATAGTTTAAATAGATTTGCATTGAGAAGTGTGAGACATTAAATGCGTTAGAAGATGAATACCCCACATAGTAGACTATAATAAACATCATGTGTTTGTATAATATTATGTGGTTCCTTGTATAGTTACTATGAAGTGAATAGAGATAATATAGCAGGCCATCCTAAAGGGTGGTGAAACGCACCACCCGCACCCGCGCATCCGCTCTCTAGCCTGCACCTACAGTGTGGGTGAATGTGCGTTTGAGGCGTATTATAGGCACCTAGCACTTTGCAGTTGGCTATTGGCGTTGGCTTGATTTGGTTATTCAGATCATAATTTTTTTAAATCCGCTTCTAATAGTAAAATGCAAATGGTCACGTCAGTTGGTAAAGGGTCGCAACCTTTCCAACAGTCATGACTGTTCAAACAGACACCTCCTCCCCGAATAGGTACCTCCCCGTGCCTATATATAGGCAGAACGAAAATCAGAAAACAAGAATAATTTTCTGCATTTCTTTCTCCTCCAAACTCTGTTCTTAAAATCCTTTCTTGAGTTCGTCGTTGCTCTGCAATTGCCAGCAGTCCGTTTCATCTTGGGAAACAGTTGCTTGTCGACCCTTCAACGCCATTGAGGGAACAATTCTGTTTCAAGGAAACCGTTTCACTGGACTCAGACAAAATTTAACGGTAATTTGTTTACCAGTATTGCATATATTTGCGACAGTTTTAATTGCAACCTTTTCGTAACGCTTTTGTAGCGTTACTGTTATCAATCTCTGTATACAGTTTAATAATGCTTTTCTGACGTTACTATATAACAATTTCATAACACATTTTGACGCTACGAACAACAATACATTCATGTATTTCAACAAATGCTAAATAAGATTAGCATCATACATATATAATGCTATATTCGTTTCTACAATTTTGGAAATTGCAAATTAAACTTGCATTACATATATGTATATAATGATATATTCATTTTCTAATACAAATAATGCTAATTTTATTATCATTTTTGATTGTCGGTTCATATAAAAAAAAGTCGATGCCAACAACCACCATTGATACCGTCGCCACCATCGATGTTGAACCTCCAACAAACAGCGTTGCATGACTACCGCTAATCACCTCCGTGAATTCTCCATCCAAAATCGCCTTCGCTCATTAAAACCAACTCAAGTCCTAAAAAACCCACCGTAATGCCACATCTCCCCCAAGCCGTGGCTGCCAGGTCACTTCCTATGCCGACTCCACCAATTGCAACATGCAGCCACTCACCTTTGCTAATGTCGTAATTAGTACCTAAGATGTTTTGCATTTTGATGGATTATTGCGAAGGGTTGGTCCTTGAATCCAAAATTGGAACTTCATGTCTTTGAGGCAAAATAAATTCTGAAATTTATCATTAAAGCCATTTTCCACTGTTTTAAATTTGAAAATTAAAAACTTTAACCTGTAGAATTTAACTTTTGAACTTTTAGAGTTTAAAATTTAAAATTTGAAATTTGAAAGTTTACAGTTCGAAGTTTTGAATATTGAAAATATGTATGCCGAAAATTTGATAATTTGAAACTAAAAATTTTATCACTACTGGATAGAGCGTTAATTTATAGCGGCAATTAGCAACACCTTAGCTACGCGGCGATGGTATGGCGTCTTTCAATTTCCGGATGTCACTAAGGGTTCTAATTACCGACACCTTTGTGATGCTCTACTAAAACATTTTAATAATTGTTTGGCACCACAGTGGCAAAGAAATTATGTACATTACGAAGTAATTGTGGCACTCTAATTCATATCCTCGCTAATGGAGCATGACATTGGTCCACATCACAAACACAAGAAAACTTTCCTCCGTCAATCTTAAGTCTACTAATTCAACGTTTCAGAAGCCTGCGTCTCATCAATCTTCGCTATGTCCATAACCTATCGTTCATAAACACACTTCACTGAGATAAGTAAAATCCCAAAATAAAATAAAATCATTTTGAATCCCTAATCTTATCAATGGCCTTTCCAAGCCGGTGCCCACCTCTCCTCCTCCATCCTCAGTCAGGCCCGATCCTCCGACGTCGTCTTCACCAGGCCCGGTCCTGACCCAAGGCCATCAAGGCGATGGCCTATGGCCTCCAATTTTCTACGGCCTCAAAATTTAAAAATAGTTATGTATACAGTATGTTATTTTCCAGTATTAAAAAGATCCGTTGGTCTAGTGGTATTGCGTTTGTTATTTTACTGGAACAGCCAAAGTTTGAGGCCTACTGCGGCCTAATTTTCTCCTATGTTTTTAGCAAATTGACTTTAGCCTCCAAGTGCTCAGGACCGGCCCTAGTCTTCATCATGTTGTCCCACCCTTTCGATGTCCGATCCGTCATCCTCGACAACGATACCGACCTCCTCTCCTCCCTTTAAGAAGTTCCGATCATCTTCGGCAGCGCGAGCAGTGACCTGGACCTCGCGATAGGCATAGATATGTTGTAGAACGGCTACCGCCATTGTTTGATTCATTGGGCAGTGATGATACACACACTTGCGTTTTGTGTATCAGACAACACAAGTTGCGTTTTAATTGTAGGAATATTTGTTGGAGTTGGTGCTTAATATGACAGTCCACATAGCTTATATTATAATGCTGTGTATGCTTTGCATGCCTGATAAATTATGGGTCATACATTTAGCAGCTACATATAGTTGGTAATTTTTTAAGCCAAAAATTGTGCTTGTGTTATCTTTATTTATTTTTGTTTCATCATGACCTGTACTAATATTCTTGTTAAAGTGATTTGGTTTTACTTTTTATCTATTGATTGTTACAAATTTAGCAGTTTTGAGCAATGATATGTACTTGCTAGATCATTTAATTAAAATCTCAACTGCTACCTTATAGATTGAATAATGCATCCAGTGTGCTGTTGGTCGATTTGAACTACAGAAATGGGATCCACCATTGTTTTTTGGAATGTGCATGTACATGTACATGGCCAAAATGTACTCTACGCAGATATTTCCGGGTGTAAAGTAGAGGTGCTTGCTATAAGAGTACATGTGCCATTCTTACTTGCATCTTTAGTTGCTATCTCGGTTTACAGTACCATATTGAGACATAAAGCGTATTTACGTTGAACCAGTATTTTTTTGCTAAATGGTTTTTCTTTTAGTCTCTTTCTCTTTGATTTTCTTCTTTTCAAAATGTAATCCAAAACAAACATCCAATCAATTAACCATTTAAACATGGGTAACTCGTTTATTTTTTTAAATTAAAAGTGTTATAGGTAGATCATTCATTTTAACCATCTATTTTAAAGGGAGTATTAGTCAAAAGTACAAATATTAATCCAAAAAAAACATATATCTAGGACAGGATTACAAAATTCAGGTTGAATTCGTCATCGGCCGCTTGCCGCCCTTTCTCCATACTGCAGCTCCATAGTCATCGCGTTCACCTACGTTCTAAACCTTAGCCACCACATTAAATCACAAGAACCCTACTCGTCTCCAATCTTATAGCCGCATCACACTATCATGTTGCCATTTCACATTAGTACCATAGCGACACAGAGCATCGACGATAATTAAAGAAAGTCAATAGAAAGATAATATTAATTTAAACTAGCATTATATGATTATAATGCTATATACATTTGTATAGTTCAAACAATGCTAAATTAAACTAGCTTATACATATATAATGTCATGTACATTCATGTATTTCAACAAATGCTAAAGAAAACTAGCATCATACATATATAATGCAATATTCATTTTTACATTTTCAAAAATGCTAAATTAAACTAGATTATATGTATATAATGATATATTCATTTTTCAATACAGGTAATGCTAATTTTCTTTAGTATTTACGACTGCCAGTTCATAGAAAAAAAATTCAATACCACCAACCACGATTGCTACCGCCACCACCATTGACGTTGAACCTCCAACAAACAGTGTTGCAGCACTACCACTAATCAACTTCGTCAATTCTCCATGCAAAATCTTCTGCATTTGTCAAAACCAACACAAGTCCTAAAAACATCACCGCAATGTTGTCATGTCTCCTCCACGTCGCGACAGCCACGTCACTTCCTATGCTAACTCCAACAATCGCAGCCTGCAACCACTCAACTTCGATGATGCTGTAATTAGTGCCTGATATGTTTTGCATTGCGATGGATTATTGCGAAGGATTGGTCCTTGAATCCAAAATTGGAACTTCCTGCCTTTGAGGCAAAGTAAATTCTGAAGTTTGTCCTCGAAGACATTTTCCACCTATTTTAAATTTGAAAATTAAAATTTTAAGTTTTAGAATCTAACTTTTGGACCGTTAGAATTTAAAAGTTAAATTTTGAAAGTTTACAATTTAAAGTTTTGAATACTAAAAATATGTATTCTGGAAATTTGATAAATTAAGACTCGAAAATTTATCACTGCAAGGTGGAGGGCTAATTTCTGCCTAGCAATAGAGACACGGCGACAGTGCGGGGTTGTTAAATTTCTGCATGTCACAAAGGCGTTGATGATTACCGTTGCCTTTGTCACTACAATACACATAATAATTTGCAGCGGAGCATTCCAACGGCTGCCGACAACACCGTCATTTTGCTTTCGACGGCTGCTGAAGGACCTTCATTTTATTTATTTAAACATATTACCTTATTAATATATTAGTTATATAAGTTTGAAATTTGATTAAATATAATAAGTCAAATCCTAATAATTTGTTCAATTATTCAAATTTATGAAATTTTAATTAAATCAGTGTTGTTATCATTTTTATTGTATAATTATATTCGATAATTAACTTTATTGAAAATCGAATATAGACAATCATTTTCTGCAACTTTTAGTTTATCGATCATAATTTTTTTGATGAAATTTATGATATGTAATAGTTTTATGAATTTATTTTGTAAACATTGTGTAAATAATTTAAAAAAATTAAATTAATTTGAAAAGGCAGGTAAGAGATTGTAATCATTAATATTTATTTCATATTCACTGATAACTAATATAAACTATTTAATTTTTTCTACGAATTATATTTTTCTAACAAACTAATTTGAATTAAATTTATTTAAAAAGTGTGGAATTAGAATAAAAAACATGAAGTAGTTGTCGAAAACCGTTGGAAGTTGTTGCTAATAATAGCCGTCGACAGCCATCAGACAATGCGATTATACAGCAGGTTCGACTGAGATCTTCATCCTCCAAAAAGATAGATTTCTCCCCCAAAATCGCCACTTTCCGTCCAGGGCCACTGCACTCTGTTCGTAACCACCAGCATCTTCTCCAGCATCCACTCTCCAGTCGCCTACGCGTCAATTTCAACTCAAAACAGGTATTTTTCCCTAAATCTAATTTATCCCAATATGTTAAATTAGTGTTAATTTCCAGTTTTGTTTAATGACACTAGCCCTCTGATTGTTTACAATTGTATACTGATTGATTGAGATATGCTAATTACGGTTATAAGTGTCTAAATCCGATAATTAAAATATAATCAGGGTTAATTTGAGTTAATTAGTTTATATGCAGATTAGTGTAATGATTTAGTGTTAATTATTATTGTATGTGTTAGCTAAAATATCAATAAAAATAGTATTATTAAAGATTACCCTTTAATAGTTTATATAATAAATCTAGTTTACTTGAATATCGCATGTAGTTAAATAAATAAATTAGTATATAATGAAGTTTATTTTTTGAAATATAATATTATATCCATAATTTGTTATAAATGAAAACATATAAGATTTTAAAAAAAGTAAAAGAATAATATATTATATAATTAATAAAATATTAAAATGTATAAATGAATTATGCTAATACATGTTATATAATTAATAAAAAAATTAAAATGTATAATTATAATATATAAACAAATTGGTGCATAATTTGCTTTAGTTTTCTAAATCCCTTAGAGAATTTTTGACTTCGTCTGACAAGTATTGTATATGATCGTTATATATCGTTTTTGTCACAAAACGAACATCAATATTCATCTGATACAATATTTATTGGATTTATTTATGTATTGGATAAGTTAAAAACGCAATAAAGTAATTACATTTTATAAATCATTTCATCTTAAATGGTTCATAAAATTTCGACAACACTTCCTTTTTGTTTTCTGTGTATACGTATTTGTGTTATATAGGGAAAAAAGGGGAAGTGCTATCAAAATTTTGTTGAATCGTTTGAAATGAAATAATTTACGAATTGTAATTATTATTGTGTTTGCAATGAGAGGTAGAATGACCAACCATCAAAATAGAAAACAATAAACTAAAAATTTAATATTAATTCATAATTTGTGAAATTGAAAATATTTGTTAAAATTGAAAATATATTAGATTTTATGAAAAAATAAAAAATTATAACATATTGTATAATAAATAAACATTAAAATGTACAAATGAATTGAAAAATAAAATTTCAATCCATAAAATGATCAATACATTTTTGAGTTTTTATCATATTTTCATAAATAGAAAAAATAGTCAATTATTTTGTTGATCAGAAGAGCTGGATGTATCAACGAAAGGGATTGATAGGCTCAATAAAGGAATATTTTTATAATAGTATACACTATTTATTGAATTTGCTTTAAGTAATAATGGAAACGACGAAGAAATTCGTTGTTCGTGCAGTCTGTGCAAACATTTGAAGCATTTGATACCGAATATGGTTAAAGTTCATTTGTGCCAAAACAGTTTCGTACCGGATTATTTTATGTGGGATCGTCATGGAGAACTTGTAGTACATAATCTTGTACCGTCAGGGGAGGAGGTTGGTAATGACATTGTTACGGCGAATCCCATAAAAGATGTGGTTGAAGAAGCAGCACAATCAATGTTCCATACGGTTTAAATTGATGATGACAATGTAAATATTGAATAAGAACCAAATATTGGAGCGAAGAAAATCTATGATTTATTATATACTGCTAAGAAACCCCTTTGGGGTGGCAGTAAAAGTGACACACAATTTTTTGAAACCATGGAATAAATTGTGATGAAATCAAAATATAACTTCACAGAAACAGATTTACAATTGTAGTACAAGCTGCGAAACGGCATATGCCATTTGATAATTTAATGTGCGAAAATCATTATGAAGTGAAAAAACTTATATATCTGCTTTTGGTTTGTCGTATCAAAAAATAGATACATGTTTAAATGGTTGCACATTGTTTTGAAAAGAGAATATCAATCTTAGGAAGTGCAAAATATGTAACGAGGAAAGATAAAAACCAAGAAAAAAGTAGAAAAGGAAAGTTCCATAAAAGCGTATGTAATACTTACCAATCACTTCTAAGCTTCAAAGGTTATATGCATCTTCTGTAACCACGCCTAATATGAGATGACATAGTGTGAGAACATAGAAAGAAGGTAAGTCAACAGGTCCAACTGTTGGAGAAGCATAGAAGCATTCTGATATGACATATTTTACTTTTGTAGCGGAGAGCCGTAACGTTAGACTTGCTTTATATACATATGGATTTTGAGCATCCTCTCAATTTGGTTCTAAATATTCATCTTGGCCTATTATTGTTACACCATACATTTTACCTCCATGGATGTGTATGAAAACTCTATATGTATTTCCTATTATTTTCGTCCCTTGCCCTGATGATCCGATACAAGGAATCTATTACAACCATTGATTGAAGAGTAGAAAATACCGTGGCAAGAAGCAGTTGAAACATATGATATTTCAAGATTTTTTTTTCGTATGTATGCTTCTTTATTATGGACTATTATCGATTTTCCTGCATATGTAATGCATTCAGGTAGGAGTATGGCTGGTCGTCTAGCTTGTCCTTATTGCATGGAACGAGCATTTTCTTTACCGTATGGGAAGAAAATTTCATGGTTTGATTGTTATCGGTATTTTTTCCATATTAATCATCCTTTTAGAAAAGATAGAAAAAGCTTTACGGCTAATAGAGCAGAGACTATGTAACCACCAATGATTTGGTCAAGCGAAGGAATATATGAACTTGTAAAGGATTACAAAGATAAATGAAATTGGAATATAAATTGAAATTCCATGTAAATCGACGATTCGTAATTGTAGCAGACAAATTATGTTTTGGGATTTGCCATACTGAAAAGATCTTCTTTTTCATCATAATATTGACGTGACGAATAATGAGAAAAACAAGTTTGATAATGTGTTTAATACAATTTCGAATGTTAAGGGGAAGATTAAGGATGATTTGAAATCAAGACATGATAAACAAGAATTATGTAAGCGTCCTGAGCTTCATATCAAGACGAATGACACTAAAAACTCAAAGCATGCTATGGGTTAGATAATAGCCAAGTTAAAGTTCTAGTAAAATGGGTGGAAGAATTAAGATTTCCTGATGGGATTTCTTTTAATCTTTTTAAACGTGTCGACTTTAAAAAGGGTAAACTGAGTGGGATGAAAAAGCATGATTATCACGTAATGATAGAAAATTTGTTACCCATCGCTTTCGAATAACTATTGCCCGTAAAAGTTTGGACGGTTATAACGTAACTTAGTTTATTTTATAAAGTTCTTTGTTTGACTACGTTAAAAATTGAACGTCTTTGTAAACTTGAGGTACAAATCCCTATACTACTCTGCAAACCGAAGAGAATATTTCAGGAAAGAGGGCGTCTGGGTCTCGTCTTCTACGTGGATGTGTTTTCTCATACTCATTCCATCGAATATGAAAATGAAGATGGCACACTCACATACACGTGACATGAGTCGAAATCACAACAGGCCTATGTATGCATATTTTAAGCTATAAGTTATTGGTAATCAATTTGATTAATTAGTTATAAAGAATTAAAATAATGTAGTGTTAATTTCAATTGTATTTTTATTTAGAAATGCAGGAAAAATTTATGCAACAACGAGCGCAGCTGCTTGAGGGAACGGGACGGGAACAGTTGACTAGTGACGAGGAGGACGCGATTTTTGAAGCTGTCATAGATCTGACAATGCGAAATAGGCGTTATGGATTTGACAACCGAGGTAATGAATAGTATGTTAGATTTGGCTATTTATCAATCTCTTGAATGCAACGTACTTGAAATTGTTTAGATTATTAGTCGAAAATTGCTTTTGGGTTTAAAACTGAAAGTCACATGTGTTGCTTGCTTACTTTTGGTCTTCCTAGTAATAGGTAAACGTTATAGATAATATATGATATTATATGATCTTGCTAAATCTGATACTATATGATCTTATAATTAAAATTAGATGTAGCTATAAAATCACTTTCTTATATAAAAGTGAACCAGGCATCAAAATGTAGTTAGATAATGAGATGAATATTATATGACTACCTACTGTAAAAACAAATTCTTCTTAAAATATTAATTAATATAGCTTATAAAATAAGATGCAACCGAATTATTGATTTTTTTTATAAATTATCCTAGGTAAAAAATTTAAATTTTTTTGCAATAACTGATATTCGATCGCCCAATCAACTTCTTTTCAAATTGAGTGGTATCAGATTTATAGTTTGGACAGATTAGATGTAGATTAAAAATTAAAGATTAGAATAAAATTAGATCTTATAATTAATATAATAGAATAGGTAGATTATCAGTATGAAATTTCAAAAGAAAACATAAGCAAAATTTTGGTTCTAAATACAATCGTGATAATCTATATATGTAACCTATTTTCTTATCAATTTGGGTTCTCTTCAATACATATACATGCATAAACACTGGACTGAGAAGACACCCCAACCATTCTCAATTTAGTCAAAACAAGTAAGATCATAATGTCTATGAATCCAAATGCTATTCCATTTCACATCTCCTCCACGATCCTATACTCACCTTCACCATTTCATATGAAATACTACAAAATCCGATAATATATGATCTTATGATTAAAATTAGATGTAGCTTATAAAATCAATTTTCTTATATGATCTTATCAAACCTTATAGCGGCTGCTAAACCCACATTTTTTGCTAGCCATCAGACAAAAACCACTTATTAAATCATATAAGTGTTGTAGGCTAATGTAAGCAGAGCATCTACAAAAAAGCTCAGGACCAAGCAAAGATTCAGGACCTGAGAGCTAGAATTGCCGAGTTGGAGGAAGGAGACCGCCATCATGCTGTAGAGATGACGTAGTTGGACGAGAGCATTGCTGCGTATATGCAGTAGCATGGCATATTTCCTACGTTAGCTGGTTTCAAAGGCGATGATGAGGCTTGATGGTATGATTTTTTTTTAAAGTTGTGTTGGGATATTGCACATAATGCACATAGAGATGGCGAGGATGATGTACTTTGATATGTTTAATACATTTTGAGAAGATGTTAGATGATATGCTGGAATATTTTGACCTGATTGATACATTATGAGATGTTGGAGATTGATTTTATGCGTGTCGTTGGTGAATCTTTTATTGTATGGTGGATTGTTTGAGTTTGATTTATTGTAAATATTAATGTTTTATATATGATTTGGGCTCACACACACGCGTACACACAGATATATATATATATATATATATATATATTTGTTAAATTGAGCTACGATATATATTAATATGTATGTGTTGTATAAGAATCGAATGGTAGCAGAAATAAAAAAACAGCCTAGTTTTCCGATGGCTTATTGGTAAACAATAACCAATAGCTACTGACGGCTTATGACAGCTAATTGGTAAAAAATAACCAACAACTTCTTATGGCTATCTACCAATGGCTTCCGACGACTGATGGCACATGCGTGGTTAAACCATGGCTTCCTACGTGTACATGACGATCGTTGGAAAGCTGTTGGAAAATCTGTTGGGAGTTGTTGGAAAGCTTTCTACGCCGCCGTCAGAAAATGTTAGAAACACTATTTGGTGATGATCTTCTTTCTGATGGCTGCCATTGGCTTCCGATGACCGCTGACGGTTTTGAGCCATCAGAAATGATGATGTATCCTTTAGTGTGTGAAGCTGTACCAAAACTTTTTAAAAATTGTTTAGCGTCACAATGGCATAGAAAATTACGTATACCATTACGACTTCTAAAATTTTATGATCTAATTGTGGCGCTATAATTCATATTCTTACTAATAGTGCATGACATTAGTCCACATCTCAAACACAAGAAAACTTTCCTCCATTAATCTAAATCAAATTCAACATTCCAAAAGCCTCAGTCTCATCAATCTTCATCGTGTTCCACAGACTATCTTTCATAAACACACTTTAGTAAGATAAGTAAAATAACAAA